>OX103956.1:41188770-42568770 GCA_944470425.2 Schistosoma bovis | reverse complement strand
TCATCATCATCATCATCATCATCATCATCATCATCATCATCATCATCATCATCATCATCATCATCATCATCATCATCATCATCATCATCATCATCATCATCATCATCATCATCATCATCATCATCATCATCATCATCATCATCATCATCATCATCATCATCATCATCATCATCATCATCATCATCATCATCATCATCATCATCATCATCATCATCATCATCATCATCATCATCATCATCATCATCATCATCATCATCATCATCATCATCATCATCATCATCATCATCATCATCATCATCATCATCATCATCATCATCATCATCATCATCATCATCATCATCATCATCATCATCATCATCATCATCATCATCATCATCATCATCATCATCATCATCATCATCATCATCATCATCATCATCATCATCATCATCATCATCATCATCATCATCATCATCATCATCATCATCATCATCATCATCATCATCATCATCATCATCATCATCATCATCATCATCATCATCATCATCATCATCATCATCATCATCATCATCATCATCATCATCATCATCATCATCATCATCATCATCATCATCATCATCATCATCATCATCATCATCATCATCATCATCATCATCATCATCATCATCATCATCATCATCATCATCATCATCATCATCATCATCATCATCATCATCATCATCATCATCATCATCATCATCATCATCATCATCATCATCATCATCATCATCATCATCATCATCATCATCATCATCATCATCATCATCATCATCATCATCATCATCATCATCATCATCATCATCATCATCATCATCATCATCATCATCATCATCATCATCATCATCATCATCATCATCATCATCATCATCATCATCATCATCATCATCATCATCATCATCATCATCATCATCATCATCATCATCATCATCATCATCATCATCATCATCATCATCATCATCATCATCATCATCATCATCATCATCATCATCATCATCATCATCATCATCATCATCATCATCATCATCATCATCATCATCATCATCATCATCATCATCATCATCATCATCATCATCATCATCATCATCATCATCATCATCATCATCATCATCATCATCATCATCATCATCATCATCATCATCATCATCATCATCATCATCATCATCATCATCATCATCATCATCATCATCATCATCATCATCATCATCATCATCATCATCATCATCATCATCATCATCATCATCATCATCATCATCATCATCATCATCATCATCATCATCATCATCATCATCATCATCATCATCATCATCATCATCATCATCATCATCATCATCATCATCATCATCATCATCATCATCATCATCATCATCATCATCATCATCATCATCATCATCATCATCATCATCATCATCATCATCATCATCATCATCATCATCATCATCATCATCATCATCATCATCATCATCATCATCATCATCATCATCATCATCATCATCATCATCATCATCATCATCATCATCATCATCATCATCATCATCATCATCATCATCATCATCATCATCATCATCATCATCATCATCATCATCATCATCATCATCATCATCATCATCATCATCATCATCATCATCATCATCATCATCATCATCATCATCATCATCATCATCATCATCATCATCATCATCATCATCATCATCATCATCATCATCATCATCATCATCATCATCATCATCATCATCATCATCATCATCATCATCATCATCATCATCATCATCATCATCATCATCATCATCATCATCATCATCATCATCATCATCATCATCATCATCATCATCATCATCATCATCATCATCATCATCATCATCATCATCATCATCATCATCATCATCATCATCATCATCATCATCATCATCATCATCATCATCATCATCATCATCATCATCATCATCATCATCATCATCATCATCATCATCATCATCATCATCATCATCATCATCATCATCATCATCATCATCATCATCATCATCATCATCATCATCATCATCATCATCATCATCATCATCATCATCATCATCATCATCATCATCATCATCATCATCATCATCATCATCATCATCATCATCATCATCATCATCATCATCATCATCATCATCATCATCATCATCATCATCATCATCATCATCATCATCATCATCATCATCATCATCATCATCATCATCATCATCATCATCATCATCATCATCATCATCATCATCATCATCATCATCATCATCATCATCATCATCATCATCATCATCATCATCATCATCATCATCATCATCATCATCATCATCATCATCATCATCATCATCATCATCATCATCATCATCATCATCATCATCATCATCATCATCATCATCATCATCATCATCATCATCATCATCATCATCATCATCATCATCATCATCATCATCATCATCATCATCATCATCATCATCATCATCATCATCATCATCATCATCATCATCATCATCATCATCATCATCATCATCATCATCATCATCATCATCATCATCATCATCATCATCATCATCATCATCATCATCATCATCATCATCATCATCATCATCATCATCATCATCATCATCATCATCATCATCATCATCATCATCATCATCATCATCATCATCATCATCATCATCATCATCATCATCATCATCATCATCATCATCATCATCATCATCATCATCATCATCATCATCATCATCATCATCATCATCATCATCATCATCATCATCATCATCATCATCATCATCATCATCATCATCATCATCATCATCATCATCATCATCATCATCATCATCATCATCATCATCATCATCATCATCATCATCATCATCATCATCATCATCATCATCATCATCATCATCATCATCATCATCATCATCATCATCATCATCATCATCATCATCATCATCATCATCATCATCATCATCATCATCATCATCATCATCATCATCATCATCATCATCATCATCATCATCATCATCATCATCATCATCATCATCATCATCATCATCATCATCATCATCATCATCATCATCATCATCATCATCATCATCATCATCATCATCATCATCATCATCATCATCATCATCATCATCATCATCATCATCATCATCATCATCATCATCATCATCATCATCATCATCATCATCATCATCATCATCATCATCATCATCATCATCATCATCATCATCATCATCATCATCATCATCATCATCATCATCATCATCATCATCATCATCATCATCATCATCATCATCATCATCATCATCATCATCATCATCATCATCATCATCATCATCATCATCATCATCATCATCATCATCATCATCATCATCATCATCATCATCATCATCATCATCATCATCATCATCATCATCATCATCATCATCATCATCATCATCATCATCATCATCATCATCATCATCATCATCATCATCATCATCATCATCATCATCATCATCATCATCATCATCATCATCATCATCATCATCATCATCATCATCATCATCATCATCATCATCATCATCATCATCACATCATCATCATCATCATCATCATCATCATCATCATCATCATCATCATCATCATCATCATCATCATCATCATCATCATCATCATCATCATCATCATCATCATCATCATCATCATCATCATCATCATCATCATCATCATCATCATCATCATCATCATCATCATCATCATCATCATCATCATCATCATCATCATCATCATCATCATCATCATCATCATCATCATCATCATCATCATCATCATCATCATCATCATCATCATCATCATCATCATCATCATCATCATCATCATCATCATCATCATCATCATCATCATCATCATCATCATCATCATCATCATCATCATCATCATCATCATCATCATCATCATCATCATCATCATCATCATCATCATCATCATCATCATCATCATCATCATCATCATCATCATCATCATCATCATCATCATCATCATCATCATCATCATCATCATCATCATCATCATCATCATCATCATCATCATCATCATCATCATCATCATCATCATCATCATCATCATCATCATCATCATCATCATCATCATCATCATCATCATCATCATCATCATCATCATCATCATCATCATCATCATCATCATCATCATCATCATCATCATCATCATCATCATCATCATCATCATCATCATCATCATCATCATCATCATCATCATCATCATCATCATCATCATCATCATCATCATCATCATCATCATCATCATCATCATCATCATCATCATCATCATCATCATCATCATCATCATCATCATCATCATCATCATCATCATCATCATCATCATCATCATCATCATCATCATCATCATCATCATCATCATCATCATCATCATCATCATCATCATCATCATCATCATCATCATCATCATCATCATCATCATCATCATCATCATCATCATCATCATCATCATCATCATCATCATCATCATCATCATCATCATCATCATCATCATCATCATCATCATCATCATCATCATCATCATCATCATCATCATCATCATCATCATCATCATCATCATCATCATCATCATCATCATCATCATCATCATCATCATCATCATCATCATCATCATCATCATCATCATCATCATCATCATCATCATCATCATCATCATCATCATCATCATCATCATCATCATCATCATCATCATCATCATCATCATCATCATCATCATCATCATCATCATCATCATCATCATCATCATCATCATCATCATCATCATCATCATCATCATCATCATCATCATCATCATCATCATCATCATCATCATCATCATCATCATCATCATCATCATCATCATCATCATCATCATCATCATCATCATCATCATCATCATCATCATCATCATCATCATCATCATCATCATCATCATCATCATCATCATCATCATCATCATCATCATCATCATCATCATCATCATCATCATCATCATCATCATCATCATCATCATCATCATCATCATCATCATCATCATCATCATCATCATCATCATCATCATCATCATCATCATCATCATCATCATCATCATCATCATCATCATCATCATCATCATCATCATCATCATCATCATCATCATCATCATCATCATCATCATCATCATCATCATCATCATCATCATCATCATCATCATCATCATCATCATCATCATCATCATCATCATCATCATCATCATCATCATCATCATCATCATCATCATCATCATCATCATCATCATCATCATCATCATCATCATCATCATCATCATCATCATCATCATCATCATCATCATCATCATCATCATCATCATCATCATCATCATCATCATCATCATCATCATCATCATCATCATCATCATCATCATCATCATCATCATCATCATCATCATCATCATCATCATCATCATCATCATCATCATCATCATCATCATCATCATCATCATCATCATCATCATCATCATCATCATCATCATCATCATCATCATCATCATCATCATCATCATCATCATCATCATCATCATCATCATCATCATCATCATCATCATCATCATCATCATCATCATCATCATCATCATCATCATCATCATCATCATCATCATCATCATCATCATCATCATCATCATCATCATCATCATCATCATCATCATCATCATCATCATCATCATCATCATCATCATCATCATCATCATCATCATCATCATCATCATCATCATCATCATCATCATCATCATCATCATCATCATCATCATCATCATCATCATCATCATCATCATCATCATCATCATCATCATCATCATCATCATCATCATCATCATCATCATCATCATCATCATCATCATCATCATCATCATCATCATCATCATCATCATCATCATCATCATCATCATCATCATCATCATCATCATCATCATCATCATCATCATCATCATCATCATCATCATCATCATCATCATCATCATCATCATCATCATCATCATCATCATCATCATCATCATCATCATCATCATCATCATCATCATCATCATCATCATCATCATCATCATCATCATCATCATCATCATCATCATCATCATCATCATCATCATCATCATCATCATCATCATCATCATCATCATCATCATCATCATCATCATCATCATCATCATCATCATCATCATCATCATCATCATCATCATCATCATCATCATCATCATCATCATCATCATCATCATCATCATCATCATCATCATCATCATCATCATCATCATCATCATCATCATCATCATCATCATCATCATCATCATCATCATCATCATCATCATCATCATCATCATCATCATCATCATCATCATCATCATCATCATCATCATCATCATCATCATCATCATCATCATCATCATCATCATCATCATCATCATCATCATCATCATCATCATCATCATCATCATCATCATCATCATCATCATCATCATCATCATCATCATCATCATCATCATCATCATCATCATCATCATCATCATCATCATCATCATCATCATCATCATCATCATCATCATCATCATCATCATCATCATCATCATCATCATCATCATCATCATCATCATCATCATCATCATCATCATCATCATCATCATCATCATCATCATCATCATCATCATCATCATCATCATCATCATCATCATCATCATCATCATCATCATCATCATCATCATCATCATCATCATCATCATCATCATCATCATCATCATCATCATCATCATCATCATCATCATCATCATCATCATCATCATCATCATCATCATCATCATCATCATCATCATCATCATCATCATCATCATCATCATCATCATCATCATCATCATCATCATCATCATCATCATCATCATCATCATCATCATCATCATCATCATCATCATCATCATCATCATCATCATCATCATCATCATCATCATCATCATCATCATCATCATCATCATCATCATCATCATCATCATCATCATCATCATCATCATCATCATCATCATCATCATCATCATCATCATCATCATCATCATCATCATCATCATCATCATCATCATCATCATCATCATCATCATCATCATCATCATCATCATCATCATCATCATCATCATCATCATCATCATCATCATCATCATCATCATCATCATCATCATCATCATCATCATCATCATCATCATCATCATCATCATCATCATCATCATCATCATCATCATCATCATCATCATCATCATCATCATCATCATCATCATCATCATCATCATCATCATCATCATCATCATCATCATCATCATCATCATCATCATCATCATCATCATCATCATCATCATCATCATCATCATCATCATCATCATCATCATCATCATCATCATCATCATCATCATCATCATCATCATCATCATCATCATCATCATCATCATCATCATCATCATCATCATCATCATCATCATCATCATCATCATCATCATCATCATCATCATCATCATCATCATCATCATCATCATCATCATCATCATCATCATCATCATCATCATCATCATCATCATCATCATCATCATCATCATCATCATCATCATCATCATCATCATCATCATCATCATCATCATCATCATCATCATCATCATCATCATCATCATCATCATCATCATCATCATCATCATCATCATCATCATCATCATCATCATCATCATCATCATCATCATCATCATCATCATCATCATCATCATCATCATCATCATCATCATCATCATCATCATCATCATCATCATCATCATCATCATCATCATCATCATCATCATCATCATCATCATCATCATCATCATCATCATCATCATCATCATCATCATCATCATCATCATCATCATCATCATCATCATCATCATCATCATCATCATCATCATCATCATCATCATCATCATCATCATCATCATCATCATCATCATCATCATCATCATCATCATCATCATCATCATCATCATCATCATCATCATCATCATCATCATCATCATCATCATCATCATCATCATCATCATCATCATCATCATCATCATCATCATCATCATCATCATCATCATCATCATCATCATCATCATCATCATCATCATCATCATCATCATCATCATCATCATCATCATCATCATCATCATCATCATCATCATCATCATCATCATCATCATCATCATCATCATCATCATCATCATCATCATCATCATCATCATCATCATCATCATCATCATCATCATCATCATCATCATCATCATCATCATCATCATCATCATCATCATCATCATCATCATCATCATCATCATCATCATCATCATCATCATCATCATCATCATCATCATCATCATCATCATCATCATCATCATCATCATCATCATCATCATCATCATCATCATCATCATCATCATCATCATCATCATCACATCATCATCATCATCATCATCATCATCATCATCATCATCATCATCATCATCATCATCATCATCATCATCATCATCATCATCATCATCATCATCATCATCATCATCATCATCATCATCATCATCATCATCATCATCATCATCATCATCATCATCATCATCATCATCATCATCATCATCATCATCATCATCATCATCATCATCATCATCATCATCATCATCATCATCATCATCATCATCATCATCATCATCATCATCATCATCATCATCATCATCATCATCATCATCATCATCATCATCATCATCATCATCATCATCATCATCATCATCATCATCATCATCATCATCATCATCATCATCATCATCATCATCATCATCATCATCATCATCATCATCATCATCATCATCATCATCATCATCATCATCATCATCATCATCATCATCATCATCATCATCATCATCATCATCATCATCATCATCATCATCATCATCATCATCATCATCATCATCATCATCATCATCATCATCATCATCATCATCATCATCATCATCATCATCATCATCATCATCATCATCATCATCATCATCATCATCATCATCATCATCATCATCATCATCATCATCATCATCATCATCATCATCATCATCATCATCATCATCATCATCATCATCATCATCATCATCATCATCATCATCATCATCATCATCATCATCATCATCATCATCATCATCATCATCATCATCATCATCATCATCATCATCATCATCATCATCATCATCATCATCATCATCATCATCATCATCATCATCATCATCATCATCATCATCATCATCATCATCATCATCATCATCATCATCATCATCATCATCATCATCATCATCATCATCATCATCATCATCATCATCATCATCATCATCATCATCATCATCATCATCATCATCATCATCATCATCATCATCATCATCATCATCATCATCATCATCATCATCATCATCATCATCATCATCATCATCATCATCATCATCATCATCATCATCATCATCATCATCATCATCATCATCATCATCATCATCATCATCATCATCATCATCATCATCATCATCATCATCATCATCATCATCATCATCATCATCATCATCATCATCATCATCATCATCATCATCATCATCATCATCATCATCATCATCATCATCATCATCATCATCATCATCATCATCATCATCATCATCATCATCATCATCATCATCATCATCATCATCATCATCATCATCATCATCATCATCATCATCATCATCATCATCATCATCATCATCATCATCATCATCATCATCATCATCATCATCATCATCATCATCATCATCATCATCATCATCATCATCATCATCATCATCATCATCATCATCATCATCATCATCATCATCATCATCATCATCATCATCATCATCATCATCATCATCATCATCATCATCATCATCATCATCATCATCATCATCATCATCATCATCATCATCATCATCATCATCATCATCATCATCATCATCATCATCATCATCATCATCATCATCATCATCATCATCATCATCATCATCATCATCATCATCATCATCATCATCATCATCATCATCATCATCATCATCATCATCATCATCATCATCATCATCATCATCATCATCATCATCATCATCATCATCATCATCATCATCATCATCATCATCATCATCATCATCATCATCATCATCATCATCATCATCATCATCATCATCATCATCATCATCATCATCATCATCATCATCATCATCATCATCATCATCATCATCATCATCATCATCATCATCATCATCATCATCATCATCATCATCATCATCATCATCATCATCATCATCATCATCATCATCATCATCATCATCATCATCATCATCATCATCATCATCATCATCATCATCATCATCATCATCATCATCATCATCATCATCATCATCATCATCATCATCATCATCATCATCATCATCATCATCATCATCATCATCATCATCTCATCATCATCATCATCATCATCATCATCATCATCATCATCATCATCATCATCATCATCATCATCATCATCATCATCATCATCATCATCATCATCATCATCATCATCATCATCATCATCATCATCATCATCATCATCATCATCATCATCATCATCATCATCATCATCATCATCATCATCATCATCATCATCATCATCATCATCATCATCATCATCATCATCATCATCATCATCATCATCATCATCATCATCATCATCATCATCATCATCATCATCATCATCATCATCATCATCATCATCATCATCATCATCATCATCATCATCATCATCATCATCATCATCATCATCATCATCATCATCATCATCATCATCATCATCATCATCATCATCATCATCATCATCATCATCATCATCATCATCATCATCATCATCATCATCATCATCATCATCATCATCATCATCATCATCATCATCATCATCATCATCATCATCATCATCATCATCATCATCATCATCATCATCATCATCATCATCACATCATCATCATCATCATCATCATCATCATCATCATCATCATCATCATCATCATCATCATCATCATCATCATCATCATCATCATCATCATCATCATCATCATCATCATCATCATCATCATCATCATCATCATCATCATCATCATCATCATCATCATCATCATCATCATCATCATCATCATCATCATCATCATCATCATCATCATCATCATCATCATCATCATCATCATCATCATCATCATCATCATCATCATCATCATCATCATCATCATCATCATCATCATCATCATCATCATCATCATCATCATCATCATCATCATCATCATCATCATCATCATCATCATCATCATCATCATCATCATCATCATCATCATCATCATCATCATCATCATCATCATCATCATCATCATCATCATCATCATCATCATCATCATCATCATCATCATCATCATCATCATCATCATCATCATCATCATCATCATCATCATCATCATCATCATCATCATCATCATCATCATCATCATCATCATCATCATCATCATCATCATCATCATCATCATCATCATCATCATCATCATCATCATCATCATCATCATCATCATCATCATCATCATCATCATCATCATCATCATCATCATCATCATCATCATCATCATCATCATCATCATCATCATCATCATCATCATCATCATCATCATCATCATCATCATCATCATCATCATCATCATCATCATCATCATCATCATCATCATCATCATCATCATCATCATCATCATCATCATCATCATCATCATCATCATCATCATCATCATCATCATCATCATCATCATCATCATCATCATCATCATCATCATCATCATCATCATCATCATCATCATCATCATCATCATCATCATCATCATCATCATCATCATCATCATCATCATCATCATCATCATCATCATCATCATCATCATCATCATCATCATCATCATCATCATCATCATCATCATCATCATCATCATCATCATCATCATCATCATCATCATCATCATCATCATCATCATCATCATCATCATCATCATCATCATCATCATCATCATCATCATCATCATCATCATCATCATCATCATCATCATCATCATCATCATCATCATCATCATCATCATCATCATCATCATCATCATCATCATCATCATCATCATCATCATCATCATCATCATCATCATCATCATCATCATCATCATCATCATCATCATCATCATCATCATCATCATCATCATCATCATCATCATCATCATCATCATCATCATCATCATCATCATCATCATCATCATCATCATCATCATCATCATCATCATCATCATCATCATCATCATCATCATCATCATCATCATCATCATCTTCATCATCATCATCATCATCATCATCATCATCATCATCATCATCATCATCATCATCATCATCATCATCATCATCATCATCATCATCATCATCATCATCATCATCATCATCATCATCATCATCATCATCATCATCATCATCATCATCATCATCATCATCATCATCATCATCATCATCATCATCATCATCATCATCATCATCATCATCATCATCATCATCATCATCATCATCATCATCATCATCATCATCATCATCATCATCATCATCATCATCATCATCATCATCATCATCATCATCATCATCATCATCATCATCATCATCATCATCATCATCATCATCATCATCATCATCATCATCATCATCATCATCATCATCATCATCATCATCATCATCATCATCATCATCATCATCATCATCATCATCATCATCATCATCATCATCATCATCATCATCATCATCATCATCATCATCATCATCATCATCATCATCATCATCATCATCATCATCATCATCATCATCATCATCATCATCATCATCATCATCATCATCATCATCATCATCATCATCATCATCATCTCATCATCATCATCATCATCATCATCATCATCATCATCATCATCATCATCATCATCATCATCATCATCATCATCATCATCATCATCATCATCATCATCATCATCATCATCATCATCATCATCATCATCATCATCATCATCATCATCATCTTCATCATCATCATCATCATCATCATCATCATCATCATCATCATCATCATCATCATCATCATCATCATCATCATCATCATCATCATCATCATCATCATCATCATCATCATCATCATCATCATCATCATCATCATCATCATCATCATCATCATCATCATCATCATCATCATCATCATCATCATCATCATCATCATCATCATCATCATCATCATCATCATCATCATCATCATCATCATCATCATCATCATCATCATCATCATCATCATCATCATCATCATCATCATCATCATCATCATCATCATCATCATCATCATCATCATCATCATCATCATCATCATCATCATCATCATCATCATCATCATCATCATCATCATCATCATCATCATCATCATCATCATCATCATCATCATCATCATCATCATCATCATCATCATCATCATCATCATCATCATCATCATCATCATCATCATCATCATCATCATCATCATCATCATCATCATCATCATCATCATCATCATCATCATCATCATCATCATCATCATCATCATCATCATCATCATCATCATCATCATCATCATCATCATCATCATCATCATCATCATCATCATCATCATCATCATCATCATCATCATCATCATCATCATCATCATCATCATCATCATCATCATCATCATCATCATCATCATCATCATCATCATCATCATCATCATCATCATCATCATCATCATCATCATCATCATCATCATCATCATCATCATCATCATCATCATCATCATCATCATCATCATCATCATCATCATCATCATCATCATCATCATCATCATCATCATCATCATCATCATCATCATCATCATCATCATCATCATCATCATCATCATCATCATCATCATCATCATCATCATCATCATCATCATCATCATCATCATCATCATCATCATCATCATCATCATCATCATCATCATCATCATCATCATCATCATCATCATCATCATCATCATCATCATCATCATCATCATCATCATCATCATCATCATCATCATCATCATCATCATCATCATCATCATCATCATCATCATCATCATCATCATCATCATCATCATCATCATCATCATCATCATCATCATCATCATCATCATCATCATCATCATCATCATCATCATCATCATCATCATCATCATCATCATCATCATCATCATCATCATCATCATCATCATCATCATCATCATCATCATCATCATCATCATCATCATCATCATCATCATCATCATCATCATCATCATCATCATCATCATCATCATCATCATCATCATCATCATCATCATCATCATCATCATCATCATCATCATCATCATCATCATCATCATCATCATCATCATCATCATCATCATCATCATCATCATCATCATCATCATCATCATCATCATCATCATCATCATCATCATCATCATCATCATCATCATCATCATCATCATCATCATCATCATCATCATCATCATCATCATCATCATCATCATCATCATCATCATCATCATCATCATCATCATCATCATCATCATCATCATCATCATCATCATCATCATCATCATCATCATCATCATCATCATCATCATCATCATCATCATCATCATCATCATCATCATCATCATCATCATCATCATCATCATCATCATCATCATCATCATCATCATCATCATCATCATCATCATCATCATCATCATCATCATCATCATCATCATCATCATCATCATCATCATCATCATCATCATCATCATCATCATCATCATCATCATCATCATCATCATCATCATCATCATCATCATCATCATCATCATCATCATCATCATCATCATCATCATCATCATCATCATCATCATCATCATCATCATCATCATCATCATCATCATCATCATCATCATCATCATCATCATCATCATCATCATCATCATCATCATCATCATCATCATCATCATCATCATCATCATCATCATCATCATCATCATCATCATCATCATCATCATCATCATCATCATCATCATCATCATCATCATCATCATCATCATCATCATCATCATCATCATCATCATCATCATCATCATCATCATCATCATCATCATCATCATCATCATCATCATCATCATCATCATCATCATCATCATCATCATCATCATCATCATCATCATCATCATCATCATCATCATCATCATCATCATCATCATCATCATCATCATCATCATCATCATCATCATCATCATCATCATCATCATCATCATCATCATCATCATCATCATCATCATCATCATCATCATCATCATCATCATCATCATCATCATCATCATCATCATCATCATCATCATCATCATCATCATCATCATCATCATCATCATCATCATCATCATCATCATCATCATCATCATCATCATCATCATCATCATCATCATCATCATCATCATCATCATCATCATCATCATCATCATCATCATCATCATCATCATCATCATCATCATCATCATCATCATCATCATCATCATCATCATCATCATCATCATCATCATCATCATCATCATCATCATCATCATCATCATCATCATCATCATCATCATCATCATCATCATCATCATCATCATCATCATCATCATCATCATCATCATCATCATCATCATCATCATCATCATCATCATCATCATCATCATCATCATCATCATCATCATCATCATCATCATCATCATCATCATCATCATCATCATCATCATCATCATCATCATCATCATCATCATCATCATCATCATCATCATCATCATCATCATCATCATCATCATCATCATCATCATCATCATCATCATCATCATCATCATCATCATCATCATCATCATCATCATCATCATCATCATCATCATCATCATCATCATCATCATCATCATCATCATCATCATCATCATCATCATCATCATCATCATCATCATCATCATCATCATCATCATCATCATCATCATCATCATCATCATCATCATCATCATCATCATCATCATCATCATCATCATCATCATCATCATCATCATCATCATCATCATCATCATCATCATCATCATCATCATCATCATCATCATCATCATCATCATCATCATCATCATCATCATCATCATCATCATCATCATCATCATCATCATCATCATCATCATCATCATCATCATCATCATCATCATCATCATCATCATCATCATCATCATCATCATCATCATCATCATCATCATCATCATCATCATCATCATCATCATCATCATCATCATCATCATCATCATCATCATCATCATCATCATCATCATCATCATCATCATCATCATCATCATCATCATCATCATCATCATCATCATCATCATCATCATCATCATCATCATCATCATCATCATCATCATCATCATCATCATCATCATCATCATCATCATCATCATCATCATCATCATCATCATCATCATCATCATCATCATCATCATCATCATCATCATCATCATCATCATCATCATCATCATCATCATCATCATCATCATCATCATCATCATCATCATCATCATCATCATCATCATCATCATCATCATCATCATCATCATCATCATCATCATCATCATCATCATCATCATCATCATCATCATCATCATCATCATCATCATCATCATCATCATCATCATCATCATCATCATCATCATCATCATCATCATCATCATCATCATCATCATCATCATCATCATCATCATCATCATCATCATCATCATCATCATCATCATCATCATCATCATCATCATCATCATCATCATCATCATCATCATCATCATCATCATCATCATCATCATCATCATCATCATCATCATCATCATCATCATCATCATCATCATCATCATCATCATCATCATCATCATCATCATCATCATCATCATCATCATCATCATCATCATCATCATCATCATCATCATCATCATCATCATCATCATCATCATCATCATCATCATCATCATCATCATCATCATCATCATCATCATCATCATCATCATCATCATCATCATCATCATCATCATCATCATCATCATCATCATCATCATCATCATCATCATCATCATCATCATCATCATCATCATCATCATCATCATCATCATCATCATCATCATCATCATCATCATCATCATCATCATCATCATCATCATCATCATCATCATCATCATCATCATCATCATCATCATCATCATCATCATCATCATCATCATCATCATCATCATCATCATCATCATCATCATCATCATCATCATCATCATCATCATCATCATCATCATCATCATCATCATCATCATCATCATCATCATCATCATCATCATCATCATCATCATCATCATCATCATCATCATCATCATCATCATCATCATCATCATCATCATCATCATCATCATCATCATCATCATCATCATCATCATCATCATCATCATCATCATCATCATCATCATCATCATCATCATCATCATCATCATCATCATCATCATCATCATCATCATCATCATCATCATCATCATCATCATCATCATCATCATCATCATCATCATCATCATCATCATCATCATCATCATCATCATCATCATCATCATCATCATCATCATCATCATCATCATCATCATCATCATCATCATCATCATCATTTAGGTTCTTTGTTCACAGAATACAATATCAAATGTTCTGTGTTTGTGAACATAGGTTTACTTATATTTTTGTTTATTTTACTACAAATTAAGAATGTTTTTAGATAGCTTTTGAAATTTATTTCAATATCAGATGGTGTTAATCGTTTATACCAAACATATGGAACCAAGGCACTTTGTACAGAACATCGAGGTAATTGGATTTATAAGGACTATTATAAGGAGGAAATAAGTAGTAATGTGCAAGCAAGTTGTCATAAGGTAAGTTTAAGTCTGTTTGTCTAACATTTTTCCGTCTACTAAAATGTGACCTAGTCTCCCAAATGAGGGGTAACAAAAGTAAGTTAGTAAGTAAGTAATTAGGTGAGTAAGTAAGTAAGTGAGTAAGTAAGTAAGTAAAATATGTAATAATATAATATGAAACATGACGTTTATGATTCTAAAAATCTTTGTTCACATTAATTATATCTTGTTCAATTCATCTCTGAACAGTACGTCATTTACTACAATAAAACCGGTTTTATTAATCAAAAGTCAAAGATTTTCTCAAAACACTGAGTTAAACCTTGTTTTTAGGGGACTATTTGAATCAAACTAAAACAAGTAGGACTTCAAAAGTCTTAAAAAAATTTTGGAAGTAGAAAGCAATACATGCACTTCAAGTAAAATTTTATTTATCATAACAATATGGCGAAACTATAATGTATGAACGAACTAGTTAGATATAAGATAACAGATCTTGGATTTTGGCACGAAATTCATTTATTTATTCGACTTTATAGAGTTTTGGGAATGAAGCTGAGAATAGTTCGTGATGAGAATCATTACTCTAAATCCGAAGGCTAACCATCAACTATAAAGTATAGCAGAAGCATTTTTGTGGATATTATGGTAATTTCAATCGTTGAAATCGTGAGTCAACTGAAACTAGACCACTATGGAAAATCTGGAAGCAGTGGACGACCATTTCGTTTTATTGCTAGACTCCTCAGCAGTACGCATCCACGATCGGGGATCGCGAGACTCGAACCCAGGACCTATCAGTCTTGCGTGGTTTACAACTCCCTTTTAGTCTCAGTTATTAAGTGAACATTCTTAAAGTCACTCTAGCGTCATTCAAATTTCGTCCATATATTATAGTCTCACCATGAATATAATTGTAATTATTCATAACTGGCATTATTTTATGTCAGTCTAGGATGATATTAAAGATTTATTAATAACTTTGACTTCTTTTTTCAGTACGTATGTCACTCAAACAGAACACTTAGTTTTTACTTCAAAAATGCAACTGTTCATTGTCCTAAAAAAGGTGAAGTACATTTTAAAGTAACTGATGGAAGAACTTGGCTTCAAGGCACTCTACTTTGTCCTAATGCCAAGAGATTCTGTAAGGTATGCATCGTATATATATATATATATATATATATATATATATATATTACTTTCAAATGAAACTGAAATAATATGTCAGTATAGAGGTTGTGATTATTTTTTCTATTGAGATCATAAATCAATTGATGTTAGACCACTGTTGGAAACCTAGTGTGGGACTCCTACAACAGTGCGCATCCACGATCCCGCTCCCCGCGAGATTCGAACCCAGGACCTATCAGGCGCTTAACAAACTAAACCACTGAGCTGGCATCCAATGGTGTTAGTGTCCAACATCAACCAATCCACGAAGTTGCGCGACCAACTTCCATTGTATTGAGGTAGATACTTGTCTCTACCCGACACGGATTATATGTATTATGAACACAGATCTGACAATGTGTTATAACTAAACGTAAAGTTGTCTATAAATATTGTAGAGAAGCTGTGAGTTAGTAGATCATTTTTTGGCATGATTTGTAAAGATTATTACTCCGATCTTGATAAATGAAGTTCCTTGATAATTCCTCTTGTATATTTGAATTGAATCATCTTTGAACTATATATATATAGTAAATTCATTGAAATAAGTGATCAGATTTTCTTAATCAATCTGAAGTGTCCATGATTCAACACTTGTTGAGGAATTATCCAATTCAGTCACAGTAGTTAGGATTAGTTGGTCAATATTTAGAGACCTCAGTCAATACTTAAATACTATATTGAAAACGGTTACTTGAAAGCAGTTGGTTTTGAGTGGATCATTGTATCAATATAATCTTTCATGAAATATTAAGTTTCATTAGCTAGATGCTTACAATTTATGGTGAAAAATATCAATGAATTTATTTTGAAAGTTTGTTCTTGGAAGACTATTTCAAAGATATACTAACATTGAGCATCCACGACTTTGTCCCGTGCGGGATTCCAACACAGGACCAACTGGTTTCACGCGCGTGCACTTAACCACTAGACCACTGAGCCGTCTAGTGCTTCCAAATTCTTCATAGTGGTCTAACTTTAATTGACTCATGATCTTAACCACTGAATTTACTATAATATCCACAAAGTTCATCTGATTTATTAATAGTAGTTTAACACATTTTAAGAAAACAATTCAGATAGTCAACTGAAAAACTTCTTTATGAAAATCATAATATACAGAGTTTAATAAAAGACAACCTTACAGACGGATGATTTTGCTTTGAATAGAGAAATGTAATTCTTTTTATACGTAATATTTAAACAGAATTATCTTTCAATTTATAAAGACAAAGTTGCTAAGTAGGCTATTTGTTTTTTTGTCAATGAAATACATTATTTTAAGATAGTGGTTAGAGGTAGTCAATCCTAGACTGAAAGTTTCGTGTTACTTGGTAATCGTCAGCAAAGTGTACCTGTGATCTTGAAGGAAATAATGCTCGTTGACGGATTCAATCATGTTTCATCTAGTTTCACAGTTAGAAACGTTATCACTGAGCTATCCGGGCTTTGACTGACCTCCTGTAGAACCGAGATGTATTTACAATTGATTAATCACTGAATGACAATCAATGTCATTTATGTCAGGTAATTCTTAGTGCACATCAAATCATAGCAACCAAGTTGTAATGTGGCCACTAGTCTAGATGACTCGACATTGCGTACACCATCTTATCTTAACATAATGCACGCAATATCGAGTCATCAAGACTAGTGACCACATGTTAACTTAACTAGTATTGATCACCACCTAGTGATCAATCAATTTTAAATTATTTTACGTATCGGACCACAGCTTTTACACTCTTACTGATATATGTATAACATTTGGCACTGTGAACTAGTTTAAATTTCTAATAATCAGTAACAGTTTTCTCTATTGTTGTTTTCAGTGATCATGGTTATATGATACAGTTACATCGTGCGAATACCCTTACAATCAAACTGCTGTGTTATTGAACTCATTTCATTTGTAAAGAATAATATGCGATTACTAATTAACTGTTGACATTTCTGATCTTATTAGTTAGTTAGGAATCTTTACCTAGTTGCCACTAATCATTTCCAACCTAAGCGAAATCTTTGTCGATTGCAGAATAGACAATGTAAATAGGATATAGTATAGAGCACAGATAATTATATACAAAGTAGTATCCATATTTATGGTTGGGAAGGCAGTGGACACTAATATTTTCAATAAATACTAATGAGTTTAACTTAATTGTAGTAAATACAAATAAAATGTAACGCTGTTTTGTGAGCTACTATAATGTTCGAATTATTTGAATTATAGTATGAATTAAGAATTCCCAAAATAACTCAATTGAATCAAGAAGTACGACGCAAGCACGAACGAAATTGTTGTATTTAGAATTGGAAATCAAGTATTCAACAAGTACAAAGGTATCATTAGTTCGTTCAAACACCACATCCGCCACAGCTTAAACTGAAGTCTAGGTGATTGTAATCAATCGTACGTCTTCTTCTCAAATTCATCCTTAATCTGTCTGACATTGTATTGGATAAGGATTCTGTATTATTTAGAATGTACTCATTAGCATTAGAATTAACAACCGAAATTGAAACTGACTCACCTGCTTCCTGAAATTGTATTTGATCAAAATGTCGATTATGTGTATTTAAGTAATTGATGTCTAGAATTCGCACTATCAATTTTCCTACATTATTCAGAACAATACCCGTGGATGGTCGAAGATCGTTTCCTCGATAATATGTAACGTCTGCAGACTCTCAACATCTCATATTCGACGGAAGAATTATTCCTTTAAATAGCTTTGATGGAGTCTCTTTCGTCACCGATTGTCTGGTATTTCTATATTGCAACAGAAAGGTATCTACTCCCCTCTCCAGCTCATTAAATGTTGAGGCGGCTATAGAATCAATAGCAGTCTTTAATGTCCTTACAAAATTCTCTGCCTGACCATTAGAACAAGGATGTCTGGGAGCAGTATACAGATGTTTGCACCCTACATCATTCAACCAGGTAGTGACTGCATCTGCAGCAAAATGAGAGCCATTATCTGTCACTAAAACCATGGGAACCCCTTCTCGACTAAACACCTTTCTTAATGCTTGGATTGTGAAATCAGAACTTGGTGAAGTTGTGAAAAAAACGTCAGGCTACTTTGAAAAAGAATCAATAACTACTAGTGCATAGTATTTACTAAGAAACGGACTACAATAGTCAGCATGAATTCTCTGCCAAATCTCAGACGATACTAGTCATGGAATCCACCTCAACATATGACTTTTCAACCGATAATATTTCTCACAATTGTTTGCTGTACGACATATATCCGCATTTATCTCTGGCCACCAATATGTGAGCCTTGCCAAGGAATTCATTTTTTCAACACCCAAATGATCACTATGATGATCTTCAAGAACAGATTTACGCAATGAAGGAGGAATGACAACACGATCGTTTAGACACAGAATACCACCAGGAGTAGTAGATAGCTCATCCCACTTTGAAAAACAGATAGGTAATCGACGTTTCAAATTAGCATTCCAGTTTTTCCGTATAGCAGTGTGTATACATCTAAAGTATCTACGACTTTCTCAAATGAGATCACGAAGTCTCACTGATAGGGGTCGCACTAACAAACAGTCTGAAGTATTAACAAGTCTATCTTGTAATGATTGTCAAGAAATGTACTCAACAAGTTGAAATTGTTTGGCATTTCTGTGCTGAACCGTATAGTAATATGCACTCAAAGCAATACTCCATCGTTGAACCATAGCGGCTGAGGAACGTGCTAAGGATTTTTCAGCATGATAAATAAACTTTAAAGCTTCATGATCAGTAATAATAATGAATTTCTTTCCGAACAAATATTTATGAAGTCTTTTAACAGCCCAAAACGCAGCTAATGCTTCTCGCTGAGTATGTGAATAAACTTGTTCAGTAACGGTAAGGTTGCGTGAAACACAAACAACTAGTTTACCTTCCTGCTCCAAAACTGTGCCAACGCCCAGAGGTGAGGAATCAGTAATAAGCACAGAATTTACACTAGGTAGTGAGTTCGACGAACAGCAAAACTTTGGAGAAACTTTAGTAGATTTCGTAAGCACAACTCCTGTTCCTCACCCTATTTGAATGAATTGGATGTCAAAATATTGAACAAACAATTTGCACGACAAGAAAAATTAGGAACGAAACGGGGATAGTGTTGAAGATCACCCACTCGTGAACGTAATTCCGTAAGACTTTTTGGATACGGTGCATTTGTCAGTGGAGCTAGTCGTTTCATATCTGGTCTAAAACCATCACCATCAACTAGGTATTCAAGACTTTCAAAACTAGATACGCAAAATGAACACTTATTTTCATTCATTGTAATATTATTCTCAATTAAACGACGCAATAGAGCAATAAATCTCTGGTCATGAACTGCATTATAAGATCGATGAACAATGATACCATCTTGATCAACTTCAACACCTTTAAGATCACCAACTACTTTTTTCATTACTTCCCGAAATGTGGCTGAAGAACAACATAGACCATATGGAAGGAGATTGTATTTCAACAGACCAAAAGGAATGTTAATTGTCGTCAAAATAGATGAAGATTGATCTAAAGGGGTTCGAAGATAAGCATCTTTTAGGTCGACTTTCGAGAACACTTTAGAACCATGAAGCCAATCTAGAATATCTTCAGCCTCTTCTGTCGTGCACGTTTGCTTCAACAAACGGGAATTCAATGTTAATCTATAGTCACCACAAATTCCAGGGGTCTTGCCGTCCGATTTCAGTGGCGTAACGATAGGAGTACCTCATGCTGAAGACTGAATCGGTTCAATTATGCCTTTCGCACACAACTCGTTTAATGTCTTATGTACTGCTTCTCGAAGACCATAAGGAGTTATTCGTCTTTTAAGAAAGACTGGATCACCCTGCACTTGAAGTTTTGTAGGCTGAATTTTCATACCTCTACTGCACTTAGCACACACAGCTATCAAATCTTTAAGTAAAGCATCCGAATTTTCTTTAGAAACTGGGAAAGACAACTCCACCTTAAGCTTTTTCAGATTCTTTAAACTCAGTATTGACAATTCTGTTTCGCTAACTAAAAATTTACAAGGTTTGTATGAAGAATTATCATGTCTTATTAGCAATTCACAACATCCTCGTATGGGAAGTCTGTGTCCAGTAATCCCCAATAGTGATACTTCAGTGGGTAAAAGCACAACATAAGGATCTACAGATTTCAAGTTTTTGAATGAAATAATGGACCCTATACTGCCTGTGTCCACAAAAAAGTCATGACATGAATATGAGCATTAATTTTCATCTCACCTTTGTGATTTGCTTTGTAATTCTTTGTTGAAACAGCTTTCATATTCACACGAGAATAGGAATCACTGTAAAACGAACACAAGTTTGATTGACCCTGAGATTGTAGTTAATAACAACGACTAAGCAAAGTATTTGAAATCTTCATCGACTAGATATCAAGTTCATTGACTGTCTCATAGTTAATACACGCAGTTCCAGCATTTCGAAAGGAACAGTTTGGCAGTTTTAACAGCTCTCTTTCCAAACTCGTTATGTTAATTCCTGCAATTAATCGATCTCTCAGTTGCACATGAAATTGATCACCGAGATTATATTTGGCAGCTTTTTTCTGCATTTCAAGGATGAAGTCCCTAACTTTTTGTCATTTTGACGAATCATCTTATGAAATTTCACTCTTTCACGGCATTCAAAACTGGTGCACATTAAATGATTTATTAATAGCTCTTTAAGAGTTGCATAAGGAAGTGAGATAAGTTTTTCTGGATATGCAAAAGTTTTTATTAAGCTGTACGCTTCTCTCCCAATGAATGTCAAGAAATGTGCCACAATTTTATCATCTTTGACATCTTTCTTAGTAATGCTTCAGATTTCGAACCTTTCCAAATAATCCTCAAAAGCTTCCAAAGTTGAATGAATATCTAACTTTTCCATTGCAGGCTCCATCGCGACGCCAATATAATGCTTTGAATTATTTGAATTGAATTATGAACTCAAAGTCCCAGAAATAACGCAATTGAATTAAGAAGTAAGACACAAGCACAAACGAATGTATTGTATTTGGAATTCGAAATCGAGCATTCAACAAGTACAAAGGTATCATTATTTCATTCAAACACCACAGAAATGCAAATTTACTTTTTAATGTAACATAAAAATTCAATAAGAGCCCAGATATGATAGTGCCAATTACTGAAATAGACATCAACGAAACGCAAATTACATGTCTTCGAAAAGCAAACATTTAAGAGATAGTACTTCTGGTACACTTAACGCTCTATTTACCGACTTATTAGCTTATTGTAAGGATTTTTAATGGAAAGAACAAGATTGGAAATATATAAATAACATTTCTAAAGTTTGCTTAAAGTGTTTCTATACTGAGACTGGAATGTATTATTGACAAAATAATTTGAATAGAAATATCTCAATTTATTAAGCAACTTGATACAAATCATTTGCGTGTACACTGCTTTGTCAGTAGCATGCAAAACGCGATGATGTTATCGTACGGCCGATCTGTAGTGACCGGCCTTTTGTTGAGACCTTATAGGTTACTCCAGTTTCTGGATAGACTAATTTATTCATTCTTCCTGAGTCACATTTTGACCTTGTTAATTATTGGTTTCGTCTCTTTGACTTTACCTTGCTCCGATTCGATTTGGCCATAAATACTGAGTAACGCTTGATTAAAGTCGGTTGACCGTTATGCCTTCTTTAATTCGTTTCGCTTTGTTATATCCTGTTCGCTTTCTTCCTTCCGTCTCTCTGACTGTTTGTTATGGTCATGCATTATGCAAAATATACATATTCAAAACTTCATTTTCGTACTTGACTTATTTTAATTCAGTTATTCACTAACACGATTTAAGTCGATAAGCATACACGAGATTTGGTGATATATATATATGCCGATAACGATAACCATACAATCCATTGGGAGTCAGATAATCGAGGCTCATTAAATCTCAATGAGAATATCTGTGTCTACATGCACCGGATAACAGATAGGTTCAGATAGGGACATAGGTATATTGAAAAAAAAGAAATATCAGAAAGTTGGTAAGAGCACTTCACTGGATTGTGGAGAATATACTAATTTTCCTTTAGAAGGATTTCTGGAAAATTGTTAAGACGACCTCATTGGGTAGCAATGTTTTAAAATATTGTGTAGGATCGCTTTCGAATGATTTTTGTATCAAAATCTCTCCTTCTACACACTTTTGTGATTTGTTCTTCTTGATTACTTAAGATAAATATGTCGTTAATCTTTTGATTCCATTTGAGATGGCACTATCTACATTTTATCGTAGTTCCTCTATTCCAACGTTTTCACTGGATGCTCATATTTTCTTGAACAACTTCGATATTGTTTCAGTGATATCTAGTTATTGTGGCTACTCTATTGAATCATTCCTTTTTTTGATTGTGTTGCTTGAACTGACTTGAAATTGATAAGAACACTTGTTTGTTGCACTTTTCAATTTACTGATTGAATGTTACATGGATTTAACTACTGGTTGAATGATTATTGGTTTAATAACTAGGTTGTTATATTTATTTTGGTAACAATGTACCTTCAAATTTATAACGAAGTGAAGAACCGTCATTTACTCAATCCCTTTGTTTTGGTTTCAACTGGGAAATAAAGAGTATAGAAACCAACTTAAATAGTTATTCTGCGTTGTGACTGCTAAACACGTGGGAGACGTGCCAACAATTCAGTTTGGCATGTTGTGAATCCAATTTCCAGGTACTTTCCCTGAGGCGTGTGCTGATACTGAGATGAGGTTTTATTTAAGAGGATTCCCAGAAGCGTTTAGGATGCTGTGAGTCAGCGAATTGTCACATCTAAGTCCGACAGATAATTAGAAATATATTTCTCGCCCATCAGCATACTACGCTAATACAATAATATGAAAATAAGACTGGTCTGTCTCACAACTAGATTGAATATCTGAAGGATCCACTACACAGATCGAATCACGTTATATCAGATATCCGAATCACGACTAGGGTTCGAGGATTAAACTAACACTAGATAATACTTATTTTTCCCAAAACATCATGTGTTCACTCTCAGTGAGTCCAGAGTGAAATCCAATAACAGAAAACGAAATTACATATTCAATAGTCACTGGGTTGTTTGCCTATTTGTCCACATTTAGTGGTCAATCACATTTATTTCCACCACCACAAATGACGTATGCCATAACAAGTGAAGTCTCAGCGAAGAGATTTCATGGCCCCAGTTTCGGTGCTTAACAGCGTAGTCGCATGCGGTTTAAGTGAAGCAGCAAATACTACGTTCTCGTACTTCAAGATCTTGTGGTGGTCGATATTCAATATAGAAATCCTTAAACTTCGTATATAATTCGTCCTGATAACCGTTACTAGATAACGCCCCGACGGTGCGTTGATCAAAATTCGTTACATTTATCAGGTTTGTTATTGCACCATGCACAGATAATCAAAATTATAGGTACGTTCAGCAAGCATGAGAGAGTAGTGCCGAAAAGTTAGCGGGCAAGCGGGTAAGCGTGCGAGTCGAATAAGGGAGTTGGTGAGATACAATTATTTCTTATAGTTTGGGATACCTCCAGAGGAGAAACGCTCATGTTTTATTTATAATTTAGATGATAGGCCGTTCTGAGACTTGAAGTGTTGAAAAAGAGTCTGTTGTCACCTCCACAGCTTCGAAATTGGGTCAGATTATTCGGACGTTTTAGTTTATCATTTTTGTTTGCACATCTCTCTTTAAAGTCTATCGTCGTCAGCGAAGTTCAATGGTTTAATCCGCTCTCTGAGAATAAGTGGGGTTCTATAACGTTTCGAATTATTTGAATTATTGAATGAACTAGAAGTCCCAGAAATAATGTAATCAGATCAAGAAGTACTAGATAAGCACGAATGAATGTATTGTATTTAGAATTCGAAATCGAGCAATCAACAAGTACAAAGGTATCATTAATTCATTCAAGCACCACAGGTTCACTCTGAACATAAAATGCCGACTGTTTAGATTCTACTTTCGCTTATTGATTGAGACTTAATAACTAACACCTTGAAGTTATTATTAGGATATGCATGATCTAGGTACATAACATACACTTTCTATTTGCGGTCCAGAGTGATTATTTATCGGCTCATTCTAGTCACTAGACTCAAGATGTGGAAGTAACCGTTCCTAAAACTGATTTTTGGGAAAAATAAGCTTGAGAAAAACAGGCAGTCACGTGATCTATCGTATATAAGGGATTCAATAACCTATGAAGAAACTGAAATAAATGCCACCAGCTAGTAATTGAAAAGTTCATAGCATCGGATTCATTTGGATTTTAGTGTGAATTGAGTCAGCTTTCGGTTGTCTAGGACTGTGCGATAGCTTTGAAATAGTGGGAACAATAAAATAAATAGTGTTTCAAAGATTAAAGCCTCTTCTCTCAGTATAGCAGAGTGAACCTTACCCGAGTTAGCAAATGTCACTCTTTAGATGCGACAGATTCTCATGCGTTAATCCAATACTTACGTTTAGTCCCATGAATTCTCTTGACTTGCAAGTAAAGCTCTCGTCGGTGTGAGCTGTTTGAGATGGTCGAAATATATAAAAATACTGTTTCACAACGACCTCTGTAGGATCACTGTCGTTGTTGGTTACATCGATATGATTGTTAAGTTTGTTTACGCTCTCTGTCCATATTCTCTTCTCGTTAAATCACTTCCGTGCATTATTTTATACTATTAAATAATATTCAGTAAACATTTACTTTCTTAACAGTGAATGCATCTCCAACATTTCAATTGTCAGAGTTTCGCACAACCTCTTCAAGCTTTTCACTATACAATTAAATTTCAAAGTAAGCTACTTGAAACTTAAGAGTGAAAATGCATGCGTAATTGACCTAAATATGCTCTCCAATCAATGATCTCAGTTCACTTTAATCAGGACAATGAGTTTGAAGTCTTCACATCATTCAGGTCAAGTGGATTTTATCGTATGAAATTTCGTTTTGACTACTGTTTTCATCGAAATCTATAAGCAAAGATGGATAGTGGCAGAATCCAGGACGCGCATTTCGTCCTGTTTGGGACTAGTCAGCTGAATGTACCTGCATCTCAGAGTTGATGTTCACTCTGAGACTCGAACTCAGCAATGCTTGCAAATTAATGCACAGTATGCACATATGTCAATAAGAGACCGATTAATTTCAGTCCTAAAACATCAATAGGAAGATTCAAGTAAAACACTACCAAGTGAATTAATTCTATGGAAATGTGTTTAAAACTCCATATTGAAACACAGATATATCAACGAAGAATATTCCTTCCAGAAAATTCCTCTCACATTCATAAGGTATGAAGTGAAATTAATGATCTAAAGCTATGATGAAGTTCAAAGCAAATGCACGTTATAACTAAAGTGCATACATTCACGATTGCTTACAGAAGAATAAGAAATCGGTAATGTTAAATTTGCCATTATGCCACAAGATAGTGCGATTATTAGTCACAATAACCATTAATGACATTTCATGTAAAGTACCATTTTATAACTACAAATGAAATAAAACGATTAGTGGAAGACTGAGTATTATGTTGAATTGTGCTGTAGCAAAGGAAAACACAAGCGAGAACACCCAAAGGTACTTTTAAACTACATAACAGAATATCTTGATGAAATCTGAGAACCATGGAGTAAAAAATTCATTTGCAAAATGTTCATCGATTTTCTCAGATTTTGTTGTTCATTTGTTTCCATAACATTTACTCATCTGTCATTTCGATGTAACCTCTTCGCTATAGTCTGTAAATCCTTAATGACATGAAATTTTATTTTTACTCTAACACTCTTATCAGCAAACGTACGAGATCGAAATAAGCTTTTAGACTTTAGGACAGACAGATCAATTACTGACTAAATAGCTAAGAATGAGATAGTTAGATGTTATCACTCAATGAACAAAAATATATAAATTCTGAGTTAGCCAATTAGTATCTGAGTAGCATAACATGAAAACATGCTGATTCCAGTGAAAGATCGATAATGAATTTGTCTGATAATCAATGAAAGTGTTTGTTAACATTTAATCGCTTGTGATAAATCATCAATGTAACCAATTAATATGTAAAGTCCTGTGCATGTATTTGGGTTCCTCCGGCAACTTCAAGATGTAAAAAGTAAGCATTTATGGATCGATTCACAAGATAAGTTAAAATAACACATCTATCATTATAATATGGTTTTACATAAGTTGTGCACGATTCATGTGATTTCTTTCAATTGAACTAAATTAACCGTTGACAGAAAGTGTTGAAGGATATCGGAATGGAGATAGAATGATATAGATTTGACAATAGTATAGCGTGTAACCATTTTGAAGCATGACGTTAGATTGCACGTATTGAAATGACGCATCTAAACTCCGTTGTTTATTATTTAGTTTTCATTTTGATTTGCACGTAAAGAAACATCACAGATGGATTCATAATTTCATCCACTCAGATAACAAACTAAATGTAATCGTCCTTATGATGTGTATGTGAGAGATACATTTGGATTGCTGAATGTGGGGATTAAGGAACAAAACAATTTTTGAAGCATGTTTTCCGATCCCGTGTTGACATTCAGAAATTCGGGAAGATATCAGCAATAGCTGCAAGGCATTTGGAAGTAGTTCACAAAATCAACTTTGAAGATGTAATGTTTGGACGCATAAAAAATAAGGTTGGCAGCAAAGGCACTATACGTAGAGGCTAGTCGAATCACGATGGAAAGAACAGATAGAATACACTAAGTCAGGCATTGACAGATTCCTATCAACAATTAAATCAATTTTGTTTCATACACATAGTTCCTTTTATAATTTTGAAGAAAGCAAGAATAGCATGAATTCATTTTATTTCGTAGGTTCTCATCAGCTGCTTTCAATCTGTGATATTTAAAAATCATAATTACATAATGGGTTTAAATTGCTAACTGAGTATTGTAAATATATACCTAATGTGAAAGAATATTCTACAACATTAATTGTGACAACAGTTCAAAAGTGGGTTAGAAACAATTGATTACATAATGACCTAACCTATCAGTGATCAAGTCACCGTATCATAAAGTCGCACGCTGGTTAGCAGTAAAACGAGAACCGGTTCGTCATAGATTAGCAACGTATACGCTAAGAGATTCATGCCAGTTTGCTGATAGACTAAATAATACGAATTTTACCGACAAGTTCATGGTCTCTTTTGATGTAACATCCCTGTTCACCAATATACCACATTTTGAAACTATTGATATAATTTGTCACAATGATGATCTGCTACCTTTATCAGCCCCAGAATTCAAAAAACTATAACGCCATATATCCCCAAATCTATGGGAAGCCCACTAGGTCCAATTCTGGCAGATTTTTTTATGGGGTATCTTAAAAACACGGTACTTAAGCAGGCAATTAGCGAAACAACGGAATACTACAGATATGTGGATGACACATTTATTTACTGTAACAATAAACAGCGTGCGATCCGCCTGCTAAAACTTTTCAATAACGCTCACACTAGCATACCTTTCACTATGGAACACGAACAGAAGGACATGTTCCACTTTCTTGATATTGTCATAAAACGCAAGGGAGACAGGACAGTCCAACGTTCAGTTTATAGAAAAAGTAATTGAAATGGCCTGTACCTAAATTTTAATAGTATTTGTCCAATTAGTTACAAGAAGGCATTGGTTAAAACACTATTTTACAGGGTAGAAAAGATATATGCCACCGACAAACTGGAAGAAGAAATAATGAACGCAGAAAAATGTCTAAAAGACAACTTCTATACACAAAAGTTTATTAACAAATATAAAAAGCCCAAAGAAAACAACACCGAAATAACTACGGTCAATAAAAAAGCCATTATATATAAATCTTAATTTTGAAGGTGATAACGTCGCACAAATAATCAACAGAAGACTGAGCACTGCTCTATCTAGAACTTATCCGACTGCTAAACTTTTAACTCTCGATAAAACAACATGTTCAATAACCCAATCAAAGATCGACAAGCAACGCTTTCATGTTACCGCCAACTGTATTTATAAATGTACATGTACCTGCCAAAGCAGCTTTTTGGGGCCGATACATCCTCAAACTCATATTTTGTAATTTTATCAGATTGTTCGAAATGTATTGCGCAAATATATCACATAATTCTGATAAACTACGTCTTCTCATTGCATTATCGAAATTTATCATATCGATTAAATTATCGATTAAATGTTTAAATATTTGAATGGCAGTCAGTTGATGAACTTATCGATTAAATTTTTAAATAGCAGACAATTGATGACTCATTGATTATTGTTTAAAAAATTTCCTATGACAAAATCGATATATATTTGTATAAATACGCTTGACTTGTATGCTTGATCTGATCTGCCTGACCTGACTTGGTATCTGCTGTTGCTTGTAGAATACACTTTCTACGCCTTATCAAGACTTCTTGATCGAGTTAGCTGAGTCGAAGACAACGGACCGGAACAGTCTATTGAGTCTCTGAATTCTAAGCCTTCGTTCCGTTCCGAATAAGTCGAATCAGTAGTATCCTCAAGGTTAACGAACCTAACACAGCTACGTCGGCCGAACTGAAGGGAGAGCATATCTTAGATTTTTTGAACATGTTGCAAAAAATCCTATAACAAGGGAAAGAAAGACTCTAAACAGTGCAATCATGAAACATCTCCTTGATACAGCGCATCAGGTAGATACCTTACAATATTTCAGGGTGATTAGTAAGCAGCCAAACTCCAGGCTTCTGAAATTGGCTGAAGCCATTGCCATCAGGCGTCAAAAACCTGACCTATGTATTCAAAAGGAGACTGTGGTTAATCTATCCTTGCCCTGGTGACAAATATTTCTTCACTGAACCTTAAAAATGTTTTCTTTTTTCTGTTGCATCTATTGCATCATTGATTTTATTTTATTTTTCAACTATCTTTCAAATTAATAATCTTTCAACTGAACTCTACTCACTACATTCCTATCAATGTTTATTCATTATGTAATCCATTGTTTCTAACCCACTTTTGAACTGTTGTCACAATTAATGTTGTAGAATATTCTTTCACATTAGGTATATATTTACAATATTCTGTAAGCAATTTAAATCCATTATGTAATTATGATTTTTAAATATCACAGATTGTAAGCAGCTGATGAGAACCTACGAAATAAAATGAATCCATGCTATTCTGCTGGAATCTTTGTTCTTGCTCTTTTCAAAATCAATTTTGTTTCTATCCCTCTATACAACTTGACGTCTGTTTCCGCCAAAATAAGTTCTGTGTTTCAACATCGATAGATGTTGGTATTCAACAATTTTTGACGCCAATTCCGAGGTGTCATTTTGAAAGTGTGCGCGTGTAATTTGATAGTTCGAACATGATTTATGCATAAAGCGTCGTGGCTGATCACTTAAACAAAACGGTTGTTCTAACGGGTTTTTGGTGATTGTCTCCTCATGATTGGCATGCGAATTGAAATATATGAAGTTTTTATTTGATCACTACACTGAAAGTGTTTATAAAAGCTTTCTCAACATAATGTGTTCATCACTCAGCGTTCAATCACTTTGATCATTTCAAATGAAAGTTTTCAACTAAGTATATTCTTCATACTTGTTGCCAAATATCTGTCGAACGATCCGCTTAAATCAGCAAAGGGATTTGTGGAAATTGTAGTATTTCCACAGTTAAAATCACATGCATGATCGTGAAAGTGCTCTGTTGAGTAGTCTCACACTAGGAAAAAACTTCTGTCCAGTGCTTCCACGTTTTCAATGGTGGTGTAGCTTAGATTTACTCATGACTTCTACTGTGGGAATATTCGTTTCAATCTTGACGAATAATCACAGACATTACACTGGAAAACGCTGTAGTTTATTATTAACACCAGTTCTCGTTTTACTGATATTTTAGTATGTGAATCTAAATATCTGTTACGGCACATTGAATTCTCAAGTCGATACACAACTTTCAGAATAGAATTACTGAATTAACATTCAACAAAATATTAACAGGTTCAGTGGATGATGATTAGCATGGAGCAGTACGTATTTCAAAATTTCTGATTATTCGAATTTTTGTACAATTTGCGCTGAATATGATTTCAAGGAGTTTTGTTTTCAGTTTATTATTACAACGAAATATGCTGGCTCAGCCGATGACGACCAGCTTGCTAATGCTGTGAAAACCACGTAAGATTTGTACAACAACAAAAATTTAATTGAAAGTACGGTTTTGTTAAGCTAGAGTACACACAAGATGAGCCATGTGAAGTGCATTTATCGTGTCCTTTGTGGAAAATCAGTTGAGAGATTTACCTCAAAAGAGACCTTTGATTATTCACACACTTCAAATCCATCATGTTGATTTGTAAGCAAACTTTTAGAAAAGAGTTCAAACAAGGACATGAGAAATATTTACTAGGACCTGTATTCATAATGAAAAAAATTGTGGGAGTTCACATGCATCATCTATTATAAATACATTCAGAAACGTAATACACGGTGGTTCACTGTGAAGTATACTAATGAACATCTACAAATTTGTCCTCCTGTGCATTGTACTGTTGAAATCGGTGACTGGTAAACGTGACCAGCAAGTGGTCCAAGAACAACAGGTAAGTGATCAATGAGAATACTGAACAAACCTCTGCTTCGGGAACATTATACTTATCCATAAACTTTACAGAAAAGATCGTTGACCAATAAACAGTTGCAAATCATCTTAGTTTATGATGAAGATTTTGAACAGAATCGAGCCTTTCCGAAAATAAAGGTAAGTCTTGTTTTTGATTATAGTTCCAAATTTGATGATGTGATAAATTAGTAAGTTGGTTAGACGTTCGACATTTGGACGATAGCTAAATTAGAAAACCCTCTCGTTATTTAAGTGAATGGAAATAGAAAAACGTTCATGTATATGATCAGTATTACGGACAGTTCGCGATACGGTATTGACAGAAGTGTTATGGACTTATTATTGGTTCAATAGTATTAAGTCATAATCCTCATAGGAATATATAAGCTAGTAGAACTATGGCCGAACTAGGTATTAGTGCATTCATCTTTGTAATTCCAATAAAAGACATAATCCAGAAATTGTCGATTTTTCATGATCTGACTATCTAATCGATTAGATCATACGTGGAAGTCTCATCATTTTCTATACTGACACTTCGTTTCTTACAAATCGGCAATATTATGTTCAATAATTTCGAAGAACGTATTATGGGTAAAGTATAATCATTTGTTCAACACAAAAGAGAAAAAGGTACACATTAACCGAGCCACTCCATCTTGATTGAGTGTTTCTAAGCTCATCGTTTTCGAGCTAGTCTATTGTGCTGAATGTTGAGTGTAATCTCCCTAGTAATTTTATCTTCAGCTTCAAGGATCGCGTAATTAGGAACCAATAACACGACAGTCTGTTGAAAAACGTAACAGTTTAAAAATTGAGAAAACAAACTTATACCGATATACGGTTTACAATACTGTTTTGAACATACCCTATATATACAAATATATAACTATCGTTCAGTTGGGGATTCTTGAAAATAGTTCATGAGACTTTGTAACACTCTCATTACTAGAATCATGGGTAATGAAGAGAAGTTATTTCGAATGGTAGGTACTTTATGTACGATGATTTGTGGGGTAATCGCAATTTTCGAAAGTTTGTTCGACGAAGATTCACTGCTTTACTGTGTTGCGCAAATTAATTGCTTCAGGTTGCTAGAAAACTGATTCCAACATCCGACGAGAAGACTTATTGTAAATGCCTAACACCATAATTAACATGCACTTCCCACTCAAATAATTGCTTAAGTGCAAATGGACGTAGAATGACGGTGAGCGGCCTATGCTCCTTCACGATATGTCACAGGCCTACGTAAATAAGTAAGTAAGTAAGAATTAACCGCAAATGTTAGGGAAATGAACTTTGGAAAGTCACATATTCTGAACCTACCTAGTTCATGACCATTGCGATCATGTATTTTGGTAATAAAATGTATAAACTATTCGCTTCTTTTTCTATCAGTGATTATTTGTGCATTGTTCTTGTCAACAGAAAGCTCTGCAGAGTGCTTCAAGTTATTGGGAGAAAACACTGAAGGTTAAGATAGACAGTGAGAAACCAGTGCACTTTCGAAGGTAAACAATAATTGTTAAGCTGATGTATTCAAAACGAACTACTTCGCTTTGAAAAGTTCTCTGACATATATATATATATATAATCTTTGAAGTAATTTTAACTGAACAAATACCTATATCTAACATCATTGGTGGTCACGATCCTTGAACATTTCATGCAATATACTTTGTAGATAACTTCCTGTTCATATCATTCAACAAAGCGTTAAATGAGGAAAACAGTTTTATATAGTCTGTGAAATTTCACTTGTGACTGATTTCAATATGGTTTAAAGGAGGTTCAAAGAAAAAACACCACCATTAGAGTTCAACTCTATTGAGAATTCATGAACATATATTGACATATATATTCACTTTAAAGCTTTAACGTTAAAACAATTTGCCAATTTTTCACCATCTCTATTGCTTTCTTTATTCTTAACAAATTTCATGGTTTTAAAGAGAATGTACGAATGATGGACACTTGGTAGAAATGAAAAACAACAATCCATCATGTGTGGACTCTTACTGTAAACAAGATAGAGAAATTCAAGGTGTTAGAATTCCTAACAAATATTTGTCGGTAAGTGTAGCAGTAAATAAGATATGTTTGCATAACTTATTTAGACATACATTTTCGTTCTTAGTTGGTGAGGTGATTCGTCTGGTTAGTTCCGGTAACGAACGAGACTTTTAACTGCTAAATAATGAACTGTTCCTCTGTGTTTGTTTAGGGCGCGGCCTCTATTTCTGTTTTAAGGAGTAGTGTGGCTGTGATCCGACAGGTGCGATGCCAGCTTTCACTCCTCAGAAGGATAAGCGGCACATGTCAGTCACACGACATTGAACAAAAACAGGTCTCTAGTGCCCCCAGATATTCAGAGCCAGTGGTAGGTTGCACAGGCGGTGCCAGAGAGTCTTGAAACCTGGCTCGAAAGGGTTGAGCAAACTACTTCATCATCGTCGTGACTGAGATTCAGTCTGGCAACTGTTCCTCGTGAACGAGGCATTCCTAATAAGTGCAAGTCATGAGCTTGCGCTGACTATGTCCCTGCTTTTTTGTACACGCTCCCCGTTTCTACTTCTGATTGAATGGCTTAGTGAGGTTGTTGGATTTATGTCGTTGCAGTGGCTTTGCCATGTAACTGACAAGATGACCTAATTTGACTATTTAGAGGACAAAAAAATTGTAACGAAGTTTCCGAAGGTGAAGCTGCATAAGGATCATTATCATGATCCAAGAATGTATAATATAGCGTGCATCTGACTTCATGCTGGAATGCATGTACTCTGGTTTAGTTACATCTACCTTAGGCTTCAGCGGTTATTATGATATGTATGATATATTGTAAAAATCCTCATGATCACTTTGTATTTATTTGTAATGTTCACACACCAGATAAAGCAACGCACGTGAACCACAGATAGTTCCTTTTGGTTAAGCTTACGTGACAGGATTTCGAAATCCATTCTACGGAAACCAGTACACTCTGCTCAATAGATCCGTAAATCATAGTTCGCAATAAAAACATTGTCTACAAATTTACATTAAACTGACTGGAACGAAACCACATATTATGCTATACCGGTCATAATATTCTATTATATTTTTTCAGTCATGTTATCATCAAGGAAAAGAAAAATATGGAATAGTTTATTCACAAGGCACTGGATTAGCTCCCAATCAGTTATTGATAATTGTGGCGGACTCAAGTAGAACACAGAGTGATAAATGTACACATGTTAATGGTCAACTAGTTGACACCCATCCAAGTACTGGAAGGTAGGCTACATTTTTACTGGTGAAAATATTCAGTTTATTAGATATTTCGTGTTAAATGCAACGTGAGATTTTCTCCATTTCTAGTTATTTATATAAGTAAAATATAATGACGAAATTACATTTAGTTGATGATTGACCGTAGCACTTTTTATATTATCTATGTTGTTTCACTTTTTGTATGAATGACCAAAGAACTACACATTTTTTCTAGTATCTAATATGTATATTGACAAAAGAGTGTTTGTTCAAATTAACCGATGGTTCGATAAGATCACCAGAACAACTGTTCTAACGGATCGACTTCAAAGCCTAACATACTTGTCTAAAGATATATAGGATTTTGAATTCCTCATGTTGTAACTGTTTATTTGCAACCAATATCGTGTTATAAATCAAATAATGCTGCGGTGCGATAAAGCGTTCTGAATATAGACAGCCTAAAATATTTTCAAGGGTTTTTGTGAGCAAGTCACCTACGGCACTGTCAATAAAGTTTTGTGATGGTGGAAATATTATGAATGTAGACTTTTCCTTAAGAGACTAACAGCTGTTTATTATGAAACCTTTATTGCTGAACAGCGGCTGACAACGTTCGACCTCATATCTATGTAGATATCATTTTGAAAGGGAGATTAGTTCATGTTATTTGATACAGGTTCGCCTTGTGTGTTGATGATTTCCACCAGTGATGAGAGCAACCAAACAGCACCAGAACAGAATATTATAATATCACAGTGCCATACGATGAACAAACAAGTACACCTCAATTATCTCGAATTAGTTGAACAATATCTCGAAATCCCCTCTGTGATCACGTTCACGGTGTTATCAACTGGATTCACTTATGGCCGATAAAATATAAATTGTACATCAACAGATACAATGCTCAGAATATTCCACACCTACTGTATATGTGTAGAACCAAGGTGTTTTCTTGCATTAGGATAAACCATTTGTCTCATGTTATATGTTGATGGATTGAGTATGCCGTTTCTGTAGTGTTGCGTTCACTTGGAATGACTATTTTATTTGGATGTAAGCACTTTTTCTGTATAATGTAGTTTTATTATATTCAGTGTGACTGTCTATCTTCACCTTTATCATACACATAACGTCCCTTTTCGGTACAATATATCGTGGAAAAATAATTAGTAATGAGCTGAAGCTTTATAAGTAATGTAATCCAATACTTGTGTTTAATTCTACAGGCCTATTTTGGGCGTATTGAATTATTGTCTGCCTGAGAAAGAATCAATCACAATATCCGATGCGAACTGGTCAATGTGATGAAGCATGAAATGGCTCATATACTGGTAAGTTCTTTTCAGTTTATGAAATATGGTCTCAGTATGTTGACATACGGACAATTTTTTTCGTTCAGCATTTGGTTAGTTCGATGAGTAGTGCAGTTATTTAATTACTTTGATCACAAATTCATTTTCCTTGTGATTTGTCAGCTGTTACAATCTGTGCATTCGCGTTTGAACTTCTCACAATTAATTAATCATTACACAAGTTTCTCTGAACTAAATTAGCCAAATATGGGAATAATATCAAAAATATGTATTATTGTGATGCTTATGTAGATTGTACATTATTTATATGAACTTCGCACTGTGAGAAACACTTTAAATTGATGGAAAATTAAATTCAGTTGAATAGTGTACAGTCTAGCAGTAAAGACAGAAGATACTAAGCGATTTCTATATGGTGTACTATAAAATGTAGATATGATGATTTAATGTATAAAACAATGTTTGAATTCACTGCAAAATCGAAATACCATAAAATTATCAGTATGGATTGTGAAGATTATTACATTATTGGTTGAGATTATGAACTGGTCGATGTTGGATACCAGCTCAGTGGTTTAGTGGTCAAGCATTCGCTCGCGGGTTCGAAGACCTCGGGTCGGAATCCCGAGAACGAGATGGTGGATGTGCAATGCTGGGGAAACCAACAATTGGAAGAAACGGTCGTCCAGTAGTTCCAGGTTTTCAGTTGTGGTCCAACATCAATCGGTCAACGATCTGAATCAAACAGTATAAAACTGATGTTCTTAAAACAAGTGTTGTGTTTTAAATAAACATTTTAATTGTTGAGTACAAAATGAGTAGGAAATTAGACCACATTAATTTCTTCTTTTCTTCATAAGGGATTTCATCCCTCAATTTTTGAGTCGCAAAAGATGAAACCAGTGAAAATTCCGTGAGTATTAACTGACAAGTAGTAAACTGTTGTTTTTATTATCTGTATGTATGTGTTCATAATTTTAAAGGAGCATACATATTTTGTTGGTTGAAAATTGAAATTCGCAGTTCGAAACGTAAAGGAAATGCAAGCGTACTATAGGAACCCGTGTTTCTGTATACAGATGAGCTTTGGGAACAAGCGTTCATTCACATGTTAATCCTATTGTTCCCTATCAAAGATATCAGTAGTTGATTATTGCTAAGAGCAATAATCAGGCTGGATTGTCGCGTGGGAATATTTAAGCATCAAAACTAGAGCACAAAGGCATGTTATTCCATCCATTTCTCAATTGGAATGTTCAAATTAATTACGTAATTATTACACAGTGTCTGTTAAAACTAAAAACTATTTTCTGATCATTATAAACAAACAATGATTGAACGATGAACGTATATACACGGTTTGACTTTGCAGATTCTGCTTCTCACAACTCCGTCTGAGAGATGGCTGTGATAAAAAACCAAATACGAATGAAGCTAAACGAAAATACTTCAGGCACTGGTTTACTCAGACAGAAATCAGTGTGATAGCATTCTAAATTCCTTTGATAAAGGTATGATAAAACATAAGCTAATGACGTGTGATTTATAAAGTACTAAACAGTAACAAATATAAGCGGATAGCTCACAAAGTCAAAACGTGTGGGTCCAATGTATAAGCAAGAATAAACTACATGGTTTGCCGAAAAGCCAGAATAATCCATATGGAAGTGACAGGGTAACAGATCATATAAAATATACGTTTCTAATTAGCCGATACGTGCAATTTATTTCTAGACTTTAGAAGTTTGTTTTGAGTGGAGTAACTAACGTTTAAAAAAGGTTCAATCTACATCACTGTATGTTTGTGTTCCAATCCCTAGATCTGTTCAAAACATAACGCTATCTTGGCTATCAACTAAAGGAACCTACAAAATACAAAAGAAAATTCTCAGTCTACCAAAGATGCTGGTAAGTTGCATATTGACTTCGTTTAAACAGAGAATCATTTCTACTAAACTGCATCATGTCAACATCTGAAACGTAAATACTACCAATGATCGTCATTCTCAACGAATCCTTGAATATGACAATTTGGGAAAATGTTTTACTCTATTTGATGGATTCCTTTACTTTACTTTTCTTCACATTCTCTGTGACTTGAAATTCCACTTGATCGAACTAAATCCAAAGAATTCTAGGTGACATGCATAAACATAGATCTCACGAGTAATATATATATATATATATATATATATATATATACATGTAAGCGAACAATTGTTTTCTAGATTTGTGAAGAGGTTTTATATAAGTCATTGTCATTGATTCAACTGGAATTCGGTGATAACGAAATTGATTGGAAAGTGTAGCAGTAGTTTGTTGAGAATGGATGGAATATAGCCGGAAGTGGAATCCAGTGCAAGCATTTGCCAATCCAGACTGATCCAAATGCAGTGAAAATGACCATAGTATTATAATTCACACCAATGTCAATACGGTTAGATTTAACTAGTTGGTTTGTGGTGAATATTCAATCCAAAAACAACACGAATACTTCTAAATCACGCATCTGAACCAGATTCATCTGCAACTCGCTTCTTTCTTATGCCTCTTGTTTTAATGCATCAATTACTAACTTGAGTTTACATTATGAGGATTTTTGTTTATTATTAATTGACCTTTTATTGATAACGCCTAATGACACTTCACATCGTTTATCTGAATGAAGAAGGAAGCAAGAGAACATTTCGACTGCAGCCAACTACAAGGAATCGAGCTGGATGAAAACCATTTGAGTCACAGAGTAATGGGAGTGAGTTTGCTTATACCATAGATTTTTGAAGTTAGTTATTCATTCAGCAGAATAATCTGTCCTCTGAATACTGTTCATGTAGAACATGTTTGATTTTCCATATACAGAAAACGTTTGTATGCACACTGTTGTTTGAGTATGTAGAGAAGTAAAATATAACAAGTATCAACGTTGTTCTGAGTGCATTAAATGAAAGATAGTTTAACATGTAACATTGAAGTAGAAAACCAGTTAGATATTCACAAACTTCGTATGATGCTTCATAGATTGTTTGCGACACTGTTAGGCTTTTCAACACGCTCGATTTAGCATTACGTAAATCAGATGTCACAAATCGGTAGTAAAGCATCGTAAAATGAGAAATGCTCCCAGCCTGATAAGTAATAACTTAGCATGTATTCGAAGCAATTCTTGTTGTCAAGTCAGAACAAAACCAACTGTAGTATCTATAAATGCATCAACACATGAATACCGTAAATCACTGAGGATTTTTGCTAATGCAATTTATTTTCAAAATACAATTAAAAGCGTCAATATTTACACAGCGTTTGGTACTGAATAGAAGCAGCACATAAAGATAAAACGATACACGTTTTGTAAATAAATAAACGACCGATAGGACGACAGTTTTGAACGATATAGCAGAAATCCCATGTAAAATTTAACCGCGAGCGTTTAGTTTTCATAGTGAGATTTGAATCGTGATATGAAAGAACCACAATCATATAAGTTCCATACTGATTTATTCTTAATGTTTCAATGTCACCTCACTTTCATCAGAATGATAACTCTGGCTTATTTCGAGGGTATAAAGTAAGTGTTACACGTTGAAATATGAGAATAAATAAATCGTAATAGACTTCACAAATGTTTACATGGAAGATACCTAATATGACGTAATATAGTTGGGACGTACTAAAACGCCTTATTTACTCCTGCACCTGTCTTCCGTAGACATGAATCAATATAAACTGAAGTAGTTTTATGAATAAAGCTTCATTGGTGTTGCTGTCCTTATTTAGAATCGAAGATTACTGTACGATAAAAGCACCACAAATAGGTATAACCACACACGTTTTGTAAGTGAATAAAGGATCAATAATACGGCATATTTGAGAAGAATAGCAGAAATTTAATATAAAATTTGAACTTGAGCTTTTAGTATTCATAGTGAAATTTGAATGGTGATGCGAAAGAAACACAATCATATTAGTTCCATACTGATTTATTCCTAATGTTTTCATGCAACCCCACATTCATCAGAATGATTTGATGACACCTTATCTATTGGAGTCAAACCGTGTGTCAAGAATAACTCTGGCGTATTTCGAGGATATAAAGTAAGTGTTACATGTTGAAATATGAGAATAATTAAATCGTGGTAATCTTCACAAATGTTTACATGAAAGATACCTGATTCAATGCAACAGATAAGACGTACTAAAACGACTTATTCACTCCTGCACCGGTCATCCTTGGAAACTTAATCAATATAAACTGTGTGTGAATGCAAAATAAACCGTAGAACATAACTCTGTCTACCAAAGACAACTACAGCCAATTTTGAATTTACGAATGTGCAACAATGCGTGACCCTCAGCTATTGACTGGATTTCATAACTGGTTTTGCAGTGTGAAACAAATTTCACACACTGTAATACTGTACTGTGACAAAAAGAGATACGTTGTTTATGTTCACGATAAATGCGACGAATCTAAGTGGGACAACTCGCTTTCGCTTGATAATTCTCATATGTGAACTTAAATTGTACGCATATCATCTCAGAGGCACAGTATAAAGCAATTAGAAGTGACATGTGGACATTGGAGGTTTGAAAATATCGACACTATTCTTTTGTCGACCAAGATTTCGATATTCTTCTTGTTTCCAATTTTTGTTCTTGCTCTCTTTAAAATAATAAAGGGAACTATGTGTATGAAACTTCTTGTTTCCATTAAAGCAAAGATAAAGGCTGACAATAATATGGAACTAACAATAACCAAACGCTTTCCAACCTGCACTTGTTGTTCGTTCTGCGGTCGCGACTGTAATCGACTTTCAAAAATTATTTTCATTGAACTAACATAGTTTTGTAAAAAAGCTCCCTTGATGTTACTGTCTTAATTTAGAATCGAAAAGCCACAATTTGTGGTGGTCCATGAGTCTACACAAGACAGGGCACCTCAAGCACTGTTTGTAGTAGACGTATTTAAAATATTTACAACGATGTAACAATATCTGTAATATTGTTTCTTTGGACAATGGTTACAGTAGCAACGGTATAGAACATTTAACTAAATGTTGAAATTATCTGAATTTCAAACGCTAATATCATTTCAAATATAATTTTTACATATGACGCATTCTCTGTATTCGGCACCCATTTTTCGTCAAACTATTCGTTCTAATGTCAGTGAATATTCGTATGATTAGCTAATTGCTCTCATGCTGTAATGTGATAATATTCCGAAAAAAATTGATGATTGTTAACAGCGAAAAACTCCTACATTTATGTAAAGGTATGTACTACTCAAAGTCTTTGATATTTGGGTATACTTCATCACGTGTGATAATGACGAAGCAATCATCTGTTTCGGTTGAAACTTCTATTCTCAGAAGCTAATCGCAATTACATTTGTATAGTTTCAGAAGGTCGGATCATCAAAAAGCGAAGTTTTTGAGCTGTTATTTATTCCCACTCTTTGATGACTCAATAGGTTTCTATCGTGGATCGGTCAATAAATGTCTGAAAAATATAGTACTAACGGTAATAAGGGAACCGACGAATAATTCAACTTGTACAGTGTAGAGTACCATTATATTACGATCAAGCCATAAAGCGATACTTCCATATTTGAATAATTTTCTCTAAACGCCTTTCAAGTTTGAAATTCGTTTGTGCTTGTTAGTCATGCTTAGTTAGACAACAATCGGTCAAACTCATTGGAAGTATCTCACGACTTCTCCTTATATATGATGTTAGTAGTCTAGATCTACAACACTTGCAGTCTTCACGTCCTCTGACCTCACAACCTGTATTGAAAAATAAAAGAGTAAGCTAAATTAATTTCAAATAACAAATCAATATTCAAAATATCATCACACCACAATCTCTCGTAATCACAGTCTTATTCAATCTATTTCGCTCACTAAAGCATGTACGATGTCGACTATTCTATGGCCGATGATTTCAAATGGGGAAAAGGCTTGGGTTGTGATTTCGTGTTGAAGAGCTGTTATGAATACATCAAGGACAGAAAAAGCAGGTAAAATAGACACATTATGTGTTTATGCTTGATCTTTTGTAAATTTATATTGAGCAACTAAAAAATTGCCTCTCTTAACGCTTCACAAGTATGAGTAACAGTTGAACCATATGAACGGCCTATGAATTTGATCTCGTTATCAGTCATGTTTACATTTTTCAACACATACAGTCCAGCAATTACAATCTTCAACTCAGCTGTAATCGTTACTGATTTGTAATGAAAATTTATCATGTGTTTCATGATGAAGTGATTCAATGCTGAAAAGCTTCAAGTTGAGGAACAGTTATCTAGATAATACATTTACTTAAAATGTCAGATCGAGACCACAAAATCTCAATATTCTTGACGAGAACATACCCGAATTTCAAAATGTCAGGAGAAAAGTGACAATCTTCAACTATGTAACATGTTGAAGCGTTTGTATTCATTAGTCTTAACTATTTACAATAAGATTTGTATTCTCCCTTGGTTGATTTTGAACCTGGTTTTTGACATATGTCCGTCAGTGTGTATCATAATGGTCACCATACTTTTTCGACATAATAATTTCAACCTGCATTGAGGATCCCCCTGAAAGACACGTCCACATTTGAATCTGAAGTCACGAAGATCAGTCTGAGAGTGAGCAACTAAGCAAGGATGTAGGTATAGCATCATCTACACAAAATAATTTGTCATCATTCTTGATTTATCCACGTGATGACGTAAGTAGATATAATTGCTGTTGAGCTATTGTGGTAATTTTTCATCCCAATAAAAATAAAATTCTTTTTTCCCAGAGGACAAGACATTGAGCCCTACTGTGGTATTCCGAACGAACCAAAATGCGCCGGTTATGAAAACGGGGTCGGTATTTGTGCACTGTATCAACACGACAATCAGTTAGATGAAAAATATCAGTATATGGATAATTTGTTCCCTTTTAATGACACACAAAAGAGGAAGTATGGAGGCCATATGGCTTTTGACTACTGTCCAGTCCTCATAGTAAGTCACACTATTTTACAGTCGTATGATGATTATGTGAGAAACAAGTGTGTTGATCAGACAATCAAAGTGAATGTATCAAACCACTCACGTCGTGCATTTGACAGTCTTTAGCTAGTTGACGAACCGAGTTATCAGTAAATTTCGTGAGTACACCATTTCACTAGTTACTTAGTAAGTAATTTAACTAAGAGATGCATGCATTCGTATGGTCTTTCATACAATGGTATGCAAACGTGTTGTAAATAATTTTATTTCTGATTCCTTGAGATATTACAGCTATTCAGAGTCATATAATCTGTAAAATCATTTTGAAACAAATAATCATTTCAATCACCGAATCTGTTCTTTCTTAGAAGTATTGTGAAGTAATAGGTGATCTTGACGCTTTTCAGGAATTCACGTGAAAGCTTGTTCGTCTACTTACAGAGATAAAACCTTACACATAATCATCAATATCATCATAAAACACTGATTATCTTATCAATGGTTTCTTACGGAAACAGATTTCGATATTGCACCTGCATTCCTATTCTAAATCATCCAGTCATACGGAGAAAAATTTATTTGAGACGACAGTGAATTTTTGATACTTCATACATACTATATTTACTGTGTTTAAAAACAATTCGATTTAGGTTCAATCGAATGAACATAATAAATCATACCTATGCGAGCAGAAAAGTGAAATAAAACCAGGTTTGTTCACAAACATATTTTGTTTGTCCACCTATTTTGTTTACTCATTAACCATACCTGTATTTTGACGGTCAACTGAAGCTAGATCACGAAGGAAAAACGGGACGTACTGGACGGTCGATCCGTCTTCCAAAAAGACTCCTCAGCAGTGCGCATCCACGATCCATCCCCGTGAGATTCGAACCACAGTTAACCATTAGACTATTGAGCGGCATCTAACGGTGTTGGAAGAAGTTAGACATTGACACCATTGGATACCGGCTGGTTCAGTGGTCCAGTGGTTAAGTTCTCGCACGCAAGACTGAAAGTTGTGAGTTCAAGTCTTACGTGTAGGGTCCTGGTTGCTCACTGCTGATGAGTCCCATAGTTGGACAGGTTGTACGTCCAGTGCTTCCAGGTTTATCATGGTGGTCTAGCTTCAATTGACTCATGAATTCAACTATTAGATTACTATAATATCCACAAAATCCCTCTCTGAATATATGTATTTCAATATGTTTATTCATATTTCATATCAAATCAATAAGTAGAGTTTAACACTTGTACAGAATACATCAAAATTTATCCCAAATATACTCTGCTAAAATGAAGATTGTCGAAACAAAAGCTACTTATATTTCCTCAGTTGATGACAGCCAAAAAGTTTTGGTAATCATCAATTATTACATTGAAACTAGATTTATCAACATAAAATAAATATTTTTCGGCGTTATTAGCCAACTGCTTACTAAAAAGTATTATGGTCAGTGCTAGTCAATAATAGATTTAAGTCTTTTGTATGTGTAGATTTTTGATATTTCTAGTTGGACACATAATTCGTATGCTGGGAAAGTGATGATAAAGAGGAAGAAATGTATTGTATGATTGTATTGTGAAAAAATGTTGATTTCATGAACTGCAGTGAAATTTCATCTTGTCAGAATATATACGTTGGTAGAATGTTAATGTACCATGATAAGAGAAATTAGTTCTCTACAAATTTACTGTTATATTAAATATAAATATATATGTATTTGTTGATTTTCTACAGATTCAATATCAAACATGTTTATGGAATATAGGGGTCCTAATTCAGCTTGTTTCAATGACCAAAAACAAAAATATGTTAACATATCAGGAACTTACATTGATGAGAAGAAACCATCTTGTCATAAAGTAAGTCATATTAGAGTGAAATAGAATTCGTGTGCTCGATGATATTTATGTGTAACAAAAGGAAATAAGATTGTGAAGAGGTAGAGAAAGGAATGTAAGCGTATTGAAAAAGGAACAAGAGATAGATAAAGTTAGGTAGGTGAGGGTTAAAAGTAGTCAAAAACAGCGAATACGATTCTTTTATTTCCATAGGATCCTCTCAGTTATATAGGGGAAAGGAAGGTAGCCTACCATCGGACCACCACTTCCAGTATTCTAGGTCATGAATGTTAACATCCAGAGAGGCTGAGTTTCACCATCTCTTGGAAGTCAACCGGAATGTCTTGAAGAGCAAACAGAAACCAGTCCTGAACAAAGTTCCTTTATGCCACTACAAAATGTCATGATCTGACCAGCTCTGCGCTTTTCAAAACTTGCCTTAGCGTTGGCAAATGATGCACGATATTGAATTCTTTGGAACAATATTCGTAGTACACTTCCAAGACATTAAAATCAGTGTATCTAGATGGTGATACGAATTGAACCGCTTTGTCTGAACAATTTTCCAATATACTGTGTTCAGTGTGCCTGCTGAATCAGTGGACGTTAAGATGGTGTTAATTTTGGTTCATGGCAAGTAACAGAAACTAAAAAAATTCAACAAGCAAAATGTAAGAGTGAACATAATAACGCGTGCGTTGACAGACAAATTAAAAATAGTGTACATATTCCTAGGTGAAAATTCCGTCTGTTCTGGTATGGTATGGTATAGATATTTTCCTAACTAGTTAGATGGACACTTTCGTGGAAATTGATTCTTAAAGTTGACTACTATTCAATTTAAAACTAATTGTCTACTGATTGTTCCTTAACTTGATTGCAAAATCTGTCAGTTCCAATGTTCAAAAAATACTGGTGTTCTGGTGATATTTAACGATAAGGCCTTTCAGTGTCCTGTTGAAGGTGGACCATTACATATAGAGCAACAAGTGGGAAATGGAAATGTTTTAATCGATATACAATGTCCAAAGTGCACGTCACTGTGTAAGGTGAGTTGCAGTGATTTCTAACTGTATTATTAAAAAGTGATAAATGGAGTTACTCTAATAACACAGATGTAGTTTTAAAATTTGTATCACGATAAACTGAGAAAACAGTTGAAATCAATATGTAGATTGTAACATGATTAGAGTTGAAACTCTGCAGAGATTGAATATCCATTTGAAGTGTAAGGCGATTTGACATGGAAATTACTAATTGTTTAAATGTATCTGATAATATGATATATAATTTAAAGTAAGATTGGATGATAATCAAGAAATTAATTCTACGGTAGGATGTAAAATGGTGAAGGATCAAACAGCTGATTATTGCGGATTAATAAAAGGTTGCGACTGTGTTAGATAAAGACAACATTTAACGTAATTTATATTACATATGTCTATAAAATTTACTCCATAACAGATTGATATGTTTTGAGATTGCGTATCTCACAATTTCACTTCATGTTTTCGTCTATCACTAAACACTTTTTTACTTTGTCTATGACTCGATTTCATTTCTGACGTCATTTTGTATGCCTATTCTGCTCTGCTCATATAATATGTATCCATATAAAACTATATAGTGTGTTGTCAGTGTTTATTGGATTCAAATCGACTGCATTTGGTGACGAAATCCAGGAAATCCATCTGGAAGCCACTCATAATTGAGAACATGGCAACGATCAGTGTGGAGTTGTGAAGACTGTTGAGTTCAAATTGATGTCACGAATGGAGGAGTCCTATACTGGGATGAAACGGCCGTCCAGTGCCTCTAGGTTTACAAAGGTGGTCTTTCTTGCATCGAATCACGAATTCAACTATTAAAGACAATAATAATCAACTGATTTCAGATAAACAACATGTTCGCGTTTTTTAACGCCCGAAAATATGACAAAACCTTAATTCACATAGGTGACATCAACGACCACATCTATGGATGGGTCTTTATTTATCAAACGCTGATGCAAGAAACGATCAATAATGACCAATTTATCAGTAGAAATTTATCCAGAAATGATCAGCAGAGTTATTTCAAATTCACTTGTATTAGTTCTCTTATTTTGAAAGGGAAAACATAAAGTTCCGAATTTTTCTGACTAACAATATCTACATGCGGGCCTGACATCAGCTATTTATAAATCAGAGCATCATGTGTAATTGACACAAAATGTAATAAAACTAGTGCTTTGATAGGTTTTGACTTTGTCTTAATATACATATTGAACCAGCGATCCACTGACTTAGGTTTTGGCAGAATAGTATGAAACCACTTTATTTTGTTCGGTTCTCGTCAGCTGCTTTTACTTTTTGACATTTAAAAATCTCAATTACAAAAAGGAAATAAATTACCTACGTGAGAGAGATTAGTTGGACGGTGTTCTAAAGATATATCAGTGTATTATAGCAATAGTGTAACCTGTTGAGCTTTCACATAAGAGAAATTACATTATTCACTGAAACACGTTTTCGGACTGCGAAAATCGGCGAGACTATAGTTTATAGACGAACCAATCTGGTATAAGATAACGGGCGCAAAACTCACCCATCCATTTGGCATTACAGCTGATTTCATTTGGTGATGAAAACCATTAATCTAATTCCTAACCCTAACAATCAACTGTAAATCACAGTCGTAATTCCCCACGCTAGATCATAACCCTCATTTCGTCTTAGTTATTAGGTAGTAACTCCCAAGGTGAGTCCGGCTTCACTTGAAGGTCGTTCAAAAATATATGGTCTCACCTGAAAGTGTTAATCATTTTCCTAGACAAGGCTACTTAAGGAGGGATTCATGAACCACACAGTGTATTACATACATATTTCTATTTTGCATGGTTCATGTAAAAATATTTCAGTCAGTAGTTATTTAACGACAGTTCAATAACCGAGTTTATTCATGTTTAAAGTGTTTTACGTTTGTATTGATGAGAAATAATCACCTACGCAACTACATATGCTCGGATGTTTTATTTTTCAGGAATATTGTCCAAAGTAAAAGAAAACCGCGTGGAACAACATTCTTCTAGTTGTTGTCGAGAGAGAAACTCATTTATTAAATTTGATTAATGAATATTGTTTGGAGGTATCTGTATTTTGTTCACTAATTGGTAGCTTACCTTAACTTGACATAAACTTAGTATGTATAACTTAACCACGTTAAAACATGTATCGCTTGATCAATCTATCATATTTTGGTGTTTATTTTGATGGTTCTTTTTATGATAAATTCAATGAGTGTTAAATGTTGAAACAATAAATAGAGTAGATATGCTCATAATTTTAACTTTTGTCATTGTATTTTATTTTGAGAATTAGGTTTGTAATGTAGACGATCAATTCTTGCTTAACACACTTCCAAAGTATGTTTATTCAAAAAAAAAATATTTAAGAAATGTATTAAGTTGTCACTGTCTATAATCTGTCATCAATTACAAGTTTCTTCCATTAGCCCAACTTCATCTCCTGATGTTTTCGTTCTATTGCACACCAAATGGATTTTCATGTATTCACACTAAATTGTTTCAGAGATTAGACAAAGAGAGAAGTCTTCAGTTTATATATTTTAACTATCCTGTAGTACACACTTAGTCCAATTCAGTAGTGCGAAGGTAAATTCAGTAAGCACACAAAATTAGAACTTCGCATATACGTTTAAACTGGGGTTTATTACAGATGTACTTCCTACTTTTAACATAAGTTTTTCTTGATGAGGACCAATTCGAGACAAATTTTTTGTCTATATAATGTAAGAATAAGATATTTGTGGAGTTCACTTTGTTTAAAGTCCAAATGATTAACAGACATTGGATGAGGATCGTATGAAAATCAACTCTCCATAGTTCATTTATTCTGAATAGTTACCTAAACAGTTCATTAAAAAGTTCACCTGATTCCGTTTGAAAATCCATGTAACTTGATCAACATTGACCTGGATATCATTTAACGATTGTACCGTTTGATAAATTGCTGAGTATCTACAATATTCCATTTGTAGAAAAAATATCTAAAATCTCTCTGTTATGCTACCATTTAGCGTTGGCTCATCTACCAACGGATAATGAAGTGTATGGTTTCTACTTGACTGAATAAGTAGTAATTTCACACATAATGAGTTTATTTGTATGACAAATATTATAATAAGATATTACGAAATTAACAAGTTTAGCCGATTTCCATAAAAATTTCATTAGGAAGTCTCCACCATGCAATTTACCGATGATAGACAGAAACGACCGGGAAAGCATTTCAAAAAATAAGTCTAGGCTTCAATTTTTGTTCAATGTTTCTTTCAACGAGGTACATGAAGAAAATCTAGTCTCACTGAAAAGCCAATTGCTGAGGTAGCCATAAAAGTTGACAATGTCAAAAGGCGGAAGCCATACTTTACTTTCAACATACATATACCATAGCTTAGCAGAGTGATTTAGGTGAAATAATGGTAGACATCTATGAATTTTTACTTCGAATATCTAGTTGACAGTGGCGTACTACGTATTTTAACTTAAATCCTCACCACATTTCTGTTAAAATAATGTTCCGTTTTTAAATAATGAGCAATTGAACTTGTTGAGTTTATAGCAACTAATGCGCAGTTGAGTTTGTTCACATTTCATTCGGTTAAGTGATCCTGTTAACTTATTAACAAACTGAGTCATCCATACAACAAAAACGTATCTATATTATTGTACCTTGATTATTGTTGAGAATGTATGAACACGTATGCTTGATCATTACCTACCGCATTTACTCACGCTGCTAGCCTTAATACCAACCACTTAATTGACTGGATAATTCATTCATTTCACTATGTATATATATCCATGTTAGACGAACTTTATACGAAGTTCAAGGATTATATTAAATACCGACCACCACAAGTTTGTGACTACTGATGATAATAATTTTCTGCAGCTGATGTCATGTCTCGTTAGCTGTAATACAGATGATTCTGCGTTTGAATACGTTATATAAGTACATTTTCTGCCTTGCTTGTAAGTAGTATTTACATTATGAAGATAACCCGTGGCTTTTATTCTTAAATAATTTCTTCATAAGTATATTTTAGTTCCATGTTTCATTACTAATTACTTTTATTGAGTGTGTATTATTTGATTTTTACAGTCTGTCGAACTGAATTTACCACAGTGTATCACTAAAAGTAATTCACTGTTCGCTGATTTCAAAGTAAATCACACACTGATGAAAAATAATATTCACGATAATATGATATAGAAGAGTTGGTTTAGTTTTCTAACCATTTCTTAGTTGCGGCAAATACACTAGTAATATAGCCATGTGAATCACCTTAGTTACAACACATTCTATAAAACATAATATCTCTAATTGAATGTATTTTTTCAATGAAGAACTATTTATGAAGACCATATAGCATTAAACATTATATTTCATGAGTTTCTGCTCCCAGTACATGATCATCGCCAAATACACAGTATTTTCTTTTCCGAATGTTAATGGTAAATTGTACTATCGTCAGATGTGAAGTAGACACAGTATGTTGCAGTTCCGTTTTGAGTATTCAATTTTACTAGCAATATTCTGTCAATAAACAACCTTCTTGACCGTTGTTGCCACCTCGACGTGGTGGTTGGGCTTGCCTATCTTGATGAAGCCACCGAGCAACACTTGCCAGAACAACCGTTCCTCAACGTCCTACCATGACAGACAGGTCGGTTGAAGAGCTGTAGGACTAAAAGCAACAAATAGAAGGTACGAGGGCGAAGCCGTACTGCTGACTGTACAGAGGTGTGACAACAGTAGGGTGTTTCTTTCAGACAACCAATCTAACAGCGATGCTGCCTTCCGACAAGGAGGAATGGCGTTAGAAAAGGTCGACCCCAGTAACACACACCTCCCACGAATATCCGTCCCTGGCGGAAAGGTCTCAACATGTACGAAGCTAACACGAAAACTTCTAAATAGAAGGTCTGTTTTGACCTACCTCAAACAGTTGTACCTTGGCCACTGCAGTCACGCTCCCAGGTCACTAAGACCACCTATAATCCAATTTCCTCTTCAGATACCTCCAAAACAACCCTCCCACGGTGTGGGCATCCGGGAAGTGATAATCGCTCCCATACTTCTAGCAGCACTCAAGACCACTGTTTTCATAATCAACCTCCCTCTCCAGTTCATATTATTCCTCTAACATCGACGTTCGATACTATACTTCCTCGTTTGGTTCCTTCCTCAAGTGTCAACAAAGCCAAAGATTCTAGTGTGCAAAACACCGTCCCAGGTCTACTGAAACCTCGCGCAAAACTGCACATTGGAGCCTTCAAAGTACGCACACTGTGTCAAATCGGTCAGCAGACCTCCTTAGCTAAAACCCTAGAATCTCGTACCATTGATGTACGATGTGTCTCCGAAACACGCATTCAGGATCCTAGTGTGGTGATTCACTTGACCTCTCCTCGCCAAAACGGAGAGCCGATGAGATACACCCTTCGTATATCTGGCTACCCGGTGACCAGATCTCGTTGACTGGCAGGTGTAGGCATGAGCGCTGAATAAGCACTATTAGAGTGGATCTCCACTATTAGTCGCTCATGTGCTGTTCCGGTAAATGGCTCCGTAAGAACTCGGAAGGATATGTACATCTAAAATACTAGCCCCGATAATTTTCCGACGGCTAACTAAAACTCGTGGGCTGCAAACACGAGAGAATCAAGCTGGCTTCAGACCTGGTCGTTGCTGCATCGACCACACATTCACCATTCGTCAGGCTCTAGAACACAGGTATACTTATCGGCATCCGACAATGGTGGTCCTTCTTGACTTAAAAGTAGCATTTGACTCCGTAAACCGCAAGATTCTGTGGCATTATCTGTCATTGAAATGCGTACATCAGAAGTACATAAACCTTGTAAAAGCTCTTTACTCGAACACTACCAGTCGAATAAGAGGTTATGACGAATTGTCGTCTGCTTTTGCAACCTCAATTGGTGTTCGTCAAGGCTGTCCACTTTCTCAATGTCTGTTTAACTTCATCATAGACCTAGTGATGGAAATAAAATTCTCGTCGGCTGAATTCTTAGGTACTGATCTGAGTGAAGTAGTCGAACGCATTGACAACTTCACGTCACCTATGGCGAAGGCGAGATATCCTTCTATCAATAAAAGGACGAGTATATTGCATGGAAGTTCATTCCGTTCTACTTTACGGCTGCGGAGCATGACTATTAAGAGTTGGAGATACTCGTAAGCTACAAGTCTTTGACCGCAGATACCTTCGGATCATTTCCCGTATCTTATGGAATCACCGAATAAGTAATAGTGAGGTTAGACGCAGGGTATTGGGTAATGATGGTAAATCAGTTGACGAGGTTGTAGATCTTCATCGACTGAGATGGTTGGGCCACTTGTTGCGTATGCCTGAACACCGATTACCACGACGTGCAATGCTAACAGGTGTTGGGGATGGTTGGAAGAAAGCCAGGGGCGGCCAAATCGAAACGTGGCATCAGTCAACAAAGTTTGGTCTGACCTATGTCGGTAGATCCAGCTATTTAGTTGGAGTCCGCATCCCTATCGTAACCAATGGTTGGAGACTGTGGGTGACATGGCTCAGAATCGATCACATTGGCGTCCGTGTATACACTCTCTGTCTTTCCTTAAACTAAGGGAATAAAATCGTACCATATCTTTCTTCCTACGTACTAAATCTTTCTTCCTGTACTATGTCCTTATGCAATACGTATGCAGTATTTCTTTTATATTATTGCATTTTCTGAAGAAACCCGAATTGGTTTCTTCACAACACTTATGTACCCATAAGATGTTTGTGAATAATAATAATATAATGTAAATGTGGCTGCAGTCTATATATATAGGTAGTAGATGACTTGGAGGTCACTTATTATCAGCACAGGTAATGGAGAACAAGAGGTGTGTGTATATTAGTGCATTTACTAGAACACTGTGAAACTAGTGACAGTGTGTTAGTGTGTGAGTGAGTGTTAAATGTCCATATATATTTATGAGTGCCAGTCAATTGTGGATAAATGTTTGATTGTCTGCTCGTTAGAGAATGAGAGAATACATTAAACATTGATGTACAGAAGTGCGTTCAACTTGATCAGACTCACACATAATTTTACATAGTGAATTGAGTGTCTAATTTATAGTGAGCAAACAAATATTACAATAGTTGAATATGATTAATACAACCTAGTCTTTTCATTTGAGAAAACTAGGCAATTTAAGTAAAACAGTGTTCTACATCTTACATGTGGTAGTAAGAGTTAAATGTTACTAATCAGTTAGTGTGAACAAAATGGCATTAGGCCTACTGACTGATTTTCATGTGATTTATTTTCTTCTCATTGAACTCCACTCTGAACTCACTGAAAGTGACTCCTTGTTACTATTTGGAACAAGGTAGTGTCTAGTGTTCACCTGCTTCTCTAATCTGAGTCGTGAATCCTGGATCTGATCTAACATGACTAGACGTATCATCGTAGTATAACCAAGTGTGTGAGAGAGAGAGAAAAATGTGTAAGCCATCCCTTGTATCACTTTCTTTTCGTTTCGTTTTGTTGACCGTTCCAAACAGAGCATATTTGCACAATAAATCATTATACAATGAATTTTCGCACAACTGTGAAACACTGTCGGCAGAACGTGTATTTGTGCACAATGATAACCCAAAGTCATATGAGCGATGATCGCGTATCGTTGAAGCAAATGAAACAGCCACATTTGTGATAAGCCAAATAATATTTGTTGGCGTTTACTACTGAACCAATCTACATAATAGTTGTCATAACAAATACAATGCATAATTCACATATATTGAGAGCACCAATATTTGAAATTAGGAAAATGATATGAGCAGAGAAAAAATGGAAGCTATATTCGAGGCTACAAGAAATTGTGGAGCACTTCAGATTACTCAAAAGACAGATATACGATCTGATATCGGATACTTGAAATCATAATTGTCGTAATGCAACCGCACTCTAGTTATATCTCATTAGAAGTCTTCTCATAGGCACACAATGTGTTCATTGGTCATGCCGATCTCAGCATTTCACTAAATGATATGTGTCTTACGTGACAAGCACGTTACGAATGTTACAATTTCGACCGAATAATTAGATGATGAATTTAGACTTGTTATCTGAATTATGGTAAATAGTCATTCTATTGTTAGCACTTCACCACACTCAAACGACGTGTGACATTCTGAGATGTTCAGACTAAAGATGAGGACTGTATATATCTGGAAAACAATAATTTCTAAACAACGAACTATCAATAATAGCGGAATATTTTTAGAAATTCGAATTGTTGACGACAAATTTCAGGCGAGAAATTACATTTTGAATTGATTGAAGTCTAATTAATATTCTGAAGCATACAGAAGCTACACTACTGGAGGTAAAGGACAAAAAATTCAGTCGGAAACATACATATTTGATCGAAAATCGCCTGACAAGATTGGACCTAGTAGACCAGTTCTATTAACCAGACAATGGTTGCAGTTTCATAAGACTGATTTGAGTCACTAATGCTGGCCTTATCTCATCACGCAAGGTCAGTATTCGGGTAGTCTCCAAATAGAAGTATATAATTGATATGCGTCTACTCAGAAGCCATACATTTGTTAAACATCATTAGATGTCGTTTTCTAATGAATACTTACTTGGAAATGGAAGATAGAAATGTAATAGAAATTAAAAACCAAGTGCTTTTCGTAAAGTCTTGTTTTTAGTCATACTGGCAACGAATTCAGGAAAACAATTTTTCACATTATCCATCATAACATATAAAAATGTTTCGAATACATATACAAAATTAAGATTCATCTTACGACATCTTTTTTGAATAAATTCATAACAGCTCTTCATTACGAGATCACAACCTAATCCTTTTCCCCATTTGAAATCATCGGCCATGGAATAGTCGACATCATACATGCTTTAGTGGAGTAAAATGTGTATTCAATAAAAATTAAGTTCATATAAAATAATCTTTGAAAATTCTAACAGAAATTCTATACCAAGTAATTTTTGAAGCCTTTATAGGCAAAACTGTTTGTTGTGGTCAGTTACCAACATAACGAATAAACTTCGTATATAGTTTGTTTTGATAACGGTCACTAGATAACGCTCCAACGATGTATTAAACACATTTATACACAGCGGAATGAATCATCGAATCAATTAACGACTAATAGCCAGGCTAGCAGATTGAATATATGAGTAGGCAGTGAGCAATGCTCAACCATACATATTCATACGAGTGCAAAAATGATTTCCAAAATGTCCACCAGTTGTCTCCAAATAACTCAGACTTCATTGTTCTTGCATTTTCATACAAGTTGCATCCTGTTTGCATTCTTTACTGTTTTATCCTCTTGTCTCTCTGATGCCAGACCTTCTGTTCACGACTAACATCATATACTACTTATGTCAATATAAGTAGCACACACCACATCTTAACCACATTAAATGTGAACAAATTCAATTGCTCGTGAGCTGATATAAATTATTTTCGAAATAATATCAGAAATTTTAATTACGGAACAGTCATCTCGTCACCCTGCAACCTGGTTGGAGCTCCTTCATGGAAATCATCAGAGCTGATTGTATGACAGTTTACGTATAAAGAATTAGTGTTACAAAAATACAGTGTGATTCGATTTTAATTTTTTTATTTTATTTTATAGTAGTTTTGATGGATTTTTGTTCTCTGAGCTGGATGGTTTGGTTGTGGAGCTTTGATAGTTCTTCTGAACTGATGAAGTGATGAACTAATGAAAGCTCCACGACCAAACCATCAAGCTCAGAGAACAAAACTCCATCGAAATCATCCACTCAAGCTACAAATCCTCTCCACTATCTCATTTTTATAGTAATTCATCTTTCATTTCTTTTTATCACTGAAATATATTTCAACAAGGGACCATGGTTATTATTATTGAAAACGACTTGGACTACTATTGTCATGGATTAAATTACCATAGTTGATTGTTTCCATCGAAAATGATTTAACATACCGTGACTTCCCATACCCATGCAACGTCTAAATTAAAGGTCTGATAGACATTATTTCATTAGAAATTTGGAAATACGGAAGTAATTACAATCATACTGTATGTTCACTACTCACCAGACTACTACATTTATTACTCAACATAATAAATTCGTCTAATGAGTTTTGAAAGCGTAAGGATTTAACGTGAAACCAATGAATTAATAGATATTACATAATCACACTTGTCTATTATTTCAGTATGTACAACTTACTTTGTATCCTTAAAGTAAGCCAGAAGTATTCTGGAAACCAGGTTTGACTCTAGTTTACTAAGCGTCAAGATATCATTCTGAACATAAAATGAAACATAAATGTAAACACTGAAAATAAAACTTATCAAACGAAAAATGTGTGTTTATGTTCATCTGTTTTATTCAACAGGTACAGTCGTGAAGTAGCTCCATTCAACCGAAGATTTACAATTGAGATGTTTGACACGATGTCATTTTATGATAACATTATTTTATGTATGGATGTTCTAAATGTGAATTCCCAAACTAATCCCACAGATCCAATGCTTATTGTGTTCATCATTAAATAGTCCCATATTCTATAACTGATATAGTTGACACTTCATTGTATATGAGAAGTTCGCTATGTTTTTTTACTGTTTCTGTACTGAAACTGAAGTTTATTTGGTAGTAGTAGTCAATGGATTTCAGAAATACACAAAAAGTAATTGATGACATATCACGTTATCTAAAATTTCTATGAAATTTGAGTCAAATAGAGTGAGTTTTTGACGCGTAAAAATTAGCGATAAAACTCATAGAGCTTTTTTTCTGATTGTCAGTCGACTTTAAAAGTTTCGATTCCAGCAGAATATTTGGTCAAATTTAGCCTCCAGATGGATCCCTTCAATTTAAACTTAACGGATATAACAGACGATAAAGGTTATCTGATGAACTGTCAATCATATTGTCGTATCGATTAACTTTATGATCATGTCTTGAGAAGAATATATCAATCTTAAAAGTTACAATGCATCCTGTTAAACTAATAACCAGTTGTTCTTATTTGTGTCTATGAACTTTTGTCCATGTTTTCGAAATACTCTATTGTTCTGGAAGACTGAATGACATAACTTTGGGATATCACAAATGAATTCACAAATTACAAAGTTTCACTTCTTAAGTGTTTTACTTATTTCTTTGTGCAACTATTAGTGAATAATGGAATAATGAAGTCAATGTATGATGTAAATGAAAAACTTACACCCATAACTCTGTGACTTAAGTGGTTAGAATCTAACTGGATTCCTGGAATTTCGTTGCAACCAAAATGCTTTTGTGCTTCAGACTTTCAATGGAAAACAAAAATAAAATAATATTAAATAATTTTATTGATGTCCAGTGGTAGACGACAATTATGACTAAGTTGAAATAAATTAGTTAGAATAATCTGAGTTATTATAAACAGCTGGGAGATTTATTCAGTAATCAAGTTTCAGGGGTATGATCTGTTACATTTTAACAAGTTAGTGCACCAATGTTGGTAGAGTGAACCTCTAACTGAAATTGACATATTTGTGGTGGATTATGTTCGAGATAATTTCTAAGGCTTTACTTGGCATATCAATCATCCTGATAACATTTACGAACTTAATCCAAACGATGTATAGACTTCAGATCTAAACACAAAGAGTTGACTACCGTTCATTATGAAATAACAGTATAAATCACTAAGCCACAAGCCACCAAACGAGCAAATACAGGGGTAGTGCATTAGTCAAGTAAAGTGATAAGATTAAAACACATACATACATGAAAGCAAATGATACATCGAGAGAATTAGGCGAACAATATTTTAGCTGGATATCAATCATGAAGACACGATAATAATAACAATTGTCTAGATGACACTCTGTTAAACATGTTAATTGAAGGGCTTGACCATAACGTATGCATAAACTGTACTGACATTTGACGCAATAAACAGATCGCGGTAGTTATTATTAAGTGATGTGATGGCATTATGATTAATGCAATACACATTGAAAAAGAAATGATTAATTTATGAAAGTGAACTAATTATGCAACCTACAATCATATTTGGTAATCTCATTATCTTTTTTTGTATATTGAAGACCCCTCTAGCTTATTTCCATTTTATGGTAAAATTTTGAATAGGACTTAGACTTAAAACGAAAGAATGAACAGAAATGTCAATTTGTGTTTGAAATCAGGACGGATAAAGACTCTAGACTGCTCGTACTTGTTTTATGTGTCATTGGTTCAGTTAACAAATTACTGTTCTCTCATTACTCTTTAAATGAATAGGGCACAAAACCACAAGTCATAACGCACTTAATCCAAATATGAAATAGTAGTTTCCGGACACATTTCCAGTACAGAATATGAGAGTTTAATTCTTGAAAATGTTGTGCCATAGTAAATTCTTAGAAATGAAATCTGATATTCTACTTCATTCTAATTACTTCAACATACTGCCTAAAATACTGAGGATGGCTAGATACGGACGAAATTGATGTGTTTATTGTTACATCAAGGGAACGGAAAATGATGCTTAACTTGTTTGTCGACCCTGAAATATAAATTGTATTTTTTGACTCCGTCTAGATGGAACATCCAGCAGCACATTGATCATAGGCAATATCTACTTTCAAAATATATTAAACTATCACACTAATAATCGGAAAGAAAATATCTATGTCACTATACAACTTCAGATTAATCACTCAACATTTAAACATCTTCATTGTAAATTTGCTTTGAAAGTTTTTCAAGTCTCGTGATTTTACGAAACACTTATTTAATACGGTAAACGTTCTAGCAATACATACAATGAAAAATAACTACCGTAGATAATTCATACTTTTCCATTTATCTTGTATTTAGATGATAACAATTTATTGTTTGGTGGGGCATTGCTATTTCTTAAACAGCTATAGTTTTACTCTACCTATAAAGTTCAATTTGTTATCATCAAATGCTCTGGTGCGGCTGAGAGTGGGGAGAGACAGCTCTCCATCTTGAAATGCTCTCACATGGCCACGCGTACATAGCCTCGGACAGGGAGGTCATACTCACTGCCTTCTCGTGGCGGGAGTGTTGTTCACGAAATTTAGAGGACGGAAAGAGAATGTCTAAGGCTTTAACCGGGTTGGTGGAAATGGAGAGTCCAGGTGGGAGAGTTGGAATACTCTGATTCCAAACCAATGGTGCACATGGGCTCCAGTATCATGAAGAAACAAATGGTGTATGAACCAATTGTTGATCACCGGCTACCATGGGACTGTATCTCCTTACGGTGCTCCAGTACCTTCTGGATCAGACTTCTAGGTCGAGTGTGGCTTCCTAAGAAAACCATCTGTTTCGGTTTTCGCACCCGGGCAGTATCACAGCTCTCACACATACCAAATGAGATCTTTGTGGCGCACATATATTTGGTGTTTCCTTGTACCAATATCTTTGTTTTGAAATAAATATTTAAATAATAAGTCATTAGTTTACTTAAGCATTTCACTATTACAAATAGTGTTCTTTATAATACGTATGTAGAAATCATTAGTGTTGTCAGGTGTTATAATATGTGCAATTTTGTAGTTCTTTTATAAATGTCTGGTAAATCCTAGGCATCAGTCTTCATCTCACAAACTTTAATCATCACAATAAATACCTCTTCAAATGTATGAGATCCAACTGAATTTGTCTTCATACATAACTCTCGAAACTTGTTTACTATCAGTTTTTCATTCGATGATGTTATATTGTTCATTATGTACGTGTTCTAAACTACACCATTATTGATCTGAGAAAAATGTTGTACTAAATGCATACTCATTATTACATGAGGATATTATAATAACAACGAAAATAGAAAACTGTCGGAGATCAAAACAACTCTTAGTAATTACATTACGTAAATGCTTACTAATTATTGGACAATCGAAATTCAGGTTTTAAACGTAGTAAGGAAGAAAAGACATCAGAATGGAATCCCTGAAAAGCAACAAAACAGAAGTTAATTCACTTTTATAAACAAATTTCAATCCAACTTGGTAGATGTATTTCATCTTGGTACTAAATATTATATGGCAAAACCTGAAAAAAAACGCTTATCTCTTTGGAAAACAACATGGATACTAATTAGAGAATGTTTTGTCATAGCAATTGTTATATAGCATATAAACATAATCTATAATTCACTGATACTTTATCATTTCTGTAAGTAATGTGTTTTCGTATTCTAATTTCGTAGTGTATTTTGGAATGCTTTGAACTTCTCAGTTCATTTAAACAAAATCGTCACAACGAATCCCTGGAAGTGTTTGTCACCATGAAGGTTTAAGATATTGAGTAGCTAAATTGATAAGATAAGGGATGTTCTATATTTTCATACGACTCCTAAAATGTAGATTAAACCAACTGAATAATTTAGTCTATTTTTGCATTAACAACACACTGAATAAAACGTTATCACCTAGTGTAAGTATTCATGAGTTCCATTGGACAAGTATTATTTAGAGACTTACCAACATATGACCTAATTCATGTTAGGCTGTTAAAATTAGATCATAATCCTCCGTTTTGAGAATATCGTCCACCGATGGGCAAAAGTTCACAATATCCACAAATGGCCTATATGTGTATATGTCAAAACAAACTACTTATTTTCCATTCATGTAGTAAGTAATTAACAAACAAATTTCAAGCTAGAATATTCTTCATATTAACTTTAAAAATTTTTTTCTATGGAAGACACTTGATAAATTTGTACTTAATGCTCATTTTTGAAGCTATTTGACTTACCCATTTAAATCCAAGAAACATTCAAAAGGTACTTCAAATTAGCATAGGATTATTTATCTGAGCACTCAACACTGCGATTTATACTTATTGCTCACACCATTGGGTTTATATCTACTCATCCGTATATCGAACTATCAGTCTGCCAACGCAAGAGTTCGACAAACAGGATTACTTATTTTAATATTTTACATAACCATCTCATCTTAGAATCTCAATTGTTTCGACCACATATCAATAATATGAGATGAAATGGATTAACTTATTGTGATGACGTGGCCAATTTTCGCCATCCTGTGATTGCACAAGTTTCACATAAAGATAGTAGATAAAAACAATTACACATTAAAATAACAAGTGGTCGATGAGAATAACTTGCCTTCCATTGGTTGGATTTCTGTCACAAAATGAAGCCCATGCAACTACATATTCATCACAGACACCAAAATATACATTTTTCACAAATAGTACTAATTCATTTGGAGCTATTCCTTTCCCTTCAGGAAAAGCCAAGACATTTTTATTAGATTTTTGTTGGTAGCATGCCAAAAAATAGTCCACATGTTGTGTAAAGTTATATGGACATATTCAAGCATTTCATATACAGTTATTATTTGTGCAATAATTCATCCATTCATTCATGTTCTGTTTATACCAATAACATTAAAGCGGAGCTATCTATTTTAGCAAACTATTTGGAAAGATGAACCCAGTGAGAAGTTAGCTTTCATCACTGACTTAAAACTGGGACAGTTGGTTTTTTTCAAACTTACAACTCTTCTCAATTTTTTGCTTTTTATCACGATCAAATTCTAGTATGGTTTAATTTCACGAAGAGAACGGTTTACAGTTTAAATTAAGTCCTTCGTATTTGCCTATCTCAATCGACGTAACACATAACATGACAACCGTCAGATTTTTCTACTTGTTGATTAACTCATTCAACTTTTTATTAACCTCGAATATTCCATCTGTGTCAACTAAATCTGACCCATACTTCCTAGTAAAATCCAGAACTAGATGAATAGATGAATAAGATATAAAATTCATAGTATTTCGTAAAATAAAGATAGTTATTCAAATAAACTCATGATTATATTTCAGTGAGCATCAACTCTGCGATACAGGTACATCTAACTGATAAGTCCCAAACTGGATGAAACGCGAGTTCTGTATTCCTCTGTTGACCACTACCCATCTTTACTTATATAATATCTTGTTAACTTAATTTGACATGCTGTCAGTATAAGTATTTGCTTTTGAAGATTACATCATAGAAGTCTTTTGTCTGTGAGTTATTTGAAATTTTGACAGATTCAACTTTCTTATTGAGATCATGACTCGATTGATGTTAGACCACTTTTGGAAACCCTGAAGCACTGGACGGCTGTTACGTCCTATTGCGGTGCTCCTCAGCAGTGCGCATCCACGATTTCGCTCGCGGGATTCAAACCCAGGGACTTCGTTCTCGCGCATGAACGCCTAACCTACTGGACCACTGAGCCGGCATCCAATGGTGGTAGTGTCTAACACCAACCAATCCATGAAATTATGTGACCGTTTTCCATTGGATGAAACCGCCGTCCAGTGCTTCTAGGTTTCCAACGGTGTTCCAACATCAATCGATCCATGATTTCAATCAAAAACGTAATAATCTCCACAACCCCTATACTACATTCAACTTTTGTCTGAACACTGAACTCCATCAGAAATCTTAGAGAATACAGTTTAAATAAACTCTGTTACAACTAACAAACAGTGATGTAAACTACAGATCAGATCTAGGAATTGCTCTAAATGCATATTTCATCATCAAATGACTTCAACAACAACAAAAAACTTGGATAAAGTTACAAGACACCAATGTGAATACAAACAATTTTTCTACATAACACAAGTCAAATTATACAAGCACTTACAGATAGATAATGATTAGGAATTTTAAATTCATAACATTCTTGACTCTGTTCACATCCACCCACATCACAGTATGTTTGTTCCTCCTTTCCAGGAATTATCAATCTATGTTTTACACATTCTCTGAATAACAAAATCATTGGATTAATCATAATTTTGCAATTGTTAACACATACATGGTTGTTTAACATTAAATACAAGTCAATACAATATTAAATTATATTGTGTAGTGTTTACCATTAGTGGATGTCAGAAGTGAGGAGTTGAAATTTCGAGACCATAATTTATGCAAAATTTTTAGGTGACTCTCAAGTGACTTTGAGTGTGTCCACTTAATAACGAGAAGTAAATTAGCGGTTATAAACCAGTATGAAGAATTAGAACTGTGATTCACACTTGACAGTTAGTATTAAGAATTGGATTTATGATTTTCTTCACGAACTGACAACAACTGTAATGTCAAAATTCTATTTAACCAAATAGATGAGTGAATTGTGCGCTAAAATCCGAGAGCTGTTATCTTACACCTGATTCGTTCGTTCATAAATATAGTCTCGCCGTTGAAATAATTTGAAAATTATTTAATTTTCAATAAGGACCTTGAGTTGGATGTTTTTCTATTCAATCAGTTTAATGAAAATTCTTAATCCAGTATTGAGAATGACAATAAAGTTATTGAGTTGAAGCAATTTTATGGCATTACATGTACTAAGTGGTTATGTATACAGATATAAATCTAATAGGGTTAACTGGAATTCAAATAAAACACATCACAATGGGAAGATGAAATGACATGATTTACTTTAGGCCCAATTAGGGAATTCATCATACATAATGCTAAATATATTGAAGATACTTACTTTCATCTTGTTTTGTTACATCATATTTGAGAAATATCTTGCAGTTAATTCATAGTCTCAATTCACACACTCATTTTTAGAAGAAACAACTCAATTCCCTGACATAAAACATGGTATATTAGGACTGGGTTACAACAACTAGTCGGAAGCGACAACTTTCCTGATCGACTGTCTCAAGAGCATCATGTTGTGCAGGACGTCTTCGGCGGAAAATAAGTTTGACATCTGGTTTTTCTGGTAGGTGAGTTTTGATTTTGGTGCAGTGGTCAGTTTGTTGTGACTTTGTGCTAGTGCTTTCATGCGGTTCGTTCCATGATGTCCTGCGTGCAACTGTCCAAGTGCTGCTGGTTATAGCTTCTTTGGGATTATGTCACGCTCGGTAGACAGTAGGTAGTCGTCGATGATTAAGAGAGAGTCTACGCTGGTAAAACTGTTGAAGCTGTTTGGAATTGATCTTCGTGGGCCACCTTTCTAAATGAAAGTTCCCATCTTCCTGTAGGATTGAGTCTCGAAGGGTTTCTTCTCTGACTTCATCGGACGACACCGGAGTGTTTTGAGTGACATCAGCTATTATACTCTGTATTTCTGGATCCACTGATTGGAGGCAATGATTATGTTCTCTGGTCCGGTATGTTGAACTCCAATCAATTGAGTAAGAGCGTTGGCTTGACCGAGAGTATTTATCGAGTGACACTTGATATTGATGATTCTTGCCCAGCGCTGTAATCTATTAGTCGTATAGACAGGGATTCTTTTCTAAGAACCAAAAAAAGCGATCAAAGTTTTGTGATCTGTCAGTAGAGTAACCATACGTATATGAAGCATTTTATGAAATATTCTGACAGCAAAAATGGTTGCGAAAGCTTCTTTTTTCAATTTGACTATAGTTTCTCTCGGCTAGAGAAGGTCATCTAGTAGAATGGGCAATTGTCTTCTCTAATTTGTCCGGAAACACGTGAGATATCACTGCTGCAACTCCATGACTAGAGGCATCAGATACAACAACAACTACCAAGCTGGGATCACACTGTGTCAAAAGAAGCTTTGAGCTGAGCATTGATTTGATTCTGTCGAAAGATGCAGAGTGAATACTCATTGTATGTCCTAGATAAAAGACTACTACATGGAGAACAGGATTGTAGACACTTTAAAAATTATATTCGTAGATTTTGTCAAAAGATCAGCTTAGTGATCGCTCATTTGGGAATAGTTTATGCAAAACTTGGCTTTTAAACAATGTTTATAGAAATCAGAATAAATAATGTGACTAGCTTTAATGTAAAGTCATTAGTATTATGTTCATATGTAAATTGTGGCCAAAAACTGACATAGACACCATTTATTAAAACATTATAATTCATAATTTACCTACGAACGAGTAACGATTCTTCTTTATTTACATTGACAACCAGTGTTCTCTCAAAATAACTGGAAGTACTCTCAATTGCGTTCTGTTGGTGGGAATAAAAACAAGCATAGAATTCTTGACAGAAAACGAATGATAACAGAAATTTTTGTAAAAATAAATTAATGGGAAATGACAGTGCTTGCAAAAGACTTTAGGTAATATAAGTAAATACAGAAACTGAGAAACTGTCCCTGTATCTCTTGTAAAGTTACTAACGGTCACAAGTCCACAAAAACGAGGTTTGGGCATGGGGTTGCTAACCTCGTCACGTAGAATCAAATCTTGCCAAAAAGATGCTAACCAGAATAAACCATACAAAATCTGTTCTGGGAGTTGAATGGCATTCATTCAAATGAATTATCACGCCTTATGATGAAAGCCAATAATCTTCGTAAGTCAAGTGGTTGGTGCCATCTCTAACGACAATTTTTACAGATTCATGTAATGTCCGGACAACTTGACAAACCAGGAGTACCAGTCAAATAACAACGGAAACGAGAAGATTCAACTTGACGGTGGAGAAGATAAACAACCACAGAAAAAAATGGGAAAACTGAACAGTCGTTTCATTTTTCAGTAGTTCTCTTAACTAAATTTATCTTTAATCTCAATGAAATTAATCAATATCAACCATTTCGTGTATCCACAAAATTGTTCGTCATTTTAATTATGAACATATTAATAATGCCGACATTCGGAAAATGAACTATTAATTCCGACTTCGTCTAAAAATAGGCCGTTTTCCAGTTTGTCATATCATGAATATCGATTTTTCAAAGATGATTTCTTATGTAAACAAATATACTGAAATAAACCTTTATTTTTGGGAATGCTTTGCTCCTCTGAAGTTCAACATCATATATTGGTATAATTTTCAGATTTCTATGTTTCAACAGTCTTTCTTCCGTATTCTGTGAGTAAACGCTGTCTCTCTTAAGTATTCTATAATTCAATAGTCACTTAACTTACCGGTTTTCTAGATTTGGCAACTTTGCAATGACGAGCAGATTTAACTGAACTCAACAACACAAGGAGAATAGGGACAACAACGCTGATTTTCATCATGTAACTCCAAAACCTAACTTCTGACTGTTGTTTTATAGTAACTGTTTACGTTGACAATCTCACGAACACTTCTGCTTAATTAATATATTTACAAGGGGTTCTCATGATTTTGTTGAAAATATTTCTTTTGTGACTTCACCTCAACATGGACAATTCAAATCTCAACATATTATGTACCTGTGAGAGTTACTGATTCTCGCGTCAATCACTGACCCTAACTTAGTATCATCAGGACAATAAATTATACAAATTAAAATCAATCAGGTCAAGTGGATAAGTAAACAATATTTCACTTCGCAACACCTTATTCTTAACTCTAGCATTCATCGCTCTCAATATGATATAAGATCAATCTACAAATTTCATTTTAAACTTATTTGTATATTAAGCATTATAAGAACCGTAAGATAACTGATGAATTATGTTTAACAAGATGCATTGTGGATTCAGGTTAAAAAGATCTACTTAAGCTGCAACTGTATTCGAAAGTCGTCTTCTTGAATGACCTGGATACTGAGGTTACATAAATTACAACATTAGTTACATTTTAAGTAATTCTCCAGATTGTTAAATCTTCATGACAGCCAACCAAACTGTTGAGTTCGTGTCATGCGCAAACGCCTCCAAATACCTTGGTACGGCTTATATTGGAAAGAGTCCGCCCCCTATCTCAAAATCCTCTTACACAACCACGCATATAAATCCACTGTCAAGGAAGCCTACTGACTGCATTCTCATGGCAGGGATACTGCTTACGAACTTCAAAGGACGAAAAGCGAATTTCCGGAGATTTAAATGGGTTTGTAGGTACAAAGGATCAATCTAGGGGGTTGAGAAGCATAGATTCTAAACCTACGGTCTTATCAACCTACCGTTGGTCGCCGGCTACCATTGGACTGCATCACCTGGAGTTTCTCTACTGCCTTGTTAATCACAACTTTAGGTTGAGGGCTCCTTATGTGACCACTTCAGAAAACCATTTGAGTCGGACAGGGAAACCAGACGGTATCAAAGCTCACACATAAAATAAGTGAATGTGTAGCGCATATATATTCGGTGCCTATTCGCACCAATATTTATGCCCTCAAATTAAATAAACAAAAAATAAATTCACAGATTCACATATGCAGAATAGTTTATACATTTAAACAGATCTGTATTTATGGAAGATTGAGATACAACAAAACTAAATGAATTTGTCGTGGCATTGGATCCAAATCACACGACTGTTGAAGCCGAGAATATCATTCCTGAAACGGCACATATTAAACAATCGATACAAAGTGTAGGTTAACAGTGGAGAACGCGGGAACATTAATTCAACTTTTTAAAGCTAGATAAGCCTAATAAATGACAATAAAAAGAATTTGTATTATGTAATTCGAGCTTGTAAATGTTCGCACACATAGCTTGTCATTATTCATATCTGTCATGATCGATAAACGATATAACCTCGTATTATAATGGAGAAGTTATTTTTGAACAGGGGAATAGTTCTAAATGTGGTATGTAAAGTTGAATTAGGGCACCGTGTTCATTTTATTTGACAGAATTGTGAAAAACACGTGGTTAAATATTCGTATTCTTCTTCATGAACGTTAATCCATTGTTCATGAATAAATCAAGTGAAACAAGGTGATTCAAATATGATGGACTTTCAAAACAAATCGGTACTGGACAATGACAATCAATACCAGAACTAAAACACCATTACACCCTAAGGAATCAAGCAATTATATTTACTAAACTACTTGATGCTTCATATTACATGACTGAATGCTACAAAGTGTAGGTAATTGGATGTGTTTGAACACATCTCGACCACTTACCTGCAACATTATTCCGTCAAATAAAATAAACATGGTTTCCTTATTCAACTTTACATGATCGATAGACGATATAACCTCGTATTATAATGGAGAAGTTAATTTTTGAACAGGAGAATAGTTCTAAACGTAGTATTAAAGTATGTGTAGGAAAAAAATATATTGTATTACATTTTTTAGAATTTCTATGAAATGATGGGCGAACACCTAATGAATGTACCACATGCGAACCATATTCTGGTGATGTTGTTTGAAAAGGTTGGAAATTAGGATCTTCATAACCTCTATGCGGTGCACTGGAAGAGTTTCGGGAGTTATCAACATTTTCGTCAAGATCTCAAGTAGATAAATAATGCAGTGAAATTTTAGCCAGACTTTCGGAATTGATATCCAATAAATAAGATTCTTCTAAACTATTACGTTGTTCGGAACAATTATCGTTCAGAAAAGAAATTGAAATAGATGTTGACTCACAGCTTAGACAAATACATGCAAGGTTATCTGGAAGCGTTGATTTCTAAAACAAAGAAAGACCAGTGTAAAATTAGAGCTGGAATTAATGAAAGCTTTGAGATAGCTAATATTCGTTCATGAATTCAATTACAAATCTAGTAAACTCCACAAATATCTAATTCGTATATTGGAAAGACAAATATTTGGTATATTACTTTGCCTCGAACTGATCCTGACCAAGAAAAACGTACGTTAAAAGTAGGAAGTACATCTGTAGTAAACCCAGTTTAAAAGTCTATGGGAAGTTCTAATTGTGTGTGCTTACTAAATTTACCTTCGCACCACTGTATTCAACTAAGTGTGTAATACAGAATAATGAAAATATATAAACCGAAGACTTTGTTCTTTGTCTAATCTCTGAAACATTTTGGTGTGAATACATGAAAATCAATCTGGTGTGCAATAGAGCGAAAACATTAGGAGATGAAGTTGGACTAATGGAAGAAACCTGTGATTCAAGACAGATTACAGACAGTGACAAATGAATACACTTCAGAAATGTTTGTTGAATATATGTGTTATGCAAGAATTGATCGTCTGCATTAAAAACCTAATTCTGAAAATAACCCACAATGACAAAAGTTAAAATGGTGAACATATCTGCTCAAATTATTGTATTAACATTTAACACTCATTGACTTTACCATAAAATGAACCATCAAAATCAACACCAAAATATGATAGATTGATCAAGCGATACATGTTTTAACGTAGTTAATTCATACATACCAAGTTTATGTCAAGTTAAGGTAAGCTATCATTTAGTGTTCAAAATACAGATACCTCCAAACAGTGTTCATTATTCAAATCTATTAATGGGTTTCTCTCTCGACAACAACTAGAAGAATGTTGTTCCACGCAGTTTTCTTTCACTTTGGACAATATTCCTGAAAAATAAAACATCCGAGCATAGATAGTTGCGTAGGTAATTATTTCTCAGCAATACAAACATGAATAAACTCGGTTATTGAACTGTCGCTAAATAACTACTGACTGAAATATTTTGACATGAACCGTGCAAAATAGAAATATGTATGTAATACACTGAGCGGTTCATGAATCCCTATTTGAGTAACTTTATCTAAGAAAATGATTGACACTTTCAGGTGAGACTATGATTTATGGACTACTTCTGAGTGACTCTCAAGTGACCTTGAGAATGTCCACCCAATAACTAGAATTAAATGAGGGTGATAAACCAGCGTGGGGAATTAGAATTGTGATTTACGGTTGACGGTTAGCGTCAGCAATTAGATTTATGGATTTCATCACGAACTGACATAAACTATAATGCCAAGATTTTATTTTGCCAAATAGATGAATGAATTTCGCGCCAAAGTCCGAGACCCGTTATTCTATACCAGATTGGTTCGTCTATAAATTATAGTCCCGCCTAATTTCACAGTGGAAAATGTGTCTAGGGAAATATTTGGTCTTCCTCATCTGAAAGCTTCTACAAGCTCGGTGAGATGGGCTACCACGCTCGCTATAACATGCTGGTTTGTCTTCAGAAATACGTCAAACTTATTACTCTGACGTAAGTAACTTAGATCCGTTTTGCATTTAAGGTTCCTTATTATCACACGTTGTAAGCAACTGACGAGAACCAAACAAAATAAAGTGGTCTCCTATTATTCTGCCGAAATATTTGTTTCCGCTCTCCTCAATATACATTTCATTGACTGGCTGAAATAACGTGTGTAAAGAGTGCGCGTGAATGTTGAAGGAGTAAGGGATTATAAATCCTATTTCACAGGCTTAAAACATTATTCTCATTTAAGACACGTTACTCAGTAGTGATGTTTGAACGAACATGTCTACAGTCTAATCTGTTTACAGGTTTGCTACAATGGGAATACACTTGCACAGCCTGACGAAGATGAGAGGAAGGTTGAGAAATAACAATGTCATCTGTTCTTGAATATAAAATCAAGTGTAAGAGAGAAAATGCAGTATTGGTAAAACTGTGAATAGGTCAACATCTACTCATTGTTAGCTTGAATTAATTTTGTTCAACGTCTGATCTAATAAAGTCAATGAAATTCGGAAGGCCTTTATGGCACGCTTGAGAAATCCACGTCAGTGAATCACTCGTTCACTGTATGTGGTAAGACAAACTCAAACCCTATCAAGGCACTAGTTTTATCGCATTTGTGACGGCCACACATGATGCTCAACGCTGTTTATATTTGATAAGAGGCCCGCGTGTTGATATTATAATCACGTTACTCAGCAATTTAGAAAGCTTTATGTTTTCCTTTTAAAGACTATGCAAATTATACACGTGAATTTGAAATAACTCTACTAATCATTTCCAAACAAACTCTTTGTGATTATTTGATCATTATTGATCGTTATTTGCACCGAATTTCGATGGTCAAAATCTCACCCGCATATGTGGCCATTGTTCCGTTGTTTAAATAACACCTATGTGAATTAAAGGTCTGTCATATTTTCAGGAGTTTAACATGCAAACTTGTTGATGGTCTCAAATCAATTGATAAGTATTGTTTTTATAAGTTGAATTCATGAGTCGATGTAGGCTAGACCACCACTGAAATCCTGTTGGTGCTGGACGGCTGTTTCGTTTCAGTATGGGACTCCTCTATTCATGACAGCGATTGTAACTCAACGATCTGCACAGCCCTATACTGATAGTTATCATGTCCTCACTAGTAACTAAGGTCAAGATCGACTTCCTGGAGTTCCTGAAGGAAACCGTGGTCTTTGAATTTCAGCCTCTCTTTTTTGAGGCCGTCGCTCACTAAAGACAACGATGGATAACCACGCGATGTCATGGAATGGTTGAAGTTAGACACTAACACTGTTGAATAACAGCCTTGTGGTCAAGAGAATGAGCGTTCGCAAGTGAGACTGAAGCTCCTGGTTACAAGTCTTACGTGAAGAGTCGTGGATTCTCACTGTTGATAATAATTTAATAATTTCTTTATACTCTGAAAATAATAATTACGGAAATCATGCCAGTTTACAGGCATGATCAGTTCGATATAAATAGTAACATTAGATGTAGTGAATAAACATGTGATAGAAGTAACATTTAAGTATACCAGTGCAGTAGTTGTTTATGTAGTACATGTACTACAGCGATCCAATACATCAGCTGGGAATTTTTAATATTTCTTAAATGGACAGTTCGTTGATTTATGAACGGTTTAATGGAAGTCATTTCGTGTGCCAGATCGAATTATTGATAATTATCTACAACTAGAGAAATTAAAACGAAACGGAACAACAAAGCGGTAATTACCAAAACATATGAATCAGGTCTACCTAAATGCGTGTGTCATGTGACATAGTGATATACTATTGATGTTATTCAAATTAGTTAAACTTGCTAGGGACGGTGTTACCATAAAGTGACAGTAAGTAGATGGCTTTACTTAGGGAATGCACTAATAAAAATGGCTAAACATTTAAAGTCTCTATAATACTACTTGTGGAATGAGATAAACTTACAGGTGCTAGACCATTCAATGCATTTTCAGAGGAGCAGTATACATCGATGCAGCGAAAAAATAATGGGAGTGATTTTATCGTACGGATAGATTGTGATAGGTTATTCCAGAGTCTAAAAAATTTACAGGTGAAGAAATTCATATAAAGAGATGACTTAGAATGAGTTTGTTTCAATAGTGCCAAGGAATTGCGGATGTCATAACGAGAAGTTTCTGCATATTGAATCGCGTGATTGGATGTGAACGATAGTTTATGAGGTAGTTTGAAGAAAAAGATAAGATTTAGTTTGAGTCTCCTCCTCCATAAAGGATCTAGCCCAAGTTTATAACATCTAGAAATATAAGTTAAGGTACAATCATCTCCAAGAACACAAGGTGTAAATCGTCTCTGTACTGATTTCAGCCTTAATTTATCCTTCATGCGCGCACTGCTAAGAATAAACATGCAATATTTTAGAAGAGGTCGAGCACAAACTTTGTACATTAGAATACGTGACTCATTGTTGTAAAGGTTTCGAGTTATGTAACCTATTAGACGTTAGAACATAGAGGTCTGTTTTAATATCTGTTCTGTAAACGATAAGTCTTGGGAATATCTAAGTCCTAAGTCTACTACTGTATGTAACCTAGGAGACACTTCTCCATTTATGGTAATGTCTAGGTTGAGTGATGTATCGTCGAGGCATATCCATCCACATTTAGCCGAATTAAGCTCCAGCTGCCATTTTAAGCACCACTATGCCACCTTGTTAAGCTCCATGCTGATGCAATTTTGCATATTTTCCAGCTCATTTGGAGAAAATGAATATACTACCTTAAGATCATCTGCATATAGAAGGGGCTTACCGACACAAAAACTTTCACAAATATCATTGATAAACACTAAAAAGAGCAAAGGACCTTAAAGACTACCTTGTATTACACCACTTCTAACAGGGACAGCGTTAGACAATGAAGAGTTAATTTTTACTATTTGATGTCGATTGCTGAGAAAAGAATCAAGCCAAGCAAGCAAAGGATTTTGAACCCCATAAGATGCGAGCTTACCTATAAGAAGTTGGTGACTAACCATGTCAAAGGCTTTAGAAATGTCCAGATATAGCACTAAGAATAGATATCCTTGGCTACGTAGAGAATAGACTAAATTAAAGAAGTCAAAATGACATGTCATGCAAGAACGATTTTTAAGAAATCCATGTTGAGTATCATTGATAATTTTTTCCAAAATCCTAGAAATAACTGGAGTAATATTTATTGGCCGATAATTGTTCATGTCAGTCCTATCTCCAGATTTGTAACGAGGTATGATGTACGCGGTTTTCCAACAGTAAGGGTAAGAACCGGTTTCCATAGAGAGAGTAAACAACTTTAGGAGAAGAACTGGAATATCTGGACCACCATATTTGTAGAGAAATGATGAAATTCCGTCTACTCCATGACCTTTCGAAAGCTCAAGGGTATTTATAGCCTTATTAATTTTCATGCATGTGAAGGAGATAGATTTTACTGAGTTGCTAGTCACGCATATAACTCTTGAAGCATAGCCACTTATGTTTTCTACAACATTCGCGAATATACTGCTGAAAAGGTCAGCCATGGTTTTAGAGTCGTATATAAAATTGCTATTATGCTGGATGCACGGTATGTCAACATTTCGAGTTGCTTTAGTGCGTTTATTGAAAAGGAGAGTTAAGTTTCGTACTTTCGAGTTAGCATTAACGGCTAACAGCTCCTCATTAATGGCTTTTAACCTATGCTTCTCTTTAATTTGATTAAAAATTATTGTTATTTGTGCAACTGCTGTGAAGTCGTTTGAATTAAAATAACGATTCTGTAGGCGTTTTAGTTTATTACGATATTTAGCTGGTATATATAATTCATAAGGTTTACTAAACCTGTACGTTTTAAGAGGTACACTGGAATCTAAACAAGAGTTAATGATCAGATAGAATTCGTCGATAGCATCCATGAGACTATAACATGAAAAAAAGTTATCCCAGTCTGAAAGTTTAATCAATGAATGCAGGAGGTCCCAGTCAGCATGATTATGGTCTCTATATTGACAGGTTTTTGAATGGGTGGATTATAAGAAAGATAGATAAAGATAGCGCAAACTACTATCTAATGGTCACTGCTTTCAAATTCATCATATACTTTTACAGATAGTGGGATAACATCTCTACTAAATATTAGATCGAGTATACTATCGCCTCTAGTTGGGGCACGAACTCACTGTGACCAGAAGTGCATGTTAATGGTTGCCGAGATCTCATCATTACATGACTGACAACTACCGGTACTCCAGTTGATCCCAGGATAATTGAAATCCCCTGTGATAACCTTAGCATTAAAGTTTAGAGAGGATGCATGTATGAATGCATTGATAATAAGATCATTCCCACTATTCGGACTATCAGGAGCTCTGTATATACATCCAAGTAGTAGACTATGATTCAGGGTGTTGACTGATATCCAGACTGATTCTGGTAAACTATTCAGGACACTATCTTCAACTTTATTAGTTGTTAGGGTATCCAAAGCATATATAATACAACCACCCCCTCGCTTAGTTTCACTGTCACAGCGATAGAGTCGACAGTTCTGAATATTTAAATTCTGAATCAGATACTGCTTGAGAGCACCATGTTTCAGTGATAAGTATGAAAGGAGGCCTGGCTAGAAAAGCTAATGTTGTCAATGCTGAAATTTTGTTCAGAAGTGAACGTGCATTGATAAGCAATAAGTTTAAAAAGGGAGTATGTAGTGTAAAAAAACCGAGAGCTTCCCTATTGATGTTGTGCATTTTGGAATTGCATAGACTGTGGTTTATTATGTTTGACTGATCGTATGGGCCATCGCTTGAACAACATCTATTGCTAGTTGGACCAGGGATTTCTGAAGGCCGAAAAAATCATTACTTCGATAAAGTGGATTACTTTGTTGAACTTGACCAGGCGGACAGTTAAGATAAGCACCTTCCCGTTTTCATAACCGGCGCATTTTGGTTCGTTCGGAATATCACAGTAGGGCTCAATATCTTGTCCTCTGAGAAAAGAAGGATTTAATGTTCATTGAAATGAACATTTACCACATTAAGTTAACAGCAATTATATCTACTTACGTCATCACGTAGATAAATCAAGAATGATGACAAATTATTTTGTGTAGATGATGCTATACCTACATCCTTGCTTAGTTGCTCACTCTCAGACTGATCTTCGTGACTTCAGATTCAAATGTGGACGTGTATTTCAGGGGGATTCTCAATCCAGGTAGACATTAGTATGTCGAACAAGTATGGTGACTATTATGATACACACTGACGGACATATGTCAAAAACCAGGTTCAGAATCAACCAAGGGAGAATACAAATCCTATTGAAAATAGTTATGACTAATGAATATAAACGCTTCAACATGTTACATAGTTGAAGATTCTCACTCTTCTCGTGACATTTTGAAGTTGAGGTATGTTCTCGTCAAGAACACTGAGATTTTGTGATCTGGATCTGACATTTTAAGTAAATGTATTATCTAGATAACTGTTCCTCAACTTGAAGCTTTTCCACATTGAATCACTCCATCATGAAACAAATGATAAATTTTTATTACAAAGTGTAACAAATCAGCAACGTTTACAGCTGAGTTGAAGATTATAATTGCTGGACTGTGTGTGTTGAAAAATGTAAACATAACTGATAACGAGATCGAGATCATATGCCGTTCATATGGTTCAACTGTTACTCATACTTGTGAAGCGTTGAGGCAATTTTTTAGTTGCTCAATATAAATTTAAAAAAGTTCAAGCATAAACACAGAATGTGTCTATTTTACCTGCTTTTTCTGTCCTTGATGTATTCATAACAGCTCTTCAACACGAAATCACAACCCAATCCTTTTCCCCATTTGAAATCATCCGCCATAGAATAGTCGACATCGTACATGCTTTAGTGAGCGAAATAGATTGAATAAGACTGTGATTACGAGGGATTGTGGTGTGATGATATTTTGAATATTGATTTGTTATTTGAAATCAATTTAGCTTACTCTTTTATTTTTCAATACAGGTTGTGAGGTCAGAGGACGTGAAGACTGCAAGTGTTGTAAATCTAGACTACTAACATCATATTTAAGGAGAAATAGTGAGATACTTCCAATGAGTTTGACCGATTGTTGTGTAACTAAGCATGACTAACAAGCACAAATGAATTTCAAACTTGAAAGGTATTTAGAGAAAATTATTCAAATATGGAAGTATCGCTTTATGGCTTGACCGTAATATAATGGTACTCTACACTGTACAAGTTGAAGTATTCGTCGGTTCCCTTATTACCGTTGGTACTATATTTTTCAGACATTTATTGACCAATCCACGATAGAAACCTATTGAGTCATCAAAGAGTTAGAATAAATAACAGCTCAGAAAATTCGCTTTTTGATGATCCGACCTTCTGAAACTATACAACTGTAATTGCGATTAGCTTCTGAGAATAGAAGTCTCAACTAAAACAGATGATTGCTTCGTCATTGTCACACGTGATGAAGGATACTCCAGTGTCAGCGTATTCCAATATTACGTAACTTTAAATAAATGTAAGAATTTTGCCCTGTGAACAATCATCAATTCCACTTCGGCGTACTGCCATTCTGGAGTATGAAAGCAATTAACTAGTTATACGAATATTTGTCATTATTAGAAAAAGTGGTTATACAAAGGGTGCATGCCGAGTAAAGTGAAGCCATCATATGTGAAAATTACATTTGAAATTATATCAACGTTTGAAATTTAGATCATTTCAACGTTTAATTAATCGATTTATCCCGTTGTTACTGTAACCGTTTTCGAAAGAAACAGTTTTACAGATAATGTTATATTGCTTTAAATGCCTCAGATACGTCTGATACAAACGTAGCTTGAAGTGCAAGGTCTCATGTAGACTCACAGACCGCCACACAACTTGTCTCTTTGATTCTAAATAAGGACAGGAACACCAATGAAGCTTTATTCATAAAACTACTTCAGTGCTACTTCAGTTTATATTGATTCATGTCTAAGGAAGACAGGTGCAGGAGTAAATAAGGCGTTTTAGTACGTCTTAACTATATAACGTCATATTAGGTATCTTCCATATAAACATTTGTGAAGTCTATCACGAGTTAATTAATCTCATTTCGACATGTAACACTTACTTTATATCCTCGAAATAAGCCAGAGTTATTCTTGAAACACGTTTTGATTCCAATGGATAAGGTGTCATCAAATCATTCTGATGAAAGTGAGATGACATTGAAACATTAGGAATAAATAAGTATGGAACTTATATGATTGTGGTTCTTTCATATCACGATTCACATCTCACTATGAAAACTAAACGCTTGCAGTTAACTTTACATGGGATTTCTGCTATATCATTCAAAACTGTCGTCCTATCGGTCATTTATTTATTTACAAAACGTGTATGGTTTTATCTTTATGTGCTGCTTCTATTCAGTACCAAAAGCTGTGTAAATATTGACGCTTTTAATTGTATTTTGAAAATAAATTGCATTAACAAAAATCCTCAGTGATTTACGGTATTCATGTGTTGATGCATTTATAGATACTACAGTTGGTTTTATTCTGACTTGACAACAAGAATTGCTTTGAATACATGCTAAGTTATTACTTATCAGACTAGGAGTATTTCTTATTTTATGATGCTTTGCTACCGATTTGTGACATCTGATTTACGTAATGCTAAGTCGAGTGTGTTGAAAAACTTAAAAATGTTGCAAACAATCTATGAAGCATCATACGAAATCTGTGAATGTCTAACTTGTTTTCTACTTCAATGTTACATGTTAAACTATCTTTCATTTAATGCACTCAGAACAACGTTGATACTTGTTATATTTTACTTCTCTACATACTCAAACAACAGTGTGCATACAAACGTTTTCTGTATATGGAAAATCAAACATGTTCTACATGAACAGTATTCAGAGGACAGATTATTCTGCTGAATGAATAACTAACTTCAAAAATCTATGGTATAAGCAAACTCACTCCCATTACTCTGTGACTCAAATGGTTTTCATCCAGCTCGATTCCTTGTAGTCGGCTGCAGTCGAAATGTTCTCTTGCTTCCTTCTTCATTCAGATAAACGATGTGAAGTGTCATTAGGCGTTATCAATAAAAAGTAAATTAATAATGAACGAAAATCATCATAATGTAAACTCAAGTTAGTAATTGATGCACTAAAACAAGAGGCATAAGAAAGAAGCGAGTTGCAGATGAATCTGGTTCAGATGCGTGATTTAGAAATATTCGTGTTGTTTTCGGATTGAATATTCACCACAAACCAACTACTTAACTCTAACTGTATTGACATTAGTGTGAATTATAATGCTATGGTCATTTTCACTGCATTTGGATCAGTCTGGATTGGCAAATGCTTGCACTGGATTCCACTTCCGGCTATATTCCATCCACCCTCTACAAACTACTGCTACACTTTCCAATCAATTTCGTTATCACCGAATTCCAGTTGAATCAATGACTTATATAAAACCTGTTCGCAAATCTTGAAAGTATGAATGATACTAGTGACGAATTGCAAATGTATGCCGGATAGGGCTAATTCACTTTCTGATTTCTTACAATCATACGCTATCCTACTTACTGAAGTTAGAAAGCATCACAATTCATGATGCCGTACATGCTTTGACATTTCTCAAATAATTTCATCACATTTGTGGCTGTGAATAACGTGTTATGACCCATTGTAATTCCTCGTCTAATAATTACCGAACGACGGGTTGTTTATTGCATTGCATTCCATCCTATATAACACGATCACAATGCCAACAAACAAACAAGACACAGATTTATTAGAAATGAAGCAGAAGTGAACTGACAGGTGTTGTGCTCTCTCGATCATCGAATCTCAGTTTGACTCCACAAGAATAGCTCATAAATTTCACTGAGCCAATTAATGACGTTTCTACGACAGATTAACCCCAATATGTTAAAGACATGGGCTTCCAAATCACATACAAATGGACTGAATTAACACCAACTGTAAAGAAAAATCAAACCAAATGCAAAGCAACGCTTGTATATGTATTAGGAAAAGACCCTAGGACATGGCTTTTTGTATCTAAAATGTAGTTCATATGAATTGTCGAACAAATCCGACAAGCGCTATGTATATATATATATATATATATATATATATATATATTACTCGTGGAATCTATGTTTATGCATGTCACCTAGAATTCTTTGAATTTAGTTCGGCTAAGTAGAATTTCAAGTCACAGAGAATGTGAAGAAAAGTAAAGTAAAGGAATCCATCAAATGGAGTAAAACATTTTCCCAAATTGTCATATTCAAGGACTCAGTGAGAATGACGATCTTTGGTAGTATTTACGTTTCAGATGTTGACATGATGCAGTTTAGTAGAAATGCTTCTCTGTTTATACGAAATAAATATGCAACGTACCAGCATCTTTGGTAGACTGAGAATTTTCTTTTGTATTCTGTAGGTTCCTTTAGTTGATAGCCAAGATAGCGTTATGTTTTGAACAGATCTAGGGATTGGAACAAAAACATACAGTGATGTAGATTGAACTTTGTGAACTGTCACTTACTCCACTCAAAATAAATCTTTAATGTCTAGAAGTAAATTTCATGCACTGGCTAATTAGAAACGTATATTTTATATGATCCGTTACCCTGTGACTTCCACATGGATTATTCTGGCTTTTGGGCAAACCAGGTAGTTTATTCTTGATCATAAATTGGACACATATTTTGACCTTGTCAGCTATCTACTCAAAACTTTGTATAGTAGGTTATCCATCACATGTCATTAGGTTTTTTTCTATCACGTCTTTATCATAGGGAGTTAGAATGCTTTCCCTCTTTGCTTCGTCGCGAACCTGTCATACTGACTTCTGTCTGAGTAAATCAGTGCCTGAAATATATTCGTCTAGCTCAATTGGTATTTGGATTTTTATCATAGCCACCTCTCAGACAAAGCTGTAAGAAGTAGGATATGAGAAATCAAACGGTGAATTTACATTAATCGTTCAATTTTTGTTTATTCATAAAGGAATTAGAAAATGGTCTATAGTTTCAACAGACACTATGTAATGGAGATTTAATTAGGTTTAGCATTCCAACTGAGAAATGAGTAGAATAAGATGTCATAAACTCTTTTTCTGATGCTCGAATATTCCCACGCGACACATCAGCCTGATTGTTGCTCTTATCAACGATCAACTACTGATCTCTTAGATAGAGAACAAAAGGATTAACATGTGAATGGACGCTTGTTCCCAAAGTTAATCTGCATACAGAAACATGTGTTGTTATACTTTCTGAAATTTCTATGCTTGCACCCTTTTTATGTTTCGAACTGCGACTTTCAATTTCCACCTACCGACATAAATAGTTACGTATATCCCTGTAAAGCTAAAATGTGGACAAATTTAAACACATGCTGACACATAATAAAAACAACAGTTTACAACCACTTTTATTATTACTCACGGAATTTTCGCTGACATAAACTTTTCCGACCCAAAAATTGAAGGATGAAATCCCTTATGAATAAAATAAGAAATTAATGTGATTCAATTTCTTATTCGACTTGTGTTCAACGATTACAGTCTTCAGATGAACCATAATACTTGTTTTATAAACAAAAGTGTTATACTATTTGATTGATATCATGAGCCCATTGATGTTAAACCACCATCGAAAACCTGAAAGGACTGGACGGCCGGTACGTCCTATTGTGGGAATCGCCAATAGTGCGCATCCACCACCCTGCTTATGGGATTCAAGCACGCGACCTGCGTTCTCGCGCGCCAACGCTTAACCTCTAGACCACTGTGCAGGCATCCAACATCAACCAGTTCATAATCTCAATCAATAATATAATAATCTTCACAACCCATACTGATAATTTTGTGGTATTTCGATTTTTCAGTGAATTCAAACATTGTTTTATACATTAAATCAACATATCGACATTTTATAATACACCATATAGAAATCGCTTATTATCTTCTGTCTTTACTGCTAGACTGTACACTATTCGAAAGAATTCAGCTTTTTATCGGTTTAAATTGTTTCTTACGGTGAGCAGTTCATATAAATAATGTACAAACTATATGAGCATCATAATGATAGTACGTAGTTTTAATATTGTTTCCATATCTGGCTAATTTAGTTCAGAGAAACTTGTGTAATAATTAATAAATTGTGAGAAGTGCAAATGCAATTACACAAATTGTCACAGTTGATACAGAACACAACAGAAATGAATTTGTGATCAAACTAATTAAACAACTGCACTACTCATCGTACTAACTAAATGCTGGACGAAACAAGATTATCTGTATGTCAAAGTACGGATACCATATTTCATAAACTGAAAAGTACTCACAAGTAGATGAGCTAGCTCACGCTTTATTAAATTGATCAACTTGTCATCCGTAATTGTGATCAATTCTTCCTCAGGCAGACAATAATTCAATACGCCCATAAAAGGCCTGTAGAATTAAATACAAGTATTGGATTACATTAGTTATAAAGCTTTAGTTCATTACTAATTATTTTTCCATGAGATATTGTACAGAGAAGTGACGTTATGTGTATGATAAAGGTGAAGATAGACAGTCATACTGAATATAATAAAACTACATTATACAGAAAAAGTGCTTACATCCAAATAAAATAGTCATTCCAAGTGAACGCAACACTACAAAAACGTCATACTCAATCCATCAACATATAACATGAGACAAATGGTTTGTCCTAATGCAAGAAAACATCTTGGTGCTACACATATACAGTAACAAGGTGTGTAGATGTGAAATATTTTGAGCATTGAATCTGCTGATCCACATTTTATGTTTGATCGGGCATAAGTGGATCCAGTTGATAACACCATGAACGTGATCATATAAGGGATTTCGAGATATTGTTTAACTAATTCGAGATAATTGAGGTGTACTTGTTTGTTCATCGTATGACACTGTAATATTATAATATTCTGTTCTGGGGCTGTTTGGTTTCTCTCATCACCGATGGAAATCACCATCACACAAGACGAACCTGTATCAAATAACATACACCAATTTTTTGTTCAAAATGATATCTACATAGATATGAGGCGAAACGTAGTCAGTCGTTGTACAGCATGAAAGGTTTCATAGTAAACAGCAGTCAGTCTCTTAAGGAAAAGCTTACATTCTTACTATTTCCATCGTCGTGTTTTTGTAATTTTATTTTTCGAATTCGATAAATGTAGAACGCGTTCAGGCTGTTCATCACCGAAATGTATCATGGATTAACCAGACAGTTTTGTAGAATCCAAACCACGGTTTGGATAGAAGAATAGCGTCCGGGTAAGTTAGACACGCGCCCTTTCCCGTCGAAATCAAAACAAGTAATCGGGTAAATAGCGGTTCTATAATTCATCATAAATTTAAATGTAAATCGTTACTTAAACATATATTACTACCCGGCTATTCAACCAATATTTGTTCAATCAATCAAATCTAAATTACAATAAATAAAGAAGTTGATAAAAGATGAGGTAAAATTACCAGTCACAACAAATGAACGTTATTCTATCCTGACTGGATAGAACACACATAAAAGGAGGACCAAATCAACATGGCTACCGCCAAGAACAAGTGTCAAGTAAAACAACATAGATACAGTTCATGAAGAAACACAAACTTAGTGAATGCGTAAGAAAAACAAAAACTATAATAAAAAATACAAGTATTAACAGTTCAAATGTAATCAAATGACAACAATGTACAACTAAGGGGATTAATAGGAACAAAGTACAAGTATATACATGAAGGGATTTTCACCAACACACAAAACATTCAAAATGGATCTTACAAGTTTTTTACAGGTTTCCGTTGGTGATCTCTTCATCATCGACATGCAAATTGAAATACATAAATTTTTATTTGATTACTACAGTGAAAGTGTGTATACAAGCCATCTCATCATAATTATTGAATCACTCAAAATTCAATCGCTATTATCACTTTATATAAAAGTTTCCTACTAGGGGTATTCCTCATACTTGGTGCCAAATATATGTCAGACGATCTGTTTAAATCAGTTGGGGATTTGTGGAGACTGTTGTATTTTCACAGTTTAAATCACGTGCATAATCGTGAACGTGCACTGTTGGGTAGTCTCATACGAGGACAAAACTTCTGCCTAGTGCTTCCATGTTTTCAACGGTGGTTTAGCTTAGGTTCACTCATGACTTCCACTGTCAGAATAATTATTTCAACCTTGATGAATAGTCACAGACATTACACTGGAAAACGCTGTTCTTTATTATTAACGCCAGCTTCCATTTCACGATATTTTAATACAAGTGAACCTAAATATTTATTCTAGCCCATTGAATTCTCAAGTCGATACACAACTTTCAGAATAGAATTACTGAATCAACATTCAACAACATATTTACAGGTTCAGATTAGCTTCAAGCAGTACGGAATTAGGAAATTCTGATTATTCCAATTGTCGTGCAACTTGCACTAAATACTAGTTCAGGGAGGTATGTTTTCTATTTACTATAACTACGATATATGCTGGCTCAATGTTGACCATTATATTGGTTGAGCTGAAAAAACCGCATGAGGTTTATAAAACAATAAAATTGTAATTGGGAATACGGTTTTGTTAAGCTAGAGTATACACAAGTTGAGCCATGTGAAGTGAATTTATCGTGTTCTTTGTAGAAAATCAGTTAAAAGGCTCACCTGAATAGAGATTTTTGATTATTCACACACTTCAAATCCATCGTGTTGATTTGTAAGCGCAGTTTTGGAAAAGAGTTCAAACAAGGACATGAGAAATATTTAATACAATCTGTATGCAAAGTGAAAAATATGTAGGAAGTTCACATGCATCATCTATTATAAATACATTCAGAAAAGTAATACACGGTGGTTCACTGTGAAGTATACTAATGAAAATCTACAAATTTGTCCTGCTGTGCATTGTACTGTTGAAATCGGTGAATGGTAAACGTGACCAGCAAGTGGTACAAGAACAACAGGTAAGTGATCAATAAGAATACTGAACAAACCTCTGCTTCGGGAACATTATACTTATCCATAAACTTTACAGAAAAGATCGTTGACCAATAAACAGTTGCAAATCATCTTAGTTTATGATGAAGATTTAGAACAGAATCGAGCCTTTCCGAAAATAAAGGTAAGTCTTGTTTTTGATTATAGTTCAGTATTTGATGATGTGATAAGTTAGTAAGTTGATTGAACGTCCAACATTTAGATCACAGTGATCGCAGAAAACCCTCTCGTTATTTAAGTCAATGGAAATAGAAAAACGTTTATGTATATGATCAATATTGTAGACAGATCGCGATACGGTATTGACAGAAGTGTTATGGAGGTATTTGATGGTTTATAATCATATAACTGTATCGTTCAATGTGGTATTGGTGAAAATATATCACTTCACTTTCTATCAATGATTATTTGTGTGTTTTTCTTGTCAACAGGAAGCAATGCAGAGTGCTTCAAGTTATTGGGAGAAAACACTGAAGGTGAAGATAGACAGTGAGAAACCAGTGCATTTGCCAAGGTTAATAATAATTGATAAGTTGATGAATTCAAAACGAACTACTTCGCTTTCAAAAGTTTCCTGACATACATATATATAAATCTTTGAAGCAATGTCGACTGAACGAATACCTATATCTAACATCATTAGTGGTCATGATCCTTGAACATTTCATGCAATATACTTTGTAGATAACTTCCTATTCATGTCATTCAACAAAGCGTTAAATGGGGAAAACATATTTATACAGTCTGTGAAAACACACTTCGGATCGGTTTCAAAATGGTTTAAAGGAGGTTCAAAGAAAAAACATCACTAATAGAGTTCACGAATATTGAGAATTTGTGAACAAATATTAACATAAGAATTAAACTGAATCTGTTAACTTACACAATATTCACGTTAAAGCTATAACGCTAGAATCATTTCCAACTTTTCACCATCGCTAATGCCTTCTTTATTTTTAACAAATTTCATTGTTTTCAAGAGAATGTTCGAATGAAGGACACTTTGTAGAAATGAAAAAGAATATTCCATCTTGCCGGAATTCGAAATGTAAAAAACATACACTCATTCAAGGTGTAAAGATTCCTAACAAATATTTGTCGGTAAGTGTAACAGTAAATAAGATGTGTTTTCATAGCATATGTAGACATACATGACCGTTCTTAGTTTTGAGGTGATTTGTCTGGTTAATTCTGATAACGAACGAGACGTCGATCTGCTAAATAGTAGACTGGTCGTCTGTGCTCGTTTGAGGCTATTGCTTTTGTATGGAGTAGTGTGGTCATGATCCAACAGGTGAGGTGCCGGCTTTCACTACTCAGAGGGACAAGTGGCACACGAAAGTGAACAATACCAGATATCTGATGCCGTCAGATATCCTGGGCCACACGTGCGCTACAATGACGGTGCCGAGAAGTCGTGAATCCCGGTACAAAAGGGTGGGAAAACTGTTTCCTCACTATCATAACTGGGATCAAGGATTGCAAATATTCCCCGTGAACGTGAAGTTCCTGGTAAGTGCAAGTCATGCGCTTGAACTAACTGCGTCTCTGCCCTTTGTACACACCTCACCTTGCTACTAAGGATTGAATGGTTTAATGAGGTCTTTGGATTGGTGTCGTTGTAGTGGCTTTACAACCCAACTGAGAAGATGACCTAATTTGACTATTTAGAGGACGTCAAAGTTGTGAAAAAGGTTCCGAAGGTGAAGCTGCCTAGGGATCAACATCATGGCCCGAGAATATATAATGTAGCGTGCACCTGACTTCGTGCTGAACTGCATGTACCCTGGCTTAGTGGTATCTACCATACGCTTCAGCGTTTTTTATATGTATGATATATATTGTGAAAATCGTCATGATCACATTGTCTTCATTTGTAATGAGGTATCATTTTTGAATGAAACATAAAAACAAATTGGATTGTTAATTGTTTGTACAAGGAGAGATCTTCATGTATATATTAATGAACTTAACAAATGTGATCGTATTAACTACATAACATGACATTACGAACATCAACTTATCAGTGAACTTGATCAGAGATTTTCACACACCAGATAAAGCAATGCAACACGTAATGTGCAACAAATTTGAAACATATTATTTATGAATGCTTTGTGAGCTGTCATGAACTACTCATTTTTAAAGTAGTTTTCTGTGGACGACTGAAATTATGAGGAAGCTACACTGCAACTACTTCAACTGATCTTCATAAAACATCCCGAAAATAGTGTTTATCGTCATCAACAGTAATAACCTTTATCCATCACTAAAACTTTATGTGATGTATGAAACTCCTGATTTGTCTTAACTCAGGCAAATATCTGATCGGAAAGTTATGATACAAAATGTTGCAGGCGTGAAACATAGAGAATGAGTCTTGTTGTCATTAGACTATAATTTACAAATACGGAAGCTTGATTTTGAACATCTCGACAGGTTAAGAAAGCAAACATTTGGGCAACTATTCTGAATTGGTGAAATACTATTTTGACCTACAAGTTAGATATTTCAGGTGGAAAGCTTTTAATGTTAGCTAATTTAAAAAATGTGGACTTGACTGTGTTCTGTGCAGTTAATCAAGTCAGAAGTGAACCTCTGATAGTTATGTTCAGTTTTACTTAGTTTAAATGACAGGACTTCAAGATCAGTATGACAACAACCAGTACACACTGCTCAACAGACTTGTAATGTATAGTTCGATATTTAAACATTGTCTAGACATTTAACTTAAACTAATTGGAATCAAACAACATAATATGCAATCTCGTTCATAATATTCCAATTTTTTTTCAGTCGTGCTATCATGAAGAAAACCGAATATATAGAAAAGTTTATTCAGAAGGCAGTGGGATAGCTCCCAATCAGTTATTGATAATTTTGACGGGCTCAAGTAGAACACCGCGTGATAAATGCTCAAATATTCATGCTGCACGTGTTGCCACACATCCAACTACTGGGAGGTAAGCTATTTAGCTGGTGAAAATATTCAATTTATTAAACATTAAGTGTTAAATACAACATGAGATTTTCTCCATTTTTAATTAGCTTTTTAGGTAGAAAAACATTGATGAACTTAAATTTAGTTGACATTTGACCGTAACACTTTTTATATTACCTATGTTGTTTCACTTTTTGTACGAATGACCAAAGAACTACACATTTTTTTAGTATCTACTATGTATGTTGACAAAAGAGTATTTGTTCAAATTAACCGATAGTTTGATAAGATCACCAAAACAAGTGTTCTAACGAACCGATTTCGATCAACAACCAACTGGTATGAAAATCTATAATATTTTTAATTTCTCATGTTGTAACTGTTTACTTGCAACGAATGTCAAGTAAAAAGAATGCTTTGATTTAACTTACTCCCGTGCTGCCCTTTCATTTAAATATATGTATGATATCACTCACTCGTTGACAATATTTGATTTCAAATCAACTTCTCTTGAATTAGCCAACCTTCACAGGTCTTAAATTATACTATACAGTGAAATGAAGGTACAAGCTGAGTTGGAGATGACTTTAATATCTCCCTTATGAACTGAATGTTGTATCAATGAAATCATGCTGCGGTGCGGAGTAGTGCTCTGCTTCCAAGCAGTCAAAAAATATTTTCCAGGGTTTTAAGTGAATGTTACCTATGGTCTCGTTAACAAAAATTTTCAACGAAATAAATGTTATGATTGTAGAACTATATTTAAGAGACTAACTGCTGTTTACTATGAAACATTTCTTGCTGTACAACGACTGACTACGTTTCGCCTCATATCTATGTAGATATCATTTTGAACAAAAAATTGGTGTATGTTATTTGATACAGGTTCGTCTTGTGTGATGGTGATTTCCATCGGTGATGAGAGAAACCAAACAGCCCCAGAACAGAATATTATAATATTACAGTGTCATACGATGAACAAACAAGTACACCTCAATTATCTCGAATTAGTTAAACAATATCTCGAAATCCCTTATATGATCACGTTCATGGTGTTATCAACTGGATCCACTTATGCCCGATCAAACATAAAATGTGGATCAGCAGATTCAATGCTCAAAATATTTCACATCTACACACCTTGTTACTGTATATGTGTAGCACCAAGATGTTTTCTTGCATTAGGACAAACCATTTGTCTCATGTTATATGTTGATGGATTGAGTATGACGTTTTTGTAGTGTTGCGTTCACTTGGAATGACTATTTTATTTGGATGTAAGCACTTTTTCTGTATAATGTAGTTTTATTATATTCAGTATGACTGTCTATCTTCACCTTTATCATACACATAACGTCACTTCTCTGTACAATATCTCATGGAAAAATAATTAGTAATGAACTAAAGCTTTATAACTAATGTAATCCAATACTTGTATTTAATTCTACAGGCCTTTTATGGGCGTATTGAATTATTGTCTGCCTGAGGAAGAATTGATCACAATTACGGATGACAAGTTGATCAATTTAATAAAGCGTGAGCTAGCTCATCTACTTGTGAGTACTTTTCAGTTTATGAAATATGGTATCCGTACTTTGACATACAGATAATCTTGTTTCGTCCAGCATTTAGTTAGTACGATGAGTAGTGCAGTTGTTTAATTAGTTTGATCACAAATTCATTTCTGTTGTGTTCTGTATCAACTGTGACAATTTGTGTAATTGCATTTGCACTTCTCACAATTTATTAATTATTACACAAGTTTCTCTGAACTAAATTAGCCAGATATGGAAACAATATTAAAACTACGTACTATCATTATGATGCTCATATAGTTTGTACATTATTTATATGAACTGCTCACCGTAAGAAACAATTTAAACCGATAAAAAGCTGAATTCTTTCGAATAGTGTACAGTCTAGCAGTAAAGACAGAAGATAATAAGCGATTTCTATATGGTGTATTATAAAATGTCGATATGTTGATTTAATGTATAAAACAATGTTTGAATTCACTGAAAAATCGAAATACCACAAAATTATCAGTATGGGTTGTGAAGATTATTATATTATTGATTGAGATTATGAACTGGTTGATGTTGGATGCCTGCACAGTGGTCTAGAGGTTAAGCGTTGGCGCGCGAGAACGCAGGTCGCGTGCTTGAATCCCATAAGCAGGGTGGTGGATGCGCACTATTGGCGATTCCCACAATAGGACGTACCGGCCGTCCAGTCCTTTCAGGTTTTCGATGGTGGTTTAACATCAATGGGCTCATGATATCAATCAAATAGTATAACACTTTTGTTTATAAAACAAGTATTATGGTTCATCTGAAGACTGTAATCGTTGAACACAAGTCGAATAAGAAATTGAATCACATTAATTTCTTATTTTATTTATAAGGGATTTCATCCTTCAATTTTTGGGTCGGAAAAGTTTATGTCAGCGAAAATTCCGTGAGTAATAATAAAAGTGGTTGTAAACTGTTGTTTTTATTATGTGTCAGCATGTGTTTAAATTTGTCCACATTTTAGCTTTACAGGGATATACGTAACTATTTATGTCGGTAGGTGGAAATTGAAAGTCGCAGTTCGAAACATAAAAAGGGTGCAAGCATAGAAATTTCAGAAAGTATAACAACACATGTTTCTGTATGCAGATTAACTTTGGGAACAAGCGTCCATTCACATGTTAATCCTTTTGTTCTCTATCTAAGAGATCAGTAGTTGATCGTTGATAAGAGCAACAATCAGGCTGATGTGTCGCGTGGGAATATTCGAGCATCAGAAAAAGAGTTTATGACATCTTATTCTACTCATTTCTCAGTTGGAATGCTAAACCTAATTAAATCTCCATTACATAGTGTCTGTTGAAACTATAGACCATTTTCTAATTCCTTTATGAATAAACAAAAATTGAACGATTAATGTAAATTCACCGTTTGATTTCTCATATCCTACTTCTTACAGCTTTGTCTGAGAGGTGGCTATGATAAAAATCCAAATACCAATTGAGCTAGACGAATATATTTCAGGCACTGATTTACTCAGACAGAAGTCAGTATGACAGGTTCGCGACGAAGCAAAGAGGGAAAGCATTCTAACTCCCTATGATAAAGACGTGATAGAAAATAACCTAATGACATGTGATGGATAACCTACTATACAAAGTTTTGAGTAGATAGCTGACAAGGTCAAAATATGTGTCCAATTTATGATCAAGAATAAACTACCTGGTTTGCCCAAAAGCCAGAATAATCCATGTGGAAGTCACAGGGTAACGGATCATATAAAATATACGTTTCTAATTAGCCAGTGCATGAAATTTACTTCTAGACATTAAAGATTTATTTTGAGTGGAGTAAGTGACAGTTCACAAAGTTCAATCTACATCACTGTATGTTTTTGTTCCAATCCCTAGATCTGTTCAAAACATAACGCTATCTTGGCTATCAACTAAAGGAACCTACAGAATACAAAAGAAAATTCTCAGTCTACCAAAGATGCTGGTACGTTGCATATTTATTTCGTATAAACAGAGAAGCATTTCTACTAAACTGCATCATGTCAACATCTGAAACGTAAATACTACCAAAGATCGTCATTCTCACTGAGTCCTTGAATATGACAATTTGGGAAAATGTTTTACTCCATTTGATGGATTCCTTTACTTTACTTTTCTTCACATTCTCTGTGACTTGAAATTCTACTTAGCCGAACTAAATTCAAAGAATTCTAGGTGACATGCATAAACATAGATTCCACGAGTAATATATATATATATATATATATATATATATACATAGCGCTTGTCGGATTTGTTCGACAATTCATATGAACTACATTTTAGATACAAAAAGCCATGTCCTAGGGTCTTTTCCTAATACATATACAAGCGTTGCTTTGCATTTGGTTTGATTTTTCTTTACAGTTGGTGTTAATTCAGTCCATTTGTATGTGATTTGGAAGCCCATGTCTTTAACATATTGGGGTTAATCTGTCGTAGAAACGTCATTAATTGGCTCAGTGAAATTTATGAGCTATTCTTGTGGAGTCAAACTGAGATTCGATGATCGAGAGAGCACAACACCTGTCAGTTCACTTCTGCTTCATTTCTAATAAATCTGTGTCTTGTTTGTTTGTTGGCATTGTGATCGTGTTATATAGGATGGAATGCAATGCAATAAACAACCCGTCGTTCGGTAATTATTAGACGAGGAATTACAATGGGTCATAACACGTTATTCACAGCCACAAATGTGATGAAATTATTTGAGAAATGTCAAAGCATGTACGGCATCATGAATTGTGATGCTTTCTAACTTCAGTAAGTAGGATAGCGTATGATTGTAAGAAATCAGAAAGTGAATTAGCCCTATCCGGCATACATTTGCAATTCGTCACAAGTATCATTCATACTTTCAAGATTTGCGAACAGGTTTTATATAAGTCATTGATTCAACTGGAATTCGGTGATAACGAAATTGATTGGAAAGTGTAGCAGTAGTTTGTAGAGGGTGGATGGAATATAGCCGGAAGTGGAATCCAGTGCAAGCATTTGCCAATCCAGACTGATCCAAATGCAGTGAAAATGACCATAGCATTATAATTCACACTAATGTCAATACAGTTAGAGTTAAGTAGTTGGTTTGTGGTGAATATTCAATCCGAAAACAACACGAATATTTCTAAATCACGCATCTGAACCAGATTCATCTGCAACTCGCTTCTTTCTTATGCCTCTTGTTTTAGTGCATCAATTACTAACTTGAGTTTACATTATGATGATTTTCGTTCATTATTAATTTACTTTTTATTGATAACGCCTAATGACACTTCACATCGTTTATCTGAATGAAGAAGGAAGCAAGAGAACATTTCGACTGCAGCCGACTACAAGGAATCGAGCTGGATGAAAACCATTTGAGTCACAGAGTAATGGGAGTGAGTTTGCTTATACCATAGATTTTTGAAGTTAGTTATTCATTCAGCAGAATAATCTGTCCTCTGAATACTGTTCATGTAGAACATGTTTGATTTTCCATATACAGAAAACGTTTGTATGCACACTGTTGTTTGAGTATGTAGAGAAGTAAAATATAACAAGTATCAACGTTGTTCTGAGTGCATTAAATGAAAGATAGTTTAACATGTAACATTGAAGTAGAAAACAAGTTAGACATTCACAGATTTCGTATGATGCTTCATAGATTGTTTGCAACATTTTTAAGTTTTTCAACACACTCGACTTAGCATTACGTAAATCAGATGTCACAAATCGGTAGCAAAGCATCATAAAATAAGAAATACTCCTAGTCTGATAAGTAATAACTTAGCATGTATTCAAAGCAATTCTTGTTGTCAAGTCAGAATAAAACCAACTGTAGTATCTATAAATGCATCAACACATGAATACCGTAAATCACTGAGGATTTTTGTTAATGCAATTTATTTTCAAAATACAATTAAAAGCGTCAATATTTACACAGCTTTTGGTACTGAATAGAAGCAGCACATAAAGATAAAACCATACACGTTTTGTAAATAAATAAATGACCGATAGGACGACAGTTTTGAATGATATAGCAGAAATCCCATGTAAAGTTAACTGCAAGCGTTTAGTTTTCATAGTGAGATGTGAATCGTGATATGAAAGAACCACAATCATATAAGTTCCATACTTATTTATTCCTAATGTTTCAATGTCATCTCACTTTCATCAGAATGATTTGATGACACCTTATCCATTGGAATCAAAACGTGTTTCAAGAATAACTCTGGCTTATTTCGAGGATATAAAGTAAGTGTTACATGTCGAAATGAGATTAATTAACTCGTGATAGACTTCACAAATGTTTATATGGAAGATACCTAATATGACGTTATATAGTTAAGACGTACTAAAACGCCTTATTTACTCCTGCACCTGTCTTCCTTAGACATGAATCAATATAAACTGAAGTAGCACTGAAGTAGTTTTATGAATAAAGCTTCATTGGTGTTCCTGTCCTTATTTAGAATCAAAGAGACAAGTTGTGTGGCGGTCTGTGAGTCTACATGAGACCTTGCACTTCAAGCTACGTTTGTAGCAGACGTATCTGAGGCATTTAAAGCAATATAACATTATCTGTAAAACTGTTTCTTTCGAAAACGGTTACAGTAACAACGGGATAAATCGATTAATTAAACGTTGAAATGATCTAAATTTCAAACGTTGATATAATTTCAAATGTAATTTTCACATATGATGGCTTCACTTTACTCGGCATGCACCCTTTGTATAACCACTTTTTCTAATAATGACAAATATTCGTATAACTAGTTAATTGCTTTCATACTCCAGAATGGCAGTACGCCGAAGTGGAATTGATGATTGTTCACAGGGCAAAATTCTTACATTTATTTAAAGTTACGTAATATTGGAATACGCTGACACTGGAGTATCCTTCATCACGTGTGACAATGACGAAGCAATCATCTGTTTTAGTTGAGACTTCTATTCTCAGAAGCTAATCGCAATTACAGTTGTATAGTTTCAGAAGGTCGGATCATCAAAAAGCGAATTTTCTGAGCTGTTATTTATTCTAACTCTTTGATGACTCAATAGGTTTCTATCGTGGATTGGTCAATAAATGTCTGAAAAATATAGTACCAACGGTAATAAGGGAACCGACGAATACTTCAACTTGTACAGTGTAGAGTACCATTATATTACGGTCAAGCCATAAAGCGATACTTCCATATTTGAATAATTTTCTCTAAATACCTTTCAAGTTTGAAATTCATTTGTGCTTGTTAGTCATGCTTAGTTACACAACAATCGGTCAAACTCATTGGAAGTATCTCACTATTTCTCCTTAAATATGATGTTAGTAGTCTAGATTTACAACACTTGCAGTCTTCACGTCCTCTGACCTCACAACCTGTATTGAAAAATAAAAGAGTAAGCTAAATTGATTTCAAATAACAAATCAATATTCAAAATATCATCACACCACAATCCCTCGTAATCACAGTCTTATTCAATCTATTTCGCTCACTAAAGCATGTACGATGTCGACTATTCTATGGCGGATGATTTCAAATGGGGAAAAGGATTGGGTTGTGATTTCGTGTTGAAGAGCTGTTATGAATACATCAAGGACAGAAAAAGCAGGTAAAATAGACACATTCTGTGTTTATGCTTGAACTTTTTTAAATTTATATTGAGCAACTAAAAAATTGCCTCAACGCTTCACAAGTATGAGTAACAGTTGAACCATATGAACGGCATATGATCTCGATCTCGTTATCAGTTATGTTTACATTTTTCAACACACACAGTCCAGCAATTATAATCTTCAACTCAGCTGTAAACGTTGCTGATTTGTTACACTTTGTAATAAAAATTTATCATTTGTTTCATGATGGAGTGATTCAATGTGGAAAAGCTTCAAGTTGAGGAACAGTTATCTAGATAATACATTTACTTAAAATGTCAGATCCAGATCACAAAATCTCAGTGTTCTTGACGAGAACATACCTCAACTTCAAAATGTCACGAGAAGAGTGAGAATCTTCAACTATGTAACATGTTGAAGCGTTTATATTCATTAGTCATAACTATTTTCAATAGGATTTGTATTCTCCCTTGGTTGATTCTGAACCTGGTTTTTGACATATGTCCGTCAGTGTGTATCATAATAGTCACCATACTTGTTCGACATACTAATGTCTACCTGGATTGAGAATCCCCCTGAAATACACGTCCACATTTGAATCTGAAGTCACGAAGATCAGTCTGAGAGTGAGCAACTAAGCAAGGATGTAGGTATAGCATCATCTACACAAAATAATTTGTCATCATTCTTGATTTATCTACGTGATGACGTAAGTAGATATAATTGCTGTTAACTTAATGTGGTAAATGTTCATTTCAATGAACATTAAATCCTTCTTTTCTCAGAGGACAAGATATTGAGCCCTACTGTGATATTCCGAACGAACCAAAATGCGCCGGTTATGAAAACGGGATTGGTGGTTGCCTTCTATATGAACACGGCAAACAATTAAACGAAACGTTTCAGTATATGGATAATTTGTTCCCTTTTACTGCCAAACAAAAAGAGAAATATGGTGGCCATATGGCTTTTGACTACTGTCCAGTCCTCATAGTAAGTCACACTATTTTACAGTCGTATGACAATTTTGTGCTAAACAAGTGTGTTGATCAGACAACCAATGTGATATTGTGATAGGTACCAAACCACTCTCGTCGTGCATTTGACATTCTTTAGGTAGTTTTGCAAGTAATTAGTCTGAAATGGAGTTGGTCACCTAAATGATGATCTGGTACAAGGCACCTGGAATTTTTACATGAGATGAACCGCGTAATCAGATATGGTTCGTGAATATATCACTTCACTGGTACTTAGTAATTATTTTAACTAAGAGATGCATGTATTCGTATGTTCTTTAATACAGTGATACGCAAAGGTGTCTGTTGTAAATAATTTTATTTCTGATTCCTTGAGATTTTACAGCCATTCACAGTTCCGTTATCTCTAAAACAATATTTAAATAAATTATTATTTCAGTCACCGAATCTGTTCTGCTTGAGAAGTATTGTGAAGTAATAAGATGATCTTATCGCTTTTCAGGAAATCATGCGAAAGCTTGTTCGTCTACTTTCAGAGATAATCATCATTATTTTCATCATGATCATCATAAAACACTGAATATCCTATCAATGATTTCTGACGGAAACAGATTTCGATAATGTCTCTGTATTCCTATTCTAAATCATTCAGTCATATGGATTAAAATTTTCTTGAGACGATAGTGAACTTTGGATACTTCATACAGACTATAGTTGCTGTTTTTTTAAAACCATCCCATTTAGATTCAGCCAGGTGTAAATGGTAGTTCACTCCTGTGCGAGCACAAAGATGATTTAAAAACAGGTTTGTTAATAGAAATATTTTGTTCGTTCACCTATTTGAATATTTATATTGATATTTCATGGTAAATCAATAATTAGTGTGTTACACTGAGATGCGTGCTACTTACATGGACATGAGAAGTGGATAACGCGAGTCAGGAATATAATGTCTAGCAGAAGAAGATTGAGAAGATCAGGAAGGTAAGAACGAGGACAGAAAGCAGTAGGTATGGGAATACAGGAACAGTGAAGTTTGAGACGAATGACTGATATTTGCAAAAGGTGAAGTCAAGTTTGACACGATTGATATTCCGCAAAAGAAATATTGACTGTATGGTTTTCAGATTTTACTAAGTAATTCTGTAAATCTTGACCAAAGTACTTTCGATTGCCCCAACTGATGTTCTCGTTGACTGTGACACTTTTACAGGATCTGTCACACTTTATCCCAAATAAACTCTCGTAAAATTGAGAAGATTGTCGAAATAAATGATACTTGTACTCCCTTAGTTGATAACAATCAAAACATCATGTTAATCGTCACATATTACTTTGGCGTTGTAGTCAACTGCTTACTAAAAAGTCTTATGGCCAGTGCAAGTGAATAATAGACTCATGTCTTTTGTATATGTAGATTTCTGATATTTCTAGTTGGACACACAATTCTTATGCTGGAAAAGTAATGATTAAGAGAAATAAATGGATTGTATGATTGTATTATGAAAACATGTTGATATCATGAACTGAAGTAAACTTTCATCTTGTCAGAATATATACGTGGGTAGTATGTTAATCTATGATGGTAAAACAAATTAGATCTCTACAAATTTACTGTTATATTAAATATACATATATATGTGATTATTAATTTTCTACAGATTCAATGCTAAACATGTTTATGGAATTTAGGGGTCCTAATTCAGGTTGTTTTAATGATGAAACACAAACATATGTTAACAAATCTGGAACTTACACTATAAAGAAGAAATCATCTTGTCATAAAGTAAGTCAATATTAGAGTAAAATAGAATTCGTGTTGTTATGACTTGAAGTTGAGGGTTCAAAATTTTTCTTCACCCCGTCGCCAATTGTTGTGACTTGAACTTGGATCGACTTTTACCCCGTGTCAATCGTTGCGTCCTTGACTGAAAAGACTGGAGAGCAGTGTGTTATCGATCGGACCAAAGACGCGTATAACACGTAAGAACGAACTGCAGTTCTGTTTGGTCCCGCTTTCCTGTCTAGCCCAGTCAGTTGAGTCCAAAACGCAGGTCTTAGCCTCTGAGATATGAATCACTATATTTCAGACATACTCTGTTTATATACCAAACAACCAGACCACATCGTACCATAAAATATAAAACAACATTTGTACAATATTTGACAAGTGAAATAAATATTGACCAATAGGAAATGTCCACTCAAAGTCCAAGGACACCATTAGACTTAACATGATAATTATTGGTATGTTCCTCTGCACGCCTAACACATGTGCTCGATGATATTTATGTGTAACACAAGGAAATAAGATTGTGAAGAAGTAGAGAAGAGAAGGTAATCGTATTGAAAAATGAACAACAGATAGATAAAAATAAGTAGATGAGGGTTGACAGTTGTCAGAAAATGAATTAAATCAAATAGAATTCTTTTATTTGAATAAGATCCTCTCACTTATATAAGTAGGAAAAGAAAACTACAATCGGGCCACTACACCTAATTTTCTAAGTCATGTCTGATAACAATCACAGAGGCTGAAATTCACCATCTGTGGGACGTTAACCGGAGTGTCATGAGGGACCAACAGCAAACAATCCTAAACAAATTTTCATGCCACCACAAAATGTCATGGACTGACCACCACTCAGCGTCTGTAAATAATGCACGATGTTAAGTTATGTAGAACAACATTCATAGTACACGTTCAAGACATTAGAGTCGGTGTATCAAGATGGTGATGCGAATTGGACTGCTTTGCCTAAACGCACATTGCCAATCCATCACGTTACTGACGTACTGTTCAAACTGTGTTCCGTCAGTAACAATTAGGATCAAACATAGAGAGTCGTCTTTATTCACTTTGAAGGTGCAAAGCATATCCTATACCAACTGACACTAATTGCCGACTAGTTACATTAGGATCAGATGAATTAAGTAGCACAACACAACAAGACATTATCATCCCATTTCTCAAGGTCGTGCAGCTTTTTCCCAGGTAACAGAGTCAGATCGTTATTATCTGCTTCCAACAGAGCTCATTACAGAACGTCATCAACGGTAAATTTGAAGAGAGTTGATGAGATAATGGAATGAGGACAACCATAGGTTCATTTTTAACACATTGGAATGATATTTAATTTCTTAAGTTTTGATATAGTTCCTGTCTGTTTCACCAGCCATTGAGTACAGGATTGTCTAAATTGTATTCAGTGGTTAGGAGGTCGGGGAATCCGTTCATTAATGAAATCAAATCTTTGACAAAATTTTAGTCAAACATTATTGATAAGCGTCCGATTATCCTGACAGATTGTCTCATTCAACATAATTTCTTTTGTCGGTGGCTCACATAATTTGATAGGGCCTTAAGCAGTTAAGAGATACAGCTCGTGCTTCCAACTCGTAAGCATCCTCTGACTAATAAGCGACTCAATTTGACGTGAACGTTGCACCATTTTTCATAGTAAAAATCTACATTTATTGTCAAGCTTGTGATCAGCTGGGTTAAACCGATGCCAAGGAGACCGGCGAAACCTATTGCATATAGATGGGACTTTTCGCGAACCAATGCTGACATATGTTTTCCGATGGATCGATAGCCTCTATTGGATTATCTTAAACTGCTTAAATCCCGATAGTAATAGCAACAGACGGTAAAAATAATAAACACAATAATTCTATGTCTACCTGCTGAGTTCAATTATCGTCAACACTTTTCTAAAACGTAGAGACAAATTAACTGTTGAATAATACAAAATGCTTAAAATTAAAATGGTGTACATATTCCTATGTGAAAATTCCGTCTGTTAACTGGTGTGGTTTAGATTTTTTCTCAAATAGTTAGACAGACATTTTCTTAGAAACTGATTCCTAATGCTGTTTTTTTACTAATTATCTACTGATTGTTCCTTAACTTGATTGCAAAAACTGTCAGTTCCAATGTTCAAAAAATATTGGTGTTCAAGTGATATTTAACGAAAAGGCATTTCAGTGTCCTGTTGGTGGTGGTCCACTACATATGGAGCAACAATTGGGAAGTGGAAATGCTTTCATCGATATACAATGTCCAAAGTGCACGTCATTGTGTAAGGTTAGTCGAAGTGATTTATAACTGTTCGTCAAATCAAGTATACTAATAAAAACCAATAAATCATGCTACTCTGATCACACAGTTTTAGATTTAAAATTTGTTTCGTGATGAGGTGAGAAATTAAATGAAGTAAGTTTGTACAGCGTAGCGTGATTAGTGGTGAAAATCTGTAGAGAGTGAATATCCGTTTGAAGTGTAAGGGAATTTAACATAAACATTACCAGTTGTTCAAATGTATCTGACCAAACGATGAAACAGACTTTTAAGTGGAATTGGATGATAATCAAGAACATATAGAAAAGTGATTCTGTTTCGTCTCTGATGTCAGTATGTATGTTTATTCTGTTCTACTTATATCATGTGTAATCATAGTAAAGTATATAGTGTGTTGTCAGTATTTATTCGATTCAAATCGATGAATGGCGTTCGACTGCATTTAATGATGATTGTGTTGGTGTAATATTTGTTCAGTTGAACAGTCACAAAACTCATACAGTAAATTGTGTTGCGTGCTATAATTCTCACCCATACCTTAAGCATCATATATGCCTTTTCAGCAATAGAACTTCAGAATATTATTCAAAAGCATTGACAAAACATTATCATTAAACTGGGTTTTCGTGGATACTGTAGTGATGTTAATAGTTAAAACTGTCGATGAATTTGATCAAGAACATCAGTGAAAACCTAGTGACACTGAATGGCCTTTCCTCTCTATTATCAACAGTGCGAATCCACGACTCTTCACGTAAGACTTGTATCCAGGAGCTTCAGTCTCACTTGCGAACGCTCATTCTCTTGACCACAAGGCCGGTATTCAACAGTGTTAGTGTCTAACTTCAACCATTCCATGACATCGCGTGGTTATCCATCGTTGTCTTTAGTGAGCGACGGCCTCAAAAAAGAGAGGCTGAAATTCAAAGACCACGGTTTCCTTCAGGAACTCCAGGAAGTCGATCTTGACCTTAGTTACTAGTGAGGACATGATAACTATCAGTATAGGGCTGTGCAGATCGTTGAGTTACAATCGCTGTCATGAATAGAGGAGTCCCATACTGAAACGAAACAGCCGTCCAGCACCAACAGGATTTCAGTGGTGGTCTAGCCTACATCGACTCATAAATTCAACTTATAAAAACAATACTTATCAATTGATTTGAGACCATCAACAAGTTTGCGTGTTAAACTCCTGAAAATATGACAGACCTTTAATTCACATAGGTGTTATTTAAACAACGGAACAATGGCCACATATGCGGGTGAGATTTTGACCATCGAAATTCGGTGCAAATAACGATCAATAATGATCAAATAATCACAAAGAGTTTGTTTGGAAATGATTAGTAGAGTTATTTCAAATTCACGTGTATAATTTGCATAGTCTTTAAAAGGAAAACATAAAGCTTTCTAAATTGCTGAGTAACGTGATTATAATATCAACACGCGGGCCTCTTATCAAATATAAACAGCGTTGAGCATCATGTGTGGCCGTCACAAATGCGATAAAACTAGTGCCTTGATAGGGTTTGAGTTTGTCTTACCACATACAGTGAACGAGTGATTCACTGACGTGGATTTCTCAAGCGTGCCATAAAGGCCTTCCGAATTTCATTGACTTTATTAGATCAGACGTTGAACAAAATTAATTCAAGCTAACAATGAGTAGATGTTGACCTATTCACAGTTTTACCAATACTGCATTTTCTCTCTTACACTTGATTTTATATTCAAGAACAGATGACATTGTTATTTCTCAACCTTCCTCTCATCTTCGTCAGGCTGTGCAAGTGTATTCCCATTGTAGCAAACCTGTAAACAGATTAGACTGTAGACATGTTCGTTCAAACATCACTACTGAGTAACGTGTCTTAAATGAGAATAATGTTTTAAGCCTGTGAAATAGGATTTATAATCCCTTACTCCTTCAACATTCACGCGCACTCTTTACACACGTTATTTCAGCCAGTCAATGAAATGTATATTGAGGAGAGCGGAAACAAATATTTCGGCAGAATAATAGGAGACCACTTTATTTTGTTTGGTTCTCGTCAGTTGCTTACAACGTGTGATAATAAGGAACCTTAAATGCAAAACGGATCTAAGTTACTTACGTCAGAGTAATAAGTTTGACGTATTTCTGAAGACAAACCAGCATGTTATAGCGAGCGTGGTAGCCCATCTCACCGAGCTTGTAGAAGCTTTCAGATGAGGAAGACCAAATATTTCCCTAGACACATTTTCCACTGTGAAATTAGGCGGGACTATAATTTATAGACGAACCAATCTGGTATAGAATAACGGGTCTCGGACTTTGGCGCGAAATTCATTCATCTATTTGGCAAAATAAAATCTTGGCATTATAGTTTATGTCAGTTCGTGATGAAATCCATAAATCTAATTGCTGACGCTAACCGTCAACCGTAAATCACAATTCTAATTCCCCACGCTGGTTTATCACCCTCATTTAATTCTAGTTATTGGGTGGACATTCTCAAGGTCACTTGAGAGTCACTCAGAAGTAGTCCATAAATCATAGTCTCACCTGAAAGTGTCAATCATTTTCTTAGATAAAGTTACTCAAATAGGGATTCATGAACCGCTCAGTGTATTACATACATATTTCTATTTTGCACGGTTCATGTCAAAATATTTCAGTCAGTAGTTATTTAGCGACAGTTCAATAACCGAGTTTATTCATGTTTGTATTGCTGAGAAATAATTACCTACGCAACTATCTATGCTCGGATGTTTTATTTTTCAGGAATATTGTCCAAAGTGAAAGAAAACTGCGTGGAACAACATTCTTCTAGTTGTTGTCGAGAGAGAAACCCATTAATAGATTTGAATAATGAACACTGTTTGGAGGTATCTGTATTTTGAACACTAAATGATAGCTCACCCTAACTTGACATAAACTTAGTATGTATAAATTAACTACGTTAAAACATGTATCGCTTGATCAATCTATCATATTTTGGTGTTGATTTTGATTGTTCTTTATATGGTAAAGTCAATGAGTGTTAAATGTTAATACAATAATTTGAGCAGATATGTTCACCATTTTAACTTTTGTCATTGTGGGTTATTTTCAGAATTAGGTTTTTAATGCAGACGATCAATTCTTGCATAACACATATATTCAACAAACATTTCTGAAGTGTATTTGGTTGTCACTGTCTGTAATCTGTCTTGAATCACAGGTTTCTTCTATTAGTCCAACTTCATCTCCTAATGTTTTCGCTCTATTGCACACCAGATTGATTTTCATGTATTCACACCAAAATGTTTCAGAGATTAGACAAAGAACAAAATCTTCACTTTATATATTTTCATTATTCTGTATTACACACTTAGTTGAATACAGTGGTGCAAAGGTAAATTTAGTAAGCACACAAAATTAGAACTTCTCATAGACGTTTTAACTGTGGTTCAATAGATATGTACTTCAGATATTTGACTAATGTTCTTCTTGGTCAATTGCTATTAGAAGAAAAGAGTCGTGCAAAATTGGCGACTATTTAATTTAAGTATGAAATATTTGTGGAGTTCACCTGGTTCGTAGTTCAAATCATGAACGAATACTAGCTGAGAATCATGTGAAAATCAGCTCTGCAATGTTCATTCATTTTTAACAGTTTTCTATACATGTCCTTTCTGATTAGTTTGGTTTAACGTTCTCCCATTTGCTTCGCTCCCTTCGCTTCCATCATTGTCTGTCTATATCAACTGGTGTACGAAATTTACGTATTCAAACTTTATTTCAGTATTTGACTTATTTGATTCCGTCGGTCGTCAACGTGGTTCGAGTCGATGATTATGTATCAGGATGGTGGAGATGTATAATTGTGATTTTATTCAATTCAAAGCAGAATGAATTAACAGCACAAGCTAACGCGAACAATAATATATCATTTAGATTACGAATATCTTTTTGAATCTATACAAGCGTAATACATGGGAATAAGAAGAATACGTGATGGAATTTTGTTTTCTGAGTTCGATGTTTTGGTCGTGGAGCTTTCATCGCTCTTCTGAACGACATCATCAGCACAAACTTCAGATAGAAGTGAAGTGTTCGAGTTTCTCCATATGCGTTTCAAAGATTGTTCTGTACACCTCGAAGTTGATTGATTCTTATTGACCCTGAATTTGTCATTGTTTACTTCTTTTTTTGGTTGTGTCTCCCATTGGTTTGATTTTCGTTCTTATATTTGTGCATGATTTTCTTGATTGGTTGATAAACTGGATTGAGGTGTCGAGGTGTACAGAACAAGCTGTGAAACGCTTATGGAGAAATTCGAACACGTCACTTCTATCTGAAGTTTGTGCTGATGATGCCGTTCAGAAAAACAATGAAAGCTCCACGACAAAGTCATCCAGCTCAGAGAACCAAACTCCATTAAAATCATCCATCTGAGCTACAAATCTTCTCCATCATGTCAGACGAAATGGTTTGATGGTTTTCGAGTTTGTAACGTTATCACACATAGCTTGTCATTATTTAAAACTGCCATGATCAATAAGCGATATAACCTCGTATGATAATGGAGAAGTTAATTTTTCAACAAGGGAACAGCTCTAAATATAGTTTAAAAATTTGAAATAGGGAACCATGTTTATTTTATTTGACGGAATCATGTTGCAGATAAGTGGTCGAGATGTGCTCAAATACATTTAATTACTTATATTTTCTGGGTTGTATTAATGGGATGTGGAGCATCAAGTAGTCTTGTAAACGTATTTCACTTGTAAACATACTATTTGTTTTCGGGAATTTAATGCATGTTGACGATGACGTAATTGATATCATTTTCTAAAGCATAGCTGTTATATAACAATTACCTTGTAGAGGTTAAATTCCTCTTTATCTGACTCCAATAAATAGTATCCCATTAACTGAGTATTTGATACAGGCATATCTCCAGGTAGAATTATGGATAATTCGAAACATGGATACCAGTTATAGAGATTATTTATAGTTAATGTATGGTAAAACTGCGCAAGCGGCCAGAAAGCAAGAAAACAGTGAAACTAGTGACAGCATGTTAGTGTGTGAGTGAGTGATATTTAAATCTCCATATATATTTATGAGTGTCAATCGATTGTGGATAATATGTTGATTGTCTCTTTGGTACGAAAATGAGAGAATACATTAAAAATTGATGTACAGAAGTGCGTTCAACTTGATCAGACTCACACATAATTTTACATAGTGAATTGAGTGTCTAATTTACAGTGAGCAAACAAATATTACAATAGTCTCTAAATCTTTTCATTTGAGAAAACTAAGCAAGCTAAGTAAAACAGTGTTCTATATCTTACGTGTGGTAGTAAGAGTAAAATGTTACTAATCAGTTAGTGTGAACAAAATGGCATTAGGCCTACTAACTGATTTTCATGTGATTTATTTTCTTGTCTTTGGACTCCTTTCTGGACCCACTGAGAGTGACTCCTTGTTACTATTTGGAACAAGGTAGTGTCTAGTGTTAACCTGCTTCTCTAATCTGAGTCGTGAATCCTGGATCTGACGTACCATGACTAGTCGTATAACCGTAGTATACCCAAGCGAGAGAGAGCAATATTTAAAATATCCGTTGTATTACTTTCTTTTCATCTATTTTCATACAGATAATGTTTCGTTTCGTTGACTGTTCCGAACACAGCATGTTTGTACAATAAATAATTATATCAATTCAACCGCTCCTATTGAGCTAGTTACATAGACCGAACTCAGAGGGCTTTATCTTTGCGTGTTCGTGAACATGTACCAGCATGGTTGGGAAAAGGATTTACTAAATCGGTTAACAGCACCATTCTTTCTCACTTGGTAGATAATGAACATCATATCAAAATAGAGGAAGCCTTCTCAATTTTATATCAAGTTCTAAAATCACCTCAAGGAACCAGATTACAGTTGCTTTACATAGCCGATGCCATCTGGATCAACTCCAGAAAACGAAACGTATGTATCCAAAAGGGTATATCCACGAAAACATATTTGATTACTGTAATCTCACTGTATTTAACTCTCGTTTATTCATCACGTAGAACTTTGAGTTCGCGCGGGCCAAGATATGTTGTAATTTCGACATGTATTTCCCGATCAGTTGTTGCCGTTTTCTATCTGATTTATCTTTCAGATTATCTATACCCGGAGGATTCTTCCTATTCTTGATAACCTCCAGCGAAGTAGACCATAGTTCTACAAATTCAGATCATCCTACAATCTATGGTGTTCTCACTTGACAATGGTCATCTTAGATCGGTAAACGTAGACTGCTGACTTCATGTTTTTACAAAGAACTAAATATTTCTATTTTTGACTACTTTTGAAGTTCACAATTCACAAGTGTTTTCCATGTAGTTAACACATTTCCTTGTGTAAAACATATTTTATATATGTTTAACGACACTTAACACATTTTCAGTTTGATTCTTCTAGGTGTAATGGTGTCCTGATTATGGTGTTGACTGTCATTGTTCAATACTGATTTGTTTTAAAAGTCCATCATATTTGAATCACCTTGTTTCACTTGGTTTATTCATGGACACGGAATTATCGTTTATGCAGAAAAACACAAATATTTACCCAGTTATTTCTCACATAAGTGAAACTGTACAAATTCAATCGGAGGAGAGATAGTCATCAGGAACCTTCAAATTCTTTCTCTCTTCGTAAACAGAGAGAAATAGAGTTATGTATTTTTATGATGATTAGGAGAATTTGAATTCTAGTATGAACTAAAAATCTCAGAAATAACGTAATCGGATCAAGAAGTGCTAGATAAGCACAAACGAATATACTGTATTGAGAATTCGAAATCAAGCATTCAACAAGTACAAAGGAATCTGAAGTTCATTCAAACACTACATCTGCCACAGCTTAAATTGGAGTCTAGGTGTCAGTTATCAATTGTAAATCTTCTTCTTAAGTTCATCTGGTGTCTCTCAGACAGTGTATCGGATAAGGACTCTGTATTATCTGGAATGTACTCATTGGCATTAGAATAAACAACCGAAATTTAAACAGACTCACCTGCTTCCTGAGATTGTGTAATCAGCATGTCGGTTGTGTTTGCACCCTATACCATTGAACCAGATAATGACTGCATCTGCAGCAAAATGAGAGCCATTATCTGTCACTAAAACCATGGGAACTCCTTCTCGACTAAACGCCTTTCTTAATGCTTGGATTGTGAAATCAGAACTTGGTGAAGTTGTGAAAAAAACGTCAGGCCACTTTAAAAAAGAATCAATAACTACTAGTGCATAGTACTTACCAAAAATGGAACACAATAGTCAGCATGAATTCTCTGCCAAATCTCAGACGATACTAGCCATGAAATCCACCTCAACATATGACTTTTCAACCGATAATATTTCTCACAATTGTTTGCTGTACGACATATATCTTCATTTATCTCTGGCCAAAAACATGTGTGCCTTGCCAAGGAATTCATTTTTTCAACACCCAAATGATCACTATGAAGATCTTCAAGAACAGATTTACGCAATGAAGGAGGAATGACAACACGATCGTTTAGACACAGAATACCATCAGGAGTAGTAGATAGCTCATCCCACTTTGAAAAACAGATAGGTAATCGACGTTTCAAATTAGCATTCCAGCCTTTCCGTATAGCACTGTGTATACATCTAAAGTATCTACGAGTTTCTCAAATGAGATCACGACGTCTCGCTGATAGGGGTTGCACTAACAAACAGTCCGAAGTATTAACAAGTCTATCTTGTAATGATTGTCAACAAGTTGAAATTGTTTGGTATTTCTGTGCTGAACCGTATAGTAATATGCACTCAAAGCAATACTCCATTGTTGAACCATAGCGACTGAGGAACGTGCTAAGGATTTTTCAGCATGATAAATAAACTTTAAAGCTTCATGATCAGTAATAATAATGAATTTCTTTCCGAACAAATATTTATGAAGTCTTTTAACAGCCCAAAACGTAGCTAATGCTTCTCGCTGAGTATGTGAATAAACTTGTTCAGTAACGGTAAGGTTGCATGAAACACAAACAACTAGTTTACCTTCCTGCTCCAAAACTGTGCCAACGCCCAGATGTGAGGAATCAGTAATAAGCACAGAATGTACACTAGGGAGTGAGTTCGATGAACAGCAAAACTTTGGAGAAACTTTAGTAGATTTCGTAAGCACAACTCCTGTTCCTCACCCTATTTGAATGAATTGGATGTCAAAATATTGAACAAACAATTTGCACGACAAGAAAAATTAGGAACGAAACGGGGATAGTGTTGAAGATCACCCACTCGTGAACGTAATTCCGTAAGATTTTTTGGATACGGTGCATTTGTCAGTGGAGCTAGTCGTTTCATATCTGGTCTAAAACCATCACCATCAACTAGGTATTCAAGACTTTCAAAACTAGATACGCAAAATGAACACTTATTTTCATTCATTGTAATATTATTCTCAATTAAACGACGCAATAGAGCAATAAATCTCTGGCCATGAACTGCATTATAAGATCGATGAACAATGATACCATCTTGATCAACTTCAACACCTTTAAGATCACCAACTACTTTTTTCATTACTTCCTGAAATATGGCTGAAGAACAACATAGACCATATGGAAGGAGATTGTATTTCAACAGACCAAAAGGAATGTTAATTGTCGTCAAAATAGATGAAGATTGAACTAAATGTGTTCGAAGATAAGCATCTTTTAGTTCGACTTTCGAGAACACTTTAGAACCATGAAGTCAATCTAGAATATCTTCAGCCTCTTCTGTCGTGCACGTTTGCTCCAACAAACGGGAATTCAATGTTAATCTATAGTCACCACAAATTCTAGGGGTCTTGCCGTCCGATTTCAGTGGCGTAACGATAGGAGTACCTCATGCTGAAGACTGAATCGGTTCAATTATGCCTTTCGCACACAACTCGTTTAATGTCTTATGTATTGCTTCCCAAAGACCATAAGGAGTTATTCGTCTTTTAAGAAAGACTGGATCACCCTGTACTTGAAGTTTTATAGGCTGAATTTTCATACCTCTACTGCACTTAGCACACAGAGCTATCAAATCTTTAAGTAAAGCATCCGAATTTTCTTTAGAAACTGGGAAAGACAACTCCACCTTAAGCTTTTTCAGATTCTTCAATCTCAGTATTGACAATTCTGTTTCGCTAACTAAAAATTTACAAGGTATGTATGAAGAATTATCATGTCTTATTAGCAATTCACAACATCCTCGTTTGGGAAGTCTGTGTCCAGTAATCCCCAATAGTGATACTTTAGTGGGTCGTACAACAACGTTAGGATCTAAAGCTTTCAAGTTCTTGAATGAAATAATGGACCCTATAGTGCCTGTGTCCACAAAAAAGTCATGACATGAATATGAGCATTAATTTTCATCTCACCTTTGTGATTTGCTTTGTAATTCTTTGTTGAAACAGCTTTCATATTCACACGAGAATAGGAATCACTGTAAAACGAACACAAATTTGATTGACCCTGAGATTGTAGTTCATCACAACGACTAAGCAAAGTATTAGAAATCTTCATCGACTAGATATCAAGTTCATTGACTGCCTCATAGTTAATACACGGAGTTCTAGCATTTCGAAAGGAACAGTTTGGCATTTTTAACAGCTCTCTTTCCAAACTCGGTATGTTAATTCCTGCAATTAATCGATCTCTCAGTTGCACATGAAATTGATCACCGAGATTATGTTTGGCAGCTTGTTTCTGCAGTTCAAGGATGAAGTCTCTACCTTTTTGTCATTTTGACGAATCATCTTATGAAATTTCGCTCTAGGAAAGACAACTCCACCTTAAGTCTTTTCAAAATTTTTAAACCCAGTATTGACAGTCCTGTTTCGCTAACTAAAAATTCAAAAAGATTCGATAGGAACTCAGAAAACAAACTTTTGTGATAGCACAGTGTCAACTATTGAAATATACATCAAAGAAACACAAATCACATGGCTTCGTAAAGGAGACATACAAGAGATAATACTTCTGGTACACTGAACGCTTTATTTACTGACTTTTTAGCTTATGTTTGGACTTTTAATGGAAAGAACAAGAGTGGAAATAAACAAATGACATTTCTATAGTTTGCTGAAAGTATTTCAATACAGAGATTGAAATTAATGTTTGACAAAATAATTTGAATAGAAATGTCTCAATTTATTAAACAACTTGATACAAATCATTTGCGCGTACATTGCTTTGTCAGTAGCATGCAAAACGCGATGATGTTATCGTACGGCCGATCTGTAGTGACCGGCCTTTTGTCGAGACCTTATAGGTTACTCCAGTTTCTGGATAGACTAATTTATTCATTCTTCCTGAGTCACATTTTGACCATGTTAATTATTGGTTTCGTCTCTTTGTCTTTACCTTGCTCCGATTCGATTTAGCCATAAATACTGAGTAACGCTTGATTAAAGTCGGTTGACCGTTATGCCTTCTTTAATTCGTTTCGCTTTGTTTTATCCTGTTCGCTTTCTTCCCTCCGTCTCTCTAATTGTCTGTTATGGTCATGCATTATGCAAAATATACATATTCAAAACTTCGTTTTCGTCCTTGACTTATTTTAATTCAGTTATTCACTAACACGATTTAAGTCGATAAGCATACACGAGATTTGGTGATATATATATATATATGCCGATAACGATAAACATACAATCCAACGGGAGTCAGACAATCGAGGCTCATTAAATCTCAATGAGAATATCTGTGTCTACATGCACCGGAAAACAGATAGGCTCAGATAGGGACATACGTATATTGAAAAAACCAAAAAAGAAATATCAGAAAGTTGTTAAGAGCATTTCAATGGATTGTGGAGAATATACTAATTTTCCTGTAGAAGAATTTCTGGAAAATTGTTTAGACGACCTCATTCGGTAGCAATGTTTTAAAATATTGTGTAGGATCGCTTTCGAATGATTTTTGTATCAAAATCTCTCCTTCTACACAATTTTGTGATTTGTTCTTCTTGATTACTTGAGATTAATATATCGTTAATCTTTTGATTCCATTTGAGATGGCACTATCTACATTTTATCGTAGTTCCTCTATTCCAACGTTTTCACTGGATGCGCATATTTTCTTGAACAACTTCGATATTGTTTCAGTGATATCTAGTTATTGTGGCTACTCTATTGAATCATTCCTTCTTTTGATTGTGTTGCTTGAACTGACTTGAAATTGATACGAACACTTGTTTGTTGCACTTTTCAATTTACTGATTGAATGCTACATGGATTTAACTACTGGTTGAATAATTATTGGTTTATTAAATAGGTTGTTATATTTATTTTGGTAACAATGTACCTTCAAATTTATAACGAAGTGAAGAACCGTCATTTACTCAATCCCTTTGTTTTGGTTTCAACTGGGAGATAAGGAGTATATAAACCAACTTAAATAGTTATTCTGCGTTGCGACTGCCAAACACGTGGGAGACGTGCCAACAATCCAATTTCCAGGTATTGTCCCTGAGGTGCGTGCTGATACTGAGATTAAGTTGTATATAAGAGGATTCCCAGAAACGTTTAGGATGCTGTGAGTCAACGAATTGTCACATCTAAGTCCGGCAGATAATTAGAAATATATTTCTCGCTCATCAGCATACTACGCTAATACAATAATATGAAAATAAGACTGGTCTGTCTCACAACTAGATTGAATACCTGAAGGATCCACTACACAGATCGAATCACGTTATATCAGATATCCGAATCACGACTAGGGTTCGAGGATTAAACTAACACTAGATAATACCTATTTTTCCCAAAAAATCATGTGTTCACTCTCAGTGAGTCCAGAGTAAAAGTCAGTAACAGAAAACGAAATTACATATTCAATAGTCACTGGGTTGTTTGCCTATTTGTCCACACTCAGTGGTCAGTCACATTTATTTCCACCACCACAAATGACGTATGCCATAATCAGTGAAGTCTCAGCAAAGAGATTTCATGGCCCGAGTTTCGGTACTTAACAGCGTAGTCGCATGCGGTTTAAGTGAAGCAGCAAATACTACGTTCTCGTACTTCAAGATCTTATGGTGGTCGATATTCAATATAGAAATCCTTAAACTTCGTATATAATTCGTCCTGATAACCGTCACTAGATAACGCCCCGACGGTGCGTTGATCAAAATTCGCTACATTTATCACGTTTTTATTGCACCATGCACAGATAACCAAAATTATAGGTACGTTCAGCAAGTATGAGAGAGTAGTGCCGAAAAGCTAGCGGGCAAGTGAGTCAGCGTGAGAGTCGAATAACGGAGTCGGTGAGTCAATGAGCAGGGTTAAAATGTACAAATATATACATGGTTAAATGAATGAATCATCGAATCAATTAAGCGACTAATATAAAGCTAGCAAAATGTATACGTGCGTAGGTAGTAAGAAATGCTCAAGCGTTAATATTCCGGCAAGTGCGACAATAATAAAGGTACAGTGGTTTAGATCAAATTGTTTTTGTATGAATGACTGTCGGTTAAATAAGTTAAAAAAAGAGCTGAACTGAATCAGATGTGAACAAACTCAATCGTACGTGAGATACTATTATTTTTTATAGTTTGGGATACCTCCAGAGGAGAAACGCTCATGTTTTATTTATAATTTAGATGATAGGCCGTTCTGAGACTTGAAGTGTTGAAAAAGAGTCTGTTGTCACCTCCACAGCTTCGAAATTTGGTCAGATTATTCGGACGTTTTAGTTTATCATTTTTGTTTGCACTTCTCTCTTTAAAGTCTATCGTCGTCAGCGAAGTTCAATGGTTTAATCCGCTCTCTGAGAATAAGTGGGGTTCTATAACGTTTCGAATTATTTGAATTATAGAATGAACTAGGAGTCCCAGAAATAACGTAATCAGATCAAGAAGTACTAGATAAGCACGAATGAATGTATTGTATTTAGAATTCGAAATCGAGCAGTCAACAAGTACAAAGGTATCATTAATTCATTCAAGCACCACAGGTTCACTCTGAACATAAAATGCCGACTGTTTAGATTCTACTTTCGCTTATTGATTGAGACTTAATAACTAACACCTTGAAGTTATTATTAGGATATGCATGATCTAGGTACATAACATACCCTTTCTATTTGCGGTCCAGAGTGGTTATTTATCGGCTCATTCTAGTCACTAGACTCAAGATGTGGAAGTAACCCTTCCTAAAACTGTTTTTTCGGAAAAATAAGCTTGAGAAAAACAGGCAGTCACGTGATCTATCGTATATAAGGGATTGAATAACCTTTGAAGAATCTGAAATAAATGCCACCAGCTGGTAATTGAAAAGTTCATAGCATCGGATTCATTTGGATTTTAGTGTGAATTGAGTCAGCTTTCGGTTGTCTAGGACTGTGCGATAGCTTTGAAATAGTGGGAACAATAAAATAAAGGGTGTTTCAAAGATTAAAGCCTCTTCTCCCAGTATAGGAGAGTGAACCTTACCCAAGTTAGCAAATGTCACTCTTTAGATGCAACAGATTCTCATGCGCTAATCCAATACTTACGTTTAGTCCCACGAATGCTCTTGACTTGCAAGTAAAGCTCTCGTCGGTGTGAGCTGTTTGAGATGGTCGAAATATATAAAAATACTGTTTCACAACGACCTCTGTAGGATCACTGTCGTTGTTGGTTACATCGATATGATTGTTAAGTTTGTTTACGCTCTCTGTCCATATTCTCTTCTCGTTAAATCACTTCTGTGCATTATTTTATACTATTAATTAATATTCAGTAAACATTTACTTTCTTAACAGTGAATGCATCTCCAACATTTCAATTGTCAGAGTTTCGCACAACCTCTTCAAGCTTTTCACTATACAATTAAATTTCAAAGTAAGCTACTTGAAACTTAAGAGTGAAAATGCATGCGTAATTGACCTTAATATGCTCTCCAATCAATGATCTCAGTTCACTTTAATCAGGACAATGAGTTTGAAGTCTTCACATCATTCAGGTCAAGTGGATTTTATCGTATGAGATTTCGTTTTGACTACTGTTTTCATCGAAATCTATAAGCAAAGATGGATAGTGGCAGAATCCAGGACGCGCATTTCGTCCTGTTTGGGACTAGTCAGCTGAATGTACCTGCATCTCAGAGTTGATGTTCACTCTGAGACTCGAACTCAGCAATGCTTGCAAATTAATGCACAGTATGCACATATGTCAATAAGAGACCGATTAATTTCAGTCCTAAAACATCAATAGGAAGATTCAAGTAAAACAATACCAAGTGAATTAATTCTATCGAAATGTGTTTAAAACTCCATATTGAAACACAGATATATCAACGAAGAATATTCCTTCCAGAAAATTCCTCTCACATTCATAAAGTATGAAGTGAAATTAATGATCGAAAGCTATGATCAAGTTCAAAGCAAATGCACGTTATAACTAAAGTGCATACATTCACGATTGCTTACAGAAGAATAAGAAATCGGTAATGTTAAATTTGCCATTATGCCACAAGATTGTGTGATTATTAGTTACAATAACCATTAATGACATTTCATGTAAAGTACCATTTTATAACTACAAATGAAATAAAACGATTAGTGGAAGACTGAGTATTATGTTGAATTGTGCTGTAGCAAACGAAAACACAATCGAGAACAACCAAGTGTACTTTAAAATTAAATGACAGAATATCATGATGAAATGTGAGAACCACGGAGTAAATAATTCGGTTGCAAAATATTCATCAATTTTCTAAGACTTTGTTGTTCATTAGTTTTCATACCATTCACTCATCTGTTATTTCAATATAAACTCTTCGCTATAGTCTGTAAATCCTTAACGACACGAAATTTCATTCTCACTCTAACACTTAACAGCAAATGTACAAGATCGAAATAAACTTTTAAACTTCAGGAAAGGTTGATCAAATACCAACTAAATGGCTTTGAATGAGATAGTGCGTTAGAGATTATCACTCAATGAACAAAAATAAATAAATTCTGAGTTAGTCAATAAACATCTGAACAGTACAACATCAAAACATGGTAAGTGAAGTGAAAGATAGATGATGAATTTCTCTGATAGTTAATGAAAGTGCTTATCAACATTTAATCGGTAATGATACATCATCAATGTAATCAATTAATATGCAAAGTCCTGTGCATGTATTTGGGTTCCTCTGGCAACTTCAAGATGTAAAAAGTAAGCAGTTATGGATCGATTCACAAGATAAGTTAAAATAACACATCTATCATTATAATATGGTTTTACATAAGTTGTGCACGATTCACATAATTGCTTTCATTTGAACTAAATTAACGGTTGACAGAAAGTGTTGAAGCATATCGGAATGAATATAGAATGATTTAGATTTGACAATAGTATAGCGTGTAACCATTTTGAAGCATGACGTTAGATTGCACGTATTGAAATGACGCATCTAAACTCCGTTGTTTATTATTTACTTTTCATTTTGATTTGCACGTAAAGAAACATCACAGATGGATTCAAAAATTCATCCACTCAGATTACAAACTAAATGTAATCATCCTTATGATGTGTATGTGAGAGATACATTTGGGTTGCTGAATGTGGGGATTAAGGAACAAAACAATTTTTGAAGCATGTTCTCCGATCCCGTGTTGACATTCAGAAATTCGGGAAGATATCAGCAACAGCTGCAAGGCATTTGGAAGTAGTTCACAAAATCAACTTTGAAGATGTAAAGTTTGAACGCATAAAAAATAAGGTTGGCAGCAAAGGCATTATACATAGAGGCTAGTCGAGTCACGATGGAAAGAACAGATAGAATACACTAAGTCAGGCACTGACAGATTCCTATCAACAAGTAAATCAATTTTGTTTCATACAAATAGTTCTCTTTATCATTTTGAAGAGAGCAAGAACAAAGATTCTAGCAGAATAGCATGAATTCATTTTATTTCGTAGGTTCTCTTCAGCTGCTTACAATCTGTGATATTTAAAAAATCATAATTGCATAATGGGTTTAAATTGCTTACTGAATATTGTAAATATATACAACATTGATTGTGACAACAGTTCAAAAGTGGGTTAGAAACAATTGATTACATAATGACCTAACCTATCAATGATCAAGTCACCGTATCATAAAGTCGCACGCTGGTTAGCAGTAAAACGAGAACCGGTTCGTCATAGATTAGCAACGTTTACGCTAAGAGATTCATGCCAGTTTGCTGATAGACTAAATAATACGAATTTTACCGACAAGTTCATGGTCTCTTTTGATGTAACATCCCTGTTCACCAATATACCACATTTTGAAACTATTGATATAATTTGTCACAATGATGATCTGCTACCTTTATCAGCCCCAGAATTCGAAAAACTATAACGCCATATATCGCCAAATCTATGGGAAGCCCACTAGGTCCAATTCTGGCAGATATTTTTATGGGGTATCTTAAAAACACGGTACTTAAGCAGGCAATTAGCGAAACAACGGAATACTACAGATATGTGGATGACACATTTATTTACTGTAACAATAAACAGCATGCGATCCGCCTGCTAAAACTTTTCAATAACGCTCACACTAGCATACCTTTCACTATGGAACACGAACAGAAGGACATGTTCCACTTTCTTGATATTGCCATAAAATGCAGGGGAGACAGGACAGTCCAACGTTCAGTTTATAGAAAAAGTAATTGAAATGGCCTGCACCTAAATTTTAATAGTATTTGTCCAATTAGTTACAAGAAGGCATTGGTTAAAACACTATTTTACAGGGTAGAAAAGATGCATACCACCGACAAACTTGAAGAAGAATTAATGAACGCAGAAAAATGTCTTAAAGACAACTTCTATACACAAAAGTTTATTACCAATATAAAAAGCCCAAAGAAAACAAGACCGAAATAACTACGGTCAATAAAAAAGCCAGTATATATAAATCTTAATTTTGAAGGTGATAACGTCGCACAAATAATCAACAGGAGACTGAGCACTGCTCTAGTCAGAACTTATCCGACTGCTAAACTTTTAACTCTCGATAAAGCAACATGTTCAATAACCCAATCATAGATTGACAAGCAACGCTTTCATGTTACCGCCAACTGTATTTATAAATGTACGTGTACCTGCCAAAGTAGCTTGTTGGGGCCGATACATCCTCAAACTCATATTTTGTAACTTTATCATATCGATTAAATTATCGATTAAATGTTTAAATATTTGAATGGCAGTCAGTTGATGAACTTATCGATTAAATTTTTAAATAGCAGACAATTGATGACTCATTGATTACTGTTTAAAAAATTTCCTATGACAAAATCGATATATATTTGTATAAATACGCTTGACTTGTATGCTTGATCTGATCTGCCTGACCTGACTTGGTATCTGCTGTTGCTTGTAGAATACACTTTCTACGCCTTATCAACACTTCTTGATCGAGTTAGCTGAGTCCAAGACAACGGACCGAAATAGTCTATTGAGTCTCTGAATCCTGAGCCTTCGTTCCGTTCCGAATAAGTCGAATCAGTAGTATCCTCAAGGTTAACGAACCTAACACAGCTACGTCGGCCGAACTGAAGGGAGAGCATATCTTAGATTTTTTGAACATGTTGCAAAAAATCCTATAACAAGGGAAAGAAAGACTCTAAACAGTGCAATCATGAAACATCTCCTTGATACAGGGCATCAGGTAGATACCTTACAATTTTTCAGGGTGATTAGTAAGCAGCCAAACTCCAGTCTTCTGAAGTTGGCTGAAGCCATTGCCATCAGGCGTCAAAAACCTGACCTATGTATTCAAAAGGAGACTGTGGTTAATCTTTCCTTGCCCTGGTGACAAATATTTCTTCACTGAACCTTAAAAATATTTTCTTTTTTCCGTTGCATCTATTACATCATTGATTTTATTTTATTTTTCAACTATCTTTCAAATTAATAATCTTTCAGCCGAATTCTACTCACTATATTCCTATCAATGTTTACTCATTATGTAATCAATTGTTTCTAACCCACTTTTGAACTGTTGTCACAATTAATGTTGTAGAATATTCTTTCACATTAGGTATATATTTACAATATTCTGTAAGCAATTGAAATCCATTATGTAATTATGATTTTTAAATATCACAGATTGTAAGCAGCTGAAGAGAACCTACGAAATAAAATGAATTCATGCTATTCTGCTAGAATCTTTGTTCTTGCTCTTTTCAAAATCAATTTTGTTTCTATCCCTCTATACAACTTGACGTCTGTTTCCGCCAAAATAAGTTCTGTGTTTCAACATCGATAGATGTTGGTATTCAACAATTTTTGACGCCAATTCCGAGGTGTCATTTTGAAAGTGTGCGCGTGTAATTTGATAGTTCGAATATGATTTATGCATAAAGCGTCGTGGCTGATCACTGCTAAAAATTATCACACTTAAACGAAACGGTTGTTCTAATGGGTTTTCGGTGTTGATCTCGTCATGATTGGCATGCGAATTGAAATATATGAAGTTTTGATTTGATCACTACACTGAAAGTGTTTATAAAAGCTTTCTCAACATAATGTGTTCATCACTCAACGTTCAATCACTTTGATCATTTCAAATGAAAGTTTTCAACTAAGTATATTCCTCATACTTGTTGCCAAATATCTGTCGAACGATCCGCTTAAATCAGCAAAGGGATTTGTGGAAATTGTAGTATTTCCACAGTTAAAATCACATGCATGATCGTGAAAGTGCTCTGTTGAGTAGTCTCACACTAGGAAAAAACTTCTGTCCAGTGCTTCCACGTTTTCAATGGTGGTGTAGCTTAGATTTACTAATGACTTCTACTGTGGGAATATTCGTTTCAATCTTGACGAATAATCACAGACATTACACTGGAAAACGCTGTAGTTTATTATTAACACCAGTTCCCGTTTTACTGATATTTTAGTATGTGAATCTAAATATCTGTTACGGCACATTGAATTCTCAAGTCGATACACAACTTTCAGAATAGAATTACTGAATTAACATTCAACAAAATATTAACAGGTTCAGTGGATGATGATTAGCATGGAGCAGTACGTATTTCAGAATTTCTGATTATTCGAATTTTTGTACAATTTGCGCTGAATATGATTTCAAGGAGTTTTGTTTTCAGTTAATTATTACAACGAAATATGCTGGCTCAGTGGATGACGACCAGCTTGCTAATGCTGTGAAAACCACGTAAGATTTGTACAACAACAAAAATTTAATTGAAAGTACGGTTTTGTTAAGCTAGAGTACACACAAGATGAGCCATGTGAAGTGCATTTATCGTGTCCTTTGTGGAAAATCAGTTGAGAGATTTATTTCAATAGAGACCTTTGATTATTCACACACTTCAAATCCATCGTGTTGATTTGTATGCAAACTTTTAGAAAAGAGTTCAAACAAGGACATGAGAAATATTTACTAGGACCTGTATTCATAATGAAAAAAATTGTGGGAGTTCACATGCATCATCTATTATAAATACATTCAGAAACGTAATACACGGTGGTTCACTGTGAAGTATACTAATGAAAATATACATATTTGTCCTCCTGTGCATTGTACTGTTGAAATCGGTGAATGGTAAACGTGACCAGCAAGTGGTCCAAGAACAACAGGTAAGTGATCAATGAGAATAGTGAACAAACCTCTGCTTCGGGAACATTATACTTATCCATAAACTTTACAGAAAAGATCGTTGACCAATAAACAGTTGCAAATCATCTTAGTTTATGATGAAGATTTAGAACAGAATCAAGCCTTTCCGAAAATAAAGGTAAGTCTTGTTTTTGATTATAGTTCAGTATTTGATGATGTGATAAGTTGGTAAGTTGGTTAAACGTTCGACATTTGGACAATAGTTAAATTAGAAAACCCTCTCGTTATTTAAGTGAATGGAAATAGAAAAACGTTCATGTATATGATCAGTATTACGGACAGTTCGCGATACGGTATTGACAGAACTGTTATGGACTTATTGTCGGTTTAATAGTATTGAGTCATAATCCTCATAGGAATATATAAGCTAGTAAAACTATGGTCGAACTAGGTATTAGTGCATTCATCTTTGTAATTCTAATAAAAGACATAATCCAGAAATTGTCGATTTTTCATGATCTGACTATCTAATCGATTAGATCATACGTGGAAGTCTCATCATTTTCTATACTGACACTTCGTGTCTTAAAAATCGGCAATATTATGTTCAATAATTTCGAAGAACGTATTAAGGGTAAAGTAGAATCATTTGTTCAACACAAAAGAGCAAAAGGTACACATTAACCGAGCCACTCCATCTTGATTGAGTGTTTCTAAGCTCATCATTTTCGAGCTAGTCTATTGTGCTGAATGTTGAGTGTAATCTCCCTAGTAATTTTATCTTCAGCTTCAAGGATCGCGTAATTGGGAACCAATAACACGACAATCTGTTGGAAAACGTAACAGTTTAAAAATTGAGAAAACAAACTTATACCGATATACGGTTTACAATACAGTTTTGTACATACCCTATATATACAAATATATAACTATCGTTCAGTTGGGGATTCTTGAAAATAGTTCACGAGACTTTGTAACACTCTCGTTACTATAATCATGGGTAATGGAGAGAAGTTATTTCGAATGGTAGGTACTTTATGTAGGATGATTTGTGGGGTAATCGCAATTTTCGAAAGTTTGTTCGACGAAGATTCACTGCTTTACTGTGTTGCGCAAATTAATTGCTTCAGGTTGCTAGAAAACTGATTCCAACATCCGACGAGAAGACTTATTGTAAATGCCTAACACCATAATTAACATGCACTTCACACTCAAATAATTGCTTAAGTGCAAATGGACGTAGAATGACGGTGAGCGGCCTATGCTCCTTCACGATATGTAACAGGCCTACGTAAATAAGTAAGTAAGTAAGAATTAACCGCAAATGTTAGGGAAATGAACTTTGGAAAGTCACATATTCTGAACCTACCTAGTTCATGACCATTGCGATCATGTATTTTGGTAATAAAATGTATAAACTATCCGCTTCTTTTTCTATCAGTGATTATTTGTGCATTGTTCTTGTCAACAGAAAGCTCTGCAGAGTGCTTCAAGTTATTGGGAGAAAACACTGAAGGTTAAGATAGACAGTGAGAAACCAGTGCACTTTCGAAGGTAAACAATAATTGTTAAGCTGATGTATTCAAAACGAACTACTTCGCTTTGAAAAGTTCTCTGACATATATATATATATATATAATCTTTGAAGTAATTTTAACTGAACAAATACCTATATCTAACATCATTGGTGGTCACGATCCTTGAACATTTCATGTAATATACTTTGTAGATAACTTCCTGTTCATATCATTCAACAAAGCGTTAAATGGGGAAAACAGTTTTATATAGTCTGTGAAATTTCACTTGTGACTGATTTCAATATGGTTTAAAGGAGGTTCAAAGAAAAAACACCACCATTAGAGTTCAACTCTATTGAGAATTCATGAACATATATTGACATATATATTCACTTTAAAGCTTTAACGCTAAAACAATTTGCCAATTTTTCACCATCTCTATTGCTTTCTTTATTCTTAACAAATTTCATGGTTTTAAAGAGAATGTACGAATGATGGACACTTGGTAGAAATGAAAAACAACAATCCATCATGTGTGGACTCTTACTGTAAACAAGATAGAGAAATTCAAGGTGTTAGAATTCCTAACAAATATTTGTCGGTAAGTGTAGCAGTAAATAAGATATGTTTGCATAACTTATGTAGACATACATTTTCGTTCTTAGTTGGTGAGGTGATTCGTCTGGTTAGTTCCGGTAACGAACGAGACTTTTAACTGCTAAATAATGAACTGTTCCTCTGTGTTTGTTTAGGGCGCGGCCTCTATTTCTGTTTTAAGGAGTAGTGTGGTTGTGATCCGTCAGGTGCGGTGCCAGCTTTCACTCCTCAGAAGGATAAGCGGCACATGTCAGTCACACGACATTGAACAAAAACAGGTCTCTAGTGCCCCCAGATATTCAGAGCCAGTGGTAGGTTGCACAGGCGGTGCCAGAGAGTCTTGAAACCTGGCTCGAAAGGGTTGAGCAAACTACTTCATCATCGTCGTGACTGAGATTCAGTCTGGCAACTGTTCCTCGTGAACGAGGCATTCCTAATAAGTGCAAGTCATGAGCTTGCGCTGACTATGTCCCTGCTTTTTTGTACACACTCCCCGTTTCTACTTCTGATTGAATGGCTTAGTGAGGTTGTTGGATTTATGTCGTTGCAGTGGCTTTGCCATGTAACTGACAAGATGACCTAATTTGACTATTTAGAGGACAAAAAAATTGTAACGAAGTTTCCGAAGGTGAAGCTGCATAAGGATCATTATCATGATCCAAGAATGTATAATATAGCGTGCATCTGGCTTTATGCTGGAATGCATGTACTCTGGTTTAGTTACATCTACCTTAGGCTTCAGCGGTTATTATGATATGTATGATATATTGTAAAAATCCTCATGATCACTTTGTATTTATTTGTAATGTTCACACACCAGATAAAGCAACGCACGTGAACCACAGATAGTTCCTTTTGGTTAAGCTTACGTGACAGGATTTCGAAATCCATTCTACGGAAACCAGTACACTCTGATAGAAGAAACCAGAGAAGTAGTGAATAGGTCTTTATTTCGATCTTAGCGCAGTCACAGTGGAGCGTCGGATTATCTGTTCAGACAAACAAAGGCTCTCAACATTCAATATAAGATAATAGGGAATATAACGCTTATGAAGAATAAGGAAGTGAATGAATACTTGAACAATACTGTTTTGGCATAAGCTTGGTTGTTTGGGGTCAACTCTTAACCAACCAACCTGAGCTGTTACAGATCCGTAAATCATAGTTCGCAATAAAAACATTGTCTACAAATTTACATTAAACTGACTGGAACGAAACCACATATTATGCTATACCGGTCATAATATTCTATTATATTTTTTCAGTCATGTTATCATCAAGGAAAAGAAAAATATGGAATAGTTTATTCACAAGGCACTGGATTAGCTCCCAATCAGTTATTGATAATTGTGGCGGACTCAAGTAGAACACAGAGTGATAAATGTACACATGTTAATGGTCAACTAGTTGACACCCATCCAAGTACTGGAAGGTAGGCTACATTTTTACTGGTGAAAATATTCAGTTTATTAGATATTTCGTGTTAAATGCAACGTGAGATTTTCTCCATTTCTAGTTATTTATATAAGTAAAATATAATGACGAAATTACATTTAGTTGATGATTGACCGTAGCACTTTTTATATTATCTATGTTGTTTCACTTTTTGTATGAATGACCAAAGAACTACACATTTTTTCTAGTATCTAATATGTATATTGACAAAAGAGTGTTTGTTCAAATTAACCGATGATACGATAAGATCACCAGAACAACTGTTCTAACGGATCGACTTCAAAGCCTAACATACTTGTCTAAAGATCTATAGGATTTTGAATTCCTCATGTTGTAACTGTTTATTTGCAACCAATATCGTGTAATAAATCAAATAATGCTGCGGTGCGATAAAGCGTTCTGAACATAGACAGCCTAAAATATTTTCAAGGGTTTTTGTGAGCAAGTCACCTACGGCACTGTCAATAAAGTTTATGATGGTGGAAATATTATGAATGTAGACTTTTCCTTAAGAGACTAACTGCTGTTTATTATGAAACCTTTATTGCTGAACAGCGGCTGACAACGTTCGACCTCATATCTATGTAGATATCATTTTGAAAGGGAGATTAGTTCATGTTATTTGATACAGGTTCGCCTTGTGTGTTGATGATTTCCACAGGTGATGAGAGCAACCAAACAGCACCAGAACAGAATATTATAATATCACAGTGCCATACGATGAACAAACAAGTACACCTCAATTATCTCGAATTAGTTGAACAATATCTCGAAATCCCCTCTGTGATCACGTTCACGGTGTTATCAACTGGATTCACTTAGGGCCGATAAAATATAAATTGTACATCAACAGATACAATGCTCAGAGTATTCCACACCTACTGTATATGTGTAGAACCAAGGTGTTTTCTTGCATTAGGATAAACCATTTGTCTCATGTTATATGTTGATGGATTGAGTATGCCGTTTCTGTAGTGTTGCGTTCACTTGGAATGACTATTTTATTTGGATGTAAGCACTTTTTCTGTATAATGTAGTTTTATTATATTCAGTGTGACTGTCTATCTTCACCTTTATCATACACATAACGTCCCTTTTCGGTACAATATATCGTGGAAAAATAATTAGTAATGAGCTGAAGCTTTATAAGTAATGTAATCCAATTCTTGTATTTAATTCTACAGGCCTATTTTGGGCGTATTGAATTATTGTCTGCCTGAGAAAGAATCAATCACAATATCCGATGACATACTGGTCAATGTGATGAAGCATGAAATGGCTCATATACTGGTAAGTTCTTTTCATTTTATGAAATATGGTCTCAGTATGTTGACATACGGACAATTTTTTTTCGTTCAGCATTTGGTTAGTTCGATGAGTAGTGCAGTTATTTAATTACTTTGGTCACAAATTCATTTTCCTTGTGATGTATCAGCTGTTACAATCTGTGCATTCGCGTTTGAACTTCTCACAATTAATTAATCATTACACAAGTTTCTCTGAACTAAATTAGCCAAATATGGGAATAATATCAAAAATATGTATTATTGTGATGCTCATGTAGATTGTACATTATGTATATGAACTTCGCACTGTGAGAAACACTTTAAATTGATGGAAAATTAAATTCAGTTGAATAGTGTACAGTCTAGCAGTAAAGACAGAAGATACTAAGCGATTTCTATATGGTGTACTATAAAATGTAGATATGATGATTTAATGTATAAAACAATGTTTGAATTCACTGCAAAATCGAAATACCATAAAATTATCAGTATGGATTGTGAAGATTATTACATTATTGGTTGAGATTATGAACTGGTCGATGTTGGATACCAGCTCAGTGGTTTAGAGGTTAAGCATTCGCTCGCGGGTTCGAAGACCTCGGGTCGGAATCCCGAGAACGAGATGGTGGATGTGCAATGCTGGGGAAACCAACAATTAGAAGAAACGGTCGTCCAGTAGTTCCAGGTTTTCAGTTGTGGTCCAACATCAATCGGTCAACGATCTGAATCAAACAGTATAAAACTGATGTTCTTAAAACAAGTGTTGTGTTTTAAATAAACATTTTAATCGTTGAGTACAAAATGAGTAGGAAATTAGATCACATTAATTTCTTCTTTTCTTCATAAGGGATTTCATCCTTCAATTTTTGAGTCGCAAAAGATGAAATCAGTGAAAATTCCGTGAGTAATAATTAACAAGTTGTAAACTGTTGTTTTTATTATCTGTATGTATGTGTTTATAATTTTAAAGGAGCATACATATTTTGTTGGTTGAAAATTGAAATTCGCAGTTCGAAACGTAAAGGAAATGCAAGCGTACTATGGGAACCCGTGTTTCTGTATACAGATGAGCTTTGGGAACAAGCGTTCATTCACATATCAATCCTATTGTTCCCTATCAAAGATATCAGTAGTTGATTATTGCTTAGAGCAATAATCAGGCTAGATTGTCGCGTGGGAATATTTAAGCATCAAAACTAGAGCAAAAAGGCATGTTATTCCATCCATTTCTCAATTGGAATGTTCAAATTAATTACGTAAATATTACACAGTGTCTGTTAAAACTAAAAACTATTTTCTGATCATTATAAACAAACAATAATTGAACGATGAACGTATATACACGGTTTGACTTTGCAGATTCTGCTTCTCACAACTCCGTCTGAGAGATGGCTGTGATAAAAAACCAAATACGAATGAAGCTAGACGAACATACTTCAGGCACTGGTTTACTCAGACAGAAATCAGTGTGATAGCATTCTAAATTCCTTTGATAAAGGTATGATAAAACATAAGCTAATGACGTGTGATTTATAAAGTACTAAACAGTAACAGTTATAGGCGGATAGCTCACAAAGTCAAAACGTGTGGGTCCAATGTATAAGCAAGAATAAACTACATGGTTTGCCGAAAAGCCAGAATAATCAATATGGAAGTGACAGGGTAACAGATCATATAAAATATACGTTTCTAATTAGCCGATACGTGCAATTTATTTCTAGACTTTAGAAGTTTGTTTTGAGTGGAGTAACTAACGTTTAAAAAAGGTTCAATCTACATCACTGTATGTTTGTGTTCCAATCCCTAGATCTGTTCAAAACATAACGCTATCTTGGCTATCAACTAAAGGAACCTACAAAATACAAAAGAAAATTCTCAGTCTACCAAAGATGCTGGTAAGTTGCATATTTACTTCGTTTAAACAGAGAATCATTTCTACTAAACTGCATCATGTCAACATCTGAAACGTAAATACTACCAATGATCGTCATTCTCAATGAATACTTGAATATGACAATTTGGGATAATGTTTTACTCTATTTGATGGATTCCTTTACTTTACTTTTCTTCACATTCTCTGTGACTTGAAATTTCACTTAGTCGAACTAAATCCAAAGAATTCTAGGTGACATGCATAAACATAGATCTCACAAGTAATATATATATATATATATATACATGTAAGCGAACAATTGTTTTCTAGATTTGTGAAGAGGTTTTATATAAGTCATTGTCATTGATTCAACTGGAATTCGGTGATAACGAAATTGATTGGAAAGTGTAGCAGTAGTTTGTTGAGAACGGATGGAATATAGCCGGAAGTGGAATCCAGTGCAAGCATTTGCCAATCCAGACTGATCCGAATGCAGTGAAAATGACCATAGCATTATAATTCGCACTCATGTCAATACAGTTAGAGTTAAGTAGTTGGTTTGTGGTGAATATTCAATCCAAAAACAACACGAATATTTCTAAATCACGCATCTGAACCAGATTCATCCGCAACTCGCTTCTTTCTTATGCCTCTTGTTTTAATGCATCAATTACTAACTTGAGTTTACATTATGAGGATTTTCGTTTATTATTAATTGACCTTTTATTGATAACGCCTAATTACACTTCACATCGTTTATCTTAATGAAGAAGGAAGCAAGAGAACATTTCGAGTGCAGCCAACTACAAGGAATCGAGCTGGATGAAAACCATTTGAGTCACAGAGTAATGGGAGTGAGTTTGCTTATACCATAGATTTTTGAAGTTAGTTATTCATTCAGCAGAATAATCTGTCCTCTGAATACTGTTCATGTAGAACATGTTTGATTTTCCATATACAGAAAATGTTTGTATGCACACTGTTGTTTGAGTATGTAGAGAAGTAAAACATAACAAGTATCAACGTTGTTCTGAGTGCATAAAATGAAAGATAGTTTAACATGTAACATTGAAGTAGAAAACAAGTTAGACATTCACACATTTCGTATGATGCTTCATAGATTGTTTGCAACATTTTTAAGTTTTTCAACACACTCGACTTAGCATTACGTAAATCAGATGTCACAAATAGGTAGTAAAGCATCGTAAAATGAGAAATGCTCCCAGCCTGATAAGTAATAACTTAGCATGTATTCGAAGCAATTCTTGTTGTCAAGTCAGAATAAAACCAACTGTAGTATCTATAAATGCATCAACACATGAATACCGTAAATCACTGAGGATTTTGTTAATGCAATTTATTTTCAAAATACAATTAAAAGCGTCAATATTTAAACAGCTTTTGGTACTGAATAGAAGCAGCACATAAAGATAAAACCATACACGTTTTGTAAATAAATAAATGACCGATAGGACGGCAGTTTTGAACGATATAGCAGTAATCCTATGTAAAAGTTAACCTCGAGTGTTTAGTTTTCATAGTGAGATTTGAATCGTGATATGAAAGAACCACAATCATATAAGTTCCATACTGATTTATTCCTAATGTTTCAATGTCATCTCACTTTCATCAGAATGATTTGATGACACCTTATCTATTGGAGTCAAACCGTGTGTCAAGAATAACTCTGGCGTATTTCGAGGATATAAAGTAAGTGTTACATGTTGAAATATGAGAATAATTAAATCGTGGTAATCTTCACAAATGTTTACATGAAAGATACCTGATTCAATGTAGCAGATAAGACGTACTAAAACGACTTATTCACTCCTGCACCGGTCATCCTTGGAAACTTAATCAATATAAACTGTGCGTGAATGCAAAATAAACCGTAGAACATAACTCTGTCTACCAAAGACAACTACAGCCAATTTTGAATTTACGAATGTGCAACAATGCGTGACCCTTAGCTATTGACTGGATTTCATAACTGGTTTTGCAGTGTGAAACAAATTTCACACACTGTAATACTGTACTGTGACAAAAAGAGATACGTTGTTTATGTTCACGATAAATGCGACGAATCTAAGTGGGACAACTCGCTTTCGCTTGATAATTCTCATATGTGAACTTAAATTGTACGCATATCATCTCAGAGGCACAGTATAAAGCAATTAGAAGTGACATGTGGACATTAGAGGTTTGAAAATATCGACACTATTCTTTTGTCGACCAAGATTTCGATATTCTTCTTGTTTCCATTAAAGCATAGATAAAGGCTGACAATAATATGGAACTAACAATAACCAAACGCTTTCCAACCTGCACTTGTTGTTCGTTCTGCGGTCGCGACTGTAATCGACTTTCAAAAATTATTTTCATTGAACTGACATAGTTTTGTAAAAAAGCTCCCTTGATGTTACTGTCTTAATTTAGAATCGAAAAGCCACAATTTGTGGTGGTCCATGGGTCTACACAAGACAGGGCACCTCAAGCACTGTTTGTAGTAAACGTATTTAAGATATTTACAACGATGTTACAGTATCTGTAATATTGTTTCTTTGGACAATGTTTACAGTACCAACGATATAGAACATTTAACCAAATAATGAAATTATCTGAATTTCAAACGCTAACATCATTTCAAATATAATTTTTACATATGACGCATTCTCTGTATTCGGCACCCATTTTTCGTCAAACTATTCGTTCTAATGTTAGTGAATATTCGTATGATTAGTTAATTGCTCTCATGCTGTAATGTGATAATATTCCAAAAAAAATTGATGTACTATTCAAAGTCTTTGATATTTGGGTATACTTCATCACGTGTGACAATGACGAAGCAATGATCTGTTTTGGTTGAAACTTCTATTCTCAAAAGCTAATCGCAATTACATTTGTATAGTTTCAGAAGGTCGGATCATCAAAAAGCGAATTTTCTGAGCTGTTATTTATTCCAACTCTTTGATGACTCAATAGGTTTCTATCGTGGATTGGTCAATAAATGTCTGAAAAATATAGTACTAACGGTAATAAGGGAACCGACGAATACTTCAACTTGTACAGTGTAGAGTACCATTATATTACGGTCAAGCCATAAAGCGATACTTCCATATTTGAATAATTTTCTCTAAATACCTTTCAAGTTTGAAATTGCAGTCTTCACGTCCTCTGACCTCACAACCTGTATTGAAAAATAAAAGAGAAAGCTAAATTAATTTCAAATAACAAATCAATATTCAAAATATCATCACACCACAATCTCTCGTAATCACAGTCTTATTCAATCTATTTCGCTCACTAAAGCATGTACGATGTCGACTATTCTATGGCCGATGATTTCAAATGGGGAAAAGGATTGGGTTGTGATTTCGTGTTGAAGAGCTGTTATGAATACATCAAGGACAGAAAAAGCAGGTAAAATAGATACGTTATGTGTTTATGCTTGAACTTTTGTAAATTTATATTGAGCAACTAAAAAATTGCCTCTCTTAACGCTTCACAAATGTGAATAACAGTTGAACCATATGAACGGCCTATCATCTCGATCTCGTTATCAGTCATGTTTACATTTTTCAGCACATACAGTCCAGCAATTACAATCTTCAACTCAGCTGTAATCGTTACTGATTTGTAATGAAAATTTATCATGTGTTTCATGATGAAGTGATTCAATGTGGAAAAGCTTCAAGTTGAGGAACAGTTATCTAGATAATACATTTACTTAAAATGTCAGATCCAGATCACAAAATCTCAGTGTTCTTGACGACAACATACCCGAATTTCCAAACGTCACGAGAAAAGTGAGAATCTTCAACCATGTAACATGTTGAAGCGTTTGTATTCATTAGTCGTAACTATTTACAATAAGATTTGTATTCTCCCTTGGTTGATTTTGAACCTGGTTTTTGACATATGTCCGTCAGTTTGTATCATAATGGTCACCATACTTTTTCGACATAATAATTTCAACCTGCATTGAGGATCCCCCTGAAATACACGTCCACGTTTGAATCTGAAGTCACGAAGATCAGTCTGAGAGTGAGCAACTAAGCAAGGATGTAGGTATAGCATCATCTACACAAAATAATTCGTCATCATTCTTGATTTATCCACGTGATGACGTAAGTAGATATAATTGCTGTTGAGCTATTGTGGTAATTTTTCATCCCAATAAAAATAAAATTCTTTTTTCCCAGAGGACAAGACATTGAGCCCTACTGTGGTATTCCGAACGAACCAAAATGCGCCGGTTATGAAAACGGGGTCGGTATTTGTGCACTGTATCAACACGACAATCAGTTAGATGAAAAATATCAGTATATGGATAATTTGTTCCCTTTTAATGACACACAAAAGGGGAAGTATGGAGGCCATATGGCTTTTGACTACTGTCCAGTCCTCATAGTAAGTCACACTATTTTACAGTCGTATGATGATTATGTGAGAAACAAGTGTGTTGATCAGACAATCAAAGTGAATGTATCAAACCACTCACGTCGTGCATTTGACAGTCTTTAGCTAGTTGACGAACCGAGTTATCAGTAAATTTCGTGAGTATACCATTTCACTAGTTACTTAGTAAGTAATTTAACTAAGAGATGCATGCATTCGTATGGTCTTTCATACAATGGTATGCAAACGTGTTGTAAATAATTTTATTTCTGATTCCTTGAGATATTACAGCTATTCAGAGTCATATAATCTGTAAAATCATTTTGAAACAAATTATCATTTCAATCACCGAATCTGTTCTTTCTTAGAAGTATTGTGAAGCAATAGGTGATCTTGGCGCTTTTCAGGAATTCACGTGAAAGCTTATTCGTCTACTTACAGAGATAAAACCTTACACATAATCATCAATATCATCATAAAACACTGATTATCTTATCAATGGTTTCTTACGGAAACAGATTTCGATATTGCACCTGCATTCCTATTCTAAATCATCCAGTCATACGGAGAAAAATTTATTTGAGACGACAGTGAATTTTTGATACTTCATACGTACTATATTTACTGTGTTTAAAAACAATTCGATTTAGGTTCAATCGAATGAACATAATAAATCATACTTATGCGAGCAGAAAAGTGAAATAAAACCAGGTTTGTTCACAAACATATTTTGTTTGTCCACCTATTTTATTTACTCATTAACCACACATGTATTTTGACGGTCAACTGAAGCTAGATCACGAAGGAAAAACGGGACGTACTGGACGGTCGGTCCGTCTTCCAAAAAGACTCCTCAGCAGTGCGCATCCACGATCCATCCCCGTGAGATTCGAACCACAGAACCTTTCAGTCTCGCGCGTGAACAGTTAACCATTAGACTACTGAGTGGCATCTAACGGTGTTGGATGAAGTAAGACATTGACACCATTGGATACCGGCTGGTTCAGTGAACCAGTGGTTAAGTTCTCGCACGCAAGACTGAATGCTCTGAGTTCAAGTATTACGAGGAGGGTCGTGGGTGCGCACTGTTGATGAGTCCCATAGTAAGGCAGGTTGTACTTCCAGTGCTTCCAGGTTTACCATGGTGGTCTAGCTTCAATTGACTCATGAATTCAACTATTAGATTACTATAATATCCACAAAATCCCTCTTTGAATATATGTATTTCAATATGTATATTCATATTTCATATCAAATCAATAAGTAGAGTTTAACACTTGTACAGAATACATCAAACTTTATCCCAAATATACTCTGCTAAAATGAAGATTGTCGAAACAAAAGTTACTTATATTTCCTCAGTTGATGACAGCCAAAAAGTTTTGGTAATCATCAATTATTACATTGAAACTAGATTTATCAACATAAAATAAATATTTTTCGGCGTTATAGTCAACTGAATACTAAAACGTATTATGGCCAGTGCTAGTCAATAATAGATTTAAGTCTTTTGTACGTGTAGATTATTGATATTTCTAGTTGGACACATAATTCGTATGCTGGAAAAGTGATGATAAAGAGGAAGAAATGTATTGTATGATTGTGAAAACATGTTGATTTCATGAACTGCAGTGAAATTTCATCTTGTCAGAATATATACGTTGGTAGAATGTTAATGTACCATGATAAGAGAAATTAGTTCTCTACAAATTTACTGTTATATTAAATATATAAACATATATATGTATTTATTAAATTTCTACAGATTCAATATCAAACATGTTTATGGAATATAGGGGTCCTAATTCAGCTTGTTTCAATGACCAAAAACAAAAATATGTTAACATATCAGGAACTTACATTGATGAGAAGAAACCATCTTGTCATAAAGTAAGTCATATTAGAGTGAAATAGAATTCGTGCGCTCCATGATATTTATGTGTAACAAAAGGAAATAAGATTGTGAAGAGGTAGAGAAAGGAATGTAAGCGTATTGAAAAAGGAACAAGAGGTAGATGAAGTTTAGTAGGTGAGGGTTAAAAGTAGTCAAAAACAGCGAATACGATTCTTTTATTTCCATAGGATCCTCTCAGTTATATGGGGAAAGGAAGGTAGCCTATCATCGGACCACCACTTTCAGTATTCTAGGTCATGAATGTTAACATGCAGAGCGGCTGAGTTTCACCATCTCTTGGAAGTCAACCGGAATGCCTTGAAGAGCAAACAGAAACCAGTCCTGAACAAAGTTCCTTTATGCCACTACAAAATGTCATGATCTGACCAGCTCTCCGCTTTTCAAAACTAGCCTTAGCGTTGGCAAATGATGCACGATATTGAATTCTTTGGAGCAATATTCGTAGTACACTTCCAAGACATTAAAATCAGTGTATCTAGATGGTGATACGAATTGAACCGCTTTGTCTGAACAATTTTCTAATATACTGTGTTCAGTGTGCCTGCTGAATCAGTGGACGTTAAGATGGTGTTAATTTTGGTTCATGGCAAGTAACAGAAACTAAAAAAATTCAACAAGCAAAATGTAAGAGTGAACATAATAACGCGTGCGTTGACAGACAAACTAAAAATAGTGTACATATTCCTAGGTGAAAATTCCGTCTGTTCTGGTATGGTATGGTATAGATATTTTCCTAACTAGTTAGATGGACACTTTCCTGGAAATTGATTCTTAAATTTGACTACTATTCAATTTAAAACTAATTGTCTACTGATTGTTCCTTAACTCGATTGCAAAATCTGTCAGTTCCAATGTTCAAAAAATACTGGTGTTCTGGTGATATTTAACGATAAGGCCTTTCAGTGTCCTGTTGAAGGTGGACCATTACATATAGAGCAACAATTGGGAAATGGAAATGTTTTTATCGATATACAATGTCCAAAGTGCACGTCACTGTGTAAGGTGAGTTGCAGTGATTTCTAACTGTATTATTAAAAACTAATAAATCGAGTAACTGTTATAACACAGATGTAGTTTTAAAATTTGTATCACGATAAACTAAGAAAACAATTGAAGCCAATATGAAGGTTGTAGCGCGATTAGAGTTGAAACTCTGCAGAGATTGAATATCCATTTGAAGTGTAAAGCGATTTGGCATGAAAATTACTAATTGTTTAAACGTATCTGATCATATGATATATAATTTAAATTAGGATTGGATGATAATCAAGAAATTAATTCTACAGTAGGATGTAAAATGGTGAAGGGTCAAACAGCTGATTATTGCGGAAAAATAAAAGGTTGCGACTGTGTTAGATAAAGACAACATTTAACGTAATTTATATTACATATGTCTATAAAATTTACTCCATAACAGATTGATATGTTTTGAAATTGCGTATCTCACAAGTTCACTTCATGTTTTCATCTATCACTAAACACTTTTTTGACTTTGTCTATGACTCGATTTCATTTCTGACGTCATTTTGTATGCCTATTCTGTTCTGCTCATATAATATGTATCCATAGAAAACTATATAGTGTGTTGTCAGTATTTATTGGATTCAAATCGACTGCATTTGGTGATGAAATCCAGGAAATCCATCTTGAAGCCACTCATAATTGAGAACATGGCAACGATCACTGTGGAGTTGTGAAGACTGTTGAGTTCAAATTGATGTGACTAATGGAGGAGTCTTATACTGGGACGAAACGGCCGTCCAGTGCCTCTAGGTCTACAATGGTGGTCTTTCTTGCATCGAATCACGAATTCAACTATTAAAGACAATAATAATCAACTGATTTCAGATAAACAACATGTTCACGTTTTTTAACGCCCGAAAATAGGACAAAACTTTAATTCACTTAAGTGACATCAACGACCACATCTATGGATGGGTCTTTATTTATCAAACGCTGATGCAAGAAACGATCAATAATGACCAATTTATCAGTAGAAATTTATCCAGAAATGATTAGCAGAGTTATTTCAAATTCACTTGTATTAGTTGCCTTATTTTGAAAGGGAAAACATAAAGTTCCGAATTTTTCTGACTAACAATATCTACATGCGGGCGTGACATCAACTATTTATAAATCAGAGCATCATGTTTTATTGACACAAAATGTAATAAAACTAGTGCTTTGATAGGTTTTGACTTTGTCTTAATATACATATTGAACCAGCGATCCACTGACTTAGGTTTTGGCAGAATAGTATGAAACCACTTTATTTTGTTCGGTTCTCGTCAGCTGCTTTTACTTTTTGACATTTAAAAATCTAAATTACAAAGTGGAAATAAATTACCTACGTGAGCGAGATTAGTTGGACGGTTTTCTAAAGATATATCAGTGTATTATAGCAATAGTGTAACCTGTTGAGCTTTCACATAAGAGAAATTACATTATTCACTGAAACACGTTTTCGGACTGCGAAAATCGGCGAGACTATAGTTTATGGACGAACCAATCTGGTATAAGATAACGGGCGCAAAATTCACCCATCCATTTGGCATTACAGCTGATTTCATTTGGTGATGAAAACCATTTATATAATTCTTAACCCTAACAATCAACTGTAAATCACAGTCGTAATTCCCCACGCTAGTTCATAACCCTCATTTGGTCTTAGTTATTAGGTAGTAACTCCCGAGGTGAGTCCGGCTTCACTTGAAGGTCGTTCAAAAATTGTCCATTTTTTTCTTAGAGACGGTTACTTAAGTAGGGATTCATGAACCACACAGTGTAATACATACATATTTCTATTTTGCATGGGTTATGTCAAAATATTTCAGTCAGTAGTTATTTAGCGACAGTTCAATAACCGAGTTTATTCATGTTTAAAGTGTTTTACGTTTGTATTGATGAGAAATAATCACCTACGCAACTATCTATGCTCGGATGTTTTATTTTTCAGGAATATTGTCCAAAGTAAAAGAAAACCGCGTGGAACTACATTCTTCTAGTTGTTGTCGAGAGAGAAACTCATTTATTAAATTTGATTAATGAATATTGTTTGGAGGTATCTGTATTTTGAACGCTAATTGGTAGCTTACCTTAACTTGACATAAACTTAGTATGTATAACTTAACCACGTTAAAACATGTATCGCTTGATCAACCTATCATATTTAGATGTTTATTTTGATGGTTCATTTTATGGTAAATTCAATGAGTGTTAAATGTTAATACAATAATTTGAGCAGATATGTTCACCATTTTAATTTTTGTCATTGTGGGTTATTTTCAGAATTAGGTTTTTAATGCAGACGATCAATTCTTGCATAACACATATATTCAACAAACATTTCTGAAGTGTATTTAGTTGTCACTGTCTATAATCTGTCTTGAATCACAGGTTTCTTCCATTAGCCCAACTTCATCTCCTAATGTTTTCGCTCTATTGCACACCAAATGGATTTTCATGTATTCACACCAAATTCTTTCAGAGAATAAACAAAGAGAGAAGTCTTCAGGTAATATATTTTCACTATCCAGTATTACACACATACTCTAATGCAGTAATGCGAAGGCGAACTCAGTCAGCACACAAAATTAAAACATCTCACAGACGTTTAAACTGTGGTTTGCTAAAGTTGTACTCCTTCTTTCAACGTACGTTTTTCTTGGTCAGGACCAATTTGAGGCAAAGTAACATGCAAATTATTTGTTTATCAAATGTAAGAATAAGATATTTGTGGAGTTCACTTGATTTGTAGTTCAAATAACTAACAGACATTGGATGAGGATGGTATGAAAATCAACTCTCCAGAGTTCATTCATTCTGAATAGTTACCTAAATAGTTCATTAAAGAGTTCATCTGATTCCGTTTGAAAATCCATGTAACCTGATCAACATTGACCTGGATATCATTTAACGATTGTACCGTTTGATAAATTACTGAGTGTTTACAATATTTCATTTGTAGAAAAAATATCTAGAATCTCTCTGTTATGCAACCATTTGGCGTTGACTCATCTAGCTACGGGGAATGAAATGTACGGTTTCTACTTGACTGAATAAGTATTAATTTCACACATAATGAGTTTGTTTGTACTGACTTATTAGTTTTGGAAAGTATGATATATATTATAATAAGATATTACGAAATTAACAAGTTTAGCTCATTTCTATAAAACGTTCAGTGGGAAGTCTCCATCATGCAACTTACCTATGATAGACAGAAATGACCGGAAAAGCATTTCAAAAAATATATCTAGACTTCAATTTTTGTTCAATGTTTCTTTCAACGAGGTACATGAAGAAAATCTAGTCTCACTGAAAAGCCTATTGCTGAGGTAGCCATAAAAGTTGACAATGTCAAAAGGCGGAAACCATACTTTACTTTAAACATACGTATACCATAGCTTAGCAGAGTGATTTAGGTGAAATAATGGTAGACATCTATGAATTTTTACTTCGAATATCTAGTTGACAGTGGCGTACTACGTATTTTAACTTAAATCCTCACCACATTTCTGTTAAAATAATGTTCCGTTTTTAAATAATGAGCAATTGAACTTGTTGAGTTTATAGCAACTAATGCGCAGTTGAGTTTGTTCACATTTCATTCGGTTAAGTGATCCTGTTAACTTATTAACAAACTGAGTCATCCATACAACAAAAACGTATCTATATTATTGTACCTTGATTATTGTTGAGAATGTATGAACACGTATGCTTGATCATTACCTACCGCATTTACTCACGCTGCTAGCCTTAATACCAACCACTTAATTGACTGGATAATTCATTCATTTCACTATGTATATATGTCCATGTTAGACGAACTTTATACGAAGTTCAAGGATTATATTAAATACCGACCACCACAAGTTTGTGACTACTGATGATAATAATTTTCTGCAGCTGATGTCATGTCTCGTTAGCTGTAATACAGATGATTCTGCGTTTGAATACGTTATATAAGTACATTTTCTGCCTTGCTTGTAAGTAGTATTTACATTATGAAGATAACCCGTGGCTTTTATTCTTAAATAATTTCTTCATAAGTACATTTTAGTTCCATGTTTCATTACTAATTACTTTTATTGAGTGTGTATTATTTGATTTTTACAGTCTGTCGAATTGAATTTACCACAGTGTATCACTAAAAGTAATTCACTGTTCGCTGATTTCAAAGTAAAACACACACTGATGAAAAATAATATTCACGATAATATGATATAGAAGAGTTGGTTTAGTTTTCTAACCATTTCTTAGTTGCGGCAAATACACTAGTAATATAGCCATGTGAATCACCTTAGTTACAACACATTCTATAAAACATAATATCTCTTATTGAATGTATTTTTTCAATGAAGAACTATTTATGAAGACCATATAGCATTAAACATTATATTTCATGAGTTTCTGCTCCCAGTACATGATCATCGCCCATTACACAGTATTTTCTTTTCCGAATGTTAATGGTAAATTGTACTATCGTCAGATGTGAAGTAGACACAGTATGTTGCAGTTCCGTTTTGAGTATTCAATTTTACTAGCAATATTCTGTCAATAAACAACCTTCTTGACCGTTGTTGCCACCTCGACGTGGTGGTTGGGCTTGCCTATCTTGATGAAGCCACCGAGCAACACTTGCCAGAACAACCGTTCCTCAACGTCCTACCATGACAGACAGGTCGGTTGAAGAGCTGTAGGACTAAAAGCAACAAATAGAAGGTACGAGGGCGAAGCCGTACTGCTGACTGTACAGAGGTGTGACAACAGTAGGGTGTTTCTTTCAGACAACCAATCTAACAGCGATGCTGCCTTCCGACAAGGAGGAATGGCGTTAGAAAATGTCGACCCCAGTAACACACACCTCCCACGAATATCCGTCCCTGGCGGAAAGGTCTCAACATGTACGAAGCTAACACGAAAACTACTAAATAGAAGGTCTGTTTTGACCTACCTCAAACAGTTGTACCTTGGCCACTGCAGTCACGCTCCCAGGTCACTAAGACCACCTATAATCCAATTTCCTCTTCAGATACCTCCAAAACAACCCTCCCACGGTGTGGGCATCCGGGAAGTGATAATCGCTCCCATACTTCTAGCAGCTCTCAAGACCACTGTTTTCACAATCAACCTCCCTTTCCAGTTCATATTATTCCTCTAACATCGACGTTCGATACTATACTTCCTCGTTTGGTTCCCTCCTCAAGTGTCAACAAAGCCAAAGATTCTAGTGTGCAAAACACCGTCCCAGGTCTACTGAAACCTCGCACAAAACTGCACATTGGAGCCTTCAAAGTACGCACACTGTGTCAAATCGGTCAGCAGACCTCCTTAGCTAAAACCCTAGAATCTCGTACCATTGATGTACGATGTGTCTCCGAAACACGCATTCAGGATCCTAGTGTGGTGATTCACTTGACCTCTCCTCGCCAAAACGGAGAGCCGATGAGATACACCCTTCGTATATCTGGCTACCCGGTGACCAGATCTCGTTGACTGGCAGGTGTAGGCATGAGCGCTGAATAAGCACTATTAGAGTGGATCTCCACTATTAGTCGCTCATGTGCTGTTCCGGTAAATGGCTCCGTAAGAACTCGGAAGGATATGGAAATCTAAAATACTAGCCCCGATAATTTTCCGACGGCTAACTAAAACTCGTGGGCTGCAAACACGAGAGAATCAAGCTGGCTTCAGACCTGGTCGTTGCTGCATCGACCACACATTCACCATTCGTCAGGCTCTAGAACACAGGTATACTTATCGGCATCCGACAATGGTGGTCCTTCTTGACTTAAAAGTAGCATTTGACTCCGTAAACCGCAAGATTCTGTGGCATTATCTGTCATTGAAATGCGTACATCAGAAGTACATAAATCTTGTAAAAGCTCTTTACTCGAACACTACCAGTCGAATAAGAGGTTATGACGAATTGTCGTCTGCTTTTGCAACCTCAATTGGTGTTCGTCAAGGCTGTCCACTTTCTCAATGTTTGTTTAACTTCATCATAGACCTAGTGATGGAAATAAAATTCTCGTCGGCTGAATTCTTAGGTACTGATCTGAGTGAAGTAGTCGAACGCATTGACAACTTCACGTCACCTATGGCGAAGGCGAGATATCCTTCTATCAATAAAAGGACGAGTATATTGCATGGAAGTTCATTCCGTTCTACTTTACGGCTGCGGAGCATGACTATTAAGAGTTGGAGATACTCGTAAGCTACAAGTCTTTGACCGCAGATACCTTCGGATCATTTCCCGTATCTTATGGAATCACCGAATAAGTAATAGTGAGGTTAGACGCAGGGTATTGGGTAATGATGGTAAATCAGTTGACGAGGTTGTAGATCTTCATCGACTGAGATGGTTGGGCCACTTGTTGCGTATGCCTGAACACCGATTACCACGACGTGCAATGCTAACAGGTGTTGGGGATGGTTGGAAGAAAGCCAGGGGCGGCCAAATCGAAACGTGGCATCAGTCAACAAAGTTTGGTCTGACCTATGTCGGTAGATCCAACTATTTAGTTGGAGTCCGCATCCCTATCGTAACCAATGGTTGGAGACTGTGGGTGACATGGCTCAGAATCGATCACATTGGCGTCCGTGTATACACTCTCTGTCTTTCCTTAAACTAAGGGAATAAAATCGTACCATATCTTTCTTCCTACGTGCTAAATCTTTCTTCCTGTACTATGTCCTTATGCAATACGTATGCAGTATTTCTTTTATATTATTGCATTTTCTGAAGAAACCCGAATTGGTTTCTTCACAACACTTATGTACCCATAAGATGTTTGTGAATAATAATAATAATAAAAATAATATAATGTAAATGTGGCTGCAGTCTATATATGTAGGTAGTAGATGACTTAGAGGTCACTTATTATCAGCACAGGTAATGGAGAACAAGAGGTGTGTGTATATTAGTGCATTTACTAGAACACTGTGAAACTAGTGACAGTGTGTTAGTGTGTGAGTGAGTGTTAAATGTCCATATATATTTATGAGTGCCAGTCAATTGTGGATAAATGTTTGATTGTCTGTTCGTTAGAGAATGAGAGAATACATTAAACATTGATGTACAGAAGTGCGTTCAACTTGATCAGACTCACACATAATTTTACATAGTGAATTGAGTGTCTAATTTATAGTGAGCAAACAAATATTACAATAGTTGAATATGATTAATACAACCTAGTCTTTTCATTTGAGAAAACTAGGCAATTTAAGTAAAACAGTGTTCTACATCTTACATGTGGTAGTAAGAGTTAAATGTTACTAATCAGTTAGTGTGAACAAAATGGCATTAGGCCTACTGACTGATTTTCATGTGATTTATTTTCTTCTCATTGAACTCCACTCTGAACTCACTGAAAGTGACTCCTTGTTACTATTTGGAACAAGGTAGTGTCTAGTGTTCACCTGCTTCTCTAATCTGAGTCGTGAATCCTGGATCTGATCTAACATGACTAGACGTATCATCGTAGTATAACTAAGTGTGTGAGAGAGAGAGAAAAATGTGTAAGCCATCCCTTGTATCACTTTCTTTTCGTTTCGTTTTGTTGACCGTTCCAAACAGAGCATATTTGCACAATAAATCATTATACAATGAATTTTCGCACAACTGTGAAACACTGTCCGCAGAACGTGTATTTGTGCACAATGATAACCCAAAGTCATATGAGCGATGATCGCGTATCGTTGAAGCAAATGAAACAGCCACATTTGTGATAAGCCAAATAATATTTGTTGGCGTTTACTACTGAACCAATCTACATAATAGTTGTCATAACAAATACAATGCATAATTCACATATATTGAGAGCACCAATATTTGAAATTAGGAAAATGATATGAGCAGAGAAAAAATGGAAGCTATATTCGAGGCTACAAGAAATTGTGGAGCACTTCAGATTACTCAAAAGACAGATATACGATCTGATATCGGACACTTGAAATCATAATTGTCGTAATGCAACCGCACTCTAGTTATATCTCATTAGAAGTCTTCTCATAGGCACACAATGTGTTCATTGGTCATGCCGATCTGAGCATTTCACTAAATGATATGTGTCTTACGTGACAAGCACGTTACGAATGTTACAATTTCGACCGAATAATTAGATGATGAATTTAGACTTGTTATCTGAATTATGGTAAATAGTCATTCTAATGTTAGCACTTCACCACACTCAAACGACGTGTGGCATTCTGAGATGTTCAGACTAAAGATGAGGACTGTATATATCTGGAAAACAATAATTTCTAAACAACGAACTATCAATAATAGCGGAATATTTTCAGAATTTCGAATTGTTGACGACAAATTTCAGGCGAGAAATTACATTTTGAATTGATTGAAGTCTAATTAATATTCTGAAGCATACAGAAGCTACACTACTGGAGGTAAATGACAAGCAATTCAGTCGGAAACATACATATTTGGTCGAAAATCGCCTGACTAGATTGAACTTAGTAGACCAATTCTATTAACCAGACAATAGTTGCAGTTTCGTAAGACTGATTTGAGTCACTAATGCTGGCCTTATCTCATCACGCAAGGTCAGTATTCGGGTAGTCTCCAAATAGAAGTATATAATTGATATGCATCTACTCGGAAGCCATACATTTGTCACACATCTTTAGATGTCGTTTTCTAAGGAATACTTTCTTGGAAACGAAAAATAGAAATGTAATAGAAATTAAAAACCAAGTGACTTTCGTAAATTGTTGTTCATAGTCATACTGTCAACGAATTCAGGAAAACAATTTTTCACATTATCCATTATAACATATAAAAATGTTTCGAATACATATACAAAATTAAGATTCATCTTACGACATCTTCCTTTTTTGAATAAATTCATAACAGCTCTTCATTACGAGATCACAACCTAATCCTTTTACCCATTTGAAATCATCCTCCATAGAATATTCGACATCATATATGCTTTAGTGGAGTAAAATATATTCAATAAAAATTAAGTTCATATAAAATAATCTTTGAAAATTCTAACAGAAATTCTATGCCAAGTAATTTTTGAAGACTTTATAGTTAAAACTATTTGTTGTTATCAGTATTCAACATAACGAATAAACTTCGTATAAAGTTTGTTTTGATAACGGTCACTAGATAACGTTCCAACGATGTATTAAACACATTTATACACAGCGGAGTGAATCATCGAATCAATTATTGACTAATAGCCAGGCTAGCATAATGAATATATGAGTAGGCAGTGAGCAATGCTCAACCATACATATTTATACGAGTGCAAAAATGATTTCCAAAATGTCCACCAATTGTCTCCAAAGGACTCAGACTTCATTGTTCTTGCATTTTCATACAAGTTGCATCCTGTTTCCATTCTTTACTGTTGTATCCTCTTGTCTCTCTGCTGCCAGACCTTCTGTTCACGACTAACATCATATACTACTTATGTCAATATAAGTAGCACACACCACATCTTAACCACATTAAATGTGAACAAATTCAATTGCTCGTGAGCTGATATAAATTATTTTCGAAATAATATCAGACATTTTAATTACGGAACAGTCATCTCGTCACCCTGCAACCTGGTTGGAGCTCCTTCATGGAAATCATCAGAGCTGATTGTATGACAGTTTACGTATAAAGAATTAGTGTTACAAAAATACAGTGTGATTCGATTTTAATTTTTTTATTTTATTTTATAGTAGTTTTGATGGATTTTTGTTCTCTGAGCTGGATGGTTTGGTTGTGGAGCTTTGATCGTTCTTCTGAACTGATGAAGTGATGAACTAATGAAAGCTCCACGACCAAACCATCAAGCTCAGAGAACAAAACTCCATCGAAATCATCCACTCAAGCTACAAATCCTCTCCACTATCTCATTTTTATAGTAATTCATCTTTCATTTCTTTTTATCACTGAAATATATTTCAACAAGGGATCACGGTTATTATTATTGAAAACGACTTGGACTACTATTGTCATGGATTAAATTACCATAGTTGAATGTTTCCAACGAAAATGATTTAACATACCGTGACTTCCCATACCCATGCAACGTCTAAATTAAAGGTCTGATAGACATTATTTCATTAGAAATTTGGAAATACGGAAGTAATTACAATCATACTGTATGTTCACTACTCGAGTTGTTCACTACTCACCAGACTACTACATTTAATACTCAACATAATAAATTCGTCTAATGAGTTTTGAAAGCGTAAAGATTTAACGTGAAATCAATGAGTTAATAGATATTACATAATCACACTTGTCTATTATTTCAGTATGTACAACTTACTTTGTATCCTTAAAGTAAGCCAGAAGTATTCTGGAAACCAGGTTTGACTCTAGTTTACTAAGCGTCAAGATATCATTCTGAACATAAAATGAAACATAAATGTAAACACTGAAAATAAAACTTATCAAACGAAAAAAGTCTCTTTACGTTCATCTGTTCTATTCAAGAGGTATAATCGTGAAATAGCTTCATTCAACCGAAGATTTACAATTGAGATGTTTGACACGATGTCATTTTATGATAACATTATTTTATGTATGGATGTTCTAAATGTGAATTCCCGAACTAATCCCACAGATCCAACGCTTATTGTGTTCATCATTAAATAGTCCCATATTCTATAACTGATATAGTTGACACTTCATTGTATATGAGACGTTCGCTGCATTTTTCACAGTGTCTGTACTGAAACCAAAGTTTATTTGGTAGTAGTAGTAGTCAATGGATTTCAGAAATACACAAAAAGTAATTGATGACATGTCACGTTATCTAAAATATCTATGAAATTTGAGTCAAATAGAGTGAGTTTCGGACGCATAAAAATTAGCGATAAAACTCATAGAGCTTTTTTTCTGATTGTCAGTCGACTTTAAACGTTTCGATTCCAGCAGAATATTTGGTCGAATTTAGCCTCCAGATGGATCCCTTCAATTTAAACTTAACGGATATAACAGACGATAAAGGTTATCTGATAAACTGTCAATCATATTGTCGTATCGATTAACTTTATGATCATGTCTTGAGAGGAATATATCAATCTCAAGAGTTACAATGCATCCTATTAAACTAAAAACCAGTTGTTCTTATTTGTGTCTATGAACTTTTGTCCATGTTTTCGAAATACTCTATTGTTCTGGAAGACTGAATGACATAACTTTGGGATATCACAAATGAATTCACAAATTACAAAGTTTCACTTCTTAAGTGTTTTACTTATTTCTTTGTGCAACTATTAGTGAATAATGGAATAATGGAGTCATTGTGTGATATAAAAGAAAAACTTACACCCATCACTCTGTGACTTAAGTGGTCAGAATCTAACTGGATTCCTGGAATTTCGTTGCAACCAAAATGCTTTTGTGCTTCAGACTTTCAATGGAAAACAAAAATAAAATAATATTAAATAATTTTATTGATGTCCAGTGGTAGACGACAATTATGACTAAGTTGAAATAAATTAGTTAGAATAATCTGAGTTATTATAAACAGCTGGGAGATTTATTCAGTAATCAAGTTTCAGGGGTATGATCTGTTACATTTTAACAAGTTAGTGCACCAATGTTGGTAGAGTGAACCTCTAACTGAAATTGACATATTTGTGGTGGATTATGTTCGAGATAATTTCTAAGGCTTTACTTGGCATATCAATCATCCTGATAACATTTACGAACTTAATCCAAACGATGTATAGACTTCAGATCTAAACACAAAGAGTTGACTACCGTTCATTATGAAATAACAGTATAAATCACTAAGCCACAAGCCACCAAACGAGCAAATACAGGGGTAGTGCATTAGTCAAGTAAAGTGATAAGATTAAAACACATACATACATGAAAGCAAATGATACATCGAGAGAATTAGGCGAACAATATTTTAGCTGGATATCAATCATGAAGACACGATAATAATAACAATAGAGTGACGATTCGCTATTGTCTAGATGACATTCTGTTAAACATGTTAATTGAAGGGCTTGACCATAACGTATGCATAAACTGTACTGACATTTGACGCAATAAACAGATCGCGGTAGTTATTATTAAGTGATGTGATGGCATTATGATTAATGCAATACACATTGAAAAAGAAATGATTAATTTATGAAAGTGAACTAATTATGCAACCTACAATCATATTTGGTAATCTCATTATCTTTTTTTGTATATTGAAGACCCCTCTAGCTTATTTCCATTTTATGGTAAAATTTTGAATAGGACTTAGACTTAAAACGAAAGAATGAACAGAAATGTCAATTTGTGTTTGAAAGCAGGACAGATAAAGACTATAGACTGCTCGTACTTGTTTTATGTGTCATTGGTTCAGTCAACAAATTACTGTTCTCTCATTACTCTTTAAATGAATAGGGCACAAAATCACAAGTCATAACGCACCTAATCCAAATATGGAATAGTAGTTTCCGGACACATTTCCAGTACAGAATATGAGAGTTTAATTCTTGAAAATGTTGTGCCATAATAAATTCTTAGAAATGAAATCTGATATTCTACTTCATTCTAATTACTTCAACATACTGCCTAAAATACTGAGGATGGCTAGGTGCGGACGAGATTGATGTGTTAATTGTTACACTACGGGAACGGAAAATGATGCTAAACTTGTTAGTTGTCCCTGAAATATAAATTGTATTTTTTGACTCCGTCTACATGGAACATCCAGCAGCACATTGATCATAGGCAATATCTACTTTCAAAATATATTAAACTATCACACTAATAATCGGAAAGAAAATATCTATGTCATTATACAACTTCAGATTAATCACTCAACATTTAAACATCTTCATTGTAAATTTGCCTTGAAAGTTTTTCAAGTCTCGTGATTTTACGAAACACTTATTTAAAACGGTAAATGTTCTAGCCATGCATACAATGAAAAATAACTACCGTAGATAATTCATACTTTTCCATTTATCTTGTATTTAGATGATAACAATTTATTGTTTGGTGGGGCATTGCTATTTCTTAAACAGCTATAGTTTTACTCTACCTATAAAGTTCAATTTGTTATCATCAAATGCTCTGGTGCGGCTGAGAGTGGGGAGAGACAGCTCTCCATCTTGAAATGCTCTCACATGGCCACGCGTACATAGCTTCGGACAGGGAGGTCATACTCACTGCCTTCTCGTGGCGGGAGTGTTGTTCACGAAATTTAGAGGACGGAAAGAGAATGTCTAAGGCTTTAACCGGGTTGGTGGAAATGGAGAGTCCAGGTGGGAGAGTTGGAAAACCCTGATTCCAAACCAATGGTGCACATGGGGTCCAGTACCCTGAAGAAACAAATGGTGTATGAACCAATTGTTGATCACCGGCTACCATGGGACTGTATCTCCTTACGGTGCCCCACTGCCTTCTGGATCAGACTTCTAGGTCGAGTGTGGCTTCATAACAAAACCACCTGTTTCGGTTTTCGCACCCGGGCAGTATCACAGCCCTCACACATACGAAATGAGATCTTTGTGGCGCACATATATTTGGTGTTTCCTTGTACCAATATCTTTGTTTTGAAATAAATATTTAAATAATAAGTCATTAGTTTACTTAAGCATTTCACTATTACAAATAGTGTTCTTTATAATACGTATGTAGAAATCATTAGTGTTGTCAGGTGTTATAATATGTGCAATTTTGTAGTTCTTTTATAAATGTCTGGTAAATCCTAGGCATCAGTCTTCATCTCACAAACTTTAATCATCACAATAAATACCTCTTCAAATGTATGAGATCCAACTGAATTTGTCTTCATACATAACTCTTGAAACTTGTTTACTATCAGTTTTTCATTCGATGATGTTATATTGTTCATTATGTACGTGTTCTAAACTACACCATTATTGATCTGAGAAAAATGTTGTACTAAATGCATACTCATTATTACATGAGGATATTATAATAACAATGAAAATAGAAAACTGTCGGAGATAAAAAAACTCTTAGTAATTACATTACGTAAATGCTTACTCATTATTGGATAATCGAAATTCAGGTTTTAAACGCGGTAAAGAAGAAAAGATATCACCATGGAATCCCTTAAAAGCAACAAAACAGAAGTAAATTCACTTTTATAAACAAATTTCAATCCAACTTGGTAGATGTATTTCATCTTGATACTAAATATTATATGGCAAAACCTGAAAAAAAAACTCATATCTCTTTGGAAAACAACATGGATACTAATTAGAGAATGTTTTGTCATAGCAATTGTTATATAGCATATAAACATAATCTATAATTCACTGATACTTAATCATTTCTGTAAGTAATGTATTTTTGTATTCTAATTTCGTAGTGTATTTTGGAATGCTTTGAACTTCTCAGTTCATTTAAACAAAATCGTCACAACGAATCCCTGGAAGTGTTTGGCACCATGAAGGTTTAAGATATTGAGTAGCTAAATTGATAAGATAAGGGATGTTCTATATTTTCATACGACTCCTAAAATGTAGATTAAAGCAACTGAATAATTTAGTCTATTTTTGCATTAACAACACACTGAATAAAACGTTATCACCTAGTGTAAGTATTCATGAGTTCCATTGGACAAGTATTATTTAGAGACTTACCAACATATGACCTGATTTATGTTTGGCTGTTAAAATTAGATCATAATCCTCCGTTCTGAGAATATCGTCCACCGATGGGCAAAAGTTCACAATATCCACAAATGGCCTATATGTGTATATATCAAAACAAACTACTTATTTTCCATTCATGTAGTAAGTAATTAACAAACAAATTTCAAGCTAGAATATTCTTCATATTAACTTTAAAAATTTTTTTCTATGGAAGACACTTGATAAATTTGTACTTAACGCTCATTTTTGAAGCTATTTGACTTACCCATTTAAATCCAAGAAACATTCAAAAGGTACTTCAAATTAGCATAGGATTATTTATCTGAGCACTCAACACTGCGATTTATACTTATTGCTCACACCATTGGGTTTATATCTACTCATCCGTATATCGAACTATCAGTCTGCCAACGCAAGAGTTCGACAAACAGGATTACTTATTTTAATATTTTACATAACCATCTCATCCTAGAATCTCAATTGTTTCGACCACATATCAATAATATGAGATGAAATGGATTAACTTATTGTGACGACGTGGCCAATTTTCGCCATTCTGTGATTGTACAAGTTTCACATAAAGATAGTAGATAAAAACAATTACACATTAAAATAACAAGTGGTCGATGAGAATAACTTGCCTTCCATTGGTTGGATCTCTGTCACAAAATGAAGCTCATGCAACTACATATTCATCACAGACACCAAAATATAAATTTTTCACAAATAGTATCAATTCATTTGGAGCTACTCCTTTTCCCTCAGGAAAAACCAAAACATTTTTATTAGATTTTTGTTGGTAGCATGCCAAAAAATAGTCCACATGTTGTGTAAAGTTATATGGACATATTCAAGCATTTCATATACAGTTATTATTTGTGCAATAATTCATCCATTCATTCATGTTCTGTTTATACCAATAACATTAAAGCGGAGCTATCTATTTTAGCAAACTATTTGGAAAGATGAACCCAGTGAGAAGTTAGCTTTCATCACTGACTTAAAACTGGGACAGTTGGTTTTTTTCAAACTTACAACTCTTCTCAATTTTTTGCTTTTTATCACGATCAAATTCTAGTATGGTTTAATTTCACGAAGAGAACGGTTTACAGTTTAAATTAAGTCCTTCGTATTTGCCTATCTCAATCGACGTAACACATAACATGACAACCGTCAGATTTTTCTACTTGTTGATTAACTCATTCAACTTTTTATTAACCTCGAATATTCCATCTGTGTCAACTAAATCTGACCCATACTTCCTAGTAAAATCCAGAACTAGATGAATAGATGAATAAGATATAAAATTCATAGTATTTCGTAAAATAAAGATAGTTATTCAAATAAACTCATGATTATATTTCAGTGAGCATCAACTCTGCGATACAGGTACATCTAACTGATAAGTCCCAAACTGGATGAAACGCGAGTTCTGTATTCCTCTGCTGACCACTACCCATCTTTACTTATATAATATCTTGTTAACTTAATTTGACATGCTGTCAGTATAAGTATTTGCTTTTGAAGATTACATCATAGAAGTCTTTTGTCTGTGAGTTATTTGAAATTTTGACAGATTCAACTTTCTTATTGAGATCATGACTCGATTGATGTTAGACCACTTTTGGAAACCCTGAAGCACTGGACGGCTGTTACGTCCTATTGCGGTGCTCCTCAGCAGTGCGCATCCACGATTTCGCTCGCGGGATTCAAACCCAGGGACTTCGTTCTCGCGCATGAACGCCTAACCTACTGGACCACTGAGCCGGCATCCAATGGTGGTAGTGTCTAACACCAACCAATCCATTAAATTATGTGACCGTTTTCCATTGGATGAAACCGCCGTCCAGTGCTTCTAGGTTTCCAACGGTGTTCCAACATCAATCGATCCATGATTTCAATCAAAAACGTAATAATCTCCACAACCCCTATACTACATTCAACTTTTGTCTGAACACTGAACTCCATCAGAAATCTTAGAGAATACAGTTTAAATAAACTCTGTTACAACTAACAAACAGTGATGTAAACTACAGATCAGATCTAGGAATTGCTCCAAATGCATATTTCATCATCAAATGACTTCAACAACAACAAAAAACTTGGATAAAGTTACAAGACACCAATGTGAATACAAACAATTTTTCTACATAACACAAGTCAAATTATACAAGCACTTACAGATAGATAATGATTAGGAATTTTAAATTCATAACATTCTTGACTCTGTTCACATCCACCCACATCACAGTATATTTGTTCCTCCTTTCCAGGAATTATCAATCTATGTTTTACACATTCTCTGAATAACAAAATCATTGGATTAATCATAATTTTGCAATTGTTAACACATACATGGTTGTTTAACATTAAATACAAGTCAATACAATATTAAATTATATTGTGTAGTGTTTACCATTAGTGGATGTCAGAAGTGAGGAGTTGAAATTTCGAGACCATAATTTATGCAAAATTTTTAGGTGACTCTCAAGTGACTTTGAGTGTGTCCACTTAATAACGAGAAGTAAATTAGCGGTTATAAACCAGCATGAAGAATAAGAACTGTGATTCACACTTGACAGTTAGTATTAAGAATTGGATTTATGATTTTCTTCACGAACTGACAACAACTGTAATGTCAAAATTCTATTTAACCAAATAGATGAGTGAATTGTGCGCTAAAATCCGAGAGCTGTTATCTTACACCTGATTCGTTCGTTCATAAATATAGTCTCGCCGTTGAAATAATTTGAAAATTATTTAATTTTCAATAAGGACCTTGAGTTGGATGTTTTCCTATTCAATCAGTTTAATGAAAATTCTTAATCCAGTATCGAGAATGACAATAAAGTTATTGGGTTGAAGCAATTTTATGGCATTACTTGTACTAAGTGGTTATGTATACAGATATGAATCTAATAGGGTTAACTGGAATTCAAATAAAACACATCACAATGGGAAGATGAAATGACATGATTTACTTTAGGCCCAATTAGGGAATTCATCATACATAATGCTAAATATATTGAAAATACTTACTTTCATCTTGTTTTGTTACATCATATTTGAGAAATATCTTGCAGCTAATTCATAGTCTCAATTCACACACTCATTTTTAGAAGAAATAACCCAATTCCCTGACATAAAACATGGTATATTAGGACTGGGTTACAACAGCAAGTCGTAAGCGATAACTTTCCTGATCGACTATCTCAAAAGCATCATGTTGTGCAGGACGTCTTTGGCGGAAAATAAGTTTGACATCTGGTTTTTCTGGTAGGTGAGATTTGATTTCGGTACAGTGGTCAGTTTGTTGTGACTTTGTGCTAGTGCTTTCATGCGGTTCGTTCCATGATGTCCTGCGTGCAACTGTCCAAGTGCTGCTGGTTATAGCTTTTTTGGGATTATGTCAGGCTCGGTAGATAGTACGTAGTCTTCTATGATTAAGAGAGAGTCTACGCTGGTAAAACTATTGAAGCTGTGTGGAATTGATCTTCGAGGGTCACCTTTCTAAATGAAAGTTCCCATCTTCCTGTAGGATTGAGTCTCAAAAGGTTTCTTCTCTGACTTCATCGGACGACACCGGAGTGTTTTGAGTGGCATCAGTTATAATTCTCTGTATTTCTGCATCCACTAATTGGAGGCAATGATTATGTTCTCTGGTCCAGTATGTTGAACTCCAATCAATCGAGTAAGAGCGTCGGCTTGACCGATAGTATTTATCGAGTGACTCTTGATATTGAGGATTCTTGCCCAGCGCTGTAATCTATTAGCTGTATAGACAGGGATTCCTTTCTAAGAACCAAAAAGTGCGATCAAAGTTTTGTGATCTGTCAGTAGAGTAACCGTACGACTATGGAACATTTTATGAAATATTCTGACAGCAAAAATGGTTACAAAAGCTTCTTTTTTCAATTTGACTGTAGTTTCTCTCGGCTAGAGAGGGTAATCTAGTAGCATTGGCAATTGTCTTCTCTAATTTGTCCGGAAACACGTGAGATATCACTGCTGCAACTCCATGACTAGAGGCATCAGATAAAACAACAACTACGAAGCTGGGATCACACTGTGTCAAAAGAAGCTTTGAGCTGAGCATTGATCTGATTCGGTCGAAATATGCAGAGTGAATACTCATTGTATGTCCTAGATAAAAGACTAATACATAGACAACAGGATTGTAGACACTTTAAAAATTATATTTGTAGATTGTGTCAAAAGATCGGCTTAGTGATCGCCAATTTAGGAATAGTTTATGCAAAACTTGACTTTTAAACAATGTTTATAGAAATCAGAATAAATAGTGTGACTAGCTTTAATGTAAAGTCACTAGTACAATGTTCATATGTAAATTGTGACCAAAAGCTGATACAGACATCATTTAATAAAACATTATAATTCATAATTTACCGACGAACGAGTAAAGATTCTTGTTTATCTACATTGACAACCAGTGCTCCCTCCCAATAACTGGAAGCACTTTAAATTGCGTTCTGTTGGTGGGAATAAAAACAAGCATAGAATTTTTCACAGAAAACGAATGATAACAGAAATTTTTGTAAAAATAAATTAATGAAAAGTGACTGTGCTTGCAAAAGACTTTAGGTAAATGAGATACAACAAAACTAAATGAATTTGTCGTGGAATTGGATCCAAATCACACGACTTTAGAAGCCGAAAATATAATTCCTGAAACGGCACATATTAAACAATCGATACAAAGTGTAGGTTAACAGTGGAGAACGTGGAACATTGATTCAACTTTTTAAAGCTAGATAAACATAATAAATGGGAATAAGAAGAATTTTTATGATGTAATTCGAGTTTGTAAGTGTTCGCACACATAGCTTGTCATTATTCAAATCTGTCATGATCGATAAACGATATAACCTCGTATGATAATGGAGAAGTTAATTTTGAACAAGGGAATAGTTCTAAATGTAGTATGTAAAGTTGAATTAGGGCTTCATGTTTATTTTATTTGACGGAATTATGTTTCAGATAGGTGTTCGAGATGTGTTCAAACACATCGAATTACCTACACTTTGTAGCATCCAGTCATGTAATATGAAGCATCAAGTACTTTAGTAAATATACTTTGCTTGATTCTCAAGGGTGTAGTAGTGTTCTCATTATGGTACTGATTGTCATTGTCCAATACCGATTTGTTTTAAAACTCCATCATATTTTAATCACCTTGTTTCACTTGATTTATTCATGAACAATGAATTAACGTTCATGAAGAAGAATACGAATATTTAAACATGTGTTTTTCACATAATTCCGTCAAATAAAATAAACATGAAGCCCTAATTCAACTTTACATACTACATTTAGAACTATTTCCTTGTTCAAAATTAACTTCTCCATTATCATACGAGGTTATATCGTTTATCGATCATGACAGATTTGAATAATGACAAGCTATGTGTGCGAACACTTACAAACTCGAATTACATCATAAAAATTCTTCTTATTCCCATTTATTATGTTTATCTAGCTTTAAAAAGTTGAATCAATGTTCCGCGTTCTCCACTGTTAACCTACACTTTGTATCGATTGTTTAATATGTGCCGTTTCAGGAATTATATTTTCGGCTTCTAAAGTCGTGTGATTTGGATCCAATTCCACGACAAATTCATTTAGTTTTGTTATATCTCAATCTTCCATAAATACACATCTGTATAGATGCATAAAACATTCTGCATATTTCAATCGTTGAATTTATTTTTTGTTTATTTTATTTGAGCGCATAAATATTGGTGCAAATAGGCACCGAATATATATGCGCTACACATTCACTTATTTCATGTGTGAGCTTTGATTCCGTCTGGTTTCCCTGTCCAACTCAAATGGTTTTCTGAAGTGGCCACATGAGGAGCCATCAACCTAAAGTTGTGATTAACAAGGCAGTAGAGAAACTCCAGGTAATGCAGTCCAATGGTAGCCGGCGACCAACGGTAGGTTGATACGACCGTAGGTTTAGAGTCTATGCTTCTCAACCCCCTAGATTGATCCTTTGTACCTAAAACCCATTTAAATCTCCGGAAATTCGCTTTTCGTCCTTTGAAGTTCGTAAGCAGTATTCCTGCCATGAGAATGCAGTCAGTAGGACTTCCTTGGCGGTGTATTTATATGCGTGATTGTGTAGGAGGATTTTGAGATAGGGGACGGACTCTCCCCAATATAAGCCGTACCAAGGCATTTGGAGGCGTTTGCGCATGACACGAACCCAACAGTTTGGTTGGCTGTCATGAAGATTTAACAATCTGGAGGATTACTTAAAATCTACTTCACTCAAATCGTACATTGTTGGATTCTTAACCACACTCAACATTCAATATAGAATTATTCAATTGGAGAGTTGTTGAATTAGATAATGGGGAACAACTTAGTGGTGAATTTGGCGGACAAGTGGCCAACGCTAGTTCACTTGAAACTAAAGTATGTGTCGGATAAAAAAATCGTGTATTACATTCTTAAGAATTTCTACCAAATGATGGGTGAACACCTAGTTAATAAACCAGATGCGAACCATACTCTGGTGAAGTTTTTTGAAAAGGTTGGAAATTAGAATCTTCATAACCTCTCTGTGGTGCACTGGAAGAGTTTCGGGAGTTATCTACATTTTCATCAGGATCTCAAGTAGATAAATAATGCAGTGTAATTTTAGCCGGACCTTCGGAACTGATATCCAATAAATGAGATTCGTCTAAACTATTACGTTGTTCGGAACAATTATCGATCAGAAAAGAAATTGAAATAGATGTTGACTCACAGGTTAGAGAAAAACATTCAGGGATATCTGGAAGCGTTGATTGCTAAAATAAGGAAAGACCAGTGTAGAATTAGAGCTAGAATTAATGAGAGCTTTGAGATAGCTAATGTTCGTTCATGAATTCAATTACAAATCTAGTGAACTCCACGAATATCTAATTCTTATATTAGAAAGACAAACATTTTATATGTTACTTTGCCTCGAACTGATCCTGACAAAGAAAAACGTACGTTAAAAGTAGGAAGTACATCTGTAGTAAACCCAGTTTAAACGTCCATGAGAAGTTCTAATTTTGTGTGCTTACTAAATTTACCTTTGCACTACTGAATTGAACTAAGTGTGTAATACAGATTAGTGAAAATATATAAACTGAAGATTTTGTTCTTTGTCAAATCTCTGAAACAATTTGGTGTGAATACATGAAAATCCGTCTGGTGTGCAATAGAGCGAAAACATTAGGAGATGAAGTTGGACTAATGGAAGAAACCTATGATTCAAGACAGATTATAGACAGTGACAAATAAATACACTTCACAAATGTTTATTGAATATATGTGTTATGCAAGAATTGATCGTCTACACTAAAAAACTAATTCTGAAAATAACCCACAGTGACAAAAGTTAAAATGTTGAACATATCTACTGTAATTATTGTTTTAACATTTAACACTCATTGAATTTACCATAAAAAGAACCATCAAAATAAACACCAAAATATGACAGATTGATCAAGCGATACATGTTTTAACGTGCTCAAGTTATACATACTAAGTTTATGTCAAGTTAAGGTAAGCTACCAATTAGTGAACAAAATACAGATACCTCCAAACAGTGTTCATTAATCAAATTTATTAATGGGTTTCTCTCTCGACAACAACTAGAAGAATGTAGTTCCACGCGGTTTTCTTTTACTTTGGACAATATTCCTGAAAAATAAAACATCCGAGCATAGATAGTTGCGTAGGTGATTATTTCTCATCAATACAAACGTAAAACACTTCAAACATGAATAAACTCGGTTATCGAACTGTCGCTAAATAACTACTGACTGAAATATTTTGACATAAACCATGCAAAATAGAAATATGTATGTAATACACTGTGTGGTTCATGAATCCCTCCTTAAGTAGCCTTAACTAGGAAAATTATTGACACTTTCAGGTGAGACAATGATTTATGGACTACTTCTGAGTGACTCTCAAGTGACCTTGAGGATGTCCACCCAATAACTAGAATTAAATTATGGTGATAAACCAGCGTGGGGAATTAGAATTGTGATTTACGGTTGACGGTTAGTGCTAGCAATTAGATTTATGGATTTTATCACGAACTCACATCCGCTATAATGCCAAGATTTTATTTAGCCAAATGGATGAATGAATTTCGCGCCAAAGTCCGAGACCCGTAATCCTATACCAGATTGGTTCGTCTATAAATTATAGTCCCGCCTAATTTCACAGTGGAAAATGTGTCTAGTGAAATATTCGGTCTTTCTCATCCGAAAGCTTCTACAAGCCCTGTGAGATGGGCTACCACGCTCGCTATAACATGCTAGTTTGTCTTCAGAAATACGTCAAACTTATTACTCTGACGTAAGTAACTTAGATCCGTTTTGCATTTAAGGCTCCTAATTATCACAAGTTGTAAGCAGCCGACGAGAACCAAACAAAGTAAAGTGGTCTTCTATAATTCTGCCGAAATATTTGTTTCCGCTCTCCTCAATATGCATTTCATTGACTGGCTGAAATAACGTGTGTAAAGAGTGCGCGTGAATGTTGAAGGAGTAAGGGATTATAAATCCGATTTCACAGGCTTAAAACATTATTCTCATTTAAGACACGTTACTCAGTAGTGATGTTTGAACGAACATGTCTACAGTCTAATCTGTTTACAGGTTTGCTACAATGTAAGTACACTTGCACAGATAGACGAAGCTGAGAGGAAAGTTGAGAAATAACAATGTCATCTGTTTTTGAATATGAAATCAAGTATAAGAGAGAAAATGACCTCAAATTAATTGATCAGTCTTATTTGCATTATTTGAATTTATAAGTCAATGTAAGCTAGGCCACCACTGAAATCCTGGTGGTGCTGGACGGCCGTTTCGTTTCAGTATGGGACTCTTCCGTTCATGACAGCGATTGTAATTCAACAATCTGCACAGCCCTATACTGATAGTTATCATTTTCTTACTAGTAACTGACGTCAAGATCGACTTCCTGAAGTTCTTGAAGGAAGCCGTGGTATTTGAATTTCAGCCTCTCTTTTTTGAGGCCGTCACTCACTGAAGACAACGATGGATAACCACGCGATGTAATTGAATGGTTGAAGTTGGACATTGACATCGTTGAATACCGGCCCTGTGGTCAAGAGGTCGAGCGTTCGCACGTGAAGCTGAAGCACTGCATACAAGTCTTACGTGAAGGGTCATGGGTTCGCACTGTTGATAATAATTTAATAAGTTATTTATGTTCTGAAAATAATAATTACAGAAATCATGCCAGTTCACAGGCATGATCAATTTGATATAAGTAGTAACATTAGATGTAGTGAACAAACAAAAGAAATTTTTAAGTATTCTAGTTCAGTAGTTGTTTAAGTAGTACATATATTACAGCGTAGAGAATAGACTTAATTAAAGAAGTCCAAATGACATTTCATGCAAGAACTATTTTTAAAAAATCCATGTTGAGTATCATTGATAAATTTTCAAGCGAGTAAATAGTTGGAAAGTTCATCACTTTTAATTTTTTCCATAATCGTAGAAATAACTGGAGTAATATTTATCGGTAATTGTTCATGTCAGTTTTATCTCCAGATTTGTAACATGTTATGATGTTTGCGGATTTCCAACATTAAAGGTAAGAACCAATTTCGATAGAGAGAGTAAACAGCTTTAGAAGAAGAAGTGGAATATCTGGACCACCATATTTGTAGAGAAATGATGAAATCCCATCTACTCCATGACCTATCGAAAGCTTAAAGGTATTTATAACCTTATTAATTTTCATTCATGTGAAGGAGATAGATTTAATTGAGTTGCTAGTCACGCACATAATGCTTGAAGCAGAGCCAATTATGATTTCTACACCATTCACTGAAAAGGTCTGCGATAGTTGTAGAGTCGTATATAAAGTGCTATTATGCTGATACATGGTATATCAACATTTTGAGTTGCGTTAGCGCGTTTATTGAAAAAGAGAGTTAAGTTTTGTACCTTCGAGTTGTTATTAAGTGCTAACAGCTCCTCATTAATGGCTTTTAACCTATGTTTCTCTTTAATTTGATTAAAAATTATTTTTATTTGTGCAATTTCTGTGAAGTCGTTTGACTTAAAATAATGGTTCTGTAAGTGTCTTGGTTTATTACGATATGTAGGTGGTATATATAGTTCGTAAGGTTTACTTAACCTGTATGTTTTAAGAGGTACACAGAAACCTAAACAAGAGTTAACGATCAGATAGAGTTCATCGATAGCATCCATGAGACTATTACATGAAAAAACGTTATTCCAGTCTGAAAGTTTAATCAATGAATGCAGGAGGTCCCATTCAGCATGCTTATAGTCTCTATATTGACAGGTGTTTTAATGGGTCGGTTATAAGAGGGATAGATATAGAGAGAGCAAACTACTATCTTATGGTCACTGCTTTCAAATTCATCATATACTTTTACAGATAGAGGGATAACATCTCTACTAAATAATAGATGGAGTATACTATCGCCTCTAGTTGGAGTACGAACCCACTGTGACCAGCAGTGCATGTTAATGGTTGCCGAGAACTCACCATTACATGACTGACAATTACCGGTACTCCAGTTAATCCCAGGATATTTGAAATCCCCAGTGATAACATTACCACTAAAGTTTAGAGAAGATGCATGTATGAATGCATTGATAATGAGATCATTCCCATTATTCGAACTATCAGGATCTCTGTATATACATCCAAGGAGTAGACTATGATTCAGGGTGTTGACTGATATCCAGACTGATTCCGGTAAACTATTCAGGACACTATCTCCAAGTTTATTAGTTGTTAGGGTATCCAAAGCATATATAATACAACCATCTCCTCGCTTAGTTTCTCTGTCACAGCGATAGAGTCGATTAATTTTGAATCAGATACTGCTTGAGAGCACCATGTTTCAGTGATAAGTATGAAAGGAGGCTTGGCCAGAAAAGCTAATGTTCTCGATGCTGAAATTTTGTTCATAAGTGAACGTGCATTGATAAGTAATAAGTTTAAAAAGGGAGTATGGAGTGTAAAAAAACAGAGAGCTTTGCTATTGATGTTGTGTATTTTGAAATTGCGTAGACTGTGGTTTATTATGTTTGACTGATCGTATGGGCTATCACTTGAACAAACTGTATTGCTAGCTGGACCAGAGATTTCTGAAGGCCGGAAAAATCATGATTTTGATAAGGTGGATTAATTTGTTGAACTTGACTAGGCGGACAGTTAAGATAAGCATCTGCCAGTTGGGGTTAGGTCGATGGTGAGTAACCTAGTAATCCATCTTGCTCAATGGAAAAAAGTTGAGAATAGTTACGTCTTACAGGTTTATTATTTAAAACGTTTGAGGATAACCGTAGGGCGCGGTGGTTCATTGTGGTCTGTCCAATATTAGGCCTGCTTAAATAATGATTGCAATGGCGGTCTTGTGAGACATTTGAATCAAGTCTGCCCTTATTACCTCCCGTACGATGCGTAAGGTAAAGCATGACGTTGGGAAGTATAGTCTTATTTTTATTTGGTAGGGTCATCGTATTATTTTTGTTATTAGGTCTAGAACCAGAAGGTTCTGTACTTACATTCTTATTACGTAGCATAGGTTTTTTAATCTTGACAGTGTTTTTAAGAGTTGTGGCATTAAAACTAAGTACCTGCATATGAGCTTCTAATGGTAATATGGGTAATATCGGATTAGTGTCGTCATGAGATGTACATTGGTTACCAGATGTCACTACAGGCATAACGGACAATAAGTCCCATACAAGAGAGAAATAGCCATTCAGTGTCACTAGGTTTTCACTGATGTTCTGGATCAAATTCATCCACAGTTTTAACTATTAACATCACTACAGTATCCACGAAAACCCAGTTTAATGATAATATTTTTCGATGCTTTTGAATAATATTCTGAAATTCTATTGTTGGAAAGGCACATATGATGCTTGAAGTATGGGTGAGAATTATAACATTCAACACAATTAACGGTATGAGATTTGTGACTGTTCAACTGAACAAATATTACACCAACACAATCATCATCAAATGCAGTCGAACGTCATTCATCGATTTGAATCGAATAAACACTGACAACACACTATATACTTTACTATGATTACACATGATATAAGTAGAACAGAATAAACATACATACTGACGTCAGAGATGAAACAGAATCACTTTTCTATATGTTCTTGATTATCATCCAATTCCACTTAAAAGTCTGTTTCATCATTTGATAAGTTACATTTGAACAACTGGTAATGTTTATGTTAAATTCCCTTACACTTCAAATGGATATTCACTCTCTACAGATTTTCACCACTAATCACGCTACGCTGTACAAACTTACTTCATTTAATTTCTCACCTCATCACGAAACAAATTTTAAATCTAAAACTGTGTGATCAGAGTAGCATGATTTATTGGTTTTTATTAGTATACTTGATGTGACGAACAGTTATAAATCACTTCGACTAACCTTACACAATGACGTGCACTTTGGACATTGTATATCGATCAAAGCATTTCCACTTCCCAATTGTTGCTCCATATGTAGTGGACCACCACCAACAGGACACTGAAATGCCTTTTCGTTAAATATCACTTGAACACCAATATTTTTTGAACATTGGAACTGAAAGTTTTTGCAATCAAGTTAAGGAACAATCAGTAGATAATTAGTATTAAATTGAATAGAAGTCAGCAAAGAGAATCAGTTTCTAAGAAAATGTCTGTCTAACTATTTGAGAAAAAATCTAAACCACATCAGTTAACAGAACAAATTTTCACCCAGGTGAATGTACATCATTATAAGTTTAGGGTATTGTTAATCGTGTTCATATAAAAGGAAACCACCGATCCCGTTTTCATAACCGGCGCATTTCGGTTCGTTCGGAATATCACAGTACGGCTCAATATCTTGTCCTCTGAGAAAAAAAGAATTTTAATTTTATTGAGATGAAAATTTACTACATTAGCTTAACAGCAATTATATCTACTTACGTCATCACGTAGATAAATCAAGAATGATGACAAATTATTTTGTGTAGATGATACTATACCTACATCCTTGCTTAGTTACTCACTCTCAGACTGATCTTCGTAAATTCAGACACAAATTCGGAGGTGTATTTCAGGGGATTCTCAATGGAGGTAGACATTAGTATGTCGAACAAGTCTAGTGACCATTATGATACACACCGACGGACATATGTCAAAAACCAGGTTCAAAATCAACCAAGGGAGAATACAAATCCTATGGAAAATAGTTATGACTAATGAATATAAACGCTTCAACATGTTACATAGTTGAAGATTCTCACTTTTCTCGTGACGTTTGGAAATTCGGGTATGTTGTCGTCAAGAACACTGAGATTTTGTGATCTGGATCTGACATTTTAAGTAAATGTATTATCTAGATAACTGTTCCTCAACTTGAAGCTTTTCAGCATTGAATCACTTCATCATGAAACACGTGATAAAATTTAGTTACAAAGTGTAACAAATCAGCAACGTTTACAGCTGAGTTGAAGATTATAATTGCTGGACTGTGTGTGTTGAAAAATGTAAACATAACTGATAACGAGATCGAGATCATATGCCGTTCATATGGTTCAACTGTTACTCATACTTGTGAAGCGTTAGGAGAGGCAATTTTTTAGTTGCTTATAGCGACCCACGTGCAATTAAGTTTAGTTCAGTCAAGGTCTTTTGTTGACCTATTTAATGGGCAAAGTCATCCATACTATAACAACCTGTTGTACTGTTATTATTAATGTGCTTGTATGAAATACGTGTGCTTGAACATTGTTTAGCGCCCACGCATGTATTCATTCTGCTAGCTTCATTATTAACTGCTTAATCTATTCGCTGACTCATCCACTTTCCTATACATATATATATGTGTACTTTTGCATCCATTCACTACAACTACTCGCTACTGCTACTGCTACAATCGTAGTTCACTTGCTCATCCAGTTTGCCTCTCTGCTGTCTGGTCCGAACTATCTGCTAAATAAACTGTAGTAGCTGCTTCTTTTTGCCTTCTGATTTCAAACATCGTTGAAGATTATAAGGTAACTGTTCGAGGGTGATTAGCTATCGAAGCACAGCCACTACATGCTCAATATAAATTTTAAAAAGTTCAAGCATAAATACATAACGTGTCTATTTTACCTGCTTTTTCTGTCCTTGATGTATTCATAACAGCTTTTCAACACGAAATCACAACCCAATCCTTTTCCCCATTTGAAATCATCCGCCATAGAATAGTCGACATCGTACATGCTTTAGTGAGCAAAATAGATTGAATAAGACTGTGATTACGAGGGATTGTGGTGTGATGATATTTTGAATATTGATTTGTTATTTGAAATTAATTTAGCCTTCTCTTTTATTTTTCAATACAGGTTGTGAGGTCAGAGGACGTGAAGACTGCAAGTGTTGTAGATCTAGACTACTAACATCATATATAAGGAGAAGTCGTGAGATACTTCCAATGAGTTTGACCGATTGTTGTCTAACTAAGCATGACTAACAAGCACAAACGAATTTCAAACTTGAAAGGCGTTTAGAGAGAATTATTCAAATATGGAAGTATCGCTTTATGGCTTGACCGTAATATAATGGTACTCTACATTGTACAAGTTGAAGTATTCGTCGGTTCCCTTATTACCGTTGGTACTATATTTTTCAGACATTTATTGACCGATCCACGATAGAAACCTATTGAGTCATCAAAGAGTGGGAATAAATAACAGCTCAGAAAATTCGCTTTTTGATGATCCGACCTTGTGAAACTATGCAGCTGTAATTGCGATTAGCTTCTGAGAATAGAAGTTCCAACCAAAACAGATGATTGCTTCGTTATTGTCACACGTGATGAAGGATACTCCAGTGTCAGCGTATTCCAATATTACGTAACTTTAAATAAATGTAAGAATTTTGAACTGTGAACGATCATCAATTCTACTTCGGCGTATTGCCATTCTGGAGTATGAAAGTAATTAACTAGTTATACGAATAATTGTCATTATTAGAAAAAGTAGTTATACAAAAGGTGCATGCCGAGTAAAGTGAAGCCATCATATGTGAAAAATACATTTGAAATTATATCAACGTTTGAAATTTAGATCATTTCAACGTTTGATTGATCGATTTATACCGTTGTTACTGTAACCGTTTTCGAAAGAAACAGTTTTACAGATAATGTTATATTGCTTTAAATGCCTCAGATACGTCTGCTACAAACGTAGCTTGAAGTGCAAGGTCTTATGTAGACTCACAGACAGCCACACAACTTGTCTCTTTGATTCTAAATAAGGACAGGAACACCAATGAAGCTTTATTCATAAAACTACTTCAGTACTCCTTCAGTTTATATTGATTCATGTCTAGAGAAGACAGGTGCAGGAGTAAATAAGGCGTTTTAGTACGTCTTAACTATATTACGTCATATCAGATACATTCCATGTAAACATTTGTGAAGTCTATCACGATTTAATTAATCTCATATTTCTGTAAGATCCATTTTGAATGCTTTGTGTGTATATACTTGCACTTTGTTCCTATTGATCCTCTTAGTTGTACATTGTTAACTTTTCGACTACATTTGAATTGTTAATATTTGTATTTTATTACAGTTTTCGTTTTTACTACACCTTCACTAATTCCCTATGTTTCTTCCCAAACTGCACTTATGTTGTTTTACTTTATACTAAGTCTGAGCGGCAGCCATTTTGGTTGGTTCCTGTTTTTGATTGTTCGACCTGTGTTGACTGGAATTGTGCATTTTGGTTGTGAACTGAAGCACTCTTCCAGAATTGAAAACACTCTGTGTTATAGAGGATAGAAAAATATTTATTTGTGGTGATTGGTAATTTTCTTGCATCCTTTATCAACTTTCTTATTTATTGTAGTTTAGATTGATCAATTGAACAATCATTGGTTGGATAGCTAAGTGGTTATATTTGTTTAGGTAATAATGTACACTTAAATTAATTATAAATTATAGAACCGCTATCTTACCCAATTACTTAGTTTTGGTTTCAAACTGGCGAGGGCGCGTATCTAAAACATCCAGGCAGCTGTCCAGCAGTCAAAACGTAGTTTGGATCTTATAATTTCAACAATTAACACTTACTTTATATCCTCGAAATAAGCCAGAGTTATTCTTGAAACACGTTTTGATTCAAATGGATAAGGTGTCATCAAATCATTCTGATGAAAGTGAGGTGACATTGAAACATTAGGAATAAATCAGTATGGAACTTACATGATTGTGGTTCTTTCATATCACGATTCAAGTCTCACTATGAAAACTAAACGCTCGAGGTTAACTTTTACATGGGATTCCTGCTATATCGTTCAAAACTGCCGTCCTATCGGTCATTTATTTATTTACAAAACGTGTATGGTTTTGTCTTTATGTGCTGCTTCTATTCAGTACCAAAAGCTGTTTAAATATTGACGCTTTTAATTGTATTTTGAAAATAAATTGCATTAACAAAATCCTCAGTGATTTACGGTATTCATGTGTTGGTGCATTTAGACATTAACACCGTTGGATGCCGGCTCAGTGGTCTAGTGGTTAAGTGCTCGCGTGTGACGCCTGTAGGTCCTGGGTTCGAGCCCCGCGTGGTGCGGCTTAGTGGATGTGCACTGCTGATGAGTCCCATACTAGGACGAAACGGTCGTCCAGTGCTTCCAGGTTTTCCATGGTGGTCGAGGTTAAATCGACTCATGATTTCAACCGGTGATATAGATACTACAGTTGGTTTTATTCTGACTTGACAACACAAAATTGCTTCGAATACATGCTAAGTTATTACTTATCAGACTAGGAGCATTTCTTATTTTATGATGCTTTGCTACCGATTTGTGACATCTGAGTTATGTAATGCTAAGTCGAGTGTGTTGAAATACTTAAAAATGTTGCAAACAATCTATGAAGCATCATACGAAATCTGTGAATTTCGAACTTGTTTTCTACTTCAAGTTACATGTTAAACTATCTTTCATTTTATGCACTCAGAACAATGTTGATACTTGTCATGTTTTACTTCTCTACATACTCAAACAACAGTGTGCATACAAACATTTTCTGTATATGGAAAATCAAACATGTTCTACCTGAACAGTATTCAGAGGACAGATTATTCTGCTGGATGAATAACTAACTTCAAAAATCTATGGTATAAGCAAACTCACTCCCATTACTCTGTGACTCAAATGGTTTTTATCCAGCTCGATTCCTTGTAGTTGGCTGCAGTCGAAATGTTCTCTTGCTTCCTTCTTCATTCAGATAAACGATGTGAAGTGTCATTAGGCGTTATCAATAAAAGGTCAATTAATAATGAACGAAAATCATCATAATGTAAACTCAAGTTAGTAATTGATGCACTAAAACAAGAGGCATAAGAAAGAAGCGAGTTGCAGATGAATCTGGTTCAGATGCGTGATTTAGAAGTATTCGTGTTGTTTTCGGATTGAATATTCACCACAAACCAACTACTTAACTCTAACTGTATTGACATTAGTGTGAATTATAATGCTATGGTCATTTTCACTGCATTTGGATCAGTCTGGATTGGCAAATGCTTGCACTGGATTCCACTTCCGGCTATATTCCATCCATTCTCAACAAACTACTGCTACACTTTCCAATCAATTTCGTTATCACCGAATTCCAGTTGAATCAATGACAATGACTTATATAAAACCTCTTCACAAATCTTGAAAGTATGAATGATACTAGTGACGAATTGCAAATGTATGCCGGATAGGGCTAATTCACTTTCTCATTTCTTACAATCATACGTTATTCTACTTACTGAAGTCAGAAAGCATCACAATTCATGATGCCGTACATGCTTTGACATTTCTCAAATAATTTCATCACATTTGTGGCTGTGAACAACGTGTTATGACCCATTGTAATTCCTCGTCTTATAATTACCAAACGACGAGTTGTCTATTGCATTGCATTCCATCCTATATAACAGGATCACAATGCCAACAAACAAACAAGACACACATTTATTAGAAATGAAGTAGAAGTGAACTGACAGGTGTTGTGCTCTGTCGATCATCGAATCTCAGTTTGACTGCACAAGGATAGCTCATAAATTTCACTGAGCCAATTAATGACGCTTCTACGACAGATTAACACCAATATGTTAAAGACATGGGCTTCCAAATCACACACAAATGGACTGAATTAACATCAACTGTGAAGAAAAATCAAACCAAATGCAAAGCAACGCTTGTACATGTATCAAGAAAAGACCCTAGGACATGAACTTTTGTATCTAAAATGTAGTTCATATGAATTGTCGAACAAATCCGACAAACGTTGAATATATATATATATATATCTATATATGTATATATATATGTATATATATATATTACTCGTGGAATCTATGTTTATGCATGTCACCTAGAATTCTTTGGATTTAGTTCGACTAAGTGGAATGTGTTGTTATACTTTCTGAAATTTCTATGCTTGCACCCTTTTTATGTTTCGAACTGCGACTTTCACTTTCCACCTACCGACATAAATAGTTACGTATATCCCTCTAAAGTTAAAATGTGGACGAATTTAAACACATGCTGACAGATAATAAAATCGACAGTTTACAACCACTTTTATTATTACTCACGGAATTTTCGCTGACATCAACTTTTCCGACCCAAAAATTGAAGGATGAAATCCCTTATGAATAAAATAAGAAATTAATGTGATTCAATTTCTTATTCGACTTGTACTCAACGATTAGAGTCTTCAAATGAACCATAAAACTTGTTTTATAAACAGAAATGTTATACAATTCGATTGATATCATGAGCCGATTGATGTTAAACCACCATCGAAAACCTGAAAGGACTGGACGGCCGGTACGTCCTATTGTGGGAATCATCAATAGTGCGCATCCAACACCCTGCTTGTGGGATTCAAGCACGCGACCTGCGTCCTCGCGCACGAACGCCTAAACTCTAGACCACTGTGCAGGCATCCAACATCAACCACTTCATAATCTCAATCAATAATATAATAATCTTCACAGCCCATACTGATAATTTTGTGGTATTTCGATTTTTTAGTGAATTCAAACATTGTTTTATACATTAAATCAACATATCGACATTTTATAATACACCATATAGAAATCGCTTAGTATCTTCTGTCTTTACTGCTAGACTGTACACTATTCGAATGAATTCAGCTTTTCATCAGTTTGAATTGTTTCTTACAGTGAGCAGTTCATATAAATAATGTACAAACTATATGAGCATCATAATGATAGTACGTAGTTATAATATGGTTTCCATATTTGGCTAATTTAGTTCAGAGAAACTTGTGTAATAATTAATAAATTGTGAGAAGTGCAAACGCAATTACACAAATTGTCACAGTTGATACAGAACACAACAGAAATGAATTTGTGATCAAACTAATTAAACAACTGCACTACTCATCGTACTAACCAAATGCTGAACGAAACAAGATTATCTGTACGTCAATGTACGGCGACCATATTTCATAAACTGAAAAGAACTTACAAGTAGACGAGCTAGTTCACGCTTTATTACATTGATCAACTTGTCATCGGATATTGTGATTGAATCTTTCTCAGGCAGACAATAATTCAATACGCCCATAAAAGGCCTGTAGAATTAAACACAAGTATTGGATTACATTACTTATAAAGCTTTAGTTCATTACTAATTATTTTTCCACGAGATATTGTACCGAGGAGTGACGTTATGTGTATGATAAAGGTGAAGATAGACAGTCACACTGAATATAATAAAACTACATTATACAGAAAAAGTGCTTATATCCAGATAAAATAGTCATTCCAAGTGAACGCAACACTACAGAAACGTCATACTCAATCCATCAACATATAACATGAGACATATGGTTTGTCCTGATGCAAGAAAACATCTTGGTGCTACACATACACAGTAACAAGGTGCGTAGATGTGACATATTTTGAGCATTGAATCTGCTGATCCACATTTCATGTTTGATCGGGCATAAGTGGATCCAGTTGATAACACCATGAACGTGATCATATAAGGGATTTCGAGATATCGTTCAACTAATTCGAGATAATTGAGGTGTACTTGTTTGTTCATCGTATCACACTGTAATATTATAATATTGTGTTCTGGGGCTGTTTGATTTCTCTCATCACCGATGGAAATCACCATGACACAAGACGAACCTGTATCAAATAACATACACCAATTTTCCGTTCAAAATGATATCCATTATGATCGAACACCTTGTAAACATAGGTCACCCAATCAAGACTGACTCTGCGTTCAAATTCATCTACAAGGTAAGTTGAAGCCTTCCTAAGACAATCAAACTGCATTTTCTCTGCATTGGGAAGGCCATAGCCATACAGTTTGTAAAACCAGAATTATGTGTACAATGGAGACTGATACAACCTCTTCTTCTACCATGGTCTTAATGTATCAAAATTTTTCGCCTTCATCATACTCTTGTTCCCTTACAGCCACCTGCTTTACCTTCCATCTTCCCTTCAAATCTTCTACCAACAACCGGTTTGTTTTTATTTTCACGATCATTCCGATTACATTTCATCTCTGTTTCAACATTTTATTTTATGCTGAGCCATCCTTACCCGATGAATACTTGAGCCATTTACTATCAAACGATTATTTACTTTCCTTGTTTAAAAAAATTGTTTCTAATACCCCTTTTTATTTAACCTCACTGTCACCATGTATAACAAAAGTTTATTATCAATATTATTATCACCCTGTAAAAATAAGTATATACATTTGCGATTGTACAGCTTTGAAAATGAATTCGCCGAAAAGAGAACTCTTCGCTGAACTAATCTTTCTTTCTTACAAAAGGATATCTACATAGATATGAGGAGAAATGTAGTCAGTCGTTGTTCAGCAAGAAAGGTTTCATAGTAAACAGCAGTTAGTCTCTTAAGTATAGACCTACAGTCATAACATTTTTTTCGTCTTAAATGTTTATTAACGAGACCGTAGGTGACATGCACTTAAAACCCTTGAAAGTATTTTTTGACTGCTTGGAAGCAGAGCACTACTCCGCACCGCAGCATAATTTGATTGATACAACATCCAGTTGATAAGGGAGATATTAAAGTCATCTCCAACTCAGCTTGTACCTTCATTTCACTGTATAGTATAATTTAAGACCTGTGAAGGTTGGCTAATTCAAGAGAAGTTGATTTGAAATCAAATATTGTCAACGAGTGAGTGATATCATACATATATTTAAATGAAAGGGCAGCACGGGAGTAAGTTAAATCAACGCATTCTTTTTACTTGACATTCGTTGCAAGTCAACAGCTACAACATGAGGAATTAAAAATCTTATAGATTTTCATACCAGTTGGTTGTTGATCCAAGTCGGTTCGTTAGAACATTTGTTTTGTTGATCTTATCAAACTATCGGTTAATTTGAACAAATACTCTTTTGTCAATACACATAGTAGATGCTAAAAAATGTGTGGTTCTTTGGTCATTCGTACAAAAAGTGAAACAACATAGGTAATATAAAAAGCGTTACAGTCAATTGTCAACTAAATTTAAGTTCATCACTGCTTTTCTACTTAGAAAACTAATTAGGAATGGAGAAAATCTCATGTTGTATTTAACACTTAATGTCTAATTGTTAAATATTGTACAAATGTTGTTTCCTATTTTATGGTACGATGTGGGTTGTTTGCTTGGTATATAAATAGAGTATGTTTGAAATACAATGATTCATAACTCCGAGGCTGTGACTTGTGTTCTTCACTCAACTGGGCTAGGACGGACAGCGAAGCGGGACCAATCAGGGCACTAGGTCGTCCGTACGTGTTTTCCGTGTCACTGTCACAGATCGCGATCGATAAATACGCTGCGTATCTAAAACCTGCAGTCACACACCTTTAACGTTACAACAATTGGCGACGGGGTAGAGAAAATTTTGAACCCTGTAATTGGACGAGATTCATCCTATTTATTTTGGCCAATCAGCATCCAGATTTGTCATCGGCGTCCTTGGGAGTCATTGGTTAATTGATCACAGTATTTCTCACTACCCTACTGATTCAGAAAATGACTGTCTTTCCCGATCAATTGCAACTACTGCTTGATCGCCAGCAGCAGCGTTTCAAAGAGAGCCAGTTGAATATTTTGGACTATTTACGCACGCGACTGCTAGATCTCCCATGTTTCGGAGATGTGAAAGAAACTGATGAATTCATTTCTCACTTACATACTGAACTCGAGAATGACTGCAGGACATATGAAGATGAAAACAAAAGCCTCTATGAATCCCTTATGATCAGTAATGCAAACGAGGCAGTCGCTCATAATCCGTCCAGCGATCCAGAAGTGCCCAATTCAGAAGCATGCCCTGTTGTGTGTTCAAATCCCACTGTGCCTGAAACATGTGAGGTATCCAGCTTACAAGAAGAACCTCTCGTGCCAGAAAATGTTTCCCGTGCATCACATAATGGTCAGAAATCAAATACAATTTTCGAAGGTGCTGTCTATTTAAGTGACCTATTATCCAGTGATGGAATTCTGGAGAGGTCTGAAGAATATGTTGCACCAAAATCAAACCTTAATGACCTCATGTCTGGTGTCGCTAATCCTCATCATGTAGTCAGTTTTAGTGAACCCTCTACTCAATGCACGAAATATGCTTTAAATAGAGTCAGACTAACTGTTGCTTGGGTATATGAGGACCCAACGTTATTTCGCGGGGGAGGACGGACGCAGAAAATTTTAAAACGCAGATATGAACTCCGCATCTTTCGAAAAAGGGGAGGTGTTAGGTAGTCGGAAAAATGGGACCAATAATTATCATGTTAAGTCCAATGGTGTCCTTGAACCTTAAATGTACATTCTTATTGGTCGATGTTTATTTCACTTGTTAAATATTGTACAAATGTTGTTTCCTATTTTATGGTACGATGTGGGTTGTTTGCTTGGTATATAAATAGAGTATGTTTGAAATACAATGATTCATAACTCCGAGGCTGTGACTTGTGTTCTTCACTCAACTGGGCTAGGACGGACAGCGAAGCGGGACCAATCAGGGCACTAGGTCGTCCGTACGTGTTTTCCGTGTCACTGTCACAGATCGCGATCGATAAATACGCTGCGTATCTAAAACCTGCAGTCACACACCTTTAACGTTACAACACTAATAAACTGAATATTTTCACCAGCTAAATAGCTTACCTCCCAGTGCTTGGATGTGTGACAACACGTGCAGCATGAATATTTGAGCATTTATCACGCGGTGTTCTACTTGAGTCCGTCAAGATTATCAATAACTGATTGGGAGCTATCCCACTGCCTTCTGAATAAATCTTTCTATGTATTCCGTTTTCTTCGTGATAGCACGACTGAAAAGAATATTGGAATATTATGAACGAGATAGCATATTATGTGGTTTGATTCCAATTAGTTTAACTTAAAAGCTCTAGACAATGCTTAAATATCGAACTATACATTACAAGTCTGTTGAGCAGTGTTTACTGGTTGTTGTCATACGGATTTTGAATTCCTGTCATTTAAACTAAGCAAAACTAAACATAACTATAAGGGGTTCACTTCTGAATTGATTAACTGCACAGAACACAGTCAAGACCACATTTTTTAAATTAGCTAACATTAAAAGCTTTCCACCTGAAATATCTAACTTGTAGGTCAAAATAGTATTTCACCAATTCAGAATAGTTGCCCAAATGTTTGCTTTCTTAACCTGTCGAGATGTTCAAAATCAAGTTTCCGCATTTGTAAATTATAGTCTAGTGACGGTTAACCTCATTCTCTATGTTTCACGCCTGCAACATTTCGTATTATAACTTTCCGATCAGATATTTGCCTGAGTTGAGGCAAATCAGGAGTTTCATACATAACATGACGTTTTTTGGTGAGGTAAAACGTCTTTACCGTTGATGACGATAAACACTATTTTCGGGATGTTTTATGAAGTTCGGTTGAAGTAGTGGAAGTGTACCTTCTTCATAATTTCAGTCGTCCACAGAAAACTACTTTAAAAATGAGTAGTTCATGACAGTTCACAAAGCATTCATAAATAATATGTTTCAAATTTGTTGCACATTACGTTTTGCATTGCTTTATCTGGTGTGTGAACATCTCTAATCAAGTTCACTGATAATTTGATGTTCGTAATGTCATGTCATGTAGTTATTACGAACACATTTGTTAAGTTCATTAATATATACATGAAGATCTCTCCTTGTACAAACAATTAACAATCCAATTTGTTTTTATGTTTCATTCAAAAATGATACCTCATTACAAATGAAGACAATGTGATCATGACGATTTTCACAATATATATCATACATATAACAAACGCTGAAGCGTATGGTAGATACCACTTAGCCAGGGTACATGCAGTCCAGCACGAAGTCAGATGCACGCTACATTATATATTCTTGGGCCACGATATTGATCCCTAGGCAGCTTCACCTTCGGAATCTTTTTCACAACTTGGACGTCCTCTTAATAGTCAATTAGGTCATCTTCTCAGTTGGGCGGTAAAGCCACTACAACGACACCAATCCAAAGACCTCACTAAACCATTCAATCGTTAGTAGCGAGGTGAGGTGCGTGCAAAGGGCAGAGACGCAGTTAGTTCAAGCTCATGACTTTCACTTACCAGGAACTCCTCGTTCACGGGGAATAATTGCGATCCTTGATCACGGTCATGATAGTGAGGAAACAGTTTTCCCACCATTTTGTACCGTTATTCACGACTTCTCGGCACCGTCATTGTAGCGCACGTGTAGCCCAGGATATCTGAGGGTATCAGGAATCTGTTGTTGTTCAATTTCGCGTGCCACTTATCCCTCTGAGTAGTGAAAGCCGGCACCGCACCTGTTGGATCATGACCACACTACTCCATACAAAAGCAATAGCCTCAAACGAGCACAGTGGACCAGCCTACTATTTAGCAGATCAACGTCTCGTTCGTTATCAGAATTAACCAGACAAATCACCTCAAAACTAAGAACGGCCATGTATGTCTACATATGTTATGAAAACACATCTTATTTACTGTTACACTTATTTGTTAGGAATCTTTACACCTTGAATGAGTATATGTTTTTTACATTTCGAATTCCGGCAAGATGAAATATTCTTTCTCATTTCTACAAAGTGTTCTTTCTTCGAACATTCTCTTGAAAACAATGAAATTTGTTAAAAATAAAGAAGGAATTAGCGATGGTGGAAAATTGGCAGATGATTTTATCGTTATAGCTTTAACGTGAATATTGTGTAAGTTAACAGATTCAGTTTAATTCATATGTTAATATTTGTTCACAAATTCTCAATATACATGAACTCTATTAGTGGTGTTTTCTCTCTGAACCTCCTTTAAACCATTTTGAAACTGATCCCAAGTGTGTTTTCACAGACTGTATAAATATGTTTTCCCCATTCAACGCTTTATTGAATGATATGAATAGAAAGTTATCTACAAAGTATATTGCATGAAATATTCAAGGATCATGACCACTAATGATGTTAGATATAGGTATTCGTTCAGTCGACATTACTTCAAAGATTTATATATATGTATGTCAGGAAACTTTTTAAAGTGAGGTAGTTCGTTTTGAATTCACCAACTTATCAATTATTATTAACCTTGGCAAATGCACTGGTTTCTCACTGCCTATCTTCACCTTCAGTGTTTTCTCCCAATAACTTGAAGCACTCTGCATTGCTTCCTGTTGACAAGAAAAACACACAAATAATCATTGATAGAAAGTGAATTGATATATTTTCACCAATACCACATTGAACGATACAGTTACATGATTATAAACCATCAAATACCTCCATAACACTTCTGTCAATACCGTATCGCGACCTGGCTACAATAGTGATTATATACATAAACGTTTTTCTATTTCCATTGACTTAAATAACGAGAGAGTTTTCTGCATTCACTGTCATCCAAATGTTGGACGTTCAATCAACTTACTAACATATCACAAAATCAAATACTGAACTATAATCAAAAACAAGACTTACCTTTATTTTCGGAAATGCTTGATTCCGTTGTAAATCTTTATGATAAACTAAGATGATTTGCAACTGTTTATTGGTCAACGATCTTTTCTGTAAAGTTGATAGATAAATATAATATTTTGGAATCAGATTTTTGTTCAGTATTCTCATTGATCACTTACCTGTTGTTCTTGTACCACTTGCTGGTCACGTTTACCATTCACCGATTTCAACAGTACAATACACAGAAGGACAAATATGTATATTTTCATTGGTATACTTCACAGTGAACCACCGTGTATTACTCTTCTGAATGTATTTATAATAGATGATGCCTGTGAACTTCCTACAAATTTTTCACTCTGCATACAGGTTGTATTAAATATTTCTCATGTCCTTGTTTAGTCTCTTTTCTAAAACTGCGCTTACAAATAAACACGATGGATTTGAAGTGTGTGAATAATCAAAGGTCTCTTTTGAGGTAAATCTCTCAACTGAATTTCCACAAAGGGCACAATAAATGCACTTCACATGGCTCAACTTGTGTGTACTCTAGCTTAACGAAACCGTATTTCCAAGTAAATTTTTATTGTTGTACAAATCTCATGCGGTTCTTTCAGCTTCACCAAGATAATCGTCAACACTGAGCCAGCATATATCGTAGTTATAGTAAACAGAAAACATACCTCCCTGAACTAGTATTTAGTGCATGTTGCACGACAATTGGAATAATCAGAATTTCCTAAATCCGTACTGCTTCAATCTAATCTGAACCTGTAAATATGTTGTTGAATGTTAATTCAGTAATTCTATTTTGAAAGTTGTGTATCGACTTGAGAATTCAATGGGCTAGAATAAATATTTAGGTTCAATTGTATTAAAATATCGTGAAATGGAAGCTGGCGTTAATAATAAACAACAGCGTTTTCCAGTGTAATATCTGTGACTATTCGTCAAGATTGAAATAATTATTCTGACAGTGGAAGTCATGAGTGAATCTAAGCTAAACCACCATTGAAAACATGGAAGCACTTGGCAGAACTTTTGTCCTCGTATGAGACTACTCAGCAGTGCATATTCATGCACGTGATTTAAACTGTGAAAATACAACAGTCTCCACAAATCCGCATACTGATTTAAACAGATCGACTGACATATATTTGGCACCAAGTATGAGGAATACCTCTAGTCGAAAAATTTTGTTTGAAGTGATTCAATAATTATGATGAGATGGCTTGTATACATACTTTCAGTGTAGTAATCAAATAAAAATTTATGTATTTCAATTCGCTTGTCGATGATGAAGAGATCACCATCGGAAACCTGTACAAAACTGTCTGGTTTATCTATGATACATTTCGTTAATAACCAGCGTGAACCCGTTCTACATTTATCAAATTCGAAAAATCCAATTACAAAAACACGACGATGGAAATATTAAGAATGTGGGCTTTTCCTCAAGAGACCAACTAGTGATTAAAATGAAAGCTTTCTTGCTGGACAACGACTGACTACGTCTCGCCTCATATCTATGTAGATATCATTTTGAACGGAAAATTGGTGTATGTTATTTGATACAGGTTCGTCTTGTGTGATGGTGATTTCCATCGGTGATGAGAGAAACCAAACAGCCCCAGAACACAATATTATAATATTACAGTGTGATACGATGAACAAACAAGTACACCTCAATTATCTCGAATTAGTTGAACGATATCTCGAAATCCCTTATATGATCACGTTCATGGTGTTATCAACTGGATCCACTTATGCCCGATCAAACATGAAATGTGGATCAGCAGATTCAATGCTCAAAATATGTCACATCTACGCACCTTGTTACTGTGTATGTGTAGCACCAAGATGTTTTCTTGCATCAGGACAAACCATATGTCTCATGTTATATGTTGATGGATTGAGTATGACGTTTCTGTAGTGTTGCGTTCACTTGGAATGACTATTTTATCTGGATATAAGCACTTTTTCTGTATAATGTAGTTTTATTATATTCAGTGTGACTGTCTATCTTCACCTTTATCATACACATAACGTCACTCCTCGGTACAATATCTCGTGGAAAAATAATTAGTAATGAACTAAAGCTTTATAAGTAATGTAATCCAATACTTGTGTTTAATTCTACAGGCCTTTTATGGGCGTATTGAATTATTGTCTGCCTGAGAAAGATTCAATCACAATATCCGATGACAAGTTGATCAATGTAATAAAGCGTGAACTAGCTCGTCTACTTGTAAGTTCTTTTCAGTTTATGAAATATGGTCGCCGTACATTGACGTACAGATAATCTTGTTTCGTTCAGCATTTGGTTAGTACGATGAGTAGTGCAGTTGTTTAATTAGTTTGATCACAAATTCATTTCTGTTGTGTTCTGTATAAACTTTTACAATTTGTGTAATTGCGTTTGCACACTATTGGCGATTCCCACAATGGGACGTACCGGCCGTCCAGTCCTTTCAGGTTTTCGATGGTGGTTTAACATCAATCGGCTCATGATATCAATCAAATAGTATAACATTTCTGTTTATAAAACAAGTTTTATGGTTCATTTGAAGACTCTAATCGTTGAGTACAAGTCGAATAAGAAATTGAATCACATTAATTTCTTATTTTATTCATAAGGGATTTCATCCTTCAATTTTTGGGTCGGAAAAGTTGATGTCAGCGAAAATTCCGTGAGTAATAATAAAAGTGGTTGTAAACTGTTGATTTTATTATCTGTCAGCATGTGTTTAAATTCGTCCACATTTTAACTTTAGAGGGATATACGTAGCTATTTATGTCGGTAGGTGGGAAGTGAAAGTCGCAGTTCGAAACATAAAAAGGTTGCAAGCATAGAAATTTCAGAAAGTTTAGCAACACATGTTTCTGTATGCAGATTATCTTTGGGAACAAGCGTCCATTCACATGTTAATCCTTTTGTTCTCTATCTAAGTGATCAGTAGTTGATCATTGATAAGAGCAACAATCAGACTGATGTGTCGCGTGGGAATATTCGGGCATCAGAAAAAGAGTTTATGACATCTTATTCTACTCATTTCTCAGTTGGAATGCTAAACCTAAATAAATCTCCATTACACAGTGTCTGTTGAAACTATAGACCATTTTCTAATTCCTTTATGAATAAACAAAAATTGGACGATTAATGTAAATTCACCGTTTGATTTCTCATATCCTACTTCTTACAACAATCCAAATACCAATTGAGCTAGACGAGTATATTTCAGGCACTGATTTACTCAGACAGAAGTCAGTATGACAGGTTCGCGACGATGCAAAGACGGAAAGCATTCTAACTCCCTATGATAAAGACGTGATAGAAAATAACCTAATGACATGTGATGAATAACCTACTATACAAAGTTTTGAGTGGATAGCTGACAAGGTCAAAATATGTGTCCAATGCATGGAAACAACATTTGTACAATATTTAACAATTAGACATTAAGTGTTAAATACAACATGAGATTTTCTCCATTCCTAATTAGTTTTCTAAGTAGAAAAGCAGTGATGAACTTAAATTTAGTTGACAATTGACTGTAACGCTTTTTATATTACCTATGTTGTTTCACTTTTTGTACGAATGACCAAAGAACCACACATTTTTTAGCATCTACTATGTGTATTGACAAAAGAGTATTTGTTCAAATTAACCGATAGTTTGATAAGATCAACAAAACAAATGTTCTAACGAACCGACTTGGATCAACAACCAACTGGTATGAAAATCTATAAGATTTTTAATTCCTCATGTTGTAGCTGTTGACTTGCAACGAATGTCAAGTAAAAAGAATGCGTTGATTTAACTTACTCCCGTGCTGCCCTTTCATTTAAATATATGTATGATATCACTCACTCGTTGACAATATTTGATTTCAAATCAACTTCTCTTGAATTAGCCAACCTTCACAGGTCTTAAATTATACTATACAGTGAAATGAAGGTACAAGCTGAGTTGGAGATGACTTTAATATCTCCCTTATCAACTGGATGTTGTATCAATCAAATTATGCTGCGGTGCGGAGTAGTGCTCTGCTTCCAAGCAGTCAAAAAATACTTTCAAGGGTTTTAAGTGCATGTCACCTACGGTCTCGTTAATAAACATTTAAGACGAAAAAAATGTTATGACTGTAGGTCTATACTTAAGAGACTAACTGCTGTTTACTATGAAACCTTTCTTGCTGAACAACGACTGACTACATTTCTCCTCATATCTATGTAGATATCCTTTTGTAAGAAAGAAAGATTAGTTCAGCGAAGAGTTCTCTTTTCGGCGAATTCATTTTCAAAGCTGTACAATCGCAAATGTATATACTTATTTTTACAGGGTGATAATAATATTGATAATAAACTTTTGTTATACATGGTGACAGTGAGGTTAAATAAAAAGGGGTATTAGAAACAATTTTTTTAAACAAGGAAAGTAAATAATCGTTTGATAGTAAATGGCTCAAGTATTCATCGGGTAAGGATGGCTCAGCATAAAATAAAATGTTGAAACAGAGATGAAATGTAATCGGAATGATCGTGAAAATAAAAACAAACCGGTTGTTGGTAGAAGATTTGAAGGGAAGATGGAAGGTAAAGCAGGTGGCTGTAAGGGAACAAGAGTATGATGAAGGCGAAAAATTTTGATACATTAAGACCATGGTAGAAGAAGAGGTTGTATCAGTCTCCATTGTACACATAATTCTGGTTTTACAAACTGTATGGCTATGGCCTTCCCAATGCAGAGAAAATGCAGTTTGATTGTCTTAGGAAGGCTTCAACTTACCTTGTAGATGAATTTGAACGCAGAGTCAGTCTTGATTGGGTGACCTATGTTTACAAGGTGTTCGATCATAATGGATATCATTTTGAACGGAAAATTGGTGTATGTTATTTGATACAGGTTCGTCTTGTGTCATGGTGATTTCCATCGGTGATGAGAGAAATCAAACAGCCCCAGAACACAATATTATAATATTACAGTGTGATACGATGAACAAACAAGTACACCTCAATTATCTCGAATTAGTTGAACGATATCTCGAAATCCCTTATATGATCACGTTCATGGTGTTATCAACTGGATCCACTTATGCCCGATCAAACATGAAATGTGGATCAGCAGATTCAATGCTCAAAATATGTCACATCTACGCACCTTGTTACTGTGTATGTGTAGCACCAAGATGTTTTCTTGCATCAGGACAAACCATATGTCTCATGTTATATGTTGATGGATTGAGTATGACGTTTCTGTAGTGTTGCGTTCACTTGGAATGACTATTTTATCTGGATATAAGCACTTTTTCTGTATAATGTAGTTTTATTATATTCAGTGTGACTGTCTATCTTCACCTTTATCATACACATAACGTCACTCCTCGGTACAATATCTCGTGGAAAAATAATTAGTAATGAACTAAAGCTTTATAAGTAATGTAATCCAATACTTGTGTTTAATTCTACAGGCCTTTTATGGGCGTATTGAATTATTGTCTGCCTGAGAAAGATTCAATCACAATATCCGATGACAAGTTGATCAATGTAATAAAGCGTGAACTAGCTCGTCTACTTGTAAGTTCTTTTCAGTTTATGAAATATGGTCGCCGTACATTGACGTACAGATAATCTTGTTTCGTTCAGCATTTGGTTAGTACGATGAGTAGTGCAGTTGTTTAATTAGTTTGATCACAAATTCATTTCTGTTGTGTTCTGTATAAACTTTTACAATTTGTGTAATTGCGTTTGCACACTATTGGCGATTCCCACAATGGGACGTACCGGCCGTCCAGTCCTTTCAGGTTTTCGATGGTGGTTTAACATCAATCGGCTCATGATATCAATCAAATAGTATAACATTTCTGTTTATAAAACAAGTTTTATGGTTCATTTGAAGACTCTAATCGTTGAGTACAAGTCGAATAAGAAATTGAATCACATTAATTTCTTATTTTATTCATAAGGGATTTCATCCTTCAATTTTTGGGTCGGAAAAGTTGATGTCAGCGAAAATTCCGTGAGTAATAATAAAAGTGGTTGTAAACTGTTGATTTTATTATCTGTCAGCATGTGTTTAAATTCGTCCACATTTTAACTTTAGAGGGATATACGTAGCTATTTATGTCGGTAGGTGGGAAGTGAAAGTCGCAGTTCGAAACATAAAAAGGTTGCAAGCATAGAAATTTCAGAAAGTTTAGCAACACATGTTTCTGTATGCAGATTATCTTTGGGAACAAGCGTCCATTCACATGTTAATCCTTTTGTTCTCTATCTAAGTGATCAGTAGTTGATCATTGATAAGAGCAACAATCAGACTGATGTGTCGCGTGGGAATATTCGGGCATCAGAAAAAGAGTTTATGACATCTTATTCTACTCATTTCTCAGTTGGAATGCTAAACCTAAATAAATCTCCATTACACAGTGTCTGTTGAAACTATAGACCATTTTCTAATTCCTTTATGAATAAACAAAAATTGGACGATTAATGTAAATTCACCGTTTGATTTCTCATATCCTACTTCTTACAACAATCCAAATACCAATTGAGCTAGACGAGTATATTTCAGGCACTGATTTACTCAGACAGAAGTCAGTATGACAGGTTCGCGACGATGCAAAGACGGAAAGCATTCTAACTCCCTATGATAAAGACGTGATAGAAAATAACCTAATGACATGTGATGAATAACCTACTATACAAAGTTTTGAGTGGATAGCTGACAAGGTCAAAATATGTGTCCAATGCATGGTCAAGAATAAACTACCTGGTTTGCCCAAAAGCCAGAATAATCCATGTGGAAGTGACAGGGTAACGGATCATATAAAATATAGTTTTCTAATTAGCCAATGCATGAAATTTACTTCTAGACATTAAAGATTTATTTTGAGTGGAGTAAGTGACAGTTCACAAAGTTCAATCTACATCACTGTATGTTTTTGTTCCAATCCCTAGATCTGTTCAAAACATAACGCTATCTTGGCTATCAACTAAAGGAACCTACAGAATACAAAAGAAAATTCTCAGTCTACCAAAGATGCTGGTACGTTGCATATTTATTTCGTATAAACAGAGAAGCATTTCTACTAAACTGCATCATGTCAACATCTGAAATATAAATACTACCAATGATCGTCATTCTCACTGTGTCGTTGAAAATGACAATTTGGGAAAATGTTTTACTCCATTTGATGGATTCCTTTACTTTACTTTTCTTCACATTCTCTGTGACGTGAAATTTTACTTAGTCGAACTAAATCCAAAGAATTCTAGGTGACATGCATAAACATAGATTCCACGAGTAATATATATATATACATATATATATACATATATATATATATATATATATATATATATATATATATATATATATATATATATATATATATATATATATATATATATTCAACGTTTGTCGGATTTGTTCGACAATTCATATGAACTACATTTTAGATACAAAAGTTCATGTCCTAGGGTCTTTTCTTGATACATGTACAAGCGTTGCTTTGCATTCAGTTTGATTTTTCTTCACAGTTGATGTTAATTCAGTCCATTTGTGTGTGATTTGGAAGCCCATGTCTTTAACATATTGGTGTTAATCTGTCGTAGAAGCGTCATTAATTGGCTCAGTGAAATTTATGAGCTATCCTTGTGCAGTCAAACTGAGATTCGATGATCGACAGAGCACAACACCTGTCAGTTCACTTCTACTTCATTTCTAATAAATGTGTGTCTTGTTTGTTTGTTGGCATTGTGATCCTGTTATATAGGATGGAATGCAATGCAATAGACAACTCGTCGTTTGGTAATTATAAGACGAGGAATTACAATGGGTCATAACACGTTGTTCACGGCCACAAATGTGATGAAATTATTTGAGAAATGTCAAAGCATGTACGGCATCATGAATTGTGATGCTTTCTGACTTCAGTAAGTAGAATAACGTATGATTGTAAGAAATGAGAAAGTGAATTAGCCCTATCCGGCATACATTTGCAATTCGTCACTAGTATCATTCATACTTTCAAGATTTGTGAAGAGGTTTTATATAAGTCATTGTCATTGATTCAACTGGAATTCGGTGATAACGAAATTGATTGGAAAGTGTAGCAGTAGTTTGTTGAGAATGGATGGAATATAGCCGGAAGTGGAATCCAGTGCAAGCATTTGCCAATCCAGACTGATCCAAATGCAGTGAAAATGACCATGGCATTATAATTCACACCAATGTTAATACAGTTAGAGTTAAGTAGTTGATTTGAGGTGAATATTCAATCCAAAAACAACACGAATATTTCTAAATCACGCATCTGAACCAGATTCATCTGCAACTCGCTTCTTTCTTATGCCTCTTGTTTTAGTGCATCAATTACTAACTTGAGTTTACATTATGATGATTTTCGTTCATTATTAATTGACCTTTTATTGATAACGCCTAATGACACTTCACATCGTTTATCTGAATGAAGAAGGAAGCAAGAGAACATTTCGACTGCAGCCAACTACAAGGAATCGAGCTGGATAAAAACCATTTGAGTCACAGAGTAATGGGAGTGAGTTTGCTTATACCATAGATTTTTGAAGTTAGTTATTCATCCAGCAGAATAATCTGTCCTCTGAATACTGTTCAGGTAGAACATGTTTGATTTTCCATATACAGAAAATGTTTGTATGCACACTGTTGTTTGAGTATGTAGAGAAGTAAAACATGACAAGTATCAACATTGTTCTGAGTGCATAAAATGAAAGATAGTTTAACATGTAACTTGAAGTAGAAAACAAGTTCGAAATTCACAGATTTCGTATGATGCTTCATAGATTGTTTGCAACATTTTTAAGTTTTTCAACACACTCGACTTAGCATTACATAACTCAGATGTCACAAATCGGTAGCAAAGCATCATAAAATAAGAAATACTCCTAGCCCGGTAAGTAATAACTTAGCATGTATTCGAAGCAATTTTGTGTTGTCAAGTCAGAATAAAACCAACTGTAGTATCTATATCACCGGTTGAAATCATGAGTCGATTTGACCTCGACCACCATGGAAAACCTGGAAGCACTGGACGACCGTTTCGTCCTAGTATGGGACTCATCAGCAGTGCACATCCACTATGCCGCACCACGCGGGGCTCGAACCCAGGACCTACAGGCGTCACACGCGAGCACTTAACCACTAGACCACTGAGCCGGCATCCAACGGTGTTAATGTCTAAATGCACCAACACATGAATACCGTAAATCACTGAGGATTTCGTTAATGCAATTTATTTTCAAAATACAATTAAAAGCGTCAATATTTAAACAGCTTTTGGTACTGAATAGAAGCAGCACATAAAGATAAAACCATACACGTTTTGTAAATAAATAAATGACCGATAGGACGGCAGTTTTGAACGATATAGCAGGAATCCCATGTAAAAGTTAACCTCGAGCGTTTAGTTTTCATAGTGAGATTTGAATCGTGATATGAAAGAACCACAATCATGTAAGTTCCATACTGATTTATTCCTAATGTTTCAATGTCACCTCACTTTCATCAGAATGATTTGATGACACCTTATCCATTGGAATCAAAACGTGTTTCAAGAATAACTCTGGCTTATTTCGAGGATATAAAGTAAGTGTTACATGTTGAAATATGAGATTATTAAAATTGTGATAGACTTCTCAATTGTTTACATGGAATGTATCTGATATGACGTAATATAGTTAAGACGTACTAAAACGCCTTATTTACTCCTGCACCTGTCTTCTCTAGACATGAATCAATATAAACTGAAGGAGTACTGAAGTAGTTTTATGAATAAAGCTTCATTGGTGTTGCTGTCCTTATTTAGAATCAAAGAGACAAGTTGTGTGGCTGTCTGTGAGTCTACATAAGACCTTGCACTTCAAGCTACGTTTGTAGCAGACGTATCTGAGGCATTTAAAGCAATATAACATTATCTGTAAAACTGTTTCTTTCGAAAACGGTTACAGTAAAAACGGTATAAATCGATTAATCAAACGTTGAAATGATCTAAATTTCAAACGTTGATATAATTTCAAATGTATTTTTCACATATGATGGCTTCACTTTACTCGGCATGCACCTTTTGTATAACTACTTTTTCTAATAATGACAATTATTCGTATAACTAGCTAATCACTTTCATACTCCAGAATGGCAATACGCCGAAGTAGAATTGATGATCGTTCACAGTTCAAAATTCTTACATTTATTTAAAGTTACGTAATATTGGAATACGCTGACACTGGAGTATCCTTCATCACGTGTGACAATGACGAAGCAATCATCTGTTTTAGTTGAGACTTCTATTCTCAGAAGCTAATCGCAATTACAGTTGTATAGTTTCAGAAGGTCGGATCATCAAAAAGCGAATTTTCTGAGCTGTTATTTATTCTAACTCTTTGATGACTCAATAGGTTTCTATCGTGGATTGGTCAATAAATGTCTGAAAAATATAGTACTAACGGTAATAAGGGAACCGACGAATACTTCAACTTGTACAATGTAGAGTACCATTATATTACGGTCAAGCCATAAAGCGATACTTCCATATTTGAATAATTCTCTCTAAACGCCTTTCAAGTTTGAAATTCATTTGTGCTTGTTAGTCATGCTTAGTTAGACAACAATCGGTCAAACTCATTGGAAGTATCTCACGACTTCTCCTTATATATGATGTTAGTAGTCTAGATCTACAACACTTGCAGTCTTCACGTCCTCTGACCTCACAACCTGTATTGAAAAATAAAAGAGAAGGCTAAATTAATTTCAAATAACAAATCAATATTCAAAATATCATCACACCACAATCCCTCGTAATCACAGTCTTATTCAATCTATTTTGCTCACTAAAGCATGTACGATGTCGACTATTCTATGGCGGATGATTTCAAATGGGGAAAAGGATTGGGTTGTGATTTCGTATTGAAGAGCTGTTATGAATACATCAAGGACAGAAAAAGCAGGTAAAATAGACACGTTATGTGTTTATGCTTGAACTTTTGTACATTTATATTGAGCAACTGAACAATTGCCTCTCTTAACGCTTCACAAGTATGAGTAACAGTTGAATTATATGAACGGCATATGATTTCGATCTCGTTATCAGTCATGTTTACATTTTTCTACACACACAATCCATCAATTACAGTCTTCAACTCAGCTGTAAACGTTGCTGATGTGTTACACTTTGTAACTAAATTTTATCATTTGTTTCATGATGAAGTGATTCAATGTGGAAAAGCTTCAAGTTGAGGAACAGTTATCTAGATAATACATTTACTTAAAATGTCAGATCCAGATCACAAAATCTCAGTGTTCTTGACGACAACATACCCGAATTTCCAAACGTCACGAGAAAAGTGAGAATCTTCAACCATGTAACATGTTGAAGCGTTTATATTCATTAGTCATAACTATTTTCAATAGGATTTGTATTCTCCCTTGGTTGATTCTGAACCTGGTTTTTGACATATGTCCGTCAGTGTGTATCATAATGGTCACTAGACTTGTTCGACATACTTATGTCTACCTCCATTGAGAATCCCCTGAAATACACCTCCGAATGTGTGTCTGAACTCACGAAGATCAGTCTGAGAGTGAGTAACTAAGCAAGGATGTAGGTATAGTATCATCTACACAAAATAATTTGTCATCATTCTTGATTTATCTACGTGATGACGTAAGTAGATATAATTGCTGTTAAGCTAATGTAGTAAATTTTCATCTCAATAAAATTAAAATTCTTTTTTTCTCAGAGGACAAGATATTGAGCCCTACTGTGATATTCCGAACGAACCGAAATGCGCCGGTTATGAAAACGGGATCAGTGCCTGCCTTCTATATGAACACGACAAACAATTAAACGGAAGGTTTCAGTATATGGATAATTTGTTCCCTTTTACTGTCAAACAAAAAGAGAAATATGGTGGCCATATGGCTTTTGACTACTGTCCAGTCCTCCTAGTAAGTTACATTATTTTACAGTCGTATGATAATTTTGTCCGAAACAAGTGTGTTGATCAGACAACCAATGTGATATTGTGATAGGTTATAAACCACTCACGTCGTTCATTTGACATTCTTTAGCTAGTTTTGCAAGTAAATATTCTGAAATGGAGTTAGTCATCGAAATGATTATCTGGTACAAGGCGCCTGGAATTCTTACATCAGATGAACCGCGTAATCAGATATGGTTCGTGAATATATCATTTCACTGGTACTTAGTAATTATTTTAACTAAGAGATGCACGTATTCGTATGTTCTTTATTACAGTGATACGCAAAGGTGTCTGTTGTAAATAATTTTATTTCTGATTCCTTGAGATTTCGCAGCCATTTACAGTTACGTTATCTCTAAAACAATATTTAAATAAATTATTATTTCCATCACCGAATCTGTTCTGCTTTAGAAGTATTGTGAAGTAATAAGATGATCTTATCGCTTTTCAGGAAATCACGCGATAGCTTGTTCTTCTACTTTCAGAGATAATCATCATTATTATCATCATGATCATCATAAAACACTGAATGTCTTATCAATGGTTTCTGACGGAAACAGATTTCGATAATGTCTCTGTATTCCTATTCTAAATCATTCAGTCATATGGATTAAAATTTTCTTGAGACGATAGTGAACTTTGGATACTTCATACAGACTATAGTTGCTGTTTTTTTTAAACCATCCCATTTAGATTCAGCCAGGTTTAAATGGTAGTTCACTCCTATGCGAGCACAAAGATGATTTGAAAACAGGTTTGTTTATAGACATATTTTGTTTGTTCACCTATTTGAATATTGATATTGATATTTCATGGTAAATCAATAATTAGTGTTTGACACTGAGATGCGTGCTACTTACATGGACATGAGAAGTGGATAACGCGAGTCAGGAATATAATGTCTAGCAGAAGAAGATTGAGAAGATCAGGAAGGTAAGAACGAGGACAGAAAGCAGTAGGTATGGGAATACAGGAACAGTGAAGTTTGAGACGAATGACTGATATTTGCAAAAGGTGAAGTCAAGTTTGACACGATTGATATTCCGCAAAAGAAATATTGACTGTATGGTTTTCAGATTTTACTAAGTAATTCTGTAAATCTTGACCAAAGTACTTTCGATTGCCCCAACTGATGTTCTCGTTGACTGTGACACTTTTACAGGATCTGTCACACTTTATCCCAAATAAACTCTCGTAAAATTGAGAAGATTGTCGAAATAAATGATACTTGTACTCCCTTAGTTGATAACAATCAAAACATCATGTTAATCTTCACATATTACTTTGGCGTTGTAGTAAACGGCTTACTAAAAAGTCTTATGGCCAGTGCAAATCAATAATAGACTTATATCTTTATGTAGCTTTTTGATATTTCTAGTTGGACACACAATTCTTATGTTGGAAAAGTGATGATTAAGAGAAAAAATGGATTGTATGATTGTATTGTGAAAACATGTTGATTTCATGAACTGGAGTAAACTTTCATCTTGTCAGAATATATACGTCGGTTGAATGTTAATCTATTATGGTAAAACAAATTAGAACTCTACAAATTTACTGTTATATTAAATATACATATATATGTGATTATTAATTTTCTACAGATTCAATGCTAAACATGTTTATGGAATATAGGGGTCCTAATTCAGGTTGTTTTAATGATGTAACACAAACATATGTTAACAAATCTGGAACTTACACTATAAAGAAGAAACCATCTTGTCATAAAGTAAGTCATATTAGAGTAAAATAGAATTCGTGTTGTTATGACTTGAAGTTGAGGGTTCAAAATTTTTTTTCACCCCGTCGCCAATTATTGTGACTTGAACTTGGATCGACTTTTACCCCGTGTCAATCGTTGTGTCCTTGACTGAAAACATTGGAGAGCAGTGTGTTATCGATCGGACCAAAGACGCGTTTAACACGTAAGAACGAACTACAGTTCTGTTTGGTCCCGCTTTCCTGTCTAGCCCAGTCAGTTGAGTCCAAAACGCAGGTCTTAGCCTCTGAGATATGAATCACTATATTTCAGACATACTCTGTTTATATACCAAACAACCAGACCACATCGTACCATAAAATCGAAAACAACATTTGTACAATATTTGACAAGTGAAATAAATATTAACCAATAGGAAATGTCCATTCAAAGTCCAAGGCACCATTAGACTTAACATGATAATTATTGGTATGTTCCTCTGCACCCCTAACACATGTGCTCGATGATATTTATGTGTAACACAAGGAAATAAGATTGTGAAAAAGTAGAGAAGAGAAGGTAATCGTATTGAAAAATGAACAACAGATAGATGAAAATAAGTAGATGAGGGTTGACAGTTGTCAAAAAATGAATTAAATCAAATAGGATTCTTTTATTTGAATAAGATCCTCTCACTTATATGAGTAGGAAAAGGAAACTACAATTGGGCCACTACTCCTAATTTTCTAAGTCATGTCTGATAACAATCACAGAGGCTGAACTTCACCATCTGTGGGACGTTAACCAGAGTGTCATGAGGGACCAACAGCAAACAATCCTAAACAAATTTTCATGCCACCACAAAATGTCATGGACTGACCACCACTCAGCGTCTGTAAATAATGCACGATGTTAAGTTATGTAGAACAACATTCATAGTACACGTTCAAGACATTAAAGTCAGTATATCAAGATGGTGATGCGAATTGGACTGCTTTGCCTAAACACACAATGCCATTCCCTAACGTTACTGACGTACTGTTCAAACTGTGTTCCGTCAGGAACAATAAGGATCAAACATAGAGAGTCGTCTTTAATCACTTTGAAGGTGCAAAGCATATCCCATACCAACTGACACTAATTGCCGACTAGTTACATGAGGGTCAGATGAATTAAGTAGCACCACACAACAAGACATTATCATCCCATTTCTCAAGGTCGTGCAGCTTTTTCCCAGGTAACAGAGTCAGATCGTTATTATCTGCTTCCAACAGAGCTCATTACAGAACGTCATCAACGGTAAATTTGAAGAGAATTGATGAGATAACGGAATGAGAACAACCATAGGTTCATTTTTAACACTTTGGAATGATATTTAATTTCTGAAACTTTGATATAGTTCCTGTCTGTTTCACCAGCCATTGAGTACAGGATCGTCTAAAATGTATTCAGTGGTTAGGAGGTCGGGGAATCCGTTCATCAATGAAATCAAATCGTTGACCAAATTTTAATCAAACATTATTGATAAGCGTCCAATTATCCTGACAGATTGTCTCATTCAACATAATTTCTTTTATCGGTGGCTCACATAAGTTGATAGGGCCTTAAGCAGTTAAGAGATACAGCTCCTGCTTCCAACTCGTAAGCATCCTCTGACCAATAAGCGACTCAATTTGACGTGAACGTTGCACCATTTTTCAAGGTAAAAATCTACATTTATTGTCAAGCTTGTGATCAGCTGGGTTAAACCGATGCATCGCATTTAGTTCCAAGGAGACCGACGAAACCTATTGCATATAGATGGGACTTTTCGCGAACCAATGCTGACATATGTTTTCCGATAGATCGATAGCCTCTATTGGATTATCCTAAACTGCTTAAATCCCGATAGTAATAGCAACAGACGGTAAGAATAATAAACACAATAATTTTATGTCCACCTGCTGAGTTCAAATATCGTCAACACTTTTCTAAAACGTAGAGACAAATTAACTGTTGAATAATACAAAATGCCTAAAATTAAAATGGTGTACATATTCCTATGTGAAAATTCCGTCTGTTAACTGGTGTGGTTTAGATTTTTTCTCAAATAGTTAGACAGACATTTTCTTAGAAACTGATTCTCTTTGCTGACTTCTATTCAATTTAATACTAATTATCTACTGATTGTTCCTTAACTTGATTGCAAAAACTGTCAGTTCCAATGTTCAAAAAATATTGGTGTTCAAGTGATATTTAACGAAAAGGCGTTTCAGTGTCCTATTGGTGGTGGTCCACTACATATGGAGCAACAATTGGGAAGTGGAAATGCTTTGATCGATATACAATGTCCAAAGTGCACGTCATTGTGTAAGGTTAGTCGAAGTGATTTATAACTGTTCGTCACATCAAGTATACTAATAAAAACCAATAAATCATGCTACTCTGATCACACAGTTTTAGATTTTAAATTTGTTTCGTGATCAGGTGAGAAATTAAATGAAGTAAGTTTGTACAGCGTAGCGTGATTAGTGGTGAAAATCTGTAGAGAGTGAATATCCATTTGAAGTGTAAGGGAATTTAACATAAACATTACCAGTTGTTCAAATGTAACTTATCAAATGATGAAACAGACTTTTAAGTGGAATTGGATGATAATCAAGAACATATAGAAAAGTGATTCTGTTTCATCTCTGACGTCAGTATGTATGTTTATTCTGTTCTACTTATATCATGTGTAATCATAGTAAAGTATATAGTGTGTTGTCAGTGTTTATTCGATTCAAATCGATGAATGACGTTCGACTGCATTTGATGATGATTGTGTTGGTGTAATATTTGTTCAGTTGAACAGTCACAAATCTCATACCGTTAATTGTGTTGAATGTTATAATTCTCACCCATACTTCAAGCATCATATGTGCCTTTCCAACAATAGAATTTCAGAATATTATTCAAAAGCATCGAAAAATATTATCATTAAACTGGGTTTTCGTGGATACTGTAGTGATGTTAATAGTTAAAACTGTGGATGAATTTAATCCAGAACATCAGTGAAAACCTAGTGACACTGAATGGCCTTTCCTCTCTATTATCAACAGTGCGAATCCACGACCCTTCACGTAAGACTTGTATCCAGGAGCTTCAGTCTCACGTGCGAACGCTCATTTTCTTGACCACAAGGCCGGTATTCAACAGTGTTAATGTCTAACTTCAACCATTCCATTACATCGCGTGCTTATCCATCGTTGTCTTCAGTGAGCGACGGCTTCAAAAAAGAGAGACTGAAATTCAAAGACCACAGCTTCCTTCAAGAACTCCAGGAAGTTCATCTTGACGTTAGTTATTAGTGAGAACATGATAACTATCAGTATAGGGCTGTGCAGACTGTTGAATTAAAGTCGCTGTCATGAATGGAGAAGTCCCATACCTAGACGAAACGGCCGTCCAGCACCACCAGGATTTCAGTGGTGGTCTAGCCCACATCGACTCATGAATTCAACTAATTAAAACAATACTGATCAATTGATTTGAGACCATCAACAAGTTTGCGTGTTAAACGCCTGAAAATATGACAGACCTTTAATTTACATAGGTGTTATTTAAACAACGGAACAATGGCCACATATGCGGGTGAGTTTTTACCCATCAAAATTCGGTGCAAATAACGATCAATAATGACCAAATTATCAGTAAGAGTTTGTTTGGAAATGATTAGTAGAGTTATTTCAAATTCACGTGTATAATTTGCATAGTCTTTAAAAGGAAAACATAAAGCTTTCTAAATTGCTGAGTAACGTGATTATAATATCAACACGGTTGCCTCTTATCAAATATAAGCAGTGTTGAGCATCATGTGTGGCCGTCACAAATGCGATAAAACTAGTGCCTTGATAGGGTTTGAGTTTGTCTTACCACATACAGTGAACGAGTGATTCACTGACGTGGATTTCTCAAGCGTGCCATAAAGGCCTTCCGAATTTCATTGACTTTATTAGATCAGACGTTGAACAAAATTAATTCAAGCTAACAATGAGTAGATGTTGACCTATTCACAGTTTTACCAATACTGCATTTTCTCTCTTACACTTGATTTTATATTCAAGAACAGATGACATTGTTATTTCTCAACCTTCCTCTCATCTTCGTCAGGCTGTGCAAGTGTATTCCCATTGTAGCAAACCTGTAAACAGATTAGACTGTAGACATGTTCGTTCAAACATCACTACTGAGTAACGTGTCTTAAATGAGAATAATGTTTTAAGCCTGTGAAATAGGATTTATAATCCCTTACTCCTTCAACATTCACGCGCACTCTTTACACACGTTATTTCAGCCAGTCAATGAAATGCATATTGAGGAGAGCGGAAACAAATATTTCGGCAGAATTATAGAAGACCACTTTACTTTGTTTGGTTCTCGTCGGCTGCTTACAACTTGTGATAATTAGGAGCCTTAAATGCAAAACGGATCTAAGTTACTTACGTCAGAGTAATAAGTTTGACGTATTTCTGAAGACAAACTAGCATGTTATAGCGAGCGTGGTAGCCCATCTCACAGGGCTTGTAGAAGCTTTCGGATGAGAAAGACCGAATATTTCACTAGACACATTTTCCACTGTGAAATTAGGCGGGACTATAATTTATAGACGAACCAATCTGGTATAGGATAACGGGTCTCGGACTTTGGCGCGAAATTCATTCATCCATTTGGCTAAATAAAATCTTGGCATTATAGCGGATGTGAGTTCGTGATAAAATCCATAAATCTAATTGCTAGCACTAACCGTCAACCGTAAATCACAATTCTAATTCCCCACGCTGGTTTATCACCATAATTTAATTCTAGTTATTGGGTGGACATCCTCAAGGTCACTTGAGAGTCACTCAGAAGTAGTCCATAAATCATAGTCTCACCTGAAAGTGTCAATCATTTTCCTAGTTAAGGCTACTTAAGGAGGGATTCATGAACCACACAGTGTATTACATACATATTTCTATTTTGCATGGTTCATGTCAAAATATTTCAATCAGTAGTTATTTAGCAACAGTTCGATAACCGAGTTTATTCATGTTTGAAGTGTTTACATTTGTATTGCTGAGAAATAATCACCTACGCAACTATCTATGATCGGTTGTTTTATTTTTCAGGAATATTGTCCAAAGTAAAGAAAAACCGCGTGGAACAACATTCTTCTAGTTGTTGTCGAGAGAGAAACCCATTAATAGATTTGAATAATGAACACTGTTTGGAGGTATCTGTATTTTGAACACTAATTGGTAGCTTACCTTAACTTGACATAAACTTAGTATGTATAACTTGACCACGTTAAAACATGTATCGCTTGATCAATCTATCATATTTTGGTGTCTATTTTGATGGTTCATTTTATGGTAAAGTCAATGAGTGTTAAATGTTAAAACAATAATTATAGTAGATATGTTCAACATTTTAACTTTTGTCATTGTGGGTTATTTTCAGAATTAGTTTTTTAATGTAGACCATCAATTCTCGCATAACAAAAACATTCAACAAACATTTCTGAAGTGTATTTAATTGTCACTGTCTATAATCTGTCTTGAATCACAGGTTTCTTCCATTAGTCCAACTTCATCTCCTAATGTTTTCGCTCTATTGCACACCAGACGGATTTTCATGTATTCACACCAAAATGTTTCAGAGATTTGACAAAGAACAAAATCTTCAGTTTATATATTTTCACTATCCTGTATTACACACTTAGTTCAATTCAGTAGTGCAAAGGTAAATTTAGTAAGCACACAAAATTAGAACTTCTCATAGACGTTTAAACTGTGGTTCAATAGATATGTACTTCAAATATTTGACTAATGTTCTTCTTGGTCAATAACTATTAGAAGAAAAGAGTCGTGCAAAATTGGTGACTATTTAATTTAAGAATGAAATATTTGTGTTCACCTGGTTTTTAGTTCAAATCATCAACGAATATTAGCTGACGATCATGTGAAAATCAGCTCTGCAATGTTCATTCATTTTTAACAGTTTTCTATACATGTCCTTTCTGATTAGTTTGGTTTAACGTTCTCCCATTTGCTTCGCTCCCTTCGCTTCCATAATTGTCTGTCTATATCAACTGGTGTACGAAATTTACGTATTCAAACTTTATTTCAGTATTTGACTTATTTGATTTCGTCGGTCGTCAACGTGGTTCGAGTCGATGAATATGTATCAGGATGGTCGAGATGTATAATTATGATTTTATTAAAATCAAAGCAGAATGAATCAACAGCACAAGCTAACGCGAACAATAATATATCATTTAGATTACGAATATCTTTTTGAATCTATACAACCATGATACATGGGAATAAGAAGAATATGTGAAGGAATTTTGTTTTCTGAGTTCGGTGTTTTGGTCGTGGAACTTTCATCGCTCTTCTGAACGACATCATCAGCACAAACTTCAGATAGAAGCGAAGTCTTCGAATTTCTCCATATGCGTTTCAAAGATTGTTCTGTACACCTCGAAGTTGATTGATTCTTATTGACCCTGAATTTGTCATTGTCTACTTCTTTGTTTTGGTTGTGTCTCCCATTGGTTTGATTTTCGTTCTTATATTTGTGGATGATTTTCTTGATTGGTTGATAAACTGGATTGAGGTGTGGAGGTGTACAGAACAAGCTGCGGAACGCTTATGGAGAAATTCGAACACGTCACTTCTATGTGAAGTTTGTGCTGATGATGCCGTTCAGAAAAACAATGAAAGCTACACGACAAAGTCATCCAGCTCAGAGAAACAAACTCCATTAAAATCATCCACCTGAGCTACAAATCTTCTCCATCATGTCAGACGAAATAGTTTGATGGTTTTCGAGTTTGTAATGTTATCACACATAGCTTGTCATTATTTAAAACTGTCATGATCAATGAGCGATATAACCTCGTATGATAATGGAGAATTTATTTTTTGAACAAGGGAACAGCTCTAAATATAGTTTAAAAATTTGAAATAGGGAACCATGTTTATTTTATTTGACGGAATTATGGTGCAAAGAAGTGGTCGAGATGTGTTTAAATACATTTAATTACTTATATTTTCTGGCTTGTATTAATGGGATGTGGAGCATCAAGTAGTCTTGTAAACGTATTTCGCTAGTAAACATACTATTTGTTTTCGGGAATTTAGTGCATGTTGACGGAGACGTAATTGATATTGTAGGATCCAAACTACGGTTTGGATGGTGAAGTATAGCCTTCCGGGGACTTTAGACACGCGCCCCTTCTCGTCGAAATCAAAACAAGTAATCGGGTAAATAGCAGTTCTATAATTCATCATAAATTTAAATGTAAATCGTTACCTAAACAAATATTACCACTCGGCTATTCAACCAATAATTGTTCAATCAATCAAATCTAAATTACAATAAATAAAGAAGTTGATAGAAGATGAGGGAAAATTACCAGTCAAAGCAAATGAACGTTATTCTATCCTGACTGGATAGAACCCAGACACAAAAGAAGGAGCAAATCAATATGGCTACCACCAAGAACAAGTGTCAAGTAAAACAACACAGATGCAGTTCAGGAAGAAACACAAACTTAGTGAATGCGTAAGAAAAACAAAAACTATAATAAAAAATACAAGTATTAACAATTCAAATGTAATCAAAATACAACAATGTACAACTAAGGGGAAGTACAAGTATATACATGGAGGAATTTTCACCAACACACAAAACCTTCAAAATGGATCTTACAGATATCATTTTCTAAAGCATAGCTGTTATATAACAATTACCTTGTAGAGGCTAAATTCCTCTTAATCTGACTCCGTTAAATAGTATCCCATTAACTGTGTATTTGATACAGGCACAACTCCAGGTAGAATTATGGATAATTCGAAACATGGATACCAGTTATAGAGATGATTTATAGCTTATGTATGGTAAAACTTCGCAAGTGGGCAGAAAGCAAGAAAACAGTGAAACTAGTGACAGCATGTTCGTGTGTAAGTGAGTGAATTTTAAATCTCCACATATATTTATGAGTGTCAATCGATCGTGGTTAAATTGTTGATTGTCTCTTTGGTACAACAATGAGAGAATACATTAAACATTGATGTACAGAAGTGCGTTCAGCTTGATCAGACTCACACATAATTTTACATAGTGGATTGAGTGTCTAATTTACAGTGAGCAAACAAATATTACAGCAATCGAATGTGGATAATAAAACCTAGTCTCTAAATCTTTTCATTTGAGAAAGCTAAGCTATTTAAGTAAAACAGTGTTCTACATCTTACATGTAGAAGTAACAGTAAAATTTTACTAGTCGCTGAGTGTAAACAAAACGGCACTTAGCCTCATGACTATTTCCCACTTGATTTATTTTCCTCTCATTGAACCCACTTCGGGCCCACTGAGAGTGACTTCTTGTTACTATTTGGAACAAGGTAATGTCTAGTGTTACCTGGTTCTCTAATCTGATTCGTCAATCCATGATCTGATGTACCATGACTAGTCGTATAACCGTAGTATGCCCAAGCAAGAGAGAGAAATATTTAAAATATCCGTTGTATTACTTTCTATAGTATTCTAATTGTCGTATGACTTAGGAACTCCAGGATTAACGCAATTGAATTAAGAAGACACAGGCACGAACGAATGAATTGTATTTAGAATTCGAAATCAAGCATTCAACCAGTACAAAGGTATCATTAGTCCATTCAAACACCACATCCGTCACAGCTTAATAGAAGTATAAGTGTTTGTAATCGGTTGTACGTCTTCTTGTTAAGTTCATCCTGAGTCTGTCCGACATTGTATAAGATAAAAACTTTGTAGTATCTGGAATTGTATACAATCAGCATATCGGTTTTGTACTGAAATCATTAATATCTAAAATTTGAACCATAGATTTTTCAACACTATCCTCCCCCACGAAATAATGTTGGATCTTTATATCCCCAGGTTATGAATAATGTGACTACATTTAAAAAATATTTCTCACACTGTTTAGAGTAAACATTAGAACTGTTTTCGTGATAAGGGTAAACAGCAGTTGATATGAAATCATCCGAAATGTAATCAAACTCGAGGTCACTTAGTACTCGTGCTTCGCATTGAGCAGGTTTTTCACAAGTATCGAATGCATTATGAGAACAAATAATATTTGGTAGAACATCAGGATTTGATTCTTCTGAAATATTCTCATGAAATTCATTAGGACTGTCATTGCAGTGCGTAGGATCGTTAGAAAAACCAGCATCTATCCAAACCACATCAGGTTTCTGATCATGATTAGGTTCATTTAACATATTTTCCTCAATATTGCAAGTAATTTCATTAGAAATATGTGAATCATTAGGAAAAGTCATACTTGGTACAATAGCATGAGAATTCTGATAAATCGGTTGATTAGGAACTGTTGTCTCACAAGAATTCTGGATTTCATCTAACTCTGAACTGTCATATGACTCTGCACTGTCTTTTGAAATCGTTGATAAAGATAAATGATCATTAGAAACATCCGAATTATTTAAATTTATATTACAAGATTTAGTACAGCTTGAAGCTAAATGGACAATAGCTTTGCATACTGACTGAATGTGTCCTACCTTACCACATTTAAAACATTCAGCATTACGAAATACACATGGATTGCGAGCATGAAACTTTCCACATGATAAACATTTACTAAACTCCATCTCACCTTTGTGATTTGCTTTGTAATTCGTCGTTGAAACACCTCTCATATTTACACGAGAATAGGATTCACCGTTAAATGAACGCAAGTTTGATTGACCCTGAGATTGTAGTTCATCACGACGACTAAGCAAAGTATTAGAAATCTTTATCGACTGGATATCAAGTTCATTGACTGCTTCGTAGTCAATACACGCAGTTCTAGCATTTTGAAAGGAACAGTTTGGCATTCTTAACAGCTCTCTTTCCAAACTCGGCATGTTAATTCCTGCAATTAATCGATCTCTCAGTTGTACATGAAGTTGATCACCGAAATTACACTTGGCAGCTTGTTTCTGCAATTCAAGGATGAATTCCCGAACTTTTTGATCATTTTGACGAACCATCTTATGAAATTTCGCCCTTTCACGGCATTCAAAACTGGTGCATTTTACATGATTTATTAATAGCTCCTTAAGAGCTGCATAAGGAAGTGAGATAGGTTTTTCTGGATAAGCCAAAGTTTTTAATAAGCTGTAAGCTTCTCTCCCAATGAATGTGAGGAAGTATGCCACAATATTAACATCCTCATCATCTTCTTTGGTCATGCTCCAGATTTCGAACCTTTCCAAATAATCCTCAAAAGTTTCAGGAGTTGAATGAATATCCAACTTTTCGATTGCAGGTTCCATCACGACGCCAATATAGTATTCTAATTGTCGTATGACTTAGGAACTCCAGGATTAACGCAATTGAATTAAGAAGACACGGGCACGAACGAATGAATTGTATTTAGAATTCGAAATCAAGCATTCAACCAGTACAAAGGTATCATTAGTCCATTCAAACACCACACTTTCTTTTCGTCTATTTTCATACAGATAATGCTTCGTTTCGTTGACTGTTCCGAAAATAGCATGTTTGTACAATAAATAATTATACCAATTCAACCGCTCCTATTGAGCTAGTTACATAGACCGAACTCAGAGGGCTTTATCTTTGCGTGTTCATGAAGATGTACCAGCATTGTTGGGAAAAGGATTTACTAAATCGGTTAACAGCACCATTCTTTCTCACTTGGTAGATAGTGAACATCATATCAAAATAGAGGAAGCCTTCTCAATTTTATATCAAGTTCTAAAATCACCTCAAGGAAGCAGATTACAGTTGCTTTACATAGCCGATACCATCTGGATCAACTACAGAAAACGAAACGTATGTATCCGAAAAGGTATATCCACGAAAACATATTTAATTACTGTAATCCCCATGTACTTAACTCTCGTATAATCATCACGTAGAATTTTGATTTCGCGCGGGCCAAGAAATGAACCGAATAATTTGTAATTTCGACATGTATTTCCCGATCAGTTGTTGCCGTTTTCTATCTGATTTATCTTTCAGATTATCTATACCCGGAGGATTCTTCCTATTCTTGATAACCTCCAGCGAAGTAGACCATAGTTCTACAAATTCAGATCATCCTACAATCTATGGTGTTCTCACTTGACAATGGTCATCTTAGATCGGTAAACGTAGACTGCTGACTTCATGTTTTTACAAAGAACTAAATATTTCAATTTGTGGCTACTTTTGAAGTTCACAATTCACAAGTGTTTTCCATGTAGTTAACTCATTACCTCGTATAAAACATAGTTTATATATGTTTAACGACACTTAACACATTTTCAGTTTGATTCCTCTGGGTGTAATGGTGTCCTGATTATGGTGTTGACTGTCATTGTTCAATGCTGATTTGTTTTAAAAGTCCATCATATTTGAATCACCTTGTTTCACTTGGTTTATTCATGGACACGGAATTATCGTTTATGCAGAAAAACACAAATATTTACTCAGTTATTTCTCACATAAGTGAAACTGTACAAATTCAATCCAAGGAGAGATAGTCATCAGGATCCTTCAACTTCATTTTCTCTTCGTAAACAGAGAGAAATAAAGCTATGTATTTTTATGATGCTTAGGAGTAGTTGAATTCTAGTATGAACTAAGAATCTCAGACATAACGTAATCGGATCAAGAAGTACTAGATAAGCACAAACGAATATACTGTATTTAGAATTCGAAATCAATTATCCAACAAGTACAAAGGAATCATTAGTTCATTCAAACACCACACTCGCCACAGCTTAAATTGGAGTTTAAGTGTCTGTAATCGATTGTACATCTCCTTCTTAATTTCATCCTGTGTCTGTCGGACAGTGTTTTGTATAAGGAAACGGCATTATCTAGAATGTGCCATTAGTATTAAAATTACCAACCGAAATTGAAACAGACTCACCTGCTTCCTGGGATTGTGTAATCAGCATGTCGGTTGTGTTTGCACTCTATACCATTCAACCAGGTAGTGACTGCATCTGCAGCAAAATGAGAGCCATTATCTTTCACTAAAACCATGGGAACTCCTCGACTAAACACCTTTCTTAATGCTTGGATTGTGAAGTCAGAATTTGGTGAAGTTGAGAAAAAAACTTCGGGCCACTTCGAAGAAGAACTATTGACTGCAAGTGCATAGTATTTGCCAAGAAACGGACCACAATAGTCTGCATGAATTCTCTGCCAGGCCTTAGACTATACTGGCCATGGAATCCACTTTGAAGGCTAGTTTTTCAATTGATGATATTTTTCACAATTGTTCGCTGTACGACATATATCCGCAATTATCTCTGGCCACCAATATGTGAGCCTTGCCAAGGAATTCATTTTTTCAACACCTAAATGATCACTATGAAGATCTTCAAGAACAGATTTACGCAATGAAGGAGGGATGACAACACGATCATTTAAACACAGAATACCATCAGTAGTAGTAGATAGCTCATCCCGCTTTGAAAAAATAGATAGGAAATCTACGTTTCAAATTAGCATTCCAACCTTTCCTTATAGCACTGAGTATACATACAAAATATCTACGCGTTTCTCTAATGAGATCACGAAGTCTCACTGATAGGGGTTGCACCAATAAACAGTCTGAAGTATTAACAGGTCTATCTTGTAACGACTGTCAAGAAATGTACTCAACAAGTTGAATTTGTTTGGTATTTCTGTGCTGAACCGTACTGTCATATGCACACAAAGCAATACTCCATCGTTGAACCATAGCTGCTGAGGAACGTGCTAAGGATTTTTCGGGATGATAAATAAACTTTAACGCTTCATGATCAGTAACAATAGTGAATTTCTTTCCCAACAAATATTTATGAAGTCTTTTAACAGCCCAAAACACAGCTAATGCTTCTCGCTGAGTCTGTGAATAACCTAGTTCAGTAACAGTAAGGTTGCGTGAAACACAAACAACTTGTTTATCTTCCTGCTCCAAAACTGTGCCAACGCCCAGAGGTGATGCATTAGTAATAAGCACAGAATGTACACTGGGGAGTAAGTTCGACGAACAGCACAACTTTGAAGAAAATTTAGTAGATTTCGTAAGCACAACTCCTGTTCCTCACCCTATTTGAATGAATTGGATGTCAAAATATTGAACAAACAATTTGCACGACAAGAAAAATTAGGAATAAAACGGAAATGGTGTTGAAGATCAACCAGTAGTGAACATAATTCCGTAAAATTTTTTGGATACGGTGCATTTGTCAGTGGAGCTAGTCGTTCCATATCTGGGTTTGAAGATAAGCATCTTTTAGATCACCTTTCGAGAACACTTTAGAACCATGAAGTCAATCTAGAATGTCTTAAGCCTCTACTGTCGTGCACGTTTGCTTCAACGAACGGGAATTCAATGTTAATCTACAGTCACCACAAATTCTAGGGGTCTTGCCGTACGACTTCAGTGGCGCAACGATAGGAGTACCTCATGCTGAAGACTGAATCGGTTCAATTATGCCTTTCACACACAACACGTTTAATGTCTTATGTACTGCTTCTCGAAGACCATAAGGAATTATTCGTCTTTTAAGAAAGACGGGATCACCCTGTACGTGAAGTTTTATAGGCTGAATTTTTATACCTCTACTGCACTTAGCACACACAGCTATCAAATCTTTAAGTAAAGTATCAGATTTTTTTTTAGAAACTAAGAAGGACAACTCCACCTTAAGCTTTTTCAAATTCTTTAAACCCAGTATTCACAGTTCTGTTTCGCTAACTAAAACTTTACAAGGTATGTATGAATAATTATCATCTCTTATTAGCAATTCACAACATCCTCGTATGGGCAGTCTGTGTCCATTAATCCTCAATATTGATATTTCGGTGAGTCGTACCACAACGTTAAGATCTAAAGATATCTCTTATCAAACACCAACAATCGAAGTGTTTCTTGACATTAGGGCTGCCTTCGATTCGTTGGACAGGACTGTTCTCTGGGGTTGTCTATTGAAGGAGGGTGTGCTGAGAAGTTTATTTACATCCTAAAAACCCTAAATACAAACACCTCAGGTAGAGTGAAGGCATACAATCACCCTTCTCCATTGTTCCATTCGAGCAGTGGGGTTATACAGGGTTGCACAATCTCACCATTCATCTTCAATTTCGCCATCGATGACATTCTGGAAACAGCTCTGATGAATGTAAGTAATGGTGGTGTGGATCTGTTGCCTGGAGAAAGACTTCTCGACCTTGAGTATGAGGACGATACTATCTTAGTGTGCGATAATGCCCAAGGCATGCAATCCACACTTAATCAGTTGTCAATCAGTGTCCGTACGTATGGTATGTGCTTTGCACCTTCGCAGTGCACAGCACTTCTACAAGACTGGCAGAATTCTAATCCTGCACCCACCCTGGATGATCAACAGGTAGAAGTCGAGAACTTCGTGTATCTGGGTAGCTGCATAAGTGCTGGTGGTGGTGTGAGTGATGAGATCAATGCACGTATAGTGAAAGCCAGAGCGGCTTATGCCAATCTGGGCCACCTAAGGCGCCTTCGTGATGTTAGTCTGGCTGTAAAAGTTCGGATCTACAACGCGGCGTTGAGAGCAGTTTTGCTCTACGCTTGTGAAACCTGGTGTCTCTGAGTTGAGGACGTTAGACGACTCTCTGTGTTCGGACATCGTTGTCTCCGAAGGATTGCTAACATCCAGTGGCAACACCATGTTAGTAATGCAGAGGTTCGGCATCGTGTGTTTAGATGCAGAGACGATAGTTCAATTGGTGTCACCATCTTGAAACACCGACTTTGGTGGCTTGGACATGTTCTACGAATGTCGTCCCAGAGAATTTCACGTCGTACATTATGTGCCGACGCTGGGACTGGTTGGATAAAGCGGAGAGGTGGCCAGTATATGACATGGTGTCGTGGCATGAAAGAAAGCTGCAAAAAACTGGCTTGTGTTGGTCCTTCACGACTCCCTTGCTGGGGTCCGAGAGATGGTGCAGCACAGTGGCTATAGACGTTATCAGATATGGCTCATAATATAAGCCAGTGGCGATCCTGCAGTAACCTTCTTTTACTTTCTTCATTAAAAAATGGTTGTATCTTCCTGAACCAAAGGAATCTTCTGATTGTACCTCTCCGTTCCTCCATTATTACTATCATCATTATTACACTACCTTACACCAACCTCTTCGTTATTGTTCTCCCTTTTTACGCTCTCTGCCTTCTCTCCTTCTCTTTAAATCCTCATTGTTTTGTGTGGCGCAAATATATTTGCGCACTCTTGCACAAATATTTATGTGCCCAAATAAATAAATAATGAGTTTGGATGCCAGGTTTCGACCCGAATATTGCGAATAAAGGATTGTTTTCTGCAAGAAGCGTGAATCTTCGACCGTACAGGAACTTGTGGAAACGGCGCACGGCAAACACAAGCGCTAGAACTTCCTTATTTACCTGGCTATATTTTTTTCTGAGGTTAGTGTGCGGGAGGTATGCATAACGGCTTTTTCCGCAGCATCCGGAAACTGATGTGAGATAACTGTGACTAGGCCATACTCTGAAGCGTCTGCCGCTACGATGATCGGCATGGATGGATCGTAGTGTGTCAACGGCAATTCCGAACTAATAATCGACTTCACTTTACAAAATGCAGCGTCACACTGTTTAGTCCAGTCCCAAGAGCTGTTCTTCTTCAGTAAGCTATTGAGTGGAGTGCGAATATCATGCATCGATGGAACGAACGCCGAGTAATAGATGACAAGTCCCAGGAAGGAACTTAGTGCCGAGACATTGGTGGGAGTGGGCACTAGTTTAATAAGTCGGATATTCTCAAGATCCGGTCTGCGGCCGTCGGCATCGAAAACGAACACCAAGTACTTAACCGACAGCAAATAAAACCGGAACCCGTTGTCACTGATGCGTTGCTCAGCTTTCAATAATTTAAACAGTACTAGACATATACAAATGATAGCATAAATGTTCATGATGAAATTTCTAAAGATGGAATAACTTATCCACCTTCATATAGTTTATATAATATTGAAAGAATGTGAAAATCTCATAAATCTCTTCCATGAAAGTACAGTATTTTGATATTTTTCCATGACCTCATTTTATAATAGAAGCAAAGTAAACTCACATAGAGTATACACGCATGTGAACAACATACGTTCACAGCAAATGTATCTAAAATACAATTTCACATCATGTTGATCGCATTACTTATCACACGATTGAGAACTGAGACTGGTGTTTTTGATAATGTCAGTTAATGAAATATTGTGCGTTGAATAAAAATCATCAACTTCATGCACGATCTTCGAGAATGTTTTACAGATCGCTATAGAAAACAGTTGAGTTGGAGAAAGTAGACACTAGTTAATTATTGGTTTCAGATTGATTGATAGATATTATAACTAATGTCTGATGTGTCATACTTTTTTTTCCAAGATTTGTGTTTACTTGTTTACTAATTAATGCATGTGCCTGTCGGAAAAGTTAAACATTACTGATTTAGGTTGTGTGTGTGGTGTTAGTTGAGTATCTAGTATAGAGTAAATAAATCGTATACGCAACAAACTATTCATTGTTCATCTGAGTTTTTTTGGAAGGAATCAAATCTCATTCAAGTGTCGGTGAAATTTTTAGAATGAACCTATGCTTTTATGCCTCGTTAACATGGCACTTTTTATCAACAATATCAATGATCTTAAACTGCTATTCAAAAGGTACTTAGTAAATTAGTATCAGGAGTTTTGTGGAGATTGTATTAATCTCAACGGTAGAGATCATGAGTCAATTGAAGCCAAACCACCATGGAAAAACTGGAAGCACTGGACGGCCGTTTCATTCAATTGCGGGGCTCCCCAACAGTGCGCATTCACGACTCCGCCTCGCGAGATCCCAACCCAAGACTTATCGGTCTCGCGTGCGAACGCTTAACCACTAGATCAGTAAGACGGCAGGAATCCAACGTTGGTAATGTCTAACTTCAACACATCCGCCATTGTCATCAGTGAGTTACTACCTCACAACTGACCCGCTTGAACTCAACTGTTCACTGCTTCTCGTGGATGAGGACTACTGAGGAGTCCCACAATTGAACGGAACGGTCGTCCAGTGCTTCATGGTTTTACATGGTGGTCTAGCTTCAGTTGACTCATGATCTCAACTGTTGAACTTATTAAATTATGGCTTTAAACAAATCATCTATGTAATCCTACTACGACTTTGAATAATATTGGATACTGACTGAATTTATATTTGATTCAGAAAGTGGAATTATCTTTTCAGTATGACTTAGGTATAATAAGCATCTGTTCACTAATGATTGTAAAGAGTGTGGCGAAAAATTCAAACTGAGGTTATTGATACGAAACTCGGTTTTTCTGAACATGAGAAGTTTTGTATTTTCATTTCATACAGATAAATTCACTTAATTCAAACTGTAAGGTGTCTGGCATGTGTATTAGAAGAGTGATTTCCATACAACATTTCAGTGCCTTCCACTTGTAAAAAGACCAGCGATTTGGCAGACAAATGTTAGAGGTTCAGTCTACCGAAGACATCCGTAGACATTTTCAAATGCTTTAAATTTATGTACGGTTGTCGATCTGAAGCAAATGCAGCCATAATAAAAAATCTTTACAATGATCGAAGTAAATCTCAATATCGGTCTAAAATGCTTGTTGGAAAAATATCGAAGAATGATGAACTTGAAGCGCGATGCACATCTGGTAGAAAGTGATAGTTTACACCCAGAATTCAGTGCTTTAAGGAACTCTTTCAATCGAAATATGGATGTATCCTAATAACGACTTACAAGCCAATTGAAACTCGAGATGATTTGCTAGTGATGCGATGAATTGCATTCGACTAAACTTTTTTCATGATAAAAAGGACGTTTCGTTACGGTATATAGGATCATACTCAAGTAAGTCGTGAAAGCAATCCAAGGACTGTAGATGGTTGGCAAAGGTTCTACAAGAGAAACTCGAAGTAGATGTTAAAAATGACACTAGGTAACTCTAACGCTGTTTTAGTCATCCAAGACACCTAATTTTCGTCAGAAAAGAATAGCATGGCCGTCTAGTTTTACCGCAAGTTGATTCAAATTCAGGTGGATACAAAATACAACATAATGATGATTCCTAGAGTGACTTGGACAAAACTTGGTCAACTAGAATTTCAGCCCACACTTATAGTTTTAAGAGTGCATCAAGAACTGATATTACTCTTTTCGAGGAAGTGCATCCGGTTTTTACAGAAGGTTACAATACTATGCGACGTAAACTTTACGCTTCCGAGAATCTACATAATAAACGGTTGAGAATAAACCGGATCAGTAAATCTGGGTAAAAGAACCTAAGTTTAAATATTGTTTGCAATATTATCAACCTCGATCTCTTTCGATTAACTGCATCTAGTTATGAGTAAAAGATTCGTGATGAATGTTTTCAGATGTCTATGAAGTGGAACTGTGCTGACAGAAAAAATTATATGGATGTATTTGGTAGGTTCATTGCTTTTTTTAAATGGACGTCCTCATCAAAATATACTCCATTCGAAAGTAATGGCACTATTTATCAGAATCCTATTCTTTTACCGTTAACAGTAACAGAATTCAAGAGATTCCTATTTATGCGAACAAAATATATTTAATTTCAGTTCAACAATATCATATATAGTCAAACGGATGATGTAGCAATGAAACGTTCACTGAGTTCAATTAAGGCAGACATCTTTATGGGTTATCACAAAAACATGGAGCTTAAACATTCTATTAACGCGATGATGGAATGATCCACTTGTGTTGATGACACTTATTTAAGTAACTTGTTATTGTTCGTTCATTGTTAGTAGTAGTTTTACCATTATTATCGTTATTGGTTTTATTGAATGTTATATGTTTTGTATAATTTAGAATTCACAGCACAAACTATATTAACAAGTTTCTTTTACAAAACAAAAACAAACCATACCTGAATACATATATACATGAATATAAGTAAATAAGCTACTTGTAATTAAATGAGTTGTTTTTTAATCAAATAAGAATCTGTATAGCTTCTAATTAGCAATATCTTCAAGAATACCAGTTATTGACTAGGTCCACTTTTACAACCTGTTTGTCATTGTGGTGGTCCCCAAACAAAAGGAGCTTACACAAAATATATTGATACACTAGGTTAACACTGATATACCAAAACGGATTAATGATTAAGAAACCTAGATGTCTGTCCGTTAGTAAAAACAAAGGCAATGAAATACCGTTAGCAATACAAAAGGTATATTAAACAAAACAGACGATAACAGTTACTATAGAATGAATGTTACTTGTTAACTGCCTCGTGAGGACAACGACCACAAACTAAGTTCACTTGGTTGACAGGTGTTCCTCTGCAAGCGACTGCACCAAAGACGTAACGAGGAAGACGGAGTCTAATAGTATTATACAATAGTAATCCGTGCCAAAAGTCCAACGTTGAGACGGGAGGCCTATAAGGATGTTATAATACTATTATAGTCTTCAATCAAAACGGTGGCCAATAAAACAGAAGAACAAACGGCGTAGGAATTGTTCCATATTTTAAACAACCCGGTAGTAGAAGTGTATACCATTCATCGAAACAATTATTATCGTCTTTTTAACAAGTGATACAGCAAAACAACAGATATTGGATAAAGATGTGGTTACAAATAAAGTGTGACAAATTAGAGAAAAAATGTGGTTTTTATTTTTGTTGTTACAAAAATCACTGAATATATGTCACCATATCATATAGTGTATTTGCTAGATAATATATTCTAAAGCTGGTCAGCGGCCTATGCTCCATTGGGAGTAACAGGCGTAAGTAAGTAAGTAAGTAAGCATCTATATTTTTTGTGCATGAATGGATTCTAATGTATTAACGCCTCATTCTACCACATAATATACAAAAAGAAAGGTACAAATGAAGTTCATGGTTAGTACTTGATAAGATAACAACTACCAAGAGTTTGTAAGACTTTAGATAATTATCAACAACTATACTCATAATGATGTCAGACGTTTCAACACACACCCTGCTAACTGCCTTCAGCACTCTGAGCACGCAAACATTAACCGGTTTTCAAATCACAATACTTGTAATATGACTTCATGGTAATATCAATAACTGTTGACAGATAATTTTTTCACCAGTGAGAGGTTTCTATGCCTGTGCCATCGGAAGAAAGAATATAATGACACACCAAAATTAAGTAACTCTGAATGTCAAACTGACAGTGATGATAACAACATCAAAATCTCCACACTGAATAATACTTGTGTTAAGTAGATTCTCTGAATAACCAACATAAGATTCTAGTTTGAAATTATAACAAACATTGATAGTTTAACATGAAGATGAATATGATCCATGAAATAGTGTTGCTTTACAAAAGTGGAGTAATGTGAAAATAATAAATAACAACAACTTAAACATGAGATTAACATGATGTAAAATTGTATTCTAGATACATTTGCTGTGAACGTATGTTGTTCACATGCATGTATACTCTATGTGAGTTTACTTTGCTTCTATTATAAAATGAGGTCATGGAAAAATATCGAAATACTGTACTTTCATGAAAGAGATTTATGAGATTTTCACATTCTTTCAATATTATATAAACTATATGAAGTTGGATAAGATATTCCATCTTCAGAAATTTCATCATGAACATTTATGCTATCATTTCTATATGTCTAGTATTGTTTAAATTATTGAAATCTGAATATGTTTGTCCTATTGTTGAAAATGAGAAACTGGCAAGTTATCAACTATGAATAATGAATAATATACATATATATATATATATACATGTATTGTTTCAGAGTGATAGTATCTATTCACAAAATATTGTTAAACGGTCATCGAATCGTCTTAATTTGAAAATCACACCAGTTTATGATAGAAAAGTTGTAACGAGTAAAGCGTTTTCAAAAATCAAAGTGAGTTTCAGTATGCTTGAGTGATAACAACTATGTTCTATAACAAAGTTCACTGAAGCCATAAGGAGGTGTACATTCGACATTAATCTTCATAAACATGTCTCATTGATAGATCACTTAATTATCTTAAATATTATAAATAAGAAAGTGTGAGGAGAAATAAAGAATCGTGATAGTAGTTCTTAAAGCATGAAAACAATACTAGTTTAGTGATTGTAAGATATAGAGAAGAATATATAATCTATGCATTAGTTATTGTACAAGTGATTGAGTGTATGAAAGTTCATTAAACACTATCTATCTTTATGCACAAAACTAAGAGATATTATAGTGTTTTGTTAGGTTATATTATTTGTAAATAGATCAAAAAATCAGACGATATTACAAATAAGATGGTGGTTGTAGGTAGTCAACAGGAAATACTGAACCTAGGTTTCGTGCTAATTGGCACTCATCAGCATGGTGTAATTGTAATCTTGAAGGAACTGATGCTCTCTTACGGATTCGATCCCGTGTCACTCAGCTTCACAGTCAGAGACATTACCACCGGGACGCGACTGATTTTCTGTAGGACTGAGATGTATTTACAATTGATTGATCAGCATGCAGTGATATCACAAATATCCGTCAAGTTTTACTAAATGCAATTATAAACTGTCAGAAACACTATTTTGCTTGTCTTTCAGTTTGCATGATAAGACAAATGACATTATCGTTCACATTTTGAAAAGTAGTGTCTAGTTATTATGCTAACTCATTTACATATTCTTTCATTACTGACTATTCTGAACATATGTGGTAATTGATTAATACAGTTGTACAATAACTACTCTAAATAGTTTACAGTTGATTCAGTTTGTAAAAAGATAAATTTTATATTTGGAATAATAGTTCTCATCTTATTGTGACTATTCAAACTTTAATATGAAATAAACAACGCTTTGTAACGTTTGTTCAATAACTTCTTATAAAATATTTTGGCACTTGATACCACATTATTATTATCAGAGGGGGTTTAGTGAACATTATAGTAATCTGATAGTTGAGATCATAAGTCAATTGAAGCTAGACTATCATCAAAAACCTGGAAGCACTGGATGGCCAACTCATTATATCGTGGAACTTCTCAGAAGTGCGCATTTGTAATCCCACCTCGCAAAATCTCGCACACAGACGCTTAACCCCTATCCACTGAGTCGGTCGGCATCTAATGGAGTTAATGTCTAACTCTAACTAATCCACAAAATTGAGCGACACATGCACCACTGTATTCAGTGAGTTACTATCTCACAACAGACTCGGCTGAACGCCACTGGTCAATGCTTCTCACTAGAACTCCAGGAGATTCTTCTAGTGAGAATCAGTGACCACCGGAGTTCTACCGGGTCTGTTGTGATGTGATAATTCACTGAAGACAGTGGTGCATGTGTCGCTGAATTTCGTGGATTAGTTGAAGTTAAACATTAACTCCATTGGGTGCCGACTGCCTCACTGATCTAAAGGTAAAACGTTTTAGAATGTATCGATTCTACATCAATATTTCGGAACTAACTAAGTGATATTTTTGAATTTTTTTTAATAGAGAGCAGTTGAGGGTGCTGTCAAATTCTGGGAGAAAGCTCTATTTGTTGAGGTGAAAAAACCTGAGAATGTAGTTATTCAGAGGTAAATAATATTTCATATATAGTTATAAGCTAAAAAGAAAATCATTTAACTTTTAAATGACGTTATCTTTATTCAGTCTTAGTTAACTTACAGTTGGGTAGATCGAATGATTTGCTGCTAATTTCTAGTCGTTAAGCAACTACAACACTACTGGTATTGTTTGAGACAAATTGAAACTAATGTGAACATGACTTTTATCTGTAATATGAATAATCTTGTTAGAATTGTCGAAGTTGAATACACGGCTTATACTTCCCATTGTATATCGATGAGGAATAGATATTGCTTTATTTTCATGTCCTTAAAACGATCTATTTGCATTTGCTCAGTGATGGGTGCTTTTTCAACTGAGCGCGTATGAATAATCAACTCAGCTCCGAAATAGTATACAGTATTAAGTCAGCTGATATAGTGCAGTTTAGACATTTATTGATTAACATACAATACGTGTACTGTTCAATGTTCAGTGTCTTATGTTCAGCACTTGTTTTCCTAAATATCATTGTGCTTAAGAATTCGCTTCACCACTGAAGATCGATTTTGCTTATTATATTAACATAATCTAACTCGCCTAGAGTCCCTCCGGGGGCCACTGCCCGGATAAAGGAGGAGGGTTGGGCATTGGGTTAGCGACCCCATCCCGTAGAAAACTGACTCGCTAAAAAAGCGCTAACCAGAAAAAATTATCTGAACCTTTTAAGCTGGTCGGCGGCCTATGCCCCATTGTCAGTAACAGGCGTAAGTAAGTAAGTGAGCAATGTAATCTGGTGTTTACCTGTTTCTATACTTAAGCAAGTAGGTAGAATCGACATTACTTTTAACTAGATTTTAATACTGATAACAAATTATTAAAAATCAATTAGGAATACTGAATCATGATTTATATCAATTCACTTGGTTTTGTTTCATTGAATCTTCCAATTGGTGTTTAGGACTTCAATTGATCAGTCTCTTATAAGCATATGTGTATATTGTGTGTATCGCTTAGATTTTGCTTTAAGTCACAAACATTCTAAGCAGAGATGGATAATGGCTAGCAGTGGAATCCAGAACGTGCGTTTCGTCCTTGTTGTGACTCGTCAGTCGTATAGTTTGTAATGTCAAAAAAATATTTTCATCATATAAAAATCATAAATGTTATTCCCAAACACCTACACTGTTTTATTTTTCAAACCCTTCTTATTTATCAAGAAAGGTGAGAAACTACTTTTCAAATCCCTAGATAATTCAAATAGATTGATTTTATTAAAATTGATTCATTTGTCTTTTAGAACATGTGAATTAGGTTCAATGGTTACCAGTTCAACTGAAAACAAACCACACTGTAGAAGAGACACTTGTAAAAAAAGTGAAACATGTTTTAATCTGGAAATTCCTAATAAATATTTATCAGTAAGTGAATGAAAGTAGAGATGTGATTTTCCATATGATGTGATATTTCTGAATTAATCATCACTTTTTCTATATATTATCCTATTTTGAAAACTTTATTCAAGCCTTTATTGCCCTTACAACTATCAGCACACTTGTCGTTACACAGTCGATCTGTACTTCTTTCTTATTATATTTAGTTACACAAACTATTTTATTGTGATCATTGGTTGAACGGTGAGACTATGATTTATTTTGATGACCTTTGAACGACTCTTAAGTGACCTTGGGAAATTTCAGGTGATCAGAAAACATTCAATATGAAATAAGAATACATTATACAAAACCAAAAGTCTACAGTAGATACACTTCTTTGAAACAGTTTAAAAGCATTTCAGGGTTAGAAAGAGCCTCTACGATGTCGGTAACTAAGTCTAGATAAGTATAGATTTGCTCTTCAGTCGCCTGTGTGTACTGTGGTGTCGAAATTCACACAGTTGTTGTAGCCTATCGGTTTCTCATGTGCTGGAAGTGTCTCTTTCGAGATTATCTATCATATATACCAGGGATCTGATAAGTATACTTAAGGACCTGTTACTTACGTAGTCTTCTTTAACACTTCTTATATTGAATTCGCGTTTTACTACGAGTATTTCATTGATTTCCACGATATTCCCGATTCCTCCAAACGACTGATTCATGCTTGTTATTTTCATTGCACGTATATCTCGACAGTACTCATACCATTGAACTGCCGAGGTTTCAATAACACCTGCAAAGTTTGAAGTCAGTATTACTGGCGCTTTTATTATCCATTTTGCAAAAATTATCATAATTTTTCTTAGTATCAACCTGGGTTGGGACAAAAAAAGTATCGTAGCAAACATTTACCTTCAACATATATTACATCAAAATACAACACTGTGACGATAGTCTGAACAACTTTCTGTGGTCATTTGATCACCGCAATTACAAAAAAAAGAGCAGAATAATCACATCTGTCGTCGCCGACCAACTATGGCATCCTTTTTAAAATCTACTGTTGACTGATCGTACGCGAGCGTTGGGCATTGAAATAGGTTCGCTCACTCACTAGCTTCTGATTGTCTCATACATAAATTATAGTCTCACCGACTGAACTGCGATCCAGCTGGGAAACATTAAAACGACTGTGGTTCGAAGCCACAATTCACAACTTCCTCTTATTAGTGTAAAGCTTTTCTAACATTTTCCTTAGCACTTTCCATACATGTCAACCATTAATATTATTCAGTTTAAAATTGCATAGTTGCATTTTACTGTTTAAGAATGGATGTAAAAGCCAAAAAGTTCTACGATTATTGTCTTCTAATCAAGAAGCCCTATTATTCACTGTAACAGCTGTTAAAATTCACTTTTGAACGTGGTTATAGCCAGAGATGATCTTTACCCTAGCTTGCTACACTTTCAAGGTTTCCATTGAGCTTAATTAATTTTATCGAATTTCAACCACCAAGATAAGGCAATTCTCATTGATCAAGTAGTTTACATAGGAAAACAAACACAACCTATCAAATATTGCAAATTCTAATGGGAGTGAAAATTCAAAATTTTGTTGCTTACAACATTTCCGTTGACAGAGTTGCTCTACCGTGGTGGTTAAAATCCGAAAATTTATCTGCAATAGTATGAAATTAATAAGTGTAATAATAAAAATAGTTGGTTATTGTGAATTCGTGGTAGAATTCTTACTTATAAACGAAATAATGACGTATTAATTACTCACAAGTTATTTATTTAATGGTGTATAATGCTCTTAAGAAGTGTATGACTTGATAAAACCGGTAAGCTATATTTGTGTGACCCAGCGTACAGAAGAAATAACACTGCAGCTGATTGCAACTATGCTTTGCCTCTCAGATGAATAATGTATGCTACGAAAATTTTGAAACTATCTAATATGTCAACATTGTGAAGACGATTAACTAAAACTGTAGGTTTGAACTACTTAAACACAATGTGATTCATACTGCAGATATCCCGTGTAACGATTCGTTTTCCATGCGATTAAACGAAATCGTTTAAGACAAAGATTGTTACCTCTGACAAAAACAGATGGCTAATGCTCCTTATTCGATCTTCTGTCAAAGATAGAACTATGGGCTTCGCTCATCGAAGACACGTAGTTTTTCATGGTCACGAGTCATTGGCTATCCATCTACCATACAAACATGGGTGAAAGACTGACATCCCCAGCCAATAACTTGTCTGATTTCTTTTATACAGGATATTTGTAGATCTCATCGACCACTGATGATACCCTCTCCTATGATATACGTATTTGAAATGAAAATGGTTCTCTGAGATGACTATTCCATATAATAAAAATTACCGATTTCCGTAAACTGTTAATTGTCTGTCTAACTCTCCTTCAGTTGCAAATATCTACCCCAAAAACATCTTCAGCAAAATACTATCCGCCTCGCTGTTCTACGTAAACGTGTGTTAAAAAGATTTTTAAAATACTGCTCCTTTGATGTTGAAAATTTTGATTCATCTGAAAATAGGCTCACCATTGAACGACTAGACTTACTTACTTACGCCTGTTACTCTTAATGGAGCATAGGCCAAAGACATGCATTCTCCAACCCACTCTGTCCTGGACCTTCTCTTCTAGTTCCATCCAATTCTTGTTCATTTTTCTCATGTCTATCTCCATTTCCCGGCGTAATGTGTACTTTGGTCTTCCTCTCGTCCTTTGACCTTCAGGATTCCATGTGAGGGCTTGTCTTGTGACGCAGTTGGGTGCTTTCCTCAATGTGTGTTCTATCCACTTCCAGCGCTTCTTCCTGATTTCTTCCTCCGCTGGGATCTGGTTTGTTCTCTCCCACAGTACGTTGTTGCTAATAGTGTCCGGTCAACGGATCCGAAGTATTTTGCGTAGACAATTGTTAATAAACACCTGTATCTTGTGGATGATGGCTTTTGTAGTTCTCCAGGTTTCTTCCCCATACAGTAGAACTGTCTTGACATTTTTATTGAGAATCCTGACCTTGGTGTTGGTTGACAGTTGCTTTGAGCTCCAGATGTTCTTCAGTTATAAATATGCTGCTCTTGCTTTGCCGATCCGCGCCTTCACATCTGCATCAAATCCACCCTGTTCATCAATGATGCTGCCCAAATACGTAAAGGTTTTTACATCTTCCAAATCTTCGCCATCAATTGTGATTGGATTGGTGCATGCTGTGTTGTATCGGAGAATCTAGCTTTTCCCTTTGTGTATATTGAGACCTATTGCTGCTGAGGCTGCTACCACACTGGTCGTCTTCTCTTGCATCTGTTGTTGCGTTTACGATAGAAGGGCCAGATCGTCTGCAAAGTCTAGATCATCCAACTGCATCTTAGTTGTCCATTGTATCCCGCGCTTCCCTTCAGACGTTGACGTCTTCATGATCCAGTCGATCACCAGGAGAAAGAGAAAGGGTGAGAGTAAGCAACCTTGCCTGACACCAGTCTTCACTTCGAACGACTTTGTCAACTGTCCTCCATGTACGATTTTGCAGTGTAATCCATCACATGAGTTCTGTATGATATTGACTATCTTCTGAGGCACGCCGTAGTGTCGAAGAAGTTTCCATAGTGTTGTTCTGTCCACGCTATCAAATGCCTTTTCGTAGTCAATGAAGTTGATGTAGAGTGATGAATTCCATTCAATTGATTGTTCCACAATTATCCGTAGAGTTGCGATATGGTCTGTACACGATCTATCCTCACGGAATCCTGCCTGTTGGTCACGAAGTTAGGCGTCTACAGAGTCCTTCATCCTGTTTGACAATAACTTGTTGAAGACTTTCCCGGTATTGAGAGAAGAGTGATGCCTCTGTAGTTATCACACTTGCTGAGATCGCCTTTCTCTGTTATTTCGATTAGAATTCCTTCTTTCCAGTCTTTTGGTACTTGTTCCTCATCTCAAATCTTTCTGAAGAGAATGTGGAGTAACCTTGCAGTTACCGCTACGTCTGATTTCAATGCCTCTGCTGGAATGTTGTCTGGTCCTTCTGCTTTCCCACTCTTGATTTGTCTGATGGCCATGCTGATTTCTTCAATTGTTGGTGGGCCAACATCGATTGGGAGGTCCGTGGGTGCTGCTTCGATATTGGGTGGATTGAGTGGGACTGACCGATTCGAGAGTTCTTCGACGTGTTATACCCACCTTTTTCGTTGCTCTTCAATGTTAGTGATTACCTCGCTTTTCCTGCTTTTCACTGGTCACTCCGGTTTACGGTGATTTTCAGAGAGTTTCTTTGTCGTGTCATACAATTGTCTCATGTTTCCTTCTCTTGCAGCCTTTTCCGCCGTCGTTGCTAAATCTTCCACATATTTACGTTTGTCGGTTCTAATGCTCCTCTTCGCTTGTTTGTTTACTTCTGTGTATTCAGCTTGTGCCTTGGCTTTTTCTGCTCTTGGTCGACTGGTATTGATTGCTGCTTTCTTGTTCCGCCTTTTTTGAATCTTATCCAGTGTATAAACAGTGTTCCATTCCTTGTGATGGTGCTTCTTGTGGCCCAGGACCTCATGACATGTTTAATTGATTGCCTCTTTGATCTACTTTCCAGCTGCTCTCCACAGTAGTTCCTTCTCCATTGAGTAGATCATAAAAGGCCTGGAACTTATTGCTGAGGACTATCTTGAATTTGTTGAGTTTGTCAGTATCCTGGAGAAAGGCCGTATTGAACTTTTGTGATATTGTCCGCCCCATTGTGCAGTGCTTCTTGAGTTTCAATTTCATCTTGGTGATCAGCAAGTGATGATCTGATGCGATATCAGCTCCTCTCTTGGTTCTCACGTCTTCCATCGTCCTCTTGAACGTTTTGTTGATGCAAATATGGTCGATTTGGTTTTGTGTAGAGTGATCCGGTGAAGTCCATGTGGTTTTGTGTATGCGTTTATGTGGGAATATGGTGCCGCCTATGACCAGCTTATTGAAGGCACATAGATTTGCAAATCTCTCACCATTTTCGTTTCTTTCTCCCAGTCCGTGTCGTCCCATGATGTCTTCATATCCAGTGTTGTCCGTTCCAACCTTGGCATTGAAATCTCCCATCAGAATGGTCAGGTCCTTTGTTGGGCACTTCTCGACGATTGACTGCAGCCTATTGTAGAATTGATCTTTAGCGTCTTCATTGTAGTCGTTGGTAGGCGCATAGCATTGGATGATGTTCATTGAAATGCCCTCTTTCTTTGATGATCCTTGGTCCATGAGATTCCCATCCTATAAGTGCATTTTGCGCTTGTTTGGACAGCTTCAATGCAACTCCTTGTGTATGTGATGCATTTTCTTCTTCATGGCCGGAGTATAACAAAAGCTCTCCTGAAGTTAGTCGTTGTTGTCCAACTTGTGTCCAATGTGTTTTGCTGATCCCAAGTACCTCTAGGTTGTATCTTCTCATTTCTGCAGCAATTTGGAAGGCTCTCTCGGTGTCCCACATTGTACGAACATTCCATGTACCTAAATAAATGGTCGCTCTGGTTGTCAGAAGGGGCATCGGCCTCGTAACTGCCGAAGGAACTCGGCTTTCATCATGAGGCGTCATAGTTCTTCTAAATGAAGACCTTCTGACTCCCAAGGCATAGTTTAAAAGGTTTGAGTAATTTTTTCTGGTTAGCGTTTTTTTAGCGAGTTAGTTTTCTACGGGATGGGGTCGCTAACCCCATGCCCGACCCTCCTCCTTTATCCGGGCTTGGGACCGGTAGTAGCCCCCGGAGGGACTCCAGACAGAATTTTGGACTATTAGAGCTACGTTTCAACTAATCTGCGGATCCGAGAGACAAGATTATAAAGAAGCTCAATTTCACACCCTTCACATTTATTTCTCAATCCAGTTCTCTAAATCACTGACCGATGTGTTTTCTTTCAAAGTATGCATACAACGTTTACGTTTCAAAATTCACTGTGGAAAATGTTCAGTATCCTAATACCACATCACCTACATTTAAATACGTTTACATTTAGTTTTGTCAAGCGCTTCAGTTAACTTACTCCACAGACAGTCTCATTCAAACACTAATACGTTGTCTACATCCTCGTATCATATCGGCATGATTACGTGTGCTCAATTACATGTGACAACCAACATACGTAGCCCTCATACAAGTTTTAATGCTAGTTGCCCAAATCGCTCAATGAATCATTTCACTTAATGTATTTATACACTTGAATCATATCAATTTATTTGACTCTTGCTTCATGTCTGTATTTGCTCACTTGTCAGCTTTGGCACTTCTGTCCGAATTGGATTTGTGTGCTTGTGGCTTTGTATTGTGTCATGAAAAGTGTACAAAGTTGAGAATAATTTGATAATAGTTATTGAGACTATTGATAATACGAAACCCCAGGAATTATCTCGAAGATAATCCACTACATTCCATTCACTGAATAATAACCGTGAAGAGAAAAAATAGGTGAGTGCGAAACAAGGACAGAAGATATGTACAAATCCACTTTTTGATAATTAACGCTAGTATATGTGAGTAGTACAGCGTCTAATCGATAACAATGTACTCATGGTTTAGTCCGAAAGCCAATCTTGTCTGTAATAGTGAGAGCTAATTTGAGAAGCTTTTACAGCAGACACAGAGCGGATGTCTAGCATTTTCTAGTTTTAGGTAATTCTAATTGTCTATTCGTCCATAATTAAATGTCTTTGTTTTAAGCAAGTCCCAGACCAAAGCATCGTACAAATGAATGGTTTCTATTGAGTAATTTTGGACATTTGTAGTTACCTATTTACATTTACGTTTTACAAACGTTTCGTTGAACTTGTTAACCAAAGTTTTCATACTGATTTGATGAAATAATTACACTTTTCGTCATATTTTAATATCTATAGGCATGTCACGCCCGAAAATATCGTGAGACTAAAGAGATGTTTACTGAAGGAGAAGGAATAGCTCCAAATGAATTTGTATTACTTGTGAGTAGGAATAATGTGTCGTGTGGCGGTAATGTACTTGCTTGGGCTTCATACTGTAGTCAAGATCCACATACTTCGAGGTAAATTAGTTTCATTTGCTATGTTATTTGATTCTGTGAATTTTTTTTATGCGTAATTCGTTGGCCTATCAGCCGGCAAACATGAAGAGATGTGGATATTTCAACTCAAATTATTGTACAATTATGCCCTTCTAGAGTTACTGCCGATTTCAAACCAACAAAAAGGAGGAGGGTTGGATTTAAAGGTTCGCCACCTCACCCCGTAGAACCAAACCTTGCTAAAAAACACCAACTAGAGTAAACAAACCGAACCATGTATTATCCGTCCAGGGAGTTGACGGGTCTTTACTCAAGAGAATTTAGATGCCTGATGATGAATGCCGAGATTCTTCTGTGTTCATGAGGCTGATGACACCTCTGACAACCACAGCAACAGTTTGTATAGGTACATGGAATATCCGGACAATGTATCGATATAAAAGTCCACAAAGTTCATGGAAGATTAGGGAACTAGAAGTGAAATTGACATAGCTTCACACCACCACGTGGTGGTTTCCAGATCAAACTGAAACAAAATAATCAATGGACAACTGAGGGAACAGCATTGTGTAGCGTCTGTTATTGTGTTAAGCCCATATACCTTATTCTAGTTTTCGGACAGCCCATTCTATTCATTCTACTTGAGTCATATTTTGACCTTGTTAATTATTCGCTTATCAATCTCAACTGTTTTTATATGAGCGCGTAGGTGTGTGTACACTTCTTATCCCATTACTCGTCACATGTCTGTAACTTATTTTCATGTGACTATAAATATTCATTAACGCTTGGTTAAATGGGATTTGGATCACCTGCAATCTTCACTGCGTGTCGTTTCGCTTGTCTCTATTCCATTCGCTGCATATACAAAATATATGTGTTCAAAAATCCAATCTCGTTATTTGAACTATTTAATTCCGCTAATGACGAATGCGACTGGAGTCGATGATTGTATACGAAGATAGGCGAAAACAAACATTCTTACGATCTAATTGGAGTCAGATCCACGGGCCACTAAAGTGGAGAGCCCTTCAACAAACATCGTTCGATCTAAATGACAACAAGATAACAGGCCCCACAATTACAAATGTTCAAAACAGTCTTCCTACGAGATACTGACAAACCCAATCAATTCAAGATAACTCTTAACAACAGGTAGCACACCTTACAGAAACTATTGAAAGAAGAAGAAAATACGATGGAAAGCAACTAGAAAGGTTTCAAAGAAGCAATAACTCCAACGTTTCAGGAGGCTCCGAACTGTAACAAGTACCAATAATCACAAGGAGTGAATCTCCATCGAAACCCTGAACGAGATTTAGGAAGCGAAGAACAAGAAGACAACAATTAAGAACAGTCAAACACGAGAAGAGAAAGTCAAGGCACAAGCTGAATATTCAGATGTAGAGAAGCAAGTAAAGAGGAGCATCAGAGCCGGAAATCTGAAATACGTAGAAGACGTATCAATGACGGCGGCGAAAGCTGAAACAGAAGGAAATATTAGATAACTATATGACACGACGGAGAAACTGTTAGGAGAATATAGTGAACTAGAGATAAGTCAAGGACAAAGGAGAGCTAACCACATAGATTTAAGAACAGAGGAACATATGGGTAGAGTACATTGAGGAGCACTTCAGTTGACCAGCCCCACGGAAACCATCAAACATCGAAGCACCACTCACAGACCTTCCTATAGATGTCACTACACCAACGAAGGAAGAAGTTAGGATGACCATCAAGTAAATGAAAAATAGGAAAGCAGCACAACCTGACAGTTTACCATCTAAAGTACTAACGTCACATATAGTAGCAACTACAAACATGTTACACACAACATTCAGGAAAATTTGGGATGAAGAACAAGTGCCTACGGACCGGAATGAAAGACAAATCATCAAGATACCAAAGAAAGAACATCTGATCAATTGCGCGATTGACAAAAGCATCACATATTGTCAGTATAATGAAATGTTTTCAACATGATGTTGCCTTACATGATGAATGATTCAGCAGACGCTCAACATCGACATCAACGGATTGGACTCTGTGAGCATCGGTCGTGAATAGACCGCATTGCAAGAGAACGGATCATCGTTGAACAATCAATTGAATGGAACTCGTCACTATACATCAACTTCATTGACTGTGAGAAGGCATACGATAATATGGATGGGAGAACACTGTGGGCCCCCCTTCAATACTATGCAGTGCGCGGCTGACATAATCATCAACATCATGGAACATAACTGACAGATACATTCAAAGTGATGACTGGAGTCAGACTGGGCTGAATACTCTCGCCGTTCCTGTTTATTATGGTGGTTGACCGGATTATGAAGACCTCGAAAGCTGAGGGGAAGCACGGACTACAAAGAACAATAAGAAGATTTGGTTGTCACAGATGATCTCACTCTCCCGTACCATAAACATCAACAAACGCAGATGAAGACAATTAGTGTACCATTAACTTCTCCATCAGTAGGGTCTCAACATACACAGAGGAAAATACGAAATCCACAAACACAACACGCAGAACACTAACACAATCACACTTGATGAACGAGCTCTGGAAGATATGAAATATTTCACTTATCTGGACAGCACCATCGACGAACAAGGAGGATCCAATACACACTGAAAGGCAAACATTAGCTAAACAAGCATCGCATCCTTACAATTGAATAACATATGTAACTTAAAACAACTATCAACTAATAGCGAATTCAAAATCATCAATACAAACTTCAAGACTGTTCTACTGTACGAAACTGAAATCTGGAAAACTACTACGACCGTTATCAAATCGATACAAGTGTTTCCAAACAATTATCTACACAAGATACTCAATCACCATTGAACACATACCATCAGTAACAACTTACTGTGTGAGAGAAGAAACCAACTACCAGATGAAGAGTAAATTAGGAAAATATGATGGAAGTGGATAGGACGTGGATTGTGGAAATCAGACTGCATCACGAAACAAGCGCCGAATTTTAATCGTGAAGAGGGATGAAAAAGTTGGAGACCCGATAACACAAAATGTAGGGTATTGAAAGTATACATGTAAATATTTGACAGCAACTGGAAAGAAGTGGAAAGGATTGCTCAGAACAGGGTTGGATGGTGAATGCTGATGGTTGCACTATGCTCTTTCATGACTGGTATCAGGTATAAGTAATTGAGTATATAGGGAATGCAGCATGATGATACTTCCATATTGGTTACTTATTAAGTGGTATTTGCACTGAACTTAGATATTATATCATTTTGGCTTTTTCTTTAAGTTTACACTTTTCAATTATATACAATATCTCAGTTTGCAACAGTGTCAAAAAAGGATGATTCTGGAAAACTATTCACCTTAGTTTGCGAAGAATTATTGATATTTAGTTGTTTATGACCATAGACAGATAAGAATGAGATATCATAGAAATGCAGAAATAAAAATAAATATTCATAATCCTCTAGTAATATCTAAGAACCATACAGTAATATTTCATTTGAAAAATGTTTATCAATTGTCTCAGACTTGAATCTTTCTTCAGTTCCATACATTCGCTCCCTGTTCTTGACCTCTTCTCTTCGATCTTCTTAACCTTCCAAGCCCAGTCATTTCATTTTCGACTGTTGATACATACTACTTATATCCGTTGACACCAGTAGCATCACCAAAGTAGTGATTCGATAAAGTTTTAATTCTTCATCAATCGAAACTTTTATAGTGTTATCAGATGCATTCTACTGAATAGTCAAGCAACATATTTTCCAAATTTTAATGATGATGTTCTAACATAAACATTTATTAGAGGCACCTTTTATACTATGTTATACAAAATGAACGTTACTTTGGAATACATTGAAATAAAAGCTAATATATTTATTTTAACGCTCATATTTAGGCCTAATTTAGGTATAGTGAATTACTGTTTAACGGAGGATGCTATTCTCGGAGCAAATGAAAAAAAGCTAGAAGATGTTACAAAACATGAAATATGTCATGCATTGGTAAGCTCATTCTTTGAACATGTGAAGAAATTCACGTTGAAATAATATCATTTTGTATAGTATGCAACTGTTATGATTAAGGATTATTTTACCTCCTCAGTATATTTACTTTATTCTATATGAATTCAAAACGTTTTCAATATCATATTTTAATCAATTGTACGTTCCACGGTTGTCAGGATCAGGTGATACTATTCGATTGAAATCAAGGAACCGATCTAGTTCAACCCACCGTTAAAACCCGTAATCACTGAGAGGCCGTTTCGTGTAAATGTGGGGCTCCTCGGTAGTGTGCGTTCACGACTTCACACGTGGTAATGGAACCTTCGGTCTCACACACGAACTCTTAACCTCTAGACCAGTGAACCGGGATCCAGTGTAGTTAATGTTTAATTTCAATCAATCCATGAATTTGCGTCGCCATATTAGGTTGGTTCATGAGTTAAACTGACATTCAACAATTTCTACAACCGCATACTGCTAAAATGATACTATAGACGTCGGTTGTATAAGTATGAAAAGTATCAGATATTCTAACACACTTTCAAATATGGAATGTAATCTTAAATAATGGTTAACAAAAATTAAGATGAATGTTCACAAAACTCTATTTAACTGACTTCTTGTCCTAGCTGGATTCTCTGAGCTGGTCGGTTTAATAGTAAAGCATTCATTTTCTTTTTGAAAACCACACTATTATCACAAACTCTAGCCATATATGAAGAAATTTGAATTGCTTACCTGTATCTGAATCTTATACAAATGATATTGTCTCTAGAAGGAAAATAAAAACTTCACGAATAAGCTACCCAGCTCATAGGATACAACTCTACCCAAATTATCAGTCCGAGCTACCGAATTATTTTGACCATCTCTTGATTTTTTTTTGCAAGGGATTCCTTCCGACTGTTTACAGTAACTTGCCAGATTTAAGTCCGCAGTATCGGATGCCTAATGGAAAGTAAGTCCTTTTGGTTTTTCTTATCGATTCTTTGATCATTTTGATTTTTTTTGGGGGGGGGACTTTTCGTTTCTATTATAACCATGAATAAGCATACAACATTGTTTTGGTACCCTATTGATACCATCTTGGAATGTGAACATAGTGGAAAATGGACTTTGTAAAAATGATCGGAAATGAAAAAGATGAATTTTCTGTGATGACGTGCTTTCAAGAAGTTATTGTTCATAATGTTAGTTTAGGTTTCAATATAACTTTTGATATATTATCTGTCAAATTTCAAGAAGGTTTATGTCCAAACATTATTCATAGTAAATGTGAATAATAGATCTATGTGTTATTCATGTGTTTTACCTTGTGGGTTTGTGCAAATATCAATATACAACGTGATGAAACCGTCAATTAGCGGACAGTGAATTATCGGTCGGACCAATGATGCGTAAAACGTGTACGAGCAGTCTAGAGTCCTTATCGGTCATGCTTCCTGCTTGTAGCTGCCCGTTAAGGCCAAAACACCAATCTCAGCGTCTGAGATATGAATCGTATATTTCAAACATACTGGGTTAATGTGCCAACCAGACAGACCAAATTGTACCATAAAATATGAAACAGCATTTGTACAAGATTTAGTCCAAAATGGCTGTGAATGTGGGAGATAGTAATTGATAGACTGGGTATAACTCAAGAATGGTATATTGTATAATTATAGTTCATAGATTAAAATGAAGCTCATAATAAGAGGGACATGAATATGAATAGTTTAATCACAGCCCTACTACATATCAAATGAGATCTGTGTGGAGCATATGTATTTACTGCCTCCCTGTACCAATATCTATGTGTTAAAATAAATAAAATATAAACAACTCTTAACAGTTACCATTCATTATTCTCGTCGGGTTATGACAACATGACAATGAGTAACATAAACAAATGAATGAAAGAAAGCAGAATATGTTAGGTCCAAATCTAAGAAAATAACTGAAATATACGAATAATATATATAGCGATAGAGCATTTAATATGAGGATGCGTAAATCTAGGGAGTATATTATTCTTGCTTAGATCTGTTGCTTTAATTCACTCAAATGATCAATTCATACGAGCACAGATTTAAGTGATAAGTAGCTATTTTATTATTTTCCTGTTTTGTGTGTTTTGCACAGAATTTACTAAGTTAGCTATATTTAAGAAAGATTCAATGAAAACGTTCATGTTTCTAAGAGACTATGTGTGTATAGTTCAATTCTGTAACTAATGGTTATTAGAAGTATAGTTTCTTGATGAAAAGTACCTATTAATAACATATAGTTGTCTGGTGTATTACACATCTTTGTAGACAAATCGTTTTAAGCATTTTATAATTTAAAATGATGAGATAGGTACTTTGAAAGTTTGGATGTCTAGGATAACCGACGAATGCTCAATAAATCTACATTGTCAAGTGAACTATTTTTTTTTGGCGAGACTCTAATTTAAGGACGACCTTTGAACGAATCCTAAGTGACCTTGACAATTATTAACCAATCAGAAGAAAGTTAGTATAAAGTGAAAATATATTATATGAAAGTAATGAATTACAATGGATATTCTTCTTTTACATGATTTAAAAACTTGTTAAGGTTTGATTAAGGTTCAGAGGTTCTGAATTCACAATGCATATGGAATAGAAACTCGTCTATTGGGTTAGAGTTAGGTTTACGTGTAAGGTTAAGGTTAGGGTTAGTTGAGGGTTAAGGTTTAGGGTTAGTTGAGGGTTTAGGGTTAAGGTTTAGGGTTAGTTGGGGGTTTAGGGTTAAGGTTTAGGGTTAGTTGAGGGTTAAGGTTAGGTTTAGGATGCTAACATACGAGTTTTTAAATCATGTTAAAGAAGAATATCCACTGTAATTTATTACTTTCTTTTAATATATTTTTACTTTATGCTGTCTTCTGATTGACTAATAATTGAAATTGCTCAAACGCTTCTGATTGGCTCGTCCCTAAATTAGAGTCTCGCCGTTCTATCTGTTGTGACCTCTCATTAATCACCTACTCTATAAAATCCGCTGTGAACCGATCGTATGTTAGTAGCGCGTGTTGAACTTGGCTCCATGACCTTGAAAATGCTCAGACGCTTCTGAATGGCTCGTCCCTAAATTAGAGTCTCGCCATTTTTTTTTCACTGTGAACAACAAATGTTTAATCTGTGGAGTTCAGAATGTTAAATAATTCATCGAGAATAAATTTCCTCAGCTTTTGTAAAACGTTGATGTCAACATTGCAGCACAAAATGTTTAATGAATCAAAAACTGGTGTTAACGGATTTCAAATTGAGTAACAGGGTTGTCACATACATGATTTGTCTACCCAGTAATATACAAGATATAACTTATCTTTATATAGATTAAGATATTGACATGAAAGGTTATCTAGTTTAGTCTTGAAGCTGGAAATGTGTAAGTCCGAATTGACTAACGGCCTTGAGAGATAGAGATAAAAACTATTCTGTCACTTGATTAGTTGACAAGTGCGCGCGTGAGAAAGAAGACGAATCAACTGGAACACTACACGAACTATTCCTGATGCCCGATTCCTAATTCATATGAGTGTAAAAAACGACATGTATAAATAGATGATTAACATGACCACAACGTGCAAACATTTGAGAAAATACAATTATATCCAAAACTGGGGATTAGTTGGGGAAAATAGAGTACAAATGGTTGCGTTTAAAACATAAAAGCGTATTACGGCGAATCATACATCAAACGAAACTTTGTAGTTTAGCAAATGAACTAGGCATAAGAGTAAATGTTATTATTCTGCAAACTTTTAATTAAGGGAAATAACATAATGTGTTGTTAAGTTTACATTGACAATGTGACTAGAAGGCTAGAATGTATAACCAAATTTATTATCTGTTTTATTCAAGCTTAAGACCTGTACAGAACATAACAATGAGATGGTTATCAGCTAGAGGTGAATTTCGAGTAACTAGACGAATACTTAGACTGCCAAATATGCTTGTAAGTTATATCATTACTTTATTTTAATACGTTGAGACTTTAATTTTAAGTAAGAATGCATCGGCTATGGAAAAAGATGAAACAAACCACCGCCAATAATTGTAACATGCATTGTAATTTCTGACCACATTTTTTGAAATACATTTTAGGGTAATAATGTTTCATATGCCTGGTTATTTTATATGACATTAGTTAGAAGGGTCTGTTGAATTCACTTAATTGTGCGTAACTTCGATGAAATGATCAATAAAAGATGTTGCCATTGAATCCCTATCTCCGAATGTTTGATTTAGATCTAATAACAATGGACTACTTTTAATTGATCATCTGTTTTTTATATAATGCATGGTCAACTATAGTTTATTTAATAGTTTCTCAGATTTCTCCACGACAATGCACATTCATGGTGACTGTTATATGTTCACAACATTGAGTTCACATACAATTATTTCATGCCCAACTTCAATCAATTCGTAGTACTATTGATGTGAAATAATCTTGAAGGGTTCCATAGAAGGGAGAAATACCAGCACAATGGCTCCTGGTTTTCAGGAGTTGTCTAACTGAAACTATTTCGCGATGCAAACTACAAAAAATTTGTTGTAAATTGTAAAAATTCTTACCCCACTGTTGTTAACATTTAAGATTGCAGTTGATTAGCATTTTCGCCATATATGCATCCTAAGTTGCTTACGCAGTATTATCATCACGTCACAAGTTAAAGAATAGTTGACCATTGACTATTAGTGGCTTGCGAAACCCATGTTTCGTCCGCTGGATATCTGAAATCGGTGGCATAGTGGATAACACTTCGAAGTTTGAGCAACATGAACTGATTTGGAGTTCAATCAAGAAAACACTGGAATGAATGTGCGATTAATTGATGAGTCCTAAAATGGGACGAAACGGGGATACTGGACTTTAACACTAGACAAAACCCACGTTAGTTAACAGTTTTTGACGAAACAAGAAAACGAACTAGTTGGTATCAATACTTATTATCTTGATAAATGTAATTTGTAGCTTACATGTCAAGTTAATCATACCAATAACAACATATTACTCTACTCAAAATGATTTATGAAAATTCTTATGACTTTTAGTTTGATTTTAAATAATTTACTGCATCATAGTTTCTCTTAATTTTGAAATTATGTACTGTAAGAAGAAGATACTAGTTCAGTAATAAATCATCAGAAATTCCTTTCTATTTTCACTTCCATTCTCCTCAACCCGAGTTTCTTAGCATTCTGCTGCCAAGATTTCCACTTACGACTAGCGTTACACAGTACTTATGTTTGGCGACCAAAATAGCATACACTGCAGTATCGGTAGTTTGCAGAAAATCAATACCAAGCTGAACGGCAACTGTTAGGTACGGAAGAGATGCTTCCGTACTACGGTTAAGAAGAAGAAAATGCTCCGCACACTCAGGCAAATGCTCTAGTGCTGTTCAAAAAAGCAGAAACTGCATTTATAGGATGGGAATCACCTGGATTCAGAATCGTCAAAAGGATCATTAAAACAAAGAAGGAGGGAATCACAATGAATGTTATCCAATGTTATGCAATCAGCATTGATAGCAACGACAACAATAAAAATCAATTATATGAGAGGTTGCAATCAATCATAGCGAAGTGGCTTGGAAAGGACGTGACCATTCTTCTGGGAGAACTGAACGTCGAAGTCGAAAAGGCCAACATGTGTTATGAAGAAATCATGAAACGACATGGAATGAGTAGACGAAACAAATGGGAACGGCGACATTTACAAATACGACATGCAGAACACCAACACAATCACACTTGATGAACGAGTTCTGGAAGATATGAAATATTTCACTTATCTGGACAGCACAATAGACGAACAAAGAGGATCAAATGCACACCGAAAGGCGAACATTAACTAAACAAGCGCCGCATCCTTACAACTGAAGAACATATGGAATTCAAAACAACTATCAACTAATAGCGAATTCACAATCTTCAATACGAACGTCAAGACTGTTCTACTGTACGAAACTGAAATCTGGAGAACTACTGAGATCATTATCAAGTCGATAAAAGTGTTTCTAAACAATTATCTACACAAGATACTCAATCACCATTGAACACATACCATCAGTAACAACCTATTGTGTGAGAGAAGAAACCAGCTACCAGATGAAGAGTAAATTAGGAAAATATGATGGAAGTGTATAGGTCATGCATTGTGGAAATCAGACTGCATCACGAAACCGAATCGTAATCGTGAGGGGGAACGGAAAAGCGGGATAACCATCAACGCACTGTGTCAAGAATTGGAAGCAGAAAATAGAAGGATGAATAGCAACTGGAAAGGAATGTTGTTGACAGAGTTCGGCAGAGGGTGCTTGTGATTGTGCTTTGTTCCTCCATGAAGGGTATCAGACGTAACAGGAACAGAAAATAAATAATTACTCATTATGATTAATGTATGATGCAGTGCTCATAACCATTTTCTCTATTAAATAAATTAGCCCAAGTTATTGTTGTTTAAATATTGTATTTGCTGATAGATAAATTCTGGTGAATGCATCGGTGATCGAAAGACAACGACTATTAACTTGTGCAACTCAAGAATTATTGATAAATTTTAACTTTAATTATATTGAGAAAACAAAATCTGTGGGAACTTTTTTTTTATTATTAACATGCATGTGTACTTAGGCATTTGACTAAATTGTTCGTAAGATTTTCCAGCGAAAATAAGATGTACTTCATACTTTGTTACTTGCTCCCATTACCCCTCATCTACGAGCACAGCATAATCACAAGCATTCTCCATTCAACACTGTCTTGAACAATCCATTCCACTTCTTTCCAGTTGCTATTTATTCCTTTGATGACTGCTTCCTATCCCCGACACAATAAGTTATTGGGTCTGGCTCTTTTCCGTTCCTCTTCAGGGTTCCATGTTACTACTTGCCTCGTGGTGCAGTCTGATGATTTCCGTGATGAATATGCTATCCACCGCACTCACCATATTTTCCTAATTTCTTCTTCATCTGGTAGCTGGTTTTTTTCTCTCTCACAGTAGTTTGTTGTTGACGGTGTGTGCTCCATGGTCACTGAGTATCTTGTGTAGGTAATTGCTTAGAAATACTTGTACCGTTTTGATGTTGGTTAGAGTAGTATCAATAAATTTTGCTGTTTGTTTTTTTGTTTTTTCACCAAAGAGAGAAGCTAGAAGACATTTTGGATGCAATCAACTTGAGGGAATCGAATTACAAAACAGTCACTTTAGTCATAGAATCGCAGGGGTAAGTAACTTTCTATCATGACGCAATCACATTGTTTGTTTAGCACATTTTGGTTAAAAGGTGATTTGAATTTAAAATTCAACTAAATAATCACATGCCTAGTTTGGAATGAAAATCTAACATCCGGTTTCCACTCATCGTTTAAACAAAAGAAAGGATCCAGTCTCTGAAAATCAATGCATGGTGTCTAATTCTGATACATCCATTTGTTCGATACGTTGACAGTAAGACAATTTGGTAGTAATTCATGGTATGAAGTACAAGAAATACAAGGTTTTTCTGTTTTCGAAATATCTTTGATTATCATGAAACATCAATACAGTAGAATTTTCACATTACACGCGAAAAATGCAACGGGTTTCATTTTTCAAACATTTCTGATGTAGCAATTTCATCGTAAGTGTAAATATGATGGGAAAATTCTCCATTCATCTTATAGCTTGATGGCTCATACGAACAGAACACGTTTTTGAGTATATGTACTTAGCGATGTGGACTTGTGCATTGTTTACACAAAATCAGCAACTTTGGGGTGATTTTGAATGTTGTACATAACATTTATGTGGCAGATTGTTTCAGGCACCATTTTGGGTGAATTGCTTATTGTTGTTCTAGCCACCATGATCAGTTGTTTTGACGAAAGTAGATCATTTCATGATTTGGGATGAACTAAAGGCATCACGTTTAATAAGTCCTGACGAAAATCCGCTAACCATTTATGTCACCGTGTTTCTACGTGTTAAGTAAAATGTGGCTACTATTGGGAAATTATGGTCGTACGTCTTCTCTGAAACTCAGGTTTATAAAGCTAAAAATTTCATGATAATGCCTGATTTTGAAAGGGGTGAAAAGTAGTTAATAGGTATTTGGAACATGTAGGAAAAGATCGTGTGAACTGACTAAATCGCAAAATGTTCATCAATGTTCCTCTTTATTCGGTTATTTCATGGTTGAAATTTGTCAGTCGATCATTTATTTGAAAGATTTTGAATTATTTACAGCATGTGGATAGCGTAGTCCCGGTTAGCACGTTGACGAAATGCACAGTTTTAAATTATTTAGTTGAGAAATGAAAAACATCTATTCTTGAACACTTTTCGTAAGTGCCTAATGTGACAGTAGGGGATGAAGTATTCAACGGTGTCAACTGCTACATGTATTCTGGAAGTCTCATTAGCCCTAGCTATTTAGTGGCTGTTATGACCTTGGATATCTTGTTTTGCTATCACGCGACCTATCGACCAATCCGGATACGACTTATACGGATCTTTACACTAGGCCAACCAATGACGTTCAACGGGTGTGGGCAGTTTAGCGTCCTTATTGGTCCTAGGTCCTACGAGCCCTCCCACTTGAGTCCAGAACAAGATACCAGCTTCCGAATCAGAGCAGATCGTTTATTTCAGGCATACTTGGTTTATATATCAATCACACAGACCGCAACGTACCATAAAATAGGAAATAATATTTGTACACAAATAAGCCCAAAAAGTGGCTGTGAATGTGGGAGGCAGTAGTTAATAAACTGAACATAACTTAAGAACCGTAAATCGTACAATAATAAATTATAGGTCAAAATAAAGCTTATCATAAAAGAAATATAAATATACATAGTGTAATTGTTGAGTAGTTATACAATAAGAATATTAGTCCATGAATAGTCCTCGGAAGTTACCTGTAATTTAATCTCCACTCGGATATAACAGTGGCACATAAAACAATTAAAGATAGTGTGTCAGAATGTATTAAACCCAGGTCTCTGCCTAGTTGGATATAGTATATAGTTAAAATATCATTGAAGTTATGATATTTGTTAATAGATATTTGTTATGGTGCATTTCATTTCTTGACTGCGTTAGATTAGACGGAAGAATTGTCTGCATCTACTCTAGTAGGTTGTATTGAGCTCGTTCATAGTTGTTGTAGGTTGCGTATGATTCGCTTGTCTGTGTAGAAATCGAAGGATTGGGTTATGCTCGAGTTTGAGCTTACCAATTTATTTGAATTCAGTATAATTGGACAACTATAATGCCAGTGAAAAATATAGCTAATTTAACTTGGTTTCTCCTCCGATGATTATTCTTTTTTAATAAATGGTAGAAATAAGAAATCAAAAACTAGTTGGATTTATGACATGTACTTACTTACTTACTTACGCCTGTCACTTCTTGTGAAGGTGGTCAATTTATTATTGTCAACTCTGTGAAACCTACAATATTCTTTAAAACGCTTTTACAGAATGACCATAAATATTTATTTTTCATATGATCCCAGTGTTAGCGAATAATTTTAGATATGAAAGTCACCGAGATGCCATGCGCACAAAGCTAATCATAGTTGACCAAAGCATTACTTTAACATTGGATTGATGACAGATCGATACCTGACTTCATGTTCTTGGCATATAGTTCTGAGACCCTTAACAAACATTATAAATGAGGGGCCGAAGAATATGTCAAAATGCCTATGACAACAGAATGAAGCATTCACAATAATTGCAGTTTAACTATCAATGTGATTTTAAGATACTAATTACCATTAATATAATCTTAACGTTCTGAAAAAAAACTTGTTTTTCAGGATGATCTGATGACACCTAGCGCATTGGCTACACAGTCTGTTTCCAGAATAATTCTGGCTTATTTCAAAGACACAAAGTGAGTTATACATAGTTCAATATGATATTTATTATTAATTATAATAATTTCAATTCATATTATATTGGTTGTTTGAATAGTCCCATTGATGCGTTAGGGCTGCAAATGATCATTCACTTATTAACAAACGTACATCCTGTGCGGATTGCTTCGATAGTGTCTAACAATACAAGCATTATAAGCATAAATGGATGTTTCTGTATCACAAAATGTCTTGATTTGGACAACCAATAAAATAAGGAGAAAAAATGAATGGCCATTTTGCTCTAGTGAGGAACTATTTAAAAGTATTCATTTAATGTTCCACCAGATTTGTTCAGTGGAATTCACTTATGTTGTGAGTTTGGTAGATACCAACGAACTGTAAAAGAACAAATTCTCTTAATGCTACGAATTAGCTGAAGTTATGAATCCTAATCATTAGGTGCTAACGCATCGGTCTGAAGGTAATACGATCATCGTGAAGCATTAAGGCTCTGATATTGATCTTTCGTGAGATCATATATTCCGATCCCTAAGGAGCTTCATACTCGAACGAAACAACTGTTCAATGTTTCCTTGTTTTTAACAGTTATCCAACCAAAATCAATATGAATTTTCGAAAGCTTACTTACTTACTTACTTACTTACTTACGCCTGTTACTCCTAATGGAGCATAGGCCAACGACCAGCATTCTCCAACCCACTCTGTCCTGGGCCTTCTTTTCTAGTTCCATCAAATTCTTGTTCATTTATCTCATGTCTATCTCCATTTCCCGGCGTAATGTGTTCTTTGGTCTTCCTCTTTTCCTTCGGCCTTGAAGATTCCATGTGAGGGCTTGTCTTGTGACGTAGTTGGGTGCTTTCCTCAGTGTTTGTCCTATCCACTTCCAGCTCTTCTTCTTGATTTCCTCCTCCGCTGGGATCTGGTTTGTTCTCTCCCACAGTAGGTTGTTGCTAATAGTGTCCGGCCAATGGATCCGAAGTATTTTGCGTAGACAACTGTTAATAAACACCTGTATCTTGTGGATGATGGCTTTCGTAGTTCTCCAGGTTTCTGCCCCATACAGTAGAACTGTCTTGACATTTGTATTGAAAATCCTGACCTTTGTGTTGGTTGATAGTTGCTTTGAGTTCCAGATGTTTCTAAGTTGTAAATATGCTGCTCTTACTTTGCCGATCCGCGCCTTCACATCTGCATTTTCGAATGCATTACTTTCTAAATCATAACTGATTATGAAATAATAAAAAAGTACAGAACAATTTCGCTAAACTGTTTGCCAGGATAAAACGAGTTTAACGCATTTTGAAGCTTCATATTAGCTTCATCAATTCTTAAGAAATGACAAATAATATGATTAGAAATGAGAATGAACTGATAAGCACAACGAGACAGTGAATCATTAGTTAACTATAAGGATGTAAACTATAACAATAAAATGATAATTGAATAATTGAATTCATGAGTCAATTAAAGCTAGACCACTATAGCAAAATCTGGAAATACTGGACGGTCGTTTCGTCCTAATATGGGACTCCTCAACAGTGTGCATTCGAACTCAGGACCTATCGGTCTTACTGAAACTGTCATATTATTTATTGAATATAAAATGGTACAACGAAAAAAGCACACAACAAATAATGAATAAATAAATAATTAAATGGAGTTAAAAATACAAAAATAATTTGTATGCGAAACCTCTACTTCATTATCATTTGATTGATTTCTATTTCAATTATACTTTATTTAAGCTTTTATGATGTCGACTATACTATGGCCACTGAATTCCATTGGGGAAAAGGTTTAGGTTGTGATTTTGTAATGAAAAGCTGTTATGAATTTATTAAAAATAGAAAAAGAAGGTAACTCGAAAAGAAAATCGCTTTTGTTTTATTTTTCGTTTGTTTTTTACACAATTTATTATTGTGTCGTTTTTGAAAATTTTATAAGTAGTATGTGACTACCCAAAAGAATTTTGTGAATTTTAAACTTACAGTTGTAATATTAGATATTGCAGTCACTGGATATTAATCTATATAAAAGACGTCTTACTTACTTACGTGCTAAAATACTTCATTACGTACTTACATACGTCTATGACCATCTCTTTCCAGTTCCTATTCATCTTCTTCATGTTTGCTTCCCATTCCCGACATAATAAGTTATTATATTAGGAGTTTCTGTATATTTACTTTTATTTCTGCATTTCTATGATATCTCATTCTTATCTGTCTATGGTCATAAACAACTAAATATTAATACTTCTTCGCAAACTAAGGTGAATAGTTTTCCCGGATCATCCTTTTTTGACACTGTTGCAAACTTTATCAAATTAAACAAAACTGAGATAGATATTGTATATAATTGACAAGTGTAAACTTAAATAAAAAGCCAAAATGATATAATATCTAAGTTCAGTGCAAATACCACTTAATAAGTAACCAATATGGAAGTATCATCATGCTGCATTCCCTATATACTCAATTACTTATACCTGATACCAGTCATGAAAGAGCATAGTGCACTCGTCAGCATTCACCATCCAACCCTGTTCTGAGCAATCCTTTCCACTTCTTTCCAGTTGCTGTCAAATATTTACATGTATACTTTCAATACCCTACATTTTGTGTTATCGGGTCTCCAACTTTTTTTATTCCTCTTCACGATTACAATTCGGCGCTTGTTTCGTGATGCAGGCTGATTTCCACAATGCATGACCTATACACTTCCATCATATTTTCCTAATTTACTCTTCATCGGGTAGCTGGTTTCTTCTCTCACACAATAGGTTGTTACTGATGGTATGTGTTCAATGTTGATTGAGTATCTTGTGTAGATAATTGTTTAGAAACACTTTTATCGACTTGATAATGATCTCAGTAGTTCTCCAGATTTCAGTTTCGTACAGTAGAACAGTCTTGACGTTCGTATTGAAGATTGTGAATTCGCTATTAGTTGACATTTGTTTTGAATTCCATATGTTCTTCAGTTGTAAGGATGCGGTGCTTGTTTAGCTAATGTTTGCCTTTCGGTGTGCATCGGATCCTTCATGTTCACCGACGGTGCTTTACAGTTACGTAAACGTTTCTAGCGCTTCTAAGGCATCTTCACCTTCTTGTCCATCCGTATCTCTTCTAGGTTTACTGCCTGTCTTATGACTGGGTGAAGAAACAGTGTTGGATATCTGGTCAACAACCATAATCCGTCGGAATCAACCTTGCTAAAAAGACGCTAAAAGACATTTGTATAAAACTAGTTATTTTTCGCGGTACCGGCTGGATTGTATTTTAAGCGATTTAGATGGTGGTTGGAGGTAGTCAACAGGAAACCCTGGACCCGGGAACTGGTGCTCCCAGTTCCCTCAAGATTACAGGTACACCTTGCTGACGAGTGCCAAGTGGCACGAAACCCGGGTCCAGAGTTTCCTGTTGACTACCTCCAACCACCATCTAAATCTCAATACATAGTGCCCGCAGTTTCGAGTCACCTAGACTGGTGGCCACATTGCAACATCATCGATAGCATCCGATCTGCACTAATAAGGACTAGACAAGCATGACATTGATCATCACCCAGTGATCAATCAATTGTGTATTTTAAGCGAATTACTCAGTGTAAACATTCTTTAACTTCTATTACATGAGTAAATAAATGTTCAACTACAGTGAAGACAAGATGTTTGTTTCAAAATTAAACTGAATGTCTTGGGTTCGAGTGCTGCGTGCGGAGTCGTAGATGTGCACTGCCGAGTTGTGGCATACTAGGACGAAAGGGCCGTTCAGTGCTGCCAGGTTTACAATGGTGATCTAGCTTGAATCGACCCATGATTCCAACTGTTAAGTTATTCAATAATTGTTAAGTTCACCAATTTTTTTTTGAGAAGTCTTTTATTTTAATGTCAAATAAGATTTTTCGTTTTCCAGAGGACAAGACATCCAGCCGTTTTGTGATAAACCTAATGAAATAAAATGTTTACGTTCTCAAAATGCAAAAGCATTTTGTACGCTGTATAAACGTGAAGGTGAGATAAAACCTGAATTCCAGTATATGGATAACTCATTTAATGTATCGGTAAACGAAAGAAAATATTATAGAGGTTTGGACAGATATGACTATTGCCCAGTATTTGATGTAAGTTACCACAGTTTATATACGTATTATTGGTGTAAACATTATGATACTGTTCTTTATGTAAGATGTTTGTTGAAAGGTAAATAGTGTAAATTTATATATGCCCATAAAACATAAAAAGGGGAATAGATACAGATTTCAGTTAATTTTCGATTACCTTCATTGATGATACACTAGCGTACACTGATAAACTTTATGTATATATATTTAAAGCCTAAGGGCCTAGACTATATCAAATGATCGAAGTTACATAACCGATGGTTTAAATCCATAATAAGGATGAAAATTGTGAGCTTTGTCCCCAGAGTAATCTGACTGAGTTTCCTCAAACTAATAATCGATTGTGATTAAGTCTAAAAACATTTTCCGAAACTTGAACAGTCTCAAATAATTTGACATGACTGTTACGGGAGAATTGAAGACATTTGGCTGATCATAATCAAATGTCAGTAATCAGTTTTGTGTGAACATAAACACTGAATAACACTTCATTAAATAGAGTTGGCTCACACGCCTTTTTCACTGAGCGTCATTTTGCTTCGCTTTGTCTTCCTCGTCTCATTCGCTGAGATTCCCTGAATATCTGTTCACATCAATGATTGTACAAAATATATGTATTCCAAAATCCCGTTATTCGCTAATGCGATTTATGTCGATAATTATACACGAGGTTTGCGATTATGTATATTTTGACAACAATTATTCAGACGATCAAATTAGAGTCAGATATAGGGCCACTTAAGTAGTGAGCCCATTGATGACATCGCGCGGAGCAACGGACGTCTAAATAAAGGGCCCCACAGATTACTAATTATTATACTTTGTGAGCAACTGATGAGAACCTAACGAAACTTAATACAAATTAATGTTCTTTTGTACAAATCTTTGTTCTTCACTCTTCTTTATAGTGAAACAAATAAGGCCAGCAATACCATATGGCTTGTTTCCTTTTTAGTTTTGTCTCTCAATAAAAAAACATTAGCGGATGATATAAAATAATCAATTAGAGTAATATAATGATAATTATCATTATCTTAATAGAACTTCCATATATAAAGAATAATAGTAAACAGTTTATACGAATATTCGTCAAGATTAAAACGAATAGTTTGACAGTAATTGAGCGCCGAGTATAGAGAAGTCATTATATGTGAAAATTATATTTGAAATATTCTCAGCAATTGAAATATAACTAATTCCAACGTTTCGTCCAGCTAACTTGTCTGGACTTCTTCAGGGTAATAATCAAAATCAAAATTATCAAAGAAATATATAGCTTTTTAACAATCAAGATTATACTGTGTCAAACCAATCATATTTGGATGTTGATTTTTTTTTAAAATAGGATAAAATGAGTCATTTAACTAGAAATCATGTGGAGAAATCAACTACATGGAAATACTTAACTGAGTAACAAATCGTATGTGTGTGAGTGTGTAGGTATGTATGTATGTGTGAGAGACTGCACTAGTTTCTAGGGGGATGCATGAATAAATTCGCTACAATCGGATAAACTGGTGAGCCCATTGCTATACCCTCTTTCTGTCTGTAAAGTTGACCTCGATATATGAATAAGGTAGATCTTAAACATAATTCCAAGCATTTTATAACCTCTGATGGATCTAATGGGCATCGTAAATTCAAATCTAAATCAGATTCTAAACAATCATTGATAATATCCATAGCTCGACTGATAGGTACATTAGTGAATAAGGAAGATACATCAAAACTTACCATTATTTCGTCTTCCTCTATATCGATTGTATCAATTAAATTCTTGAATTCCATAGAGTTTTTAATTCCATGATTAATCCGTTTTTCATATGATTTGAGAATCTTAGCCAAATATTTAGCTAGATTGTAAGTCGGTGAATTTGCATAGTCTACCACTGGTCTTAGTGGAGTATTATTCTTGTGGATCTTTGGTAGTCCATAAAATCTGCATGGGTTACAACTCTTTGGATATAACCTAATTTATAAGGACGATCCTAGCTTAGCTTTTAATGACTGTAAGAGTTTGCTAGTTTCCGCCTTGAGTTTATCAAGAGTTGTAGTAAACAATGTATTCATATTTGAAGACTCATTACACAAATCCAGAAGATAATTTTGTTTTATTAACCTTGACTGAAACAATTTACTCAATCTGAATTTATTTCCTTATAGATAATGATAACAAGTAATGGTAACATAGCTGTTTGTGAAAATAATAAATATTAGAAACCAAGGTTCGTTTATAATAACATTTTATTTCTGAGTATGCATATATATGAATATATATAGTTTACACTAAAGTATACCTAGTTTAGACTAATGTTATATATGTGTTCAACTACCAATGTTTTTACCACGGACAGCATCATCGACGATCAAGGAGGATCCGATGCACACCGAAGCGCGAGGATTAGCGAAGCAAGGGTAGCATTCCTGATAAGTCATGTAGGTTGAACGCTATATACGAATCCTAAGCTATTCCCGTAACCCGTAGAATAGAACTACACAGCGACTTGAACTCCAGAGAGAAGACACAAGTATGAGAGAAAACACCTTATCCCAAGGTTCATTTTAGTACAGAAAATAAAGGGTATTTATAGATGTTGGCGTCTGTTAAATAAACATATTATTTCAGCCAATCCGTTAACGTCATATTATGCTACCGACCAATGGTAGCGCGTTACGCTGGAATTCTCGAACGTTCCATCACACTCTGATTGGCTGGGACCATTCGGCTCCTTTTGGGGCCTCTGGAGGCTCCGTTGAAGTTCTCCGGAAGCCGACCCAACAATTCCTACAATCAAAGAATATGTAGAACTCAAAACAACTGTTAAGACTGTCCGAGAACTACGGCGATCATTATAAAATTGATACAAGTATTTCTAAAAAATTATCTACACATGATGCTCAATCACCATTGAATACATAACATCAGCAACAACCTAATGTGTAAGAGAACGAACCAGCTACTAGATGGAGAAGAATTTATGGAAAGATGATGAAAGTGAATTGCGTATAGATCAAGGAAATCATCAGACTGCATCACAAGGCCAATGGTAACATGGAATCTTGAAGAGAAACAGATAAGTGAGAGACTCAATCACCTACGGTGTCGAGAATTGGAAGCAGACATTAGGAGGATGAATAGGAACTGGAAAGTAGTGGAATGCATAGTTCAAGACATAGCTGGATAGAGAATGCCCATGAGTGATTTATGCTCCTCCTCCAGTGCTAACAGGCGTAATGAAATAGGTGAACATAAAAATATGACAACATATATAATTTCATTGATATAAGTATTTCTAAATCTGGATTTCAACAAAATATAAGTTCCATTTGCTTTAACATTCTGTCTCTGATCAGTTTTTGACAAGTAATACAAGATTGTTTCCACTAACATTTAGTATGATATGAGAGAGGTGTAATTCTTATCCAAGCTATGGAGGAATCAGTCAGTCATTCAGTCAGCTAGAACATTAGACCAGACACATATATGCATCGGTTCAAGTTTCCATACCTTATTAACACAACAAGATGAACACCGGGTTCATAGAAGTAGTTAATTCAGCTGTGGTAATATATAAAATAAAGATTGCATATAAGAATATAGTACGGGTAGAAAGAATTAGTTCGTAGAAAGAAAGATCTGAAGCAATTTTGATCACATAGTTTAAGAGATTACATAGTTCAGAAACTTTGACATTCACTTAAGAGTCTGAGTCTGAGATAAATAATCTAATAGTTTGACTGTTCATTAATTAAAGTCTTTATAATGTAGTATTTAGAAATTTACTGATATATGTCAACGAATAGTGATAAAGCAGATTGATATTGTTCATTGAAATGTTCCAAACTCAATGAATCCCTTCAGTAATGACAATCACATTGCATATACAATTGTGTAAAACATTAAAATATTCGGATGATTATGTTTCGTTTATCATCCTTTTTTTTTGTAGTTTACGATAATTTCCGAAGTTTATTAGAGATCATGAGATATAGAAGATAAAATGTGCTCATCGAAAAGAATTATTGATTTGTCAACAATTTGTTCCTTCAATACATTCATTATCATTGTTTTTTTGTTTATTCAAATATCTAACAGACATTTAAAGTTTCATGTGTGTTTTAAATTAAATTTATGTAAAATATATATTTTATTTAAAAAACAATTTACTTAAACTCTTATCTAATTGTTACATAACAGTATGGGATTGTGACGATTGTTAAGGTTTTGATTGAGATTATCAATCGGTCGATGTTAAACCTCGACGTGCTATGTTCAGTGGTATAGGAGTAGGTTGGAAGAAAGCTAGGGGCGGCCAAACCAAAACATGGCACAAGTCCATGAAGTCACTGACAAGTGAACTGAGTCATGTTGGTAGGTGTAGACTACCTGGTTGGGGACCGCGAGATGACAGCAACCGATGGTTAGAGACCCTGGATGACATGGCTCAAAATCGTTTGGAATGGCGCAGGTGCATACACTCTCTGTGTTCTCCCAAATTCTAATCTTCTGAATTCTTCATGTCCCTTTTTTCCTCTTTCCAGATTTATTTCACTGGATTATACTCTTTAAATAACATCTCCAAACCCTAATCTTCCCGATTACTGCTTATACTCTTATTACCTCTACCACTACGGGATTTGAATCGACAAGTGCATCTCTGTGCTAATGTGGTGTGGCAACTCGAACTGATGTACGTACGTACGAAGTTCTACGTTGTTACTGACTGACTGACTGACGATGTTGAACCACCACTGAAAATTTGGAAGTACTAGATGGTCATTTTGTCTTAGTATTGGAATCCTCAGCAAATGTTTAACTAAGATCCCACCTACGAGATTCGAACCTAATGTCTTCAGTCTTGCGCAATTTTAATTTCGAGGAAAGAACAGTGGAAAGATAATCAATTGATGAAAATATGTCATGATTTCAGCAATTTAAAAGTGCAAACATTCTCTTACATTTGCAAAATTGTTTTTCCTTTTGATAAATGACAATATATATGGAGCAACAGCCTTAATCATTATCTTAAAAATGATTGAAGAATACTCTTAGTCTGTGAACAGTTAAAAGATACTTAACATTCTCAAATTGACTAGTGGTAGTTACAATGTACAGAATCGTTGAACGAAACAATGATGTATTGTTTTCTCGTTCATAGCGGTGGTGGTGAATTCAAGAGGTCATAGTTTCTTATCACTTATTATTGAGTCAAATATATTTAATTTGAGAGAACAATTGTTTCGCCTAACTTTATTTTCAGCTTCCACAATCATCATTTCTTAATTATCGCGTGACTACTATGAATGCTCAGCGTATAATTATGTATAAGATTATAGCACCTAACCTACACTTAAGTCTGTTTACGTTTTTGTCAAGCCCTTCACTTGAAAAGTAACAATATTTCTACATATTTGTAGTATTATTATCATATCGGAATGATCATGTATGCTGAAGTGTGTGTTACGGTCTATACACACATCCCTCATACTTGCTTAAATGATGGTTGCTCAAATCGCTCGATTATTCATTCTCTTTCATTTATGTATTTGTTTTAATCTTATCAATTCATTCGACTATTATCTCACCTCTGTACTTATCCATTTGCTAGAAGGATAATTTAGGGTAAAGGAATGTGTGTACTTGAATTTCGAATGCTAGACATTTCATGAATTTAATATTAGTTATATCTATTTTATATTCATTTGAGTTTAGTTTACTTGATCTTATTTGTTTTAAAGCCTCACATGAAGAATTCACCCATAAATAATATGACACCATCGTCAGTCACAGATTAGAGCGGTACATAAATCCCCAGAATAAATGGCTCTGTTAGTTTTCGACATTGGATGCTGACCACATTGGTTTTATTGGACTCACCTAGCTGAAAGCGCTCGGTCATGCATCCGCACAAAATCACGAGTGGGAACGCCGTGCTCAACAACCCCTGCAACCGCTAGCCATATTAGATCAGACGATCCCCGATATATTTTTATCCTATCAAACATATCTTCTAACCTCTTCGCTTCTGTTTTTTGATTTCACTTGGTGGGTACGATTCATAAACGATGTCACTGGTTAGAGCGTTGTCAAACTCCGAATACCTGTGGCATCTTCAGAATTCATCATACAGTCATAGACTGGATAATTGACCTTCTCCATGACAGGTGGCAAGGGGTAAGGGTAAATTGAGCTCACTCGTAGTGAAGACCTGTAACGAGTGGAGTTTGTAGTGTCAGTTATTATGCCAAGCCCATATACCTTATTCTAGCTTCCGGACATCCCATTTTATTCATTCTACTCGAGCCATACTTTGACCTTGTTATTTATTCGCTTATCAATCTAGACTGTTTTTATATGAGCTTATATGTGTGTGCCCTTCTTATCCTACTAATCACATGTCTGTAGCTTTATTTTGTCTGACTATAAATATTGAGTAACGCTTGACAAAGATAGAGTTGGCTTCCCAGCCATCTTCCATACGTGTCAAAATTGCTTTGCTATGGCTCTCGCTCGCTTGCTTGCATTTCAGCACAACTCTTCTATGCTTGTTTAACGCATCTGTACATTTGGATATATGTGTGTGGTCTCGTAATAAACGTAATCAACACTTCGTATTTGCCTTCTGATTAATATACCGTTGGGACGTTATATAGAACGGTTATCAAGACGAGCTGTATACGAAGTTTAAGGATTATATCGGATACCGACCACCACAAGTTCCTCCAGGCACAATCCTCGGTCCTCTACTCATTTTACTTTATGGAAATGAATTACCGACTGTAGCAAATTCATTCGTTCAACTTTTCGCCGATGACACGAAGATTTGGAGATCTATACACAGTATGTCAGGTAGAATATTATTACAGGGTGATCTCAACTCATTAGTGGCATGGATGGACGGATGGTCACTAGATGTGAATCACAACAAGAGTGTGGCTATGCAATTAAATAACTATGGTGATTCGCATTACTACACAATACGTGGATTCGTGTTACCAAAAGTAACAAATTATAAAGAATTTTGAGTCGCGCTATTTAAAAGGACAATGATATTGTTTCTCGTCGAGGTAAACTAACTGTTTTGATCGTAAATTACGCATCAAAACCACTGTTTACACTTGAATTGAATCTATTCCACTTAAAGTGATATTGTATTGAGTGTTTTGATTTTGCTTTTGTGTATTTATTGCATCAAAGCATACTTAATCGACTTTTACTTGATTTATTTAGTTAAGGCTTGAGAATTCTTTTACATATCCTGTTTGTGTCACCATTGTAGTTGATTTTCAAGATGGACGGCTCTGCTCATAGATGTGGACAACCCTATTGCTTATTCCCGTGAAGAAAGGGTTGCAATGTGATGAGTGTAATATGTGGTTCTATAAGATGTGCGCCCGATTAAGCCCCATTGCATATATGAGGTGCTCAAAGCCGAACTCACATTGGCTTTGTATGTTTTGTTGCTCGAGCAAAACATTATTCATCCAGGAAGCAATTAGCCTCCTGGCGTTGGTTAATAAGAAGGTTGACGAGGGCTGTACTGGTAACATGGGTACTGATGGCGAAAATTGCGTCAGTGTCATGAGTGTTGTCACGGCGCAAGACAGATATCTAACTGTGCAACCCGCAATTAAACCTTCTACCCCGAAACAATCAATGAGCGTGTCGCTCGAATGCCGTGAACACGATTTCAAAAAGAAGATAAACTCGTTCCTAGTTTAATTATTTGAAATCTAGAGGAGTGGAAAGACAACGACCCTGCTAAACGACATACACATGACCTGCAGTTAATGAAATCTGTGATAAGACATTTCCACCTGAAGAGCTTTCACTGGTACATATTACGAAAGTGATACAACTCGGTAAATAAGTCGCAGGCGAGACCCAACCAAGAAGAATCCTGAAGCTGATTCTCGGGAATTTTGAAGAAAGAGATATATTATTGAAAAACGCACAAAAACTCGTGATTTAAATATTCGTATTCGGCCAGATTGACCGCTTGAGGATCGAACCAAGTGAGAGAGTGCTCTTACGGAGTTAAGAACTCGCAAGTTAGATGGCGAAACTAATCTTACCATTAAGGGTTTTCGGGTAGCATTGGCTTCCAAGACCTGTATGGGTAGAACGAATGATTCCAGAAACACCTTAAGTGTGTGATACACGAACATCCGTAGTCTTAGAAACAAAACGCTTGAGCTAAGTCTGATGGTCGGTGAATTAAGTCCTGATATAACTGTTGTTACAGAAACTTGGTTCACAGTAGATATAGAATGTTTTCCCATCATTGTAGACTATATCTGTATTATAAGTGATAGAGTTTTAAGTTTCAACGGGAGAGGCTTAATCTTATACGTTAGGGATCCTTTTCGTATACAATCAATCATATCGGAGGCTCATGTCAGTGGTACATGTGAGGTAGCATGTTGTAAGATGAAATCTAGAAATGGGTTAGCGACTATAGGGGGTATACACCGTAGTTCATGTTGTCTTGCTGACAGCTTTATCTTAAGAGCATGGCAGAATGTTGTCTCATCACTGGGGACTTCGACGCACCGCATATCAACTGGATAGAGCTTACAGATCCAGGTAGTGGTTTCGATAGCGACCTTTTACCTACCGTTATTCAGTGTGCATTTGTACAATGTATCACAAAACCGACACATATTGATTTCAATCATGATCCGTCACTGCTGGACCTCGCTCTCACCCACCACTGTGAGGATGTTTTTGATATTCAGCACCTTCCCCCACTAGTGAACAGTGATCACGTTGTAATTCACTTTAAGTTTAGGACACATGGTATGCAGTTAGTATCTGCTCCACCCCGTCCCAATATCTGGCGAGCTAATATTCCAGCAACCAGAAACTGTGTTATGTCGAGTGACTGGTTGGTTGAAGTAGATGGATAGATTGAAGACTAATGGAATAAGTTTAACGCTACATTCGAGTCCGTAACATCACCGTTTATCCCATGGTCAACACGAAAAATATCACATTGCCCACCATGGATTAATAAGAAAACCCGGAAGCTGTTAAATCGTAGAAAATACTTCTGGGACTTATTCTTCTTGACAGGTTATACATCATTTAATCGTGAGTACCGGAAATTCCGGAATATTTGTAAGAAAACTATTGCTAAATCCCGTATTACTTACAAATGACAGTTGGTATATGATAGCCGTACTTGTCCGAAACGACTGTTTTTCGTATGTTAAACGGCGAGTGAAACGTAGTGATGGTATTCCCCCGTTACTGTCACACGAAAATTCAGATTTATTAGTTGAATCAAATCTGGCAAAAGCTGAAACTTTTTCAAATTATTTCTGCGAAATATATTCTACGTTTATTGTAACAAGTACCTGTCCCAATCACACCGAGATACCAGCCATTTAATCTATACAGGTGACTGAGAAAACTTTCCTTCCGTTGATAACTAGCCTCAAACCTTGTAAGATATCGGGCCCTGACGGGTTACGTCCACGGCTGCTGTCATCTCTTGCGGACGTTATTTCAAAACCGCTCGCAACACTCTTCATTATGTCCCTTTCACTCTCTCAACTCCCTAGAGATTGGAAAGACGCTATGGTCAGCCCTATATTTAAGGATGGTCAGTTTAACTAGCATTGTTGTTAAGTTACTTGACAAGATAATTCGGGTCAGGTTGCTAAGACACATAGATTCACATAGTCTGTTAGCCCCTGAGCAACATGGATTTCGTAACAAGCGTTCATGCTTGACTAACTTATTGCGAGAGAAGATTGGATAGCAGCCTTAGATAAAGATCTGTCTGTCGATGTGATATTCATAGATTTTAGCAAAGCATTTGACAAGGTTTCACACCTAGATCTTATGCAGAAGCTCACGAGCTTCGGAATAATGGGTACTGTATATGACTGGATAGGAAACTTCTTATGTGACCGCAGACAGAGAGAGAGGTTCAATGGAACCCTATCCGATTGGAAGCTGGTCAAAAGTGGTTTACCCCAAGGCACCATCTTAGGCCCTCCGCTCTTCTTTAACGAGTTACTTTTGTTGCTTAGGTCGTTGATATTATTGTTTGCGGATGACGTAAAAATCTGGAGAACAATAAAAAGTGAGGCTGATCACTTGGATCTCCAAGCTGACTTGGACGATTTATTTGGATGGGCTAGAGATCGGGGCTTAGAAACCAATTTTAGGAAGAGTGTGCTAATGGACATTGGTGAAGGTAATAGTTGCCATTATACTATTGATGGCAAAGCTCTTGCATACGTTCAAGAACATAAAGACTTAGGAGTAATAATAAGACATGACTTAAAAACAACTACGCACTGCAACGCAGCCGCTGTCAAGGATTTTCGTGCGTTATGGTCACTTCACCGAGCGGTCAAATCTTTTGACGAGGAAATGTTTCGAATTTTATATCCTACTTATGTGAGACCACATTTAGAGTACTGTATCCAAACCCATGTCTGGTAAAGGATACTAACTCACTTGAGCGTGTCCAGAGTGTGGGAACGGAATTAGTGGAGGGCCTTTCTACACTCCCTTATGATGAGCGTTTAAAACGCCTAACCGCTTTCCCCTTGTCGTATCGTAGCACGCGAGGTGACCTTATACTGGAATTTTGTATCTTTAATTATGATTTGGGTGTTAATATGTTTTATCTTTTTGCCCCCTCCAGTACTAATAATCTCCGAGGTCATAGCAAGAAGGTTCTTAAACCACGATCTAATAAACTCAAAGCGGGGTCCCATTTTTCTCATCGAGTAGTCAATGACTGGAACGCCCTACCCGAATAGGTGGTATCAGCCCCATCACTGAATATTTTCAAGGAGAAGCTGGACCTTCAGTGGAAGACAATGTCAGGATTAACACAGATTAATCAACCTACCATCCTTATTAGCGAAGACTGAAGATTGAGTCATGATGGGCAGCAATCTCAAAACTAAGAGTAATTGCAAGGCTTCTACAGCAAAAGGCTCTAAGTTTTTATGGGCTATTCGTAGGTGTTTTCAGAATTTGGATGAAGAAATGTTTAGATTATTACACCCGACTTTCGTGAGACCTCATTTAGAATATGGGATTCAAGCAGCGAGTCCTGGTTTCAAGTATCAGGCAGATATGCTGGAACGAGCCTAACGACTAGGGACTAACACGGCTAAAGGTCTGCCCGGCCGATCTAATGATGACAGACTGAGACCCCTCAACTTATTTTCGTTACCTTACCGTAGAACACGGGTGACCTAATATTGACTTATCGTATACTGAAAGATGACCTTGGTACCAGTATATCTAATCTTTTCCTTCCTTCTGTGATTGATCATTTGGGAGGACATTTAAAGAAAGTCCAAAAAATGAGATCAAAAGCGACTACGTCTGGAATTTCATTTCTCACACAGAGTGGTGTATTACTAAAATTATCTACCAGAACACGTAATATCAGCACCTTCTGTTGATATATTAAAAACTAGAATGGACCTCCACAGTGTTTCAGACTGCAAGGATTAATATAGGTTGATAGACCTCTCATCCTTATTACTGAAGACTGAAAACCTTGGGCGCGTCAAGGTTGCCGCGCCACCTGAATGAGATGTCTTTGGTTGAGAAGTTAAACACCCTAAGACTAATAATACGACAGAACGGTGGGATTAAAGGGTCGTTCTTAACTTTATTCAGGTAAGGGTTTCACTTTTAAGGTTTTACTATAGGACTGACGAACTGAAATGGGGTAAATTAGTTGGAACTGACAATTTCGGAAATAAATACTATGAAAATAATAATTACTTCGTTGGTAAGCTTCATTCATAAATTAACGTCAGGGAGAAATCGTTGGGTTAGATATTCGAATAGGTTTGGTTGGGACTATGAAGGGTCTCAAGTCCCACCAGAATGGTTTGTTTATATTCGTCTATTTCATCGAAAAATAGGCACCGCTGGTTACACCACATAACCGACGAAACTCCTGTGTCTCATCCACCAACTGTTTACAAGTGGTCTGCTGAACACTCTGAAAATTTGACCTTGCAGAAGGACAAGAAGTACATACCTTACTCAACTACTCGTCCAAAAATTGAACCTTGGGAACCACCGAAGTAATTCATTTCGTCAACCAGACCATTTATTCCGTATGAGTTTCAGCGTATAGAGTTATCTGTCATCAAACTAGTTTTTTGTAAATTGACTCCTTAACTTTAGTCAGTTATTGTTTTGAATTTTATTTGCTCTTAATAGTGCGTTCGATTTTGTCATTCTATCAGTTTATTCATTCCTGCGTTATCTAACTACATAGTAAGTACCCACTTTGGACATATTATAGACCGTTGTCTGTTAGTTATCCTGATTGTAAGTTGGTGGACTTCATTTTCCACTATCTAATTAACTTTTCATCTCACAAAATGTTTTACAACAGCTGGTATGGATTTGTTCCAACTCAGCAATAAAGTACCGATCTGTCCGTTTGCCTGTTAAAGCCCCTTAGTTGGCTATAAAGGTGCCTTTACTGGACACTGACATCCAGTCTAGTAAATTGTTTGGTGTTTTATGCAGTTTCAGTTTAGAGACGAGAAGAGGCTAAATGCCTGTGTTAGTCTTCGTAATGGTAGTCTCTCAACTGACCCAACTTTCTTTAGAAGCTTCAATCATGTGTTGAGGTAGTAAACTCCATTCGTCGATTTGATGAGAAAGTCAGTAGCCGGCCAACAAGTAGTTTGTCCTGGGCTTTTGAACCTTTATAGAGTGCCCTCGTAAATTCTGTTCTGCAAAGCAACAAAAATGAAGGAATATCAAATGCAAATTTGCCATGAAGTAATTTAAAACTGGTCATTTCTGATTTTTCTATATGAAAACGGAAGTAGGTTTAATTTACTCAGTTGATCATCATACAAAAGATTTGCTATTTCGGGAATCAGCTTATTTACGGTTCTTTGGATAGGCAGCTCACTGTCTCTTTAAACAGAAGCTAGTTGACTGGATTCAGTACTCGATTCAGGGCTAGCAAACACCGTATACAAAGTCAGAAAGGCTTTAGCAACAACATGGTTAAAGTCTTTATGTATTGACCATAGGATTCTAAAACCATTGGTGGCTATCGCACAGCATTGTGCATTTGTTTTAAAGCTTTGACTAACTATAACTTCTCGGTCATCGTGTCCAGACAACGCGTAGCCCAACTCTCTTCACTGTGCATGTATCTGTACCTTGGTGGCAAACTTACATTATTATGCACTTGGAAGCATTTATCGGTAACTTCCAAATTCTAGACCATTCAAATAATTTTTCCAGGTCATCTTAAAGCTCTAAGCTATCACCTTTGCTTTCTAAAGATATAGCCAGCCCTGTCTGTTGTCCGATCTGAATTAATGTGCTAACTTTAAAGGAGGCCAGTTTAAGTGGAATACATGGTTTCAGAAACCCTGGTTTATAATTTGTATTCAGTGGTAGAATCCAACTCTCAGCCAATCAGTGACTTGAAATTGTTTAAATAGGACATATCTTCCACTATAGGCAAGCTGCTGTATAAGTTGGAGAATAAAATAATATACAATATGTGAATAAAGCAATAGATAGGTGATATAATGTGAATTAAAAACGAGTATTAATAAGTAGTTTTAAGTAGAAGTTGCGAAGATGAGAATTAAAGCTTAAATAGGTTTTGCAATTGTTATCGTCGTTTAGGTTGTGTGGTCTGGTACATTGCCCGGAGCCCAAACCGGAACAGGTGATTTTCTTAAGGGGCCACTCCTCGGAGTTCTGATCCACAAGACAGTGGAGCAACTTTAAGACATGCGGTCCGATGGTAGCCGGTGATCAACAATAGGCCCATGCACCATTTATTCCCTCAGGATAACGTAACCCATGTGCACCATTGGTTTGGGATCAGGGTTTTCCATTTCCACTAGGTGGATCCTCCGTACCCACCAACCCGGTTCAAGCGTCGAACATTCTCAGACTACGTGTTAGAGGTGTTCGAGATATAAATGAAGTTTTCCAAACAGTACTTGATATAGTTTAAGATGAGTTGCACTGATGTTGATTCTTTCATTACTTATATCTGGATTTTATTCTGTGTTTATTTTCTACCAACTTCTTATTCCCGTCCAGTTAAAATAACAATTTTATTTTATTGTGTTCATGTCTGTGCGATTGAAAATCTAAATTACTGAATGAGTGAACTTTCGTAGGTTCCTATGTAGTTCTATATACTTTTGGATTGATTTGATCTAACTTTTGCAATTTATTCCTGTAGTACACTCTAGACATTATTCGCATATTGTGGAACGGTTAAAAGTGCAATGATGTGATTAAGCGTAGATTATTAGACAAAGATGACAAATTAGTTAGTAAAGGTGTGAATCTTCATGTACTAAGGCGGTTGAGACATGTGTTATGTCTCTCCACTATCCATCTCGACACGAAGTGTTTGCTGTTGTAAGAGTATGTTGAAAGAAAGTTCTACCAGCACAAGACAGCATTAGTTCATGAAGTCACTGACTGTTGGTCTAGGTTGTGTTGGTAGACACAGACTACCTAATTAGGTTCTACAGGGTAACCGCGATCAGTGGTTGAAGGCGTTGGGTGACATGTCTCAGAAACAATCTCAATGGCACGGAAACATTCACTCTTTCTTTTATTCAAGGTCTTGAGTTCCAGTATTCCTTCATGTATGCATTTTTATTCTTTTTCGATCTATGTTCTATACTTAGTCTTTCTTACTATCGTTGTTACTTTAGTTATTTCTAGTCACTTGGTATTCTTGTTGTTGGCTTAATCTCGTATTGACTCATTAAAGCAAATTACATCAACGCTTATTTGTGCTATGCTCTATGTTTATTGCAACTGAGTGACATTCTGAAGTGTATTTTATAGATTGGGTGAATAAAATATTAGACTTCTAGTTTTTTTGTTTTTAACCATAAAATCAATTTGATTGAGTAGTACTTGTCGGTCCTGCTTCCTATCTAGCCCAGCCACTTAAGTCCACAAAACCAATCTCAGCATCTGCAATATCAATCATTTATTGCAAACATACTCAGTTTATATGTCAACCAGACAGACCACACGTACCATCAAATAGGAAACAACATTTGTACAAGAATTAGCCAAATGTGGCTGTGAATGAGGGAGGTAGTAATTAATAGACAGGGCATAATTCAACAGTGATAAATCGTATAATAATAGTTCATAGGTTAAAATAAGGCTCATAATAAGAGGGAGATGAATATGAATATTTTAGTTATTTAACAATTATACGATAAAAATATACGCATAGTACTAGTCGATAAATGGATCCCAAAAGTTACCATTCATTATGCTTATCGAGACATAACAAAATGTAAGTTTATAAACTGGCACAACAACAGAACATGTGATCATGTTTATTAACTTTAACATTAACTAGAAGGTCTTGGTTCATACATTTTATGATAGAGGTATTCCATCAGAAAGTCTTGCATAATTCCTTTTGAAATTTCTCCCAGTTTTAATAACTCTCAAGATTTTGGCTCAAATTAATTTTTATAAATGTCGATGAAATGTAAAGTAACGAAATGTCAAACTGTGGTGCACGGGAACACTAGTAGGGACAATCGAATGTAGTACAACACAAAATCTCATAATAAAATCTGAAAACCATACAGTAAATTCTTCATTTGCAAAATATAAATCAATTGTCCCAGACATGACTGTTCCTTCATTTCTTCAGCAATCATTCTTTGTTCTTGTTCCCGGTTATTTGATCTTCTTAACCTTCTGCCACCAAGTATTTCACTTTCGATTGATGATACATACTGCTTATATGTCGACATCAGTAGCACACATGGCAAACTGAATTTTTTTACTTTGCTAGATGGTAATAACTACGCGTCACTTTGCATAATCTATCCAGTAATTGTTTCTGATTGGCCGTTTGTACGTGTGATATGTAATGAATGGTCACCAAGTACTAATTAATGTTATCCTGTTATATATAACAATAGTCAAGTTACTTGATGCATCGTATTCAACTGTGGTGTATGCTACTGATATCGACAGATATTAGTTTTATGTATCATCAATCGAAGTGTCTGGAGATAGGTTAAGAAGTTCGAAGAGAAGATAACGAGGACAGAGCAAGATTGGTGCGGAAACGAAGGAACAGTCATGTCTGAGACGACTGATTGGCATTTTGCAAATGAAGTATCTACTGTATGGTTCTTAGATTTTACTAAGAGATTTTTTAATTTTGTGTTCAAATACATTTGGTTGTCTCCAGCTATGTTCTCTTCGGATTTATACAATCTTACGATACTCGGTCAGTCAGTCAACTATGATACTGATATACATAAGTTCACATTTTTGAAAAACAATCAATCCTCTTGACTTTGCAAATATGCTTATGTACGTGAAAACATTCCCAATACAGGAGAATCGGAAAACATGGATTTACGAATACCCTTTAAATGATGCCTCAAAATAAGACCGAAAACGACCGTGATGGCTAGCGGTGACAGCAAAGTTGAACGTAGATAAGAATAGAGGAAACTGAGACTTCTAAATTAATTACCGAGTGAAGAGTGTCATACAACCTATCAGGGTATAATAACGATGAACAACTGATTGCCTTTAACTAACAAGGTCAGGATTAATATTGAATGACTACAAAGCTATTCATTTCGGGGAGTTGCTTGTCACTCGATATGTTTATTAACAGGTTCTACGCTTTGGTTAATAAATTTCAACCACCCAAATGCAGACAGAGAAACCTAAAGATTTTAGAGATTTTTTAAATGTATAGGACCCAGATAAAATAATAATTGTTTGACAGGGATACAATAAGTGTAGTCTACTAGACAAGCAAAAGTCATTAGGAAGTCAACTGATTCTCTCTCACAAAATAATAAGAATAAAGCTTTGAAAATGTGCGAAATAATTAAAACAGTGTCTGACACATTAATTTGCTGTAACTATTTAGCCTGTTAGGTTACCCTGAAATAATCATATTGTCTTTGTCCACCACATTGTGTTAGTGTGTGTCGGAGCTGCATCTGATGATCTCGTAAGTTGGTAATTAGATTTTAAATCTCACTCTATCGAAATACAGAAATATCAAAGAGCCATATAATACCATTATGTACAGCGTCCTTCTATACGACTGCTACTCAACTACCAATTAAAAGAGCATATAGCCGACTAAAATCTCAGAACTTCGAATTCGTACCAGTTAAAACTCAGATGCTACATAGAGAGGGATAATTTCCCTTACTAAATACAGGTTGAACTTTATTGAATGTCTATCGCTGATTCTATAGCGAACTGACTGTATCATAAAACTTTAGCAAACGAAATGATTTGTTTCCAGGTGTCACTAAATGTCAAGCTATTTTCTCCCTAAATACAAATGTTAATACCTACATCTTAAAACAATGCATTGCAGAGTTCTTCATGAACTTTAATCTTTTCAAGCCACAACCACACTATTTCTACTTAACACATTTTCAGAACAAAAAGAATGAACTAAATATCTATTCTATAAGACGATTTCTAGTAATCTTAGTCATTGAACTGAGATTGTAATAGTAAATGACGGATGAATATTTCTACTCATGTTAAAGTTCAGTGTGGCTTAGTAAATCGTTTTCACAAAAAGCACAACTATAGGAGCGTCATTATTTTTTTTTCAAGGTTACGTTCGTTGCCGATTCATACACAACCGCGAACTGAGCATCGACGAAGACACATGTCAATCAAAAAGATACAGAAATATAGAATGGAATAGTAAGCTAATTTTTCTATTGTAGAGAGAATGATATTAGTAATCAGTACCAAATTGTTGAGTCGGTTTTCCGAGAACTGCAACGGAGCCTCCAGAGGCCTAAATGAAGCCGAAGAGTCCTAGCCAATCAGAGCATGATGAAGCATTTTAGAATATCAACGTGGCGTACTACTATTGGTCAGTAGCATAATATGTCTTTAGCGGATTGGCCAAAATATAATGTTGATTTAACAAATGTTAACATCTATAAATACCCATGTTTTTCTGTACAAAAATGAACCTTTGGAGTAAAGTGTTTTTTGCCAATTTTGCGCCTTTTCTCTCGAGTTCAGGTCGCTGTGTAGTTCTAGCTTGCGGGTTACCAGAATAGCTAAGGAACCGAACAAGGCGTTCAAATTAACAAGACTTACCACAAATAATTTCGTACGCCTAAATTTCTTGACTGAGACGTTAGTAAATGGTGCGAGTACTATTCATAACTGAATAAAATTTTATTTAAATGAAGACTGATTATTAATTAAGTAAACAAATGGACCATTGTCAATACATGTTGATCTGATCAGACGTTAGCAACTGTTAGGGATGCAGAGGAATATACCAATAATTATCATGTTAAGTTTAATGATGTCCTCGGAGTTTAAATGGACACTTCCTATTGGTCGATATTTGTTCATTTGTTAAATATTGTACAAAATGTTGTTTTCTATTTTATGGTACGATGTGGTATGCTTGACTGGTATATAAACAGAACACGTTTGAAATATAACGATTCATATCTCAGACGTTGTGACTTGTGTTCTGGACTCAACTGGCTGGGCTAGACAGGGAGGCGGGACTAATTGGAACTCTAGGTCGTTCGTACGTGTTTTACGTGTCACTGGTTCGATCTATAATACGCTGCTCGCTAATCTTTCAGTCAAGAATGCAACAATTGGCACGGGGTAAAAATCGACCCAAGTTTAAAGTCACAACAGCAACAATCTCTATGCTTGTATATCAAATAGACATATATCCAACAAATGAATGACTTTGGAAGTACAGATAGGATGGTCGATTTGAAATTCACAAACTAAATTAATAATTCTCTAATAGACATTAAGAAAACGAAATTCAGCGAATGAATCACATTCAACCAGTATATTATCAAGCTGTACAACCATATTTATACGTATGAAATTATAAGTACCAATTCAGTGATAAATTATGAACAATGAATAAGCATGGATAATGTGGTAGAAAGACTAGGATACTGGGTGATGTTGTGTAAATAATAATAATAACAATAATCAAAGTGAGTGTAACATCTATATGATATGTTGTGGTGTTTGAATAGACTAATGATACCTTTGTACTTGTTGAATGCTTGATTTCGAATTCCAAACACAGTACATTCGTTTGTGCTTATCTAGCAGTTCTTGATGCGATCACGTTATTTCTGGGATTCTATGATATTCGGAAGTATTTGAATTATAGTATGAACTAGTAATCCCAGAAATAACGTAATCGGATCTAGAACTACTAGATAATCACAAACGAATGTACTGTGTTTGGAATTCGAAATCAAGCATTCAAAAAGTACAAAAGTATCATTAGTCTATTCAAACACTACAGATTCTTACTTCTTACTATAATTCAAATACTCATAATCATCATATATGTGTAAATAAAATTGGTGTAAAATTAGTAAGTCAATTATGGATAATAAAAGTGCTTCTAGGCATTGAATGGACCATGTGAAATAAAGTAATACCAGTAGTAATTGAATAAAGTCACAGGTACGAGAGAGAGAGAGAGATAAATAAAGCGAGAATAACAATTATGAATTTAACATCGATTAAATGAAATTAACATCTATTTGGTGATTTCTTGTGCCTATGTTTGTGTATTTAAATAAAATGAAGCTTTCTCTACCTGAATTGTTTGGTGTATATGGGACAGGAGAGTTAGGTCATCTGACAAGTCCAAATCGTCTAGTTGCGACCAAGGTGTCCACTGCATTTCGTGCTTCCCCTGAGATGTGGGGTTCCTTATAATCCGACCATCAACCAAGAGAAAGAGGAAAGGCGAAAGTGAGCAGTCTTGCTCTATACCGGTTTTCACTTGGAACCCATCTATGAGCTGTGCAAATTGAAGATTAGTTCAATTTAGGCTTATTGCAACTCATATTTTTACACTTATCGTTATATATCTCTTGGATCAGTTGTATAATTGAGAATTTCTTGGACTTATGGTGCAAACCCATTAGGGAAATACCATGGGTTGTGAGTTTATGAGATGGTTTTTGACTGTTAAAGTAAATAAGAAGCATGTCAATCGATATATGATTTCTGGTGGTACGACGTGGCAGAGTGATGGCTGCTCATGAGATTGGATTATTGACTTATGTCCCCAATTAGATTGATTTCAGAAGACAAGACAGCTGTTCCGTAGAATAGACTTTTTCTAGTAAAATGACTTGCTTATATGAAAGAAATTTTCACAGAAAGATAATTAAATCTGATTGGTTTTGAAGAAGGTCGAATTCGATTACTCCAATACATTATAACTTTCCTCTTTATATCAGAAAGCTTTACACTACCGGATTTCTGTATCAAACCTACTTGGTGTGTTTACACATTACAATCTGGTGTAGGCGTATTGTCATCACGGTTACTAAAATATCAACAAGAGGGGATATAGCATGTTTGAATCATTCCACATCATATTGGTCAATCCATTTCATTTACTAAGTTTAACTACTTGCAAATACTAGATAGTAGTGTATGTCATTTGAAATTATACGGTTACAGCATTTTGAAAAACAGTTTGTCAAACTTTCTTTATTTCTACAAAATGAAAACATCTGTTATTGTAGCGTCGAGCAATGCGACCTGGAATTCTAGGTCTAAACTGGATTTTCTAGTGACCAGGGATGAATTTTTTCGAAGAGATACAGCAAAAGTAGAATCTAGATTGAAAATCATTGACTGGTTTGAGCTTAGTATGTTAAATATGAATTCGTATGTTTAGGAATATGAGCACTTATCTTTACAAAATTCAGAATGTTGCTGTTACAGATTAAGCTAATTTATATTCAAATTGTCTTTTTACAAACAAATGAAGTTATCCGCAATGTTTTTCCAATTTCAGGTAGACAACATAGCTAGAAGATACTCCGTTAACTCTACTGACTTTTAAAGGTCATATATTACTGGATAGTATCCGTTTATTCTAAAATACCGAAAACAATCGGACTTGACATTAAGTATGATCAAGTTGTATACTGAGTCTAATAAGCTGTAAAATATGAGTAACTTCCTTATTTAAAAACCCAAGCCTAAATATTCCTTACGTTAACTAAACTTAAGAAAAAGTGAGAGGTCAGAAGATAAACTGATATTAAGAGATGAACTGTTTGATGTGTTTTCATCTCATGGTGCTGATGAGATACGGCAGTTCAGGTTAACGCACATCTGCATAAGACTCTATGTTGATAATATCTCTATCCGTCTGTCTCTTACCATTTCTGAAAAACTCATACTCTCGCTTGATTTTAGTTCTTTGTTCACCAGTATACTATTAACTAGAACTATTTGTTATGTATACAACTACATTGATTAAATCAACATAGATGGGTCGCTGACTAACCACTTGCAGGAAATAGTGTTATGCTATACTTTTAATGACCAGTTCAGTTTCGACAACAAATTGTGTAGACAAGGGAGTTGATGTATGGTGCTGAGCTCCATTCAATTGATTGTTCAACAATAACCCGTTGTGTCACTATTTGGTCGGAAATGGTCGGTCTTTACGAAATTTAGCTTGTTGATCTCGAATTCGTGCGTCTACTGACTCTTTCATCCGGTTCAACAACACCTAGTTAAGAACCTTGCTTGACAGTGATAGTAGTGTGATGTCTCTGTAGTTCTCACACTTACTGAGATCTTTATTTGGTACCTAGTTGATGTATCCTCACCTCCAGTCTGTTATCCCTTATTCTTGCTTCCAAACCTTCGTGAAAGGAGCGTGGAATATATTTATAGTTACCTCTATGTCCGAATTCAGTGCTTCAGCTGGTATGCCGTTTGATACTTCCGTTGTTCTACTCCTGCTTTGTCAGATGGTCGTGCTAATTTTCTCAACTGTTGGTCCATTGAAGAGCTCTTTAAAATGTTCTACCCACCGATTTCGTTGCTCTTGAGTCTGAGTTATCGGTTTGTCATTCACATTATTGACAGGTTTCTCTGGTTCGTTACGTTTCTCTCCACACTTCTTCATTGTCCCACTCCCTCTGCTAGGTCTTCCACGTATTTCCGCTTATCAGCTCTGATGCTCCTCTTCACTCGCCTTTTTGCTTCTGCGTGATCGATCTGCCCTTGACTTTCTAAACTAGTGTCCGGCTGTTGTTGTTTGCTATCTGGCTATTCAGTTGTCAAATCGTTCTCACGGTATCGATAGAGACCACTTCTTCATGATAGAGCTTCTTGTGATCCGACAATTCCTGAGATTTTGGAGTTAATACTTCTTCAATCCGTTTCATTTGTTCTCCATAGTAGTTTCCTCTTCACTGGATAGACCGTGTAAGGTGTAGAACCTATTATTAAGAGCTATCTTGAATTGTTTGGGTTCGCCAGTTACATGCAGTAAGTCTGGGAGGGTTGCGGATGGTGTTTAAAATCAGTTCAGATTGGTAATAAATTGTTCACTTGATTTTAACCGAGCAAGTAATCAAGTACTAAAATTAATGACAAATCTTAGTACTGATTCGTGGTCAGTTGAAAGAAACCCATGAATATATCAACGGGATTGCATAGTTTAGCATTTCGTTTGAAAATGTTCACTTGTATATGGACATAATTTAGGAGACAGAAATGTGGATAAAACACAATGTACATATTCAACTCATTTCTTTGTAGAATACGCTTGAATAGCTCTTTTGAATTGAGATAAACACGTTTACAAAGAAATCAGTTTTTTATGGTTTAAGTTGATGATTGTAGTTTCCTAATGAGTCATAAATGGGATGGTTGATTTCCAGACTGATTGTTCTCTATTTCCGTTATTCCTCATTGAGAAGAGTTGTTTTCGGAAGAATGAACAGTTTTATGCTTTTATCTATACTGGTTTGGAAAGAAACGTGTAAAACTGATAGTTTTCCGGTTCAGAAGTTAGTAGATAAGAATTTTTTATGCTCATGAAGAACTTTAATTTCACGATAAATTCTCATCGAGTTTCGAATTAGTGTGTTCAGATTAACAAGGCTAGTTAGGATGTAGTTAGATGGATTCATTCGCCAATCACAGATTTATACAGGTGGCTTGGAGCTTTGCTACTCGAATGTGGATTAACAATACTACCTGTTTGCCTAAAGGAAGGGAATGAGATGGAGTAGAATTCAAACCTGTAACTTTGTAGGTGGAAGGCGAATGCATTCACTTCTCTCAAGCACCACTAGGTTGTTTCTATTCATTTTCGCAGCTATTTGACTGGACTTTCCAGTCTTTCACATTGTTTGGATATCATATGAACGCATAGCAATGGTTGCTATGGCTATCAGAAGGGGCGTCGTGCACATAAGCATGTAGGCTCCACTTTACGAAAGGAGGTACCTCAGTCTGTGTGTTAATGAACACGTAAAACTTGTGCTTTGGAGTGCGTCAAGGATGAACTTATTCTTCTCAGAAGTACGACGGAAATTATTTATAAGGCTTTGCGTAGGGAAGGACATGAAAGAAGTTTGGAATGGGAAGACATAAAGAAATGTCCTTATATTAATCTAGAATTGAAAATGACTACACTGTCTATTCATTGAATAGTCGGTTTTCCACAGAGAATATTCTAGACTCCCTAGTAAAAATGTGTTTCCTATATATGTGGACGACAAACCGCTTCATTTGGTCGCCTTGTTGTACATTTACCAGTTCATGGTATCTTGTAAAGGAAAGTATATTTCCATAGTAAATGTTTTTAACATGGATATGAGAAAATTGTTCATATTGTTTCTACAAGGTTGATAGGGAAGTGTTTGTAGCGTGGCGTCGAGTCGAGATTAACTATGAACACCGCTACCAAGAAACACGTGCCAAGTAAATCAGAAGGCGAAGGTTGAACGTAACCAAATAAATCCATAAAATCCCCGAGAAGCCAAATATTAGAAGGCAGTTAATGGACCAAGTCGAGATATATTCGCTGGCGATCTCGTGGCATCGAAAGGATACCGAGATCGTGCCAGGATACAACCTTGGTTACAGAAGGTAACCGAATTCGCGCGAAATCACAATCAAAGTGTGAGTATATGAATGGAAGCACAATATAGCTGTCATTAGCACAGTCAAACAAAAGCACATTAAAACAAACACTGGTACAGTTGGTTATAATAATAATTGTTTTTATTAAACCAGTCGTGTTCTCGTGATAAATGTGAGTCACTACATGTTTAAGAGTTTTGTCGTTAAACATTCACCTTTCTTCACATAATTATTTTAAGGTTATTTATAGAATTCATCCAAATCTGCAAAGAATTCTTGTTCAGCCCCATAAAAACAGTAGAAGCTCTTACCAACCATGAGATGAAACATGAACTTAGAGTGCGAACAAAGTATATCTTATCCTTGTGTTTACTGGAACCTAAAACTATTATTGTTTTAATTTCATTTAATCGATGTTAAATTCATAATTGTTATTCTCGCTTTATTTATCTCTCTCTCTCTCTCGTACCTGTGACTTTATTCAATTACTACTGGTATTACTTTATTTCACATGGTCCATTCAATGCCTAGAAGCACTTTTATTATCCATAATTGACTTACTAATTTTACACCAATTTTATTTACACATATATAATGATTATGAGTATTTGAATTATAGTAAGAAGTAAGAATCTGTAGTGTTTGAATAGACTAATGATACTTTTGTACTTTTTGAATGCTTGATTTCGAATTCCAAACACAGTACATTCGTTTGTGATTATCTAGTAGTTCTAGATCCGATTACGTTATTTCTGGGATTACTAGTTCATACTATAATTCAAATACTTCCGAATATCATAGAATCCCAGAAATAACGTGATCGCATCAAGAACTGCTAGATAAGCACAAACGAATGTACTGTGTTTGGAATTCGAAATCAAGCATTCAACAAGTACAAAGGTATCATTAGTCTATTCAAACACCACAACATATCATATAGATGTTACACTCACTTTGATTATTGTTATTATTATTATTTACACAACATCACCCAGTATCCTAGTCTTTCTACCACATTATCCATGCTTATTCATTGTTCATACTTTATCACTGAATTGGTACTTATAATTTCATACGTATAAATATGGTTGTACAGCTTGATAATATACTGGTTGAATGTGATTCATTCGCTGAATTTCGTTTTCTTAATGTCTATTAGAGAATTATTAATTTAGTTTGTGAATTTCAAATCGACCATCCTATCTGTACTTCCAAAGTCATTCATTTGTTGGATATATGTCTATTTGATATACAAGCATAGAGATTGTTGCTGTTGTGACTTTAAACTTGGGTCGATTTTTACCCCGTGCCAATTGTTGCATTCTTGACTGAAAGATTAGCGAGCAGCGTATTATAGATCGAACCAGTGACACGTAAAACACGTACGAACGACCTAGAGTTCCAATTAGTCCCGCCTCCCTGTCTAGCCCAGCCAGTTGAGTCCAGAACACAAGTCACAACGTCTGAGATATGAATCGTTATATTTCAAACGTGTTCTGTTTATATACCAGTCAAGCATACCACATCGTACCATAAAATAGAAAACAACATTTTGTACAATATTTAACAAATGAACAAATATCGACCAATAGGAAGTGTCCATTTAAACTCCGAGGACATCATTAAACTTAACATGATAATTATTGGTATATTCCTCTGCATCCCTAACAGTTGCTAACGTCTGATCAGATCAACATGTATTGACAATGGTCCATTTGTTTACTTAATTAATAATCAGTCTAGATTAGATGGTGGTTGGAGGTAGTCAACAGGAAACCCTGGACCCGGGTTTCGTGCTACTTTAAATGTCTGTTAGATATTCGAATGAACAAAAAAATAATGATAATGAATGTATTGAAGGAACAAATTGTTGACAAATCAATAATTCTTTTTGATGAGCACATTTTATCTTCTATATGTCATGGCCTCTTATAAACTTCAGAAATTATCCTAATCTACAAAAAGATGATGAACGAAAATTATTCATTCAAACATTTTAATATTTTACACAATTGTATATTTAATGTGATTGAGATTTAGATGGTGGTTGGAGGTAGTCTACCTCCAACCACCATCTAAATCTCAATATATAGTGCCCGCAGTGTCGAGTCACCTAGACTGGTGGCCACATTGCAACATGATCGATAGCATCCGATCTGCACTAATAAGGATTAGACAAACATGACATTGATCACCACCCAGTGATCAATCAATTGTGATTACATCTCAGTCCTACAGGAGGTTAGTCACGGCTCGGATAGCTCAGTGGTAACGTCTCTGACTGTGAAGCTGGGTGACACGAGATCGAATCCGCCAGGGAGCACCAGTTCCCTCAAGATTACAGGTACACCTTGCTGACGAGTGCCAAGTAGCACGAAACCCGGGTCCAGGGTTTCCTGTTGACTACCTCCAACCACCATCTAATCTAATTACATAGTGCCCGCAGTGTCGAGTCACCTAGACTGGTGGCCACATTGCAACATGATCGATAGCATTCGATCTGCACTAATAAGGACTAGACAAGCATGAGATTGATCACCACCCAGTGATCAATCAATTGTAATAATCAGTCTTCATTTAAATAAAATTTTATTCAGTTATGAATAGTACTCGCACTAATTACTAACGTCTCAGTCAAGAAATTTAGGTGTACGAAATTATTTGTGGTAAGTCTTGTTAATTTGAACGCTATGTTCGGTTCCTAAGCTATTCTGGTCACCCGCAAGCTAGAACTACACAGCGACCTGAACTCGAGAGAAAAGGCGCAAAATTGGCAAAAGACACTTTACTCCAAAGGTTTATTTTTGTACAGAAAAACACGGGTATTTATAGATGTTAACATTTGTTAAATCAACATTATATTTTGGCCAATCCGCTAAAGACATATTATGTTACTGACCAATAGTAGTACGCCACGTTGATATTCTAAAATGCTTCATCATGCTCTGATTGGCTAGGACTCTTCGGCTCCTTTAGGGCTTCTGGAGGCTCCGTTGCAGTTCTCGGAAAGCCGACTCAACAATTTGGTACTGATTACCAATATCATTCTCTCTACAATAGAAAAATTAGTTTACTATTCCATTCTATATTTCTGTATCTTTTTGATTGACATGTGTCTTCGTTGATGCTCAGTTCGCGGTTGTGTATGAATCGGCAACGAACGTAACCTTGAAAAAAATGATAATGATGCTTTTTATGAAAACGATTTACTAAGCCACACTGAACTTTAACATGAGTAGAAATATTCATCCGTCATTTACTATTACAATCTCAGTTCAATGACTAAGATTACTAGAAATCGTCTTATAGAATAGATATTTAGTTCATTCTTTTTGTTCTGAAAATGTGTTAAGTAGAAATAGTGTGGTTGTGGCTTGAAAAGATTAAAGTTCATGAAGAACTCTGCAATGCATTGTTTTAAAATGTAGGGATTAACATTTGTATTTAGGGAGAAAATAGCTTGACATTTAGTGACACCTGGAAACAAATCATTTCGTTTGCTAAAGTTTTATGATACAGTCAGTTCGCTATAGAATCAGCGATAAAGACAGTCAATAACGTTCAACCTGTATTTAGTAAAGGAAATTATCCCTCTCTATGTAGCATCTGAGTTTTAACTGGTACGAATTCGAAGTTCTGAGATTTTAGTCCGCTATCTGCTCTTTTAATTGGTAGTTGAGTAGCAGTCGTACATAAGGACGCTGTACATAATGTATTTCATGGTTCTTTGATATTTTTGTATTTTCATAGAGTGAGATTTAAAATCTAATTACCAACTTACGAGATCACCAGTTGCAGCTCCGACACACACTAACACAATGTGGTGGACACAAACAATATGATTATTTCAGGGTAACCTAACAGGCTAAATAGTTACAGCAAATTAATGTGTCAGACACTGTTTTAATTATTTCGCACATTTTCAAAGCTTTATTCTTATTATTTTGTGAGAGAGAATTAGTTGACTTCCTAATGACTTCTGCTTGTCTAGTAGACTACATTTATTATATCGTCGTCAACCAGTTATCATTCTATCTGAGTCTTATACATTTTGGTTTCTCTGTCCTTATTTGGGTGGTTAAAATTTATTAACCTAAGCGTAGAACCTGTTAATAAACATATCGAGTGACAAGCAACTCCCCGAAATGAATAGCTTTGTAGTCATTCAATATTAATCCTGACCTTGTTAGTTAAAGGCAATCAGTTGTTCATCGTTATTATACCCTGATAGGCTGTATGACACTCTTCACTCGGTAATTAATTTAGAAGTCTCAGTTTCCTCTATTCTTATCTACGTTCAACTGTGCTGTCACCGCTAGCCATCACGGTCGTTTTCGGTTTTTTCTGAAGCATCCTTTATAAGGTATTCGTAAATCCATGTTTTCCGATTCTCCTGTGTTGGGAATGTTTTCACGTACATAAGCATATTTGCAAAGTCAAGAGGATTGATTGTTTCTTAAAAACTTTAACTTATGTATATCAGTATCGTAGCTAACTGACTTACCGAGTATCGTAAGATTGTATAAATCCGAAGAGAACACAGCTGGAGACAACCAAATGTATTTGAACACAAAATTAAAAAATCTCTTAGTAAAATCTAAGAACCATACAGTAGATACTTCATTTGCAAAATGCCAATCAGTCGTCTCAGACATGACTGTTCCTTCGTTTCCGCACCAATCTTGCTCTGTTCTCGTTATCTTCTCTTCGAACTTCTTAACCTATCTCCAGACACTTCGATTGATGATACATAAAATTAATATCTGTCGATATCAGTAGCATACACCACAGTTGAATACGATGCATCAAGTAACTTGGCTATTGTTATATATAACAGGATAACATTAATTAGTACTTGGTGACCATTCATTACATATCACACGTACAAACGGTCAATCAGAAACAATTACTGGATAGATTATGCAAAGTGACGCGTAGTTATTACCATCTAGCAAAGTAAAAAAATTCAGTTTGCCATGTGTGCTACTGATGCCAACATATAAGTAGTATGTATCATCAATCGAAAGTGAAATACTTGGTGGCAGAAGGTTAAGAAGATCAAATAACCGGGAACAAGAACAAAGAATGAGTGCTGAAGAAATGAAGGAACAGTCATGTCTGGGACGATTGATTTATATTTTGCAAATGAAGAATTTACTGTATGGTTTTCAAATTTTATTATGAGATGATGTTGATGATGATGATGTTAAGTTGTTAAATAAAACGTTAATAGAAAATGGCTATCCTCTGAAATTCACAAATAGATGGAAAGTCCATGGTACAGCGAGTCCTACAGTAGCCTCGGTAGAAAAAAAGCCTGTCTACATCACCTTACCACTCAGAGGTGATTCAAATAGCCTTTTATTGAAACAACGACTTAAATCAGTCATCAATAAAACCTATTGCGCAGCAAAGGTCATCATCAAAGAAAGAACAAGGTGCATGCTTCATCCAAAACCCAAAGTACATGGAAACGATTGCGTCACATCCCATTGTGTTTACCAATTTAAATGTGTGTGTGGTCACACATACATAGGGAGGAGCAATCGTGATCTCAACATTAGGGTGAGTGAACATGTACCCAAATGGCTTCAGAAACAAATACAATCAAGTGACCCAATAAGAGCAGAGGATAAACATCCATCATCCTCTATTGCTAAACATATAATTGAAACAGGTCACAAGATTGATCTAAATTCAGCTTTTGTAGTGCTGTATAAAAGTGTAAAAGGGCGTATACTAAGGTTTAGCCATACGAAAATTCAAACCCCCTTTATGTGTTCAAAAACAGTTTGTTCTTACCTTAAACCTACCCTGGTAATATTGACTTATTATCCAGAGTGATTAGGTTAAGAATTGTGTTCACATTATTATTATTATTACTCTTATCATTATCCTTATCTCCTCTTACCCCGTTTCCTGTCTAGTTGACCTTTTATTTTTATATATAAATGCTCTTAACAAGTATATGTGTGACCAGATTGTTCGAAATGTATTGCGCTAATATATCACATAGTTCTGATAATCTTCGTCTTCTAATATCATTATCGAAATTATTATTATTATAAAATTTCTCAGATTTTTATGACCATAAATAATTTGAACATTTCCCTCCATCTTGGTTAATTGCCCACAAATGCCATGGTACGGCCGAGAGTGGGGAGAATCAGCTATCTCTCTTCAAATGCTCTCAAGTGGTCACGTGCATAGTGTTATAATTTGTCGTTTGAATGCTTATTGTCTTGGCTCTTTTAATGCTACTTTTTGTATCTGGTCGTCGGTGATTGTTATGTAGAAAACGTTTATTACTCATACTCGGAATGAGTGACTTTCGCAATTCCTACGACGCGAAAGTAAGAACACAAAGACTGGTATAAGTGATGATTAATTAACCTCAAAACACGACGACGACCCTATTAGAAAATAAACTCATTTGTATATTGATTGTGCACCCATTTTGATTAATAATTAGGGTCAAATCACATGTATGAAAAATACTCACAGTTATAACAAATCACATATTAAGCATATTTCATGTCAATGGAATACAAGAAAGGAAAATAAATACTACATTGAGTAATCATTACATTGAATCAAAACGGAAATAATCTTGAACAAAACTCATAATGAGTAAATCAATCAGAAATTAACTTTTCTTTTCATCATATCACATACAACCACTGACAGGGAAGTTGTACTCACTGCATTCTTACAACACGGGTGTTGTGTATGAAATTAAGAGGACGAAAAGCGAATGTCTGGCGCTTTAACCGGGTTGGCGGATATGGAGGATCCACCTAGGAAAGTTGGAAAACCTGATTCCAAACCAATGGTGCAAATGGACTCCAGTATCCTGAAGGAACAAATGGCGTATGAACCACTTGTTGATGACCGGCTACCATTGGACTGGATCTTGTGACGTTGCTCCTCTGCCTTGTAGATCGAAGGCTCCAGTTGTGGCCCCCTAAGCAAACCACTTGCCCTCATACAAACCGAATGATTTGTGTGGCGCATATCTATCTGGTACCCTCTTGTACCAATGTTTATGTGTTTAAATAAATAAAAAAATAGGTGTTAACAGGTTAAAATGTTGTGAATGTCAGAAATAAGTGGTCGGAGACTTCAGTTTATACTAATATTATTTTTCTTTATTGGTACTGATAGCTAGCTTGATATTTCCAATCTATTATGTTGAAATCCAGTGGTTTATCTCTTCTACTTTCGTTAATTTGTGATATTCATATCACACCATACATTAAACATTGCATCACTTCCAAACTGATCACCTCGACAGATCATTATAACTCCGAGAGATCTATCCCTAACCTATGTCAATAGGAGAACTCCTGAAATTCACATAACACTATACAGTGTTTGTTTGTCCTAAACAGTTGACTAATGATCTAATTAGACATCGTTACATGCAATATATTTTTAATTAGGTTCGTTGATAGTGTTTTTTTCTTTATTATTACAGTGTGAATAATGGATTAAGCTTTTAGTATAATGTTGTTAATCTTTTCATTAGTTCATTCAATATTAATGAACCATTACTGAATGGTGACTTTATGATCAATCATAATTCAGAAGCATAAATTTATATAAGTATGGAAATATACCATTTATTATCTTTCTTTCCCCTATTTTCCTAACTCTCAACTGATGAATGTCTAATCAACGAGCCACAGTAACATATATATCGTATGTTACCATGGTTCGTTGATTAGACATTCATTAGTTCAGACATATGACGTAAGGTCATAATGTTTCTTTGTTTGTTTTTATTTCCTCGTTACATTTACATTCGTAATGTACATTTGTATATGAATCACAGAGTTGTGAAGAGAGATAGAGAGATAGAGAAAGAGAGATGCAACATTAGAAATATCATAAATGATAGGTTGAATGAATCAAATAGACTTGTCAGTAAATAAAAATGATAACTGACCTATGCATTAATTCCACTGCAGGGTGCATAAATAGACAAAAACAAATGACATATAGGTCAAGATTATTATTAGTTGAATGTTATAATAAGTGATCAGATAAGAATATTAACTTTTAGTATTGAAAAGTGGAAAAATTGAATTACATTTGTGAAAAGGAATCTATGACTTTACTAATAATGATAAATGTTGATATATAGATTCACTTGATGTTGTTTACTTGAATCTTTCCATTGATGTTTAGGAATCCAAATTGATCAGTCTCCTATTGGTATATATGCATCCTGTACGCACTGCTTCGATATTGCCTTAATGCACATTCATTCTAAGTAATGATGAATAGTGGTTAGCGGTGGAATCCAGGACGTGCGTTTCGTCCTATTTAGCTAAATGGATAACGCGATGGTATTTGAAGTGAACGGTAATGGGTTCGAGTCTCAGAGTATAATAACTTGTGGCCTATGTGCCCTGTTAATGTATAACGTAATGATAGCGCCAATTAGAGAGTAGTGAATTATCGATCGGATCAGTGACACATAAAACCCGTACGACCAGTCTACAGTACTTATCGGTCGTGCTTCCTATCTAGCCCAGCCACTTAACTTCACAAAATCAATCTCAGCCTCTGCAATATCAATCATTTATATGCCAATCAAACCGACCACAACGTACCATAGAATAGGAAACAACATTTGTACGAGAATTAGCCGAATGTGGCTGTGAATGAGGGAATTAGTAATTAATAGACAGGGCAATATTCAACAATGGTAAATCGTATAATAATAGCTCATAGGTTAAAATAAGGTTCATAATAAGAGCGAGATGAATGTGAATCTTTTATTTATTTAACTATTATACGATAAAACTATATGCATATTACTGGTTGATAAATGGATCCCAAAAGTTAACATTCATTATTCTTATCGGGGCATAACACAGAGTGAACATCAATTCTGAGATTCAGGTACATCCAGCCAACGAGTCGCAAGTACGACGAAATGTGTGTCCTCGATTCCATTGATAGGCATTGTCCATCTCTGCCTATAGTTTATACATAGGTTTAGGAAATGTTATTATCACTACTAGACAAAAGAATAAAAAGTTGTGTTTTTGAAGATGACAATGGAATTCTTCCAGGTTTTGCATGGTGGTCTATCTTCACTTGACTCATGATCTCAACTATTGAAATTACTACAATCTCCACAAAACCCCTTCTGATACAAATTGAGGAGTTGGTAGAAGTGTTAATATTGATGCACTAGTATTTTACAGTACAGAAGTGTACTTATTGTCTTCTTCCTGAAGTGTGTTGTCTGTGTGTTTGTGTATGATTCACTTAGTTCCATTGGGAACTACTGAATGATCTAGCAGCTGTTAAAGATCTGTGCTATTAAAAAGTTTTAAAATAAGAGGGAACAAAAATTTTAATGTTAGACTTAGATTGTATACGCCTAGCTATAATTTTACTCAATATGACTTCTTGAAGAAGAGACCATACAAACTGTATTTATTTGATCTTAAAAAGTCTTGTTTAATTTTATATTTGGATGAACTCATTTAGGTGAAATGTCTATCCGTAGATTAAAGAAGTTATTTTAATTTACTTAGACGATGGTCGCGCAACTTTGTGGACTGCTTGAGGTTAGACATTAACACCATTGGATGCCGGCTAGCCCACTGGTCCAGTAGGTCAAGCGTTCGCGCTCGAGACTGAAGGCCCTGGGTTCGAATCTCACGAGCGGGATCGTGGATACACACTGCTGAGGTGTCTCACAATAGGATGAGTTGGCCGTCCAGTGCTTCCAGGTTTTCAATGATGGTCTAACATCAATCGGTTGATGATCTCAATCAAAAGCTTTACAATCTCCACAACCCATAAACTGGTATTGACTTTGGTCCTCAGAACAAAATTAATCGATAAAGTAGTTAGGGCTGAATTTTTGAAGTCGTAATTAATTAAATGAAGAATTGAGTTTCATTTAAGCAAGACTGATAACCATCATATTGTTTAATTGTTAACTCTAGATGCATTTTATAGAAAATAAATTAACTGTTTATTAAGGTTAGTTAGTAGCTATCAGTAGAATTTAACACATACATTTTAATAGTTGAAATCATAAGTCAATTGAAGTTAGACCACCATGAAAAAACTGGAAGCGCTGAACGGCCGTTTCGTTCTAGTATTGTATTCCCCAGTAGTGTGCATCCACGATCTCACCTCGAGAGATTCAAACCCATACATACATTTTATTTTATTTTAAATTTACCAGCTAGACAGATATGCCTGATAGTCAGTGTTGATGTTGACATGATGACTGAAACCTAATTTCTTTAACTTTAAATAAACATACATTATCCTTCATGATACTATATTTCGAGAAGTACCAGCTCCTTTAACAAGTATCAATTTTATTTGTAAGGGCTTTTTCCATCATTAGCGTTATAGACTGTAACAATTGGGGAATGTAAACCTTGAGGAAGATTTCAAGCCAGTTTTATAAGATATCATCTTACATACAAGTTATTGATATTGTCAACAATGAGTATTATGAAAATAAAACCATTTGATAATATAAGAAACATTGGCTTTTAGTGGCCTGTTATCTGACTCTAATTGGATTGTATGCTAGTTGTCATCGAAATACACATATCCGTTATCCACGTATATTTCATCGACTTAAATAGCGTTGGTGAATAACGGGATTAAATAAGTCAAATACGAGAATGGATTTCAAATATATATATCTATATTTTGTATAATCGTTGATCGGAACAGACAATCAGAGAATCGCAGCGAAAGAAGTTAAGAAGAGAAAGCGAAGCGAAACAAAAGGACACTCAATGGAGAAGATATGTGAACCAACTCTATTTAATTAGGCCATAATCAATATTTATAGTCAGACAAAAATAAGCTACAGATATGTGATGAGTAGGACAAGAAGTTTTATGGGCTGAACATAGTAACCGACACTATAGACTAAATTGTTGGTTTTTTTATTTTATTTCTTGGATCATAAATGTTTCATTAATTATACAACTTAGTTTGTGAAATATTGTGGTTATTTTTTTAGTTATAATACATAGATGTTTAGATATGATATGTACTTACTTACATACTTACGCCTGTTACTCCTCGTGGAGGAGCATAGGCCATCCACCAGCATTCTTCATCCAACCCTGCTCTCAACAATCCTTTCCAGTTGATATTCATCATTTTCATGTCTGCTTCCAATTCCAGACACTGTGTATTCTTTGGCCATCCTGTTTTCCGTTTCTCTTCACGATTCCAAGTTAGTGCTTGCCTCATTATGCAGTTTGATGATTTCTTAAATATATGTCCTATCCATTTCCATCGTCTTTTCCTAATTTCCTCCTCAGCTGGAATCTGGTTCGTCCAGTAACAATAAACTGTTACTGATGGTATCTGGATAAAAGATATTCAATATCATACGTAGACAACTGTTTATAAGCATTTGTACCTTTTTATTGATGGTTCTGGAAGTTCCCGAGGTTTCAGCTCCGAATAGTAGAACAGTCTTGTCGTTCGTACTGGAGATTGTGACTTTAATATTAGCATCCAGATAGTTGCTTTTAGTTCCATATGTCATTCAGTTGTAGGAATGCTGTCCTTGCTTTGCCAATTCTCGCCTTTACGTCTGCGTCAGGTCCTCCTTATTCATCGATAATGCTACCAAGATACGTAAAGGTATCCGCCCCTTTCCGAGTTTCTCCACCAACTGTGATTGTGCTGGTGTTCTCTGTGTTGTATTTGAGGATGTTACCTTTCCCCTTGTGCATGTTGAGACCTGCTGCTGCAGAGGCTGCTGCTACATTGTTTGTCATGACCTGCATTTGTTGATGTGTATGGGATAGAAGGCATAGGTCATCTACGAAGTTTAAATCGTCTAGTTGCATACAACCTATCGATTCTATTCCATGCTTCCCATCAGATGTGGAGGTCTTCATAATCTAGTCAACCACCAGAAGAAAGAGAAAGGAGGAGAGTAGATAGCCTTGTTTGACTGCGATCCTTACTTGGAATGTGTTTTTCAACTGTCCCTCATGCACCATAGTCCGTCGTATGAACTCCAGATGATATTAACGATTTTCTCAGATACTCCATAGTGTTGAAGAAGTTTTCATAAGGTTCTACTATTCACACTATCAAATCCTTTCTCATAGTGACGAATTCCATTTAACTGATCGTTTAACGATGATCCATAGTGATGCGATTTGATCCGTTCACGACTGATCTTCAAAAGACTGTTTATAAAAGAGTATTGAATATTGTTGTAAGTACAAAAATGCTTGAATTAACTTCAGTGTAAACATTTTAAGTAAATGAAATTACAACAATAAAATAACTGAAACAAAATAACCAGCTGTGAACTAAATAAGGGGATAAATTAAGAACTTTGGAAAGTCAATTCCATTGGGTATTTTGAGAATAAAAATAGGGATATTTATAAATGTCTGTAAAGTTATAAAATTCAACTGTTATAATACTACAATCTTCCCAAATCTTCATACTGTGAAGGATTTCCCTTGGGTAGTTAGCTTTCATATGAATAATAATAAGTAGAAAATTTCTTATAGTTTCACCGGAATATTTTAACCATGATAACTCTTTAAAAGTAACTTGGATCAGAAACTACAATCAGTTCTACAAATATAGTAAACTATGGGGAATTCGATGTTATTAAATTTTTTTGCTGGTGGTCAATAACGATTATTAACTCCTCCTGTGCCCCCTCTAAAGCTTCTGCCGATCCCAAACCCAGATAATGGAGAAGGGTTGAGTATGGGGTTAGCGACCCTATCTCGAAGACCACTAACTCGCTAGAGGAACACTAACCAAGTACCAACGATTATTGATTTACACGTCGCGTTGCCAAGGTAACACTACTCATTCAATGATTTACAATTCATGAGTTCAGTATCTGAAACTTCAGTTCAATTTTATTATCATAATAAAAACCTTGCACAATATTGTCCCACAATCCTCCTTTCAATATAAATGATTGTGTTTCCAATAGAAAACCTGACATTTGAAAATTTCGACTAATTTTATATTTGTAATATTGAGATTTAAAAGTGAATTCAATCAATCTCTGATCTCATAATATAGTCTCACTGACTGGTTAAATTAGTTTAATCAGTAGATGCAAGTTAGTTACAATTTTTCTCTGTAGCTAGCAGCGGAATCCGACTACCCCCAACCACCATCTAATTTCACAATAGTGCACGCAGTGTCGAGTCACTTAGACTGATGGCCACATTGCAACATGGTCGATAGAATTCGACCTGCACCAACAAACACTAAATACGCATGACATTGATCACCATCAAGTGATCAATCAATTGTGATTACATCTCAGTCCTACAGGAGATCAGTCGCAGCCCGGATAGCTCAGTGGTAACTTCTCTGACTGTGAAGCTGGGTAGCACGAGATCGAATCCGCCAGGGAGCATCAGTTCCCTCAAGATTACAGATATACCTTGTTAGCGAGTGCTAAGTAACACGAAACCCGGGTCATCAGGGTTTTCTGTCGACTACCTCCAAGCACCATCTAAATATATTCTATCTATATTCGTTATATAAACTAACTTGATATTAACAGAAATGAATTGTTCTTATCAATACATGATGCTTGTTAACATTGTTCATATCAATTTCTTTTAAATAAAGAATAGGATATTCTCTTTTCTTTCTTTTTTCTTTCTTTTTGTTTTCTTTTTTCAGATGTACATTGTTTTTTTTTCTTTTCTTCCAATTAATACTTGAATTAAATAAATAGTCTACATTGAAATCATTCAGTTATGTAATTAGTTAATGTCAGTCAATTGTATGAAATGAAAATGTAAATATTTTAAACAGAGATTTGTGTTGAATGATGATAGGAGGTAAAAATTTCACCGTCAGACAATAAAAAAAAATCTAGAAAAGAAATGATAGATAAGCATTTTGTGATAGTCGGTATTCAATATAATCCATAAACTTCGTATATAGTTCATCCTGATATTCGTCATTAGATAACGCTTAACAATGTAGTAATCACAAGGTAAATACGAAGTGTTGATTAAGTTTATGAATAATAAACCACGTACGCTTAGTAAGCATGAGAGAGTGGTGCCGAAAAGCTACCAGACAAGCGAGTGAACGTGAGAGTGTGAGAACGAGCCAGCGAGTACGCGTACACCATTGGTTTCGAATCTAAATTTTCCAACTCCCCTAGATGAGCTCTTCTTTTCCACCAACCCCATTAAAACACCAGATATTCACTTTTCATCCTCTTGATTTCGTTAACAACACCCCCGTCATCAGAACGCAGTGAGTAAGACTTCCATAAGAGTGACCGTATTCGCGTGGCCATGTGAGAGCATTTCGAGTGGAAGAGCGCACTCTCCCCTCCCTCGGCCGTTGCACGGCACTTGGGATCAGTATTTTCGGTATAAGTCCTAGTTGACTTTTACTTATCAAATAATATGGAATAAGTAATCAGATCGGCTTTTTATAAAGATCAGTTGAATTTGAAAATACCGCTTACCACAGACGCGCATCGACTGAGGGAAAATAGGAATGAAAGAGCATTAAACAACGGTTAAGCGAATTGTTTTATCATTATGACCAGTTGATTAACACTGATTAGCACTAATTGAATGTATATCAATTCCATCCATGATAATAACTTTATACTTGACCTTATTTAATCTTATTTAATCAATCATTATGAAATATAAACGGCGATATACATACTATCCACCTAGATGATTTTTGATATGAAGATATTATCAGAAACAGTAATACATTATAAACATCAATACGAAATGTATCGTAAAAGTGATAAAATGGCTCATATCTTACTTAAAGAAAACTAACTATGATCCATCAAGTTCATGTAACGATTGATCAAAACATCACAAAACATCTAGGCAAATTTCCATCGAAGCAGATATTCAATGGAACGTAGTATGCAGATCGTTTTACAGTTGTGATGGTCGGTATTCAATATAATTCTCAAACTTCGTATATAGTTCGTACTGATATCCGTCACTAAATAACGCTTAGCAGTGTAGTAATCAGAAGGCAAATACGAAGTGTTAATTAAGTTTATTATTATTGCACAACGTATAGATCACTGAAATTACAGGGACGTTAGACAAACATCAAAGTGTAGTGCCGATAAGCTACCAGGCAAGCGAGTGAGCGTGCGAGTCGAATGAGTAAGTCGAATCAATGAATAGGATTAAAATGTACATATATATACGTAGTGAAATGGATGAATCATCGAATCGATTCAGCGTCTAACAGTAAGGCTAGCTGAATGAATATATGCATGGGCAGTCAGCAATGCTCAAGCATACATATTCATATAAGTACAACAATGATAGAGGTAAATTGATATAAGGTAAGTTGTGATTGTACGAATGACTCTATCCGTTAAATAAGTTAAGAAAATGGCTATGAAAGATGGTCGCGAAACTTCGTTTATTGGTTGAGGTTAGACATGAACACTGCCGGATGCTGGCTCAGTGGTTTAGAGGTTAAGTGTTCGCGTGCGAAACCGAAAGTCCCGTAACCAGGATCGTGTATGCCATGAGGAGTCCCACAATAGGATGAAACAACCGTCCACTGCTTTCAGGTTTTCAATAGTGGTCTAACATTAATCGATTCATGATCTCAATAAAAAACAAACTTATTCATCTTCACAACCCCATACTAATAACAAGGAACTAATCCTTGATCTTTCATCCAAATGATGCTGTACACTTTTAATAATATTACATTTAGACTTTTCCATTGTCATTCTATAAAATTTTAACATTGTCTTGTCATTCTTAGTATTAAGTTAATGTTTTTTCTTCTACTTGTATCTGTCAGATCAATATATGTTTGAATGTTGTCATAGATTCATCTTTTCATATCTTTAATATAAGCTATTGAACATGTCATTATTTATATTGATTTGATTTAAAACAATAACAGAACTTGACAACTGTTTATATCAATGAAAATACTTCATTTAACTGTCATCAATATTAAGGGTAGATAAGTTGTCATGGAGATAACAATTGAAACAGTAAAGAATTTTGTCAATTATTGATCGAAAATTCTGAAATCACAACATTAATCACTAATTAGTGATCAGTCATAATAAAACATTTTCGTTCAACCTAATCTCCCACACGAGATCATCAGAACAAATTAAGTATTTTAATTTAATAGTTGAATTCATGAGTCAATTAAATCTAGACCACCATAGAAAACCTGGAAGCACTGGACGGCCAATTCGTCCTATTGTGGAACTCCTCAGCAGTGCGCATCTACGATCCTGCTGGCGGGATTCGAACCCAGGGCCTTCGAGGTCACGCGAGCACACTTAACCTGCTGGACCACTGAGCTGGCCGGCATCCAACGGTGTTAATGTCTAACCACAACTAATCCTCCATTGTACTGAAGTAGATACCTGTCTTTACCTGACACAGACTAACTCCACTGGTCTTGAGGTTAAACGTTCGCGCGCGAGACTGAAGGCTCCGGGTTCGAATCCCATGAGCATGATCAAGGATGTGCACTGTTGAGGAGTCTTATGCTAGGACGAGTTGGCCGTCCAGTGCTTCCAGTTTTTCAATAGTGGTCTAACATCAATCGATTTATGATTTCAATCGAAAATTTAATAACCTCCACAACCCTACAGTGATAAAATTTCATTGACCTACGATAAGATCCAGGCTGGACATTGAAGACATTTTTAAGTCAGTTATGAATGGTAAAATAAATTTTTAATGAAAAGTGTAAAGTTTATAATTAATAAGACACATCTTGGTTATTCAGGATGGTAAGTGGGCCCCCAAAAGATAATGTATAACTAAAAAAAAAGAAATATGTGTAGCTGAGACGCTCATAGAGAAGCTTTGAGTAATCATTTATGTGGTGTACTTTTATATTATTCCAACTAATAATCATAAGAAATAGTTTAGATTGATAATAAAGTATTCACTTGTGTTGAGTCGGATCCCGGAGAACATCAACGGAGCCTCCAGAGGTCCAAAAGGAGCCGAAGAGTCCAAGCCAATCAGAGTATGCTGGAACATTGGTCGGTAGCATAATATGTCGTTAACGGATTGGCTGAAATATGATGTTGATTTAACAGACGCCAACATCTATAAGTACCCATGATTTTCTGTACAAAAATGAACCTTGGAATAAAGTATTTTCTCTCATACTTGCGTCTTCTCTCTGGTGTTCAAGTCGCTGTGTAGTTCTAGTCTGCGGGTTAGCAGAATAGCTTAGGAAATAAATATAGCATTCGATCGACAAGACTTATCAACTTGCTTTTTACCCAAGAAAGTGGTCAAGTACCAAAATTACTCACAAATCTTAGTACTAAATCATGGTCAGTTGTAAGAAATCCAATTTAGTGTCCCGGGATCTGACTCCAATTAGATATGTCGATCACTATTGAATGAATGCTATCGAAATATATATGTCGCCTATCTTTGAATATAATCATCGACTTAAATTGCGTTAGTCAATAACGGAATTAAATAAGTCAAATGACGGGAATGGACTTTTGAATACCTATACTTTGTATATGAAATGAATGGAATAGAGTGAAGCGAAACGACACGCAGTGGAGATGGCGGGTAAGCCATCAACTATTTAGTCAAGCGTTAATCAGTATTTATAGTCACATGAAAATAAGTTACAGACATGTGATGAATAGGATAAGAAATGTACACACATCTACGCGCTCATATAAAAACAGTTAAGATTGATAAGCGAATAATTAACAAAATATGACTCAAACAGAATGAGTAAACTGGCCTGTCCGAAATCTCGAATTAGGTATATGTGCTTAACATAATAACCGACACTACACCACAAACAAATTGATTACTACTTGGTGATAAAGTATTTTCTAACTACATTTCAACGGTTAACTTGGTATTGTTTGGCTTGTATCTTCCCATTGAGGTTTAAGACTGCAATTCATCAGTCTGTTATTGGTATATGTGCATACTGTGCGTATGCTTCAATATTGACTTAATTGTATATCCAGCTGACGAGTCCCGAATAGGACGAAACGCGCGTCCTGGATTCCACTGCTAGCCACTATCCATCATTGCTTACATATCAACGGGATTTCATAGTTTATCATTTCGTTTGAAAATGTTCGCTTGTATATGGACATAATTTAGAAGACAGAAATGTGGATAAAACACAATGTACATATTCAACTCATTTCTTTGTAGAATACGCTTGAATAACTCTTTTGAATTGAGATAAACACGTTTATAATAACACGTTTACAAAGAAATCAGTTTTTTATGGTTTAAGTTGATGATTGTAGTTTCCTAATGAGTCATAAATGGGATGGTTAATTTCCAGACTGATTGTTCTCTATTTCCGTTATTCCTCATTGAGAAGAGTTGTTTTCGGAAGAATGAACAGTTTTATGCTTTTATCTATACTGGTTTGGAAAGAAACGTGTAAAACTGATAGTTTTCCGGTTCAGAAGTTAGTAGATAGGAATTTTTTATGCTCATGAAGAACTTTAATTTCACGATAAATTCTCATCGAGTTTCGAATTAGTGTGTTCAGATTAACAAGGCTAGTTAGGATGTAGTTAGATGGATTCATTCGCCAGTGACAGATTCATACAGGTGGCTTTGAGCTTTGCTACTCGAATGTGGATTAACAATACTACCTGTTTGCCTAAAAGAAGTGAATGAGGTGGAGTAGAATTCAAATCTGTAACTTTGTCGGTGAAATGTGAATGCATTCAGCATTATGGCACTGTCTCACAAACTTTTTGATCTAATATTTACTGGTATTTCAATGTGATATGTACACCTAACACATCTCAGGAGTATAAATCCAAGATTTCACGTAAACTAAATATTGGGGAGATCCAGAAAACTCGGAAAAAGCCAAAAACTGCCCTGAAAACTCTGAGAAGCATCTTATCCAATCAGCGTTCGCTAGAAGTTTTGCCAGAAACATCAAGAAAGTGAAAAGTCACATGTAGAGTTTCTGATTGGATGATTACTTATACTGCTACTATGCTCCACAACATTCCAGATATTTCGGTAAACCGAAGGACATCTAAAATACTATAAAAACTCTATATTTTCTGTATATAAACGAACCCTTGGAGTAAAGTGTTTCTTACATATTTCGCGCCTATTCTCTCGTGTTCTAGCCTGGAGGTTACTAAAAGAGCTTGGGAACCAAATCTAGCGTTCAATTAGCAAAACTTATCACTAAACCAGTAGACCTTTGTAATTTTTGAAATGGTATGAATTTAGTTAGATTGTGATAAGTTTCTAGATTATCAACCAGAATAACTACAAGCGATACTGAATGGAAGAAATAAATATGTCAGATATTTGGTGAGAGATTAACGAATGTATTAGTTTATATGAGTCAGTAGTTGCTACCAAGTCAGGTTTTCCGTATATGAGAATGAAATCTGAGTAGGTTAGGTAAGTTTGAGTTTTAAAAATATACGAGGAAATGTGATGTTTACAATCGGGTTGTTTTGCTATCTTGTGTTGTTATTTGACTGAGCTAAAGCTAGTTAAGAGAATGAAGGAGGCTGAATCTGTTGCTTTCAAATGTGTTACCATTCTGATAAGTCATTAACAGCACCGAAGAGTGAATTAATAGAATGCTTTTGTAAATACATCGCAAAGGTTTCATATGATTTTAGGACATATGAACCAGGTTTCCAAGCTTTCGAGTCTTGTGATTGAAGTGTTTTGTGTTACGTAATGGTGGTGAATCGTGTTTGAGGTGAACACGTATCACTTGATTACTGAATACTTAATATTTACAGGTGACATTTACCCAAGCATTCGTCATGACAACGACTCCATCTTAAGTTAGTGGTTTTGTGAATAATCGCGATTATTGATTTGAATCAGGTATTCATCTTGAACCGTTCTCCGTGAACTAGAAGTTTACTAACCAATTAGTATTATTGTCAAATCGATGAACATGTGCTAGCACTTTACACAAATAATTTCATGTCACTCTTAAATCTCATACAGAATGTGCACTATTCCACTGAGTAACAGATGTAAGTTGCACAGATCATTAACCTTTAACTGTATAGCAGCTCACGTGCAATGGAGTTTGTTCACATTTAATTTGATTAAGCCATTTTCTTAACTTATTTAACGGATAGAGTCATTCGTACAATCACAACTTACCTTATATCAATTTACCTTTACCATTGTTGCACTTGTATGAACATGTATGCTTGAGCATTGCTGATTGCCCATGCATATATTCATTCAGCTAGCCTTACTGTTAGACGCTGAATCGATTCGATGATTCATCCATTTCCCTATGTATATATATGTACATTTTAATCCTATTCATTGATTCGACTTACTCATTCGACTCGCACGCTCACTCGCTTGTCTGGTAGCTTATCGGCACTACACTTTGATGTTTGTCTGACGTCCCTGTAATTTCAGTGATCTATACGTTGTGCAATAATAATAAACTTAATTAACACTTCATATTTGCCTTCTGATTACTACACTGCTAAGCTTTAATTAGTGACGGATACCAGTACGAACTATATACGAAGTTTGAGAATTATATTGAATACCGACCATCACAACTGTAAAACGATCTGCATACTACGTTCCATTGAATATCTGCTTCGATGGAAATTTGCCTAGATGTTTTGTGATGTTTTGATCAATCGTTACATGAACTTGATGGATCATAGTTAGTTTTCTTTAAGTAAGATATGAGCCATTTTATCGCTTTTACGATACATTTCGTATTGATGTTTATAATGTATTACTGTTTCTGATAATGTCATCACATCAAAAATCATCTAGGTGAATAGTATGTGTATCGCCGTTTATATTTCATAATGATTGATTAAATAAGATTAAATAAGGTCAAGTATAAAGTTATAATCATGGATGGAATTGATATACATTCAATTAGTGCTAATCAGTGTTAATCAACTGGTCATAATGATAAAACAATTCTCTTAACCGTTGTTTAATGCTCTTTCATTCCTATTTTCCCTCAGTCGATGCGCGTCTGTGGTAAGCGGTATTTTCAAATTCAACTGATCTATATAAAAAGTCGACCTGATTACTTATCCCATATTATTTGATAAGTAAAAGTCAACTAGGACTTATACCGAAAATACTGAATCCAGATGCCTCGGTACGGCTGAGGGAGGGGAGAGTGCGCTCTTCCACATGAAATGCTCTCACATGGCCACGCGAATACGGTCACTCCTATGGAAGTCTTACTCACTGCTTTCTGGTGATGGGGGTGTTGTTAACGAAATCGAGAGGATGAAAAGTGAATATCTGGTGTTTTAATGGGGTTGGTGGAAAAGAAGAGCTCATCTAGGGGAGTTGGAAAACTTTTATTCAAAACCAATGGTGTACATCAGTTTCAGAATCCTGAGGAAAATGGTATATTAACCAATTAATGATCACAAGTTTCCATGAGATTACATCTCCTGACGTTGCTTCACTGAATTGTGAACCAGACCTTTGAGTCGAAGCCTCCAGTTGTGGCCACCTCAAGGAAACCACTCGCTTCGATGTGGGCACCTGGGCATTATCACAGCCCATACACAAATCAAGCAAGTTGTGTGGTGGATATGTATTCCGTGGCCCTTTGTACCAATATTTATGTGTTCAAATAATAATAAAAAGAACAACCCATAATAGTTTATTAGACGTTTCTGAGTAGTAGTAAAATTTCAGTGTTGACTTTCGTCTACTCAAAATTAAATTATTATCATCACAAAAATAAGTGAATTTTCTAGTCAGATTCAATTTTATCACTGATAAGATACCTCTGAAAGCAAGATTCTCCGATACAACACAGTATGCACCAATGAAATCACATTTGACGGAGAAGCTTTGGAAGATGTAAAAACCTTTATATATCTCGGCTTCATCATTGATGAACACGGTGGATCTGATGCAGATGTGAAAGCGTGAGTCAGCAAACCAAGAGCAGTATATCGACATATGGAACTTAAGACAACTGTCAACCTACATCAAAGTCACAATTTCCAACACAAATGTCAAGATAGTTCTACTGTATGGGTCAGAAACTTGAGGAACTACAAAAGCCATCATCATCCACAAGATACAAGTGTTTATTAACAGTTGTCTAAGCAAAATACTTCAGATCCGTTGACCAAACACCATCAGCAGCAAACAAGATCCCAGCGAAGGAAGAAATCAGGAAGAGGCGCTGGAAGTGGATAGGACACACATTGAAGAAATTATCTATCTACGTCACGAGGCAGGCTCTCACTTGAACTCATCAAGATCAAAAGAAAAGAGGAAGACCAAAGAACACATTACGCCGAGAAATGAAGACAGATATGGGAAGAATGAACAACAATTGGATAGAACTAGAAAGGAAGGTCCAGGACAGAGTGGGTTGGAGAATGCTGGTCGGCCGCCTATGCTCTATTGGGAGTAACAGGCGTAGGTAAGTAAGATACTTTTAAAAAGTAAAATCTCTTTTAAGTGAGACTATTTTGTTCTATTTTACTTATATTACACTATCTTATCTCCGGTGATTTTACCTGAACCACTTCTGATTGAGATCATGAACCGATTGATATTAGACCACCATTGAAAACCTGGAAGCACTGGAAGGCCAACTCGTCCTATTGTGAGACACCTCAGCAGTGCGCATCCACGATCCCGCTCGTGAGATTCGAACCCAGGGCCTTCAGTCTCGCGCGCAAACGCTTAACCTACTGGACCACAACCCCTAATCTGTAAAACATTTCTATTTGTTAAAAACAATACAAAACGCCTACAATACAATACAAACAAACAAATAAATAAATAAATAATACAAATGAATCTGATTACATATATGATTGGTTAGCTAATTTGTTGTTTTCTTGTTTAAACCATTCAACACATGTAACTATATACAAAAAGAAAACACCAAAGAACAAAATTTCTTGTTACCTCCCAAAAAATATTTTTTAGGAAAAAAAGAAGAAAAAAAAGAGAAAAAAGAGAAAAGAAGAAAAAAAGAATAAAGATATATCCATCTTATTTGATTGGTTTATGTATGTTTAGTTAGTTGAATGAATAATTTATATATTGTGAAATGATTTATTATTGTATTTAATACATGCCTAATATCAATTCATTTACCATTTGTATTAATACAACCTAAACAACAATATATAGATACATAGATATAGAGAATAAATAAGCAAGTAAGTATAATTACAGTTTGTGTGTTTTTCTTCTGAATTGAACAATCATAACTTCTATGATAGAAGATTGACTATTCAAAGGAATATTTATTTATGAAGATTCATATTGTACATGTTTATCCATATGTTTTTCTAATGTATTAAGGTTACTATTACTATTATTATTATTAGTAGTATTGTTAGTATTACTATTGTAATCCAAGTTACATAACATGATCAATTACACAAGAAAAGACACATCTGGTTATAGTGTTTTGTAATCATAATCTTTATTAAATCTACTAAAATAGTTTTATTTTGTCGCCGAACCATACCATCATCATCATCATCAACACCGTCATCATCATCTTCGTTTGATTGTATGAACATCTGTATTTCACTTGTAGAACAATATTACAATTTATGTTTATATCAAGAAAAGAAAAGTTGGATAAAGATTATTCAAAAAAGTTGATCTATTTTTTTCTTTCTCATTCTCCCTGTCTCCCTCTCCCGCCTCTTTCTCTCAAAAGAAAAACAAAAAAAACCATCATGTACATCATACAAAAAAAGAAACTTGGTTTCTAAATTTGATTCAACGAATTTGGTTAGCAACAAAATTTCATCTTGTTAACGATAAATTACACACACACATATATATATGGATGAATGACTTTAATTAGAATACTATAGACAATAGTATATAACTACAAAGGTTCATTGTATAATCTACATGAATGTATACAAGATAAATAGATCAACTGGAAGACTATAATCATCTAATAATTGTTTATTCTCAAATGATAATCACTTATATTATACATTCTATTATATTCTATCTTGGATTTAATTTGATCCATCCATTTGGAATAAAGATTTCAGTATGTAGTATCAATTCAGGAAGTTGGTAAGTTGTAACCGATTTGTTTGTTTTTTAAATAATTTTTAAAGAAATCATAAGTATTAATAGTTAAGATTACGAATCGATTAATGTAAGAGCACCATTGAAAACCAGGAAGCAGTGGACGACGTTTCGTCCTAGTATGAGACTTCTCATTAGTGTGCATCCACGATCCTGCATTGCAGCATTCCAAACCACCACTTATCGATCTGGCGTCCACGAACGACTAACCTCTAGACCACTGTGCTCGCTGGCATCTATCGGTATTAATGTCTAACTTCAACTAATCCACGAAATCGAGTGACATATTCATCATAAGTTAGTTGTTTTCTAGAGTTGTATCACCATTTAGCTAAAGGTTAATCAATATAATTTACGACCAAAATACTGACAACTTATATGGTTGAACTAAGAAATATTGAATTCTATAAGAATAATATCGTTTGATTACAATACCACTTATGTTGAAATCGTTTCTTCAGTTAAATAAATGCATCTCTAATGCTTATGATTAATGACTAATCGTAAAATAAACACAGTTAGCAATCTACATTTATCGCTAGCATTTGAGTTTTAATCGCTACTAAAGATCAAGGTTACTTCAATATTGTCACTTCCAAATGAATTTCAATACAAATACTGGAAAATATATTTTGTCAGCATATAAAAGACAGTGACATATGGGTGAGGTGGGATCGTAGATGTGCACTGTTGAGGAGTCCCACAATGGGACGAAACAGCCGTCTAGTGCTTTCAGGTTTTTCATGGTGATCTAGCTTCAATTGACTCATGATCTCAACTACTAAAATTATTATAATATCCACAAAAGCCCTTCTGATACAATTATATATGTTGAACTTTCTAGAAGAAAGGAATTTCTAATACATTTCTCAAGGTTAACTACATTCTGTTTCTATGTTAATGAAAGCGTACATATTGTTGCAAACTGAAAACAAGCATAAGTTTAGGATTTCTATAGATACTACTATTTCAATCATTCTCTGAATCTTCAGTTCTCATTTTATTAATTAATTATTTATTTAAACTCATAAATATTGGTACAAAGGGGCACTGAATACCAATGTGCCACACAATTCGCTTGATTTGTGTGTGGGCTGTGATACTGCTCAGGTGCCCACACCGAAGCGGGTGGTTTCCTTGAGGGGCCACATCCGGAGCCTTCGACCTAAAGATCTGATCCACAAGTCAGTGGTGCAACATCAGGTTATGCAGTTCTATGGTAGCCTGTGACCGACAGTAGGTTCATACACCATTTATTCCTTCAGGATCCTAGAGCCCATTTCTACCATTGGTTTTGAATCAGGGTTTTCCGAGTCCCCTTTGTGTATCCTCTATATCCACCGACCCGATTAAAGCGGGTGTATACTAAGGTTTACTGAAACCTTAGCCATACGAAAATTCAAACTCTATTTTATGCATTCAAAAACAGTTTGTTCTCACCTTAAATCTACCCTGGTAGCATTAGCTTATTATCCAGAGTGATGACGTTGCAAACTGTTTTCACATTATTTCTTTATAATCCTTATCTCCTCTTACCCTTCATTTCTAGTCTAGTTGACTTTTTATAGTTTTAAATATAAATGTTCTTAACAAGTATATTATATATGATCCGATTGTTCGAAGTGTATTGCGCTAATATATCACATTCTCCTTCTTATTACGCTATCGGGAATGAGATTCTTTCGAAATTTCTATCAAGATCTCTTCAACCACTTGTTGTTGTTGTTTTTGTTGTTCGTCTCAATGCGAGACTCCTCAATAGTGCGCATCCACGATCCCATCTCGTGAGATTCCAACCCAGGATCTATCAGTCTCGCTCACGTGCAAACACTTAACCTCTGGGCCACTGAGTCGCCCGGTATTCAACAGTGTTAATGTATGAATTCAACTAATCCACGAAATCGAGCGACATACCCACCATTGTCTTCAGAGAGTTACTATCCCACAACAGACCTGGTTGAACTCCACTGGTCACTGCTTATCACTAGAATTCCAGGAAATACCTCTTGAAGCCAGTCACCAATGTTCAATGACGTTTAGTGCTAGAATACTATTTTCTTAAAAATTAATTTACTATTGAATGCATTCTATTCAACTGTAAATTATTGGGGGATTCCATTGCAATATGCGAATAACTTATTTTATCCTATAAATGAGCAATGAATAAGGAGTCTCAGTAATTTTAAAATTAATTTTCATGATAAATTTTATGTGTAAATAAGAGAACTTGTATTAAGTTTTATTCATTAGCATATGCTATAAAAGCCACTGATTTGTCGCATGATACATTCGTCGTTCAATAAAAATTGGATAACACAATGTGACAGCGATTTTGGCTAGCGGTGGAATCCAGGACGTGCGTTTCGTCCTATTTGAGACTCGTCAGCTGGATGTACATACATCTCTGAGTTAACGTTCACTCTGGGACTTGAAGCCAGTACCACTCACTTCAAACGCAATCGCCTTATCCAATTAGTTACTAATTCCTGCTTATAATGCTTGTGAATTAAGGCAATATCAAGACAATACGCACAGTATGCACATATGCCAATAGGAGACTGATAAATTACAGTCCTAAATATTAATGAGAAGATTCTAGTAAATAATACCAAATGACAACGATTTGTTATTATATGTGGGTAACATTTTACTTTCTGATTGTCATTGATTTCTGAATGTAGTTTATGGTTGATATTTACATTTCCCGGTCCTTGACTGAATGTCTGAAGTGACTAGATTATGAAATAGTGTTCCGATATGCCATAAATTGAAGGGATACAAACGATCTATAATTATCCAAGCTATGTAATTTAAGTATGTGAGAAATAGTTTATGCATTACTTAATGGTAGAAAAAACTAACTTACACTGAAGACAGTGGTGGAATAAAGATTAAGCGTTTGCACTCGCGAGACCGATAGATCATAGGTTCGTGGGCTCGTGGATGCGCACTGCTGAATAGTCCCATACTAGGACGTAACAGCCGTTCATTGCTTTCAGGTTTTCCATGGTGGTCTAGCTTCAACTGACTCATATCTCGACTAATAAAATTAGATTTTGTTTCATTGGTTTAGCTCAAAGTGGCTTATTAACATAGAACCTCAGTACTTACTTACATACTTACGCCTGTTACTCCTTGTGAAAAAGCATAGGCCGACCACCAGCATTCTGCATCCCGCCCTGTCCTGGGCAATCTTTTTCAGCTCCTCCCAGTTGTTATTCATCTTTTTCATATCTGCTTCTATTTCCCAAAGTAATGTGTTCTTTGGCCTTCCGCTTTTCCGCTTCCTTTGAGAATTCCAAGTTAGGGCTTGCCTCGCGATTCAGTTTGACGATTTGCGTAATGTAAATCCTATCCATTTCCATTGTCTTTTCCAAATTTCCTGTTGAGCTGGAAGCTGGTTTGTCTTTTCCCACAAAAGGTTGTTGCTGATTGTATCCGGCCAATGGATGTTGAGTATCTTGTGTAGACAACTGTTTATAAGTACTTGTACCTTCTTGATGGTGGTTGTTGTAGTTCTCCAAGTTTCAACTCCGTACAGTAGAACTGTTTTGACATTCGTATTAAAGATTCTCACTTTGATATTGGTTGAAAGTTTTTTTGAGTTCCATATGTTCTTCAATTGTAGAAATGCGGCCCTTGCTTTGCCAATCCTTGCCTTTACGTCTGCATCTGAACCTCCTTATTCATCGATGATTCTTCCCAGGTATGTGAAGGATTCTACCTCTTCCAGAGTTTCGCCATCAAGACCTTGCACTGTAGTCCGTCGTACGAGCTCCGGATAATATTGACAGTCTTCTCAGGAACTCCATATTGTCGAAGAAGTTTCCATAACGTCCTCCTATCTATACTGTCATATGCCTTTTCATAATCGATAAAGTTGATGTACAGTGTTGAGTTTCACTCAATTGATTGTCCAACGATGATCCGTAGTGTCGCAATTTGGTCTGTGCACGACCGATCCTTACGGAATCCAGCTTGTTGATCTCGAAGTTGGGCGTCTACTGCATCTTTCATCCAGTTCAGCAACACTCTGTTAAAGACTTTCCCTGGTATTGACAGTAGTGTATAGAACCTCAGTGTGGTTTTATTATTCGCAAGAATCATCAACCTATTCATAGAATCTGTTTTATATCCAATCAAGGTATGATAATTTTTGTAAATCCTTCAAGTCACAAGTCACTTGATTTATGTGCGAACCATGATACTGTCCAGGTGTCTAGATCTACTTCATGAAAAAGTGAGCTTTTCCGCCTGATTAGACAATCAATCCTAAACAAACCATCAAAACAAACTAATTTAAAGCTCATGGAATAACTAAAATCTCAATTCTGTATAAACGAAGTCATAAGGCTATGATTCAGAATGATATTGAAAGCTTTCTAATTATAATGTAATGACCTCACTTTTTCGAAACAAACCCCAACTGTTTTAGATAGAGTTATGTTCTCTGATCACTTAGATCATTTACATATTCCAGCTTAGCATGAATAATGGTTGGCAAAGCTTTAAACATCATTTTATACTAAAAACAACATTGTTGATGCAATAAGAAAACTCCGATTACTTCAGACGTATTACATCATAATCAACATACTATATTCAATATTTAAAAATATGGACCATTTAATTATGAAACTAACCCAATCACTTTCTCTACCACATCAAATACAATTAATGCAATTATATACATGATATTCTACAATCAACCTTTTTTTGTAAAGAAAAAAAGGAAAGGAAATTGGTGTGATCTAAATTAATCCTACTGATTTGTTATATAATTAACTGTTTTATAAGCAAAGATGGATATTGGCTAGTAGTGAAATCCAGAACACGCGTTTCGTTCTATTTGCGACTCGTCAACTGAATTTACCTGCATCTCAGAGTTGATGTTCACTCTGGGACTTGAAGCCAGTACCATTCGCTCCAAACGCAATCACATTATCCACTTATCTATTGAGTCCTGATAGCCACTAGCTGACGAGTCTCAAACTAGATGAAACACGGATGGGAAGATTCAAGTAAACAATGCTATTCATCAAGAAAGTGGCTATCCACGATTTAGTAGCTAAGTGGATAACGCGATGGCGTTTGAAGAGAACTGTATTGGGTTCAAGTCTCAGAGTGGACATCAAATCTGAGATGCAGGTGTATCCAGCTGACGAGTCACAAATAGGAAGAAACGGGCGTCAAACTTGATTCCACTGCTAACCACTACCCATCCTTGCTTATAATGTTTGTGAATTAAAGCAATATCGAGGCAATACACACAGTATGCACATGTGCTAATAAGAGACTGATAAATTACAGTCCTAAATAACAATCGAAATATAAAAGCAAACAACACCAAATGAATTTAATAATTAACTATTTTGAAGATCATAAACTAAAGAAAGATAAAACTACAAGAAAAGAAAACCAGATCAATGCGCCTTTAAATTTTTTTTCACTTTGACTGGTTTACCACGTTGTTGATTTATTCACTTACAAAGTTGAATTTCGACATTAACACTGTTGGATGCCAGTAGACTCAGTGGTGTAAAAGTTAAGCGTTTACACACACAAGTCCAATAGTTCCTGGTTTCGAATCTCGCAAGGCGGGATCATGATTGTGCACTGCTGAGGTGTCTCACAATAGAACGAGTTTGGCGTCGAATCCTTCCAGGTTTTCCACAATGATCTAACTTCAATTGAATCATGATCTCAACTATTAAAATTACTATAATATTCACACACAAAAAATACCCCTTTCTGATAATTACGAATTATTTTATACGTGAAATAACTCCTTAGTTACAGCAGGGGATCTTGATTGTAACTTTTAATATAAATATATCAAAGTTTATAATTGATTTTTTTTTCCTTTTTTTTTGTTTCAAAGAATTTACAGACCACACATCAATCTAATTAAACTGTCAAACTGATGCAAATTGATTTGTTCCTTTTTTTTCTTAATTTTTTTAGTTTCTAAGATCACTATTTAATTTGATTTAAAGATCAAGTAGAAATAATAAAGGAGTTTTTAATGGCGTTCGTGTAATATCTATGGTCATTGATTCATTTCGTCCGAGGGGGTGGGGTTGTTTTGTTTATGTTTTTCTGTTTCTTTTCATACTAATCTACGTATCTATTTTACTTGATTTCTATTCAAATAGTGTCTTATGAACACACACACACACGCACGCACATACACGTACCCCTTCGTCTCTCCTTTTTTTTGTTCTAGTGGTTTATTATATTTCCACTTAACCTACTACTTTCTGCTTTTTTTTGTTGTTTTTTTCTCTTAACTACAAAAAACATGATAAGATTTTGAATTTTTCTTTTCGGATGAATAACTATGTTTATTCAATCAATGTCTGATAAAGGATATATTTATTGTTGTTGTTGTTGACAAGATATATAAACTTATCGACTATATATTAGTTGTATAGAGAAAAAAGAAAGTATATAAAGGGTAAGGAAAGAAAAGCTAGAATGAAGTAAATTGAATAAGTGTTGTTACTATTTACTTTTCTCAACTATCAATAGTTGAAATCATGAGTCAATTGAAGCAAGACCACTATGGAAAACGTGGAGTTCAACTATGTCTGTTGTGGGATAGTAACTCACTGAAGACAATGGTAGATTAGTTGAAGTTAGACATTAACACTGTTGGATACCGGGCGTCTCAGTGGTCTAGATGTTAAACGTTCACACGCGTGCGAGACTGATAGATTCTGGGTTGGAATCTTGCGAGATGCGTTCGTGGATGAGCACTATTGAGGAGTCTCGTACTGGGACGAGATGGCTGTCGAGTGCTTCCAGGTTTTCCATGGTGGTCTAGCTTCAATTGACTCATGATTTCAACTATTGAAATTACCAAAATCTCCACAAAACCCCTTCTAATAATTTTCTCAACTATGTTAATGATTCGTTTCGAATGTATAGTTTAATAAGTTTAATAATAAGACAATGATGGATGGTGGCTCAATTTTGTGGATTAGTTGAAGTTAGACATCAACACCATTGGATGCCAACCGGCTCAGTAGTATAGAAGTTAATCATTCGTCTACAAGTCCGAAAGTCCTGGGTTCGAGCCCCGTGTGTGGGATGCATTGCTGAGGAGTCCCACAATAGGACGAGTTGGTCGTTCAATTCTTCTAGGTTTTCCATGTTGGTTTAGCTTCAATTAACTCTTGAATTAAACTATTAAACATTTATTTATCTGTCCTACAGTTATGTTACATTATTTTTTGAACCGAATAAATTTTATACAATTTTATATATTTTCTGAAATTTCTATACGTACTTACTGACGCCTGTTACTCCTCGTGGAGGAGCATAGGCCGCCCACCGGCACTGTCCAAACAACTCTGTTCTGAGCAATCCTTTTCATATCTACTCCCATTTCTTTGGCCTTCTTCTTTTCCGTTTCCTTTCAGGATTCCAAGTTAGGGTTTGCCTTGTGATGAACTTTGGTGATTTGCGTAATGTTTGTCCTATCCATTTCCAACGTCTTTTACCTGATTTCCTCTTCATATGGAATCTGATTTGTTCTCTGACACAGTAGGCTGTTGTTGATGGTATTCGATTAATGGATGTTGAGTATTTTGTGTAGACAACTATTTGTAAATACTTGAACCTTCTTGATGATGGTTGTTGTAGTAGTTTTTCAAATTTCAGCTCCATACAGTAAGACTATCTTGACATTCGTATTAAAGATTAAATTTCCACACGTATGCTTATTTATATCCCCATAGGTTAAACTAGTTTATATAATCATTCTATGAAAAACTAGTTAGATTTTATTTATTCATTCATTATGATCCCTGCAGAGAACATTGAAACTTTATTTGTTTTCTCTAACTGTGAATATGTTTTGACCTGTTGACTGACATTACAATTCTTTCTATGATAATGTATCCATCTCTTATATGTTCTAGTCTTATATATCTAATCATTTATATAGGCTTAAATATTGGATTAACTAATTTCGTAATCACTCTCTCTCTCTCTCTCTCTCTTTCTACCTCTCTCCCTATCTCTCTCTGTATATATCATTTGAAGTGAAGGGAAGTATATTATAATGTTACAAGGGTTATATTATCTAATATTATTACTGTCAGAACTATTATTAGAAAGTGATAAAGTATGATAGACAATAGTTACTATATTATTGAAATGTACAATGTTATCATTATATCAGTATGCCTAATTATTCATAAGTAATATTGAAAGTATTTTTACATGTTAACTTTATTTACTTATTATTAGTATTATTATAACGATGATGATTGAATATGATGTAATTGTGATTGTGTTTCATGATTTGTTGGAAACAATTATACTTTGAGAGTTAGACTACCATGGAAAACCTGGAAACACTCGATGGAAAACTTGTCCTATTTTTGGACTCCTTAGCAATGTGCATCTACGATCCCATATATGGGATTCGAACCTAGAACCTATCGGTCTCACGCGCGAATGCTTAATATACAGACCACTGAATCGACCGACATCCAACGGTGTTTATGTCCTAACTTTAGCGAATTCATGAAATTGAGTCACCGTCCACCATTGTTTTCAGTGAGTTACTATCTCGCAATAGACGCGGTTGAACTCCATTGGTTACCGCTTCTTACTAGAACTCTAAGAAATACCTCTTGAAGCCGATCACTAATAAACACATGATAATTATCAGTATGAGGTTATGGAGATTGTAGTAATTTCATAGTTGAATTCATGAGTCGATTTAAGCTGGTGTTCTAGAAACAGGTACAAAATGATACATGGTAGCTTCAACTCCATGTATATGGATCATATTTCCTTACTGTGTGATGACGAAATTTATCAACTTTGATTGAGTTTCAAAAATACGGGGTTTAATTTCTCCTTTCAGGCTTAAAATATTTTATGTATTTCCGCACATAATGGGGCATGTAACTTGGTTCGTAATTGTATCACGGTAGCGTAGTGCAAATGAATTTGAAGAGTTAAGCCCGCGTAAATCTGTGTGAGGTTCTACGTTGATGATGGTTGACTAACTGTTTTAGGGTAGTTTTGAGAGATGGTGGAGTGACAGATGAGATCATTCACTTTATACCAAAAACCACAAAGATCTCTGTCAATATAGTCATTCTGGGGTGTTTTCGCTACGTCAACTTGCCTATATAAGGTCAAGCGTACAATATGTCCATAAACACAGTTTTATTTTATTATTCTGAAGCATGAGATAGACCCAATGAGCTAGTAACATTCAATAACTTTTTTTTACCATGGTTGCCTTCTAAGAGTTTCCTGTATCTAGTGGTGACATTCTGCATGTAGTATTGAAGATGAACACTGTGTGTTCAGGTGAGGTAATTAAAATTTATTTAATGTTACAAGTTTTGAAATACTTGAAAAGATATGGTAAAAGAGTTTTCTTTAATGCATTCCATATTGATTTAAGTTCATATTTAAACATATAAAAATTGGTACAAGAGAGCACCAAATAGATATGCGCCACATAAATCATTCGGTTTGTATCAGGGCTGAGATAATTCCCAGGTGTCCAAACCGAAGCACGTGGTTTGCTTAGGGGTCCACAACTGAAGCCTTCAACCTCTAGGTCTGATCTACAAGGCAGAGTTCCATGGTAGCCGGTGATCAACGAGTGGTTGATACGCCATTTGTTTCCTCAAGATAATGCAGTTCATGTGCACCATTGGTTTGGAATCAGGGTTTTCCAACTCTCCTAGGTGGATCCTCCATATCCGCCAACCCGGTTAAAGCGCCAGACATTCGCTTTTCGTCCTCTTAATTTCATACACAACACCCGTGTTACGAGAATGCAGTGAGCAAAACTTCACTGTCAGTGGTTGTAGGCGCGTGGCCACTTGAAAACATTTTGAGATAGGGAGAGATAACTTTCTTGACCCTCGAGTGTACCGGGGAATTCGGGGGCCAATTTTCTTATGTGCTAAATTAACATTTAAATGAAGATTAATGTACCAAATTACGTAACAAATCCGAGGGAAATTAGATGTCAACTTATATAATTAATAGTATGTTGTAAAGCAACTAGGCGTATCAGTCACTGAAAACTACTGTTCCTTCTAACAGAATATTAATTAAGATAGAAATCCATCCCGAAAATTGAGTGTTATTTCCTAAATTTAAAATATTTAGGAATGTTTTTAATTTGCGATCCACGTGATATAGAATCTGTGATTATGACCTCTACTTTATAGAAATTTGTGCTTATCTATCATAATGGATTATCCATTTAAAGATACTGATATGTATGAATTTCAAGTATTTATCACTGCCAAGGAGTCCCACAGTGGGACAAAACAGCCATCCAGTGCTTCCAGGTTTCCGATGGTTGTCTAGCTTCAACTGACTCATGATCTTAACTATTGAAATTATTTATATTTTCTTAATTATAAGGTATTCATTATTAAGAAACGGTTATATTTCTGCAATGTTATGTTTGTTATGTTATATTAAATGATGTTAGACACTATCGCCATTAGATGCCGGCTCAGTGGTCCAGTAGTTTAAGCGTTCGCGCGCGAGACTGAAGGCCCTGGGTTCAAGTCACGCGTGCGGGATCATGGATAAGCACTGCTGAGGGGTCCCATGATAGGACGAGTTGGCCGTCCAGTACTCCCAGGTTTTCAATGGTGGTCTAACATCGATCGGTTCATGATCTCAATCAAGAAATCAACCTTGTTGAGAATTATTGACATTAATTCTACACACTACTTAAAATGAAAATTATGAAATTTCTCTTAGTAACTGTGTTGTTACTTTAAGGCTATTTTAATACTTTAGTGGCCTGTTTGAATGTCTGGACTACTTGTTTCTTCGTGATGTTTGAGTCAGCATTGTGTATCAACGATCCTGTCAAGTATGCAGCGATGACCATCAAATCTCGAGATGTTCTCTTCATTTTCTATGTAACTGAGTTAGGATTCAGTGGTTAACATTTTCAGTTTTATTTGGTTTATTATATTGCTCGATCATCACTCTTTACCATTGGTGATATTTATCTCTTGCTAAACATGATTAAATTTCACTGATAAGTTCCCTCATCAGAACCTTAGAAATAGCTTCTTGTAGGTATATATTAGTGAACACATGATTATTATTATTATTATAGGGTGTTATGATGAATAGCGGCTTTAAAATTTCATATTAAGAATTAACTTTAGTCTAATAACCGTTGAAAACCAGAAGGCATTAAATGTGAAATCCCAAGTTTGATGACCTACAACACCCTTTGGTAAAAATATTTACAATCTCTTAAGAAAGGATAAAATATGTTTATCCACTTTCCTATATATTGAGAAACACCAGCCATATTCCAGTTAATTAAAGAAGGTGACAACATACTGAACAACTTTTGCTCCTCTACATAGGAAAAGTGGTGAGACTACAACTTATGGACGACCTTTGAACGACGCTAGACTGACTTTAAGAGTGTCCACTTAATAACCAGGATCAAATGAGGGTTAGAACCATGTGTGAGGAATTTGAATTATGATTTACAGTTAATGATCAAGCTAAGAATGAGGTTTCGGGTTTTCATCACAAACTGACATCATCTATAATGCTAAAACTCTATTTATTCAAATGGATGAGTGAATTTCACTCCAAAATCCAAGATGTGTTATCTTATATCTGATTGGTTGGTTCATAAATTATAGTCTAGTCGGAAAAGTAATTGAACAATAATAAGGTAAAGAATTATTTCAGATCCTAAACTTATTCAGATGAAGGTTTAGAGCACAAAGTTTAGCAAGTAAATATGTTTCTCAAGTTTTTATTTGTTAGAATAATTAAACAAGAAAACTACCTATGGCATAGTTAAAAGCACACATGTAGTCACTCTTCCATCAGTAGCTTACATTTATGAAGCTATTTACAAATAAAAGTTGTGGTTTAGTAATAATTATATGCTTTAGCCAATTTGAGTATATATAATATATTGAATGTGACTATCAGTGAAATCAAGGATGTGCATTTGGTTCCGTTTGGGGTTTGCCAGTTAGATTTGTTTGTAGCCTTGAGTTGATTTTCATTCCGAGACTGAAATTTAGTACTGTCTTCTTCAAACTCCAACACGTTATCTACTTATACGCTTAGTCCAGATATCATGTGCAGATTGTCTCGATAACACAAGACTGACAGGTCCTGGGTTCGAATCTCTCGGGGGGGGGGCGGTATCGTGAATGCGCACCGCTGAGGAGTCCAATACTAGGACGAAACGGCCGTCCAGTGCTTCGAGGTTTTCGATGGTTGTCTAGCTTCAACTGACTCACGATCTCAACTATTGAAATTATTAAAATATCCATAAAACCCCTTCTGATAATTATAATATGTTTATGAAGAATAAATTAAATGTAGTTAGCAGTGGAATGCAGAACACGCGTTTCATCTCATTTAATACTGCTTAGATAGATTTACCTTCATTATTTTATATGGGCATCATCATACTAGCTATATTGAGGCAATCCCCATACAAATCACATATAACAATTAAGAAGAATCACATTTTAGTCGAAATATCAACAACAGAATAATCCAAACCATGATAATGAGAGTAATTTGAATCCCCACTGTAAAGAATCATTGATCTTATTATGTTACGTTTTATTCTTTGTTTTAGTTGTATATACTTACTTACTTACTTACACCTGTTACTCCTCGTGAAGGAGCATAGGCTGCTCACTAGCATTCTTCATCCAACCCTGTCCTGAGCAATCCTTTCCAGCTCCTTCCAGTTGTTGTTCATCCTTTTCATATCTGCTTCTATTTCCCGACGTAGTGTGCTCTTTGGCTTTCCTCTCTTTCGCTTACCTTCAGGATTCCAAGTTAGGGCCTGCCTCTTATTAAATGTATCATTCTGAATTCCTTATGTATATAAATTTACTAATGAGGCATTATCATTAAAGGTTGTCATTTTTTAAATAGTATTTTCACTGTATTCATCCTTACATAACAACAACGTTTATTTTCGAACATAATTTATATCACTATCATATTAGATTATCTATATATTCTGTTTCCTAGGGAGTAACTAAATTTGATCTAAATATCATTGAGTGTATTTTATAAATGTATCGTTATAAGCTGGAAGGGGGGGGAATGTATTTTGATTCGAAATAAGATTGATCCAGTCTAATTTACTGACCTTCATTTATGCATATATTCAACATACAATTTTATTTAGACTACACATCTGAGATTGGATGTTGAATGGAGGTAGTCGACAGGAAACCCTGTACTTGGGTTTCGTGCTACTTGGCACTCGTCAGCAAGGTGTACCTGTAATCTTGAGGGAACTGGTGCTCTTTGGTGGATTCGATCCCGTGTCCACCAGCTTCACAGTTAGAGACGTTACCACTGAGCTATCGGTAGCATCTGATCTGCACTAAATAAGGACTTGACACACGTAACATTGATCACCACCCAGTGATCAATCAAATGAAACTATACATCTAATTAGATTAATTCTACAATGAGATAGAATGCGTATTTTAATTAGTGCTTTAAATGATATTCTAGTTAGAGTCTTTTTTTAGCAAGATTGTTCTCTATAGGATGGGGTTGACAACTCCATTCCAAACCCTCCTTCTTTACCCGGGCTTGAGACCGGAAGTAGATTTAGAAGAGCTACAGGCGGAGTGAATGGAGAATGCCAGTAAGCGGCCTATGCTCCTCCGTGACGGGTAACAGGTGTAAGTAAGTTTAAATGATATACAATCAGATATTGAAATACGTGTTCACAAGTCCTTCCAATCGTTCGAACCTCATATCTCGTAATTAATAAAAAGCATATTAATTTACTAAATGCTACTTTGTTTAATAATACTTGAGTTAAATGTTATGTATAATACTCTTCTTGAGCGCCGTTAGAGATATGAGGGCAGTTATCACTTCTCGGTTGACCACACATCGAGGAAGGGTTTTTCTGGAGGTGCCTGAAAAGGAAATCGGGTTAGAGGTGGTCATAGTGACCTGAGAGCGTGACCGCAGTGCCCAAGAGACAACTGCTTGAGGTCGGTCACGCACCACCTTTCTGTGAGTAGTTTTCGTGTTAGCTCCGTTGTATTTGAGACCTCATCTCCGGAGACGGATATCCGTGGGACAAGGCATGACGTTCATTTTTAGGGTCAACCTTTTCTAACCACACCCCTCTTTGTGTTAAGACAGCATCGCTGTTACGTTGGTTTTCTGAAGGAAACACCTTACTGCTGTCACACCTCTGTAAAGTCAGCAATACGACTTCGCCTTCGAACCTTGAGTTTTCTGTTTATAGTCTTACCGTTCTTCAGCCGACCTGTCTGGCATGGTAGGACCTTGAGGAACGATTGTTCCAACAAATATAGCTTGATTGGTTCACCACGATAGGAAAGCTCGACCACCACGTCAAAGTAACAGCAACAGTACTATATCCTTATATGCAATCCTTCTTTTATATATTACCACCATTGGATTAACTACTTCTATGAAGTTGGTGTTCATCATGTTGTGCTAATGAGGTATGGCAACTTGAACCGATGTATATATGTGCCTAGTCCCACGTTGTAGCTGACTGACTGATAATATCCTTGTTGTGACTTTAAACTTGGATCGCTTTTTACCCCGTGCCAATTGTTGTGTCCTTGACTGTAAGATTAAAGAGCAGCGTATTTATCGATCGATTCAATGACACGAAAAACACGTACGGACGGCCTAGAGTCTCGATTGGTCCCGCTTCCCTGTCTAGCCCAGCCAATTCAGTCCGGAACGCAAGTCTTAGCCTCTGAGATATGAACCATTATATTTCAGACATACTCTATTTATATACCAATCAACCAGACCACATCGTATCATAAAATAGAAAACAACATTTGTGCAATATTTGACAAGTGAAATAAATATCGACCAATGTTCACTTAACGTCCAAGGACACCATTAGACTTAACATGATAATTATTGGTATATTTTTCTGCACATCCTAACAACTCTTCAGAAAACCTTTATTTTTCTATGTTACTGTCAATACTATCCACTTGTCTATAATTATCTCATTAGCTTAATTTGATTGACTTTAATTTAATGTTACCAGATATTACTAGTTCATGAAACTCCTATAAGGTAAACTTTTATATTCTTTGCTAATATCAATACAGAATTCGACAGGTCGATTTGAATACTGTCAATGTATGAAGATACTTAAAACGTTTAGAGTATTTCAATGTTGATAAGCATAACTTTTAAAGGTTATGAATATTAACAGTTTAATTGTCATTGAAATAGTCAACTAGTCAAATGCCAGTATAATATGGAATATTGACATTTATAAGTGTTTTAAAATAACTTTTATCAATCGAAGATAGTGTAGTGTCTGATCGTATGTTGAGCCCACATTGGTTATTCTAACTTTTGGGTAGATCAATTGATTGATTCTTCTTGAATCACATTTTGACGTTTTTGACTATTCGATTCACTTCACCTAGCTTTGCTTTGCCTTATTTCACTTCATCTTGCTTAATCTTTACTTGCCTCTCTTTTTGCCTTGATTCGACTTGACTATAATTATTGAATAATGCTTAATTAGAGCGAATTGGCTAACATGCATTCTCTAATCCGTTTCGCTTCATTCTCTCTTTTTTCGCTTCTTACGTTTCACTTCTTTGATTGTCTGTCAACGATTGTACAAAGCATACACATTCAAAACTTCATTCTCGTAATTGATTTATTTTAATCTCGTTATTCACCAACACAAGTTAAGTCGATAATTATATATGAGGATTAGCGACATGTATATGGTTCGATAACAATCATTCATACTGTTGAATTGGAGCAAGATATCAGGCCACAAAAATTAATTAGACGACAATGGCAAGAGTATCATTTATGGACGAACTAATCACGTATAAGATACACAGGTATCGAATTTTGGAACGAAATTTACTCATCTATTTGGTTAAATAGATGTTTTGGCATTATAGCCGATGTCAGTTCGTGATGAAAACCTTAAATGTAATTCCTAACTTTAACCACCAACTGTAAATCATAATTCGAAATCCTCACACATGTTTCTAACTCTCATTTGATCCTGGTTATTAAGTGGACACTCTTAACATTTTTTGCAATATCTCGATGATATCAATGGAATCAAAGATGGATAGTGGCTAGCAGTGGAATTTAGGACTTGTGTTTCATCCTGTTTGTGACTCGTCAGTTGAATGTGCCTCCATCTCAAAGTTATTGTTCACTCTGGAACTCAAATTATGTTAACCGTTATCTCTAAACATGTAACATAAGTCAACAATTTGTTGTGTTGTTTAAATCGTTGGTAGCATTTATTTATCTGATTATCATCTTCTAGAATTATTATTCTTCTTCCATGGTAATTGATAGATTTTTTATGTTATACCATTCTTTCTTATAAAGTAATCACATATGATTGTGAATAAGCATATAATAATGTAAACTATTATATAAATTTAATAGTTGAATTCATGAGTCAAATGAAGCTAGAGCATTATGAAAAACCTGAAACCACTGAATCTTCGGTTAGAATCTCGCATGACAGGATCATGGATGCGTACTACTGAAGAGTCCTATACTAGAACGAAATGGCTGTTCAGTACTTCCAGGTTATCCATGATGGTCTAACTTCAATGAACTCATGAATTCAACTATTTATTCATTATAATATCCATAAATATCCTTCTCTGATTATGATATCAATCATGTTTATTTTGAATTGATCTTCAGGGTTTTTGATTTATTAATGTTAAGTCATTTGAAAAAGTTGAATTCACCTTCATATATGAATATGAAACCGATGTATCATCTAACAAATTCACTTGACTACAATAATATAATCAATCCTTCAAATTGGATAGATTCATCAGATTATAAATCAAATCAAATGAGTAACTCTGAAATCATCTATTTAAATCAAAAGGAGAATATTTTACATCCTTCATCCTATCATAATGAATTGAATCAATTAGTTACTAGTCAATCTTATCTTACAAAAGATAATGATTTATCAATACATGAAACAGGTATATGTCATATATTATCTGGTTTAACTAATCGTCAACGTTATATTTGTTTACAACATACTGGTTTAATATGGGCAATGCTTGAAGGTACACATTTAAGTATGAATGAATGTATACATCAATTTAAACATGAACAATGGAATTGTTCTGCAGTTAATTTATTATATCGTACTCATAAAAAATCATCAAATTTACCATTAATTCATGGATTAGAAGGAATTTTACAACGTGGTAAGTATATATAAAACGATTTGTCGATTAAATATTATTTCTAATTCATTAATTAATATCACTAGGTGTTAAACTTGAAAAAGTGTAAACAATTATGTACTACTGAGGAGTCCCATACTAGGACGAAACAACCATCCAGTGTTTCCAAGTTTTTCATGGTAGTCAAACAACAAGTGAGCAGAAGCATATAAGATTTGAAGAGGACGGTAAGACCATTGACACCAGGTAAATCCGCTCTAAATAGAGCGGCACGCGATTCCTATATTCCAATGCTAGATGCTACTCAACTCTGCTTATAAAATGATTGATATTCTAGGGTTAAACTTTGCTTTTATAATTCCATAATTTCAAAAATTTAGTTACTTTCATATTCCAATGAACTTCCAATCTTGAAAAAAAGTCTTATTATCAGAAGTAAAATATTGCCGTAACATTCTACTTGCAAAATAATTTAAAGCATCTGAAATATTTGTGTTAAAATATATACTACTAATAAGTAGGTAATTTACGAGAGATAAACTTTCGAGGAGTCTTTTGAATATCAAGTTTATAAATTTAATGTTAAGAACTAATACAGGCACAAGTGATGAAACCGATTTTCTGAATAAAACTATAAACTGATTTGAGATTTAAAAGGGGGAAAATTGCTTACAAATTGAATGCTCGGTTTAATCAACTTATGTTGTTTGGAGATTATGAATGTAAAACTATTCTATTCAGATAATTTGACTATGGGTTGAAACTATAGTAGAAATGCCGTTTTGTATTTTGATGGACTAGTTACCGTACTAATGTTTGCTTCAGCCAACTTTTTCTGTAAATGAATCAAGACAATCAGTCAAAGTCTTTTCTTTTTAATGGAAATAAGATTTTAGAAAATAATTTTTCTGCTAAAATTTAAAGAGTAAAAATTACCCCCCCCCCGAAATTTTTGAAACGGACAATTTTTTACCGCATAATTTTACGACAATGTAACTAAATTTATTTCTAATTTGAGGTTGTGAAGTTTGTTGAATCTAATTGGAATTATGAACTGACCACTGTTAGACTACCATTAGAAACGGAGATGCACGGGACGGTCTTTTTATTCTAGTATGGGACTCCCAAGTTGTGCGAATCCATGATCCCATACACGAGATTTGAACCCAAGGACTTCGATCCTGTGTGTTTACGTTCAACCTTTAGACCACTGGACCAAAGCGAACAAATTCCATTGTCTTTAATGGATAACTGCCTTACACCCGACAAAGTTGAACTCCATTGGTCACGGCTTCTCACTAAAACTCCGAGAATCCCATCTAGTAGCTGGTCATTAGTGAGCATATTAAGATTATGAATATTTAATCAAATGTAAAGGATATATTATTTCGTAAAAAGAAACATACTACGTTTTCGACCTAATTAAGTTCGGTTCAGTTTTTGAGTACTTGATGATTACACATTTCTATATATTTGACATAAATATTCAGTGAGCATTCACTCACTACTTAATAACGGTATACTTTTTAACATTTAGGATCCAGAGAAACTGCATTTCTCTCATCATCATGGTCAGCTGGTGTTGTCCAAGCAATAACACGAGCATGTAGTCGAGGTCAAATGGGAACATGCGATTGTGATCCACATCGACGTGAAGGTCAAGGTAGAGATGCTGAAGGAATTTTCACTTGGGGTGGATGTAGTGATCCTATACGATTTGGTATGCGTTTAGCACGTTTATTTTTAGATGCAAATGATGAAGAACATCGTAATGCTGCAGTACAAAGAGAACAAGAACTTCATGAACAAAAAATTCAATTATTATCATCAATGAGACTTAATAATCAAAATAAACAAAATACAAGAAAACTACAAAGAATCCATAGATTTCAACGTTCATTTAATAATAGTACATCTGATCAACATTTCAAACCAAACGTTACAGAAAATGTTAAAAATTTAATAAAACCAATGAATAAATCCAATACAATCCTTTCACATAGAGAACTTCAAATGGAGACATTACAAATTATTCAAACTAAAGCCAGAACATTAATGAATTTACATAATAAAAAAGCTGGAAGACGAGTAAGTTAAGCTGATTGAACTGTTTTAATGATTTATTTATTTATTTATTTAAACACATAGATATTGGTACAAGGAGGCACCAAATACATATGTGCCACACAAATCTCATTCGATATGTGTGAGAGCTGTGATACTGCCCAGGTGCCCAAACCGAAACAGGTGGTGGTTATCTTGGGGGGCCACACCCCGAGCCTTCGACCTGAAGGTCTGATCCATAAGGCAGTGGAGCATCGTAAGGAGATGCAGTCCCATGGAAGCCGGTGACCAAAAATTGGTTCATACGCCATTTGTTCCCTCAGGATACTGGAGCCCATGTGCACCATTGGTTTGGAATCCGGTTAAAGCGCCGGATATTCGCTTTTTGTCCTCTTCTTTTCGTAAACAACACCCTCACCACGAGAAGGCAGTGAGTAGGACTTCTCCGGCAGATGCTGTATACGCGTGGCCATATGAGAGCATTTGGAGAGAGAGAGCGGACTCTCCCCACTCTCGGCCGTACCAGGGCATTAAGGGGTGAACTGTTTGAACTATTCTTTGTTCCTAATTACCTTTTTTTCTATTTAGAAAGACATTTCCCATTACATTCTTCTACTTGTGAGATGCATCATTAATATCTTCAAAGTATAAAATGACTATTAACCTAACTCATTCAAGCGAAATTCATCATGTACAGTTACAGAATGATGAAAGCAAAAACTGGAGTAACTAGACATGTTCTTCATTTTAGTTTATGTTTCGTGTGAAGCATATTGTTGAATGATTATTAACTTCTAACAGTTAACGAACTGAAGTCAATTCATTAATCTAATTCAAGTTTTAATTCATCTCTATAATAAACCAACCAATCAATTCAAATGTGAATAACCTTGTCTTCTTTGAACACATCTTTAATGATACACATTTTTAGTTCCAATACTTACTTACTTATGCCTGTTACTCCTCGTGAAGGAGCATAGGCCGCTCACCAGCATTCTCCATCCAACCCTGTCCTGGGCAATCCTTTCTAGCTCCGCCCAGTTGTAATTCATCCTTTTCATATCTGCTTCTATTATCCGACGCAATGTGTTCTTTGGCCTTCCTCTTTTTCGCTTCCCTTCAGGATTCCAAGTTAGGGCTTGCCTCGTGATGCAGTTCGACGATTTGCGTAATGTATGTCCTATCCATTTCCATCGTCTTTTCCTAATTTCTTCTTCAGCTGGAAGTTGGTTTGTTCTCTCCCACAGAAGGCTATTGCTGATGGTATCCGGCCAATGGATGTTGAGAATCTTGCGTAGACAACTATTTATAAATACTTGTACTTTCTTGATTGTGGTTGTTGTAGTTCTCCAAGTTTCAGCTCCATACAGTAGGACTGGCTTGACGTTCGTATTGAAGATTCTCACTTTGATATTGGTTGAAAGTTGTTTTGAGTTCCATATGTTCTTTAGTTCCAATACTATATACATTTACCTTGTGGTTTTCAATGAAGGTTTCATATTCCATTAGGAACTCGAACAATGACTATCAAATTATCTGTGACTTAAAAAAGGAATATGGACTTAACTTTTAACACATTATTATAGGTTAACTAGTGGTTACTAAATAAGTGAAAGGAAGGATAAAATTTGTGATGAATATGTAGTATGTGCTACTTATATTGACATAAGTAGTATATGATGTTAGTCGTGAACAGAAGGTCTGGCAGTAGAGAGACAAGAGGATCGAACAGTAAAGAATGGAAACAAAATGGAATCAACCTTTAAAAATCACCATGTAACTGAATATTATTCACAATGAAATAATCCATTACAATCATTTTTCTTATAATGAAGCATTATCTTCTAAGATGAAGAAATACACACAAAACATCTAGGATATTTAATTACTCAAGGAGTGTGTTTCAACTGTAATCCCATAAGTATAGATTGTGGTTACAATAAACTTAGATAGATGACCAACGGCTTACCTGAATATCTGGGCTATCTATTCCTGACATCTAGACATTTCAACAAGTTTGTTTGTTTGTTAGTTTTAATACATCATTATGACTGTTAAGTGCGTTTATGAAAAGTGTACAATCTTTCGTTGTATAATTTACAAAAAGCTCAATCAGAGATCTCATGGTTGCTGGCAATATGCATTATTTAGATGTCGATTGATTGAATTGCTAACTTCTAACTGGTGGCCACTCAATATTTATTGTGAGGATCGACCAAGAAGTAACAAACGGAAGCTTGTTGAAATACTTTGTGCCAAGAATTCTATATTGTACCAAAAATATAATATTGACTAAAGTAATAGTAGTTTATTCCTGTTACTCCTCGCAGAGCAGCATAGATCTCACACCAGCAATCTACATCCCACCCTGTCCTGAACAATCCTTTCCAGTTGTTATCCATCCTTTTCATATCGGCATATATTTCCCGACGTAATGTGTTCTCTGGCCTTCCTCTTTTCCACTTCCCTTCACGATTCAAAGTTAGGGCTTGCCTCGTCATGCATTTTGGTGATTTCCATAATGTATGTCTTATCCATTCCCAATGTATTTTCCTAATTCCCTCTTCAGCTGGAAGCTGGTTTGTTCTCTTCCATAGTAGGCTGTTAATGATTGTATCCGGCCAATGGATGTTGAGTATCTTGCGTAGACAACTATTTATAAATACTTGTACGTTCTTGATACTGATCTGAAAAGTTGTAATTATTTTTCAAATTTTTTCCCGGATCAACCGAAGTATTAAATAATCTCAATGGTTGAGATCATGAGTCAATCGAAGCTAGACCACCATAGAAAACCTGGAAGCACTGGACCCTCTTCTGATATTAATCAACATATACTCATTAGTGACTGGCTTTTAGAGGTGTCTCTTGGAATTCTAGTGAGAAGCAGTGACCAGTGAAGTTCAACCGGGTCTGTTGTGAGAAGGTAATTCACTGAAGACAATGGTGGATGTGTCGCTCAATTTCGTGGATTTTTTAAATTTAAACATTAACACCGTTGGATGCCGGCCAGCTCAGTGGTCTAGAGGTTAAGTGTTCGCGCACCAGACTGGAATGTCCTGTGTTCGGATCTCACAGGTCGGGATCGTGAATGTACGCTGCTGAGGAGTCCCATAATAGGACGAGTTTGCTGTCCAGTGCTTCATGTTTGTCTATCTTTAATTGACTCATGATCTGAACTATTGAAATTACTATAATATCCACAATAACCCTTTCTAATATTAAATAATCATTCAAAAATCTATCTTAATTTATTTTAGTTAATATGGAAAAATCGTGTAACAAAATGTAAATGTCATGGTGTCAGTGGAGCTTGTTCAATGCGAACATGTTGGCAACGTGTTAATGAGTTTCGTCATGTTGGTATAATGTTGAAAGCAGCATATGATTCAGCTATACGTGTAACATATGAACCAAGAATAGATATGCTCAAACGAATTAATACGAGAATAAATTCTAATAATTATGATAAACCAAATCAAAATAACTATTATATGACTAGAAGAAATCTTCCAGTTCTATCAGCAAATCATAATCAAGATTCAAAGAATTGGTTAGTATTAATTAAAAGTCATAATAATAACATATCTAAACATGATCAAAATGATTTCTCAAACAATGAACAATTTCAGCGTAGATGGCCTCGTATGGTGATGATCAAATCAAAAGTGATACCAAAGAATCAATTAGTTTATTTAGAAGAATCACCTAATTATTGTTATTTTGATGAAACTATAGGTTAGTAAAACTATAGATTACTACTTATTACTGAATAGTATTGACTTATCATTTAAATATAAAACATTTTGAAAGTTGAGTCTACGAAGGAATTATACTTTTTGTTAGATACAATGATTATTACGTAATCAGGTAATTGAAAATAATATAGCTGCTACCTTGACGCGGTGGTCGGGCTTGCCTATCGTGATGAGCCAACTGAGCTATAGTGGCTGGAAAATATGTCCCTGTAGGTTCTACCATGCCAGGCAGGTCGATTGGACAACGGTAAGACTAGAAGCAGCAACTCAAGGTCTGAGGGCGAAGTCGTACCTCTGACTGTAGAGAGGTATGACAGCAGTAAGGTGTTTCCCTCGGACAAACAGCATCTGCAGCGATTCTGCCTTCTCACAAGGAAGGAAGGGGTTATAAAAGGTCGAGTCTAAAAATGTCACACCTCACCTTACCTCACGAATTTCCGTCTCCGGCGGTAAAGCCCTTTGAAGAACGGAGCTAACACATTAAAAACCTCCCACGACCGGCCTCAAGCAGTTGTCCCCTCGGCTCTGCGGTCATGCTCCCAGGTCGTTAAGGCAAACATTAATCCGACTTTCTTTTCAGATTCCTCAAGATATACCCTTCCAAGGTGTGGGCAGCCGGGAAGTGACATCAGCCCTCATACCGGTAATAGCACACGAGATCAAATTGGTCACACTCAAATCCTTCGAGTTCATTTATTATAGAGAAGTGATTAATATTACTGATAGATGATGGTAACCCAATCATATTTTGATTATGTTTCCGTGTGCAGTAATAAATGGAAGAATTTGGAAAGCACCCAAATCGAATGAAATGAATGTTTAATATGAAGGTGACGCTCAAATTGCTTTAAGACGGTTTTCGTCAAGATTAAGTATCAGCTGGAAATACAAAATTCTTAAACATTCGTTTCATTTTACCCTCCATTTATTACCACACACAGAACCAAAATCAAAATTTGATTGGATTACCATCATCTATCAGTAATATTAATCTCCTATGCACAATAATTAGATTCAGGATACGCATTTCATCCTTTTTGGTGCTCATCAGCTGGATGTACCTGTATACCAAAGTTGATTTTCAATCCGAGACTTGAAACCAATACCCTTCTCTCATCATGCATTCCACTGCTAATCATCATGCATCTCTACTTATTAAACTTATTATTACTGACTGAAATTTTCATAAGCTTTTTAATTTGAATTACTTACTTTACCTTACTTACGCCTATTACCCCCAAAAGAGCATAGGCCACTGACCAACCCACTCTAACCAGGGTCTTTTTTTCTAGTTCTATTCAACTGTTGTTCATTCTTCTCATGTCTGTCTGCATTCCTCGGTTCAATGTGTTCTTTGGTCTTCCTCTTTTCCTTTAACTTTGAGGATTCCAAGTGAGGGGTTGCCTTGTGGTGCATTTGAGTGCTTTCCTCAATGTGTGTCCTATCCACTATTTTTGGGATATCACATTACATTTGTTCTAACAGGTGAATTAACTGTAAGTTAGTCAACTGTGACTTAATGTAAGGTTGTTGTTTTTTTTCATTACAACTATATAAGTACACAATCAGTAGTGAATTACCATGAATGTACTAATGGAAGTAATAAAAACTTCAAACGTCTATGTTTTATAGTAAAACATAACATGATAATGGTAATAAAACTAGAGAAGATTAGAATTAAAGTAGGTAAAGTGATGTTCGATTTAAAAACTTTTCATAGAATTAGTTTATATGAACAACTAATGGAAACGATAGATTACGCAAAAGTGGCTTCATCCTGATATGGAAATACTCAAGAGAAAAATGTATTTTTATCCAAATCAATGGGAGATACAACCAAAAACAAAAAAAGTGTAAACAATGACAGGTTTAAGGTCAAAAAGAAACCAATCAACATCGAGGTCTACAAGACAAGCTACCAACCATATGTGGAGAAATTCGAGCACTTCACTTCTACTTGAAGTTTGCGCTGATGATGTCATTCAACGGAATGATGAAAGTTCTACGATCGAACCATCCAGCTCAGAGAAAAAAAACTTTATCAAGATGTAAGCTTCTACGAGCATAGGTAGAACTTCAAATGGACTGCTCAAAATTTATTTTACAGATTCTATTAAACTGAATAGTCTTCATATAGTTTATTCACAATATCACTTTCATTACAGTTCTTTTTGGTAATACTACAGATAGTTTATTAGTCATGACGACTAAATCATAAAGATACTGGTTTAATGTTAAACCTCAGAACAGATCGGGTTCATATTAGGTTTGATTACAATTTGGAAGAACTGCCTGAACTTTGCACTCTTTAACAATACTGAACTTTAAAAGTGGTGTTACATCAGACTTACATTATTCAAGTAATACTGATACTATGTTAGCATGACCAGTTCAACTGGGTCTGTTGTGAGAAAGTAATTCACTGAACACAATGATGGATGGCCATGCAATTTTGTGAATTGGTTGAAGTCAAACATTAACACCGTTGGATGCCGGCCAGCTCAGTGGTCTAGTGATCAAGCGCCCTCGCGCGAGACTGATTGTTCGTAGGTTAGAATCTCGTGAGGTAAGATCGTGAATGCACACAGCTGAGCATTCTCACAATAGGACGAGTTGGTCATCCAGTGCTTCCACGTTTTCCATGGTGGTCTATCTTCAATAGGCTCATGATCTCAACCAGTGAGAATATGTAATTGGTATTCATTTATATTACTCTTAAAAATTCAGTATGAGGATAGTTCTTTATCACAAAACAATATTCATAAAAAAAATCCAATATAACTATAAAATAGGTTAAGTGTCCGCGCTTGAGGCTGAAGGCCCTGGGTTCGAATCCTGCGAGTGGTATCGTGGATACGCACTATTGAGGAGCCCCACAATAGGACGAAACGGTTGTCCAGCGCTTCCAAGTTTTCAACGGTGGTGTAACATCAATCGTTTCATGATCTCAATAGAAAACTTAATAACCTTCACAACCCCTATACTTATAAGATATCAAGTTGAATTCCTCCTCCCCTTCGTCCATAAAGTCAAATTTTGTTGCAACCATCTTTATTGATTATCAACTTTATAAACTATTCTCTATTCACCTAAATTGCTCATAAATCATTTAGATATAAATTAGCATTAAATTGCTTTCAAGAATCCATGGATAATGATGAGTCATTTATTCTAAGAAGTGAGTGATTCCCCGAATTGAAATGTTAATCTCATATAATTTCCCTTATCTGAAATCATATTTAAAAAGAAAAATCTTTCAAAAATTTAGGTCAAACTAATATCTATGGTATAACACAAAAAAAAACAATTTATCATTAATCATTCCATTATTTCTAGAATAGAATAATCCCCTTGTAACCCTTATTAGTTAGTTATATCAACAAAACAATAGTTTTGAACATGAGTTGATGGAAGCTAGATCACCATAGAAAACCTGGGAGCATTAGACGGCTAACATGTGTTGGTATGAGACTTCTCAGCAATGTGTATCCACAATCTCGCTCCGTGAGATTTGAACTCAGCACCTATCAGTTCCGTGCGCTAGCGAGGTAGGATCAATAATGCGTACTGCTGAAAAGTTCCATACTAGGACGAAAAGACTATCCAGTGTTTCCAGGTTTTCCATAGTGATCTAGATTCAATTGACTTATGAATTCAACTATTAAATTAGAATATGACAGAATTTTCTCATTGATTAATTTTATAATCATCATGCTTAGCTTAATAGTGGATAAACATATAAAATGTCAAATCATGCTTTTATTTGAGGTTGAATACCCGCATACTAAGTAGGACACTTAATTGAAATTATGATAAAGTAATTACATACGAAGGTTAAATAAGAGTAGAAACTAATTACAAACTAATATGATATTCATTAACTCTAATTATTTTAGTCATAGAGTTAGGAATAGTTTATGTACAATGCCAGTCCACTTTAAATTTAATAGTTGAATTCATGAGTCAATTGAAGCTAGATCATCATGGAAAATCTAGAAGCATTGGACGGTCGTTTCATCATAGTATAGGACTCTTTAACAGCGCGCATCGCCGACCTCACCTCGCGAGATTCGGACGTAGGATCTATTAGTCTCGCGCGCGCGAACACTTCACTGCTAGACCACTGAGCTGGCCGGCACCCAACGGTATTAATGTCTAACTTCAACGAACTTTAAATTTGACTAAGTAAAATGTACTAGAAAGATATTCTAATATGTTTGAGTAGACAGTTTTGTTATGACTATTTTATTTCAACGATATAATGTAACAAGTTTGTACAGTATATAATTTTGATTTTGCGAGCTAAGTGATACGCTCCAAAGGTGTATATTACACATAGATGATAGCCGATTGTATAAAATTCCACAATATATTTAACAAATGCTTATAGTATTTTAATGTCTATATCTTGTTCCAGTGGTTTTGAAAAGAATACAAGAACCTTTCACTTAACGGGCTTCCGTATCTAGTAGCAGTGGATTACCAATACTTCCAGGCAGGGACGTAGGTATATTATCGATAAAAGGGGAAAAAGAAAAAAACCCGATAAATCATAGTGAGATGCTATCCTTAGTCCTTAAGAATATGTCAAGATTTCACTTAAAGGACACTTGGGAAGACGCTTGGACTAGCTCAGCTTGCGAAGAATTCCAGCATTTGACTACTCTTAAGGAGTAGAAGGTGTGTCTACAGTCCGTTCTACTGTGTCGTGTCTCCAGTTCCTGGGTGTTATACCTAAGGCTTCTGTTCGAACTAAGTTTAAGTAGGTGTTTAACAGGATGTCTAGAAGTATTTGGGATGCCGTAAGCCATTAGATGGTCACCTCTAAGACGCCTGTACTCTAATTGGAAAAGGTTCAGTGATTGAAGATGTTCTTAAGGCTTGAATTTGAGTCCCCGGATTGATTTCGTTGCTCACCGTCGGATACGTTTATCGAGTGTCCTTATCCTTTTGGAATGGGGGAGGAAATACTATGTTTCCGTACTTTAAGTGAGGACGAACAAAACTGTTGAAGATTATGTGGAAAGTTCTCCCGTCGAACTGGCCGAAAATGGGTTTCAATAGTACCAGTGCAAAGTTTGCTCGAAAGGCAATTTTATCGCAGAATTTAAATCATACGGTACGAACACTTCCAGATCTTTTTCAACATGAAATACCTCTATAGGGGAGTTGCCTAAGTTGTAGTTGTAGTCTGCAACATATCTCAGATGGACTACTCTACACATTAAAGTGTTAAAGGAAGGTCCGTTGTCGTCTGCCCAAATTTGAAGTCGAGTCAGATTCTCCTGAAGTGCCAGTTTATCCTCCTGGTTGCGTATCTCTCCCCAAAGTTTCATATCATCAGCCATAAGTAAGGAATCGGACGATACCTGTTGTGGAAGATTGTTTAAATAAATCAAGAAAATAAAAGTTTTCAGTACCCCGAGGGACCTCACTAGGACATTACACAGCCTGAGGGAAATTGAAGTCGACATTGACCTTAAAATGTCTTTTTTTTTAGATATGAAATGGGCCAATCGATTCAAAGTAATTTAATACCTAAGAATTTGAGCTTATTGATAAGACATATGTTTATGACATTTCACTTCAACCTGTAGTTTGTGCTGATGATGTCGTTCAAAAGAAGAACGATGAAAGGTTCACGATCAAACAATCCAGATCAGAGAATAAAACTTTATCAAAACCATCTACCTGAGTTACTAATCTTCTCCATCATCTCAAAATCATATGTAGAACGTAGTATGTAGTTGTTATATCTTGAATGTTGATTTCTTGATATACCGCGTATAACAGAACACTAGAACACCAAAACCCTTCCAAGTCTCAATAAGAAGACAGAAGACTAATGAAAAGAGTATTATTCCAAACAGTGCCAATTATAAGCAAAGATGGATAGTGACTAGCAGTGGAATCCACTACGTGCGTTTCGTCCTGTTTGGGACTCGCCAGCTGGATGTATCTGCATCTCAGAGTTGATGTACACTCCGGGACTCGAACTCAGTACCGTTCTCTTCAAACGCCATCGCGTTATCCACTTAGCTACTGAGTCCTGGACTCCACTGCTAGCCACTATCCATCTTTGCTTATAATGCTTGTAAATTAAGGCAATATCGAGGCATACGCACAGTATGCACATATGCCAATAACAGACTGATCAATTTCAGTCCAAAAATATCAATGGGAAGATTCAAGTAAAACAATATCAAGTGAATGTCAATTATAGTATAAAACTGTCAGGTATTTATAGGTTTTAGTAAGAACGCAATCATCATCACAGTCCTCCAATCCGCATACAGGGGGCTATTAGCATTATTCAATCGGGAAGCTACACGTAGGAATTCTAGAATATTCTTCTGAAAGTGTTATGGCTTTATGTTGCAGTCGATTTCTACCCTGTGTTATCGATCGATTACAGTGACACGTAAACACGAACGAACGGCCTACAGTTCTGATTGGTCCTGCTTCCCTGTCCAGCCCAGTTAGTTGAGTCCAGAACACAAGTCACAGCCTCGGATATATGAATCATTATATTTCAAACATACTTTGTTTATATACCAATCAAGCATACCATATCGTACCATAAAAATAGAAAACAACATTTTGTACAATATTCAACAAGTGAACATATATCGACCAATAGGAAATGTCCATTTAAAGTCCAAGGACACCATTGGACTTAACATGATAATTATTGGTCTATTCCCCTGCATACACAACAGAAAGGTGATTGGATGGGACATCTTCGGCTCCTTCTGGGCCTCTTACAGCTTCCTCGAGTTCACCCGTAGCCCGTTGTCACAGTAGTCTTAGTTACTTACGTCTCTTACCCTTTATATAGAGTATAGACTAATCAATCAAGATTCTCTCATCCATTTACATTCCAATAAACTCCCTTTAATTAGATTATATGATATAGTATGATTCATTAGAGAGATTTAAACCAAAAAAATTCTGTTTCTAATAGATTTTTGGACATTTTTCATGCTTAATTATTATCATTTTTTTGTTTGTTTAGTCTGTCACTAAACACCTTTATATAACAGACAATAATAACAAATACATGACTGAATACATTCTCTTTTTTAAATAATCATACCCCCCCTTTCCCCGGCTATATTCTCCTTCCTATTCTCTAACCATTAATTTATAATTACTGTTATTTTATCCAAATGTGACTCACTTTTTTTTTGATAAACCTTTACATATTATCTTCAATAAAGATCATTCATGAATGACAATGATGACGACAACGATGTTGTTGTTGTTGTTGACGCTGAGGACGATGATGATGATGATGATGATGATTATCTCTGGACTCAAATCTACTATAATCACCAACTATATTACTCATTTTAAAAGTGTTGATTATAATTACTACTAATAGTAAATATAAATACTACTCAATCATATTATTATTATCTTATTGTAGTTATCCATTAATCCAGTTAAACACCAAAAGTATAAATGTTTATTTATTCAAATAACTTAAGATTATTCACTCTATATATTTAGATAAGTTACAAATCAATATTTATCTGTCTCCCCCTCTCTCTCCCTCCCTCTCTCCCCTCTCTCTCCTCTCTCTCTCCCCCCTCTCTCTCCCCCCTCTCTCTTTGTGTGTTTCTAATATCGATTCCGGATGTGTACTATCTTCAAAGTTATATACTATTTTACTCCTATAATTACAATTCATGTGAGAATATATCTGTAGTAGTTTAGGTTAATGGTGTTTATCTTAATCTCTATTTAGTACTCAAAGGAAATTGAATAATTAAAATTTTTATGTACAAAATATCGACTTAATTAATATACAATTATTGTAAACAATTAAAAAAATACCAGAAAAATCCCTTCCCCCCCTTTATTATTTTTTATTTATTTAAAAACAACAACAACAACAACAACATACGGTCTTATAATTCAACTACTTTTACTTCCAAACATTACTTACTTACTTACTTACTTACGCCTGTTATCCACAATAGGCTGCCAATCACTATTCAGTTCCAAACAACTAGATAATAATTGAGGAGTCCGCATACCAGGACGAAACGGCCATCCAGTGCTTCCAGGTTTTCTATAGTGGTCTAGCTTCAATTGACTCATGATTTCAACTTGTGTAATAATTGAATAATTGAGTTCATGAGTTAATTAAAGCTAGATTACCATAGAAAACCTACAAAAACTCTGGATAGTTGTTTCATCCTAGCGTGGAACTCCTCCTCAGTAGTTTGCATAAAAAGGTTTGTTGTAAGATTGTAACTCATTGATAATAATAATGAACAATGGCTCAATTTTGTGAATTGGTTGAAGTTAGACATTTACACTATTTGGATTTCGGCCAACTTAGTGATCTAGAGATCAAATGTTCACGAACGAGACTGATAGGTGCTGGGTTCGAATCCCGCAGGATAAGATATTGAATATTTACTTTTGAAGATTTCCACACTAGAACGAAACAGTCATTCAGTGCTTCTAGGTTTTCCATAGTGATCTAGCTTCAATGGAACTCATGAACACCCCTACAGATATAATTAGAAAGTTGGTATATCATTGGCAAATTGTTGCCTATACTTTTCACTCATTGTTATTATTGAAAAGAAAAACATTTTCTATATTTATTATTAATTAAATTTTTAACCCAGACTCAATTAATCTTTTAGTTTAGATATAATTACTAAATAGGTCACAGCGACATCAAATCATATTGACCGGAAATGTTGATTTTGTTATTAATAAATAAACGATAATAGTTTATGGCATATTTTATGAATCAGACCTTATAGATTATCCCGTTATAGTGTTATCAACTAAATAGATTCATATCAGAAGGGGTTTTTGTGGATATTATTGTGATTTCAATAGTTAAAATCATGAGTCCATTGACTAAGGGATTAAGCGTTAACGGGGTGAGACCGATAGGTACTGGGTTCGAATCTCATGAGGCAAGATCGTGGATACGCACTACTGAGAAGTCCTACAATAAGATAAAATAAACGGCTTTTCGGTGTTTCTAGGTTTTCCATGGTGATCTAGTTTCAATTGACTGATAATCTCAACTATTTAAATAGATTCAGTTGAATACAGTTAATGATCATATGTTCATTGATGATTAACTTTCTGAAAATTTCTGCAAGTTCTCGTAGAAAGCCTAAGATTAATAGACTTTAATTATATTAGGCATGCACCATCTGACACTGATGTGAGTAAAAGTTAAATTCATAATATTGCTAGCTAGAAATTCAACTATTAGATGCAAAATCAGAGGCCTGAAGGTTAAGAGCTCACTAAAGAGAATGAAGATCTTGGGCTCAATCCTTGACGGGATCGAGGGAGGTGAATTTCTAAAGAGTCTCATCGAAAACAACAACTATTCGACGTTATCTAGTTTTTAGTATTTAGCCTTTTGATATTCAACTGTTATGGATGCAAATAAGAAAACGTCCTCTTTTTAGTGGTTTTATGTAATCAATAGAAAGCCCTAGTTGAACTAAGTTCTGATATGTCTCCTATTCATCAGTAAGAAGTATCTGTAACCTGTAAAACCTGATATACTCTGATGAATTTGAGTGTATTTACTCGAAACTTAGTTGTCTCAAGATTTAGTAATCAATTTAATTTGCAGTTCTTTATGTTTATCGAATTTTATTGTGTTCAAACCACAAGGGAGTTATCACTTCTCTTACGATTATGAATTGAGTGCATTCTGATAATAAATCATTAATTCTAGTAAGCAAATTGCAAAGTAGGTAATTGATTCCCATCATCATCAAATACTTGATAATGTGGCAATAATAACCATTCTATGACTAATTAGAACGGATGAGTATGTTAAAACATTGGCATAACACTTGAATAAACCTATCTTGGTTGCATTCTGAAATAAACAACTCGTGACAAGATTTTTTAACAGTCACCCAGTTAATATTTAGTTATTAGTTAGAATTTATGAACTGTCCGTCACTTATCCCATTGTAAGTAGCTAATGTGGTACAACTACTTACACTAAACATATAGTTTCATTTACATTCATTTGGTATTGTTTACTTGTATCTTCTCAGATGGCTATCAGGACTCAGTAGCTAAGTGGATAACGCAATGTTGATTGAGGTGAATGTTACTGGGTTCGAGACCTAAAGGGAACATCAACTCTGAGATTGTAGAAACATCCAGCTGATGAGTCTCAAATAGGATGAAACACGCGTCCTGGATTCCACTGTTAACCACTATCCATCATTATTTATAATGCTTGTGAATTAAGACAATATCGAGGCAATGCACACAGGATGCGCATATGCCAATAAGAGACTGATCAATTGCAGTCTTGAACAACAATGAAGAAGATACAAGTGAACAATACCAAGTGATTGTGAAATAGTTATTTATAAGGAAGTACAACAAGAAATTGACTTTGATAGTAACACAGCACTACCATAACACGGTAGCCATATGATATAGTTATGTTAAACTCGGTTATATGCAATATGTTAATAATTCCATATAATTTTTCATTTGTAAAATGTCAATCAATCATCTCAGATTCGATTGTTCCTTCGTTTTCATACTAACCATTCTGTGCTCTCGTTTTCTTTTCTTCGATCTTCTTAACCTTCTGCCATCAGACATTTCACTTTCGATTGACGATATATACTACTTATATCTGTCGATATCAGTAGGACACACCACAATATAATATTGAAAATGTTGTTTTCATCATCCCTATTCTTTATATTCATGAACTTCATTTATCTTATGTTTCCCAGTACGTTATACCGATAATAATTTTGAAAGATGTAATACACAAAGTTTATCGTTTTTATTGAAGACTAGTAGGTATAGACATTCATCTTATATACTCAACAATAACTACTCATCAACCAGGCAAGTATACATGATCTATACACTTGTTTAAGAGTACACTGTGACAGCTATTTTCAATCAGTAGTATATCTAGATGAAGAAAATCATGTTGTTTTTCTAAAAAAAAAATAACTTAACCAATTTTAATAATTAGATACTTCGTAGTTTTATTTCGTAGTGTGGCGTTGAGTCGTTGTTGACTATGATCACCACTACAAGAAGGTTACGTACCAGATATGAGAAGTCAATTGGAGGTTGTAGTGAAGTATATTTGATAGTGATCTCGTGGTATCGAAAGAATACTGAGATCGTACCAAAGGAGTATAAGCGGATTCACTGAGCAAACGTAAGTTCGTGCAAGGTCACAATCAACGAAAGGAAGAATGGAAGAATAATGGATGTCTTAAGTACAGTTAAACAAACAAGTACAGTAAAACAATCACTGGTACAATTGGTTGTAATAATAATTGTTTGCATTAAACCAATCGCGTTCTCTTGATAAAAGTAGGTCACTACAACTTCACGGACTGATTTAAGATTGTTTACTACTGTAAACCAAAAGAAGAATAATACAGTTATTTAATTCTGGTATGGAAAGCCTCAACACTGTGCATCCACGATCTCAATAAAGATTGAACCTGAGAATTCACGTCTTCAATCAGTGTTTAACTTTTAAACTACTAAGCTGAAATCTAGTGTCTAACTTCGATCAGTCCACGATAGTGTATACTACTACTGTACATTATATTCTTATTAATTGTTTTTCATTTGCAATTATACTGTATTTAGGTCATTTAGGTATTGCTGGAAGACAATGTAATGCCACGTCAAAAGATGCTGTTAATTCATGTACACGTTTATGTTGTGATCGAGGTTATGATACATTAGAATTGGAACGTGAACAAAAATGTGAATGTAAATTTTTTTGGTGAGTGAAATAAAATACTTTAACATTTTCAACATGTTTTGTATCTTTTTGAAATCGAATATTACGTAATGAAATGAAACATTCTTAAGTGAATTATTCAACTGTTGGATTCTTTCAACAGTTGAAATCATGAGTCAACTGACGCTAGACAACTATGGAAAACGTGGAAACAGACAACTCGTCTTATTGTGGTACTCCTCAACAGTGAGCATCCACCATACAGCCTCATGAGATTTGAACCCATGACCTATCAGTCTCGCACACGAACGCTTAACCCCTACACCACTGAGCCAGTCGGCATCCAACGGTATTAATGTCTAACTTCAACTAATCCACGAAATTGAACGACATACCCACCATTATCTTCAGTGAGTTACTATCTCACAACAGACCCGATTGAACTCCATTGATCACTGCTACTCACTAGAATACCAGGAAATACATCTTGAAGCCAATCACAAGTGATGCCGTCTCAGTAACCTAGAGGTTAGGCGTTCGCGCTCGAAGCCGACATATCCTGGTTTCGAATTGCGCGAGTTGTGATCATGGATACACACTGATGAGGAGTCCAACGCTATAACGAAGTGGCCATCCAGTGCTTCCAGGTTTTCCATGTCGGGTTTTTTGTTCAAAAAATAATATAACCTGTCAGAAATTCAAGTATACAAGTGAAAATTAATTCATATGTGGATCAGATATATGCATATTTAAATATATACAACAGAAATGGTTACCAGTTTAGGGGTTGTGGAGATCGTTAAGTTCTTGATTGAGATCATGAACCGATTGATGTTAAACCACCATTGAAAACCTGGATGCACTGGACGGTCAACTCGTTCGATTGTGAGATTCCACAGCAGTGCGCATCGACGATACAGCCTCATGAGATTCGAACCCTGAACCTATCGCTCTCGCGCACGAACATGTAACCTATAGACCACTGAGCCAGCCGGTATCCAATGGTGTTAATGTCTAACTTCAACCATTCCACGAAGTTGCGCGACCATCTTCTATTATACTGAGGTAGATACCTGTCTCTAGCTGACACGGATTAGCTCCATTGGTCAAAACTTATCACTAGAACTCCGAGAATTTTCTCACGAAGCTAGTCACTAGTTAGCACATGGTAATTATCAGTTTAGGACGTGCAATGCTTCCAGGTTTTCAATGGTGGTCTAACATCAATCGGTTCATGATCTCGATCAAAAAGAAATGGTTACCATTTAAACTGAACCCATTATCTTATATAAGAAGAAGAATAAAACAGTTGAGTTTTATTATTGTTTATCTATTATGTTTACTTCAAAGAACAATGTACAGATTTTGATATTATTCTGTTATCACTTTAGTAAAAGAATAAAATCTATGTAATTAGGCTGTCTCCGCCTGTAGCTCTTCTAGAGTTACTGCCGGTCCCAAGTCCGGGTAAAGGAGGAGGGTTGGGCATGGGGTTAGCGACCCCATCCCGTAGAAAACTAACTGGCAAAAAAAACACTAACTAGTAATTAGGCTGTTCTAAATGTAGATTGGTTTCTTCAGTTTGCTTTAATTAATAATGAATGTCCTTTAAATTTTTGACCAATCCAATATGTAGTGAGAACACATATACTTCTGTGAAGCTTTATTAAGACAAATGAATTACGATAATAATATTTACAAATCATGTGTAAATATAAATGAACTGATTGATTCAGACAAGAATATGTGATTGATGACTTTATTGAATTGAAACAATTCATTTACTCACGATAGTCAATCTGCTGTACCCGAGTAAAGACCAAGTTATGGTCGAATTCGGTGGACTATTAATGGACTGATATTACTTGATTGATCACTGGGTGGTGATCAATGTCATGTGTGTCAAGTTCTTATTTAGTGCAGATCGAATGCTATCGATCATGTTGCAATGTGGCCACCAGTCTAGGTGACTCAACACTACGTGCACTATATATTGAGATTAGATGGTGGTTGGAAGTAGTCGACAGGAAACCCTGGACCCGTGTTTCGTGCTACATGGCACTCGTCAACAAGGTGTACCTGCAATCTTGAGGGAACTGATGCTCCCTGGCGGATTCGATCTCGTATCACCCAGCTTCACAGTCAGAGCCGTTACCACTGAGCTATCCGGGCTGCGACTGATCTCCTGTAGGACTGAGATGTAATCACAATTGATTGATCACTGGGTGGTGATCAATGTCATGTGTGTCAAGTCCTTATAATATTGCATATATATTGGAAATATATATTCTTATTGCATAACTGTTTAGTAACTAGGTTATGTATATCTATATTCCTCTTATTATAAGCTTCAATTCGACTTATAGACTATTATGATACAATTTACTGTTCTTAAGTTATGTTCATTTTATTGATTACTGTCTCCCAGGTTCATAGCTACTTTATGGCTTGATCTTGTATAAATGTTATTTCCTATTTTATGGCGTTATATGGTCTGTTTGACTTGTGTATAAACCAAGTATGTTTGAAATACATGATTTGTATAGTAGAAGTTGATATTGGTGTTCTGAACTCATCTGGAATGGCTAGACAATCAAAGGGCCAATAATGACACTAGATTACTCATATAGGTTTAATGTCATCGGTATTTATTATAAGCTTTATTTTGACCCATAAACTATTATTATAGGTTTTATCATGCTTGAGTTATATCTAGTATATTAATTACTACCTCCCTCATTCACAGCCACATTTGGCTAATTCTTGTACAAATGTTGTTTCATATTTTATTGGTACGTTGTGGTCTGTTTGATTGGTATATAAACTCAGTATGTTTGAAATATAATGATTCATATCGCAGAAGCTCGGATCGGTGTTCTGGATTTAACTGGCTAGGCTAGGCGGAAAGCAGGGCCAATCAGAACTTTAGGCTGCTCGCACGTGTTTTACGCGTCCTTGATCCGATCGATAATTCACTGCACATTAACCGGCGGTTACAACTTATAACAGCACTACAGAGTATTAAGATTGAATAAGTCATATTTCGATTAGAGAATAAATCACCTACTAACTAGCCAGGTTTGAAGTCACAACAGTAAGAATACTAAATACAACAAAATCTTTCAATAGATCTTTTAATAGATCCATTATTATTTGTGTTTCTATCGCTAAATGATAAGAAACACAAAACAAAATTGTTTTTTTCATCAATTCATAAGAAATAAACATACAAAAAAGTGTTATAAGCAAAGATGGATAGTGGCTAGCAGTGGAATCCAGGACGCGCGTTTCGTCCTGTTTGGGACTCGTCAGCTGGATGTACCTGCATCTCAGAGTTGATGTTCACTCTGGGACTCGAACTCAGTACCGTTCGCTTCAAACGCCATCGCGTTATCCAATTAGCTACTGAGTCCTGATAGCCACTTGCTTGTGCAATGGGTTGAAGTTGAATTCACTTGATATTGTTTTACTTGAATTTTCCCATTGATGTTTTTGGACTGAAATTGATCAGTCTCTTATTGGCATATGTGCATACTGTGCGTATGCCTCGATATTGCCTAAATTTACAAGCAGGTACATCCAGCTGACGAGTCCCAAACAGGACGAAACGCGCGTCCTGGATTCCACTGCTAGCCACTATCCATCTTTGCTTATAATGCTTGTAAATTTAGGCAATATCGAGGCATACGCACAGTATGCACATATGCAGACTGATCAATTTCAGTCCAAAAACATCAATGGGAAAATTCAAGTAAAACAATATCAAGTGAATACAAAAAAGTGACTATTTTCTAGTATAAACAAAGTTGTCCGGAAAAATGTGGTCTCACATAAAACTTAAAAGACAACAACAACTAATGATTCCTTAAATCAATGTTTGATGTATATGTAGCTTGTTATATATGGAAAATATATGTCTTTAAGAGGATAGAAAAGATTGGTAGACCACCATGAAAAACCTGGAAGCACTGGACGGCCGTCTCGTCCTAGTATGGGACTGATCAGTGGTGCGCATCCCAGATCCTACTTTCTGCGAGATTTGAACTCAGGACCTATTAGTCTTGCGCGCAACCGCTCAACCACTGTAATCAGATAAGATAACTGATTTGAACTGTTGAATGTAATATATGTTAATTAGTTAATACGATATAGATAGAATGGAATAAGGTGTTCAAGTTTGCTTATTTATTACTAATCGCTATGGTACAGTTAGTTGTATTCCGTCTCTCATATTAATACTGTTTGGATCCCGCCTCCCGCGTGAGATTCGAATGCACTGCTGAGGAGTCCCAAATTAGGACGAAACGGCCGTCCAGTGCTTCCAGGTTTTCCATGGTGGTCTAGGTTCAATTGACTCATGATTTCAATTATTGAAATCAATAAAACCTCCATAAAACCCATTTTCAGAAAAGATTGTATCACAAAAGTGGATTCGAGAATAAATAACAAATGAGGTTACGTAATAATAAAGAGGAAACGAAGAACATAGTTTATGGGTCAGCTGATAGGTCTAATTGATAGACATGAAGAAAAGCGACAAACACAAAGGTCATGATAATAAACTGAATAATAATCAAGAAAATTTGTTTAAGGTAATAATAATAATAGTTGACGAGTCCCAAATAATATCAAACTCGAATCCTGGATTCCACTGTTAACCACTATCCATCTTCGTTTAGATTGCTTGTGCATTAAGGGAATATCGAGGCAGTCCGCACAGGATGCACATATGCAAATAAGAGACTGATCAATTACAGTCCTAAATAACAATGAGAAGATACAAATAAAACAATACCAAGTGAAGTAACTGATTACAGTTTAAAATACAGAACAGTAATTTCAAAAATTCTATAATAATCAAATAAAAGTGCAGAAACATACCCATTAAGGGATTTGGGGCCAAGAAAGGATGAGAGGTCGAACAAATCGTTTCTGCATGCAGAGTTCAAGCTTGAGTCTGGCGATTACCAATGCCTAGCGTTGAATAATTTTTTCTGGTTAGCGTTGTTTTAGCGAGTTAGTTTTCTACGGGATGGGGACGCTAACCCCATGCCCAACCCTCCTCCTTTATCCGGGCTTGGGACCGGCATTAGCCCCCGGAGGGACTCCAGGCGGAGTAGTACATAAAATATTGATTCAACCCCCACTTCGATTCAGCTTAAATAAATGATTTTGTCAAAAAGAAAAGTTTCTTCGCCAAATTCTCTTTGTCCTATTCAATGACACTATGAGTTATTTTAATCACTGAATCCATTTATTATCTATTCTAGATCTTTCTTATTTATCGATTGTATTTATTTATTTCAGGTGCTGTGAAGTTCGATGTAATATATGCCGTGATAGAACAACTTTACATCATTGTAAACATTGAAGAAGAATAAGAAGAAGAAAAAGAAGACGACGAAGAAGAAGACGAAGACGAAGAAGGCAATTATTCATCAATCAATTATCTTCATATATATACCTAATTTGAAAACATTTATAGAATGGAATAGTTTACATTGTCTCATTAGTGATAAAAATCATTGTGTTGTATTTGACTGTTTTGTTTATCTAATATTCATTATTCAGCTAAACCATATTCTATTATTATTAAGTTTACATCTAAATGATGATCTGATCCATAGTGAGAGATATTATAGAATTGAAATAGAGAAATAGTATCCAAGTCATTGTAAACATGATGATTGTTACCTCATTATTGATGCTGTTTGCTTGTTATCTTATCATACTCAATGAGTATATAATTGATGTCATTGAAGAATTTGAACAGTATTTGAAATCCCATGGTTGTCATCTTGTTTTAATAGGTATACTTTGTTGTTGTTGTGGTGGTTGTTTTTTGATAGTATTTTACTAAATTGATTACCATTGAATATTCAATGATAAGCAATATCTTCTGTATAAACAATATACATGTTCTTTTTTCATAATGCAAGTTATTATTTCACATGAAATTTAAATAAACTACTTATTTACAAATATGTTTTTTTTATGTGGTCTAACTTTAATTGACTCATGATCTTTCTGAAACTAATTAGCATATCATCACTAGTGACTAGTTTCAAGAGGCACTTCCTGGAGTTCTAGTGAGTGGAAGTGATCAGTGGAGTTCAATCGGGTTTGTTGTGAGATAGTAACTCACTGAAGATAATGGTGGGTATGTCGTTCAATTTCGTGGATTAGTTGAAGTTAGACATTAATACCGTTGGATGCTGGCCAACTCATTGGTGTAGAGGTTAAGCGTTCATGTGCGAGACCGATATATACTGAGTTGAAATCTCGTCAGGCGGTATGGTGGATGTTCACTGTTGAGGAGTACCACAATAGTATGAGTTGGCCGTTGAGTGGACATCTGATTCGTCCTTGTATGGGATCTCTCAGTAATTCGCGTCCACAATGTCTCCCGTGGGATTCGGACCTATGACCTTTGGCCTCGCGCGCGAACGCTTGAACTTTAGACCATTGAGCCGGAGTCCAACGGTGACAATGTCTGACCAATCCATGATATTGCACAACCATCTACCATTGTCTTTGATGGGTAAATATTGAATTCAGGGGTCATGGGTTCGAGTCCGGCATGAGAAATCGTGGATGCGCACTCCTAAGGAATCCCATACTAGGACGAAACAGCCGTCCAGTGATTTCAGCTTTTTAATAGTGATCTATTATTGGTGGGTTCATTATCTCAATTAAAGTGTATATGGACCAGTTTTTTAAATATATCATATTGACACTTATCGATGTCCGATATTTTTGTGGATATTATAGTAATTTTAATAGTTGAGATCGTGGGCCAATTGCAACCAGACGGCCATGAAAAACCTGGAAGCACTGAACGTCCGTTTCGTCCTATTATGTGACAACTCAGCAGAGCGCATCCACAACCCCACCTCTCGAGATTCGAGCCCAGTACCTATCGGTCTCGGGCTGACTAATATGTTCAGTCAACCAATTTTTAGTTATCATTGTCTGGTTTGGAAATAATGGTAGTAATACAAGTAATATTATGATGGAAAGTATGTATCTATGGATTATAAGTACTTTACTGATTATAAACAAGACGTACACACATCTTAACACATCTTCGATCAATTTGGAATCATATCACAAATTCAAATTATATTTTAATCTATTCACTTATAAACTACTTCTTGTCAATTAATTTACTAACCAAACCTGTAAGCCCGAATGAACAATAGTCTAATGTATGTAGTATCTACCTCAATAAACTTGGAAATATTAACAGGATAGATGGCTAATTGGAATAGTATTGTAGATCACCAACGTAGATGATCTATGTCGAAATGATTGGAGGTCTACTCGAGTTAGACGTGAATGGTGTAACAAACTGGCTAACGTCGAAGTCACACCTCGTGGTCAGCACCTTACCTGGACTACCCCATTGACGTATCAAAGTACCATAGATGCTCTGAAGACTGTACAACACAGAGGACATTATTACAGAAATATATTAGTTAAAGTAGATACAAGCGAAAGTAAGACCACTACCGCATGGGCCAGTCCATGGCATACGATTAACTGATGCGCGTTGGTTGTCCCTGACCTTGACGAGGATCGATGATTTGCTCGATATTCAATGACCCAACTGCCGGATGATATGGCTAGGGCTTATTGACATATCGCTGGCCCTACAGTATTGTATTTACATAGAAATTTTAGATGGAATTATTGCCAACATTTTAAAATATCGACTTTTATTCACTTTCAAATTCAAGTCAACGGTAAGGAATAAATACATGATCATAATTTAATTTTTACATTAAATTGCTCAGATATATTATTTTAAGATGGTGGAGAAGATTTGTAGCTCAGGTGGATGATTTTGATAGAGTTCTGTTCTCTAAACTGAATGGTTTAGTTGTGGAGCATTCATTGTTCTTTAGAACGACATTTGTGCTGATGAATTCTCAGCACGAAATATTTCAACAAGTTTCCTTTTCTTCTTTATTGATTGATCCTCACAATAAATATTGAATGGTTGCCAGCTACGCCGACGACTAGTATTCTCCAACCTACTACGTCCTGAGAATTCTTTTGTACTTCATTCTTCGCATGTCTGTTTCCGTTTCTCGGTGTAATGTGCTCTTTGATCGTTCACTTCTCCTTTGCCCATGAAGAATTCAAGTGAGAGCTTGCCTTCTGACGCAGTTGAGTGCTTTCCTCAATGTATGTCCTATCCACTTCCAGCACTTATTCCTGAATTCTTCCTCCACTGGAATCCGGTTTGTTCTCTTCTACAACAGGTTGTTGTTGATAGTGTCTGGCCAATGGATCCGAAGTATTTTGCATAGACAACTGTTAATAAACACTTGTATTTTCTGGATGATTGCTTTCGTAGTTCCTCAAGTTTCTGACCCATACAATAGAACTATATTGACATTTGTGTTGGAAATTGTGACTTTGGTGTAGGTTGACAGTTGTTTTAATTTCCATATGTTGTGTATGCTGCTCTTGGTTTGCTGATTCACGTTTTCACAACTGCATCAGATCCACCGTATTCATCAGTGATGAAGCCGAGATATGTATGATGGCTTTCATAGTTCATTGTTTAACCTGTTTTTTCTCCACATTGTTTATTCCAAACTTTACAGTTTATCTTTTGACAGGAATCGTTTTTGTGTGTGTATGTGTGTGTGTTTCTTTTTACATTCATACCTGTTTTGTTTTCATGAGAATAAACAGTAATTTTTGACAATTTCCCATTTTGACATTCAGTTATCTTTTTTTTGTATATTTAAGTAATACTCTTCACTTCTGTATAACATTCCTCGACCATCAAAGACAAAACTGATATGTACAACATAAATAATAATAATAATAAAAACATAGATGAGTTCGTGTAGTGAATGTAGTTTTCGAATGAGACGTCGAGGAATAGTGAGAAAATAATGACAAGCAAAACAAAAAAAAAACAAGTGAGAATGAATGAATGAATGATCAGTGATAAATGTCCAGTCAAACAAGTTAATTTTTATCTTCCTACTTATGATTCATTCAGAATTCCGGAGGTTAGAATTTATTTTAATGAATATTTTTAATAAGCATGTTTATAATGATTGAGATTAGTTGTCTTTGTTTGAGATGAATGATTATTTATTTCAATAGTTGACATCATGAGTCAATTAAAGCTAGACCACCATGAAACACCTGGACGTACTGAATGGTTGTTTTGTCCTAGTATAGGACTCTTCAGCAGTGCGCATCCCACGAACTTAGAATTATTTATTTTCCTTATAGTATATAAATTAAGTGGTTGGAATTATCAGTTAGGTTAGATGGAGAGTACTGGTAGGCGGCTCATACTCCTCCATGAGGAGTAACAGGTCTAAGTAAGTAAGTAAGTAAGTAGGTAATATAGGTTAACAAGGTATATACTACAATGGAACCGATAACATAAGCATTGATACATATTCTTTATAGCCTACACAGACCTACATTACATGATTGTGTTTAGGACACTTTTATTTCAACACTTTACATAGTGAATAACTCAAGTGTCAGGTTTTATAACGATGAATACTAAATAAAGATTATTTTTAATGAAACAACTATTTTATTAAATTGTTTATGATAGATTGTTAAAAAGAAATTAAAATCATTCATAGAGTTGACATTATCTTTCTCGAGAACTCTATGTCATGGAACCCCAAATACAATGTGATCAAAATACACTTACCATGATTTGAATGATCTTGAAAATGAAAGCAATTCCATGTTTCAATTCACTTGGTATTGTTCACTTGTATCTTCTTCATTGTTGTTCAAGACTGCAATTGATCAGTCTCTTGTTGGCATATGTGCATACTGTGTATATTGCTTCGATATTGCCTATTTAGATGTCGTCAGCTGGATGTGCCTGAATCTCAGAGTTGATGTTCCCTTTAGGTCTCGAACCCAAAGTACCATTCGCTTCGAACACCATCACGTTATCCACTTAGCTACTGAGTGCTGCTAAATGCCAATAACAGACTGATCAATTAAAGTCTTAAACCTTAATGGGAAGATACAAGCTAAACAATACCAAGTGAATCTAAATAGGATTGTTTTGAAATAACCCAGATAGGAGAAAGTAGAAAATAACTCAATTACCAAGAGATTTGGCCTACATTACATTTTTTATAAAACTTGCATATTGACAAGACAAAAGTGACCATGGTGACAAAGAACAACAATAAAAGTTCGGTACGAATTACATTGTTATACTTATGTAAGTAAAGGAACAAAACAGTGTTCATATTGTTTTCGTCCTATTCAGTACTATTCATAGATGTTTCTCAACCAGTGCTACTGTATGGCGGTACAATCGACTAAGGATTGATGAAGTCAAACTCAAGGTACTAAATATGGATAATTAATCGATTACTCGCATAAAGGATCTTCGCTAAACGAGATGTCTTAGGTATATATTACAAATCCTTGAATACTGCCTATCTTGATAATGGTGTAGGAAAAGGTTTAGAGAATGCCAAGGGAAGCCTTAGCAAAACTTCTTAACAGATAACAAGGTATTTGACTTTTAGGACATGGAATGATAGTTATTCAGAATAATCAGTCTGAGTGGTGAAAATAAAGCAAATCTTTGTATTCCCTCATATTCTGACTATTAATATTCCATACACTTTGCTTCTTTTATCCATTACTTCTTTTAAAACCATAGCCTATTTGTTATGTTTCCCTCTATAAGTGATACTACTATTTTAGGGAATATGAATTCTCAGCTTCAGTATTGTTTTCAGGATGTTGAAACTGATAATATTTAATTGTTTTTGATGTGTAATGTAATACTCAATCAATCAACAGTTTTCTCTGATATGGATATCAACAACAACCTACCATGGTAGAAAGTAAACCAACTTCCAACTGAAGAGAATATTAACAAAGCTTGTTGAAGGTGTATATGATATAGATTACGATAATCATCAGATTGCATCACAAAGCAAGTCCAAACTTGGAATTTTCAAGATGAAATGAAAGAGGTATATCGTTCATAAGCATTATTTCTCAGTTCCAAAAGTGAATAAATACACGAGTTATGATCGAGAAACCTTTGTACTGCACTATCATTCGACAAGGAATAACAAAGGATCTAGAAATTCAACAAATAATTCCGTGATTTTATTATCTACATATTTCTCTTCAATATTAATTCGATTTCATTATATATTGTTAAAACAATTAGTCCCTTTGATAAAATCAGATATTCTTAATGATTGAATTCATGTGTCAATCTAAGCTAGATCACCATTGGAAACCTAGAAGCACTGGATGAACTTTAGATGCCGACTCAGTGATCTAAAGGTTAATCATTTGTGCACCAGAGCGAAGGTTCTGAATTCAAGTCCTATATGCGCACTGATGATGAATTCCATACTAAAACGAAACGGCATTCCAGTGCTCCTAGATTGTAAATGGTAATCTAGCTTAGATTGATTTATATATTCAACTATGAAAATTACAATAATCTACAAAAACCCCCATTCTGATAAAAAATATATTGGATAATACAATGAGAAGACGAAGGTTATCCGAATTAGATGATATATTCGCGTAATACATTTCGACCAGTTGGATCATATATATATAGAACTTTGCGTGCGGAAACTATCTGTCCAACCTCTTATCCATATGTAGAATTCTTATTATGTAAGGTTGTTTACATCATGAATCAATTTTAAACAACCAATGAAAATAGTCATCAGAACTTATATTAAATCTATCTACTTTCATTAAAACAGATGAGGATATTCACATTTTAAATCATCTATTGAGATAATGAGTATAAGTAAGGTCAACTAACTTGAAGGATAAACAATTTGGTGATTAGTATTGATCTAACCAACAACAACATCAACAACAACAACAACGACAAACATAAGGAAATCTAATTTAGTTTTTCACAATTCTCTTGAGGGATTATATAGCCAGACTAGGTTATCAGACAATTGAATGATTTATGATGTATTCTATACTTCTCATCATTCTTCTTATATTACTGTTATTTATGCATTACTTCACTCATTCACTCATTCACTCACACACACACACACTATTGTTTATCTATGTCCCTAAAGATATTTGAGTTACAAAGTTTGTACAATAATTATAAATGACATTTCTTTGAGTAGTTCATTTCGTTTAAATTTGATATAGAATGATCTTATGATTTGAATGAGTTCAATGATACAATAAACTTGTTTCTTACTCGTTCTTTTATTTATTATAAATGAACTTTTCAATGATGTAAGGATTGAAAACAATTAGTCTCTTTGATAAATACAATGAAAAGACGACGTTTTTCAGAATTATGTGATGGTATTGAGATTAGATGATGGTTGGAGGTAGTCGACAGGAAACCTCGGACCCGGCTGGCCACATTGCAACTTGGTCGATAACATTCGATCTGAGTGACACGGGATCGAATCCGTCAGGGAGCACCAGTTCCCTCAAGATTACAGATACACTTTGTTGACGAGTGCCAAGTAGCACGAAACACGAGTACAGGGTTTCCTGTTGACTACCTCCAACCACCATCTAATCTCAATATATAGTGCACGCAGTGTCGAGTCACCTAGACTGGTGGCCACATTGCAACATGGTCGATAGCATTCGATCTGCACTAAATAAGAACTTGGCACACATGACATTGATCATCACCCAGTGATCAATCAATTATGTGGTGATATATTTGCGTAATACATTTTGAACAATCTGATCATACAAATAATCTCATGTTGAAACGAAGACTTAAATTAGTCATTAACCGGACGTTTTATGGAGTTTAACTTGTCATTCTTGAAAAGACATTGTCTATATTTCACCAAAAGCCCAAACAACATGTAAGCGATTGTGTCATATTCTGGGTTCGAATCTCGCAGGGAGCGAGATCGTGGATGCTCACTGCTGAGGAGTCCCATACTAGGACGAGTTGGCCGTGCAGTGCTTCTAGGTTTTCCATGGTGGTTAAATTTCAATTGACTCATGATTTCGAATATTGAAACATCCGATTGTGTCTATTGATTTACATGGATGTGCGGAAACACGTACATAGGGAGGAGCAATCGTAATTTGCAATTAAGGGTGGTTGAACACATACCAAAGTGGTTGCAAAAACAAATGGATTCCAATGGTCAAATAACATCACAGGATAGGCAGACATCATCCTCCACTGCGAAAAATTTGATTGAAACTGATCATAAGGTTGACATCAAACCAGTATTTGTAGTGTTGTACAAAAGCCTTCAAAGACGTATACTAAGGTTTATTGAAGCCTTGTCTATACGGAAATCGAAACCCCCTTTTATGTGTTCAAAAACAATTTGTCCTTTCCCTTAACCTTTCCTGGTAATACTGGTTTATTATCCAGAGTGACAATCAAATTGTTTTTGTGTACTTTTTTCTTAGTTAAGGCTTACCTTTAACCTGTCTAATTGACCTCTTAATTGTCATATACAACATCTCTTAACAAGTACATTATGTGTGATCAGATTGTTCGAAATGTATTGAGGAAATATATCATCAAATAATTCCGATAAACTACGTCTTCTCATTGCATTATCAAGATGTAAGAATTATTTTCAGTTAGGTTCACTACATAATTAACGTAGAATGCGTTATACAACTACGAGACCCGAACGTATAAAACAACAACAACGTAAAAAACAAGTAAAAATGGGTGGTAGCTAGCAGTAGAATCTAGGACGTGCGTTTCGTTCTATTTGGGACTCATCAATTGAGTTTACCTGAGTCGCGGAGTTGATGTCACTCAGTGACTCGAAATCGGTACCGTTCGCTTAAAACACCATCATATTATCCGCTTAACAATGAAGACCTTGACATCTGAGAAAAAGCACGGAATTCAGTGGACAGCTTGGATACAGTTAGATGATTAAGACTTCATAGATGTCCCAGCTCTTCTATCCCATACAGGTCAACAAATGCAGGTCATGACAAACAGTGTAGCAGCAGCCTCTCAATCAGTGGGCCTCAACATGCTCAAAGGAAGATGCAAGATCCTCAAGTACAGCCCAGAGGACACCAACACAATCACACTTGATGGGGAAACTTTGGAAGAAATAGAAACATTCACATATCTGGGTAGCGTTGTCGATGAACAAGGAGGATCTGATGCACACCTAAAGGCGAGGATTGGTTAAAGAAGGATAACATTTCTAGAATATATGGAACTAAGAACAACCGTCAATTAATATCAAAGTCATAATCTTCAATACGAACGTGAAGATAGTCCTACTGTACAAAGCTGCCTCGATGTCCGGTAGACTCAATTGAACTGGTCTATTCAAGAGTTCCTCTAATTATTCTACCTATCTGTTCCTCTGTTCTTGAATTGAGTTTTCTACATAATCTCGGTTTTTCCTGATTTATTACCGTTGCTTTCTCTTTGCTATTATACTGTATGATTGAAGGTGGTGTTTTCGGTACTATAAATTGGTTGTGTATTTTGTTTTGTCTTCAATATTCTACTTCAAATATCAAGTTTTTGCCAAAAATTCGTTTTTTCCCTATGTTAAGGGACAAGAAGTGTAGGGTTATATACTATTTTCCACTATCCATCTTACTTTACTTTGCTTCCTTATGCCTATTACTCCTCATGGAGTGTCATAGGCCGCCCACTAGCACTCTCCATCCAACGTTGTCCCGAACAATCCTTCACAGTTCTTTCAAGTTGTTATACATGTGCTTCTATTTCCCGACGTAATGTGTTCTATGGCCTTCCACTTTTCCGTTTCCCTTCATGATTCCAAATTAGCGTTTGCCTCATGATACTGTTTGATGGTTTTCGTAATGTATGTCCTATCAACTTCCATCGTCTTTTTCTAATTTCCTCTTCATCTGACTCTCTATCTACTCAATAAAAAAAACCGATCACATAGGAATAGCTTACTTTTTCCTTATTCTTGAAGTAGTTCAGGCATGTACCTTTAACCTTAACGATCAAAACTAAACAATTTATAAAGATAATAAATAGAATCTGAGGGAAAATATACACAAATGTTGATTTCTTATTCTAAATTTCACAACAGAAAACCTGCTTACTTAATTACTTACATACGCCTGTTACCCCCACGCGAGCATAGGCCAACGACCATCATTCTCCAACCCACTATGTCCTGGGCCTTTCTTACTACACCTATACAATTCTTGTTCATTCTTCTCATATCTGTCTCCGTTTCTCCGAGTAATTTGTTCTTTGATCACCCAATTCTCCAAATGAAGGCTTGTCTTATGAAGCAGGTGAGTGGTTTCCTTAATATATGTCTTATCCACTTCCAACACTTATTCCTGATTTCTTCCTCCACTGCGATCTGGTTTGTTCTCTTCTACAATAGGTTGTTGTTGATAGTGTCTGGCCAATGTATCCGAAGTATTTTGCGTAGACAACTGTTAATAAATAATTGTATCTTGTGGATGATGGCTTTAGTAGTTCCCCAAGATTTTGATCCATACAGTTGAACTATCTTGACATTGATATTGGAAATTGTTAGCCTGGTGTTGGTTGACTGTTGTTTTGAGTTCCAGATGTTCTTCAATTGTAAATATGCAAATGATTCATTATAATTAACTTCTTCATTATGAATAATCCAATAATTAATACATCCATATATCTTGTTACAATTGTTTATAATGTTTATTTAATAGAGTCATAGATACGTACATAGAGGGAAACAATTTTGATTATCCTCTATGACAGTCTTGTTGTTTCTTTTCTTTCTTTTTCTTTTTCTTTTTTTCTTTTTTTTGTATTAATATCAAGCCGATTAGTGCACATGTCGAAATACAAACAATGAAAAAAACAAACAAAGAAAAAAACGAAGAGGAAAAAAAAGAGAGAAGAAAAGTATTATTCAATTTATTTAGATAAATGTCAAACTGAATACAGATGGTTCCAATATTCCTTTTAATCTTTTCATCACAGTATGAATTCCTTATAGTTAAGACAATATCAAGGCAGTCGGCAATATGTCAATAAAAGACTTGATGATCAATTCGTAAGTCTAAACAATAATGAAAAAAGATATCAGTAAACAAGTAAACAATATCAAGTGAATTATTATAGAGGGTCTTTTAGGATTTCTTAAAACGATATAATTATTTAAATTCACTTGGTATTGTTTGGCTTGTATCTTCCCATTGAGGTTTAAAATTGCAATTGATCAGCCTGTTATTGACGATTGAAGCTAATGGTACCGGGTTCGAGTCCCAGAGTGAACATCAACTCACGCAGGTATATCTGGCTGATGAGTCCCGAGTAGGACGAAACGCGCGTACTGGATTCCACTGCTAGTCACTATCCATTTGTGCTTATATGATTATTTGTTTAAGTTTGTCTAAATTTCATGATGTTAACATGGAATATATTACAAATATGATAGGATGAAAGAGGTAAAATTACATTGTTTTACTCCTTGTGATTTTTTGTTCAATATTACTACTACTACTACTACTACTACTACTACTACTACTACTACTACTACTACTACTACTACTACTACTACTACTACTACTACTACTACTACTACTACTACTACTACTACTACTACTACTACTACTACTACTACTACTACTACTACTACTACTACTACTACTACTACTACTACTACTACTACTACTACTACTACTACTACTACTATACTACTACACTACTACTACTACTACTACTACTACTACTACTACTACTACTACTACTACTACTACTACTACTACTACTACTACTACTACTACTACTACTACTACTACTACTACTACTACTACTACTACTACTACTACTACTACTACTACTACTACTACTACTACTACTACTACTACTACTACTACTACTACTACTACTACTACTACTACTACTACTACTACTACTACTACTACTACTACTACTACTACTACTACTACTACTACTACTACTACTACTACTACTACTACTACTACTACTACTACTACTACTACTACTACTACTACTACTACTACTACTACTACTACTACTACTACTACTACTACTACTACTACTACTACTACTACTACTACTACTACTACTACTACTACTACTACTACTACTACTACTACTACTACTACTACTACCAGTTTTACTTCATTGTGATGATTATTTAGAGGAATATTTATTTTGTTTTTCAGTGTGATATTTGCTTCAATAAAATAATAATTTTGTAGTGGTCGGTATTCAACATAATTCTTAAACTTCGTATATAGTTCGTCCCGATAACAGTCATTAGATCATGTCACCAACGGTGTATTACCCAAAAGGTCAATACGAAGTATTGATTAGGTTTATTATTGCACCACTTAAAGATCACCAAAATTACGGGTAGCATGAAAGAGTAGTGTCGAGAAGCAAGCGGGCAAATGAGTGAGCGTACGACCGAGAGAACGGGATATATATATAGTGAAATGAATGAATCGTCAAATCAATTAAGCGACTAACAGTAAGGCTAGCAGAATGAATATATGCGAAGGCAGTAAGCAATGCTCAAGCATATATATATTCATATAAGTGCAACAATGATAATGGTATAATCGTATAGTTAAGTTGTTATTATATGAATGACTCTGTTTATTAAGTTAGCAAAATGACTTAACCAAATGAAATGTGAACAAACTCCATTGCACAAGAGCTGCTATAATTTATTTGAGGGTAATGTATTTGTTCAGTAGCTAAGTGGATAACGCGATGGTAATGAGTTTGAGTCCCGGAGTGAACATCAACACTGAGATGAAGGTACATCCAGTTGATGAGTCCAAAATAGGACGAAACAGGCGTTCTGGATTCCACTGTTATCCGCTATCTATCGTTGCTTATAAAGTTTATGACTTAAAACATTAACCATTATGTGTGAATCATTACTTTAAACATTAATTTGTATTTTACTTAAATTGGTAATTTGCTGGCTTTTCCATATTGTAACAACATGGTGGTTTACAAATTTTTCAAAATTAAGCAACCTTCCAATATCCAGTACTCAAATTTTTTGCTCTCACACGGTCACGTACATAAAACCACTGACAGAGAACTCCTACTCAATGCGCTCTCGCAACACGGATATCGTTTACTAAATTCAGGCGATGAAAATCGAATGTCTGGGTTGGTGAATACCAATAGTCCACAGAGGGAAGTTGGAAACACAATGATTCAAAACCAATGGTTTACATGGACTCCAGAATCCTGAGGGAACAAATGATGTATGAACTTATTGTTGGTCACCAGCCACCATGGGACTGCATCTCATTACTTTGCTCCACTGCATTATGGATCAGACCTATATGTCAAAGGCTCCAGTTGTGGCCTCTTAACAAAACCACCTGCTACATTTTGGGCATTTGAACAGTGTCCCATGCCCCACATGAATCGAGTGCTTTATATGGCGTAAATCTGTTTGATGACTCCTTTTTCCAATGTTTGTGACTAAATAAATAAATAAAATAAATAGTATGAGTTAAACAAGTAATGTCAGAATTAATTGTATGTAACCATGTTTCTTCACCCAAAAAGTGTATAAAATTCTATGTCTATTCAATATAAAAGTTAAAATGATATTCATTAAGAAGATGAACACAATGTTATGTATGGGGACTGGTAATTCATATTTGTAAAATAATATTGTTGATCCGAATTATCGATTTTGTCTTCCTATCAAAATCATACTACTTATAAGTAGTCCTATTCAATATGCAGAAATTCGATATACTTAGATACTTTTTCTGATCAAAAGAAGATAAACATATTTATTAATCAAAGAATGAATATATGGCAACTAACCTACAACCAATTTCGATTGAGGTTGACTTTAGTTAAACCCTTTTATTAACTTACTTAACAGACAGTTGGCATATTTCTTTGTACCGTTATCATCACTAGAGTACATGAGAGACTAGCTAAAATGTTGATCGCTTAAATATCACTCGATGATTCATCCTCCTCCCCATGTATACATGTACTCAAATCATATTATTATCTTTTACTTTGCCTTTCTGTGCACCTATGAGATTTGACTATGAATTTGCCTATGTAAGTGCTCGAATATACTAATTCACCTCTCTGTCTCAAATACGCTCGATGTGCTTATAGCTCTATGATCTATGCTAACCGCTAATAACTTGCAATTGCCGTTTCTAATTGTCTGCTTTCTGATTTCAAACACCGTTGAGATTTTATATAATAACGGTTATCGAGGGTGATCATTTAACGAAGCAATGCCACTACAGACCGGTCAATGAAAATGTACATCTAAAACACTTTTAACATATAAGACCGATAGCTTACTCGGTAATAAATATACAGTTTTAATTAAAGTTTGACGATAGGGTAAAACAATCATTTCATTTTATTCTAGTCTTAACATACATATAAGTTTTTCAAACACTTTTAATGATTAGAAAACGGAAAGGAAGCAGTTTTAATATGAAGTTCTTACTATAATAGAAGGTAAGTAAAACAGCAAATGAGTATTTATAGTGAGATTGAATGTAGAAAATAACACCGATGGAACTGAATTGCTCAAATAAAATAAATGGCAAAAAACTGGCCTTCATGTATTACACTTAGTGTTATTTCATATATTTAGGTGTTGTCAAATAAAAACTTCATTATCTTTGATTATGTAGATTTGACAAAACGTCTGAAATTAGATGATGGTTGGAGGTAGTCAACAGGAAATCCTGGACCCGGGTTTCGTGCTACTTGACACTCGTCAGCAAGGTGTACCTGTAATCTTGAGGGAACTGATTCTCCCTGACGGATTCGATCCCTTGTCACTCAGATCGAATGTTATCGACCAAGTTGCAATGTGGCCAGCCGGATCCGAGGTTTCCTGTCGACTACCTCCAACCACCATCTAATCTCAACATAGTGCACGCAATGTCGAGTCACCTAGACTAGTGGCCACATTGCAACATGGCCGATATTCGATTTGCACTAAGAACGATCTGATGACATATATGACATCGACCACCACCTAGTGATCAACCAATTGTGAAAACGTCTGAATGTTCCACGTTCTGAATAAAGGCTGATGAGAATTCTAGAAAGTTCACGATTCATTGACATGGTTATCAGAATGGCTTGTTTTAAAGTTTGTGGAATAATCAAGTATTTTTTAGTGGGCAACTTATCATACACTGATTGGGACGGACGTAATTAATATGCCGTAAACATAAATCATCTATTTATCTCTGTATATTACTGAAACTATCCCGGTTTATGTGACGGTGATAATAAGAAGCCAAATACGGATTGTATTGGATGAATTTATTTCAAGCACTCATAAATTCAGCCAGACAATCAGAAAAACGAAGCAGAGAAGGTGAATGAGCAAACTCGACTTGATCAAGCGTGACTCAATATTTATTACTTACTGATTTACGCCTGTTACTCCTCGTGAAGGAGCATAGGCCGCTCACCAGCACAATCCATCAAACCCTGTACCAACCAATACTTTCCAGCAATTTTCAGTTCTTATTCATCTTTTTCATCTTAACATCTTTTTCCCGACGTAATGTGTCCTTTGACCTTCCACTTTTCTGTTTTCCTTCAGGATTACAAATTACAGTTTGTCTCGTGACTCAGTTTGATGATTTGCGTAATGTAGGTCCTATCGAATTCCATCGTCCTTTACTAATTCCCTCTTCACTTGCAAGCTGTTTTGTTCTCTCCCACAGAAGGCTGTTGCTGATGGTATCCAGCCAATGGATGTTGAGTATCTTGCGAAGACAGTTACTTATAAATACTTGTACCTTCTTGATGGTGGTTGTTGTACTTCTGGAAGTTTCAGCTCCGTATAGTAGAATTGCCCTGACGTTCGTATTGAAGATTGTGACTTTGATATAGGTTAAAAATTGTTTTGAGTTCCATATGTTTTTCAGTTGAAAGAATGCGGCCATTGATTTGCTGATCCTCGCCTTTACGTCTGCATCTAATCCTCCTTGTTCATCGATGATACTCCCGAGGTATGTGAATGATTCCACATCTTTCAGAGTTTCTCCATCAAGTATGATTGAATTGGTCACTATTTATAACTAAACAAAAAAAGCTATAAATATCTAATGAATAGGGTAAACAATACATACACACATATACACCTATATAAAAGTAATCAAGTTCAATAAGCAAATTATTGACAAGGTCAAAATGTGACTTAAGAACAATGAATAAATCGATCTGTTCGAAAGGTAGACTAACCTATATGAGCTTGAAAAATGGTACAAGATTTTACAATTTCACTTCTGTAAGTGAGTCTTGATGACATAAAAAGCTTTAAAATCAATCTAACGAAAGCGGAGGATAGAACAAAAGAACATTTAACTAAGTTAGAACTATTCATCATTATAATAGTAAGTTCAATTCATTCTTTTTACTCTTGAATAACTCAACGAGAATCTTTTATATCCATCTCAATCTATTGTATACCATTACTGGTCTTGATAATGTTTGTATCTTTAATCGCTTATGCTTAATTAATTGAAGAAGAAGAAGAAGAAGAAGAGGAATGTGTGTCATAAAACAACCAGTAATGAGGGATAGTAATGTAATAATAACAAATATCTTTTATGTATCTATTCATGCATGGTTGATTGAATAACGAATAGCTCAATGTTTATGATTAAATATAATTAGAAATAAGAAATCTATTGAAATAGATGGTCTAGTATGATTATAAAGAAGATTTCTAGTTCAATTGAATGATTTCGATGAAGTTTTATTCTCTAAGCTCCAGCTCAGCTCTTAGCTCAAACTCAGAGAATAGAACTCTATCAATAATGATTCAATGCTTCTAGGTATTCAATGGTAGTCTAATATTGATCAATTTATGATCCTAATAAAAAAACTTGACAATCTCCATACTAATAACTTATATTAACTTCATTAAATATGTCTTAGTTAATAAATTACAAAACAGATGTAATAATCAACTCAGAAGTTAGACATTAATACCGTTGGATGCCGGCCAGCTCAGTGGTCTAAAGGTTTTGCGTCGGCGCGCTAAACCGACAGGTCCTGAGTTTAGACCCCTTGTATGGTATCGTGGATACGCATTGCTGAGGAGTCCCATACTACGACAAAATGGCAGTCTAGTGCTTCTGGGTTTTCCAGAAATGAATCTGTTGTAAATTATGATAAAGATTTAGTTGTTTGATAAATTCTTATAATTTACTATATCAGTTTAAAAGTCTGGTTTGTAAGACTACTTGTGTGTAGACATTAACGTATGTTTGAATCTATTCTATACAATAATATTAACTGCTAAATTTTAATGTCTAAGAGTTAATTAAACCTAAGAGAGTAAAGAGAATCCTTAGCAATTTTAATTTTCATATATCATATCAAAGGCTTTTTATGGATAATATAGTAAATTCAATAGTTGAGATGATGAGTCAATTGAAGATACAGCACCATAAAAAATCTGGAAGCACTGGACAACCAATTCATCCTAGTAGTGTGTATCCACGATCCCGCCTCATGGGATTCGAACCCAGGACCCAGAACATGTAAAATAAGTCGCATTCACAAGTACTTTTCTCAAGTTCATTTCATTCTTATCCATATGAACATTGTATCAATAGTTGGCATGCACAAGAAAATCAATACTTTTCAGTTATTTATTAACATATGAGGTTGATGATGATTTTTGGTTATTCTTTATAATTCCATTCATCATAAGTCAATAAATTAAACCGTTTATTATGCTTATAGAAATTCGATTTTGTTTGGTGGGTCAAATTCATGGCAGCTCTCAAATTTTCATATTTCAGCTGAAAGTTTTTCAACTTTTATTATCAGTCGAAGATTAGTTCGTAAATTCACCAAACAAAACCACATATTTGTATTCGTCGGTTTATATACACTAACTGAAATGGTTCGTAATTGACAAGATATTGATTCATTCATCAACTCCGCTTAGCTACCAGTAGTTTTTTAAAGCACAAATATGAAGGAAATATGACTTGTAATTATTAAGCACCAACCACTATTGAAATATCATCATAGTTGTGATGTAAATATAGATTTCAAACATTGAATCTTACATAATTATTTATTTATTTAAACACATAAACATTGGAAAAAGGAGGCACCAAACAGATATGCGCCACATAAATCCTTTGATCTTCTAACGGGTTCTGAGCTGTCAATTGCATTCTGTGTTTTCCCTCAGATGTTGAGGTCTTCATAATCCAGTCGACCACCAGGAGAAAAAGGAAGGGAGAGAGTAAACAGCCTTGTCTGACTCCGGTCCTTACTTGGAATGCATCTGTCAGCTGTCCTCCATCCACTACTTTGCACTGTAGTCCGTCGTATGACTTCCGGATTATATTGACAATCTTCTCATGAATTCCGTAGTGTGGAAGAAGTTTCCATAACGTCCTCCTATCTACACTGTCGAATGCCTTTTCATAATCAATGAAGTTGATGTACAGTGACGAGTTCCACTCAACTGATTGTTCGACGATGATCCGTAGTGTTGCAATTTGGTCTGTGCACGACCGATCCTTTCGGAATCCAGCTTGTTGATCTCGAAGTTGGACATCTACTGCATCCTTCATCCGGTTCAGCAACACTCTGTTGAAGACTTTCCCTGGTATTGACAGTAGTGCGATGCCTCTGTAGTTTTCACATTTGCTCAGATCTCCTTTCTTTGGAATCTTGACGAGGTGTCTTTCTTTCCAGTCCATCGGCACTTGGTCCTCCTCCCAAATCTTTTTGAATAGAAGGTAAATCATGCTTGTGGTTACTTCGATATCTGACCTCAGTGCTTCAGCTGGTATGTTGTCGGGTCCTGCTGCTTTCCCGTTCTTGATTTGTCTGACGGCCATTCTAATTTCTTCCGTCGTTGGTGGATTGACATCTATAGGAAGACCTGTGTGTGCTGCTTCGATGTCCGGTGGATTCATTGGAGCCGGCCTATTCAGGAGTTCCTCGAAGTACTTTACCCATCTGTTCCGCTGTTGTTGTTTTTCAGTGATTGGCCTGCCTTCTTTGTCTTTGACCGGTCTCTCTGGTTTGCTATATTTCCTTGCTAGTTTCTTCGTTGTATCATAAAGCTGTTTCATATTTCCTTCCCTTGCAGCTAGTTCTTCCACTTATTTCTGCTTGTCAGCTCTAATGATCATCTTCACTTACTTGTTTGCTTCTATGTATTCAGCTTGTGCTTGGACTTTCTTTGTTCGTGTTCGGCTGTTGTTTATTGCTGCCTTCTTGTTCTTCCTTTCTTTGATTCTGTCCAGTGTTTCTATAGAGATCCACTCCTTATGATGGTGCTTCTTTAGACCCAGAACCGAACCTCCTGACACGTTGAAGTTAATGCTTCTTTGATACCTTTCCAGTTGTCCTCCATAGTAGTTTCTTCTCCTAGTAGATCCTATAGGGCTTTGAACCTGTTGTTGAGAGCTATCTTGAATTTATTGAGTTTGTTTGTATCTCGAAGGAAGGCTGTATCGAACCTTTTTATTGCTGTTTGTCCACTTGTCCAGTTTTTCTTTAGCTTCAGTTTTAAATTGGCTACAAGTAGGTGGTGATCTGAAGCTATGTCAGCACCTCTCCTGGTTCTCATATCTTCCATTGTCCTTCGGAATTTTTTGTTGATGCAAATATGATCTATCTGGTTCTCAGAAGTGTGGTCCTGTGAGATCCATGTAGCCTTGTGTATACGCTTGTGTGGAAATATTGTGCCCCCTATGACCAATTTGTTGAATGCACACAGATTTGCAAATCTTTCTCCATTTTCGTTTCTCTCCCAGTCAATCCGTGTCGTCCCATGATATCTTCATATCCGGTGTTGTCTATTCCGACTTTGGCGTTTAAATCTCCCATCAAAATAGTTAGGTCCTTTCTTGGGCATTTCTCTATGATTGACTGCAGCCCCTCATAGAATTGATCTTTAATGTCGTCGTTGGTATAATTGGTGGGTGCATAACATTGGATAATATTCATTGTGATCCCCTCCTTCTTTGTTTTGAATGATGCTATCATGATTCTGGGTCCATGAAATTCCCATCCTACAAGTGCATTTCGTGTTACGTTGGACAGCATTAGAGCAACTCCCTGAGTGTGCGGAGCATTTTTCTCTTCATGACCGGAGTATAATAGCATCTCTCCCGTATTTAGCCTTTTCTGTCCAGCTTGAGTTCAGTGGGTTTCGCTGATTCCCAGTACTGCCAAGTTGTATCTCCTCATTTGCGTTGCTATTTGACTGGTCTTCCCGGTTTCCCACATTGTCCGTACGTTCTATGTACCTATAAAAATTGTTTCTCTGGTTGTTAGAAGAGGAATCGGCCTCGTGGCTTCCGAAGGAACTCGGCTTTCACCATGAGGCGTCATAATTCTTCTAAATGAAGACCTCCTAACCCCCATGGCAGATTTTAAATGGCTTGAATAATTTTTTCTGGTTAGCGTTTTTTTAGCGAGTTAGTTTTCTACGGGGTGGGGTTGCTAACCCCATGCCAAGCCCTCCTCCTTTATCCGGGCTTGGGACCGGCAGTAACTGTAGAAGAGCTTCAGACGGAGTTTATGACTAGCAGTTTACAGTTATATCCCTGTTTATAATGCTTGTAATTCAAGGCAATATCAAGGCATACCAATAAGAAACTGATCAATTCCAGTCCTAAATGTCAATTGGAAGATTCAAACAGCCGAAAAAATAAGTGTACAGTTACGTTTTTGGCATTAATGTTACCTTTTTTGATATTTTTAAGATAATACAAATAACAAGTCAAACAGTATTGTTTAGGTGTAATCAGTGTTTAATTTTTACAATTATAAATAGCAATAATTAGTTTACACGGATATTGTAGGGAACGAAAACACAAGTGGGGGCAATTGGATGTATTTGACTTTGCTTTATTGCGGAGAGTGCTAAAGGCAGTTAGCAACGTGCGTGGTGAATCTTTCGAGATCATAATTAATATGGTTGTGGATAGACATCTAAAATCATACAAACTCCTGGCAGATGTTATCTTATCAGATATTAACCATCCCCTTTACTCATATCTTTCTCCTTGTATATCTTCTGGTAGAACGAGACGGAATTACATTAAAATTCATGCGCGCAAGTAACGGTATAAAAGTTATATGATACCTTACCTAGTAAATATACTCTGTGATGAACAGGTTGTTAGAGTTAACCCAGTCAATAACCTGTATTCTTAAACATGTCTATATAATTGGAAAGTTGTACAGATTCAGATCATTTTCACCTTTTTCCTTCTTATTTTGTTGTTTTCTTTGTAAATGAAACTTATTAACATATCTTGTGCTGAGAATTCTATATTGTACCCGAAATACAATATTGAACAAAGTCATTAGTAATAATAATAATAATAATAACACAATATTACAGAACAACTAAGTAAAATCTGAGAACTTATTAATCTCCACGACCCCTATACTAGTAATCAACATGTTCTCAATAGTGACTACCTTCGTGAGGGAATTCTCGGAGTTCTAGTGAGAAGCCGTGATCAGTGGAGCTAATCTATGTCGAGTAGAGACAGGTATCTACCTCAGTACAATGGAAGATGGTCGCGCCATTTCGTGGATTGGTTGATGTTAGACACTATCACCTTTAAATGCCGGCTCAGTGGTCCAGTAGGTTAAGCGTTCGCACGTGAGACCGAAGGCCCTGGGTTCGAATCACGCGAGCAGGATCGTGGATGCGCACTGCTGAGGAGTCTCACAATAGGACGAAACGGCCGTCGAGTGCTTCCAGGTTTCCAAAGGTGGTGGTCTAACATCAATCGGTTAATGATCTCAATCAAAAATCTGAGAACTTTACAGTAAATTCTTCATTTGTAAAATGTCAATCAATCATCTCAGACTTCATTGTTCCTTCATTTCCACAGCACTGATTCTTTGTTCTCGTTCTCTTTTCTTTGATCGTCTTAACCTTTTGCCTCCATACATTTCCCTTCGATTGATGATATATACTACTTATATGTATCGACATCAGTAGCACAAACCATAATATTATATTCATTAGTACTAAAGAATTATGTCTTCAATATATATCAATATCTTTATCATTTCCAAAACTTCATAGTTTATATATTTCCATACGTGTTAATTAAAGTGTTCACATTCATTTTTAGGAAGCTAACATTATCATCATGATTAATAATAAAATTACCTGGTGAAATCAACCATTTATTAATATATGATCGTTCATTATTTTTCACTTACATACTTACGCGTGTTACTCCTTGTGGAGGAACATAGGCCATTCACCATCATTCTAGAGTGACTGCCGGTCTCAAGCCCGAATAAAGGAGAAGGGTTGGGTATGGGGCTAGCGACCTCTTCCCGTAGAAAACTAACTCGCTGAAAATAACACTAACCAGAAAAATTAATTCAGATTACTTTTTATTTGGATATTAATCATTTTACTAACACTGTAAACAACTATAATGTTTTATATTGTCGGCTTAAGCAAGGATGATTTATAGTGGATATAGTTCACTAACTTATCATTACTAATATATAATGGATAGTGTAAACTGTCATCACCGATGATAATGAATATTATTTCCATTATTTTGTGAAATGACTAAAATTGGAAATATGAGCCATAGACTAAAACCCAGCTAATGATTCAAAGAAAACAAGCTCATCTTATGATATAACGATCTTGGTTTTTGTACCAAGAGAGAATACATTCTTCACTTATAAGTAATCATATATTACTACAGAGTAACTAACCAGTCTTTCCTAATAGTTTCCTGTCTGAATCTAACTCTGTGAAAATTGTAAGTTACAGAATAGTACTAACTTAAATTTCTTTTTACCATACACGTAGCAGTGTTCATAACTGAATTTACACCTCACGCGAAAATGATTCATTAAAATTCTCAGTATAGGGTCGTGGAGATTATCAAGTTATTGATTGAGATCTTGAACCGTTTGATGTTAGATTACCATTGAAAACCTGGAAGCACTAGAGAGCCAACCTGTCCTATTGTGGGACTACTCAGCAGTGCACATCCATGATCCCGCCTCGCAAGATTCGAACCCAAAGCCTTCAGTCTCGCGCGCGAAAGCTTAACCTCTAGACCACTAAATCGGTCGAGCATCCAATGGTGTTAATGTCTAATCTCAACCAATCCATAAAATAACAGGACCATCTATTTTATTCGTGGGAATTGGTTAAGGTTAGACATTAACACCGTTGGATGCAGGTTAGGGTGAGAGAGTGAAAGCCTTGGGTTCGACTCCTGCGAGCGGGATCGTGAATGCGCTACTGCAGAGAAGTCCCAAAATAGGACGAGTTGGCCGTCCAGTGCTTCAAGGCTTTCAGTGATGGTCTAACATCAATCGGTTCAAGATCTCAATCAATTATTGAAATTTAACGATTATTCGTTTTTTTTCCGTTCGAAGATTCAGATACTTTCAAGAATGAAGCTAAAATATTTATATAAGTAGTTTACTTAGTAATATTGATAAGATCAGCTGTAAATGTAACCATGTAATATAATATTGATCTGTTTTCAATGTCAATTGTTTACTATACATTATAGTTTAAATTTGAAATAATTTTCTTTAGTAGGTAAAATTGTGTAAAAAGCTACTAAAAAGAAAGAACAACAAAGAGAAAATAGATGTTTTGTTCTAGCATAGCAACTATCCTACAACCTATTTCGACTAGGGTTAATTTTGGTTAAGCCCTTTTGTTAACTTACTTAATAGACAATGCTGTTTGAACAGTAACAGTTCGCATATTTCCTTGTAACATTATCATCACTATATCACATGACTGACTCTAGCTAAAATGTTGATTGCTTAAATATTACTCAATGATTCATCTTCCCCCATTGAATGTATGTACTCAAATGCTATTATTAGCGATTACTTTGCCTTGCCTTGCTATGCCCTTATGCGATTTGAGTATAAAATTGCTCGCATATATTTATTCGCCTCTCCGGTTCAGATTTGCTTCATGTGTTGTAATCTATGTTATCCAGTAATTACTTACTTACTGACGCCTGTTACTCCTCGAGAAGGAGCACAAGCCGCTCATCAACACTATCCATCCAACCCTGTACCAGCCAATCCTTTCCAGATCTCTCCAGTTCCCATCCATCTTTTTCATATTTGCTTCTATTTCCCAACGTAATGTGTTTTTGGCCTTCCACTTTTCCGTTTCTCTTCAAGATTCAAAATTTGAGCTTGTCTCGTGACTCAGTTTGATGATTTGCCTTAGGTATGTCATAACGAATTTCATCGTCTTTTACTAATTTCCTCTTCACTTGCAAGCTGGTTTTTTCTCTCTCCCACAGAAGGCTGTAACTGATGATATCCGGTCAATGGATGTTGAGTATTTTGTGTAGACAGCTATTTATAAATACTTGTACCTTCTTGATGGTGGTTGTAGTAGTTCTTCAAGTCTCAGCTCCGTACAGTAGAAGTGACTTGACGTTCGTATTGAAGATTCTCACTTTGATATTGGTTGACAGATAGTTGTTTTGAGTTCCATATGTTCTTCAATTGTAAGAATGCGGCACTTGCTTTGCCAATCCTCGACTTTACGTCTGCAACAGGTTCTCCTTGTTCATCGATTATGCTTCCCAGGTATGTGAAGGATTCTACATCTTCCAGAGTTTCGCCATCAAGAGTGATTGGATTGCTGTTCCCCGTATCGTATCTGAGGTCCTTGGTTTTCCCCTTGTGTATGTTGCTATCCAGTAACAAACTGTAATTGCCACTTCCAACTGCCTTTTGATTTCACACACCGTTGAGATTTCTATTATAATGGTTATCGATGGTGATTGATTAACGAAACAAAATCACTACCCTAGTTTGCTATTAATAAATCTATTCTATATCAACAAATTTACACATGATCTACTCTAGTAACTTCAAATTTTGTAGCCAACTCATTATCAATTATTTAATGAATTCAAATGTGTAGGATCATATTTTCAAATTTAATGAATCTGTGAGATCTTTCTTGAACATTGTTACAATAAGCATTTAGAAAACAAAAACCTTTCATTTTCATAACTTTAATTCTTGACTTCTTTCATCTTGCAGTCAGTTTATTCATTATTGACTGACACTTTAGTTTAAGCATTGTTATCATTTGAAAATAAATAAACCTATGAGATTGTATTTAGCTGAAGAAAAAGTGATTGTTATATTCGAGTGGAGATTAAATTACAGGTAACTTCCGAGGACTATTCATGGACTAATATCCTATAAATATTCTTATTGTATAACTATTCAACAATTACATTATGTATATTTATATACCTCTTATGACAAGCTTTATTTTGGCCTATAATTTATTATTGTACGATTTACGGTTCTTAAGTTATGTTCAGTTTATTAACTACTGCCTCCCACATTCACAGCCACCTTTTGTGCTTATTTGTGTACAAATATTATTTCCTATTTTATGGTACGTTGCGGTCTGTATGATTGATATATAAACCAAGTATGCCTGAAATAAACGATCTGCTCTGATTCGGAAGCTGGTATCTTGTTCTGGACTCAAGTGGAAGGGCTCGTAGGACATAGGACCAATAAGGACACTAAACTGCCCACACCGGTTGAACGTCATTGGTTGGCCTAGTGTGAAGATTCGTATAAGTCGTATATCCGGATTGGTCGATAGGTCGCGTGATAGCAAAACAAGACAATCAAGGCCATAACAATTGGCGACGGGGATTTTGGCAAAAACAAAATAATTGGGAGACGCAAGGTCATAACAGTGATGAAGCATGAGCTCTTTATATTTCGTAAATATTATCATTCTTACTTAATTTAAATATTGTTAGTGATTTACTACATGCCATCTAACAAACTTAACTCCAACCTTTGGAGATTCTCATTAGAAACACTTTTTGAATCACTTGAGTGGAATCTTTGCATCACCGTGGAATATTCGTGTGCTATTTACTGAGATGGTTGGGCCACGTGATACGTATGCCTGAACACCGATTACCACGACACGCAATGCTGACTAGTGTTTAAAATGGTTTGAAGAAAGTTAGGGATGACCAGACCAAAATGTGGCATCAATCCATAAAGTCACTAACTTCTGGTCTGAGCCATGTTGGTAGATGCAGACTACTTGGTTGGGGTCCGTGTGACTATCTTAACCAATGGTTGGAGACTCTTGGAGACATGGGTCAAAATATATCACAGTGGCGTAGGTGTATACACTCTTTGTCTTCTTTTAAATTATGAGAATAAATTCGCTTTATATTTTTCTTTTTACGAACTAATTCTTTCTTACTGTATTATATCCTTATATGCAATCTTTCTTTTACATATTACCACCACTGAATTAACTACTTTTATGAATCCGGTGCCCATCTTGTTGTGTTAATGAGGTATGGCAACTTGGACCGATGCATATATGTGCCTGGTCCTTCGTTATAGCTGAGTGACTGACTAAAAATACTGTTCACTTAGTCTGATCAATTTTAAAAAAGATTTTAATAAATGATAGTAATACATAAAACTAGTAAGTTAATCTAGGAAAAGATTCACTCTAAAGAGGAAGAATGTATAGGTAAAATATCAGCGAAAAAATTTGAAGTAAATCGAAAACCTTTCGCCTGGCAATCTGGTCTAAGCTTTTTCAAGGAAATACATTCTTCCTCTTTAATGTTTCACATTAACTCGGAGCCCAAATACTATGTAAGGTTCACTCTGTTTATAATTGTTTTCAGTCCGTTTTACCACCATCTGGCTTAAAGACTGTGGTTATTTATATTTTCTTACAACTAAATTTCATTACGATCTTATAATGACTATCTTTAATTCATGGAACAAGTTGACTAACTTACTTACTTACTTACACCTGTTACGCCCAACGCAGCATAGGCCGCCGACCAGCATTCTCTGTCCTGGGCCTTCCTTTTTACTTCTATCCAATTGTTATTCATTTTTCCCATGTCTGTCTCTACTTCTAGGCTTTATGTGTTCTTTAGTCATCCTCTTCTCCTTTGATCTTGAGGATCCCATATGAGTACTAGGTTTGTGACACAGTTGGATGCTTTCCTCACTGTGTGTCTTATCCACTTCCAGCACTTATTCCTCATTTCTTTCTCCGCTGTAATCTGGTTTGTTCTCTCCCATAGTAGGTTATGCTGATAGTGTCTGGCCATTAGATCTGAAGTATTTTGCACAGACAGCTGTTAATAAACATTGGAATCTTCTCATATCTATCTCCATTTCACGGAGTAATCTATTCTTCGATCTTCCTATCAATTAGTAGCTTATCTAAAAACCCTCTAACAATTTATCCAACACATGTTAATTTCATGATATAATAACAATGTGATTTTACAATCTATGTAAATAAATTTGAATACTATCCTAAATGAATTAATGTATAGAAGATATGATAAACATAACCAAATTAGCTTTTTCTATGTACTTTTATTCAGCTGCATTATAGAATTTTAACTAAACTTTGCAAACTAGATCGCAGCGGAGGAAGAAATCAGGAAGAAGTGCTGGAAGTGTATAGGACACATTCAGGAAAGCATACAACTGCGTCACAAGACAAGCCCTCAATTGGAATCCTCAAGGCCATAAAAGAAGACGAAAACCAAAGAACACATTACGCCGAGAACTGGAGATAGACATGAGAAAAATTAACAAAAATTGGATAGAAGTAGAAAGGAAGACCCAGGATGTAATGGGTTGGAGAATGCTGGTCAGCGGCCTATGCTCCATTGTGAGTAACAGGCGTAAGTAAGTAAGTACTAGAAAGCTGTTTTCTTCTAGTATATTTATTTATTTAAACACATAATTATTGGTACAAAGAGGTACCAGATAGATGTGTACCACATAAACCATTCGATTTATGTAAGGGCTGGGATATTGCCCAAGTGCCCAAACCCAACCAAGAGGTTTAATTAAGGCGTCAAACTCGGAGCCTTTGACCTAAAGATCTAATTCACAAGGCAGTGGAGCAACAAAAGAAGATGCAGTCCCATGTTAGCCCGTGACCAATAATTGGTTCATACTTCATTTGTTCCTTCAGGACACTGGATCCCATGTACACCATTGGTTTTGAATCAGGGTTTTCCAACTCTTCCAGGTGAACTCTACCTATCCGCCAACCTAGTTAAAGTTTTACTATAGGACTCCTCAGCAATCCTTATTCACGATCCCCCACCTAGGACTCGAACCTAAGATCTCCTGTCTCGTTATTACTACAATCTCCACAAATCCCTACTCTGAAAATAATTTGAAGATAATTTAAGCAGAAGAACTACTCCATCAATAATATACAAAGTGGATATTAGGATGAACTATAAAAATATCTTTAAAAACAACTTGAACTATTCACTGAAACCATTCACTTATATTTTAAGTTAATTTTCTGAAAATATTATACACGGCAACAACAAACAATGATCTTCACTGATATTCAAAAAAAAGAAAAAAAAACGAAACCTTTCGGTCGAGTTACAAATCTCACTTTATATTATACAACTACATGTAATGAAGTTTATCAATCGGTGCGAAGTATATACACCCACACACACACACGCACACACACAAACATATATACATCCATACATACATGTATTTATTTATCAGCCTATAATGCAATTTGCATTGCTTAACATGTATTCACATGTTAACATGTAACTCGTCTCAGTTATGCATAAGAATAAGTTTTAATCATTACAATATGAGTAACAATGTAAACAAATTAGATATGGCTTAACGACATATGATAAATTACAAAAATTGTTAGACAAAGCATTTTAATGAATAAATCTATCTAGTAAAGATATGTATACATTTGGATATAGATGGTGGTTGGAGATAGTCAACAGGAAACCCTGGACCCGGGTTTCGTGCTACTTGGCACTCGTCAGCAAGGTGTACCTGTAATATTGAGGGAACTGGTGCTGCCTGGCGGATTCGATCTCGTGTCACCCAGCTTCACAGTCAGAGACGTTACCACTGAGCTATCCGAGCCGTGACTAACCTCCTGTAGGACTGAGATGTAATCACAATTGATTGATCACTGGGTGGTGATCAATGTCATGCTTGTCTAGTCCTTATTAGTGCAGATCGAATGCTCGGATAGCTCAGTGGTAACGTCTCTGACTGTGAAGCTGGGTGACACGAGATCGAATCCGCCAGGCAGCACCAGTTCCCTCAAGATTACAGGTACACCTTGCTGACTCGTGCCAAGTAACACGAAACCCGGGTCCAGGGTTTCCTGTTGACTACCTCCAACCACCATCTAAATCTCAATACATAATGCGTGCAGTGTCGAGTTACCTAGACTGGTGGCCACATTGCAACATGATCGATAGCATTCGATCTGCACAAATAAGGACTAGACAAGCATGACATTGATCACCACCCAGTGATCAATCAATTGTGATACTTGGATATTTATTTTCTTAGTTATACATGGAATGCATCCAAAAATAATAATTAAAAATAATGTAAATTAATTAATAACTCCTCCTGGAGACCCTCTGGGGCTACTGCCCGTTCAAAGTTCAGATAAAGGAGAAAGTGTGGATATGGGATTAGCGACATCATCCAGGAGTAAACTAATTCACTAAAACAACAATAACCAGAAAACATAATTCAAACCATTTTAAACTCTGTCTTGGGAGTTAGAAGCTCTTCATTTAGAAGAGTTATGATGTCTCATAATGAAAGCCGAGTTCGTTCGGAAGTTACGAGGCTGATGCTCCGTTCTGACAATTAGAGCAACGATTAATTTAGGTACCTGAAATGTTCGTATAATATAGGAGACCAGGAAAGTCATTGAAATTGATGCTGCAGATTGATTATTATGTACTGTATGGGTAAAGTTAGGATACTTGTATTTTACTGTAATATGCATTTTACATTCTATTTGAGACTAATCATCTTATAAGAATTATAGTATCCTTAAAGTTTTCTTTTCTAAGACTTAGAATACTACATACTAAAGTGTTAAACATATATCATGATCAGTTATTCCATTTGTCATAGTTATGGGGGGGAGTATAATTTTATTTAAATGGGTGAATCTCGCTATTTCTATAAAAAGAATGAAATCAACCGATATTTGTAGTACTAAATTCATCGTTAGTTTCTGGATATTACGGCATGTTAATAAATAATAATAAATGTAAATTTTATAAACAAAGATGAATAAGGGATAGCATTGGAATAGAGAACGCGTGTTTCGTTCTATTTGGGACACGTCAGCTGGATGTACATGCATCTCAGAATTGATGTTCATTCTGAGACTTGAACCCTGTACCGTTCGCTTCAAAAGCCATCGCGTTATCACGATAGACACTTGCTTGTGCAATGGATTCCACTGCTAGCCACTATCCATCTTTGCTTAAATTACAAGTAAATTAAGGCTATATCAAGGCATACGCACAGTATGTACATATGCCGATAAGAAACTGATCAATTGCAGTCGTAATCATCAATGAGAAGATTCTCCATTGAACTCTATCCTGGACAATCCTTTACAGTTGTTGTTTTTAATTACTAATGATTAACTAAAAGAAATAAATAATTTAATTAAACTTCAACCACATCTGTTATGAGATAGTAACTCACTGATGACAATGATGGATATGTCGCTCAATTTCGTGGATTAGTTTGACTTAGACATTAACACCGCTGGATGCCGGTGGTCTAGTGGATAAGCGTTCGTGCGCGAGACTGATAGGTGCTGGGTTGGAATCTCGCGAGCCGGTATCATGGATGCGTACTGCTGAGGAGTCCTACAATAGGACAAAACGGTCGTCAAGTGCTTCCAGGTTGACGAGACTATAATTTACGGACGAACCAATCAAACTTAAGATAACAGATCAAAGTCACTTTAGTGTTGCTCGAAGGTCGTCCGTAAATTGTGGTTTCACCATTAAAATATATTGTATTACTAATGCTATACTACTACATTAGCAATTCAGTGAGAAGTAATTTACCTCAACATTTTAAAATCTTTATTTCAATATCCATTTTTATCAAAAAAGTTAAAAGTAAACTAAAACCAACAGGAGAAGTAGAGGATTTCATTAAATTCTTAAGACTTTTATGGTCAATATTTGACTAATTAATAAATGATTCTGATAACCTTTTGGTTATGATTCCAATTGTCATGGTGTTTAATTGGAATCATGAACCTAAAATTTGTTTTCTTAAATTTATGAATAATTATGTTCAACATAAACTCTTCAATCCATTTTTTTCCGCCTGTAGCTCTTCTAGAGTTACTGCCGGTCCCAAGTCCGTGTAAAGGAGGAAAGTTGGGCATGGGGTCGACTGGATTATGTAGACCTCGACATCTGAAGGAAAACACGGAATACAATGGACAGCTCAGAATCAATTAGACGATTTGGACTTCGCAGATGACCTAGCCCTCCTATCACGTACACACGAACAGATGCAGATGAAGACAGCCAGTGTAGCAGCAGTCTCTGCATCAGTAGGCCTCAGCATACACAAGGGAAAAACCAAAGTCCTCAAATTCAAAACGAAGAACAGCAATCCAATCACTCTTGATGGTGAAACTCTGGAAGATGTGGAATCATTCACATACCTGGGAAGCATCATCGATGAACAAGGAGGATCTGATGCAGACGTAAAGACGAGGATGGGCAAAGCAAGTGCCGCATTCCTACAATTGAAGAACATATGGGACTCAAAACAACTTTCAACTCAAAAAGGTACAAGTATTTATAAGCAGTTGTCTATGTAAGAGACTCAACATCCATTGACCGGATACCATCAGCAACAGCCTTCTGTGGAAGAGAACAAACCAGCTCCCAGCTGAAGAGGAAATTATTAAAGGACAATGGGAATGGATAGGATATACATTACGCAAATCATCAACCTGCATCACGAGGCAAGCTCCAATTTGGAATCCTGAAGGGAAGTGGAAAAGTGTAAGGCCAAAGAACAAATTACGTCGGGAAATAGAAGCAAATATGGAAAAGATGAATAAGAACTGGAAGGAGCTGTAAAAGATTGGTTGGGACAGGGTTGGATGGAGAGTGTTGATGAGCGGCTTGTGCTCCTTCACGAGGAGTAACAGGCGTCAGTAAGTAAGTAATGTTATTATAACTGTTTATGAAATTATATGGCTACTATTACATGCATAAAGCGTCATACGTCATTGTCTTTTTTTGAAACTCTTTCACATTAAATGATTATCGTCAGAATAGATAACTTTGTGTCAATCTTCCTGTCTTGCTCAGAATTCTATGAACACGATTTTAATCTAATAGTTTTATAGTTGAATTTATGAGCCATTTGAAGGTAGATCATCATGGGAAACCTAGAAGCACTGGACGGCTAACTCGTACTATTGTGGGACTCCTTAACAGTGTACATCCAAGATGCTGCAAGCAGGATTTGAACCCAGGGTCTACCAACCTTGAGCGCTTACGCCTTACCTCCAGACCACTGAGTCGGTCGGCACACAACGGTGTTAATGTCTAACTTCAACCACTCCACAAAATTGAGCGACGCATCCACCATTGTCTTCAGTGAGCAATTATTTCAAAACAGACCCGGATGAACTCCATTGGTCACGGCTTCTCACTAGGCCGATAGTTCCTGGGTTCGAATCCAGCGTACTGCTGAAGAGTCTCACAATAGGACGAAACAGCCATTCAGTGCTTTCAGGTTTTCCATGGTTGTCTAGCTTCAATTGGCTCATGAATTCAATTATTAAATTACTAACATCTCCACAAGAAGCCTTTTCAATGATATTTGTTTTAGGTAAATTTATTCTCTGGTAATTCTGAACAAAAAATGTGAAGTAGTTTGATTAGATTTAATGTCAGAGACACATCAAAAATATACTATTTGACTCAAATTACAGAAAACTCTTTATATACCCAATCATTCAGGTTCTATCAACCGTAACATCAAATTAACCTTTATGTGAGTTCATTAAGTACAGTGATAACTGAGAACTAATCAACGCCTAGTCCGAAGTACTAATCCAACAACAACAACGATGCTTATAGACAAAGTAATTTAAATAGCAACATAGGGAATTTTGTCATGTTAAATAGAGAAAATTGCTAATGTTCAGAATAGTAACGTATATATTAGGACTTTGAAAAAACAAATCAGAATGTATATTACGACAGTAGTCATTGCCATACATGACACTAAATATCATATATATTATTTTGTGGCCCCTTATTTTAACACCAATTCGATTGGACGATGATGTTATCGACGGGCTCATCAATTTAATGACCCTGTATCTAACTCCAGTTAGATCGTATAGCTATGAAAGATACATCTCAGTTGCCGTCGTATATAATTATCGACTTAAATCGCATTAGTGAATAACAGAATTAAATAAGTCAAATACGAGAATAGATTCTGAATGCGAACATTTCGTACAATCCAGAGCAACGAAGCGAAGAAAACGGAAAGAACAGAGAGAGAAGCGAAATGAATTGGAGATGACATGTGTGCCAACTCGATTAAGCGTGACGCCATATCTACAATAAAACAAAGACATAATGCAAACACATGATGAATAGAGTAAATAATTAACACAAATACCAAAGGGTTAGTGAGAGAATAATTGATAAGGTCAAAATGTGGCTTGAGAAGAATGGATAGATTGGTCTGTCTAGAGACTAGAATACCATATGTGGGCTTGTCAAAGTATCAGCCCCTCCAATATGTAAATATATATATATTTAAAACTATGTTTACCTTTGATTAACTACTTGTTTCTTTTGCATGTGTTTATCATGTATCAATTATTAATAGTACTGCATATAAGTAGACCATATGCGTTTATACTTCCCTCACATACTATGTGAGATATGACTCAGTCTTCCAGCTTTGATGTGACAAGAATCATACAATTATGGTATTTTACTAATTATATTTATCCGTATATGTTCACTCAACTTAAACGTATGTATACACATACTTGGTATTGTTTTGCTTGTATCTTCCCATTGAGGTTTCAGACTGCAATTGATCAGTCTGAACAATACCAAGTGAATTTAAATTCACCCCAAGTGTCTATCAGGACTCAGTAGCTGAGTGGATAACGCGATAGCGTTTGAAGTCAATAGTACTGGGTTCGAGTCCCAGAGTGAAGATCAACTCTGAGTTGCAGGCACATCCGGCTGACGAGTCCCAAATAGGACGAAACGCGTGTTCTAGATTCCACTGTTAGCCACTATCTATCTTTGCTAATAAAAGATTGTATATATATACATGCGTTCAATTTGTACACGTAAAATAGAATTCAATAATAAAATTGTATAGATATTATAGCATAGCTTTCGAGTCTGTAGATTTACATCTGGTTACTGTAAATCACAATTTTTTGAAAGCTGTCGTGATTCATTTGATGCTTTATACATGCCATTATTATTGGATCTTATCATATTAGATAAGATAATGTTATTTGAAGGTACTTGAAAGATTCGGATTATAGATCTCATAATAAATCGTTTGCAATAATAAAATGATTCAAAATGAAGTTTTTGGTTTGAATATTTTTTATTAGTATGGGGATGTGGAGATTATTGATTTTTTGATTGAGATCATGAACCAATTGATGTTAGACCACCAATGAAAACCTGGAAGCACTGGATAGCCGTTCTGTTCTATCACGGGACTCCTCAGTGGGATTCGAACCCAGGGCCTTCAGTCTCACGCGTGAACAATTGACATCTAAACTACTAGGTCGGCCGACATCCAACAGTGTTAATGTCTAATCTCAACCAATTCACGAAATTGCGTGATCATCTTCCATTGTACTGAGGTAGATAGCTGTCTTTACCCGACACAGATTGGCTCCACTGGTCGCGGCTTCTCACTAGAACTCCGAGAATTTTCGCAAGAAGCTAGTCATTAGTGAGCACGTGGTAATTCTCAGTATCGGGTTGTGGAGATTATTGAGTGTTTGGTGAGAAGTCCCACAATAGGACGAAATGATCGTCGAGTACTTCCACGTTTTCAGTGGTAGTCCAACATCATTCCGTTCATCATCTCAATCAGAAACTAAAACTTCTGTCCTATAGTTTACGAAAATCGAATCTATGGAAAGGATAATATAAAGAAATATATACACAACACTGTATATAATCAGTAACCGGAAATCTAAATAAATAAACAGACTATGTGGTATAATATTGTTAAAATGGTTAAATCAACATCAAATGAACAAACGTTTCAACAATGTCCTTCTTATTATATTTTAATCTTTGCTTAAGTGACTAACACCTAGAAAATAGATGCTTTAGATAAAAAGTTAAAATTTCCTGCCGACTTTGGTGATTGTACAATAGATTTCAATCTAATATTAAAAGTGACAGTCTATAAAGCATTTTTCAAGATAAGTCTGAGATTATTCAATTGTAGTGTCAGTTATTATGCCAAGCCCATATACCTTATTCTAGCTTTCGGACATCCCATTTTATTCATTCTACTCGAGCCACACACTGACCTTGTTATTTATTCGCTTATCAATCTAGACCGTTTTTATATGAGCGTATATGTGTGTGCCCTTCTTATCCTATTAATCACATGTCTGTAGCTTTATTTTGTCTGACTATAAATATTGAGTAACGCTTGACTAAAATGGAGTTGGCTTCCCAGCCATCTTCCATACGTGTCATTTTTGCTTTTCTATGCTTCATTCGCTTTATGTACGAAATATATGTATTCTCAAGTCAAATCTCGTTATTCGACTTATTTAATTCCGTTATTGGATAACGCGATATAAGTCGACGATGATGCACGACAATAGGCGATAACAAACATCCATACAATCTAAACAGGAGTCAGATCAACGGGCCACAAAACAATGAGTTACGGCTAATTAGGGCAAAAAGAACAGTAATTTAGGCAACTAGTAGTATTGTTTTGAGTGTGAAGCAAAATAACCTACGTTTGATCTAATTTTAAGATCATTTTAGAAACTTTGAATCCAATTTTTAAGCTTCATGGATCTTCAGTAAAACGCTTGTTATCAAAATAACAGTTTGTTAATCATTTATTTTATATAACTGGATGGGTTACAATCGTTATTCAAGAATTTTAATGGGTTGATTCTCAGTCAAAATACTAGTACTAGTACTCATCCATATGGCTTCATAATAATCGGCCTCTCGAGCTATGATAGGGTCTTAAAATCTACTTCAGCCTCAACCACGTAGCTTCGATATTGTTAGTGTGCACTCCGGTTGTAGGTTGAACAAAATGGCACTTTAAAAATCCCCATAGAATATTCAAAAACCAAGAATATTTGAGCGAACAATTGTTTTCAATAACTTCATCATCAGGCTCTACAGTTATAAGTCCATAATTATAATATTTTACAAAGGCCAAAAATAAGGCATGTTTTAATGTGTTTGACAATGTTATGTGTTAAAAATGGTGAACGTTTGCATCTGTTAGATAATGACAAGTAATGATAATAAGGAAAATAAATAAAATGAAGGAAGGGGTAAGAGGTTTATAATATTCAGTCTAGGTATTTGGTGATCTAGTCGTAGGCCAGGGTAAACATAAAGGCTGGATATATTTTTTCTGGATGCATAAGTTAGGTCTTCTGGAGTTGATCCAGATGGCTTCGGCTGTGTAAAGCAGTCGTAATCTAGCTCCTTGAGGTAGATATCCTGGAACTTGATATAAAACAGAGAAAGCTTCCTCTATTTTAATATGATGTTCACTATCCACCAAGTGAGAAAGAATGGTGCTGTTAATTGATTTGGTGACTCCTTTTCCCAACCATGCTGGTACATGTTCACGAACACACAAGGATAAAGCCCTCTGAGTACGGCCTATGTAACTAGCTCCACAGGAGCAGTTGAATTGGTATACACACATGGAGGAGCCCATCTTCGGTAACTTATCCTTGATTAGTTGTGTGAGTACTGGTTTAGTCGAGAAAGTTATGTGTAACTTGGCAGCATGAAACGTCCTCTCGACAGATCTTTTGAGTCGACGTGTTAGAATATCACCTGCTATGTCACCTTTAAAGTCAAGTTTCAGATATAAGGTCTTTTTACTGACCGTGTCGCAATGTCTTCTCTTTTTAATACTTTGTACGAGGTATTTTTTGACGAAATTATCCGGATAGCCATTATTACGTAACGTGTTCTTTAGTATAACTATTTCTTCCTCCACACTGTCTTCAGAACATAATACCTTGATTCTGTGGTTGAGACACTTAACCAAATTTATTTTATATTGCAGAGGTGTGAAGCTTTGGAAATGGGTATACTGACCCGTCCATGTACACTTTCTAAACATATTTCGCTTTATGGAACCATCTATCTTTCTAGAGAGTCGGACATCTAGAAAAGCTATGCTATTGTCCTTTTCCTCCTCGCTGGTGAATTTAATGGCTGGGTGGACATTATTGAAAGCGTCTAACATCTCCTGTTTGTCGATATTTTCGTCACATATGATTAATGTGTCATCTATGTATCGACAGTAATAATCAAGCTTATTTAGGATGTCTTTAAGCGGTCCATTTTCTAGTTTGGTTAGAAAAATGGCACTTGTCGACAACGAAATTATGCACATAACCAAGTCTATGCAGACATCTGTACGCTATCCAATCATCTGTTTAGATTGTAGTGCCAGGCTGCATATATTCCTGTATAATTGGTGTTATTGTCGTTGCCTGTCGGATTCTGACCCCTTGGAAGTGTCACTTTTGGGTTGACCTATCGTAAATTCCAAGGACATGTGAGGTATATTTATAAAAGTGCTACTTACCCAGTCTTCCTTAATACTATGTCCTCTGTTAAATTTTCGCTTCTTGACTACTGTTTCGTCTGTTTCAACGATTGTCCCAACTCCTTCAGATGACTCGTGTAAACTTGTCACTTTCATTGCACATTTATCTCTACAATACTCATACCATTGAACGTCTGAAGCCTCAATAACGTCTGTAAATGTTGCAACCAGTGTTACTGGTGTTTTTATTATCCAATTATCATGATTATCATGATTTGTCTTAGTCTCGATCAGGATCAAGAGAAAACATTTCCTGTTCTAGCAGGCTTCTTCTTCCAATAAATATGACATCAAAAGACAATCTCATCGTGGTAGTCTGCATACGGTACAACAGTCATTTGATTACTGCAGTCATCTGTTGTAGCCGCTCAATTATCATGTCTTCTCTAAAATCCTCCGTAAACCGATCGTACGTGAGCATCGGGTACTGAAAGTGACTCCATGACCTTGAAATCTCTCACACGCTTCTGAATGTCTCGTCTGTATATTATAGTTTCAACATTTATTCTAATAAATTAGCGCTTAAGTCACAGAATTTTTTTAAACATGTAGCTTATTTCATACTTTACATTACTGACTAACCATAAACAATCCCTTAAAACTAGAATATATTGAACAATTATCGCGTCCTAGTATTGAAGCCTCTCACCTCACTGCCAGACGAACCCGAAACCATCAGATCTTATCACAGGCTATTAACATTTACACATTCAATGGTTCACATTGTCTAACTACAATTGATTCATAATTTTTTACTACCATTATTAAGGACTTAAATGTCTTCCATAATATTGGATTAGTTAACGATGGAAATCATTAAATATACCGATTCATACAATAAACTATAAAAAAAACATTGAAAGAAAAAGAAATGAATGCTACTTACTAGTTTAATGAAACTTGGAATCCAGTCCTAGAGTGAACATCAACTCTCAGGTGAAGGTACATCCAGCTGACGAGTCCCAAATAGGACGAAACGCGCGTCCTGGATTCCACTACTAGCCACTATCCATCATTGCTTATAAATGTTGATAGTTATATAAAAGTATTTAATTAAAAGTTAATCATGTATATAAGTGTACTATGAAACACATGAGATGACGTTACATATTATCACATAATATAAAAGTGAATTAGTTAATTGGTAAATCAATCTAGTTCATTCTTATATACTAATGTAACAATTTCATTGAAAGTGTGGTGAAACTATAATTTATGGATGAACCAATCACGTATGAGGTACACAGGTCTCGGATTTTGGAGCGAAATTCACCCATCCATTTGGGTAAATAGAGTTTTGGCATTATAACTGATGTCAGTTCGTGATGAAAACCCTAAATCTAATTCCTAACCTTAACCATCAATTGTAAATCATAATTCGAATTCCTAGTTATCAGGTGGACACTCTCAAGGTCAATTTAGTGTCGCTTAAACGTCGTCCATAAATTATAACCTCACCAAAAGTGTTTGAAGTTAAAGCTATTCCTGTAATGTATTTAAGTGAAAATTAAATAGAATAACTTTATTCATCAAACATATATTTAGTTTCATCCTGTTGTGGGACTCCATAGCAATGAGCACCCGCGATCCCGCCTCGCGAGATTCCAGGTTTTCCGTGGTGTTCTCAGTCAGTCAGTAACAACGTAGAACTTCGTACATGCGTACATCAGTTCGAGTTGCCACACCACATTAGCACAGAGATGCAGTGGTCGATTCAAATCCCGTAGTGGTAGATGTAATAAGAGTATAAGCAGTAATCGGGAAGATTAGTGTTTGGAGATGTTACTTAAAGAGTATAATACAGTAAAATAAATTTGGGAAGAGAAAGAAAAAGACAAGGAGGAATAAGGAGATCAAAATTTGGGAGAACACAAAGAGTGTATGCACCTGCGCCATTGCAAACGATTTTGAGTCATGTCATTCAGGGTCTCTAACCATCAGTTGCTATCATCTCGCGGTCCCCAACCAGGTACTCTACACCTACCGACATGACTCAGACCACTTGTCAGTGACTTCATGGACTTGTGCCATGTTTTGGTCTGGCCGCCCCTAGCTTTCTTCCAATCTACTACTATACCACTGAACATAGCACGTCGAGGCAGTCGGTCGTCGGGCATACGTAACACGTGTCCCAGCCATCTCAACTGATCAAGTTTCACTACGTCATCAACTGATTCGTTATCCTTACTTAGTACCCGTTTCCTAACAACTGCATTACTTACTCGATGGTCGCAGGATATACGAACAATATTTCGAAGACACCTATGATCAAATATTAGTAGCCTACGGATATCCTCTACTCTTACCGGCCATGTTTCACTGCCATAAAGTGTTCTAGCTACAATGGATTCAAAAAGAACTGATAAATTGGCCTGTCCAACGGCTATAATAAGTTATATTGGCTTAACATAGTAACCGACACTACATATTCATTCAATCATTCATTATAGTATTCCACACTATATTCCTTGTTCTTGTTATATTTTTTGTAAACAGAAATAGTACGCATCACATGTTTTTTTCTTTCTTAAATAGTCAAACATTCAAGAAAGTGAAAGAAGATAAAAAAAATTGAATAGTTTTGATCGTCATCATGTCTTGACAAATTTCTACGCTGTTTTAATAGGAATTATGTATGAACAACGTAAATTATGAAAGTGTAATATCATTCTATCATATGCTTTGTATTTTAGTTAGCGTAAATCTTTTTCCTTTCTTTTCATGTGTAAATGTTAACATTTCAAAAATTTCATTAAGACTAACATGGTGGATTGGTTGAAATTAGATATTAACACCGTTGAATGCTGGCCAACTCAATGGCCTAAAGGTTAAGTGTTCGTGCGCGAGACCGATAGGTTCAGGGTTCGACTCTCATGAGGCGGGATCGTGGATGCGCACTACTGAGGAGTGTCACAATAGAACGAGTTGGCCATTCAGTGCTTTCAGTTTTTCCAAGGTGTTCTAACTTCAATTGATTCATTATCTCAACTATTGAAATAAACATAGTTAACATGTAAACTAAATGATATTCTTTTAGATAAAATTTCTGTATTATTTCATGCATATCATATTGTAGTGAACGAGAATACAGGTGGGGACAATCAAATGTACTTACTTACGCCTGTTACTCCCAATGGAGCATAGGCCGCTGACCAGCATTCTCCAACCCACTCTATCCTGGGCCTTCTTTTCTAGTTCCATCCAATTCTTGTTCATTTTTCTCATGTCTATCTCCATTTCTCGGCGTAATGTGTTCTTTGGTCTTCCTCTTTTCCTTTGACCTTCAGGATTCCATGTGAGGGCTTGTCTTGTGACACAGTTGGGTGCTTTCCTCAATGTGTGTCCTATCCACTTCCAGCGCTTCTTCCTGATTTCTTCCTCCACTGGGATCTGGTTTGTTCTCTCCCACAGTACGTTGTTGCTAATAGTGTCCGGCCAATGGATCTGAAGTATTTTGCGTAGACAATTGTTAATAAACACCTGTATTTTCTGAATGATGGCTTTTGTAGTTCTCCAGGTTTCTGCCCCATACAGTAGAACTGTCTTGACATTTGTATTGAAAATCCTGATCTTGGTGTTGGTTGACAGCTGCTTTGAGCTCCAGATGTTCCTCAGTTGTAAATATGCTGCTCTTGCTTTGCCGATCCGCGCCTTCACATCTGCATCAGATCCACCCTGTTCATCAATGATGCTGCCCAAATACGTAAAGGTTTTTACATCTTCCAAATCTTCTCCGTCAATTGTGATTGGATTGGTGCATTCTGTGTTGTATCGGAGAATCCTGCTTTTCCCTTTGTGTATGTTGAGACCTACTGCTGCTGAGACTGCTGCCACACGGTTTGTCTTCTCCTGCATCTGTTGTTGCGTTTGGGATAAAAGGGCCAGATCGTCTGCGAAGTCTAGATCATCCAACTGCATCTTAGATGTCCATTGTATCCCGCGCTTTCCTTTGGACGTTGACGTTTTCATGATCCAGTCGATCACCAGGAGAAAGAGAAAGGGTGAGAGTAAGCAACTTTGCCTAACACCGGTCTTCACTTTGAACGACTTTGTCAACTGTCCTCCATGCACGATTTTGCAGTGTAATCCATCATAGGAATTCTGTATGATATTGACTATCTTCTGAGGCACGCCGTAGTGTCGAAGAAGTTTCCATAGTGTTGTTCTGTCCACGCTATCAAATGCCTTTTCGTAGTCAATGAAGTTGATGTAGAGTGATGAATTCCATTCAATTGATTGTTCCACAATTATCCGTAGAGTTGCGATTTGGTCTGTACACGATCTATCCTTACGGAATCCTGCCTGTTGGTCACGAAGTTGGGCATCTACGCAGTCCTTCATCCTGTTTAACAATACCCTGTTGAAGACTTTTCCCGGTATTGAGAGAAGAGTGATGCCCCTGTAGTTATCACACTTGCTGAGATCGCCTTTCTTCGGTATTTTGATCAGTAGTCCTTCTTTCCAGTCTGTTGGTACTTGTTCCTCATCCCAAATCTTATTGAAGAGAATGTGGAGTATCCTTGCAGTTGCCGCTACGTCTGCTTTTAGTGCCTCTGCTGGGATGTTGTCCGGTCCTGCTGCTTTGCCACTCTTGATTTGTCTGATGGCCATGCTGATTTCTTCAATTGTTGGTGGGCCAACATTGATTGGGAGGTCCGTGGGTGCTGCTTCGATGTTGGGTGGGTTCAGTGGAGCTGGTCGATTCAACAGTTCTTTGAAGTGTTCTACCCACCTGTTTTGTTGCTCTTCAATGTTGGTGATTACCTTGCCTTCCTTGCTTTCCACTGGTCGTTCTGGTTTGCGGCGATTTCCAGAGAGTTTCTTTGTCGTGTCATACAATTGTCTCATGTTTCCTTCTCTTGCAGCCTTTTCCGCCGTCGTTGCTAAATCTTCCACATATTTACGTTTGTCGGTTCTGATGCTCCTCTTCGCTTGTTTGTTTATTTCCGTGTATTCAGCTTGTGCCTTGGCTTTTTCTGCTCTTGTTCGGCTGGTATTGATCGCTGCCTTCTTGTTCCTCCTTTCTAGAATCTTATCCAGTGTACCAACAGTGATCCATTCCTTGTGATGGTGCTTCTTGTGGCCCAGGACCTCATGACATGTTGAAGTGATTGCCTCTTTGTTCCCCTTCCAGCTGCTCTCCACAGTAGTTCCTTCTCTATTGAGTAGATCATGAAAGGCCTGGAACTTGTTGCTGAGGACTATCTTGAATTTGTTGAGTTTGTTAGTATCCTGGAGAAAGGCCGTATTGAACTTTTGTGATACTGTCTGCCCCGTTGTCCAGTGCTTCTTGAGTTTCAATTTCATCTTGGCGACCAGTAAGTGATGATCTGATGCTATATCAGCTCCTCTCTTGGTTCTCACGTCCTCTATAGTCCTCCTGAACGTTTTGTTGATGCAAATATGGTCGATTTGGTTTTGTGTAGAGTGATCCGGTGAAGTCCATGTGGTTTTGTGTATGCGTTTATGTGGGAATATGGTGCCGCCTATGACCAGCTTATTGAAGGCACATAGGTTTGCAAATCTCTCACCATTTTCGTTTCTTTCTCCCAGTCCGTGTCGTCCCATGATGTCTTCATATCCAGTGTTGTCCGTTCCAACCTTGGCGTTGAAATCTCCCATCAGAATGGTCAGGTCCTTTGTTGGGCACTTCTCGACTATTGACTGCAGCCTATTGTAGAATTGATCTTTAGCGTCTTCATTGTAGTCGTTGGTAGGCGCATAGCATTGGATGATGTTCATTGAAATGCCCTCTTTCTTTGTTTTAAACGAGGCTTTGATGATCCTTGGTCCATGAGATTCCCATCCTATAAGTGCATTTTGCGCTTGTTTGGACAGCATCAATGCAACTCCTTGTGTATGTGGTGCATTTTCTTCTTCATGGCCGGAGTATAACAGGAGCTCTCCTGTAGTTAGTTGTTGTTGTCCAACTTGTGTTCAATGTGTTTCACTGATCCCAAGTACCTCTAGGTTGTATCTTCTCATTTCTGCAGCAATCTGGAAGGCTCTTCCGGTGTTCCACATTGTACGAACATTCCATGTACCTAAATAAATGGTCGCTCTGGTTGTCAGAAGGGGCATCGGCCTCGTAACTTCCGAAGGGATTCGGCTTTCATCATGAGGCGTCATAATTCTTCTAAATGAAGATCTTCTGACTCCCAGGGCAGAGTTTAAAAGGTTTGAATAATTTTTTCTGGTTAGCGTTTTTTTAGCGAGTTAGTTTTCTACGGGGTGGGGACGCTAACCCCATGCCCAACCCTCCTCCTTTATCCGGGCTTGGGACCGGCAGTAGCCCCCGGAGGGACTCCAGGCGGAGTTACAATCAAATGTACCTCTTAGTAAAATTTGAGAACTATACATTACTATATAGAACTATACAGACTCGGTTGTTCCTTTGTTTCCAGTTCCATTATTCTCTGTTTTTGTTACCGTCTCTTTGATCTTCTTAATTTTCTGTCACTAGACATTTCATTTTTTTGATTGATGATACGTTTTTGGCCCGGTGTTAGATTCTAGTTGGATTGGATGAATGATTGCTATCGGAATACACATATCATCAATCCTCGTATGCAATCATCGAATTAACTCGCATAGGTGAAGAACTGAGTTAAATAGGTCAAATACGAGAATGAATTTTTGAATACGTATATTTCAAACAATCGTTGATCCAGACAAACAACAGGAGAAACGAAGCGTAGCGAAATGATGCGTGGTGGAGATGTGTGAGCGAACTCGATTTAATCAAGCATTAATCGATTTTTATACTTACTTAATTTACCAACGCGTGTTACTCCCAATGGAGCATAAGCCACCTGGAGCCCTTCTTTGGCTACTGCCGGTCGCAAGCCCGGATAAAGGAGGGGGTTAGGTATGGGGTTAGCAACACCATGCAGTAGAAAACTAACTCGTTAAAAAAACGCTAACCAGAAAAAATAAGTCAATATATGTTTATAGTCAGATAAAAGAATAAGCTACAGACATGTGATGAATAAGATCAAATATGTACGCACACACACTCATATAAAAACAGTGAATAATTAACAAGGTCAAAATGTGACTCAAAAAGAATGAATAAACTAGACTGTCTGAAAGCTAGAATAAGCTATGTGACCTTAACTTAGCAACCGACATTACAATAAATACTACTTATATCTGTCGACACCAGTAGCACATAACACAATATGAGACAAAAAAGGATTAAAGCAAGTTATTAAACCTTTGTGCGCACTGGGTTGGGATGACGTAATGTAGTGGAAGTTTTTATATCTTCATGAATCATTTTACGAAATCTTCCTCCTATACCACATTCGAAATTTGTATACTGAACATAGTCTAGCAGTAGATCCTCGAGAGTTTTATAAGAAAGCGAAACGGGCTTCTCCGGTAAAGCCAGAATTTTTAATAAGCTATATGCTTCTTTCTCGATGAATGTAAGGAAATGTGCCACAATATTAACATCCTCATCACCTTCGTTGGTCATGGCTCAAATTTCTAACCCTTCAAAGTAATCCTCAAAAGCATCAAAATCTGAATGTATATCCAACAATTTCATCACGGGCTCCATCGCGACGCCAATATGATTGTTAGGAGTATTTGGATTTTATTACGAACTAAGAATCTCAGAAATAACGCAATTGAATCAAGAAGTACTAGACAAGCACGAACGAATGTTCTGTATTTAGAATTTGAAATCAAGCATTTAACAAGTACAAACAAATCATTAGTTCATTCAAACACCAAAGATGGGTATAAAGTGAAATAGAAATAATCCATTAATTCTATTGCAAGAACAACTACATAATTATAAGTATTGCTTTTTGAATTCATCATATGAACAGAGATGAAATAAGAAGAAGATTTCATATTGAACACAGAATGAAATCGGTCTCATTTCACCGTTTCAGTGTTGTAGAATTATGGTCTATTTCGTTATTAGTGTTGCTCTAATAATAAACCTAATCCTAAAATTGTAAATTTGTTATGATGTAACTGTCGAATCTATAAGATCTTAAAGGGAATTCACATCATTGTCTACACTGGCTCATCATATCGTAATAATCACCAATATATGATGAAGAACGCATTCAGGCGTGAGTTAGAACAATATATTTAATATGAATAAAAGTAATAATTTACTAAAAAAAGGATGACCACGCCTGCAAGGCTGAGCCATACCATCCAATTGAATTGAATTGAATGTTCTCTCAGTCTTCATTGTTAACCTTCTCTTTGTGTCAATTGTTCAATATAAGTCTTTTTAATAATTACATGCTTGGTTTCAAATGTCGTATGGTTACAAACCAATCCTACTATAAATTTATAAAATCTGATGAATAACTAGTAGAATAAACTACACTAAACGTAATTCATATGTGGTTTCTAGTTAATTTTTCAACTTATCAATAATTATCAGAATGGGTTTTGTGGAGAGTTTTAGAAATTTCACAGGTTGAAATCATGAGTCAATTGAAGCTAGACCACCATGGAAAACCTGGAAGCACTGGACGGCCGTTTCGTCCTAGTATGGCACTCCTCAGCAGTGCGCACTCACGATCCCGCACCACGCGGGGCTCGAACCCAGCACCTACTGGTTTCGCGCGCGAGCACTTAACCACTAGACCACTGAGCTTTCATCCAACGGTGTTAATGTCTAACTTCAACCAATCCACGAAGTTGCACCATCGAACACCATTGTCTTCAGTGAGTTCCTATCTCACAACAGACCTGGTTGAACTCCATGGTGGTCTAGCTTCAATTGACTCATGGTTTCAACCTGTGAAATTTCTAAAACTCTCCACAAAACCCATTCTGATAATAATCAACTGCTCACTAGTGACTGACTTCAGGAAAAACTCCTGGAGTTCTAGTGAGAAGCCGTTACCAGTGGAGTTCAACCAGGTCTGTTGTGAGATAGTAACTCACTGAAGACAATGGTGTACGGTGGTGCAACTTCGTGGATTGGTTGAAGTTAGACATTAACACCGTTGGATGCCGGCTAAGTGGTCTAATGGTTATCAATAATTATTAAGAAAAATAATAATAATTTCGAATTTAAGTTTGTTTATAAAAAGAAATCTCATTTAATACAATGGTAGACGGTATAGCAATTTCATAGATTGGTTGAAGTTAGATAAGAAAACCGCTGGATTTCAGCTCAATGGTCTAGCAATTAAGCGTTCATGTTTGGAATCGGTTATAGGTTCGAATTCAGCAGGTAGGATCGTGAATGCGCACTGCTGAGAAATGGCCGTTCAATGCTTCCAGGTTTCCAATAGTGGTCTAATATCAATCGATTCATGATCCATCATTAAAAAGCATCACCATACTTTCACTTGTGATTAGTTTTAAGATGGATTTTCTGAAGTTCTAGGAGGAAACTACAATCTTCAAAATTAACTGATTTCGGATTGATTTAATAGTGAGAATTGACTACAGTAAAGAATTTATACAGCCGGTTAATATAAAGGAAACCTTCAGTTAATTAACAAAAACTGTATGACCATGTGTTTACATTTTCAGTAAGATTAACTAGCTGTATAACATTCCCTTGTTTTATACTACCTTGAATGAAATTAATTTGAGATGGAAGATACTTTTTAAATTATATGGAAATCTTAGTAAAATCAACTGGATAAATAATTGCTGGCCTCTCTTGAATATAGTCTTTGTTGTCCAACCTGCATACAATTTGTCTCACTGATTCCAAGCAACTCCAGGTTGTACCTTTTCATTTCTGTAGCAGCTTAAATGACTCTCCCAGTCTCCTACATTGTACGAGCATTCTATATACCTAAATAAATGGTTGCTCTGGTTGTCAGAAGGGGCATCAGACTCGTGACTTCCGAAAGAACTCGGCTTTCACCATGAGGTGTCATAACTCCCCTAAATGAAAACCTTCTAACTCCCAAAGGCAGAATTTAAATATTTGGCATCATTTTTTCTAGTTAGCGATTTTGTTTTCTACTGGATGGTGTCGTTAACTCCATGTCCACACCTCCTAATTTATGCGATCTTGAGACCGACATTATCCTCAGAGGAGCTTCAGGCGAAATTATAAATAATTGCTGTTGAACTGCTTATGTCACAGTGTAAACGATTATCTCACATCTGACAATTAAACTCAATATACCAACTATCATTTTCATTGATAAAGTTTTTCAGCATCAAATGACATTACTGTAAAAAAAAGGAGTTCAGTTGTTATGTCTAATAAGTATGAACTTCAATTTTAGATAATGAAAATGTCTACCAAAAAAATAAACATTAAATTGTTGATGTCCAAATATTTGGATTTATTGTATCACTATGATATATATATATAAACAAATGAGTAAACTGATATTGAAGTGCAATTCGATAATAGATAATCAATTGTAATAGTATATTTTACATAGATACTACATTTAGTATTGATATATCAATATATGATATATTTTCTATCAGTATATGAATGTTATCCGGAACTCATATGACGGACTACAGTGCAAAGTAGTGCATGGAGGACAGCTGACGGATGCATTCCAAGTAAGGACCGGAGTCAGACAAGGCTGTTTACTCTCTCCCTTCCTCTTTCTTCTGGTGGTTGACTGGATTATGAAGACCTCGACATCTGAAGGAAAACACGGAATACAATGGACAGCTCAGAACCAATTAGACGATCTGGACTTCGCAGATGACCTAGCCCTCCTATCACGTACACACGAACAGATGCAGATGAAAACAGCCAGTGTAGCAGCAGTCTCTGCATCAGTAGGCCTCAGTATACACAAAGGGAAAACCAAAGTCCTCAAATTCAAAGCGGAGAACAGCAATCCAATCACCCTTGATGGCGAAACTCTGGAAGATGTAGAATCCTTCACATATCTGGGAAGCATCGTCGATAGACAAGGAGGTTCAGATGCAGACGTAAAGGCGAGGATTGGCAAAGCAAGGGTCGCATTCCTACAATTGAAGAACATATGGAACTCAAAACAACTTTCAACCAATATCAAAGTGAGAATCTTCAATACGAATGTCAAGGCAATTCTACTGTATGGAGCTGAAACTTGGAGAACTACAACAACCACAATCAAGAAAGTACAAGTATTTATAAATAGTTGTCTACACAAGATTCTCAACATCCATTGGCCGGATACCATCAGCAATAGCCTTCTGTGGGAGAGAACAAACCAACTTCCAGCTGAAGAAGAAATTAGGAAAAGATGATGGAAATGGATAGGACATACATTACGCAAATCGTCGAACTGCATCACGAGGCAAGCTCTAACTTGGAATCCTGAAGGGAAGCGGAAAAGAGGAAGGCCAAAGAACACATTACGTCGGATAATAGAAGCAGATATGAAAAGGATGAATTACAACTGGAAGGAGCTGGAAAGGATTGCCCAGGACAGGGTTGGATGGAGAATGCTGGTGAGCGACCTATGCTCCTTCACGAGGAGTAACAGGTGTAAGTAAGTAAGTAATATGAATGTTAAATGTTATTGGAATGATGAATTGTTCTTAGTTTGATAATCAGGATGTATTAGGTAGCTATGTGCTAGTTATAATGATATGATTTCATTAAATTTTGATATAGGCGCCAGTCCTAAGACCGGATAAAGTAGGAGGTATGAGTATGGGGTTAGCGACACCATCCGGTAGAAAATTAACCCGCTATAAAAACGCCAACCAGAAAAAAATAATTCATATTTAGAGGATTTATGACACCTCATAATGAAAGCCGAGTTCGTTTGAAAGTCATGAGACTGATGACCATTTTGACAACCAGAGCAACGATTGTTTTAGGTGCATAGAATGCTCGTACAATGTGCGAGACCGGGAGAGTCATCCATATTACTGCAGAAATGAAAATACACTCAACTGTATCACAAGACAAGCCCTCACTTCGAATCCTCAAGGCCAAAGGAAAAGAGAAAAACCAAAGAACACATTACGCCGAGAAATGGCGACAAACATGAGAAGAATGAAGAACAATTGGATAGAACCAGTAAGGAAAGCCCAGGAGAGAGTGGGTTAGAGAATGCTGTTCAGCGGCCTATGCTCCATTGAGAGTAACAGGCGTAAGTATGTAATTGCTGTGTGAACTGAAACGTTACTGAAAACTGAATCTTAATGAATTATATGAATAGACAATAAATGCAATCACTTCTGTACGTACAAATGATAAGCATCAATTGATTTAATGACAAGAAATACATTCAATAAAATCCTATCGACAATCTGATACTATAAAGTCAAGATTTAAAGTTTAGAAACGTCTACCTTATCAGTCTAAAGTTTAAAATGTTAATATTTAATTTCAACACTTCCTATAAGATTCACATTCATTTATTTGTCTTGGTGATTTACATCACTACTTATATCATCTGTATTCTTCATTGGAGACTGATAAATAGAAGTTTCAACAAATTAACTCGAATAATTACCAGCACATGACTGGTAGAAGTAATTACAGACACATTGTAAGATGCATAATAAGGCAAGAATGTTCGATCAAACGATCAGATGATCTTTCCAATTGATGATTAAAATGGAAATTGGCTATCAGATATACAAGTACAGATCACCAAACCTAAAGAAATTGGTTCAGAAACATAAGCATCAGAACAATGTAACAGTTAAAATATATCACCTTATCGTTAATTGTAGCCATAACATAAAGCCAACTGCTCAAAAGACTCGTTTTGGTTATATAAGCTAACCGGCTTGATAGAAAGGAATTTCACGTTTAATTAAAATTAACTGCCTAGATAACTTTGATTTAATCATACCTAATACTTAAAGTAGTCAGTATATATATAAGTGTGAGTAAATCCTGATCTCAAAAGATTAACAATCTCTACAGCCACATGCTGATAATCACCACGTGCTCACTAGTGACCAGCTTCATTACGGAATTCTCGGAGTTCTAGTGAGAAGCCGTGATCAGTGGAGTTAATCCGTGTCGGGTAGAGACAGGTATCTACCTCATTACAATGGAAGATGGTCGCGCGATTTTGTGAATTGTTTGATGTTAAATACTAACACCATTGGATGCCGGCTCAGTGATCCAGAAGATTAAGCGTTTGTGCGTGAGACTGAAGGCCCTGGGTTGGAATCTCACGGGGCAGGATCGTGGGTGTGTATTGCTGAAGAGTCCCACAATAGGGCGAAACGATCGTTGAGTGCTTCCAGGTTTCCAACAGTGGTCTAACATCAATCGCTTCATGATCTCAATCAAAATTCTTGAATGCAAAATCAAATGACTTGAACTCAAATGATATTTTACACATAAGTGACTACCCAATGATAGCAGTATGCGAGAAAGTGGTGTTTTATTTCAATATAATTATTGTTACGTCCAAGTTTTGCTCGTTCCAGTTATTGAAGTAGGGACTATCGATCTACTTGCAAATTACAAACCCAAATTAACAACAGAACCAAGCTCCAATTTAGATACCAAATTTCGTAATTCACAAATAATCGACCAAATGTCGTTCTAACAACAATAATTATAACAATTACAAAACAAACCTTCAATTTTGTAGGTTACCGGAGCAAAACTTCCAAATACCAAACCAAAGACAAAGAGAGCACCAAAATACCAAACCAAAGACAAACCAAAATGTCCGAAATAATGATATAAACAAACAAGTTCAAAAGTTAAGTAAAACAATTACATCCAAAAACACAGTAAATTATTAATGTACAACAAAAGGTTTTAATCCGCCAAATGTCTTCAGTTCTCCCGTAACAATTATCTTCATCAGTATTTTGTACTTCATCATAATCTGCGAACCCTTTTTCTTGGTGATTTAGTTATGAAAACATAGAACAACTGTTGTTCTTTCATTTTAATTGCATATGAGTTAAGTACTAACTTTCCCACTTTGTAAGATTATCTAAGTTACAATGGAAAGTTTAATTTACACCATTTTATATATTTCTAATTGTCTAGTTGATGCTACTTATCTGGCTTAAAAAAAGTGGAAAACAACTGTCCCATTGATCTGTCATGTGATGGCTTTTCACTAAAAATTGTTAGTGGTTTCCAAAAGATTTTTACTATTGTCATGGTTTCATTGAGCTAACTACATGATACTACGACTGAACAAACTTCTTCATTGATGAAACTTTAAGCTATGAAGTACACACTATTAAGCATATACCCTTGAAATCAGCTACGTTTTATGTATAGGCTAACCTCAGGAGGATAAACTCCAGGTTAATGTTTAGTGCCATAATAAAACCAAGTGATTTGGTGTCTTTCTAACATGGAATTCATGATGTCTTTGGAAATAAAATCTCGATTAACAACTGTAAAATAACTCGAACCTATATCAATTAATGTTATATTCAGAAACAATATCACTAGTCACAATACGATTCAGTCTGTATTAATTTATCATCATCAAGGACTAAAAAACATTAACTCTGTGATTATCAGGCCAAGTAAAGTAAATATCTCAATCCAATAAGGCATAAGTCCAAGTCCAAGTATTCCAAATCTTACATACTTACTTACACCTCTTAATCCTCGTCGAGGATTATAGGCCGCCAATTACCATTCTCCATCCAACCCTGTCCTGAGCATATTTCAAATCTAGTATATCTTATATCGGTTCGAATTCTACTGAATATCGATTCTCTCAGAATTATTGAAAATATTTGCATTATCAGAAGACTAGTATAATGGAATACTTACAAAAGAAAATCCCCCATTATATCTCAGATAACATTCGAAAATCCTCTTCTGAAATAATAATCTTCGTACTAGGAATAAACTATGCTCATGAGACTGAATGTTCTGAGTACAAGTCCCAAGCCCTGGGTTGTCAGTACTTACTGATGAGGGGTTGTTAAGTGCTTCCAGGTTTAAATGGTAGTCCAGTTTAGATAAATTCATGATCCCAATTACATTTGACAATCTCTCCAAACATATACTGAAAACTATAATACGTACTTACTTACGCCTGTTACTCCTCGTGAAGAAGCATAGGCCGCTCACCAACACTCTCCATCTAACCCTGTCCCAACCAATCCTTTCCAGCAATTTCCAGTTCTTATTCATCTTTTTCATATTTGCTTCTATTTCCCAACGTAATGTGTTCTTTGGCCTTCCGCTTTTCCGTTTCCCTTCAGGATTCCAAATTATAGCTTGACTCGTGATTCAGTTTGATGATTTGCGTAATGTATCTCCTATCCATTTCCATCGTCTTTTACTAATTTCCACATCAGGTGGAAGCTGGTTTGTTTTCTCCCAGAGAAGGCTGTTACTGATTGTATCCGACCAATAGATGTTGAGTATCTTGTGTAGACAATTATTTATAACTACTTGCATGCTTTTGACGGCGGTTGTAGTAGCTCTTCAAGTTTCAACTCCGTACAGTAGAAGTCACTCGATATTCATATTGAAGATTGTGACTTTGATATAGGTTGAGAATTGTTTCGACTTCCATATGTTTTGTCAATCCTCGCCTTTACATCTGCATCTGATTCTCCTTGTTCATCGATGATGTTTCCGAGCTATGTGAATGTTTCCACCTCTTCCGTAGTTTCTCCATCAAATGTAATTGTATTGGTGTTCTCCATATTGTATTTTTGAAGATCTTAGTTTTTTCCTTATATATGTTGAAACCTACTAATGCAAAGGTTACTCCTACACTAGTTATCTTCATCTACATTAGATAGAAGAGCTAGATCATCTTCAAATTCCAAATCATCTAATTACTTCTAAACTATCCATTCTATTTCATATGTTCCTTCAGATATTAAAGTCTTTATCATCCATAAATGATTATCATTATAAATCATTTGAAAACAACAAAAATGGTTTTGACCTTTGTATCATTCATAAAAGAAAACAATATTGATTTTCATTTTCTGGTTTCCTTTTTTGTGACTTTACCCTTTTTTCTTTATTTTTTTTTGTTTTAAATCATAAACAATAAATTTCCATTAATTTTTTTTTCATTTTACAAGTTAATCAATATTATTTAAGTAGTAAATTAGATTTTCTTAACAAAAATGAATAAAAGAGAATGGGTTTAGTGAAACATTGATTCAGTTTGTATGTTGTTTTCCCATAAACAAAATAATGACAAACAACCGGTTTTGTATATAAACTTATCCATATATATATATCTATACGTAGTATCATTCTACTTGTTTATAATGGGTATGACTATTCTGTTTGAAGAAACTATTTGGGAGTATCTGAACATAAAGAGATAAGAATAGAACTTTGAAAGAAAAGAAAAAGGATAATAGAAACAATCTATATTAACTAAATGGTTTATGATGATCATAATTATCCATTGAAGTAAAGATCTGTAAAGAGGTTTAAAAGATTGTTGAATTTTATTATCTTACTAATTTTAAGTAGCCCAACTTCGAGATCAACAAGTTGGATTCCGTAAGGATCGGTCGTGCTCAGACCAAATTGTGACACTATGGATCATCGTCGAACAATCAGTTGAGTGGAACTCGTCACTGTATATCAATTTCATTGATTATGAAAAGGCATTTGACAGTGTAGATAGGAGGAGGTTATGGAAACTTCTTCGACACTACGGAGTTCCTGAGAAGATTGTCAACATTATCTGGAATTCATACGACGGACTACAGTGCAAGGTCGTGCATGGAGGACAGATGACAGACGCATTCGAAGTAAGGACCGGAGTCAGACAAAGCTGTCTACTCTCTCCCTTCCTCTTTCTTCTGGTGGTCGGCTGGACCTCGACAGATGACTTGGTCCTCCTTTCCCAACGTCCTCAAATTCAAAGCGGAGAATAGCAATCCAGTGACTCTTGATGGCGAAACTCTGGAAGATGTGGAACCCTTCACATATCTCGGAAGCACCATCGATGAACATGAAGAATCAGATGCAGATGTAAAGGCGAGGATTGGCAAAGCAAGGGCCACATTCTTACAATTGAAGAACATGTGGAACTCAAAACAACTCTCAACCAATATCAAAGTGAGAACCTTCAATATGAATGTCAAGACAGTTCCACTGTACGGTGTTGAAACTTGGAGAACTACCACAACCACCATCAAAAACGTACAAGTATTTATAAATAGCTGTCTACACAAGATACTCAACATCCATTGGCCGGATATCATCAGCAACAGCCTTCTGTGGGAGAGAGAAAAAACCAGCTTCCATGTGAAGAGGAAATTAGTAAAAGACGATGGAAATGGATAGGATATACATTACGCAAATCATCAAACTGAATCACGAGACAAGCTTTAACTTGGAGTCGTAAAGGGAAGTGGAAAAACGGAAGGCCAATGAACACATTAGGTCGGGGAATAGATATCGATATGTAAAGGGTGAATAAGAACTGGAAATTGCTGGAAAGGATTGTTTGGGACAGGGTTGGATGGCGAATGCTGGTGGTTGGCCTATGCTCCTTCACGAGGAGTAACAGGCTTAAGTAAGTAATTGAAAACCGAGGAGAAATGGATATTTCTCTGTCTGAATATGGGATTCAGTAAAGTTTAATCGGGTTGTTTGTGAGATAGTAACTCAGTGAAATTAATGATGGATGTGTTGTTCGACTTCGTGGATTGGTTGAATTCAAACATCAAAACTGTTGAATGCCGGCTTAGTGGTCTAGTGGTTAAGTGTTTACACGTGAGACTGATAGGTTCAGGGTTCGAATCTCGCGAGAAATGGGATCATGGATGTGCACTGCAGAGGAGTCCCACAATAGGACGAGTTGGCCATCCAATGCTTCCAGCTTTTCCATGATGGTCTAGCCTGAATGGACTCATAATCTCAATCATTGAAATTAATATAAGTTAGTTAAATAAAGAGAACGAAACAGTGGTTAACTTCTAGGTTTATGACTAGAAGACAGGTTATGCTACTGAGGTTAGAAATCAAGTTGTTTACATTTGCACTTCATCTTAATATGTGATGTGAGATGATGCTTATTTAGTATCGTCGGATAGCTAGATTCTTGCCTATATTTATAGCAATATCCTTAAAAATGAATGATAATGAGGTCATCCCTGCATCACATGATGTAAATGAACTGTTAAATAATCCTTAACTATTATGAAGAGTTAATCAGTTCTACCTGATCTTCTATAACTCTCCAGATTATGTTAGTTCATTATGAAAATTGTTTAATATGATCATTCTGATGAGCCATGTCATTTATTATTCTTCTTTGGGCATTTTTCAGGAATCGATTTCAATTTTAGTAACAGATAAGAACAAGTAGTATTGAAAAGCAGTTTCATTTCAGTATAGATTTGCTCAATATTGTGTACCCACCGACCTACAAAATCGAACACGAAACCCTTTGGCCTGAAGGCGTGAGTGTAACTGTTAGATCAGTGAAATTACACACTTACAACTAGTCAGTTTTGGATGCTGGATGATGATCAATCAATGAAGCAGGTGTTGGCTGTTGCATTATTATTTATTCTTAAAGAAGCTGCAAATTCTTTTTCAATTTCATTTTCATTGTTGAATTACTTACTTACATACGCCTGTTACTCCTAATGGAGCATAGGCCGCCGACCAGCATTCTCCAACCCACTCTGTCATGAGCCTTCTTTTCTAGTTCCATCCAATTCTTGTTCATTTTTCTCATGTCTATTTCCATTTCCCGGCGTTGTTGAACTGATCAATATTATAGTGAAACTCTCCTCCATAGGTAAGAACAACTGTATAGTTTATTTTCCTAGATTCAATGAAAAATAAGCTAATCATTATTTAGTAGAACGGAATGTGATTGATCGAAGTATTCAATGGTCAGTATGACAAAAACTACACTGATCTCTACTATGTTCCTTTTTTTTTTACTTTTGGCCACCACATGTCTAATATTACACAGTCATATTTTGAAATGTATACACAGATGCATGAAACACAATTTATGCACAGATACACATATAAAGAGTTGATAAATATACTTGATAAATGTACATAGAAACGAATAAACACCAAATCATAACACCAATTTTGCAATGTCCAAAAAAAAACAACCAATTCCAATCAAATGTATGTCTATCAAATTACCGATTAATAATAAACAGTAGTAAAGAATTGTCCTGCTGTGTATTCAGACTGTTAACTAACAATGAATTATTGCCATTTACTTATATTGAGCTTTACAGATTTGCTAGCCAAGTATCTTAAAAATTTCAATTGATCTTGGAGATTATGTTTATGGTAATAACTTTGTAATGCATAATGAAACCTGACTTATTTATCTGCTTTTCGATGAAGTTTTGTTCTCTGAACTAGATGGTTTGATCATGGAACTTTCATCAATCTTCGTCTGATGTCTTTTAGAAAAACGATGAAAGTTTGACAACCAAACCATTCAGCTCAGAGAACAAAACTCCATCAAAATCATCCACCTAAGCTACAAATCTTCACCATCTCAAAAACATTACTCGAAAGTGAGTTTTTTCAATCAGTGAATTACAACTCTTCCAATAACTTTGACCTACCTTGTAAATACTTTCTTCGAATTCATTCACTAGTTTTTAGTGGCTTTATTCATTTGCACTCATTAAGAATAATTAAAACTATTTATACTAATCACTATTGCCATTATATTACATTATAGATAGCCAGAAAGCAACATGGCAAAGATCTATATTTCACAGGTTGAAATCATGAGTCACTTGAAGCTAGACCACCATTGGAAAACTGGAAGCACTAGACGGCCGTCTCGTCCTAGTATGGGACTCCTCAGCGGTGCGCACTCACGATCCCGCACCACGCGGGGCTCGGACCCAGGACCTACTGGCTCCGCGCGCGAGCACTTAACCGTTAGACCACTGAGCCGGCATCCAACGGTGTTAATGTCTAACCTCAACCGATCCACGAATTTGCGCCACCGTACACCAGTTCTAGTGAGAAGCCGTTACGAGTGGAGTACAACCAGGTCTGTTGTGAGATATCAACTCACTGAAGACAATGGTGTTCGATGGCGCAACTTCGTGGATTGGTTGAAGTTAGACATTAACACCGTTGGATGAAGGCTCAGTGGTCTAGTGGTTAAATGCTCGCGCGCGAGGCCAGTAGGTCCTGGGTTCAAGCCCCGGGTGGTGCGGGATCGTGGATGGGCACTGCTGAGGAGTGCCATACTAGGACGAGATGGCCGTTCAATGCTTCCAGGTTTTCAATGGTGGTCTAGCTTCAACTGACTCATGATTTCGATCTGTGAAATTTCTAAAAATCTCCACAAAACCCATTCTGATAAAGATCTATATCCTAATTAATGTTTAAATTTCAGCTTCTATTCATTAGAATATCTTATTATTCTTGGTAAATAAATCAGCAAATCGATTTACGCTCTTTACTTAGTAGATTGATTTCTGAATAAAATGTTACTTTTTAGATTTACTTATTAAATTATTATCAATTTTCGGGAGGGGATTTTTGTGGAGATTGTAGTTGTTTAATCATTGAAACCATGAGTCAATTGAAGTTGGACCATCATGAAAAACTTGGAAGCACTGAATCGCCGTTTGATCCTATTGTGAGACTCGTGGATGGGATCGTGGATGCGCACTGCTCAGAAATCCCACAATAGAACGAGTTAACCATCCAGTGCTTCCAGGTTTTCCATGATGATCTAGGTACAATTGGCTCATGATCTCAACCATTGAAATTACTATAATATCCACAAAACCCACCTTCTGATATAAATCAATATATGATCACTAGTGACTGGTTTTAAGAGGTATTTCATAAAGTTCCAATGAGAAGCAGTGACCAGCGGGATTCAATCTGGTCTGTTATGAGCTAGTACCTTCCTGGAGACAATGGTGGATGTATCGCTCGATTTCTTGGATCAGTTGAAATTAGACACTAACACTGTTGGATGCCGGCCGACTTAGTAGTGTAGAGGTTAAGCGTTCGTGCACGAGTGACTGATAGGTCCTGGGTTCAAATCTCACGTTATGGAGTTGTGTTAGTATTTACTAAAAGGTTTTGATTTCAAATCTTCTGAATTATTATCTAAATAATAAGTAACTCAGTTTAAAGGATAAATTTGTTCAATCAATGTTTCAATATCGACAAATATAAAAACCGATTAATTGTTTTGACAGTTCTATGCCATAAATAAACATTATGAATAAAGTTAATTCAATGTGAAAGTTTTATTTGTCTGATATAGGTCAATGATTATGACAAATGAATTGCACGTGTCTTCTACATACTTCAAAAGGTCATTTGTATTGTTTGAAGTATATTTGACCTTAATAGAGATACAAAAGGATGTCCTCATTCATGATTGACATACTATTCATTCCTATTTTGTTTTTTCTGTTTTAATTGAATAGGATAATGTTAGTTACTTATAGTGTGGTTAAAACAATGATAAATTTGAAAGGTTGTTTTTTTGTTTTTATATCCTAATTGTTTGTGTTTAATCAAAAGTAAATTTTGTTGTTGTTTTTTTTTTTCTAGATGAATTTGTGCATATTAACGCAATCCTTAAGAAAGGTAACCTTTTCATTCACTTTCCTGACCGTTGTTGCTACATTGACATGGTAGTCGGGCATGCCGGTCGTGATGAACCAGTCGAGCTATACTGGTTGGAACAATCGTACCTCAAGGTCCTACCATGCCAGACAGGTCGGTCGAAGAACGGTAAGACTAAAAGCAACAAACCCAAGGTCCGAAGGTGAAATCGTATTGCTGACTGTCCAGAGGTGTGACAGCAGTAAGGTGTTTCCTTCAGACAACCAGCATGACAGCGATGTTGCCTTCCCATAAGGAGGTCGACCTTAAAAATGCACACCTCGTTTTATCCTATGGATATCCGTCTCCGGCAGTAAGGTCTCAACAAGTATGGAGCTAACATGAAAATTACTCATAAAATGGTCGTGTGTGACCGACCTCAAGCAGTTGTCCCTTGGGCACTGTGGTTCCGCTCTCAGGTCACTAAGACCACCTCTAATTCCATTCCCTTTTCAAGTACCTCCAAAACAACCCTTCCAAGGTTAGGTCAACCGGGAAGTGATAACCACCCTCATACCTCTAACAGCACTCATGACCACTGACTATGCTCCACTGAGAGTAACAGGCGTAAGGAAGTAAATTTTCAGAAATCACTTTAATATAAATAATGTGTATATATGAGCCAGTAGTTTAGTATTTGTCACATATAACCTCTTATAAAATCTAATTGATTAATATCTTACTTGATCGAAAATCATAGATTCGATTCCTTTATGTGAGGTCGTGGGTGAACACTACTGAAGAATATCATATTGGAACGAAATGATCGTCAAGTGCTTCTATGCCTTAGTAGTGATCTAAATGAGATTAGTTCAGAATTTCAATGAAATTCAACAATCCCCATAATCCTCTACTTACATCAGTTATAAACATCTATCAATACAAATATAATTACTTATAATCTTTGATTCATCTCATTCAATAAAATGTTATCTTTCAAATAACCATACCCCCTACAAATATTTCTCTCACATATTAATTATATTAGAAAATCACAAACCCTAGTAACTAGACAAATATGAATGTTATGGTATGTTTGTTCACTGATGTATATAACAGTTAACTGTACATTTGTTCCTTCAAAATGTTCAGTCTAGATATTGTCATTTCGTTGTTATGTCATTACAGTTGTTTTTTTACCCCTATCATTATCTTTATTGTCTGTCATTTATAACATGACAGTAATTTCTCTAAACAACATAAAGAAATTTTATAGTCTTTTGTTATTGTATATATGTAGTTGTTCTATTTCATCCTAATACTTCTTGAATTTCTAGCTATAATGTACTTGTAGTAAAGCTTATTCTGATAATCATTCATCAGTATTGAAATTTTTAGTGAACAGGAATTTTTATTACGTAAGGTGTCGGAAAATTGATACTGATACTCTATCTACTTAAACGTCAATCTAACTAGTTGCTTGAATGAAATGGTGGGAAGAAAGGAAGTTTATTGACTAGATGGAATCGACATGTATGTACCTAAATATATATATCCCTTGTAAAATAAGACAACTATGATCTATGTCTCATTCCTTAAAAATCAGAGTCATTTCTTTGCTAATCACGTGCCCTTATCATTCAGCAAACTTTTGATTAGTTTAATTTATCAGTTACATTTATCATTAGAGGTTTTTCAACGTATAATAAATGGTGTTGCTTATCTTCAAATTCTATAAATGTCTATGAAAATATACAACTTAATACTAATTTAATATCATATGGGTTTTGTGGATATTATAGTAATTTTAATAGTTGAGATCATCAGTCGATTGAAGCTAGACAACTGTGGAAAACCTGGAAGCACTCAACGGCCAACTCGTCCTATTGTGGGACTCCTCAGCAGTGCACATCCACCACCTCGCCCCCCGCGAGATTCGAAGCCAGGACATACTGGTTTCGCGCGCGAGCACTTAACCACTAGACCACTTAGCTGACTGGCATCCAATGGTGTTAATGTCTAAGTTCAACTAATCCACGAAAGTGAGTGACATACCCATCATCATCTTCGGTGAGTTACTATCTCACAATAGACCCGATTGAACTCCACTGATCAGTGCTTCTCATTAGAACTCTATGAAATACCTCTTGAAACCAGTGACTAGTGAGCATATAATCATTAACATCAGAAGCGGGGTTTTGTGGATATTATAGTAATTTCAATAGTTGAATTCATGAGTCAGTTGAAGCTAGACAACCATGGAAAACCTGAAGACACTGGATGGTCAACTCGTCCTATTATGGGACTCCTCAGCGGTACTCATCCATGATCCTGCTCGCGAGCGCTTAACCTCTAGACCGTTGAGCCGGCCGACATCCAACGGTGTTAATGTCTAACTTCAACTAATCAACTTAATACTAATTATATGTTTACTATGGACTATTTTCAAGATTGATTACCTGAAGTTTAACTGTGAAATCATGACCTGTAGAATTAAACAATTTATAAGTCAATCAGTAATTCACTGATAATACTTTGTAGGCAGATAACGTGAATTATTCTAAATGGGTTTTAGTAGTATGTATTGACTACTAAAATAATTAATCTACACAAAATATGTTCCATACGATATTTGAAGAAATTGGGTTTGATCCTATGTTTAGGTCTTTGCTACAAACGCGAAGGCACTGAGAAAGCAAGAACAAATCAATTGTTTGGTACTCATAAAATATAGTTAGTGAGACTACGACAGTAATACCTATTCTTTTGACATGAACTAATAATAAATTTTAATAGTTGAGATCATCAGTCGATTGAAGCTTGACAATCATGGAAAACCTGGTAGCACTCAACGGCCAACTCGTCCTATTATGGGACTTCGCAGCAGTGCGCATCCACGATACAGGCTAGCGAGATTCCAACCCAGAACCTATCAGTCTCGCGCACGAACGCTTAATCACTAGATCACTGAGCCAGCAGGCGTCCAAAGGTGTTAATGTCTAACTTCAACTAATCCACGGAATTTAGCGACACATCCAACATTGTCATCAGTGAGTTACTATCTCACAATAGACCCGATTGAACTCCAATGATCAATGCTTCTCACTAGAACTCCAATATATACCTCTTGAAACCAGTGACTAGTGAGCATATGTTCATTAATATCAGAAGGGGGTTTTGTGAATATTAGTCAGATTCAGATTTTTGTGGTAAGGACAGAAGGCCTACGGCCTATATTATTCCTTTTCTAGTATGCTTCTGTGAGTGTCCAGTCTTCTCTTGAATGAGTCAATTGAAGTGCGAACACCACTGCTTCGGGAAAGAGGTTCTAAGTATTGATGACTCGGTGTGAAAACCTGTATGCCACGGGTAGTTTGTTCGTTCTCGGCTTTTCTACTCACCTGCTTTGTTCTCTGAGATGTCCCTATCCAGTGGGAAGAAAAAGATAGAATAATTTAGGTCCGAATTCATTTCTTAGTATTCTGCACATCAAACTAAGATCTCCCCTTAATCTACGATAGGACATAGTTATAAGGTTCAGCTTTTCAAGCCGCTCTTTGCATGATAAACCCCGGAGTTCTGGAATTGCACGTATAGCCAAACTCTGTACTTTTCCTAGGATATCCGAGTCACCCTTTAAGCAGGGTCTTGCAGCCTGAAAGCAGTTCTCAAGCTTAGTTCTCACTAAGCATGTGCATGTAGACACACTTTTCCGCGTTGATAGGCATCAGCCACTCTTTAGACCAGTTTATCATATTATTTAAGTCTGCCTGAAGAGCACATGCGTCTGTGTCTTTAGTTATTACTCGCCAGATCTTCACATCGTCAGCGTATAATAACATTGGAGACTGTACTATACTTGGTAGATCATTAACATACATTACAAAAAGTAAAGGACCTAGGACGGAACCTTGAGGTACTCCACTAAGTACTGGTCTCCAGATGGAGCAATTGGAATTTATTCTAACTTTCTGACCACGACCTACTAAGAAATCCCTAATCCATTTTTAAAGAGGGCCGGCAATACCAAGGTTTTCCAACTTCAATAGCAGTCTATTTGTTGCCACCTTGTCAAAAGCCTTACTGAAGTCTATGTAGAAAATACCCACCGAGTTTCTGTTGTCTAGCGCCTTTATCCAAGATTCCCTTGCTATAAGGTGGTTCGTTGTACAAGATAGACCCTTTCTATGTTTAGAAAGTTATTGTTTTCCATAAATGCCATTATGGTCCGTTTGACCATTCTTTCCGATATTTTAACCACAACACTTGTGAGGCTTACAGGTCTATGATTCGATGGAACTTGTCTTGGTCCTGTTTTATGTATAGGAGTGACGAGTGCGTCTTTCCAGTCCACAGGTAACACACCTTGGTCAAGTGACATATTGAATATCACAGTCAGTGGGGCCGCGATATATTGTGCAATGTGTCTCAAGATTTTGGGGTGTAGTTCATCTGGTCCTGCTGACATTTCCATGTTTAAGGTGCTAAGAGCCTTAAGCACATGGTCTTGATCAAAGTCCACGGTGAGCAGGTGGTTTGTTGACTCTGTATTTTGGTTTGGTGCTTTGTCTGGAGGAGGTTCCTGAGTAAAGACTGTCCCAAAAATCGCCAGCCATAACCTCTGCTTTTTCCTGATGTTCCTCGATCATTTCAGATTCACTTCCTACTTTAATTAGGTTGGGAATGCAATGATGCATCCTTGTTCTATAGTTAATGTACGAGAATATTCTCTTGGGCTGCTTGAGTGCAGATTGTGCCAGATGCATTTCATGCTTTCTTTGAGCTTCCCGAATTTTTGTTATACACTCGTTTCTTATCGATCTGTAGCGTTCCATCGTACCTGCTGTGCCAAGGCAGATGGCAACATCCCTGCATTTCTTATTTTGTCTAAGTAAGCGTCGAATATCCCGCTCTATCCAGGGATGTCCGTGCTTCCTTTTCTTTGGGACAGTCCAGGGTATCTATGGTTGAGTTACCCGATTGTATAACTGCCTGAATAGAGTCCATGCCTCTTGTACTGATGCCTTTGAGTCAATTTCCCAGTTCTCAGCCGATGCTGCGGAGTTAATTGCCAGCATATCTGCCTTCCATATGTTAGGAGGGGCCGGCGCAACTGTTTGACAGGCACTCTCAGTCATGAATTTGAGTAAGATGACTGCATGGTCACTTCTCCCTAGTGGTGGGAGAAAAGTCATTTGACCAACGTCATCACCGTGTGTGAAGACTAAATCTAAAAGAGGAGAAGAGTTTCTTTTGTCATATCTTGTGGGGTTTCTAATGTGTTCGAATAAAGCTAATCCAGTCGATGTTTCTAAAAGTTTGTATTCGAACGACGTTATCGATGACCCTACTTCCAAATTAACCCAGTGCATTAAAGTCGCCTACTACAAGGCTTTTACCCTTGTTACACCAGGACTTAAGTTTATTTAGGAGAAAATCATCTTCTACACATTCTGGTTTGCGATATACCGCAACTAATTCAATAACTTTCCGTCTACATTTCAGCTCACATCTCACCAGTTCACATGTCCCTGAAACATGTCCTACTGTCTCAGTTAATATTGTGGTTAGGGTACTTTTCGTGTCTTGGATAACCTCGCCTCCCCTACGGTTTAATCTATCAGCCCTACTGGTTAAAAAACCAGTCAACTGGATTTCACTATCTAATACTTCTGAAATTATCCAAGTTTCTGAGACAGCAATAATGTCCGGTTTTTCTTTATCCATCATTGACTTGATCTCCGCCATTTTCTTTAGTAGGCTGCGAGCATTTGTGTAGCATACCTTTAAGTCTGTGGAGAACTTTCCCTTACTACCCAGAGTGGTTTGGGGATCGTTTTGCTCAGAACAATTTGAAAACCCTTAAGAACGAGGTTTCTTTCACCGTTTCAGCGACGCTCATTTATTTCCACTTCTGCAGCTAGTCTCTTAATACGACCAGCTAGGCTGAGTTCCTCACAGACGTATATTCCGGATCCAATCCCTTTACGTGAGTTACCTAGAATCCGGTTTCTTTCTTCAACCGTGTTAATTTCAATAGTTGAGATCGTGAGTCATTTGAAGTTAGACATTAACACCATTGGATGCCAGTCAGCTCAGTGGTCTAATTGTTAAGCGCTCACGCGCGAGACTGATAGGACCTGGTTTCTAATCTTATGAAGCGAGATCTTGGATGTGCCCTGCTGAGGAGTTCCATAATATGACGAGTTGGCTGTTGAGTGCTTCCAGGTTTTCCATAGTCGTCTAGCTCATGATCTCAACTATTAAACTTATTATAATATCCACCAAAAACCACTCCTGATAATCGAACCAACAAAAAAATGTTCCTTTATACAACCCTTATGAATGATTTCATTTTCTATGTCCTACCAATGAAAACAATTTAATCAGTAAGAAACTAACAATTTACAACCCTTTTTCTATACTCATTATGTAATTTATCTATATATGCTATGAAGTATCAACGCAACATTAATTTCTTATCTCTTTTATTACAACAAAAAAAACCCCATTCAGTTCAAAGAAGATAACTCCATCAAAATCACTGAACTATGACAGTAAATCTTCTTTTGTTTGATGTTTGTCATCAATATATATCAAAACAAAAACAAGGTGATAATGATGATGATGATGATGATCATCATCATCATCATCATCATCATTAATCACTTAATGATGGTTTGATTATCTGTTGATAACTAAAAAAAAATAAAAAAAAATAATGTAGAAACATAAAGTGGAAAATACATGATCACATAGTAACAAAGATGATTGTTTTCATCAAACAAACAAACAAATAGGAAAACATTAAGAACACAATTACAAACATACACATGAACACATATATACACAGATACACACACAAAACATAAATGAATTGTTGTCTAGATTACAATAATTTATAATCTAAATGAAATTAGGATTGATTCTTTTTGAGTAAATCAAATGATTACTTTGATGTAATTAAGTATATAAATGAAAGAAGCGGATGGGGGTGGGTGGTTGGGTGGATGATGGGTGGTGGATGATGGAAATAATGTATATATTTTTTGAGATATTTAAGTGTTATATTGTAATATAATTGATTGGTGTTAATTATTAATTAAATGACATAATGAAAATGAAATTTAATGGTTTAGATTAAATAATAGAAAATGTTTTTTTTATGATGTGTAGGTTACAAATTCACATTTATAAATTTTGGTTGCTAGGAGAAATGAATGTATAAATAGAATATTGGAAGATTTAATAGGAAGCATCAACTTATATAGTTTATACAGTCCTTATTGAGACAGTGGACTGATAGTTGATATTAGAAAAACTCATTTTGATAACAATCAATTGCTCACTAGTGACTGATTTCAAGAAAAACTCCTGGAGTTCTAGTGAGAAGCCGTTACCAATAGAGTTCAACCAGGTCTGTCGTGAGATAACAACTCACTGAAGACAATGGTGTACGGTGGTGCAACTTCGTGGATTGGTTGAAGTTAGACATTAACACCGTTGGATGACGGCTCAGTGGTCTAGTGGTTAAGTGCTCACGCGCGAAAGCAGTAGGTTCTGAGTTCGAGCCCCACGTGGTGCGGGATCGTGAGTGCGCACTGCCGAGGAGTCCCATACCAGGACGAAACGGTCGTCCAGTGCTTCCAGGTTTTCCATGGTGGTCTAGTTTCAATTGACTCATCATCTAGAATATTAAAATTACTAGAATATCCACAACACCTCCTTCTGATATTAGATTCTAGCTTACAGAGTTGTCATGTCATTATGACCATTGTTAGATTGGAAGTGGTTAAGTTCAGTTCTGTAGGGTCATACTTCTGATGAAACTACATAAGACGAAATATTATGCTCATGTTCATTGACACCATTGCATGCCAGCTCATTGGTCCAGTAGTTTAAGCGTTCGCGCGCGAGACGAGACGAATTGACCATCCAGTGCTCCGGGTTTTCAATGGTAGTCTAATATCAATCGGTTCATGATCTCAATTAAAAAAACAACTTAATCATCTCCACAACCCCTATACTCATGTTCATTAGTTAGAGAAAACAATTACAAAACTGGCGAAAGCTTTAAAAAAGAAAAACTACATTCACAAGTTGATGATTATATTAACATTGTGATTATATGTGTTCATAATATGAAGTTTATGTCAGATTAGCTTTGATTATCTGAGATGTCTTCAGTCTAGTTTTAATAATTACACTGACTTACTACAAGATGGAAACAAAACAGAATATTTTGAATACACCTAATCAAAGCAAGTACTTAAGGCTAAATTGAACTTACTTACTTACTTACGCCTGTTGTTATTCATCTTTTTCATATCTGCTTCTATTATCCAACGTAATGTGTTCTTAGGCCTTCCTCTTTTTCGCTTCCCCTCAGGATTCCAAGTTAGGGCTTGCCTCGTGATGCAGTTTGACGATTTGCGTAATGTATGTCCTATCCATTTCCATCGTCTTTTCCGAATTTCCTCTTCAGATGGAAGCTGTTTTGTTCTCTCCCACAAAAGGCTGTTGCTGATGGTATCCGGCCAATGGATGTTGAGTATCTTGCGTAGACAGTTATTTATAAATACTTGTACCTTCTTGATGATGGTTGTTGTAGTTCTCCAAGTTTCAGCTCTATACAGTAGAACTGCCTTGACGTTCGTATTGAAGATTCTCACTTTGATATTGGTTGAAAGTTGTTTTGAGTTCCATATGTTCTACCATTTTAAGAATGCGACCCTTGCTTTGGCAATCCTTGCCTTTACGTCTGCATCTGAGCCTCCTTGTTCATCGATGATGGTTCCGCTAAATTGAAGCTTATTCGGAATATATAAACAAAAGAAATATAACTGTATAAATGAACTGTATATACATATATTTGTCATTAGTAAAAGAATATCTGTAAATGTCATCAATGTACGGCACTTTCAAAGTTGAAAATACGCTCCGATCATATAATCTGTATGAAAGAAATCAAAAACAATTTCACATAGAAACAAAGTTGTTAAATTTATTTTTCTTTTTGTTTCGTTGGCAACAACAGTTAAGAAATCTTAATACCTTTATATTTGCCTTATACTTTCTTAACATTTGAAACTATTTATTTCTATGATATTTATTGATTAACTAGGAGATCAGTTTACTGAATGTTCATCTGAATATTTCTCTTGACAGTTACATCGTGTTGTATTACCTAATTTAACCTTTTTTTTATTGATCAATAAACAGTTTCCCATAGTTTGGTTGGTATATTGATTATTGTCAACTATGATCATTAAACTGACATGTAGGTGTCAAATGAATGATAGCATAATTCTATGCAAAATGATGTTATATAGTGTGTTTATTATCTCAATGGAAGTTTTATGAGGCAATTCTTTTTGTTGAAAGAGCACATTTTAAATAAGTTGTGGAAATGATTCAGGAAAGTGAAAATGAAGGTTTATATAAGCTTGGAATTATTTTTGTTATGTGATCCAGAATGTTCAATAAGGTATCACTTAGACTTCATAAACTTATTGTAATAAAAAAACGAAATAAACCGATTTAAATGAGTTTAAACGTTACTTGATTGCATAAGCTAGTGGATACCAGGATAAAAAGGTGTCGTTTCAAGCGAAAGGTACTGGGTACAAGTCCAGGAATGAACGTCAACTCTGGAATGTAAGTTCATTTAAGTGATGAGTCCCAAATGTGACGACGCGCATGTCCTGTATACAATTGCTAGCCACCATCTATCTATGAAATAAACCAATATCTAGATATCATACAGATTAAGTAGAACTCCATCTAATGAACAATTTAATCATTATCGTAATGTATTAGTCCGTTGAATAACAGTTTATCATTCAAAGAAATGAGAAACAATTTCAGCATCATTGATGAGCACGGTAGATCTGATGCAGATGTGAAGGCACGGATCGGCAAAGCGAGAGCAGCATATCTACAATTGAAGAGCATCTGCAAATAAAAATAACTGTCAAACAACACCAAAGTCCCGATTTTGAATACAAATATCGTGACACTTTCACTGTAAGGGGTGGAAACTTGAAAAACTAAGAAAACCATCATCCACAAGATACAAGTGTTTATTAACAGTTGCCTACACAAAATAATTCGGATCCGTTTACCAGACATTATCAGCAAATCCTACTACGGGAGAGAACAAACCTGATTCCAGTGGAGGAAGAGATCAGGAAGAAGTTCTGGAAGTGGATAAGACACATTTATTGAAGAAAGCATCCAAATGCGTCACAAGGTAAACTCTCATTTGAAGTGCTCAAAGGCAAAGGTAAAGTAGATCAACGAACAGATTAAAGCGAGAAATGAAGACAGATATAAGAAGAATGAATACCAGTTGTATAGAAGTAGTGACGATGTCCTAAGACAGAGTAGGTTGGCGAGTACTGGTCGACAGCCTGTGCTCGCGTCGGAGTAACATACGTAAGTAAGTAAGTAAGTAATGTTGAAGTGTTGGGGACGTTAGATCCCCAGAACTCATTGATGAAAGGACCTAATTTTGTTATTTTATTTAGAAAATTTGAATTTTCACAGATTCAAATCATGAGTTAGTTGAAGCTAGACCACCATGGAAAACCTGGAAACACTGGATGGCCGTTTTGTGTTACTATGGGACTCCTCAGCAGTGCGCATCCACGAACCCAGTTCCTACTGGTTTCGCGCGCGAGCACTTAACCATTAGACCACCGAGGAGTCCCATACTAGGACGAAACGGTCGTCCAGTGCTTCCAGGTTTTTCATGGTGGTCTAGCTTCAACTGACTCATGATTTCAATCTGTGAAATTTCTAAAATCTCCACAAACCGCTTCTGAAAATTTGAATTTCTTTGTTTTCGCGCCAAAGGCGCTCTTGTCATTCTTCATGTCGTATTTCCCACTAAGAAATATCTTAAATGCTATTGGTCCGTCGCTTCTTTTAGTATGTTATTTGGTAACTCTCCCCAAGGACGGTTTTGTACTGTATATATACGTTTTGAAATGTGTTTGTTGTTATCCCTCGTTTCTGGCTGTTTTGCACAATATACTTCCCCATTCGAAGCTTGAACTTCTTCCTCCAGTTAGCGAGGCTGGGACGCATCAATAACTAGCTTACTGGTCTTTGATCATCGAGTCTTTGTTCTCGTTCCCAGATTAAGTGAATTCGTGATAGCTTCAACCCTAGCATAATGTTATATCCATTTATCTAAGTTTACTTGGATATTAATTAGCAATTTATGAACTAAGTAACAAAAAAACATTTTTTTAAATCAATAAATCAATCTAAAACGGATACATTCAAATTGTTCACTTTTAGAATGTAACAACATTAACTTATAAATCAAATGGTTGTTTGCTTTATTGTTGTTGTTGTGGTTGTTGTAAAAAACAACCCCAGGACAATATAAGATTGAGATTGTACAATGAATGAGTTTCATTGAAATAAATCAATATATTGATTTTTTTTTACACAGAAAAAGTGTCTTTTCACTTCTTTTATGATCGATCAATGATTGTTGATTATCACAAAAATCTCAATTACATAGAAACTTATCTGGTTAGACTATGTCTAAAATGGCTCATGATATTGGATTTTATATATTCATACTGACATAGTACTTTGGGTAGTATAGTAATTTCTTAAATCCTTTAGAAATAACTTCACTGATAAATATTGATTTCTTGTAATTTTTTTAACTCCAAGTGTAACCCTTCTAAAGTTACTTTCGGCCTCAAGCATGGGTTAATGAGGAGGAGGGTTGGGCATGAGGTCAGCAATCCCATTCCGTAGAAAACAATCTTGGTAAGAAACCAACAAACAGATTAAACAAATTAAACAATTTAAACACTGTCCTGGGAGTGGAAAGAAGAAGTATGAGGCCTCAGGATAAAACCGAGATTCTTCGGAAGTCACGAGGACAATGCTCTTTCTAGTAACCAGATCAACAACTTTTATAGGTACGTGGAACATACGGACAATGTGGGAGACCGGGAAGATCAGTCAAATAGCAAATTAGCAGTACTCGGAATGAGCGAAACCCATTGAACTCAAACTGAACAGCAAAGGCTATATACGGAGGGGTGGCATTATACTCCGACCACGAAGAGGAAAATGATCCACATATTCAGGGAGTTGCTTTAATGCTGTTCAAAGAAGCATGAAATGCAATTGTATGATTAGAATCTCACGGATCCAGTATCATCAAATCATCATTCACAACAAAGAGGGAGGGGATAATAATGAATGTTATTCAAAGTTATGCACCCACCAACGATACTTATTTTTTATTTGTTTTTTTATTTAAATACGTAAACATTGGTACAAGGAGGCACCAAATAGATATGCACCACATAAGTCGTTCGATGACACTGAGGATCAGTTGTATGAGAAGCTGCAATCAATCATAGCGACATGCTCAAGAAAGGACCTCACCATCTTGATGGGAGATCTAAACGCCAAAGTCGGAATGTACAACACCGGATATGAAGATATCATGGGACGACGTGGACTAGGAGAGAGAAACAAAACTGGGGAAAGATTTGCAAATATGTGCGCATTCAACAAATTGGTTATAGACAGCACAATATTTCCACAAAAACGTTTACAAAAAGCTACATGGATCTCACTGGACTACACCACAGAAAACCAGATAGATCATATTTGCATCAATAAAAAGTTCCGAAGAACAATGGAAGATGTGAGAACCAGGACAGGAGCTGACATAGCTTCAGATCACCACTTGGTTGTAGTCAAGATGTAACTGAAGCTAAAGAAACACTGGACAATCGGAGGAACAGCATTAAAAATGTTCAATATAGCCTTCCTTCCAGATACGAACGAACTAAACGAATTCAAGATAACTTTCAAAATCAGGTTCCAAGCCTTACAGGATCTACTGAAAAAACAAACTACCATGGGGAACAACTGGAAAAGCATCAAAAGAAGCATTACGTTCAACGTATCAGGAGGTTCTGGACCACAAGATTCATCATTATAAGGAATGGATCTTTATGGAAACCCTGAACAAGATTCAAGAAAGGAAGAACAAAAAACTGTTCACTATTTGTGAGAAATAGTTCATTGAACTATATCATAATCTTATCAGAGAAAAAGCGTCATTTTGAACTAAACTTTCATTTAACATACAATGAAGATAATAATAATTAGACATTATTTTATATGCAACATTATGTGTTATATAACAAATTTATAGTGGTGAAATTTAGTTTAATTTAAGAACAAGATTTTCAACTGAATTACTAATAAATCACCTTTCTGATAGGATTTCTTTGATCTTATAGTGAACATAAACATCTATTTAATGAAGAAATGATTCCCTTCTAAGGAATAACTATAAAATTTTTCATTATCTATGGAAAGTTATATTTGAAATAATCTCAGCGATTGAAATTTAAAATAATTCCAACGTTTCGTCCAACAAACTTGTCTGGGTTTCTTCAGGATAATAACCAAGTTAGACATTAAAACCGTTGGATACTGACCGGTTCAATGATCTAGTGGTTAAGCGCTCGCGCGTGAAACTGACAGATCCTCGGTTCAAATCTCGCGAGGCGAGATCATGGATCGGCACTACTGAGAAGTCCTACAATAGAACGAGTTGGCCTTCTAGTGCTTTCAGGTTTTCCATGGTGGTTTAGCTTCAATTGACTCATGATTTCAATCAAAAGCAATAACAATTTGTTATTGATAGTATATTATCTAATTTTATACTATGAGGTATTTATTTTCTTTGATAATTGAATTTATGAGTCCATTAAAGTTAGACCACTATGGAAAACCTAGAAGTATTGGGCGGTCAATTTGTCTTAGTATGGGACGATTCATCAATGCACAACCACAACCTTGTATACAGCAATCAAACCCAAAACATTTGCTCTTGCTCATGAACGCTCAAACTCTAGATCACTGAGCCAACATTTAACAGCACAAATATATAACTTCCATCGATCCACGATATTGCGCCCTCGTCCACCATTGTCTTCAGTGAGTTACTGCTTCACAACAGACACAGTTGAACTTCACTGATAACAGCTTCTCACTCGAACTCCATGAAATCCATCTTGAAGTTAGTCACTACTGAGCACATGATAAATAAATGTAATTCAACATGAATATAGAAACTGTAACTTATCTTAATTGATTTGTTTATTGTGTATCAGGTTGTTTGACATTCTAGGCATTACATAATTTGTTGTTTCCATATCGTTCTATTACTTCTTCATATGATCATTCTCAATTTTAAGAATAACACGAAATCAGAGGTGGATGAGCTTAATGAGTAAAGATGTGGTTCATCAAATCGTAGTCAAAAACGAACCTATCATTAATGTTAAACATGAAAGAGCCTGGTTTTGATTATTCAATCATCCATTAAGATAATAAAAGTTTGGTCGAACCCGACGTACATGAGTACACTACTTAAAATGTAAAGATTCACATTACTATCCTAAGGAAATGAACTTTGAACATATAGGACAATATTTACGATCCAGTTAAAATCTAAAATGAAAGATAATACATTTCAAGTTTAAAAATATTCACTAACCAATAGTATTGTTTACTTGAATCTTCTCATTTTTGTTTAGGACTAGAATTGATCAGTGTCTTATTGGCATATATGCATATTGTGTATATTACCCAGATTTTCACCTTAAGTCACAAGCTTTATAAGCGAACAGTACTTGGTTCGAGACACGGTATGAACAATACAAATATGAATTAAAAACATCAACTCTGGGATGCAGGTGCATCCAGTTGACGAGTTCGGAATAGGACGAAACGCACGTTATAGACTCCACTGCTAGTCAATATCCAACTTTACTTTCAAAAATTTACGGTTGTTTAAATAATATGTAATTCACTTTCTTATGATTATTACAAAAGTCTTTGTAGATTGTTTCTTTAGTTCGTGCATGGCATTAAACAGAGTTAATTCATCACAAATTATCAGAATGGGTTTTGTGGAGAGTTTTAGAAATTTCACAGGTTGAAATCATGAGTCAGTTGAAGCTAGACAACCATTGAAAACCTGGAAGCACTGGACGACCGTTCCGTCCTAGTATGGGACTCCTCAGATAACAACTCACTGAAGACAATGGTGTACGGTGGCGCAACTTCGTGGATTGGTTGAAGTTAGACATTAACACCGTTGGATGCCGGCTCAGTGGTCTAGTGGTTAAGTGCTCGCGCGCGAAACCAGTGGGTGCTGGGTTCGAGCCCCGCGTGGTGCGGTATCGTGGATGGGCACTGCTGAGGAGTCCCATACCAGGACGAAACGGTCGTCCAGTGCTTCCAGGTTTTCCATGGTGGTCTAGCTTCAAGTGACTCATGATTTCAACCTTTGAAATGTCATCATAAATTGTTGTCGCTTATCAAGTACCGCTTATAATCGATTCAGTTTTATATTCTTTGCTTATAGATTGAATCATTTGACAAGTTTACTTTAATTACTAAAGTCTTTTATTAGAATACCCGTTTTTTTCTAATAAGCTCATTTACACGTTCTTCAATAAATACCGTTGGATACCGGCTGACTAAGTGATTTAGAGGTTAAGCGTTCACACGCGAGATTCAAAGCCCTGGGTTGAAATCTCTCGGATTAGGATCGTGGATGCACACCATTGACGAATCCTACAATAAGACAAGTTGACTGTTCAATGCTTCCAAGTTTTCAATAATGATCTAACATTAATCGGTTCATGATCTCAATCAATCAAAGAAGAAAAACCATCTACATTTTATTAAAACCATATAATTTTCATTCTATCATAAATTAATGTTTCTATTTTAATGTCTATTTGGTATATTTCAATAACTTTGTAACTATGACTGTTTGTTGGTGGTTTACATTTTAGTTTTTTTGTTACTGTTTCTCTCCCTTTTTTTCTTCCACTTCTTCTTCATGGAGTTAAAGTGAATTCATTTATTGACTAAGCGTTAAATTTAATTATCAATATGAGATTATGAAGATTGGTAGTCTAACATCAGTTGATTTATGATCTTAATTTAAAACTTAACCATCTCTATAATTCCATTACTGATCATAATCATTATATACTGATTAGTGATTGGTTCCAAGATGATTTCCTGGAGTTTTAGTGAGAAGCCTAGATTAGTGGAGTTCACTCTGTGTCAAGTAGAGACAGGTATCTACCACAGATAATGGATGGATAGTCGTGTAGTCATTCATAGACCGATGGAATTTAGATATTAACACTGTTGATTGTTGGTCTAATAGTCTAGAGGTTAAGTGCTTGCGTTCGGGTTCGAATCCGATGTATGGGATGGTGAATTTGAACTGCTTAGAAGTCCCATACTAGGATGAAATGGCCGTCCAGTGTTCTCAGGTTTTCGGTGGTGGTCTAAAATTAATTGGTTCATGATCTCAATCGAAAAAAGATTATAAAAGTAACTAAGCAAATATCAGTTCAACATTTTATGCTGATGAAATAATATATTTTAACGTAAATAGTTTTTTTGCTTGACAACATCAGGAGTTATCAATTACTTAATTACGCCTGTTACTCCTCGTGGAGGAGCATAGGCCGACCACCAACGCTCACCATCCAACCCGGTTCTGGGCAATCTCTTTCAGCTTTTTCCAGTTGTTATTCATCCTTTTCATATCTGTTTCTGTTTCTTGACATAATGTGTTCTTTGGCATTCATTTTTGCCACTTCCCTTCAGGATTCCTAGTTAGCGCTTGCCTCGTGGTGCAAGTGTCATCAATACCATATTGGATTGTAGTCGATAATTTCTTTTTCGTAAATCTGCATGTTATCAACTGTAAACAAGTGTAAGGTACATATATTTTTAAAAAAAGATCGTTATTGAAACAAAGATGGATGGTGGCTAGCGGTCAAATCTAAGACGCATTTTTCGTCCTATTTGTAATGCTTGTGACTTATGGCAATATTTAGACAATACACACAGTATGCATATATGCTATTAAGAGACTGATCATTTGCAGTCCTAAATAACAATGGGAAGATTCAAGTAAACAATACCAAGTGAATTTAAAACATTATCGCGTTTGAAGCAATTAGTCCTTTTGATAAATTTCGATAGTGTAATATAGAAGACGAAGATTATCAGAACTATGTGATGATACATTAGTGCAATAAATTCCGAACAATCTGACCAATTTAAATGTGTGTTTGGTCATCTATACAGTTTAGAATTGAAAATAGAGGACTTGAAAACAATAAATAACTGTGATACACATTCAGTTCCATTTGGAACGTATCAACTAATTGTACTTCCATCTCAATGTTGATGTTTACAGTGAAACAAGAAATCTGCACTTAAAAACCTCCAACATCAACGCATTATCCATTAAAATACTAAGTTTAATTAGCCACAAACAAAAAACTGGTCAAAATTCCGTTCTGAACACCAACAAGAAATTAACTTAAACCATTTCAAATAACTAAACCAAAGTTTTATTTTGTAGCTTATAACAAATTATTTGATGATAATTAAACGACTCTACACCAGCTAGACAAGCCCTCACATGGAATCCTCAAAGTTAAAGGAAAAGGGGAAGATCAAAGAACACAGTAAACCGAAAAATGAAGACAGATATGAGAAGAATGAACAACAATTGTATAGAAGTATAAACGATGTTCTAGGACAGAGTAGGTTGGTGAATGCAGGTCGGCGACCTGTGCTCTATTGGGGTAACAGGCGTAAGTAGGTAAGTACACCAGCTAGACACTGTATTCATTTTAGACTCAAGAAAGAAAATATTTTGACAGTTTTCATTTATTCCGATAAATGAACAAGTAGGATCCGATGCAAATGTAAAGGCGAAGATTGGTAAAGTAAGGACAGTATTCTTACAGTTGAAGTACATATGAAACTCAAAACGACTATCTGTAAGTCAACATTAAAGTCAGAATATTCAATATGAATGTCAAGACAGTCCTACTATACAGAACTGAAACATGGAAATCTGCTAAAACCATCATCAAATTGATACAAGTATTTATAAATATTGGTCTACAGAAGATACTCAATGTCCGTTAGCTGGATACCATCAACAACAGCCTACTCTGAGGTGGGAAAAACATTAAGGAAATCATCAAACTGCATTACGAGGTAATCCTTAACTTGAAATCCTGAAAGGAAAAGGAAAAGAGAAAATCCGAAGGTTTATAAAGGATGAATGGCATCTGGTAACAACTGAAAAGGATTACCTAAAACAAGGTTGAATAGAGAATGCTTGTTGGTGATAGGCTTATACTCCATCACGAAGAGTAACAAGAATAAGTAAGTAAGTAAGTAAGTTATTACGAAAACGTAAATAAGTATCATATAAAACCTTAGCAACTAACACATCAATATAAGAAAAAAACTAACTGATTTGTATCCAAATATTATAACTTCATATTGAACTTACTTACTTACGCCTGTTACACCTCGTGAAGGAGCATTGGCCGCTCACCAGCATTCGCCATACAACCCTTGTCCCAACCAATCCTTTCCAGCAATTTCCATTTTTCATTCATCCTTTTCATATCTTCTTCTATTTCTCGACGTAATGTGTTCTTTGACCTTCCTCTTTTCCGTTTCCCCTCACGATTCAAAGTTAGAACTTGCCTCGTGATGCAGTTTGGTGATTTCCGTAATGTATATCCTATCCATTTCCATTGTCTTTTCCAATTTTTCTCTTCAGATGGAAGCTGTTTTGTTCTCTCCCACAGAAGGCTGTTGCTGATGGTATCCGGCCAATGGATGGTAGGTATCTTACATAGACAACTGTTTATAAATACTTGTACCTTCTTGATGATGTTTGTAGTAGTTCTGGAAGTTTCAACTCCGTACAGTAGAACTGTCTTGACATTCATATTGAAGATTGTGACTTTGATATAGGTTGAAAGTTGTTTTGAGTTCGATGTGTTCTTCAGTTGTAGGAATACGGCCCTTGCTTTGCCAATCCTCATCTTTACATCTGCATCTGAACCTCCTTGTTCATCGATGATGTTTCCCAGGTATATGAAAGGTTCTACATCTTCCAGAATTTCGCCATCAACATCATTTATACACTTTATTCACTTCTGTTTTTGCTTTTGTTTAATGAAATGTAATTCATATACAAAACATAATAATCTTTATTTAAATCTTTTTTTCTTTCACACTACATAAATAAATGACTACTATGATTCCTACTACTTATATTCAAGAATAAAATTAAAAAAAATTTTTTTTTGATATTTTACAATTCCATTTTGAAAAAAACAAAAAAAAACAACTACATTTATGAATTGTACTGCTTTTTTTGTGAAGGAATAAGATTGTCTGGGGTGTTTTTCTTCTTTTGGTATATGAATAAAGAGAGAAAAAAATACAGAAAAGAAAAATGTTTTTCCTTCGGTAGGCAGGTTCCAAAAAAAAAGAAGAAAAAAAACAAGGAAAAAAAAGATAAACATAAATCAAGTAATGTGAATCTTTATCCAACTACACAAATGGTTACTTATTGTTAAGATTAAATACATAAATTAAAATGTATAATGTAAATGGTTATTCTAATGGAATAGAAACCTTATTGTTATGATTTATAGGCTAATTTCTTTCTTTTCTTTTCTTTTCTTTTTTTTTTTTGTTTTTGTTTTTGTTTTTGAAAGTTGGTTAATATCAAAAATGTACAGTGTATAATGAAATGTGTTTTTGTATTTGATTTATGAAACTAAACTGAGTACCGTCTTTTATAACCGTCTTATAATAAGAATAGTTAATGAAAACAGACTGACTGAATTCGACACATTTATGTGTATTTATAGAGTCAGTTATATAGGATTATCGTAGAACAGAACATCATCCGTTGTGGTTGAGTAAAGAACAAGTAAGAGTGATTACGAGTTCTATTTAAGCTGACATGGTGAACACAGGTCATCAAGTTGAATTGAATAAAGCTTAAAAACGTTATTCACCATATTCCATTAAATTCGCCATATAGTTTATGAGTGCGTCTTTTTTCACATTGCTGAAGCCATTATAATCCATGTTCCAAAATAAGTTTGTATAACTACTCTCGCTACCTTGGTCATCGATATAGGGGAGTTTGTAGCGGAACTTTGATAAACCATTTTCGTATTTCTTCGATTGTTTTGTATTTTACTTATTCTCAACATTCCTCTATTGATTCCTACATAACTACTATACTACTGACCATTCATCAAAATATTTCGTTAGTTCCTTCTTCTTTTTTGAATCTATTATGCGATGTAGCAACTGCTTGATTTTCGAGTAATTACTTTGATTGTTATTAATTCTTTTTCTTCCAATTACTCAATGTTAGTTTATAGTCGATATGTCATTATATTAATTATTACGTAATGTATCTTCGCGATGAATATTATTTCATTAGTTTAAATGAGTGGTCTAAAGGTTAAGCGTTCTCGCGCGAGACCGATAGGTTCTGAGTTGGAATCTCGCGAGGCGTGATCATGAATACGCACTGCTGAGGAGTCTCATACTAGGACGAGTTAGCCGTCGAGTGCTTCCAGGTTTTTATGATGGTCTAGCTCCAAATGACTAATGATTTCAACTATTAAGTTACTATATTATCCAAAGAAGCCCCTTTCTGATTATATATATATAGGTGTAGAGCCATGATGAAAAACTAACTGGAAAGAAATTTTTTCTCTCGATTCGCTTCTTCCTTATTAACCAAATTTCAAAGTGAGAATTCCCGCTATATTTGATTTATACATGTATAGTTAGTCATCTGAATTTAATACTCCCTTCTTTATCTCCAGCTACACGAAATATGATTTGAAAATTTTTAAGTAATTCATTTGAAAGCTGATAATTCAGAATGAGTTTTTCGTGGACTTCAAAATATCAAAAAAAACAAAACAAAGATCAGTATAGTGGTTGTGGAGATTATTGCGTTTTTGATTGAGATCATGAACCGATTGATGTTAGACCATCGTTGGAAACCTTGAAACACTGGACGGTCGTTTCGTCCTATCGTGGGGCTCAATCGGTTCATGATCTTAATCAAATACTTAATAATCTCCACAAACACATACTTATAATTACCACGTGCTCACTAGTGACAAACTTCGTGAGAAAATTCTCAGAGTTCTATTGAGAATCCGTGACTAGTGGAGGTAATCCGTGTAAGGTAGAGACAGGTATCTACCTCAGTACAATGGAAGATGGTCGCGCAATTTCGTGAGTTGGTTGATGTTAAACACTAACACCATTGGATGCCGGTTCAGTGATCCAGTAAGTTAAGCGTTGGCGCACGAGACAGAAGGCCCTGGGTTGGAATCTCGTGGGGTGGGGTCGTGGATGCGCAATGCTGAGGAGTCCCACAATAGGACGAAACGAACGTCCAGTGCTTTCAGGTTTTCGTTGGTGCTCTAACATTAATCAGTTCATGATCTCAATCAAAAACAAAGATCATCTTGAATTTCAGTGAAAACCAATAAAAAGAAAACCTACTTAGCAACATTTACGTTCATAAAAATGCATAATTGCACCTGTAAACTTTGCTTTCAATTTTATAATACTATCATAGCACGAACTGTTTTGTTGTTCTAGTTGAAACCAATAGCTTCAATTATTGAACAATCACTGATTTATGATGTTAATTTATTAATGTAATTTATCTCACCTATAACTGAAATCCTTTTGTAGGTTCTTCTAAGATTCTAATTCAAGTCTGTCTAATAAATATTCACTAAATTTATCTTGTATTACCTAGTTTTAAGGATAAACATAAACCAGCGAATTATAAAAGGGAATAAAAGCCAAACTGATAAATCTCACGAAATTTTAATACCAAGCTTCGAACTAGTGTCTATCAACAGTTAGGGTAGCACCAAAGGATAATGTTTAATGTGGTTAGGGTTGTACCGTAAAATGGCAATGTGTAGTATTTGTTGGTTACTGAGTAGCTGATCAATAATTTACACTAAGCACAAAAGTAATCAAGCCAATCCCTTATGATACTGTGGGTGAGTGATTCTTATCAGGTGAAGCAGGTGTATAATGTCCCGTAGTATTTAATGGTCCTTCATACTGGTTCTTGATAAATGTCACTATCAAATATCAGGATATCAGTAACGTTTGCCTATAATACAAATTATGATTCGTTGTAATTAGCGTGTTTCACCGCTCGTCACTCAAATGATGAAAAAACCATGAACTTCTGACTTTATTTAACATTTGCTATTAGGTATTTGTGGCATTTTGATTATTTAAAGATAAGCAGTTATCATAATAATGATCATTGAACACTAAATAACATCTACTTTCTTGAATCCTTTACACTGAACAGCATTTATAACGTAGAAGAAACTGTGCAGAAGAACGTTTCCTAGACTAAACGATCCATAACTTCTTTGTGTTATTTTCCGCACAGACATACGAATTATATTTACTAATCTGGTATGAGTAATTATGATCATTTGTTGAACAATTTGTTTAAGTTACTTTAATTCGTTTCTATATCTAAACTTGTACGTACTTTGGTATGAATTACACTCTATTATAAAATAGCTTTCTGTTTAGGGTTATTATGTATTCATTTCTTGGTAAAATTCAACCAACTTTCTGAAGTCAAACACGTTCTACCTAAAATTTAATCATTCATTAAGTAGATCGAAGCTTAAACTACTAGTACTAGTCATTTTATTTGTGTTTTTGAGATGAATTATCGACGACCTCTGTTTAAGCCTTGATAAGCATTATCAAGCCCACAAATGCCCTGGTACGGTCGAGAGTGGGGAGAAACCCCTCTCCTTTTCGAAACGCTCTCACTTGGCCACGAGTATATAGCCTCTGCCAGGGAAGTCCTACTCACTGCCTTCTCGCCACACAGGTTTTGTTTACGAAAATAAGAGGACGAAAAGCGAATGTCCGGCGCTTTAACCGGATTCCAAACCAATGGTGCACATGGGCTCCAGTATCCTGTGAGAACAAATGGCGTATGAACCAATTGTTGGTGACCGGCTTCCATGGGACTGCATCTCCTTACGATGCTCCACTGCCTTGTGGATCAGCCCTTCAGGTCGAAGGCTCGGGGAGTAGCCCCCTAAGACAACCGCCTGCTTCGGTTTGGGCACCCGGGCAGTATCACAGCCCTCACATATATCGAATGAGATTTGTGTGGTGCATATGTATTTGGTGCCTGATTTTACCAATATCTATGTGTTAAAATAAATAAATAAATGAATAAAGCATTATCAAACATTTTAAAAAATGTGTTCGCAGTAATTTATTGAGCACATTCGAGAGGAGTTGGATGATAACTAGCAGTTGACCAGGATTTACGTCGGTAGGTAAGTAGATGAAGAGATGTCGCTTGAAGCGAATGGCACCTGGTTCTATTTCCAGAGTAAATATTAACTCTGGGATGTGGGTACTAGTCTCAAATAGAACTAAATACACGTCGTTGATTCAATTGCTAGCCAACATCCAACTCTGTTTAAGATATTTTGAAATTTAGGCTTAGAACGGTTACTGAAAATATCTCGAAACTATTGGATATCAAGCATCTAATACTTGTTGCTTTGTTTTTTTTGCTTCATCTTGTTGGTTTCTAGAAATCTGTTGGAGAATATGAAGACAATTCACGAAATGAAATGGTCTAAGTAAAACAAATATCCATCAGGTCAGCTAAATCTACAGAACTCAGTGTTACATGGATGTAGACAGTGAACAGAAAGCTGTGGACCTAGGTTATACTCTAATTATCAATGATTCATAAAAAAGTATCGACAATCAAGATGGAATCTATGTTCGTAGCAGGATACTACCGTTTGTCATTCAGCATCATATTTTGAAATATTATTACTATACTATTTGTGTTGTGATTGATATCCTGCAGAGTTAAAACAATTTCATCAGCTCATCAATGTCTAGTAACCGGTTTGTTGTTTACCTAGTTATTTTTCATGGATTTTTAGACTTCTCATTATACCTGAACTATTAATAAGATCGTTTTAACACTTACTTAAGTCTGCAATTGTACAATAATTATCATGAAATATATAATATTATAACTAATATATTTTTCACAGAGTAGAATACAATATGTAACTCCGCTTGGAGCCCATCTAGGGCTACTGCCGTTTCCAAACCCGGATAAAGAAGGAGGGTTATGCATTAGGTTAGCGACACCATCCAGTAGAAAATTAACTCGTTAAAAAACACTAACCAGAAAACACAACTAAAATAATTTAAATTCTGCCCTGGGAGTTAGAAGCTCTTCATTTCGAAGAGTTATAACGCATCATAGTGAATGCCAAGTTCCTTCGGAAGTCACGAGGCAGATACCCCTCCTGAAAACCATAGCAACCATCCATTTAGATACATGTTATGCTCGTACAATGTGGGAGACTAGGAGAGTCTTCCAAATTACTACAGAATACGATATGTAATAAGTTCTTTCCAGTTGAATAGGTGTATACAATGAGTATCATCAAGAAATAATCAATAAACGAACAAGTCTAGGTGATGTAATAACAAACATTATGATTACATTCACATAACATACATATTTATGTCTGTTATCTTGAAGCCCACATTAACATTTAATAATATTGTCATGGAAAATTGTTATGTAACACCATTGAAGTTATTTATTATGTCATTGGAATAAACTGTCATTAATCCATTGAAATAGAAACTTTATCATCTATGATATTTATCTTTATTTTATTTATGAATAGTTTAGTTAAATATAACCCACCGCCGTTAAATTTTTGTTGTTTTTTTCTTCGGTCATTGATTAGAAACTAATTTGATTACTGTTGGAAGTAGGATCTAAATAAAATTGTATTAGAATCTATTCAATAGTTACCATCTAGAAAGGTTTTCATCCTAATGTTGATGCTTACATTGAGTTGTAATTATGTTCAATTGACTAGTCTTAAACCGGACAAAACGTGAATCGTGAATTCTACTTCGTATAAATCAAATATACTATAACCTATTTCTATAAGTTTAGATTAGGATAGTTCTCTCAGAGTGCACTTATATCAACCAAAAACTGATTTATTTGCCCCTGTATAATAACAAAAATTATGAACATATACTCCATAGAGATTTTTCAAATGATTCGACTTTTGAAAACAGTTTTACTAAAGGTTGGTGGTTGGAGATGATTAGCAAAAACATTTTGAACCTAACTTTAAAAGCAATTGAACTTATATCAATGATACGAATAACATTGGCGGAGAGTCCACGGGACTCCATCTTCTGACGTTGTTCCACTGCCTTGTAGATCAAACATTTAGGTCGGAGGCTCCAGTTGTGGCTCCCTACGAAAACCACCTGCTTTGGTGTGGGCACCTGCGTAGTATCACAGCCCAAACACAAATCAAGTGAGTTGTGTAGCACACATGTAATCGGTGCCCCTTTGTACCAATATTTATGTGTTCAAATAAATAAATAAGTATAGTTCATATCCACATTTCCTTGAGATAATGGACGAACCCATCTTCTTACAAAAATAATCTATATTACAGTATTTCAATATGGTAATTTATCTATTACAGTTTATAAAAATGTTAAACGTTCAAAGAATAGCCAAAATATGAAGATTTTAATATAACTTTTAGAAATGGAATGGTAAATTTTAGATTTCATCGTAATATTTCCATGTTTTAAAGTAGTATGACATTTTATCACAATCGTAACATCATATAAAATTTTTAATAGTTGAAATCATGAGTCAATTGAAGCTAGACTACCATGAAAAACATGGAAGCACTGGACGGCTGTTTCGTCCTAGTATGGGTCTCCTCAGGGGCAGTGCGCATCCACGATCCTGCTATGGTGCTCCAGCTTCAATTGACTCATGAATTCAACTACTAAAATTACTATAATATCTACAAATGCCCTTCTCATATAAAATTGTTGGAAATCATGAACCGTTATGTCTAATGTGCATATGCTGAGTTTATTCAATTGTGGATGCCGGCCCAGTGGTCCAGTAGGTTGAGCGTTTGCTCGCGAGATCAAAGGCCCTGGGTTCAAATCCCGCGAGCGAGATCGTGGATGCGCACTGCTGAGGAGTTCCACAATGGGACGAAAGGGCCGTCCAGTGCTTCCAGGTTTCCAGCGGTGGTCTAACATCAATCACTTCATGATCTCAATCAAAAACTTAATAATCTCCACAACTTCTGTACTAGTTATTCGATGATGTTTATACAAATTCATTTATTTATATGTCTTAACATTATCATTGATAATGCCTAAAATTAGAAAGTTGAAAACAATCAACGATGAACATCAGAATAATGTGTCTTAGTAATTATCATTCAGAAAAATATTTCTGCAACAGATTATTGATAATCTGAAATTTTCATTCTGAGTATTCTTTCTGAATCTGTCTAACAATTTTATTATACTGGTTGAAATCATGAGTCAATTGAAGCTAGACCACCATGGAAAACCTGGAAGCACTGGACGGTCGCTTCACCCTAGTATGAGACTCCTCAGAAGTGCGCTTCCACAATCCCGCCCCCCGCGAGATTCGAACCCAGGACCTATCAGTCTCTCGCCAGGCGCTTAACAAACTACACTACTGAGCCGGCCCGCATCTAACGGTGTTAATGTCTAACTTCAACCATTTATAGAATATATTCTAATGTGTGATAAAATAGATTTTTTCAGAGTTTCTATACTATGATAAAGTACTAGTGAGAAGAATGAGGATGAGACAATAATTTATGAACGACCTTTGAACGACACTCAAGTGGCCTTGAGAATGTTCGCCTACTGACTAGGGTGGAGTGATTGATAGGGGGGGGGGATAAATTAAATTTACAGTTTTTTTATTATCAAGAATTGACATTAGGCTAAAATCTTAAAATGCTCTTTAACTAAATGGATAAAGAATTTTACATCGAAATTCAAAAGATCTTTTTGACTGAGATCATGAACCGATTGATGTGAGACCACCATTGAAATACTTTGAAGCACTGGACGCCCATTTCGTCCTATTGTGGGACACCTCAGCAGTGCGCATTTACGATCCCACTCGTGGGATTCGAACACAGGGCCTTCAGTCTCCCGCTCGAACGTTTAACCTACTGGACCACTGAGCTGGCATCCAAAAGATCTTATTATTCCTCAATTTGATTGGTTTATCCATAAAGTCTATTAGTTTCGATAGAAGGAGAAAACAGTTTTTTGGGTGAAATATGATTATCTTAGACTAAACAAACACAGCATGTAATTTACATTTCATTCATGGACAATATATATAGAATTAATAATAAATTATAAAATATCCTAAGGCTGTTTTAAACTTCATAAATCAGTTAATAATGACAGTAGAGTACTAAGTGTTGGAACTTTTTATCACAGTTTACGTGATGAACATTATTGACTATTATTTAGTTTTCTTAATGAGATAAATATATCTCTTTATTTCTACCAGAAGATTTATGTTTATTGTATAAATCTATATAATATGAACTCCGTCTGGAGCCCCCCTCCTCCTCAAACTACTGCCAATCCCAAGCTCGGATAAAGAAGGTAGATTGGATATGGGATTAGCGTCCCCATCCAGTAGTAAACTAACTCACTAAAACCCAACGTTAATCATATTATTATCAAATTCTTAAAGCATGAAGACCAAAATGCCTTTGGCATTTTTCATGGAATATAAACAGAAACTCTTTTGTATCGAATAATTACTTTTCTTGTCTACATTAAATATAACACCTTTAATAATTGTTCAAAACTATTTGATATATTTGTGAATTTGATGTAGCCCTTCAATTTGTACCCATCTCTATATTAGAATGAGTAAAGTATATCATTGTTTTGCAACGTCAAAATGAAGGTGTTCACAATTAATCATAAAAATCTAATAATATCACCCCCCCCCCTCTTAAAATAATTAATTAATTAATTAATGACGGTAGATCTGATAATAATCCAATTAATAAACCACTTCATCATTGTGATCATCCAATCGTAAACTTATATGGAGATATAGGGGAGATTCATCAGCAAATATAAAAGCTTTATAACTTAACATATATTTAAGATTTTTGTTTACTTTTATAGTCGAACTTTCTAATATATCTTTGTTTCCCATTGTTGTTTAGGACTGCAAATGATCATCAATCTCTTATTGGCATATGTGCATCCTATGTGAACTGCTTCGATATTGCCTTAAGTTATAAGCATTATAAATAAAGATGAATAGTGGTTAGCGATGGAATCCAGGACGCGCGTCTTCGTCCTATTTGTGACTTATCAACTGGATGTACGTGTGTCTGAGTTGATGTTCACTCCAGGTCTCGAACCCAGGGTATCGTTCGCTCCAAACGCCATGACGTTATCCATTTAGCTATTAAGTCCTGAAAGACATTTGCTTGTGGAATGTTAATGTTATATTTTTGTAAAAACTCTGTTAGGTAGAAAGTTAATTTTGAATGTTTCACAACTTAGTACAAGTTACTTATTCAAGTTAAATTAACACAAGTTTAAGTAGTATATAAGTATCAAACAAAATAAATTGAATCATGTGGATATTATATCAGTCCGGTTTGAATGATTCAATATATGACATATTATGGTATTTGTGTATACGCTAATGAATGTAAAAATATGTGACATTTGTAATATGAAAGGATAAGTTTAAACATGTTGATGTTTACAGTATGAGAAACAAGCCAAGTTAAATACAATTTTTAACATTTTATTGTAGAAGTTGATATAGATAGTTAGAACATCCTTTCTATCTTGACTATTTTGATTTTAACAGTCTATCTAACGCTTAATTTATTTGAAATTACCTGGTAAACGTCGGTAATGGTGTTTGAATTACAATTATTGTAGGTGTATGTACATCTTCCCACTATTAGTAATGTCTTGTATTTTTACTTACTTAGTTACGCCTGTTACTCCTCATGGACGAGCATAGGCCAACCATCATCAGTCTCCATCCAACTCTGTCCTGCGCTATCCTTTACAACTTTTCCCAGTCACTATTGATCCTATTCATGTCTGCTCCTAATTCCCAACGCGGTTTATTATTCGGAGTTCCTCTTTTAAGTTTTCATTCAAGATTCCAAGTTAGTGCTTGCTTAGTGATACAGTTTGGTGATTTACATAACGTTTTTTCTATCCAACCTCAGTGTCTTTTCCTAATTTCCATAATGATCTAGCTTTAATCGACTCATGAATTCAATTAGTAAATTTACTACAATCTCCATAAACCTCCATTCCAAAAATAAGAATTACTTGACCTTCTCAAAATCAAAATAACTAGGTCTGTATTTTCATTTCATCCATGTTACAAAGTAAATTAATATGAATCAAAATAATAATTTCGTTTTAATTTCAATGATTACAAATTTTCTGAGAGCAAAAGAATGTTCAATCCCAACAGGAACTTCAAAAGAAATTCACTTGGTATTGTTTGCTTGAATCGTCCCATTGTTGTTTAGGACAGTAATTAATGTCTCTTATTGACATATGTGCATACTGTGTGTATTGCATCGATATTGCCTGAATTCATAAGCATTATAAGCAAAGATGGATAATGGCTAACAGTAGAATCCAGGACGCGCATGTTCGTCCTATTTGGGACTACTCAGTTGGATGTACTTGTATCTCAAATTGGATGTTCATTCTTGGACTGAAACTCAGCACCGGTTATTTCAAACGTCATCACGTCTCAGAGTGAACACGAACTCTGAGATGTGGACACATCCAACTGACCAGTCTCAAATAGGATGAAAAGTGTGTCCTTAATTCCACTACTACTCATTATCCATCTTTACTTTCAAAAGAAATTCTTTAATTATGTTTGATAAAACTGTTCACTTTAAACTTTAATAGAAATAATGTGTTTTATTCATGCTTCATTTAACATTCAGACACTCTTTTTTTTGGGGGGGGGGACATAACAAACTTGTTTGTAATGTTATACTTCATAAATATGAAGAAAAACCTGATTGGTTAATGAATATCTAAAAGCTCACATCTGATTGGTCAATGTTTTGAAACCAAGTTATCCGCCTAATTTAAATCTATCATATGATTGGTCAATTAAAATTGCCTATAATCAAATATTACAATCGTTTCATTGGTATTCTATGAATCAGATAAATACTTGCCAACATTTAAGATGATGTTACTCAAAAAGAAGAAAAACAAAACAAAACAAAACCAAGAAAAAAAACTTGAATAAAATCTCCTCAAAAAAAAGGTTTTAACAAACAAACAAAAACAAACATTTTCATTATTAATTAAATCAATGAATTGGATAGTTTATTTGAACCAAACCATTTTACTAACCAAAGATAATCTCGTTTAATGGAACTTTGTCATTACATATATAGTGAATAAGAATGTCTTTAGTTTATTTATTATTTGAAAGGACAGTACCTAAAATAATATTTGATTGAATAAGTAAGTTAATGTTTGTATTTTATGTTTGTTTTTATTATTCAGTTTTATCTAAAAGATATGATATAATATAAATTGATCAGAATCATATATATTGAGGTTCGATTGTGTACGACCTCGCGAGGCGGGGTCGTTGATGCACACTGTTGAGGAGTCCCACAATAGGACGAAACGGCCATCTGGTGCTTCCAGGTCTAGCTTCAATTAACTCATGATCTCAACTGTTTAAATTACTACAATCTACACAAAGCCCCTTCTGATAATAATTGAATTGTTACATAGTTTTGTTATGTAACAAGATTAATTGTTTACGTTATATATTGAGTAATACTTTTTTTATTATTATTATCAGCTTTATTCAATATTATATTTTTGGTACAATATAGAATTCTCAGCGTAAAGTATTTCAACAAGTTTCCGTTTCTTTCTTCTTGGTCGGTCCTGGCGATAAATAGTGAGTGATCGCCAGTTAGATGTCAGCAGTTCACTAAATGAACATCTGAATAATGTGCATTCTTTCCGTTGTATATTGCCAGCAACCACATTGTCCCTTATTGAGTTGTTTGTAACTTTGACAACGAAAGGTTGTACACTTTTCAGAAACGCAGCAGAATAGGTTGTGCGATTAATAAACATAATGATATATTAAAACAAACAAAAATAGATAACTTGTTGAAATATCTAGATGACAGGAACAGGTAGCCCAGATGATCAAGCAGGCCGCCGAACGAAGTGATATATTGACTGTTTCGTATTTTAATAAGTCGTTTGACTATGGAGAATATTAGTTATTTACTTATGCCTGTTACTCACCAGGGATCATAAGCCACCGACTATTTTTCTCCAATCCACTCTGTCATAGGCCTTCCTTATTAGTTCCATCCAATTGTTGTTCGTTTTTCTGATGTCTTTCACCATTTGACTAGCGTTTAAATGAATGTTTGTAAATAGTTGTCATTTCCTTTATAGCACACAAATATTCTACGGCGTTGGAAAGATTTCAACTTCCAGAGGGTTACATTTTTTACACAAAACACATTGAATTTAGACAAAGCTATGAATCAGATAAATATATGTATTGAATCGTAGAAATAAATTGTTTTTTTAGTTTCAGCTTATAATGTTACAAACCTAGTTCACCTTTCATCACATAAAGTAACATATAAAATGAGGTAGATAGTGATAGGAACAACATTCAAGTACACTAAGCTGGATGATTTGGTTTTGAAGCTTTCATCAGTCTGCGGAACAACATCATCAGCACAAACGATGAAAGTTTCACAATCAAACCATCCAGCTTACAGAACAAAACTCCATCAAAATCATCCACTTGAGTTACAAATCTTCTCAACCTTCTCATATTCAAGTACATTTTATTTGAACGTTGATATTCATAAGTATACTAATGATATATTTTTGTGATTTTCCTTTGAATGAACCATTTTCATAATCGCAATGAGCAATGTTTAACAAAATTATGTATGACTTGAAGAATAGACGATTATAAAAATATTAGACAGGCAAGTTTTTTTCCAGTCAGAGCCTACATACATAATTAATGATACAGTAATTAATAATATAAAATGTGATAGCTGACACCTTATGTCATGCGAAACATGATTTAAATATTCAACCATTTAGTAACCTTTAGACATTCGTACCGAAAACAACAAAATCTTTATCCTTTTTAATTACTTAATCATTTATTCAAGAAGGGTTTCAATAGAACCTTTTTTCTGTTTCATCCTATTAATTAATTACTTATGCCTGTTACTCCCAAATGGAGCATAGGCCATCGACCAGCATTCTCCAACTCACACTGTTCTCAGCCTTCCTTTCTAGTTCTTTCCAATTGTTGTTTATTCTTCTCATGTTGGTTTCCATTTGTCGGCGTAATGTTTTCTTTCGTCTTTTATTTCTTCTTTGGCGTTGAGGAATCCATGTGAGCGTTTTGCCTTGTGGCACAGTCGAGTGCTTTCCTCAATGTGTGTCTTATCCATTTCTAGCGCTTATTCCTGATTTCTTACCCCACTGAGATCTGGTTTGCTAGATCAAATTAATTATGCTATGATAGCCTGGTTATTGTTTTAACCATTTGGATTCATGTCCTGAGTAGATGTGTAGTGTCAGTTATTATGCCATCCCATATACCTTATTCTAGCTTTCGGATATCCCATTTTATTCATTCTACTTGAGTCATACACTGACCTTGTTATTTATTCGCTTATCAATCTAGACCGTTTTTATATGAGCGTATATATGTGTGCCCTTCTTATCCCATTAATCACATGTCTGTAGCTTTACTTTGTCTGGCTATAAATATTGAGTAACACTTGAATAAAAGGAGAGTTGGCATGATTACAATGTATCGATAAGATAATACGACTTTTCATATAATTTTTTTTAGCTGTGATGGGGTTCTATCTCCAATTTGTACTTGGCTAAGGAGTTGTTTGACGGCTTGTTGGTCACTGAGAGAGAGAGTTTTAATTACTGCCTCTTTTAGCATGTCGTATGGTTTTTCTGTGTCTGGTTTTGCTAGTGCCTATCGAACGCTGTCAGCTACTTCGTCTGGGAGTAGTGTGCTTGTCAAGCCGAACTTATCCTTTTGCAAAAGAATGCGGTTAACGAGAATATAATTTTCAAGTCTTATAAACCAAAGTTTTGGGTCTGTGATTTTAAAAGAAGGGGCAGAAAGGTTAAGAGACCTCACGGACAAGGCTTGCTGTACGCTTGAAACTGTGTTTTCATAAGACATACTTATAAAAATTAAGTAGCACACGAAAATAATTTAACAGTCATAAGGAAGAATAGACGAGCAAAAACAATGATAATAAAAAAATGGCACAATTTATAAAATGGAACAGACTTACTAAATTGCACCAATATACCAATAGTTTATGGATAATTGTTGCTTATTATGATTATAATCGTCACGTTTAATAATGTTTGCGAAATAATGTAAGTGTAATTAAAATAATAATATAAATCCACAGTTGTAATTATAGTTCATTTGATAATCCAAATTGAGATGAAGGTAGTCGGATTTTTGGAATTTGATTATTTCGTCAAAATTCGCTTCCCGTTCTCACGTCGGGCTCACCACTTTTGTGGCCGTTGATGCTGTCTCCATTTAGAGCGTACGAATGTTTGTTGTCGCCTATTCTCGTATATTATCGTCGACTTAAATCACGTTAGTCAATAACGGAATTTAGATAAGCCAAATAACGAGAATGGGATTTTGAATACATATATTTTGTATGTAAAGTGAATGTAATAGAACAGAGCAAAAATGACGCGCAGGGAGTTGGCTTCCCAGCCATCTTCCCTGCGTGCTACCATACAGTCAAATAATAAGTAAACAGTTAACACTGAGATAACTGAAACATTTTGTTTATTTGTGTGGTTGTCTTCAGTGATTTTTCTCAATAGTAAACTAACTCAATAAGACATGTGTTTTGACATTGAAAATAGCATAAAATCCAATACAAGTGAATTGTAAATACTTTCAAACTCTTTAGTGTTATTCATATTGTTCACATGGTTACAATCAGTTACTCATTACCTATCGAATTACCAAAAGAAATGAAAAAAAACTTGTTGCTTAATATATGCATGATCTCATATAAGAATTGTATTTATCAAAGACATCAACTTTACAAGCAGTGATGACCAAAGAGCAGTAAAAAGTTTGTTTTCTATTTGTAGCATTGTATATCCTGATAGTGTAAAGGTAACATACTCACTAAGAAACTTCTGATCTGGTACTTAGTCGTTCTCTGTAAGTTAAACTATCTTTTTAAAAAAGTAACGGGTCAGTGGTCTAGTGGTTAAGCTCTCACGTGCGAGACTGATAGGTCCTGGGTTCGAATCTAGCGAGGTGGGATGATGGATGCGCACTGTTGAGAAGTTCGACAATAGGACGAGTTAGCCATTCAGTGCTTCTAGGTTTTTCATTTTGGTCTAACTTCAGTTGACTCATGATCTCAACTACTGAAATTACTACAATCTCCTTAAAACCCCTTCTGATACTAGAATCTGATAAGTCTTGAAAAAAGTAGCAATTAATTTTAATTACTTTAATCAAGGTGAAATATCCCCAAAACGATAACAATAATCTGTAAATAATCGAAAAAGAAAGTTAATGTATTCATCTAAATGATCTAAAAAACAATTTTATTTCTCTAAAAGCATTTCTATTTACTCACTTATCAGATACAACTTTCCGTGTACTTAACTATGAATCATACTTAAAGTCCAAAGAAACTAGTGACATTAACCAAAATGATATAAATGGAGATTAGATCGAAACTGGTTATCGTTTTGTTTTAGCGAGTTAGTTTCCTACAGGATGGGGTCGCTAACCTCGTATCCAACTCTCCTCAATTATCAGAGCTTGGAACTGGCAATAGCCCAAGAAGTGCTCCAGGAGGAGAATATTGGTTGGCAGCCTATGCTGCATTGGGAGTAACAGGCGTAAGTAAGTAAGTAAGATCGAAACTGTAACTTGATAACTGAAACTTAAATGACTTATTCATTAAGCCATCACTCCTCATCTAAGATATGCATCAAATCCATATTCTTTATTTGTATGCTGTGACAGTAAATAAAACACAAACAAACATGTAGCGAATACATTTTGATATGTCACTACTCAAACAATGATTGATGTAAACTAGTCATTAAATTTACCTTTTAAACTACACTATTACATTCATTCATCTTTTAGTATTAAACTTTTCTATCCAGAAAATAAACATTTGCTTCAAATATTTGAATGAAATACATAAGATGGTGGTTGAAGGTATTCAACAGGAAACCATGAATCCGGGTTTCGTGCTATTTCGGCACCCGTCATCAAGGTATACCTGTAATCTTGAAGGAACTGATACTCTCTGAAGGATTCAATCCTGTGTCACTCAAATTCACAGTCAGAAATGTAAACTCTGAGCTATCCGTCTCACATATATTTACAATTGATTGATTATTAGGTGGCAATCAATCTCTGATCCTTCATAGTGCAGATCAAATCTTATCGTTCAAGTTGTAATATAAGCACTAGTTTGATTGATTTAACTGACCTTCTATAGGAATACCTCTAAACACCATCTTATCTCAATAAAATGCACTCAATATTGAGTCACCTAGACTAGTGGCTACAAGTGCAACTTGATCGATAACATTCAATCTGCACTAAGAAGTACCTATAACATATCACCACTCATTGAAATGAAATACATACACAAACTTATCATTATTCTTTGTAAACATTCTGAACAAAGTTCAATAATTAAAAATTCTATTATTAATGTAGCCTACATCAATGTATTGTACTTAATATATTACTTATAATATATAGATATATATACAAATTCATTAGACAACAAGTGTTTCTAATGGCTTGTATCAATTAAGGATACATGATAGAATAGAAGAAGCATGGATTCTTTCTCTTTTCAACACGACGACTAACAATGGTTAAATATACCTCACACACATTACACACATATACATTACACTAATTTAATACATTTCAATTAAGCTTATGATATGTATATATACATACATATAGATTTAAGTGAAGTCAGTTGTTTCGCCTGTGTTTACTCCATGACTCATATGTTAACAGTGCACAATTCTTTTACAGTATTTTTTTTCTCTAAAAAGAAAATATGGGAACTAATGATGAAAGATTGGAGTCAACTATATGAAATCATGTTTGGTTGTGTTTGTTTTTGTAGTAAATTTGACGCCTTTTTTTTAGACAAATTTGCATAGTCATATATAACATAGTTGAATAGTCTCAACAACAACAACAAAAACAAAAAAAGTCGTTTTTTTCCGTAAAAAAATTGTTAAATTAGTTTTCGTTCAGAAAATTGAATAATTATAGTGAATTGAAACTTCACTCGATTTCACAAGCAGATGGATATCAGGACTCAGTAACTAAGTGGATAACACGATGGCGTTTCAAGCGAACGGTAGTCTGGGTTTGCGTCTCATAGTGAACATCAATTCTGAGATGCAAATGCATTCAGTTGACGAATCACAAATAGGATGAAAACGCGCTCGTCCTGGATTCGATCGTTAGCCATTATCCATCTTTGCTTATAAAGCTTGTATATTAACGTAACATCTAGGCAATATGCACAGGATGCATATATGCCGATAAGAGACTGATGACCAATTGCAGTCTTAAACATCAATGGGAAGATTCAAGTGAAACAAAGCCGAGTAATTGTAGTTTCTTTTAGAAAAATTCTATACTTGATCATAATCACAGTTGGTTGATCACTGAGTGGCGATCAATGTCATGCGTATCTAGTCCTTATTAGTGCAGATCGAATGCTATCAACCATGTCACAATGTGGCCACCAGTCTAGGTGACTCGACATTGCGGGAACTATATACTGAGATTAGTTGGTGGTTGGAGGTGGTCGACAGGAAACCATGGACCCGCCAGGGAGCACCAGTTCCCTCAAGATTACAGGTACACCTTGCTGATGAGTACGAAGTAGCACGAAACCCGGGCCCAAGGTTTCCTGTCGACTACCTCCAACCACCATCTAATACTTGATCATAGTTATTTAGATAAATTTTTGAAAGAAATTAAGTAATTACGTAACATTAATAAATAAATTTGATTGTTAACAGAATGAGGTTCTTGTGAAGATTGTAGTAATTTTGAATAGTTGAATTTATGAGTCAATCTAAGCTAGACCATGATTGAAAATCTGGCCGTTTCGTCTTAATTTGGGATTCCTCAGAAGTGCTCATGTAGAACTCGAGTTAAAGACCTTCGGTTTTGGGTATGAACGTTCATCCTCTAAACCATTGAGTTGTCATTCAATGGTGTTCATGTCTAATTTTAACAAATACACGTTATTGGGCAACCATCCACCACTTTCTTTAGTGAGTAACTGCCTCTTTCGGGTTTGATTGTCACGTGCGTGGGAGACCGTGATGCTCACTACTGAGGAGTTCTATACTAGGACGAAACAGCCGTTTAGTGCTTCTAGGTTTTCATTGTTAGTCTAGCTTAGATCGACTCATAAATCCAACTATTAAAAATTTGATTATATTTTATACTCTAACTATAATCTGAAAGAGTACCTCATAATTATGAAATCATTTCTTGTTTGTTTTATTTAATAGGGCAGTAAAAATTATAATACAAAGTACACACTTTTGATGGACTTTCCTTCACTGAGCTGAATGATTTGATCATGGAGCTTTCAGTTCTACCTGAACTTTGTGCTGATGATATCATTCAGAAGAACAATGAAAGCCCCACAACTAAACCATCCAGCTCAGAGAATAAAACTCCATCGAAATCATCCATCTGAGCTACAAATCTTTTCCATCATCCTTAAAGTATATACTTTTAGTTTTCTATTTAAATTCGGTAGTTAAGTTTATTTTGATTATTTTGTAGTATCTATGATTGTTCAACGCATTATTCAAATCAGTTTAGTGATTATTAAGATATCTCATTTACATTTATATGATTTTTTAGTTGTATAATTTATTCCGTTGTTTAATCATAATGATTTCACATTATGTAATATGTGAATAATACTTTATAAGAAATAACTGATATGAAGTAATTGAAATATATTGGATTCGAATCCCGCGAGGCGGGGTCGTGGATGCGCACTGTTGAGGAGTCCCACAATAGGACGAAACGGCCGTCCAGTGCATCCAGGTTTCCCATGGCGGTCTAGCTTCGACTGACTCATGATCTCATCTGTTTATATTGGATTAGATTATTAATTTTTTAAAATACTGGATAAGGAAATGACTAACTTCTAGATGAATTCACTGGAGTTCTAATGAGAAGCTGTGACCAATGTAGTTCAATCCATTTCAGGAGGAGATAGTTATTCAATTCAGACAATAGATGAAGGGTTGTGCAATATGATGAGTTGATTAAAGTTAGACATGAACACCCTTTGATTCTGTGTGGCTCAGTGATCTAGAGGTTAAGCATTCGCACGTGAAACTGAAGGTCTTTGTTTCGAATTGTACGTGTGGGATAGTGAATGTACACTATTGAGAAGTCCCTTATTAGGGCGAAACGGCGATTCAGTGCTTCTAGGTTTTCAATGGTAGTTCAGCTAACATAAACTCATGAGTTCGACTGTGGAAATATCACAATCTCCACAAATCTCCATACTGATAAACAGTTTGTTAATTAGTAATGATGGCTTTAAAAGAGTGATGTTTATTTTATTTTCATGTATACGGATAGAAAGGAATATTAATCAAATGTTTCCTTCAAAGTTGGAAGTTCTCAGCAGTACCCTTTCATCATCATGGGTGAATAAAAGTCTGACATTAAGAGCTAACTTTTCGTATAAACAAAGTCAAAATAAAATCTAATGAACTCATGTACAATAATCTTTTACACAATATGTCTTACTCAATAAAAGTTAATTAACTGACTTAGGTAACTAATTTACAAATTACTAAACTTGAATGGGGTTGCCCGATGCTCAAGTTGCTCAAATTTTAACCACCAAGTCAAGGATCTGTTTAGGCAGTTGAATAGTATCACTAGTATTCACATATAGATCATGGCTTGAAATCAAATCCATCAGTCTGTATTTAGTCAATGAATTCATAAATAAAAACATCAAATCAAGTTAACGTTGTAGAGTGATTCAAACCCACAGGGTTTCTTGACTAAAATCTCCCATTACCAATGCAAATTAACATTTCATAGAAAAATATTCAAGTTAGATATTTACCTATGAATTAGATATTTACTCACTATTCTGTCACTCCACTTGGAGCCCCTATGGGGCTACTGTCAGTCTCAAGCCGGAACAAAGGTGTGAGCATGAGGTTAGCGACACCATCCAGTAGAAAACTAATTCGCTAAAAAATGCTAGCAAGAAAACACAATTTAAATCATTTAAACTCTGGCCTGAAAGTTAGAAGCTCTTCATTTCGAAGAGTTATAACGCATCATAGTGAATGCCAAGTTCCTTCGGAAGTCACGAGGCTGATACCCCTCCTGAAACCATAGCAACCATCCATTTAGATACATGTTATGCTCGTACAATGTGGGAGACTAGGAGAGTCTTCCAAATTACTACAGAATACAATATGTAATAAGTTCTTCCCTCTTGAATAGGTGTATACAATGAGTATCATTAGGAAATAATCAATAAACAGACAAGTCTAGGTGATGTAATAACAAACATTATGGTTATATTCACATTATATATATATATATATATATATATATATATATATATATATATATATATATATATATCAGAAACAGTTGTGGCTCTTCTGACAACCAGAGCAACCATTGATTTAGATATATGGAATGTTCGTGTAATATGGAAAACAGGAAGAGTCATCCAATTTGCTGTGGAAATGAAATGATACAATCTGAAGTTGCTTAGAATTAATGAAACACATTAGACTCAGATTGAACAACAAAGTCTAACATCAAGATATCTACTGATTTAATTTGACCATGATGAAGAAACTACTTTACATATACAAAGAGTTACACTATTGATTTTATCACCTCAAAGAATTTCATTGATAATATTCATAACTTCATATAGTTACATTACTTAGGACTTTTCTTTTTGTTTATCTTTTTTTTGGGGGGGGAGGGGGGAAGGGAATTCTCAATTTCAGTTAATCTTAAAGATTTATTATCTAAACTAAATGATGCATTAGGGTTGTGTTTTCTTTCTTTTTTTCGGATGGGGTAAAATGAGTGAAGTAAGCAAACAATTTAGATTTCACTTTTTACTACTCTTATTACTTTACTATAAAAGTTAATCTCTATGAAAATCATTATTAAGCTTCTTTTATCACCTAAATAATAGAAGGAAGATAAGCTGTGTGTATTCACACGTATTAAGATTTAATTATCATTATTATTATTGAATAATTTATTATTATTATTATGAATAGTAAGGATGTAAACTATGATTAATGGGGGGGGGAAAGGACAGAATCTTGGGTAGATAAATAGAACAACCCAGTTTAACACCATATTAAGCCATAGAAACGGATTAGGATTGATTGTTCATTTGTTATTATTATTTTTTTTATTTAATAGAATGCCAATTATGCTTGGTTTACCATTTCTATGAATAGTAAACTGTAAAGAAGAATAAATTTAATGATGGATTTTAGAGAAGAAAAAAGACAACTATCTTGATTTTTAAGCAAAGATAGATAGTGGCTAGAAGTGTAATTCAGAACGAGCGTCTTCGTCCTATTTATAAGCTGGATGTATTTGCATCTCAGAGTTGATGTTCACACTAAAACTCGAACTCAGAGTACCGTTCGATTGAAATGCCATCGTGTTATCCACTTAGTTACTGATTCCTGATAAACATTTGATTGTCCAATGGGGGGGAAGTTTAAATTCTCTTGATACTGTTTACTTGTATCTTCCCATTAATGTTTAGGACTACAATTGATTCGTATCTTATAGGACGAAACACGCGTCCTGAATTCCACTGCTAGCCACTATCCACCTTTGCTTATCAAGCTTGTGAATTAAGATAGTATCGAGGCAGTACGTACAGTATGTACATATGTCAATAAGAGACTGATCAATTGCAATCGTGAACATTAATGGGAAGATTCAAGCGAAACCACACCAAGTGAAATTATCTTGACTTTTGATTATATTTTAAGACAAATTATTATTATCTATGAATAGTTTTCATAATGGATTGTTATAAGTCGTAGGTTTATTAGAAATTTGAAAGCATTGAATAAACTGGACTACTGTTACAACTTAAGAATGTACATACTCCATATACTGAGTAAGGGATGTTCCTCTTAGAAGATTCCACTCTGATCTAATAGTTCGATTAGAGTCATTTTAAGAGATCAGTTAATGTTGTATAATTTCCTCACAAATCTCCACTTTGATTAACTTTCAATGAAATTCATCATACTGGTAATGGACTTCCGGAAACATTTCTTAAGTAGTCAATTAGAAGTCCTTATATATCAACCTCTGTTTAAAAATTACGAAAACCCGAAACAAATGTGTTCTAAGACACTAGTAACTTGATGAAACTGAAAAAATATTCGAACCATTATCATCAACTGAAAAAGCAACTAAACCTTGTTTAGGACTTCTCACCAGTAATCCATGCTAGGACCAAACCATCAACTTAAAATATCACGGAAAGTGAAATTGAAGCCATATTCATATTGAATCAATCTAACCAATCTTAATAAAAAAATTCGCATAGGCTTACGGGGAGTTTTGAAATAAATTTAGGTAAAATTTATTGGGTAGATCAAACTTTTAATGTTGCCTACGTGAACATCTAATGAATAACACACTGATGGCGTTAGGTGAATATCGCACTCTAATGAAATTTGATTCAGGATAAAACAATGGAAAATTACATTATAGTTAAGTTATTAGGGCTCAATACAAAACTAAATTATTCTCAATGTAATATCAAACAACTATTTAATGTCCCGTGGTTATGTTTTCTTACTTTATGTCAGTGAAACATGGCCGGTAAGAGTAGAGGATATTCGTAGGTTACTAGTTTTCAGTCATAGGTGTCTTCGAAACATATATCATGGGACCGCCGAGTAAGTAATGCAGTTGTTAGAAAATGGTTACTAGGTAAGGATGACAAATCAATAGAAGAAGTAGTGGAACTTCGTCAGTTGAGATGGCTTGGACGTGTGTTACGTATGTCCAACCATCAACTGCCCCAATGAGCGATGTTTTATGGTGTGGGAGTAGGTTGGAAGAAAGCAAGGGGTGGCCAGATCAAAACATGGCACAAATCCAAGAAATCACTGAAAAGTGGAGTGAGTCATGTTGGTAGGTGTAGACTACCTGGTTCCCGGGATCCGCATGACGATAGCAACCGATGTCTAGAGACCTTGAATGACATGGCTCAAAATCGTTTGCAATGACGCAGGTGTATACACTCTTTGTGTTCTCCCAAATTCTAATCTCCTGAATTCATCATGTCCACAGTTTTTTCTCTTTCCAAATTTATTTCACTGAATTATACTCATTGATTAACATCTCCAAACCCTAATCTTTCCAATTACTGCTTATAAATTTACTACTTCTACCACTATGTGATTTGAATCGACAACTGCATCTCCGTGTTAATGTGGTATGGCAACTTGAACTGATGTACGTAAGTACGAAGTTCTACGTTGTTACTGACTGAACTAACTGACTGATTTTCTTAAAAATTACAAACTTTAATTATTTTCATGCTTATTATTTATCAATCATTTCAAGAATTTGTTATCACAACATACGTTTTACTATAGAATTACAAGCGTTCGCACACCAGACCGATAGGTCCTAGGTTCGAATCTCGCGAACGGGATCATGAACGCCCATTGCTGAAGAGCCCCACAATAGGACGAAACCAGCATCCAGTACTTCCAAGTTTTCCATGATGGTTTAGCTTGAATTGACTCATGAATTCAACTATTATAATTTCTGTTATTTCTATCACTTTGTTAACTTGTATAGACTTCATTCATAAAGGACCTAGTTTGTTTACAGATGAAAAACAAACTTTTTCATATTGATAGATATGGAAGAAAGAATCAAATAATGATGACGGTTAAATAAACATTACCTTTGATTCCTTTTTTTATCTTAAGTATTTACAAATCGAATAGACACAATTTTATAACATTAACAAATGAATTTCATTGTTGAAACTGAACTGTACATTAAAGGTATAAAGTAACAATAGTTCTTTCAAGTGGTCAGTCGGCAAATCTAAATCTATGTTGTTAGTATATCGTTTCGGTTAAAGGTACACTAGTGAATAACACTAGTGATGATAATATTAAAGGAATTTCAATTTGGTTACTACGTATTATTAGTCTTTATGTTATAGCAACTATCATCCTACAACCAATTACGATTATGGTTAAATGTTGGTTAAACCATTTTGATTCACTTACTTAACAAACAATTCGCATATTTCCTTGGTACCATTATCATCACTAGAAAACATGACAGACTCAAGTTAAAATGTTGATTGTTTATATATCACTCGATGATTCATCCTCCTCCCCATCTATGTATGTACTCAAATCATATTACTGTACTTTTGCTTTGCCTTGCTGTGCCTTTATATTATTTAACTATAAATTTGCCTATGTAATTGCTGAGATATACTTATTCTGCTTTCTGTTACGAATTCGATCGATTTGCTTATAGCTTTGTTATACGGGCTATCCCCGAATAAACTGTACTTACCACTTCTCATTACCTGCCTTCTCATTTCAAATACCGTTGAGATTTATATCATAACGGTATTCGAGGTGATTGATTAACGAAGAGAACTTAGTACAATGTAAACAAAGATCTTTGGTAAAAATTCTCTAGTCGATGGTAAGTAACTGATAAATCTTAATGTAAATCATTTAAGCTGTGAATTCCTAACTGTATTAACCATTACATAATGAATAAACTATACTATAATTACTGTTAGTAGATATAATCAATGTTAGTATTTTTGACTATTCTACTTAACTTCACGGTTTGTCAATAAGACTATCACTTATAGATGAATCAATCAGAGTGAAGACAGAGCGTGTTGGATTGTAGAGCGAAATTCATTCATCTGTATGATGAAATGACATTTTATTCTTATAGCTGATATCAGTTTATGATGAAAAATTTCAATGGTTAAGATCATGAGTCAGTTGAAGCTAGACCATCATGAAAAACCTGTAAGCACTGAACGGCCGTTTCGTCCTATTGTGGGACTCATGATCTTAACCATTGAAATTACTATAATATCCACAAAACCCATCTGATATTATGAAAAATCCTAACCTTCTTTAGACCCTAATAAGTTGATGAATTTTATCAATGTCACATTAGCGCATCATTCATAGACTGTCCATAAATTATATTCTCATTAATTTATCTTTATTACCAATTAATGAGTTATCATTATGACATATTATTAGTTATATTTTATCCAAAAGATAATAAACTGTGTATTTTTATTTCAATAGGCAAGTAATAGAATTAGCATTCATATGTGAATTATACATTACACACTTGATCTAGTTTATTGTGTTAGATCAATTAGAGATCATAACCAAACATATATACTATTATATGTTAAAACTGGATAGTGATTAGAAGTGGAATCCGGAATGCACGTTTCGTTCTATTTAGGACTCGTCAGTTTGATGTACTGGTATCCCATAGTTGATGTTAACTTTGTGAATCGAACCCAAAGTACCGTTCACTTGAAAAGCCATCGCGTTATCCACTTAACTACTGATTCCTGACAGCCACCTGCTTGTATAATGGAGTGAAGTTTAAATTCACGTGGTGTTGTTTTGATTTGTATCTTCCCATTGTTACTTAGGACTTCAATTAATCAGTCTCATGTTGGCATATGTGCATCCTGTGCGGATTGCCTCGATATAGCCTTAAGTCACAAGATTTCTAAGCAAAGATAGGATAGTGACTAGCAGTGGAATCCAGGATGCGCGTTTTGCCCTACTTGGGACTCGTCACCTGGATGTACTTGCATCCCATAGTTGATGTTCATTTCAGGACTCGAACCCAGAGTATCATTCGCTTCAAATGCCGTCACGTTATCCATCTTTGCTTTAAAAAAAAAACTTGTGACTTAAAGCTACATCGAAGCATTCCACACAAGATGTACATCTACCAAAACAAGACTGATCAATTGTAGTTCTAAATAACAATGGGAAGATACAAGTAATATAACACCAAGTGAATGTTTCTAACTTAGTGTTATATATATATATATTCTATGAAATGAACTTTATTACTATTTCCTTCATGAGTCACACTACTGATACATTGTATAAAAGAGTTAATATGACAAAAGAAATTTCATTAAAATCATAAATTATATTGAATTACATAGTGACTAATTAATTTATTTTATGTATCAGTATAAATGACAATTACTAACATAATTTGCATTTTTTTGAAGGGGAATTTTACAATGGTATAGTGGTATTTGTAGTAATTTATGTTCATTATTCTTTTTATGCATTTGTTTTTGTATAGTCTAATATTGAATAATTTTCCTGGTTAGCGTTATTTTTAGCGAGTTAGTTTTCTACGGGATAGTGTGACTAACCCCATACCCAACCCCCCTCATTTTTCCGGACTTTGAACCGGCTGTAACCACCGGAGGCACTCCAGGTGGGTTGGAGGATGCTGGTCGGCGGCCTATGCTCTATTAAGAGAAACAGGCGTAAGTAAGTAGTAGTCTAATAGTACACGGTACTGAAATTCTGTTTGATAAGTCATTGAAAACTAATTTGAAGTTATTCAAATTGCCTTCAATAATACGAAATGTTTATGTACTCTAATGGAGGTTTTAAAACCCGTTTTCATTTTTTTTGTTGCATAATCCAAGTAACATTTAATCAATCTGAAATAAGGTAATATGGATATTAGTTGGTTAAGCGCCTTGCGCGAGACTGAAAGGTCCTGGGTTCGAATCTCGCGAGGTGCGGGACCGTGGATGCGCACTGTTGAGGAGTCCCGTATTAGGACGAGACGGCCGTCCAGTGCTTTCAGGTTTTCCATGGTGGTCTAACTTCAATTGACTAATGATTTCAACTATTAAGTTACGTGCTGTCAACTATCAAGAAAATAGTTTCATCAAAATCATGAATTGATCTAAGATAGATCATTAGTAAAAACCAGGAAAAATTGGATGGTCATCCCATCCTATTACAGAACTGCTCATCCACGATTCCGTACATAAGAATCAAACCCGAGATTTTCAGTCTCAGCATTTAAGAGGCTACAGTCATCTAAGACCACTTATGTTCTACTTAATTTCAAGGCATGGAATTTTAAATAATGGTTAGAAACCCCAATAAACTGTTGAAGCTAAAGTGAATTAAACTATAAAGCTTTAACCTTAACACCTAAATATTCAATTATTAATAATAAGTACTAAACAATTACTTTCAAAATGATTATTTAGTTACTAACGTAAAATTTTTGAACTTTCAATCAATGATTTTATTTATTTAAACACATAAGTATTGGTACAAGGAGGCACTAAATAGATATGCACCAAATAAATCATTCTACTTATGTTAGGGATGGGTGCCCAAACCTAAGCAATTGGTTTTCTTAGAGGGCCACAACCGGAGCCATCGACCTAAATGTCTAATCCACAAGGAGGTAGAACAACGTCATGAAATGAAGTCCCATGATAGCTGGTGACTAACGATTGGTTCCTTCAGGATACTGGAACCCATGTAAACCATTGGTTTGGAATCAAAGTTTTCCAACTCTTCTAAGTTGACTCTATATGTCTATCAACCCGGGTAAAGTGCCGGACATTTGCTTTTCGTCCTCTCAATTTTGTAAACAACACCCGTGTTGTAAGAATACAATGAGTAGGACTTTCCTGACAGTGGCTGTATACGCGTGACTATGTGACAGCTTTTCAAGAAGGAGAGCTAATTCTCTTCACTCTCAACTGTACAAGGGGATTTGGGAGAATTCAATCAATGAAAACTCGTTAGTTTATATTTCACATTTCAAACATCTTCAAATAATCGATAAATTGACAAATTTGATCAGATAAAATAATCAATCAATTTTTCTTTCTCTTTTTTTCCTTGTTGTTGTTGTTCTTCTTCTCCCTAAAACTAATATTCAATTCTTTCTATTATTTCGTTTTAATTAATGTTACCACACGTTATGTTGACATATTTAAACTTTGTTTATTTAAAGAATAATAATAATAATACTTAAATTTGATTTTTATTTTGTGGGAAGGAATTGTTAGGTCATTTGTTTCTATTGAGTTGATATGAATAAATTCCGGAATAATAGTTTGTTACTGAGATATAGTAGCTTGGATACATATTGGTGTGTATTGATTGATCAGGGGTTTAGTTTTTTTTAGTTTTTTTTTAATTATATAATCTAATTAATTCAGATTGGATGCATTGATTATGATGGGTAAATGTTCTAACAGATACATAGTGAGATATATTTATTTATTTAAATATATAAGTATTGGTACAAGGAGGTATCGAATAGATATGCACCACATCAATTATTCGATGTATATGAGGGATGGGATACTGCCCGGGTGCCCACATTGAAGCAGGTGGGTTTTTTTAGGAGGCTACACCCGGAGCCTTTAACCTAAAGGTCTGATCCATAAGGTTGTGAAGCAACGTAAGGAGATGCAGTCACATGTTGGCCGGTGACCAACGATTGGTTCATTTGTTCCCTTAGGATTCTGGAATCCATTTAAACCATTGGTTTGGAATCATTGTGTTTCCAACTCCCCTCTATAGATCCTCAATATCCACAAAGCGCCAGATATTCGATTTTCGTCCTCTCAATTTCGTAAACTATACCCGTGTTGCGAGAAGGCACTGAGTCGGGCTTCCCTGTCAGTGATTGTATACACGTGGCCACTTGAACGTATTCGAAGAGGGAGAGCTGACTCTTCCCACCCCTGACTGTATCAATGCATTTGGGGGGTGGGGTGAGATATACCATTTTACTTATTTTTAAATTGATATTCATCATCAGTTTTATTCATAATGATATGTATTGTTTAGTAAGTGGGAACACATAATGAACTGATCAATAAGACATTCTAAAAACTATATTCTTTAGGGCAATTTTTATTTGAGACTTCCACAGAATTTCTTTTGTCTAACTAAAATTAATTATTCCTTTCATAGTGTTATATAATGTATTCCCGGAAAAAAGATCATTAGGTTATATATTTCAGTACTTTCCACTCATACAATCGGTATAAAGATCTTTATGGTGCTTTGTATTCTACTATCATAGATTATTCGCAATTCTACAATCATGTATAAATATATTCAAAGATTGTGACAAAGGTTTTTATTCAACAGAATATCCAATGTCTTAACAATTGATTGATTACCAGGTGGTGATCAATATCGACCAAGTTGAAATGTGGCCACTAGTCTACGTGACTTGACACTGCATGCACTATATTGAGATAAGATGGTGCTTGGAGGTAGTCAACAAGAAACCCTGGACCAGACTAGTGGCTATATTACAACTTAGTCGATAACAGTCAATCTGCACTAAGAAGAACCTGACACACATGACATTGATCACCATCCAGTGATCAACCAATTGTGAATACATCACAGTCCTACAGAAGGTCAGTCGCGGCCCAGTTAGCCCAGTGGTAACGTCACTGACTTTGAAACTGGGTGACACAGGATTGAATCCGTCAGGGAGTATCAGTTCCCTTAAGATTTCAGGTACACCTTGCTGACGAGTGTCAAGCAGCACGAAATTTAGGTCCAGCGTTTCCTGTTGACAACCTCCAGTCAAGTTATTAAAAGTTTTGGATTATTGAACCCCTTAAAATCAATCCCATTTCAAACTACTACTTACTTTACAGTGGTAGCTGACTATCAAATATATCATATATTTCAGTCCGTTTTTTTGTAAATATTTCCTCTTTTATGTTTTTGAAAGAGGATTATCAATATAAAGTTACTGTAAGGTTACTGATAAAGGTCACAAAATAAAATTGAATTATTATAGGTGTGGTTCGTTAGTAATCAATAGTGTATTATCAAGCCCCGTTAAAATAAGATTATATATATATATGAATAAGAACAATCTTATATTCACCAGACATTAAATCGATCAGAAATCAGTAAAGTCAAGTGATTTCTCCTTTGTTTTATGCTAAACTGTCAATGAATATACTTTACTGATTCGACAGCAAAAAACATTTCAATGCTTGAGATCATGAGTCAATTGAAACTAGAACACCATATAAAAACCTGAAAGCACTGGATGGCCAAATTTTCCTGTTGTGAAACTCCTCAGTAGTGTACAACCACGATCCCACCTCGCCAGATTCCAACCCAGCCAACTTATAAACCACTGAGCCGGTCGGCATCCAACGGTGTTAATGTCTAACTTTAACTAATTCACGGAATTGAGCGACAGTTACACCATTGTCATCAGTGAGTTACTATGTAACAACAGCCACTATGATTGACAAAGTTTTTGGCATCCATAAATGCAGGGAACTATTTTATAGACGTTTGATAATATCACTTCCGGATGCAAGTAAACATTACCAGATATTGTATCATAATATCCAAACGTGTTTAAGTCATAGAATTAATTTTATATCTAGTAGTGAATCTCCTCACGGTTCTATTATGAATATTTATTCATGCGATATAACAGATGAAATGAGAGTCTTATTCAATTTGCAGATAGTTATACGCTCAAGGATTTGGTTCACTTGTTTCATGTCAGCTACATAACCTTCCTATCCAAACAGAACGATAGTTCAAAGGATTTTTCCAGAACGAGAAATTTTAATCAATCACTGAATTTGTTCTGTGAAATTTTGATAAATGTATTTCATTCATAGGTCCTGGGTTCGAAACTCGTAAGGTGAGATCAAGGATGCACACTACTGAGAAGTCTCATACTATGCTTCCAGGTTTTCCATAGTGGTCTAGCTTCAATTGACTTATGAATTACTATAATATCCACTAAACTCTTCTCTGATTATTCATATTTCCCATTTTTCCCAACATCTAACCTCAGTGGAACCGTTTAAGTGGATTGATATTGGTCGATATACAAATATACATCGTTTTGCATTAGATATAAAAACTATCCTAATTTACTTAATTTCTTTGTGGCTTGAAATCATTTTGGGTCATATGATGATGATGATGATGATAATGACGTTGACCAGCAGTGAATCAATAATCGGAGAGTAATAAAATAAATTTGTATACATATTCTGTGATTGCAAACTAGTTCAAAATGGTATAAAACGTTTATGACTGACATAGTTAATCATATGTACATTGTAATATAAGTGAAATGTCGTTACTAATAAAGAACCTTAACTAGGTGATCTAATTCAGTATATGGGTATAAGTATCTAAGTAACAAATAAATCATATCATATACTTTATAGTATTCATTTAATTTTATCCCACGATAGGACAAAATAGCCGTTCAGTACTTCCAGGTTTTCCAGCGTGATCTAGCTTCAATTGACTGATGATCTTAACCATTTGAAATTACTATCATATCCACACACACAAAAAACCCTTTCTGATATTTATCAACTATGTTTGAAACCTGATTCACACTATAGATTATATAAAACAACAATAGTAACATCATAGTCTTATAGAGTATCATTAGTGATAACTTCATTGAATATAACTCAAACTGTTATAGATTCGAATCCAATGAGAAGTAAGTAAGCTCTTCGAAAACTGTTGATATGAAACCTAAATGAATGTATTCAGTATTGTCATCCATGATCATATGTTATTTACTTAGTTTGTTACCACTGTTACTCCCAATGAAGCATACGCCGATGACAAGCATTCTCCAACACACTATCCTGGCCCATCCTTTCTAGTTCTATCTAATCGTAGTTCATTCTTTTCATGTCTGTTTCCATTTCTTGGCGTAATGTGTTCTTTAGTCTTCCACTCCTCCTTTCACCTTGAGGATTCCAAATAAGGGCTTGTCTTATGACACGGTTATATCCTATCCACTTCCAGTACATCTTCCTTACTTGTTCCTCCACAGAAATCTAGTTTGTTCTATCCCACGATAGGTTTTTACTGATAGTGTCTGTTCAACAAAATAACTGTTAATAAACACTGATATCTTCTAGATAATACCTTTAATAATTCTCTAAGTTATAATGATATATGAAGTTATTAGAAACTGTATATCCGAACTTGGAGAATGCAGGTGAGCAGCCTATGCTCCTTCACGAGGAGTAACAGGCGTAAGTAAGTAAGTAAGTAAGTAATCCGAACTTACCTTTTTATTCTCTCTTCATATATCTAGTCATTACTCATTTTTTCCATATAAACATTATTTTTCACTAATATAGACTAAAACAATTGACATTGTCGAATAGTGGATTAGATCTATTTCCTTATCGAAGTGATTTACACTTTCCTTTATATGAACCTCTTATTGAAATTCAATGTGATACCTCAATGGGATATATTATAATCAGTAAGTGATTTAACTGGCGCCAAAAAAACGACATCAATTAAGTATGCAAATGATATTCATGTTCATGTCTAAATCAGTTCGTCTGTCTTATTTCTTTCATCATTTTCATTAAATATTACCGGAAAACATTTAAAAAATCTTTCATTTCTTCATAATTTATTCAGTTTTATTTAAGGCTGACATAGTACTATTGGCTACTATACTGCATTGATACAATACTTTGATTCGTTTAGATTGTTATGATAAATGAATCAATGTTAGACCATCATTGAAAACTTCGAAGGATTAAGTGGTTGTTTCTTTCTAGTATCAAACTCATCCATAGTATTATGTTCGTTAACTTGAATGCTACTACTGATTCGTCTTACTTGGAACGGAATGAAGAATCAAGGATTCAGAGACTCGATAGGCTATACTGGTCTGATTTCCTCGACTCAGCGAACTCGATCCAGAAATCCCGATAAGATGTAGAAAATGTATTCTACAGACAACCAGAAGATACCCTGTCGCTCAAGCACACAAATCAAGCGTATTTATACAAAATATAAATAATCGATATTGCCATGGAAGTTTTTAAACATTTGATCGATAAGTTCGTCAATCGACTATGTGCGTGGGTGGTAAAAAATGCCCAAGCATACATTTGCATACAAGCTCCACAAAGATAAAATTACAAAATATGAGTTTTCGAGATCTAACGTCCCGAACACATAGTGGATATCCAAGATCTATCACATGAGACACAAACACAGGTCTAACCTATAGATCACTGAGCCGGCCGGCATCCAATGGTGTTAATGTCTAACTTTAATAAATCTACGATATTTTACGACCGTTTACCATTGTCTTCAGTGAGTAACTATCTCATAACAGACATAGATTGAACTCCAATGGTTATGGTTTCTCGCGTACGGGATCGTGAGTCTGCACTCTTGAGGAGTCCCATACTATCTATATAATGATTATAATTAGTTTCATTATGAAGTTTATTTAATTCATATAAAAATTTAGTTGTGTGAAATCAAAATCAATATGATTCATTATGATTCTTAATGGCTTCTAAGCATTTATGTTTGCGCTCCCAAATGCGCTGATACGACCGACGGTGGGGAGAGTCAGCTCTCTCTCTCTCTCTCTCTCTCTCCAAATTCTCTCACATAGTCACGTGTATATAGACACTGACATCAAATTCCTACTCACTGCATTCCCGCAACACGAGTGTTGTTTACGAAATTGAGAGGACGAAAAATAAATGTCCTGCGAATTAACAGGGTTGGTGAACACAAAGAGTCCACCCAGGGGAATAGGAAAACTTTGATTCCAAGCCAATGGTGTACATGAGCTCCAGTATCTTGAAAGGAAAAATGGCATATGAACCAAATGTTGGTCACCAACTACAATGCGACTGCATCTTGTGACGTTGCTCCATCTCCTTGTGAATCAGACCTTTAGGTCGATGACTCTGATTGTGGCCCTCTAATAAAACGTCACACTTCGGTTTGGGTACCCGGGCATTATCCCAGCCCTCACATATGTTTTTGATGTCTTCGTGTAACAATGTTTATATGTTGAAATAAATAAATAAAATGATGTGTATCGATGAAGAACATAAAACTATTCCTTATGTGTATCTTAGAATACTTGGAATACCTAGGAATTGATATGCATTTTTAAAATGTCATAACTGAACAAAAATTTGGCTTTTTAGAAGCTAATACAAACATAAATTTTGGCTAACATTCAGTGTGCTAAAGTTACTGAGAAATATTTAATATGTTGTGTAGGTTCGTCTTATTAGACAATAAGACGAACCATTTCTAAGCTAATAAATTATTCATTTGAGATGCTTCACATTGATCTGTAAGCTATTCTGGTCAAACTTTGAAACTATTTGGTGAATTCATATTTTGTTATTGTTCACTTGGTATTGTTTGCTTGAATCTTCCCCATTGAGGTTAAGACGGCTATTGATCAGTCTGTTATTGACATATGTGCTTTACTGTGTGTACTGTCTCGATAACGCCTTAATTCATAAGCTTTATAAGCAAAGATGGATAGCGAATAATAGTGGAATCCAGGACGCCCGTCTTCGTCCTGTTGTTGGACTCGTAAACTGGATATATCTACATCTCAGAGTTGATGTTCACTCTGGGACTCGAACACAGTACCATTGACTTCAAATACCATCTCTATATCCACTTCACTTCTGAGTCCTGATGGCCATTTGCTTGTGAAATGGGGTGAATTTAAATTCACTTGATATTGTTTGCTTGAATCTTCCTATTGCGGTTTAAGACTATTATTGATCAGTATCATTATTGGCATATATGCATACTGTGTGTACTGTTTCAATGTAGAAAATTGAAGAATTTCATGATTGAGTAATGATATAATCCTCTTTTTTTCTGCTTCTTCTTCCTCCTCCTCCTCCTCTTCTTCTTCTTCTTCGGGATAACTTACTTATTTCAATTTATGTCCATAACTTATTTTACATTCTCTGTCATTGGAAATAACAAGTTTGTCTCACAGAAAATAAAAAAAAAAGAAACAATACAGTGATATTTCCACAAAATTTTGCTTTAAGTTGCCAAGGTTTCAATTTCACATTTTAATGACATATTGAATAGTAGAAAACATATACACAAATAGAAAATTCAATGGTTTTTTAAACAAAGATTTATGCATAATTAATGAGTATGTAGATTATTTTGCTTATTGTTTATTCTATGTACTTCTCAGTAATACAGAACAAAACAGAAAAAAAAAGAAACAAAAATATGGGTAGATAGTTTGTATGAATTACGTTCACATGTGTGTATATACAATGTATATCTAACTAAACATTATGGATATATGTAAAAAGTAAACATCAATATCTTTTTGAATATCATAATAGACTATTGAAATGAGTTTAATATAAAAGTCTAGAAGAACAATGTTGTCTAGAGGTTAAGGGTTCACGCATGAAACTGGATAGATCCTTGGTTGGAATCTTACGGGATGGGGTCGTGAATGCGCAATGCTGAGAAGTGTTACAACGGAACGAAACAGTCATCCAGTGATTCCAGGTTTTTCATAATGGTCTAGCTTCAATTGACTTATGAATTCAACTATAAAATTACATAAATGACTGTTTATATCTTTTAAAGAATATGTATTAGAAAGATAGTTTACAATGTCAATGCATATATATCTTCATTAATATTCAGTTTTTTGTATGTATGTCATTGACCTTAACATGATGAAGATTATGTTGTGTAACCGAACCTGTGTTTCTACATTCATTAAAAACATAATACTCAAATGATATTCACTTGGTGTTGTTTACTTGTATTTTCCCATTGTTATTTGGGACTGTATTTGGGCAATCTCTTATTAGCATATGTACATCCTGTGCGGACTGCCTCGATATTACCTGGTCACAAACTGTATAAACAGTAATGGGATAGTGACTAGCAGTGGAATCCAGGATGTGCGTTTCGTCCTATTTGAGACTCGTCACCCGGATGTACCTGCATCTCAGAGTTGATGTTCACTCTGAGATTCAAACCCAGGGTACATTTCGCTTCAAACGCAATCAAATTATCCATTTAGCTAGTGATTGCTGATAGTCACCTGCTTCTGCAATGATTTCGAAATAATTTATCCTTAATCAACAAAACTCGGTATTTAATGTCTCAACAGACTTTCAGTTTTATAAGTATAATCATCAATAGAAAAAACTATATATTCAGAATGACTTTTAAGGCTAAAGAATTGTGTAAAGTATTTTTAGAAACATATCAAAATTTTAGTAGATGAATTCATTAGTCGAACATCCGACCGTTGTTTCTACCTTGAAGTGGTGGTCGGGCTTGCATATCGTGATGAACCAGTCGAGCTATACTGGCTGGAACAATCGTTCCTAAAAGTCCTACCATGCCAGACAAGTTGGTTGAAGAGCAGTAAGACTAAAAGCAACAAACTCAAGGTCCGAAGGCGAAGCCGTACTGATGACTGTACAGAGGTGTGACAGTAGTAAGGTGTTTCCTTCAAACAACCAGCATAACAGCGATGCTGCCTTCCCACAAAGAGGGGTGTGGTTAGAAAAGATCGACCCTAAAAATGCTACCCAGCATTATCCTACGGATATCCGTCTCCGGCAGTAAGGTCTCAACAAAAAGGCGTGTGTGGCGGACCTCAAACAGTTGTTCCTAGGGCACTGTGGTCACGCTCTCAGGCCACTAACACCACCTCTCATCCAATTTCCTTCTCAGGTACCTCCTGAAAAACCCTTCCACGGTGAGGTCAACCGGGAAATGATAACCACCCTCATACCTCTAACAGCACTTAAGATCACTGACTAATGATTCAAACGGCTGTTTTGTCCCATGCGTGCGATCGTCGATATGCACTACTGAGAAGTCCAATACTAAGACAAAACGGCTGCTCCGTGCTTCTAGTTTTTCACTGCTAGTCTAACATAGATCGACTCATCAACTAAACTATTAAAATTACTACAATCTCCACAGACCCCCCCCCCACATTATGATAATATCAAAATCTGCTAGTTTTCTTTTGCTCAGTTTGACAATCACATAATACTGTGCATCAACATTTCTACATATGGTATTGATCTTAAGAAATTTACGCTTCAAACAACGTATGAATCAATGATATTTACAACATTAATCAATTGAAGATATTAAACAAAGAATTGGGGAAATTCTCAAAATTCATGATACAGTAATGTAACTATGTAAAACAAATCTGATGCGTTACTATGACACATTTATGTTCCTTATTGATCTTCATATAAATGATAACTATATAGTATTGATTTTTATAATACTATCCATAATTCCATGGTTACTTGATATTGATCTAACTTAAAAAGTAATAAATAAAACATTTCACACTTTTAATGAAATTCATTTCTTATATCTTATGGAATAATAATTGAATAGTTGAATTCATGAATTCATGAATTCATTGAAGCTAGACAACCATAGAAAACCTAGAAGCATTGGATGGCTGTGTAGTGAACAACAACACCAGTGGTGATAATCAAATGTATTTAACACAAAATTACAGAGTTACTTGGTAAAATAGAAAATCCATATAGTAAATCGTTAGTTTGCAAAATATCAATCTATTATATCAAACTGGACTGTTTCTGTTGCAATCATCAATCCATTGTCTCGCATTTCATTTTTCACACGTTTTCTTACAAATTGCATTGTGTTCCTGCTCTTTCTTTCTTGATCTTCCCCCATCTTCTGCTGTCAGACATTACGTTCTTTAATCACGTTATATATTACTTATATCAATGTAAGTAGCACGCACCACACACGTCCCCCCCTTTAAGGCAGTCGTTCTTGCGGTGGTTCATGCTCGTTGTGCCACATTCTTCGTCTCTGCAGTCTGTGCTACGCTCTCCGTCAAGATGTCGAGTTTGCGGTGCGCTGACCTCCATAGCTCCGTCAACCTGCAGGGGCAACAACGGCTGTTTCGTCCTATTGTAGAACTCCTCAGTAGTGCTCGTCCACGATCCTGCCTTGTGAAATCCGAACCCAGGACTTATGGAATACCTGAAAATATATGAGATTTAACTCTCATTTAAAAATTTATTGAATATAAACAAAAAAAGCAAATAATTAGGTTCATTATATTTAGATAAAATGATTTTTGGCTTGTAAAAAAAGGTGTGGGGGGGGGGGAAGGGCATGGGATTAGTCATCACCTAATACAGTATCAAATATAACTCAACAACAACTGAATAGATCGAATCACTTATTTTTTATTTATTTATTTATTATTATTACCATTAACTAAGCAATGAAGATCTTATCATTCATTACAGTATTCAAAGCTTGTTAAATACACGAAGCTTTAATGTTATCTCTTAATGATCGAAAGTGGATACCTTTGAAAGGCTTTTGTAAAATCATCAGTATAGGGTTATAGAGATAATTGTATATATTTTTTTATTGAGATTATGGATTGGTTGATGTTAGATTACTATTGAAAACCTGGAAGCAGTAAATAGCCATTCCATCCTTTTAAATGACTCCTCAGAAGTTCATATTGATGATACTAATCCGACAGATTTGAACCCAGGGGCCTTCGGTTTCGCACGCGAATGCTTAACTTCTAAACCATTTAGTCGGTATTCAACGGTGTTAATGTCTAACTCTAATCAATCCACAAAATTGCACGATCATCTTCTGTCTATAACAAGTATTATTTAAAGAAAGAAACCTCTTATAAGAATTAAAAGTTTGGCGAGACTCTAATTTATGGACAACCTTTGAACGAATCTTAAGCGACCTTGAGAAACATTAGCCAATCAGCAAACAGTCAGTACAGAGTAAAAATATGTTATACAAAACCAATGAAATAAAGTGGATACACTTCTCATACGTGGTTCAAAAAACTCGTCAAGGTCAGAAAGAAGTTCAGAGGTGCTAAAATCGTAATGCATGCAGTAGAGGAAATCATTCATACGGCTACAGTATAGTCGGCCTCTGGAGCCATGATAAAGTCTCAAAAACTCTTTCAGCCTCGACTACATAGCTTCTATATTGTTTATGTGGACTCCAGTTGTTGAGTGCACAAAATGCCACTTGTGGATAACTACACGATGCACATGACCAAGCCTATGTAGGAGTCTGTAGGCTCTCCAAACATCCGTATATTTTGTAGTACCTGACTGCAGCCAATGTTGCTGGTGCCTTTATTATCCAGTTTGCAATAATTATCGTAATTTGCCTTAGTTAGGAATTATATACGGAGTTTTCATCACGAACTGACATCAGCTATAATGCCAGAAATTTATTTAGCCAAATGGATGAAAGGCTTTCGCGTTAAAATCCAAGATCTATTATCTTTTACCTGATTGATTCGTCCACAAATTATAGTCTCGCCGTTTTATTTGTTATAGCCGCTCAATTATCATGTTTTGTACTAAATTCTCTGTGAACCGACCGTACATTAGCATTAGGCACTGAAGTCGACGCCGTAACCTTGAAATCTCTAAAACGCTTCTGATTGGCTCGTTCATAAATTAGAGTCTCGCCAAAAGTTTCAATTATAAGACTTAGTTCTTATAATGATTAGAGTGATATTGTAAAGAAATAGAGATTTCAAGTAAATCCATTCTATTCTAACTAATTGTTTCATATTAAATCTAACAGAATATTGGGAGACTTCAAATAGCATGGGAATGACAATTATCTAAAACAAAACTCTACATGAGATCTATATCATAATGAATAGTAAATCTAAGTTGTTTCTTCATATTTGTCAAGTTGTATAGACCATCTATGAAGAATATACAACAATCTATTTATCTTGGGGTTATATAGGTCTCTAAATAAAAACACACCATCTCTATTTGTTTTAATTATATGTATATCTATATATCTCATAACTGACATGTTAGAACATGATAATGTAGACAGTGAATAACGTCTCTATTCGTTTGTTTCGCTTATTCTGAAGTTGGAAACAAAAAATGTATTTCTCATGTATCTTTCTATCAACAATCAACAATCATAATCTATCATCTTTGCATGTAAGTCAAACTGAATGATGTGAACTGTTATAGATTTGAACTATAAGAATGGCGCCAACTAAAATATGTTTTGGCATAATGTCAGTCAATTAATATGAGCATAATAGCGTTCTAGTGTAATTTTTTTCTGGTTTATGTTTTTTTTCTAGCGAGTTGGTTTTCTATAGTATGCGGCCGCCAAATTCCATATCTAACCCCCCTTCTTTATCCGGGCTTGACACCGGCAGTAATTTCAGAGGGGGCTCCATATGGAGTTAATATAAACATCATGTATAAGTTGAATAGCTTAATCAATTCAAATTAGTCAAATAGACTGAATTGTTTCAAAAAGAGATTGTATACAAGTTAATTTCCTCCTTTTAACTTTCTAGTGACCATATAGGATTTATTATTGTAGTTTAATGTAAAAACATTTGACAGTTTTAATGACAGTTGAATAAATAGAAAAAAATGAGGGGGTGGGGAGTCAAAATTAAGTGTACCTGTCAGAATATGATTTTCTTAGTTTATATTCATGATTTACGCTTGTTATTGTTCATGGTGGAGTATAGGTCAACCACTAACTAGTATTCTCTATTCAACCTTAACCTGTGCATTCATTTCCAGTTCTTTCCAGTTGTTATTCATTCTTTTCATATATGTGTTTACAATTCCCGATGTAGTGTGTTCTTTGATGTTTCTATTTTTAAGTTTCTTTCCAAGTTTGTGCTTGCTTAGTGATGCAATTTGATGATGATGATGATGATGATGATGATGAGGTTGTGAATCTTCATCGATTGAGATGGTTGGGCCACGTGTTGCGTATGCTTGAACACTGATTGGAGATGGTTTGAAGAAAGTTAGAGGCGGCCAAACCAAAACGTGGCATCAGTCCATAAAGTCACTAACTTCTGGTCTGAGTCATGTTGGTAGATGCAGACTACTTGGTTGGGGTCCGTGTGACTATCGTGACCAATGGTTGGAGACTCTGGGTGACATGGCTCAAAATCTATCATAATGGCGTCGGTGTATACACTCTTTGTCTTCTCTTAAACTATGAGATTAAAATCGCTTTCTTTCTACGTACTAATTCTTTCTTCCTGTACTATATCCTTATTGCAATCTTCTGCTTTGTGAACTCTTCTCCTCTAAATAGTTCTTGTTCTAATCTTTTTAACGTTACTCAATTCGCCTGAGAATATTTTATGATGTAATCACATTTCATAAGTTGACCTAAACTGAACCATCATTAAAAACCTGGCAGCATTGAACGGCCGTTTCGTCCTAGGCCGGGACTCCACAGTAGTGCACATCCATGATCTTGCACTTGGGACTCGAACCCAGGATCTTTGGTTTTGTGTGAGGAGTTGTGGATGTGCAATAATACATAACAAAAAAATCTCATATCACATTGAATGTATTTATCACTCAATTTTAACGAGTAGAAGTGAAAAAAGTAACAACATTGTTTTATGAGCGTAAACTAAGTAAAAATTGTGCTTGTCATAGTCATTCCAAATAAATGAAACATCATCAGTCAATTAAAGCTAAACTACCGTGGGAAACCTGGAAACACTGAACGACCGTTTTATCCTATTATAACACTTGTAAGCAATGTACATCCACAATTTCATACACCAAAATCAAGGATCCTGGGTTCGAGTCCCAAGTGCAGGATCATGAATGTGCACTACTGAGGAATCCCACAATGGGACAAAACAGTCATCTAGTGTTTCCAGGTTTTCCTTAACGTTCTAGCTTTAACTGACTCATGATTTCAACCATTAAAAAGTTACTATAATCTCTACAAATACCCCTTTTTGATTTCAATATTAATTAAACAGTTTCACTTACTCTTCAATTATCATACATAAGTCTAATTGAAACAAACTACTAGTGATGCTGTTAATTAGTTTCCATTTTTGGAAGGTAGACAGTCACTAAGTGTTGTGATAAATATGCGTTTTTTTTAAATTTTCTGTATCTGAAATGTTCATGATAATCCCATGACGGTTTAACGCAATCATAATCCTATTTTAATCCTTTACAGGGTGTTTAATGTTTTTTCTTCCCTTGTGAAATGCCTTTTCGTTGGTTAATTTCATAAGAAAATCAATTTCTGAAATAGGCATTCAGTACTGTAATTTTTGTTGTTGTTGTTGTTGTGTTTGTTTACAAAAACAACGGAGATTAAGGTGGTCAACAACGAAAAAAACTCACTATTCACAGCATGTAAATCAAGCCGATTTAACTGAAAGTTAGTTTTATGTAAGAAGACGGAATTCTAAGGTAGTAACAAGAAAATTCTTTCAAATCCAGTTCAGATAGATTTACGTCTTTGATTTGTTCATATTAAGCTGTAAAATAAATGTAAAAAAATGATATCAACATAAGCCGATAGATCAATCACTATGCCAATTTTAGTTTTAATGTGTTAACACTAGTAATACATTAATCAGAAGGGATTTTATGGAGATTTTAGTAATTTTATAGTTGAATTCCTGAGTCAATTGAAGCTAGACCACCATGGAAAATCTAGAACCATTGGATAGCCGTTTCGTCCCTAGTATGTGACTCCTCAGCAAAGCGTATCCACGATCCCGCCGCGCGAGATTCGAACCTAGGACCTATCAGTCCTCATCTGATAATAATCATCGTATGCTCACTGGTGGCTGGTTTCAAGAGGTATTTCCTGGAGTTCTAGTGATAAGCAGTAACCAGTGGAGTTCAACCATGTCAGTTATGAGATAGTAACTCACTGATGACAGTGGTGGATGTGTCGCTTCATTTTGTGGATTAGTTGAAGTTACACATTAACACCGTTGAATGCCAACTGGTTCAGTGGTCTAGTGGTTAAGCGTTGGCGGGCAAGACTGATAAGTCTTGGATTCGAATCTCAACAAGGTGGGGTCGTGGATTCGCACTGTTAAAAGAGTTCCACAATAGAATGAGTTAGCCGTCTAGTTCTTCCAGGTTTTCTATATTAGTCTAACTTTCATTGACTCATAAATTCAACAATTAAATGAATAATTTTGTTTAAAACATTCTAATTAGAATTTCTTTTTAAAAGAATAAGACAATGAAACAGTAAATACATTTTTACATTACAGTTTATAGTTCTAACAACAACAAAGGTATGCATACATTTCGAGGTAGATATGAGGGTTTACATAAAATATAAGATAGCTAGCAATTTCCTGTCAGCATATTATAGATATGTATATTCATTTGATGGACTGTGTTTAGTATTCATTATACCAGTTATGAGATAGTAACTCACTGATGACAGTGGTGGATGTGTCGCTTCATTTCGTGGATTAGTTGAAGTTACAGATTAACACCGTTGAATGCCAACTGGTTCAGTGGTCTAGTGGTTAAGCGTTTGCGCGCAAGACTGATAAGTCCTAGATTCGAATCTCACGAGGTGGGGTCATTGATTCGCACTGTTAGAAGAGTTCCACAATAGAATGAGTTAGCCGTCTAGTTCTTCCAGGTTTTCTATATTAGTCTAACTTTCATTGACTCATAAATTCAACAATTAAATGAATAATTTTGTTTAAAACATTCTAATTAGAATTTCTTTTTAAAAGAATAAGACAATGAAACAGTAAATACATTTTTACATTACAGTTTATAGTTCTAACAACAACAAAGGTATGCATACATTTCGAGGTAGATATGAGGGTTTACATAAAATATAAGATAGCTAGCAATTTCCTGTCAGCATATTATAGATATGTATATTCATTTGATGGACTGTGTTTAGTATTCATTATACCAGTTATGAGATAGTAACTCACTGATGACAGTGGTGGATGTGTCGCTTCATTTCGTGGATTAGTTGAAGTTACAGATTAACACCGTTGAATGCCAACTGGTTCAGTGGTCTAGTGGTTAAGCGTTTGCGCGCAAGACTGATAAGTCCTAGATTCGAATCTCACGAGGTGGGGTCATTGATTCGCACTGTTAGAAGAGTTCCACAATAGAATGAGTTAGCCGTCTAGTTCTTCCAGGTTTTCTGTATTAGTCTAACTTTCATTGACTCATAAATTCAACAATTAAATGAATAATTTTGTTTAAAACATTCTAATTAGAATTTCTTTTTAAAAGAATAAGACAATGAAACAGTAAATACATTTTTACATTACAGTTTAGAATTACAACAACAACAACAACAACAAGGGTATGCATTCATTTCGAGGTAGATATGAGGGTTTACATAAAATATAAGATAGCTAGCAATTTCCTGTCAGCATATTATAGATATGTATATTCATTTGATGGACTGTGTTTAGTATTCATTATACCAGTTATGAGATAGTAACTCACTGATGACAGTGGTGGATGTGTCGCTTCATTTTGTGGATTAGTTGAAGTTACACATTAACACCGTTGAATGCCAACTGGTTCAGTGGTCTAGTGGTTAAGCGTTGGCGGGCAAGACTGATAAGTCTTGGATTCGAATCTCAACAAGGTGGGGTCGTGGATTCGCACTGTTAAAAGAGTTCCACAATAGAATGAGTTAGCCGTCTAGTTCTTCCAGGTTTTCTATATTAGTCTAACTTTCATTGACTCATAAATTCAACAATTAAATGAATAATTTTGTTTAAAACATTCTAATTAGAATTTCTTTTTAAAAGAATAAGACAATGAAACAGTAAATACATTTTTACATTACAGTTTATAGTTCTAACAACAACAAGGGTATGCATTCATTTCGAGGTAGATATGAGGGTTTACATAAAATATAAGATAGCTAGCAATTTCCTGTCAGCATATTATAGATATGTATATTCATTTGATGGACTGTGTTTAGTATTCATTATACCAGTTATGAGATAGTAACTCACTGATGACAGTGGTGGATGTGTCGCTTCATTTCGTGGATTAGTTGAAGTTACAGATTAACACCGTTGAATGCCAACTGGTTCAGTGGTCTAGTGGTTAAGCGTTTGCGCGCAAGACTGATAAGTCCTAGATTCGAATCTCACGAGGTGGGGTCATTGATTCGCACTGTTAGAAGAGTTCCACAATAGAATGAGTTAGCCGTCTAGTTCTTCCAGGTTTTCTGTATTAGTCTAACTTTCATTGACTCATAAATTCAACAATTAAATGAATAATTTTGTTTAAAACATTCTAATTAGAATTTCTTTTTAAAAGAATAAGACAATGAAACAGTAAATACATTTTTACATTACAGTTTAGAATTACAACAACAACAACAACAACAAGGGTATGCATTCATTTCGAGGTAGATATGAGGGTTTACATAAAATATAAGATAGCTAGCAATTTCCTGTCAGCATATTATAGATATGTATATTCATTTGATGGACTGTGTTTAGTATTCATTATACCAGTTATGAGATAGTAACTCACTGATGACAGTGGTGGATGTGTCGCTTCATTTTGTGGATTAGTTGAAGTTACACATTAACACCGTTGAATGCCAACTGGTTCAGTGGTCTAGTGGTTAAGCGTTGGCGGGCAAGACTGATAAGTCTTGGATTCGAATCTCAACAAGGTGGGGTCGTGGATTCGCACTGTTAAAAGAGTTCCACAATAGAATGAGTTAGCCGTCTAGTTCTTCCAGGTTTTCTATATTAGTCTAACTTTCATTGACTCATAAATTCAACAATTAAATGAATAATTTTGTTTAAAACATTCTAATTAGAATTTCTTTTTAAAAGAATAAGACAATGAAACAGTAAATACATTTTTACATTACAGTTTATAGTTCTAACAACAACAAAGGTATGCATACATTTCGAGGTAGATATGAGGGTTTACATAAAATATAAGATAGCTAGCAATTTCCTGTCAGCATATTATAGATATGTATATTCATTTGATGGACTGTGTTTAGTATTCATTATACCAGTTATGAGATAGTAACTCACTGATGACAGTGGTGGATGTGTCGCTTCATTTCGTGGATTAGTTGAAGTTACAGATTAACACCGTTGAATGCCAACTGGTTCAGTGGTCTAGTGGTTAAGCGTTTGCGCGCAAGACTGATAAGTCCTAGATTCGAATCTCACGAGGTGGGGTCATTGATTCGCACTGTTACAAGAGTTCCACAATAGAATGAATTAACCGTCTAGTTCTTCCAAGTTTTCTATATTAGTCTAACTTTCATTGACTCATAAATTCAACAATTAAATGAATAATTTTGTTTAAAACATTCTAATTAGAATTTCTTTTTAAAAGAATAAGACAATGAAACAGTAAATACATTTTTACATTACAGTTTAGAATTACAACAACAACAACAACAACAAGGGTATGCATACATTTCGAGGTAGTTATGAGGGTTTACATAAAATATAAGATAGCTAGCAATTTCCTGTCAGCATATTATAGATATGTATATTCATTTGATGGACTGTGTTTAGTATTCATTAGTATCTTCTATATTGATTCAGTCTATAGTAAAGGAACTTAATCAACACTTTCTTTAATACTAACTAATATATATATTAATGTGTCTGGAGACTATTTCAATAATTAATTTAATTATTAACTTATCATGTATGAATTAGTAGTATCATTTATTCATTTGAATAATTTAATTTCCTTTCTTTATTTATCTATTTCTACTTCAATGAAATGTATCCTTTATAACTATACAGAGAGAGGGAAAGAGCGATAGATAGGTAGCGAGAGCGAGAGCGAGAGAGAGAGAGATGGATACATACTTATTAGAACCATCATTGTTCTACTCAATGTATTGAGTCTTTTAAGGTATAGAATGTTCTATATTACTTGTGTAATTCATCAATGAATATCTACATCTATATATATATATATATATCAATGATGGGAATGAATACATCGTCTCATAGTGTACATATATACTCTTTGTCTGATTCCTTTCAATCGATAAAATCCAAAATAAGCTAATTGTTTATTCCCCCCTCTTTTTTCATTATTCTTCCTTGTTTGATTGGAATATTTTCATTAACTAGCCTTTTTCCTTCTTTTATGCTTGAAAGAAAAAAAAGAAGTTATTGTCGTTGTCTTCGTTGTCCTCGTCGTCGTCGTTGTTGTTGTTGTTGTCGTTTTACTTCTCTACTTTGTCATGTTTCTTTTTTGTGTTTTTTTCTAAAAAAAACACATAGTGGTCTATAATTATCCGATATTGTTGTCGTTGTTGTTGTTTTTCTCTCTCGTTATTTTCTTTTTTTTCATTATTGAATATTTTTCACATTTTCATTCTTGTATATTCTTTTCCTGTTTTACTTATTCTCCTTCTTATCACAAATATAAAAAAAAAGAGAACAGTTTTGTTTATTTAAAGAGTTTTAAATATGACAGAGTTATTATTATCGTTTATTGTAGAAAGAGAATAAAAGACAACAGTCACCACTAGTAGTAGGAGTAGTGATAATAATAATAATAATAACTCTATTGTTATTATAACCATTATCATTAACATCATCATTATTTGTGAACATCGTCACCAACGCTATTCCTACCTACCTACCTACCTACCTACCTACCTCTCTCTCTCTCTCGCTCTCTCATTCTTTGTGGCTCTCTCATCACTTTTATATCTTCTCATTCAAAAACTCGTTGATTTAGATTTTTTCAAGATTTACAATTGTATACATGTTAAAAGGAGTCAGTTCAACTTAACAACTGTGTGATTATGTCGTTTAACATACAAACAGTTATATCCATATATAATGTAAATGTACATACATGTATTACTTCTTGTACATGTACATTAAATGACTCATAATGATGATAATTATAAGGAGGAAAAAAGAAAAGAAAAGAAAAATAAGATGTAGCATAGAAGTGGAATATATGAAGATAATGTCTGTTCATTACATAGATTTACATTCATGTATTGGTTAAATTATCACATATACATATATATATACATGATCATTAAATGTTAGTTAATTTAACTAGAATAGAATATTGAAGTATCACTGTATTCATCAATGGGAAGATTCAAGTAAAACAATATCAAGTGAATTAAACTTCAACCCATTGCACAAGCAAGTGGCTATCAGGACTCAGTAGTGAAGTGGATAACGCGATGGCGTTTGAAGCGGACGGTACTGAGTTCGAGTTCCAGAGTGAACATCAACTCTGAGATGCAGGTACATCCAGCTGACGAGTCCCAAATAGGATGAAACGTGCGTCAAACTGGATTCCACTGCTAGCCACTATCCATCTTTGCTTATAATGCTTGTAAATTAAGGCTATATCGAGGCATACGCACAGTATGCACATATGCCAATAACAGACTGATCAATTTCAATCCTAAAACATCAATGGGAAGATTCAAGTAAAAACAATATCAAGTGAATTACTGTATTCAGTTTCGAAATGGGCAAGAAGCTTGATGGTATGTATTAGTCCTGGCAATGATTGTCATTCAGTTGATTGAACGTTCTTTTGAAAGAGTCGATGAATGGAGCCTTGAATATATATAATGAATTTCACTCGTTAATGATTCGATAGGAAAATCGATAGCTGTTAGCTAACATGTAATTTATTCTTAGCTTATGAACTTTTTTAGAGTATCCTAGTAAATTCTCTATTTTGGAAGAGAAGAAAAATGAGGGTATATTAGGTGAAAATTTATCACTGAATAATTTGAAAACTGTATTCATGTCACCTTTAGTTCTTCGATATGACAATGGGAATATGTTTAGCTTAGCTAGTCGAACATCATACGGGAGCTTCTTTATTCCAGGAATCAGCTTAGCTGTTATTCTCTAGAACTTTTCCAAAAGTTCACTGTTTTCTTTTTTGCATTAGTTAGAGTTAGTTTACAAATATATGAGAATGTCATTATTAATCTGCTCATTAGTATTCTGTTTGGAATATGTGTAATACATAAACTAGCAAAATTACTTCAATCAATGTTATGAAGACCATCGTATAAGATCACAAAAAAAAGAACATCGTCCATAAAGTAAACTGTTCCAACTGCGGAAAACACTACACACAACAAATTAGACGTTCTCATCATCTTCACCCAAACAAACATCAATTAGTGGTCGAACGCCATTATTTGTCAATAATTGGACGACCCATGTGAACAATTGTGTAAACAAATCCGACTGGAGCATTATCGAAATCCTGAACAGTATAATTTTTAAAAGTTTGGCACACAGGTCAGTCAACGGTAAAAGATCACATCAAAACGAATCTAATCTATCAACAAATCAGGAAAATCATGAGCAAACCTAGGATCAAAATCAGATCAAAGCGAGAGACAATCAAAGTAAGAATTCAGACAATGGCAGGTTAAGTGTCTAGATTGGCCAATCAAAACCATGGTCAATAGGATAAGGTGTTAGTTATACAAGAAGAAGCTTGAATGCCTCACTTCTTTCTGATGATTATTCTGATGTTGTTCAGTAAAACAATAAAATCATTATTATTATTATTAAACCATCCAACACACAGAACGAAACTCCGTCAAAACTATCAATTTGAGATACGAATCTTCTGAAGAATTTAGTTGTCGAGATTGTTGAATTTCATTGAAATCATGAATTGATCTAAGTTAGACCACCACTGAAAATCTGGAAGCACTTGATAACTGTTTCGTCTTCGTTTAAGGATGCTATACTAGGACGAAACGACCGTCCAGTACTTCCAGGTTTTCAATCGTGATCTAACTTAGATCATATCATGATTCTAACAAAGATAACTACTGATGAAAGGGCTCATTATACAAAACATCAATATGTAATTAGTATAACCTATACAGGTTTTTTGAAATTTCCTAATTATTCGAAATACAAATAATTTGTGAATGGATGTTAATATGAAAATTTCATGTTGTAAGTTTACACGGAATTTATACAAAAAGTAATAAACGTTTAACTCATTAAGTAACATGATATATCCTGGGTTTGAATCTCGTGGGAGGCGGGATTGTGGATGCATGTTACTGACGAGTCCTACAATAGGACGAAACGACCATCCAATGCTCTCAGGTTTTCTATGGTGGTCTAACTTTAAATGACTCATGATCTCAACTATTAAAATTACTAAAATGTTATGTCTCTCACAGATTTACTTCCTTTGTTAGAGATGGGAATTCTATTTTTGATAAGCAGACAGCAACCAGGTAGGTATATAAGTACATAGGTAGATATATATATGTGAATAGATTTGAAAAAGGAAAAAAAATTTTTTCCTTTTGTTGTTTTACTTTCATTTTTGTTGTTGATAAATTGATGTTTAGTCAAGAACGATCATCGAAATCTCTTGAAAGTGAACATAAAAGTAAAATAAATCAAACTGTTTAAAATGAATTTTAATGTTGAATTGGCGACAAATCTGTTGTTTTGTGGTAGTCGATCTTCAGCATAATCCTTAAGCTTCGGCATACTATTCGTCCTGATGACTGTCACTAGATAACGCCACAATGGTATATTAATCAGAAGGCAAATATGAAGTGTTGATTAAGTTTATCATTGCACCACACACAGATCACCAAAATCACGTGTACGCTAAGCAAGCATGTAAGAGTAGTGCCGAAAAGCAAGTGGGCCAATGAGTAAGCGGGAGAACAGGATTAAAATGTTTATGTATATATCGTGAAATGAATGAATCGTTGAATCAATTAAGTGACAAACAGTGAGGCTAGCAGCTTGAATAAATGTGTAGGCAGTAACCAATGCTCAAACATACATATTCATACAAGTGCAAAAATACTAAAGATACAATGATATAAGATAAGTTGTTACAGTACGAATGACTCTGTTCGTTAAATAAGTTAACAAATGAGCTTAGCCGAATTAAATGTGAACAAACTTAATTGCTCCGTGAGCTACTATGGTTTATTTTATTATCAATTCGATGTATAGTGCTCAGTTTTCAATAGGATTTCAGCTATAGAATGATAAACTAGCACACATTTAGTGCAAATAATTGTCAACTAATTTGTATTACGTAATCATCCATAGAATTTTTGTATTGTTAGATTATAGAGTTGAATATTGATATTTCTTACTATTGTTGTTAATAACTGTTGTGTTAAATTTACATACGTACATACGCCTGTTAACCCCAATCGAGTATAGGCCGACGACCAGCGTTCTCTAATACACTCTGTCCTGGGCCTTCCTTCCCAGTCCTGTCCAATTTTTGTTCATTTTTCTCATGTCTGTCTCCATTTCTCGGCGTAATGTGTTCTTTAGTCTTTCTCTTTTCCTTTGGCCTTGAGGATTTCATTTGAGGACTTGCCTTGTGACATAGTTAGGTGATTTTCTCAATATGTGTCCTATCCACTTACAACGTTTCTTCCTAATTTCTTCCTCCGCTGGGATTCGGTTTGTTATATTTTATGAAAGTGAATAATAAACTTTAATAGAATATTGTATATTTCCTAATACAATGAACGAAATAATCAGGTATAAGGTAACAGATCTCAGATTTCGGCGCAAAATTCACTTATCCATTTAGGCAAGTAAAGTTTTGGCATTATAGCTAATGTCAGTTCATGATGAAAACCCTAAATCTAATTCCTAGCCTTAACCATTAACTGTAAATCATAATCCTCATTTTATTGTAGTTATTAGGTGAACACCCTCAAGGTCACTTGAGTGTTGCTCAAACGTCGTCCATAAATTATAATCTCATCAACAATTTTTCATGACTTAATGAATAAGTACATCAAGTACACTGAACAAAACATTGACATTGACGAACTCAATATGAAGCTTTTGATAAGTCTATCTATTTAAAGAAATAGTCGATTGTAGGACTCCTCAGCATTGCGCATCCACGACCCCGCTTCGTGGGATTCGAGCCCATTTATTTTGATTAAGATTGATTTTATTTATTTATTGATTTTTTACAACGGAAATAAATATGAAATAAGCCTAGGATGTTGATGGGAAACTTGTAGTGTCAGTTACTATGTTAATCCCATATAACTTATTTTAGCTTATGCATAGGTCAATTCATTCATTCTTCTTGAGTCACTTTTGACCTTGTTAATTACCCGCTTATCAGACTTGAATGTCTTTATATGAGTGTATATGTGTGCACTTCGTATCTCATTTACCACATATCTGTAGTCTACTTTTGTGTCACTAAAAATATCGATTAACGCTTGATTAAATGGAGTTGGTTCACACGCCTTCTCCACCATATCTCATTTTGCTCTGCTCTCTTCTCGTCCCTTCCTTCTCTTCATTTCTCTGATTGTCTGCCCAGATCAGTGAGTGTAGATGAAGGATTAACATCGACTTACTTCATATACACTTCTTAAGCATGAATTGATATCACCTAGTAAATTATAAAACACCAAGATATTATTGAAACAGTTTTCTTGTCCTAGTATGTTATTCATAAAGAGTGAAAATAGGTAATTGAATAAGTAATAGAATATAACATTCTGTTCCATAATGTGTATAATATATTCGAAACCATTTAGTCTCACTTTAAAATAGATCTTCGGTAAACTATTACAGTCATGTAATGCCATCAATGATTGTTGTATTACTCTCAACATATGGATTCGGTCAGTAATAACTTATCACTGGAAATTCGGATCATTCATCTTGGAGCGTAATACAATTGACCAATTAGTTAGTTTGTTTATATGAATACATTAAAAATTTTTTTATGTAAATTGCCCCCCCCCTCCAAAGAAAACTTTGTTATAAACAATTTCGCATTATCATTCAACTAGTTAAATAGTAAAAAGAAACATTAAAACACCCCAATAGTTTTTAAAAAAATAATTGTTTTTATTATCAGAAGGGGGGAGATTTTAGTAGCTTTAATGATTGAATTCATAAGTCAATTGAAACTAGGTCATCATGAAAAACCTGGAAGCACTGGACTGATGTTTCGTCTTATTGTGGGACTCCTCAGTAGTGCACATCCACAACCCTGCATGTGGGACTCTATAGAATTCATCAACTTATTAAGGTCTAAAGAAGGTTAGGGTTTTTCATCATAAACTGATATCAGCTATAAGAATAAAATGTTATTTCATCATACAGATGAATGAATTTCGCTCTACAATCAAACACGCTCTGTCTTCACTCTGATTGATTCATCTATGAGCGATAGTCTTATTGACAAACCGTGAAGTTAAGTAGAATAATCAAATACTAACATTGATTATATCTACTAACAGTAATTATAGTATAGTTTATTCATTATGTAATGGTTAATATAGTTAGGAATTCACAGCTTAAATGATTTACATTAAGATTTATCAGTTACTTATCATCGACTAGAGAATTTTTATCAAAGGTCTTCGTTAACATCGTAGTAAGTTCTCTTCATTAATCAATCGGTTCGAATACCGTTATGATATAAATCTGAACGGTGTTTGAAATGAGAAGGCAGGTAATGAGAAGTGGTAAGTACAGTTTATTCGAGGATAGCCCGTATAACAAAGCTATAAGCAAATCGATCGAATTCGTAACAGAAAGCAGAATAAGTATATTTCAGCAATTACATAGGGAAATTTATGGGTAAATGATATAAAGGCACAGCAAGGCAAAGGGAAAGTACAGTAATATGGTTTGAGTACATACATAGATGAGGAGGAGGATGAATCATCGAGTGATATATAAACAATCAACATTTTAGCTCGAGTCTGTCATGTGTTCTAGTGATGATAATGGTACAAAGGAAGTAAGTGAATCAAAAGGGTTTAACCAACATTTAACCATAATCGTAATTGGTTGTCGGATGATAGTTGCTATAATATTAATTTACTTTACTAGTAAAACAATGTTAACGAATAACTGAACAAAAATATAGAATCAAACTAAATTCGGTAACTCCTTAACTAAATCTAGTGATTTTTTATTATTGTATACCGTATTGTATACAGTACACTTTTTTTTGCGGGGATGGAGGGGGGCGGAGTAGGGGTGGGTAACTCCTTTTATTTACCAAATACATCTATTGTCTACAAAACTAAACTGCAATGTACATCAATCAATTTTCTTTTTTTTTTTAACGTACACAACTTGTCATTTCATGTTAATAGCTATTTTAAGAGTTAAGTATTGCTTATTTGTTGTTGTTGTTGTTGTTGTTTAGCTTATTTGTATCCACATTCTATAAGTGACAATGATGTGCATAGAAACAGTTCCAATGTGAAACAACATCTCGAATATTCTAATGACTACCATTTAAAATGTTAATTTACTAGAATTACATGTTTTAAATGGGTGTGTAATGGTTTGATTGATATATTATATAAAGAAACGATTGAAGTGGTGTAATAAATACTTGTAAATGGATGTTTACAGGGGTTTGACATATTTCATAGATGTTTTGTATTGAATAGTTTTATTTCATTTAGGGTTGATTAGAAAGGAAAGTTTCCAAAACAAAAACAAAAAAAAATAGATGGTCAATTCTTTGAAGAATAACATTCTGAGTCAAACATCCTAAACTAATGAAACTACATAAATGTCATCGTATAATTCAACTGTGTTAAATGATTTTGAGATAGTGAAGAAGATTTGTAACACAATTGGATGATTTTGATAGAATTTTGTTCTTTGAAGTAGATAGTTTGATTGTGAAGCTTTCAGCATTCTTTTCGAACAACATCATCAGTACAAACTTCAAATAGAAGTGAAAACTTCACGATAGCTGGAGGATAATTACATTTCAGGGATTATTGAATGATTGTATTATCCCATTTCAGAACTTTACATCAGTTTATAAACAGTAATTTCAGCTTATGTAATCAGCTTGATACATTCATATTACTAAATTATCATTCATATTTATTTATATTTATTCACATCAGGAGGGTTTTTGTGGATATTACAGTAATTTCAATAGTTGAGATCCTGAACTAATTGAAGCTAGAAAATTATGGAAAACCTGGAAGCACTGGACGGCCGATTCGTCTTATTGCGGGACTCCACAACAGTGCCAATTATTTTTAATCACATTATATTAATAATTGAGATCAATTTCATAGATTAGTTGAAGTTAGACATTAACATCGTTGGATGCTGGCCGGTCGGCTCTGTGGTCTCGAGGTTAATCACTCGCATTCGAGACTGATAGGTTCTGGATTCAAATCTCGTGAGGCGGGATCATAGATGCTCATTGCTGAGTAGTCCCACTGTAGGACGAAACGGCCATCGAGTGCTTCCAGGTTTTTCATGGTGGTCTAGTTTCAATTGACTCATGATCTTAACTATTAAAATTTATTTTATAATAAAGATATTTCCGACGAATTAATACTCATTGATTTCTCACTCATCTAATAAATTTTTAATGTACTATAAGTGGAAGAAAGAAGACTTCATTGAATTCAACTTTTACTTATTTATTAGAAGGGGTTTGTGGAGATTTTAGAAATTTTCACAGATTGAAATCATGAGTCAGTTGAAGCTAGACCACCATGGAAAACCTGGAAGCACTGGACGGCCGTTTCGTCCTAGTATGGGACTCCTCAGCAGTGCACATCCACGATCCCGCACCCCGTGGGATTCAAACCCAGGACCTACTGGCTTTGCGCGCGAGCACTTAACCATTAGACCACTGAGCTGGCATCCAACGGTGTTTTACTCCAGTTGTTATTCATCCTTTTCATATCGACTTCTATTTCCCAACATAATCTGTTCTTTGGCCTTTTTCTTTTCCGCTTCCCTCCAGGATTCCGAGTTATGGTTTATTTCATAATGTAGTTTAATGATTTACATCATTCAACTTTTATATCAATACTATTCATTGTGTGTATGTTTTATTTTTGTAAAGAGTCAAAGAAAGAAATAGAAGATACATGTCAAAAATGGAAGTATCCATGTTGATTTTCACGTTTTCTTTTTTGTTTCTTCCCCTTTTGATGGTAATATTTAATGATGCGTTTTCATTTATACCTTCATATATACAAAAGACAAAAGAACATTGTGTGATATATTGAATGATATGACATAAAATACATAACATAAACTCGTTCAGATTAACCCCCCCCACACACACACACAAAAGAAAATTGGAAACGTATTTCTACTTCCCTACTGTTTTGTCATGATCACCATCACTATAAGGACCATAGTTGTGTCGAAACGATTATGTAATATATATCACAATACAAGAATGTTAAGATACGTTTAGTTTTCGTTTTTTGTCATTATACCACATTTGTGACAGATTACATAATCTAATAGATTCTTGTCTAGATTATTATCTCTTATAATTTTACAATACAATAATTAAGATAGATTTTTTCACTAGCCAGAAGTTAAAATATACTTATTCCTTGTTTTTATAGAAGAATATCTATGTGTATTTTACGTTTAGATTCAAAGTGAATTAGTTCTATTTAGGCAAAGATGTAAAGTGGGTAGGAATGGATTCTATGACTTGCGTTCCGTCTAATTTAGGACTCGTCAACTGGATGTACTTAGATTTCAGAGTTGATGTTCAATCTGCGACTAAAACTTAGTAACTTTAGCTTCGAACACTATTGCGTTATCTACTTAGCTAATAAGTCTTGATAGTCACTTGCTTGTTCAATGAGGTGAAGTTTAAATTCACTTGGTATTGTTTAATTGAATCTTCCCATTGCAAAAGCAAGTGGCTATCAGGACACAGTAAATTAGTGGATAATGCGATGGTACTTGAAGCAAACGGTACTAAGTCTCAGATGCAGGTACATCCAGGTGGCGAGTCCTAAATAAAGACACTTCTTTTTTCACTTATTTTAGCAAAACTTGAACCTTAGTTGTATATTCGATGTTGACTCAATGAATAACACTAATCGGCCATAAATCTGTAAATAAGGCTTCATGATACTTACTTGCTTGCTTACTTACTTACTTACTTACTTACTTACTTACTTACTTACTTACTTACTTACTTACTTACTTACTTACTTACTTACTTACTTGCTTACTTACTTACTTACTTGCTTACCTAGATGCTTACTAACGCCTGTTACCTTCAAAGGAACGTAGGCCGCCGACTAGCATTCTCCACACTAGTTTCATTATGATCTGTGTTAAATCAACTTATTAACTTTGATTCTTATTTCCATGATATACTTGTTTGGCATACATTGAGAAATATTAACAACCTGTTTAGAATACATGACACATTCTAATCATTTATACTTGTCACTAATAATACAATATAGTTAACCATGAATATTCTGTCATCCTTATTAGATGTAAATGAGACATTATAATGATATGTGATATATATCCAAAAGAAGAGAAGAGAAAAGAAAAGCAAGTGTTAGATAACTAGAAAAGGAAAACAACAACAACAACATCACACTTAAAAACTTAAAATGGATAAATGAAAGTGTAGAGAATATAAATATCAACCATAAGTGATAATATATAAGGATATAGTTTATAATATAAACAGCATACACTCAAATTATCATTATTATTATTATTATGCGGTTTTTTTTGTAAGAAAGGGACGTTTGTGGAGATTATAGTAATTTGAATAGTTGAATTCATCAGTTGATTAAAGTTGAACCAACATGTACTCACTAGTGATTGAGTTTAAGAGGTATTTCCTAGAGTTCTAGTGAGAAACTATGATCAAAGGAGTTGTGAGATAGTAATTCATCAGAGACAATAGTGGAAAGTGGCTTAATTTCGTCGATTGTTTAAAGTTAGACATTAACACCGTTGGATAGCGGTTGGATCAATGATCTAAAGGTTAAATACACATCCTGGATTCTGCTATCTCATCTTTACTTATATAATATTGCATTAGTTGACATCATGAGTCAATTGAAGCTAGATCACCATGAGAAACCTGGAAACACTGGATGGTCGACTCATCATAGTATGTGACTCCTCACTGGCAGTGCGCATCCACGATCCAGCCCTTCCTCCGCGAGATTCGAACCTAGCACCTATCAATCTCGCGCGCGAGATGACCGGCCAGCATCCAACGGTGTTAATGTCTAACTTCAATCAATCCACGAAATGCAACGACACATTCACCATTATCTTCAGTCAGTTACCTTCTCGCAACAGCCCTGATTGAACTCCAATCATCACTACTTCTCACTAGAACTCCACGATATACCTCTTGAAACCAGTTACTAGTGTGCATATGTTGAATAATATCAGATATTATAATAATTTCAATCGTTGAGATCATTAGTTAATTAAAGCTAGATCATCATGAAATACTTGAAATCATTGGATAGTCCTTTTCATCTTATTGTTAAAACTCCTCAGTAGTAATATTCATTCATTTTCAATTCTAATTCATTCATCAATTTATTAGTTTCTAAACTAAACTGAATATAAATTCTTTATAGATAGACAGATGTTTATTCAAACTATGTGATTAACCATTATCCATTGAAGTAACATACAAAAAATCCTTTATTTCTCCTTTATTTATATTCTCCCTTATTTCCCCCCCCCCTTCAATTTATTCTCTCCCTTCTCTTTCTCTCTCTTTCTCTCCTTCTTAGACTAATGAGTCCACTTATTTAACATCTAATTAATAATTAAAGAATTAAAAATGAGAAGAACAAAACACCAAAATAAAAAAAATAGAGAAAAGAAACACACTAAATAGAACAAAGAATAAAATATAAACTAAATAAATAAAGAAAAAAAGAAAGAAAAAAATGGGAAAAAAAGAGAAAAACAAAAAGAAATCATATTCAACTAATAAATAAACAAAATAATAATTATCTATATCCACACCCAATTTTAATTGTATTAGTCTGTAATTTAATCGAAACAATCTTTAATATAGACATATATTCATTTCTTAGAAGAATACACTTACCTATACTCACTACTTATATATAGGCATATATATATATGAGCCAATGTGAGAAGTGTGTTTAATATTTTCTCATTGTTAATTAGATAAAGGGTTAATAAAGATTATGTAATGAATGGAATATAAATAGACATAGGATCAGATGGGGTTTTGTAGAGATTCTATTAATTTCAATGGTTGAGTTTATGAGTCAATTGAAGCTAGACCATCATGGAAAACCTGGAGAGATTGGACGGCCGTTTCGACCTAGTGTGAGACTTCTCAGCAGCGAATTGTTTGAAGTTAGGCATTAAAACCATTGGATACTGGCCGGCTCAATGGTCTAGATAAAAAGTGTTTGCGTGCGAGAATGATTGGTCCTGGGTTGGAATCTCGCTAGGCGGGATTGTGGATGTACATTGCTGAGGAGTTCCAGCGTAGGACGAAACGGTCATTCAGTGTTTCCAGGTTTTCCATGTTGACCTACATTCAATTGACTCGTGAATTCAACAATTAAATTACTATAATATCCTCTCTGATTGTAAACAGAGTTGTTTGAATATCATGATGTTTATATTCAAATGATGTTGTATTTTAACAAACTTACGTAATTACTTACGCCTATTATCCCTTGTGATGGAGCGTAGGTCTCTATCTAACTCTGTCTTGGGCAATAGTTTCCAGTTTGCTGTTCATCCTTTTTTCATGTCAATTCTCGATACAGTTTGTTCTTCGGCTTTACTCTTTTAAGTTTTCATTCAGGATTCTAAGTTTGAGGTTTGCCTCGTGATGTAATTTGATGATTTCTTTAAAGTATGTCGTATTCACTTCCATTGTCTTTTCCTGATTTCCACATTAGCTGTAAGCTGGTTTGTTCTCTCTCACAGTAGGCTGTTGTCAATGTTATCCGCCTAACGAATATTAATTATCTTACGTAAACAACTATTTATAAGTACCTGTACATTTTTGATGATGGTTGTAGTAGTCTTTGAGATTTCAGTTCCGTATAGTAGAACCATCTTAATGTTTGTATTGAAGATTGTGACTTTGATATTGACCGAAAGTTGTTTTAAGTTTCATATGTTCTTCAATTGTCTGAATGCTATCCTTGCTTTGCTAATCTTCGTTTTATTTCAACAAATAGTCAAATAGTTTATCTAATATCAAGATTATGAAGTAGAAGGTACATGAAAAATATTCAGCTGATAATTGTATCATGTATAAATTTACATTAAAGGCTGACTATAGACCCAAATATACATTACCAATGGTAAGGACTATTAACATTCAAATAAATAATCTTCAGTTTATCATCAATGATCCAACAAACTACCTGTAAAACACAACAAATACCTTGTGCTCATGAATCACATGAACAACAGTATTACCTATCAGACTATCATATAAATTATCAATATACTTACATTCAACCTTAATACAGGAAACCCATTTCTTTGCATACAATGATGTAGTCAATTACCGTTTTAATTTGATCTGTAACTACGACTAACTTAAATTCCAATAGTTGAAATCATCAGTGAATTGAAGGTAGACCACTATGGAAAACCTGGAAGCACTGCACAGTCGTTTCGTTCTATCGTGGGACTCTTCAGCAGTGCGCATCCACGATCCAGCCCCCCGAGAGATTCGAACCCAGGACTAAGCAGTCTCGTGCGCGTGCACTGAACCATTAGACCACTGGGCAGGCATCCTGTGCTGTTAATGTCTAAGTTCAACCAATCCACGAAATTGCATCACCGTACACCATTGTTTCCAGTGAGTTGATATCTCACAACAGACCTGGTTGAACTCCACCAGTCACGGCTTCTCACTATAACTTCAGAAAATGCCTCTTGAAGTCAGTCACTAGTGATAACTTAAATTCATCAAGAATTCATTACTGTTTAAGGGAAGAAAAAAACTAGACAAAACAGTTCAGGTTCAAAATAAAAAAGAACAAACTAAAAAGTATTGATAAGAACATCAATCAAAATGTATATTCCTTTTATATAAAATATGATTAGTATCTCTTATTCGCTTACTGTTTACAGTCAGTAACATAATAATATCGACTAGTTTTGTATTAACAACTGTTTCATAAATATCACATTTTATTATGAAAACAAGTTTTAGAAGTACATAGATAACTTTTTAACATAAATATATGGTTGATTATAGGAATAGTAATCACCATTAAAGTAGCTAATGACTCTTGTCGGTGAACTCTACGTGTCCACCAACCTGGTTGAAGCACCGGATATTTATCTTTTGTCCTCTCAATTTCGTAAAAACAACACCCGTGTTGCGAGGAGGCAGTGAGTAGGATTTCCTTGTCAGTGGTTATATACATGTGGCCATGTGAGAGTATTTGGAGAGACAAAGAGCTGACCCTCACCACTCTCGACTGTACCAGGGTATTACGACCTGATAAATCTGTAAACTATGATATTATGATAGTAAGTGGTGGGGTGGACCAATACTTGCTAAGACATTATATACGAAAAAACAAACAAATGGTCAACAAGATAACCTTTGCTTTCTTATTATATTATCCAAAGTTATCAAGCGGAGTAATGGTTTTAAATAATCATTTAGTCAATAGTACATGGTTTCATTCAGAGTAATTTTTATTACATAAGCCATCAACCGTAAAACAAATGGATTCTATAATATAAGCTTATCCTTCAAGAAATATCGCTTTAAATAAGAATATACATAACTTATTATACTAGTTCTCAAAAATAATACACAGAAATTATAACGTGTGTTGTTTAGTCGAGTAAGAATCATGAAAAATTATTGATGGGCCATATTGATTGAGGATTTGACTAATAATATTTATATCGAAAGGGAATTTTATGGAGATTTTAGTAATTTTATAGTTGTATTCATCGGTTAATTGAAGCTAGACAATCATGGAAAACCTGGAAGCACTCGATGGCCGTTTCGTCCTACTGTGGGACTACTCAGCAATGAATATCCACAGTCTCGCCTAACGAGATTTGAACCCAAGACCTATCAGTCTCGCGCGTGAACACTTAACCTCTACACCACTGAGCCGACCGGCATCCATCAATGTCACTATCTAACTTTAAACAATTCATGAAATTGAACGACACATCCACTATTATCTTCAGTGAGTTACTATCTCACAACAGACCCGGTTGAACCGCACAATTCAGAGGAATCCCATACTAGAAAGAAACAAAAATTCAGTGCTTCCAAGTTTTCCAAAGTTATCTAACTTCAATCGACTCATGATCTCAACTATTGAAATATAAACGTTTATATTGTAATATTTATTTCTATTGATGCAAAGCAATGTGAACTTCTCTTCTTTTTCTCTCTCTCTTTTGTCTTTGAATTCTTTTAAATCTTTCTTTAATTTCACAAGTTGAAATCATGAGCCAATTGAAGCAAGACCACCATGGAAAACCTGGAAGCACTGGACGGCCGTTTCGTCCTAGTATGGGACTCCTCAGCAGTGCGTATCCACGAACCCGCCCTCTGCGGGATTGGAACGCAGGACCTACTGGCTTCGCACGTGAGCACTTAACCATTAGACCACTGAGCCGGCATCCAATGGTGTTAATGTCTAAATACTCCTGGAGTTCTAGTGAGAAGTCGTTACCAGTGGAGTTCAACCAGGTCTGTTGTGAGATAGGAACTCATTGAAGACAATGGTGTTCGATGGCGCAACTTCGTGGATTGGTTGAAGTTAGACATCAACACCGTTGTATGAAAGCTCAGTGGTCTAGTGGTTAAGTGCTCACGCGCGAAACCAGTAGGTCCTGGGTTCGAATCCCGTGGGGGGGGCGGGTTCGTGAATGCGCACTGCTGAGGAGTCCCATACTAGGACGAAACGGCCGTCCACTGCTTCCAGGTTTTCAATGGTGGTCTAGCTTCAACTGACTCATGATTTCAACTTGTGAAATTTCTAAAAAATCTCCACAAAACCCTTTCTTTAATTGTATTAAATGATCTGTTAAGGAATATTCATAAAATAATCTTAATCATTTAAATGAACAACTGTTCATCATTTTTAGTTCAATTGTAGATCTTTTTTGTTGTTGGTTTGTCTCAACTTAAATGATAAATTAGTTACTATGATATGTAAAATAAGAAAAGAAAGTGACGTGGAAAGTGGTACTTTTTTTCTCTTCTTTTCTCTTTTTTCTTTTCTTTTTACGTTCGCTTTTCTTTTTCTTCTTCTTTTTTCTTTTTACTTGTATATTAGGTAATATGAAAGTTTGTTGAAATTTCAATAGAATGAGTTGAATAGAAATATTTAACAGTAACTAATGTTATCTGATCATTATCATTGAAATTATGTAAAAAGAAGAAAATAATGTAAAGTAGTTATAAATGTTATTTATCAGTCAGTTAGTCAGTCAGCTGTAATGAAGGACTAGGCACATATATGCATCGGTCCAGGTTGCCATACCGCATTAACACAACACGATGAACATAGGATTCAGAGAAGTAGTTAAGTCAGAGGTGGTAATATATAAAAGAAAGATCGCATATAAGGATATAGTACAGAAAGAGAGAATTAGTTCGTAGAAAGAAAGATATGAAGCGATTATAATCTCATAGTTTAAGGAAAGACAGAGAGAGTATGCACCTACACCATTGTGATCGATTCTGAGCCATGTCACCTAGAGTCTCCAACCATTGGTTACGATAGTCAAGCGGACGCCAACCAAGTAGTTTGCATCTACCAACATGGCTCAGACCATATGTTAAATAAATGTTATTTGATTAGAATTGAATGGTTGAAAATGTTGGAAATGGAATTTTCGAAAATTTATATGGCACTTTTGGAAAAAATAAAGTATGAGTTAGTTGGTTAGTTACTTACATCTGTTATCCCTCATGGAGAAGTATAGACCACCCACCAGTACTTATCATCCAACCTTGTCTTGGGCAATCTTTTGCAGTTCTTTCTAGTTGACGTTCATCCTTTTCATGATTTCTTTCAATTCTCGACACATAGTGTTCTTTGACCTTCCTTTTTTTGTTTCCCTTCAGGATTCCAAGTTAGGGCTTGTCTCGTGATGTACTTTGATGATTTCCGTAATGTATGTCCTATCCAATTCCACGTCTTGTCTTAAATTCCTCTTCAGCTGGAAGCTGGTTTGTTCTCTCCCACAGTAGACTGTTGTTGATGATATCCGGTCAATGGATGTTGAGTATCTTGTGTAGATAACTATTTATAAATACTTGTATCTTCTTGATGATGGTTGTAGTAGTTCTCCAATTTTCAGTTCCGTACAGTAGAACTGAGTGTCTCAACATTCGTATTGAAGATTTTGACTTTGATAGTGTTTGACACTTGTTATTGAGTAAGATTTTATTCAGGAAATTTAACTGTTTAGTTACTGAGTAGGTAATTAGTGACTACTGGAGTTCGCGTAAAGGTTGGTAACTATCGTCTTAAAAGAGACAACGATTTGTTGTTAATTGCACTCTCAATGTTACTTTTAGCTTTTCTTAAAAATGATATTTCACATAATATTTTAGTGGATTTTGGTAACTACAACCAAATATGGTTGATTTACAAATTGAGTTGAACAAGTGATTTTTTTGCTAAATTTTACAGTTATTTTTACAATAGATATCAAATCATTGAGTCTGTTTATCATATCAAAACCATGAAGAAACATTGAATAGTTCATCTGACGATTATTACATATAAATATTGGTACAAGGAGGCACCAAATAGATATGTACCACATAAATTATTCGGTTTATGTGAGGGCTAGGAGACTGCTCTGGTGCCCAAACCGAAGCAGGTGGTTTTAGTAGGGGCAATACCCCGAGCCTTTGATCTAAATGTCCAATACCCAAGGTAGTGAAGCAACGTAAAGAAATTCAGTCCCATAGTAGACCATGACCAATAATTGGTTCATAAATCACTTGTTTCCTTAGGATCCTGGAGCTCATGTGACCATTGGTTTGAATCAGGGTTTCCCAACTCCCCTCTGTGGATTCTCCATATCCACCAAATCGGTTAAAGTGCCGAACATTCGCTTTTCGTCTTCTTAATTTTTGTAAACAACACCCCTGCCATCAGAAGGCAGTGATTAGGATTTCTCTGTCAAAGGTTGCATGCACGTGGCCACTTGAGAGCATTTCGAGAGGAAGGGGTGGCTCTCCACACTCTCGACCGCACCAGGGTATTACGACCTAATAAATCTGTAAACTGTGATATTATGACAGTAAGTGAATTAAATATAGTCTTACTTTATATGAACATACTTGGAAATCGAAACGAATAGTTTGACAGAAATTGGAAGTCAAATAATTAGAAGGTATTATATGCGAAATTATGTTTTAAATAAATAAAGTGTTTAAAATTCAAAAGGTAACTTTCACCTTTCACTAGATAAACTTTAAACCAATCAAAATCAACATTTTCAAAGAATGGATAGTGGCTAGCAGTGGAATCCAAGATGCACGTTTCGTCTTAATTGGGACTCATCAGCTGGATGTACCTGCATCAGAGGGTTGATGTTTACTCTGAGACTTGAACCCAAAGTACTGTTCGCTTCAAACCCCATCACGTTATCCTATCTGAGCTAGAAATATTCTTTATCCTTTTATCAAAATACTCTTTAGAGGCCTTATATCTGACTCCAGTTTAGTCATTTCTGATTGCTATTGAAATGTACATGTCACCTAACCTCGTGTATAATCATTGACTTAAATGGCGTTAGAGAATAATACGAGAATGAATTTTCGAATACATATATTTTATACAATCATTGGTCCAGGCAGATGATCAAAAGAATGAAGCGAAACGAAATGATACGCAATGGAGAAGGCATTTGAGCCAATTCCATGTAATCAAGGATTAATCAATATGTACAGTCACACAAAAATAAGCTACAGCCGTTTAATGAGTAGAATAAGCGATATATATACACACACATACGCTCATATAAAAATAGTCAAGGTTGATAAGTGTATAATTAACAAGGTCAATATATGACTCAAGACGAATGGTTAAATCGGTTTGTTCAGCAGTTAGAATAAGTTATATAGGCTTAACATAGTAACCGACACTACAACACCTTCATGTTGAAAGTATTTTATTTGTTTTCATCATAGAATATACATCATGTATATATTCTTCTTTTGTTCTTCTCTTTTAGTAATTCAGACACTGGAATTTTCAAGGAACCATTAATCCATCCATTATAATTGATCGTAAACAATAAACAATAACAATAGCAGTTTATTCAGATAATGATGACTTTAATATATCAATATCTAATTCTAATTATTCAGTTTAGAATAGGAATAACTGTGTATAGAAATGAAATAGATCCTAAAAAGAATATGATCAAACCTATCATAACTTATTCACCATCAGATGTATTTTCAACAGATAGTATACTTGAATTCACATGTCAAGCTACTGGTTATCCAAAACCTAATATTGTATGGTATGATGCAATTAATGGTAAACAAGTTATTGATGAAGTACCAAGTAGTGGAACAACATCTGGTATACATGTTAATCAACATTATGGTAAACTTTTAATTTCTAATCCTGAAAGAGGTAAATTATATTCATTTTATTGTAATGCTTCAAATTCAGCTGGATGGACAATAAGTCAACCACCAGTACGTGGTGGTATAGTTTATATAAGTTCTCAATTTAAACAAATACCAGTGGATAAAACTGTGCATGAAGGTGATAAGGTTGTAATGGAATGTATACCTCCAATAGGATTACCTGAAGTTAAGGTTTATTGGTTAAAAAATAATAATTTGATTTCTGCACAAAATGGAGTAAAACCTAGGAATAATATCTCTGTGATAAATGAATTCAAGTCTAATATTGAAATATCAATTGACGGAAGTTTGCATATAAATCCTGTCACTATTAAAGACAGTGGAACATATACTTGTGTGGCATCTAATATCGCCGGTGAACAAGTTTCTCCTTCAGCCTATTTAATGGTTAAATCACGTACTCGATTTCTGGAAACACCTGTAGATATTAGGGTCAAGAAAGGACGTGATATAAAACTGAAATGTAAAGTCCAAGGCAATCATGTTGTTAAATGGAAACGAGGCCCTGGGGAAGAACCGATAGATCCGAATCGGGCTGAATTGACTGAAAGTTATCTCCTTATTAGAAACGCTCAGATTTCCGACTCTGGTACATATATTTGCACTGCTGCTGGAGGTATTGAAGCTGATGCCACGGTCATAGTTGATACACCACCAGCATTTTCTGTCACACCAGATGATCTGACAGTTAACGAAGGAGAAACTGCAGTGTTTCATTGTGTAGCTGCGGGGCATCCATTGCCAGCAATTTATTGGGAGCTTCCGGATAAAACACCCATTTTTCCCGGTGACCAAACAATAAATGAATTTCATAATGGCAAACATTATTTAACTCCCGAAGGAAGTTTAGAAGTTAGAGATGTCAGACAAAAAGATTCTGGTAAATATCAATGCACAGCGCATTCATCTATCGATACAATTCATACGAGTGCAACATTGCACGTCATTAGCCTGTCTAAGAAAAAGCTGGATTCATCGAAAGATGTATATTCACTTTCTGAAAACGAACCAAGACAATTTTCTCCATCTAATTTTCATTGGCTGTCCCCTATAATAGGACTTCCACCTGCAAACCAAACACGAACTGTCGGTGAGATAGTCACATTGGATTGCGAACTGGGATTAACTAGAGACCTGCCTGGATCTTTGGCATCAACACTGCCTTACTCAGACTTATCTGACTGGTCTATTGGATGGTATAGGTCTACGAAGGATGGTGTAAAGGAAAATATAGACAACTCAAACCCACCTTATGATCAGCGTTACACTTTGCTTCCACGAGGTAGCCTTCAGATATCTAATTTACGAACAGAAGATTCTGGAAATTATACATGCATTGCAAGTGCAGTTATCAAACCTTACTTAGATGGTAGTTCGGTGTCATTTACTTTACAATCTAACTGGACCTCTTACTTAGATGTTGTACCTGAAGGATCACCCGCAACGGCATCTATTGGCAACGAAAATCCTCTTCCTCCGCCAGAAAACCTAAAAGCTACTAATGTGACGTCATCGACTGTCATATTAGTTTGGGATCTACCATTTCCCCCACTTCTCTCACAAGAATTCACACAAGGTAACCCAATGAAATCTCACCAGATTACCTATTGGGTTGAGCTCTATAGACCTGATAGACCAACAGATGGATGGATAGTGGTTGAAAAAAATTGGCACGCTCATACTGTACAGTTAGGAGGATTACAGCCAGAAACTATATATTATTTTTTAATTAGACCTCGTTGGAATGAGGGAAGAGTAGGTTGGGCTAGCGCTCCTCTGGGTCCAGTTTTAACTCTAAAAGAACAAGTTGTAAGTCATCAAGAGAGTCAATTATCGGACAGAGAAGCTTTGAAGTCCTTTAAAAATGTTAACTTAATACTACAACATTTGTATCCACTTTCACCTAAAAGGGTGCGAGTTAGCTGGTCCATTACAGAAGTTCTCCCTGTACTATCAATGGTAAAAGGTTATTCTGTTTATCACAGAGAAGTCCCCTTGATGCAGTGCATTTCAAACAAACTGGAGGGTATGTACTCAGATGCAACTGGACTAACAACGAAGAGTGGAGAAAGAATGTACTGTAGCATAAAATCTACCACTTCTATAGATTCACATTCTCTGTTTCGTCTTGAAACAATGCAAAATCTACAACAAAATTTTAAGAATAAACAAGAACAAGAATTCAATAACACGACATCGGACCCATGGACGGTCATTGATATCAAATCTCAATATCAAAAAGATAGGAAATATAGTGACATTCACAACTCACTAACAATCCAGGAAACTAGCCTTTTACGTGATCTTGAAGCTTTTCGATGTTATGAAATCAAAGTTAAAGCATATTCATCTAACTCCTTGATGGAAAGTATTGAAAGCCGAGAAAGTAATACTCTTAAAGTTTTAACTTTTGAAAGCTTCCCAAGTTCACCACCGGATAGAATATTTGCTGTGTGGATATCTAACACAACCATAGAACTCTCGTGGGATCCACCACCTGTCATCTATTGGAACGGATTATTAATGGGTTATATAATATATGTATATGACGAAGATGCAAGTAACCATCAAAGTTTCAATTTATCTTATACTGAACAAAAGACATTGATTAAAGGATTAACTGGAAAAACTATATATTTTGTTCAAATGGCTGCAGTTACATGTAAAGGAATTGGAGTACGTAGTGCACCTATTCAATTAAAACCTGATTTACGCAAAAAAGGATTAGGTGTTGGTTGGGGTTTTGATATACAAACTGGTAAACTTTTACAATTTATGAATATTGAAAGAAAAGAACATAATGATAAAGGGGCAGATTTTCTAAATCAACCATGGCTTATTATAACAATTATATGCAGTTTACTAGTATGGTGTGCTACTATTACTCTAATAACATTTTGTTGTAGACATCAACGTTATCGATTTAGAAAATCTACTGGTACTGTACTCATAGCTAATAATTCACAATGTGACTCAATAGCTAATGGATCTAATAATACTTGTACAAGTATAAATAATTCTATGATTGAAAATAAACTTTCTAAAAGTTCACATCATTTACAAAAAGATCATGTTCAATTGGAACCATTATTAAGATCAGAAACACCTAATATAGAAAATGATAATTGTTTAGAAACTATGGATAAAATGAAATATATGGGATGGTGTCCATATCCGTCGACTACTCAAAATCAAAGTTTACATAACATGACTAATAACTCCCATAATGAATATAATAACAAAGAGTCTAATGATACTCAATTCAATTCATTTAATCCAACTCTATTAGCACCACATCTATCAAATGAAACAAATAATGTTGGACTATATGCTACAGCAGAAAGTATTACAAATCCAAATGTACATAATAATCGTCTTGTACTTCAAAGACCAAATACATTAATTCATTTCACAAATGATTGTACATCACGTACATCCTATTTAAGTTATCAATCTCATATAATTTCACAATCACAAATCAATACTAATATTCCTTCTAATGGATATAATAATATAGATCAAACATTTTGTGCAGTTACACGAATTGGTTTAACTAGTTTACCTTTAATAGCACCAATAGCACCAATTAATAGCTTACAACATATCAATGATACTATATCATCTTCTCATTCAATATATGATTGTAATGAAAATATACCACAATTAACTGTAGCACCTTATGCAACTGTATCTCTTATTCATAATACAATGAATACTACTAATAATACATCAATAAACAATTGTCATACAACCAATTTTTATACTAGAAACAATGGAGTTTATGATGATGATGATGATGATGGTAATATTGATACACCTAGTGAATTAACTTATGAATTTGATGAAAGTTTAACACCATCTATAACTACAAATAATAAAATCAATTTACATCAAGCACAGTTACAAACTAATCAATCATCATATACAAATTATACAAATCCTTGTTGTCAAGCCAACAATAATATGAATATGAATAATGAAGAAAATGGTAATAGATCACAATTTTCTTCATTAGGGCAACATGATCTAGTTGATTTATCACAAAGACAAGATCTAAGAAATAAATCGAATTCTGCAACATCTAGTAATTTAACAAATGATGATGAAAAATCTTATAGATGGAAGAAAATAACAAGTGATATAGTAACAAATGAATTTGATAATAATTTAATTACAACTAATTCAAATCATTTACCTATGAGTCATTATTTAAAACAAAATCATTCAAAGATGATCATAACAACAACAACGGCATCGACGGCGACAACAACAACAACCGTGGCAGGAACAACACAATATCAAAATTCATTTACATCAAAATGTGAAAAGAATGAAGGATACTTGTATTGTTATGATGATAAACAAATAATACCACCTCCACCAAAATCCCCACCACCTCCAGCACCAAAATATAATCATGATATTTATGATCATAATAATAATAGTATGATGAATTATCAATATTCACCAAGGAAAACAGATAAACCTGATGAATTACCAATAGAATATTCATCTTCATCATCATTATCATCAATAACACATACAACACATTCAACTATACCAAATATGAATGAAAAGAAACAAATTCCACAATCTAATCCAATAATAATAACATCTAGTAAACATAATGAAACAGAATATCTATTTAATACAAATCATCATAGTAATAATAATGTACAATTAAACAATCCTAAATCATCTATAAATGAACAAAATATATACTACTCAAATTATTGTAGTAGTGATGATGATAGTGGAAATCATTATAATATTTCTAATAATTGTTCTAATCATCCTCATCATCATCATCATCATCAACAACCACCACCACCACCATCACAACAACAACAATATCAAAATCAATCATTGAATACATCATTATCATTAGGTAAACAATCATTTATACAAAGACCAATAATGTTGTTAAATGAACATGAATTAACTAATACTCCATCATCAACATTTTGTATAACATTAAGTCCAGAAGAGCATTCTAGTTCAACTTATGCTCAAGTGTATTAAACTTATATATACAGTAATCATGTTATTTGGTAATTACATGGTATTTACATTTTCCCAGTCTTTTCACACACACACACACACATACACATAAACACATCAACACAGAATGACAATTTCATAAATTAGTGATGTAATCATCATTCCAATTTCATTATTATTGTAATACCTATTAGTTATTATTATTATTATTATTATTTGCTTGACTAGTTGAAAATCTATTATATAATTTCTCAGTTAGTTGTCAGGTGTCTATTTGACAAGTTTATCATTTCATTCACAATGTATAAACTTATGTTTGTATAAATATGAGCAATTTTTCAATCTTTTCATTTATTTGTTTACTTATTAACTCATTTTATTGATTGATTGTTGTGGGTTTATTGATTTATTTATTGATTTTTTGACATAGGATATTTTCCCCTCCCCTCCTTCTCTAAAATTGAGCTCATAGTTACACAGTATTCTTTAAATATTACGTAATCATGAGTCGATTTTTTTTTAAAAAAAAATTAGGGATATAAATAATGATAGGAATATTCTATGACTATCATAATGTTGTTTTATTTTCTTTTATAATATTTATTTATCATTTCATAATAAATACTTCTCTTTAGTAGGTTACTAAGAGATTGAATTCGTTTTAAGTAGATGTAATACACTGAAATGATTATGTAATCATCATCATCATTACTGTTCTATGTATGAAAATATTTTGACTTTGTTTCCAACATATAATAAGAATAGCTAGTTTATAAACCATAGTTTACTTTCATCTTTCTTTTTGTCAATTCCTATGCACAGATTTGGCTTTATGAACAAATAAAATATTAATGAAATAGGGATAATGATAGATTTCAACAAAACAATAACACACACACACACTCTCTCTCTCACACACACACACTCATTGTTTGTGCATTCACTTCACAATATTTATATTTATATCTTGTTTGTCCTTTTATATTCCAATTCAGCCTGATTTGTATATTATAAACAAATGATTATGTTTTCAATAGAACAGTTGTTTGTATCATTACAGTGTTCTATTCTAAATAAGAAAACTAACACAATCCAATTACTCTTTTAATAAAGAAAGAAAAGAAAAATAGAATAATCTTATTTCCTCTGTTTAACGTTCTTAGATTTATCTTTTGTGTTTATTCTAATGTTTTCTATTTCAATTGCTTCTTTCAATGATGATGACGACGACGACGACGATAATGATGATGATGATGAGGAGGAGGAGAAGGATGATATTTGTTCTTGTTATACTTACCCAGTGAATGACCATCATTAATTAAAACTGTTTACTTCGGTTATTTGATAACAACTTTACACACACAAAACCATACATTCTTGCACACACACACACACTACACACAAACACACATATATATATATACACATGCAATTATTCAATATGTAAAAATTATTTATTTTTCCCAACTTATCTATTCGTTGTCTTCGCTACTATTTTATTTATTTATTTATTTATTTACTTATTGTGTTATTTGTATAGAAACAAAAAAGGATTAATGAGAACCAAATGCTAAATGATTATACAAACAAATGATGATTAATTTAGAAGTTTTTTTCTTGTTCCTTTGTACAGAAGATTTTATTGAAATATGGTGAATAAAAGTTAAAGTGTTGTATTGTTCTGTGTTTTTTGTTTGTTTGTTTGAGATTGCTTTTCATTGAGATCATGAACTGATTGATGTTAGATCAACCATTGAAGTATTGAAAGGTCGTTTCGTCCTATTTTGGGACTCCTCAGTAATGTGTATCCACGATGTTGCTCACGGAATTCGAACACAGGGCCTTCAGTCTTGCAAGTGAACACTTAACCATTAGACTATTGAGACAGCCGGTATTCAATGGTGTTAATGTTTAAACTCAAAAAAAAATTTTTTTTTCTAAAATAGCATTCTTTAAGTAAAAGTATTTCAATCGTTTAAATATCCCCATCATATTAAAAGACTAATTTATGAATGAAAAATACTATTTTCGATAGATTCTATTCATGTTCTACAATTCATATATCCAAATTATAAAGCCAAAAAATGGTCACATCGTTTGAAATTAAAGAATGTTAAGTTTAGGATTAGCAAACACAATAGAATAAAACTGCTATTATTGATATTTTAACTTGAATCAACTCATATGTTAGATGAAAGTTTTACGATCCATGATCCGAATAAATATGGGTCATTGAGAGTGAGAGAGGTAAGTAATAGTGCAATTACAATTCGATATTGTGTGATAAATTAGTAAGAGGTAATAAGGAGGGATGAATGCAAAGTGAATGAATCATGTATTGGAGAGATTAATAATGATGTTTAACAAATAATGATATTTCACAGGTTGAAATCATGAGTCAGTTGAAGCTAGACCACCATTGAAAACCTGGAAGCATGGGACTCCTCAGCAGTGCGCATCCACGAACCCGCCCCCCCACGGGATTCGAACCCAGGGCCTACTGGCTTCGCGCGCGAGCATTTAACCATTAGACCACTGAGCCGGCATCCAACCGTGTTAATGTCTAACTTCAACCAATCCACGAAATTGCGCCATCGAACACCAATGTCTTCAGTGACCTCATATCTCACAACAGACCTGGTTGAACTCCACTGGTGACGGCTTCTCACTAGAACTCCAGGAGGTTCTCCTGAAGTCAGTCACTAGTGAGCAGTTGCTTCAACTGACTCATGATTTCAACCTGTGAAATTTACTAAAATCTCCACAAAACTCATTCTGAAAATAATGATATCTTCATCTTTAGATAACAAAGATAATTACATTTGATTACGAAAGGTCGTAAGTATAATAGTTAAATTAGGTCATTCAATAACTAAGATTACTATTGATTAATTGGCCTTGAGTTTGGTTAAGGAGGGAGAAGCGATTGAAGATATTTCTTCTGTAAATATAGCTCCGGTTTCTTCATCTTGATGGCTACTGCTTCAGCCATCTTTCGGATTATTAATTTGGATATATGAATTGTAGAACCGGAAGAGAATATATCGAAGAGAATATTCTTCATTCAAATATTAGTCTTTCAAAAGTATTTCAATTGTTTGAAGTTCTTAGTTGAAAGCCATAAATTATAAAAGATTATTTATAATAATAATGTTATTTAATGGTTATTAAACTTATTCATATATAGGATATCTTCAAAGCTAAATAATAAATAACGACTATTTTCGGTGAGAGTGTAGCGTGGAGTCGAGTCGCGATTGACTATGAACACCACTACAAGAAAGTGCGTACCAGAGAAACCAGAAGGCGAAGATGGAGCGTAACCAGATTTATTTCGTTGGCGACCTCGTGGTATCGAACCAATACCGAGATCGTGCTAAAAGAAATACAAGCGGAATTAGTGGGCGAGAGTATAAGCGTACAAGGTCACTGTCCACAGGAAAGTAATGGAGAGTAATGGAGTAGTAATATGGCTGTCTTTAGCACAGTTAAACAAACGAGCACAGTAAAACAATCACTGGTACAATTGGTTATAATAATGATTGTTTCCATTAAACCCATTGCGTTCTCTTGGTAAAAGTAGGTCACTACAAGAGTATCATTTATAGATGAACCAATCAGGTATAAGATAACTGGTCTCGCATTTTGACGCGAAATTCACTCATCCATATGGCTAAATAGAGTTTTGGCATTATATTTAATGTCAATTCGTGATGAAAACTATAAATCTAAATCCTAACTCTCTACATTCTAACTGGTAGATTTTTTCTTTATCCTTCAATAAACTGGAAATGTGTATTAATCCCAAATTAAATTGAATAGTATGTTCTTAGAAATTATCTAGTACCATCGTGGCATCAGTGCTTCAAGTCACTAACTTCTGATCTGAGCCATGTTGATAGATGCAGACTACTTGGTTGGGGTCCGTGTGACTATCGTAACCAATGGTTGGAGACTCTAAATGACATGGCTCAAAATCTATCACAATGGTGTAAGTGTATACACTCTCTGTCTTCCCTCAAACTAAGAGATTAAAATCGCTTCATATCGTTCTTTCTTCCTGTACTACATCCTTATATGCAATCTTTCTTTTATGTATTACCACCACTGAATTAACTACTTATATGAATCCGGTGTCCATCTTGTTGTGTTAATGAGGTATGGCAACTTGGACCGATACATATATGTGCCTGGTCCCACGTTGTAGCTGACTGACTGATCTAGTACCATCAATTTTAATTAAATTAATGTTGGTGATATTGTGCAGAATGATAAACTGAGCTTCTTTATCTAACTATTCAATCTAGTAACATACTACCAAGTAAAAACATTCATCTGAAAGACAAACATTATGGATCATTTCAAAATACTTTATATCTCCGATACCATTTCAGAATGATATTATAAATAGGTAAGAATCTTATATATCCAGATATCTAGCTGAAACGCTTGGATAAGTTTTCAAAAACTTCAGATCACTTGAAATTGATGACATCTATGATTAATTTGTAATATTTAAATACCATTACTCTTGAATATGTACAGTTCATACTTACTTCAGAGATGAACTGCCATAATGAAAATCGAATAGAATCTTAAATTTGATGTGTTTATTTAGGCTGTCACATATAGTTATAGTAGAACATAAAACCAGTAACAAAATGATATAACCATTAAGATGAACATCACAATTATTTAGATATAAAGGAAAGTAAATAAAGATTATAGATGAACTTCGGGATGGAGATATGATAGTTGTATAACAGTCCCTTTTATTTTAGGGTTCTTACAGATCAGATAATGCACGTTATTACAGAATAATATTCATTTCATTTTACAAATATTCCATATAAATATTTGTGATGGACGAAAATTTAATTTTAATAGTTGAGATCATGAATCAATTGAAGCTAGACAACCATACAAAACCTGGAAGCACTGAACGCCCAAATCATCCTATTGTGAGACTTGTCAGAAGTGCGTATTCATGATGCCACCTCAAGAAATTCCAACCTAGGACCTACCAGTCTAGCGCGAGAGCGCCTAACCACTAGACCACTGAGCCGGTTGGCATTCATCGGTGTTAATGTCTAATTTAAACCAATCCACGCAATTGCATGACCATTCATCATTGTCTTTAGTCAGTGACTATCTCACAACAAATCCGCTTGAACTCCACTGGTCACTGCTTCTCATTAGAACTTCAGAAAATTCCTCTCGAAGCCAGTCACTAGTGAGTATTAATTAATTAATATCAGAAGGAGTTTTCTGGATATTATAATAATTTTAATCGTTGAGATTATGGGTCAGTTGAAGCTAGATCACTACAGAAAACCTGGAAGCACTGGATGGCCAACTCGTCCTTTTGATATACTCCAAGATCCCACCTCACAGGATTTGAACCCAGGACCTATCAGTCTCACACTCCAACGCTTAACCTCTAAGCCATTGAACCGGAATCCATTGTATTATCTCTCAAAATAGATAACTTCTGTTCTCTAAAATGTTTGTTTTATTATATAAAAAAAGAAATGCTTCAATTGTCAACAACTTATGGAAATCTATTCTATTGCCTAAATGAAACTCAAGTAATGCCAAAGGCAATCATATTGTCTCCCCCTACCTCCCCCCCCACTCCTTTCTCTCTCTTTCTGTGAATAATTTAAAAAAATGGAAAACTATTTCCTTAATGAATAACATTATTTATTTCCCCTTCCATCTACTCATTCAGTTTGATGATTCTTTCCACGATCTTTTAAGTCTATTTCTATTCCTTTGAATAAGACACTTCTTTGTATGTTCATGTATATATTAGTCATTTAAAACTTTATTTTCATTTCAATTATTATTCACATGTGAATTAAATAAACATTAAAATAACATAGAAATTCACATAATCATATTAGTGAAAAATGAGACAAAAAAACTGTTCAGTTAAAGATAAAAAGAAAAAAAAGATAAAGAAAAAAGATAAAAAGAAAAAAAAGAAAGAAAAATAATCATTTATCATGTGAAAATGGATAAACTTGTTGAGTTGATAGAAAATATTGGGAATAGAATAGTGAGTTAACGAAATATATATATTTCAATGATTAAGATCATGAGTCAGTTGCAACTAGAACACCGTGGAGAACTTGGAAGAAGTGAACGACCGTTTCGTCCTATTGTGGGACTCATCAGCAGTGCGCATCCATGACCTTGCCCCCTCCCTGTGAGATTCCAACCCAGGACCTACTGGTTTCTCGCGAGAGCACTTAACCTTTAGACCACTGAGCTGACTGGCATCCAACGCTGTTAATGTCTAAATTCAACTAATCCATGAAATTGAGCGACACATACACCATTATCTTCAGTCAGTTACTATCTCACAACAGTCGTGGTTGAACTCCACTGTAATATCCACAAAACCCATCAAATATATATATATATATATATATATATATATATATATATATATATATATATATATGTAAATTAGTGTAAAACAGTTCTGGTGTATGGGATGGAAACTTGGACAATTACGAAAACTTTCATCCAAAAGATACAATCGTCTACGCAAAATAATTCGGATCTGTTGATTAGACATTATCAGTAAACAATTCACTGTGTGAGAGGATAAACCAGATTCCAGTACAGAACGGATTCAGGAAGGAGTGCTGGAATTAGATAGGACACATATTGAGGAAATCACCCAACTGCGTCGCTAGGCAAGAGCTCACATGGAACCCTCAAGTCAAAGGAGGAGAAGAAAACCAAAGAACACATTGCACTGAGAAATGGAGACAGACACGAGATGAATGAAAAAAATTGGATAGAAGTAGAAAAGAAGTCCCATGACAGAGTGGGTTGTAGAATGCTGGTCGTCGGCCTATGATCGATTGGGGGTAACATGCGTAAGTAAGTAAGTAATGTACAACATTTACACCAGTTTGAAGTAACGTGATTTGATTACAATATTCGGCTAGGTCTCAGTCAGTCGTTCGGTCAGCAACAACGTAGAACTTCGTATGTACGTATATCATTTCGAGTTGCCATATCACATTGGCACACAGCTAAAATTGTTGATTCAAATCCCTTCTTAGTAGAGGTAGTAAAAGTATAAATAGTAATCGAAAAGATTTGGGTTTCAAAATGTTATTTAAGGAGTATAATCCAGTAAAAAAAAGTTGGAAAGAGAAAAAATGGAGACATGAAGAATCCAGAAGATTAGAATTCGGGAGAACACAAAGAGTGGATGCACCTGAGCACACCATTGCAAAACAGTTTTAGGCCACGTCATTCAAGGTCTCTAACCACCGGTTTCTATCATTTCGCAGAGCCCCGGAACCAAGTATTCTACAACTACTAACATGGCTCGCTCTACTTGTCAGTAGTTTCATGGATTTGTACCATGTTTTGGTCTGGCCGCCTCTAGCTTCCTTCCAACCTACCCCAACACCATAAAACATCGCTCGTTGGGGCAGTCGGTGGTTGGGCATAAATAACACATGTCTCAGCCATCTCAACTGATGAAGTTTCCACACTCCATTAATTGATTTTACATCCTTTCCTAATACCCGTTTCCTAACAGCTGCATTACTTACTCGGTGGTCCTATGATATACGAGCAATGCTTTGAAGACATTTATGATCGAATACTAGTAACCTACGAATATTCTCCACTCTTACTGGCCATTTTTCACAGCCATAGAGTAGGACGGAAAGAACTGCTGAGCGTTAAACCGTCCTCTATTTGGTAGATGGATATCTCGCGTACGCCATAAATGACGCATTCTAGTAAAAGCTACTCGAGCCTTCTGTATCCATGCTGAGATTTCGTCACACAACAGACTAAAAAGGCTGGTGTGTCTCCCAACACTAGGTTTACAGGCAGATATTATATCATCATAGAATAAAGTTCAATGAAGAATAATTGTAGTCCCAATAACATAAGATAAATATTTCATTTTAAAAAATATATAAGCATACATGATTATCACTAATTTATGTTTCTAATAGTGAAATATCAAAACAATCATGGTCAGAGTCTTTCAAACAGTACAATCAACACTGGTTATAATCAGAAACTGAATTCATAGATCCTAAAGTATTCTACTCAAACTGTTCTCTTACATTGACCAGCCCCAAATTAGAAAGTTGAGATTCGTCTCATCTATTAACCGATTTAATTCATTAAATAGACTAATGTTATTCATAACACTTAGATACAGTTTCATCCATTTGAAAAGTTACAACTAAAACGTTACATATCTCCTGAATTCCTGACCTATTTATAGTATTTTGTTTACAAAAACGAAACCTCTGTTTTTACTTCCTAATGTTTGTCTGAAATCAGTCCTTGTGATAAACTATGTCCATTATTTGCGATTCTCTTAAAATCCACTTAGTTTCTAACATTGAAATCTGGTTCACTGAACTATTTTTACAACACATAACTAAAGATTTGATTTAAACATTAAAATATGTTAATACATATATATTCTAATAGTTGAAATCATGAGTCAGTTGAAGCTAGACAACCATGAAAAACCTGAAACAACTGGATGGCCGTTTCATCCTAGTATAAGACTCCTCAGCATTGTGCATCCAGGATCCCGCCTCAGGAGAATCGAACTCAGGACCTATTTAATAACTTATTATATTACATGTTTATTGAAATGTATTTATATCTAATTGTTAAATTATGCTTAAAAACTAATTATCTTAAAACATTAGCTAAAGTTATGATAAAGAAAAAAGTGAAGAATAGTTGAATATAATAATAATAATATTTTTTTGATTGAGATCATGGACCTGATCCGTGTTGGGTAGAGACATGTACCCACCTCAGTACAATGGAAGATGGTCGCACAATTTCATGGATTGGTTAAGGTTAGACAATAACACCAACTTACTCAGTGATCCAGTAGGTTAGGCGTTTGCGCGCCAGAGTGAATGCCCTGGGTTCGAATCCTGCGAGCGGGGTCGTAGATATGTACTGCTGAGGAGTCCTATAATAGGACGAATTGGCCTTCCAGTGCTCCCAGGTTTTCAATGATTGATCTAACATCAATCGATTCATGATCTCAACCAAAAACTTGACAATCTCCACAACCCTCATACTGGTAATATTAATAATATTGATTTACATTCATGTAAAACATTTGAGAACATTTCATATTTTAAGTAAGAAATCGATATTTTACTTTAGTTACTATTTATTCATTGTTTAATTGATTGTAAAATGTGATCTTGTTACTATAATAATAAGCAGTTGTTTCACTTATATTATTTCTCACCTTTATATTTTATCATTCATTAAAATGTATCATTGAAAATCTGGAAACACTGGACAACTGTCTCGTTCTAGCATGATATTCTTCTAAAATGTACATTTATGATCCCATACGTAAGATTTGAATCCAGGACCTTGGATCTCGCACGCAAACGTTGAAACTTTAGAACATAAAACCAGTATCCAACGGTATTAATGTCTAAATTCAATCGTTTCATGATCATGCTCAACCTTTCATTCATTTTCTGAAGTGAATGATTTTCTACATTTGACAAGGTTTCTTACTTGAACTCCAAGAAATCAATGTTGAATTTAGTCTTTAGTGAGCACATGATTTTTTTATTATCTTATTTTTTTTCTATTATCAACAGCTTTATTCAATATTATATTTTCGGTACAATATAGAATTCTCAGCACAAAGTATTTCAACAAGTTTCCGTTTCTTTCTTCTTGGTCGGTCCTGGCGATAAATATTGAGGAATCGCCAGTTAGATGTTAGCACTTCAGTGAATGAACAACTGAATAATGTGCATTCTTTTCGTTGTATATTGTCAGCAACCACATTGTCTCTAATTGAGTTTTTTGTAACTTTGACAACAAAAGGTTGTACACTTTTCAGAAACGCAGCACAATAGGTTATGCGATTAATGAACATAATGATATATTAAAACAAACAAAAATAGATAACTTGTTGAAATATCTAGATGGCAGGAACAGGTAGCTCAGATGCTTAAGCAGGCCGCCCATACATCAGAATATCATCAGAATAGAGATTTATGGAGATTGTAATAAGTTTAATAGTTGAATTCATTGGTCGATCCAATCTAGATCACGATTAAAAACCTGGAAGCATTAAATGCCCGTTTCATTCTACCATGGAACACATCAGCAGTCCACTTGACCACTAAACAACTGTCCAATGCTTCCAAGTTTTTAATAGTCATTTAGTTTAGATCTTCACAAATTATCATTCTGATCATAATTGAATTCTTATTTCAATAAAATTATATCCTTAAATTGCATACTTCATGGCTTAATCTTCCTTCTTTAACCATTTAAGTAACTGAATTGATTATTGAATTGATATGAAAAGGAATTATACTGGAAATATTTTTTTTATTTTATGCATTATCTGATATGTTCTCTCTTTTTTTCTTTTTTTTCTCTCCAATCCATTAACTCATTACTGAGAAACATTTCGAGTGTTTAGTCGGTGACAAAATTATCTCACATTGAATGAACAAAATGGTCACGTACTGCATTCAAAAAAATAACATGGAACCAGTATCTGAGTTGTTTTTCTTTTTTTTTTCGGAGTGAGACATAAATCAAATCACCACGGATTAATTTATATACAGATATATAATTCAATTTGTTTTAAAGTCTATAATCAATCAATAGTTGCTCTGATTGTTAAAGAAGACGTTAGTCTTGTGACTTCCGAGGGAGCTCGGCTTTCACCATGAGGCATCATAACTCTTCGAAATGAAGACCTTTTAATTCCCAGAGCAGAGTTCAAATAGTTTAAATTATTTTTTTTCTGGTTAGTGTTTTTTTTAACGAGTTAGTTTTCTACGAGATTGGGTCGTTAACCCCATGCCCACGCTTCCTTCTTTATCTGAGTTTAGGATCAGTAGTAGCCCAAGAGAAGCTGAAGGCGGAACTAAAAAAACCTAACAACCAACACCAAAGTCATAATTTTCAATACAAATGTCAAAACAGTTCTACTGTATGGGGCTGAAAATTATAAAACTACAATAGCAATCATCTACAAGATACAAGTGTTTATTAACAGCTATCTATGCAAAATACTTCGGATTCGTTGACCAGACACTATCACCAACAACGTATTGTGGTAGAGAACAAACCAGGTCCGAGCAGTGGAAGAAATCAGGAAGAAGTGCTGGAATCGGATAGGACAAACATTAAGGAAATCACCCAACTGTGACACAAGTTCTCACTCGGAATCCTTAAGACGAAAAGAGAAGAAGAGGACGAAAAAACACATTACACCGAGAAGTCGAGGCAGACATGAGAAAATGTACAGGAATCGGATAGAAGTAGTAAAGAATGCCCAGGACAGAATGTGTTGTAGAATGCTGGTCGTCCGCTTATGCTTGATTAGGGCTAACAGGCCAAAGTAATTAAGGAAACACTATAATGAGTTGTTTTGAATATGAGAATTATTACTATTATTATAAGTGTCATTAATCAATATTACAATTTTTGGTACAATATAGAATTCTCAACACAACCTATTTCAACAGGTTTCCTTTCTCTATTTCTTAATCGATATTGACGATAAATATTGAGTGAACACTAATTAGATGTTGACAGTGGAAGTGGAAGTGTATAAGACACATATTGAGGAAAGCACCCAACTGAGTCACAAGTCAAGTCCTCACATGGAATCCTGAAGTCCAAAGGAGGACAGGAAGACCAAAGAACACATTAAGCCGGGAAATTAAGATAGACATGAGAAAAATGAACAAGAATTGGATGGAATTAGAAAAGAAGGCGGAGGACAGAGTGTGTTGGAGAGTGCTGGTCGGCGGCTTATACTCCATTAGGAGTAACAGGCGTAAGTAAGTAAGTTCGAAAAATCAGCATTTAAATCATGTTCATTCTTTCCAATTCATATTGTCAACAGCCATCACGATATTACTGATTATTTTTTGTAATTTGAATAGCAAAAGAGTGTAAACCTTTCAGAAACGCATTTGAATAGGTTATACAGTTAATTGACAATATCGAGGCAATCCACATAGGATGCATATATACCAATAAGAAACTGATCAATTACAGTCCTAAACAACAATGAGAAGATAAAAGATATACATCGATATATTTATGTGTGTCATTGAAATTATGAACTAATTTAAGTTATGCAAGCATTGAAAGCCTGAAAGCACTGGACAGTCACTTTATCTTAATTTGAAACTCCTCAAAAGTGCGCATCCACAATCCTGCAACTAGGAATCAAATTCACGACCATCGACATTATGCCTGAACTATTAACCTTAAGATTACTGAGACTGGATCCAATAGTGTAAATATGAGTATAGTTGATTTTTCAAAGTTTAGCAATAATACCCTTTAAAAAAAGGGGATTTGCTGTTATCTGCCCCCCTCCAAAATAATCAGTCATCATATCTGATTGTATACATCAACTATAAAAGAGTAAACAATCTTATATACTTTGATGATGACAGAAATATTTTTGTTTCGGATATAACTAATCTGTCAAATGTATCATGATAGTTTACATTATATATGTAAATGATAAGTCAATATAATTAAGAGGTCAGTTTGTTTATTCATTCAATAAAAAGAATCACAACTATAAAGTAATTGTCAAAAAAATTAAGTTTGTATTAGCTCTTCTTCTTCTTCTTCTTCTTCTTCTTCATCATCATCATCATGTTTGTATACAAATTGAACTGTAACCTATTAATTCTGAATTTCATATATATCACAAGGAGTATTGTGAAGATTTTAGTAATTTCACTAGTTGAAATCATGAGTCAATTAAAGCTAGACCATCATGGAAAACCTGGAAGCACTGAACGGCTGTTTCGTCCTAGTATGGGACTCCTCAGCAGTACACATCCACGATTCACGATTGCGTCTGAAGCAAACGGTACTGGATACGAATCCCGGAGTGAACATGAACTCTCAGATGTAAGTACGTTCAACTGACGAGTCCTAAATAAAACGTTACGCGCGTCCTGAGTTTTATTGCTAGCCACCACCCAGCTTTACTTCGATAAATAGTATGAACTGAGTGTATGTTTTCTTTTAGGTGCTATACACTTATATATATATATATATATATACAATTATTTTTCTGGTTAACGTTTGTTTATCAAATTATTTATCTACGGGATGGGGTCACTAACCCCATACCTAACCTTCCTCCTTTATCCGGACTTGGGACCGGCAGTATCCCCAGAGGGGCTCCGGGCTGAGTTATATACATGTATATACTTACCCCTGTTACTCCTCGTGAAGGGGCATAGGCCGCTCACTAGCAATCTCCACCCAAACCTGTCCTGGGCAATCCTTTCCACCTCCTTCCAGTTCCTATTGATCCTTTTCATATCTGCTTCTATTTACCGATGTAATGTGTTCTTTGGACTTCCTCTTTTCCGCTTACCTTCACGATTCCAAGTTAGGGCTTGCCTCGTGATGCAGTTTGATGATTTCCATAATGTATATCCTATCCATCTCCATCGTATTTTTCTAATTTCCTCCTCAACTGGAAGCTGGTTTGTTCTCTCCCACAGTAGACTGTTGAGTATCTTGTGAAGACAACTATTTATAAATACTTGTACCTTCTTGATGATGGTTGTAGTAGTTCTCCAATTTTCGGTTCCGTACAACAGAACTGACTGTCTTGATGTTCGTGTTGAAGATTGTGCATTTGATATTGATTGACAGACAGTCGTTTCGGGTTTCATATGTTCTCCAATTGTAGGAATGCGTCCACTGCTTTGTCAATCCTTGCCTTTACGTCTGCATCTGAACCTGCTTGTTCATCGATTATGCTTCCCAGGTGTGTGAAGGATTCTACATCTTCCAGAGTTTCGCCATCAAGAGTGATTGGATTGCTGTTCTCCTTTTTGAATTTGCGGACCTTGGTTTTCCCCTTATATATATATATATACTTATTCATGGAATTTGCCGAAAAATGTTATTCAGAAGTCTGTTCAAATTAATAACAGATCTCAATATAACTAACAACTGTAAAAACACATGCTTTAGAGTTGTTGATTTAAACTCATGGATCCAATAAATCCCTTTCTGAAATAAAAACGATAGTTAATCTTACAATCTTATACAAATAGATTCTACCTTGATTGTGCTTAACAACAGAATGTAAGACGTTTTGTATTCAAAATGATATGTACTGGTGAGGGTCAGTGTATTACAACGTGAATTTTTAGTAACGACTTTTCAACTCCTTTTATTGACAACATCAATAGCGCAGCACTGTTAAAACTATTGGTTACTGTTAAACGCTGACTATTATTGGACTAAACGATACTATCTTTATGTCTGAATCTACCTCTTTTAAATTTCGAGTCCAGTAATGATAAGTAATTCTTAGTCTAAGCATCTGACATTCAATATTTAGACCATGGGTATGAACCTCATTTCACGCACTTAGATTTGTGTTTATTCATTATTTATTTAATCACATAAATATTGTTACAAGGAGGCACCAAATAGATATGCACCATATAAATCATTCGACTTGTGTGAAGGTTGAGATATTGCGCGGGTGCTCAGACCGAAGTTGGTGGTTTTCTTAAGAAGCCACACCCCGAGCCTTCAACCTAAAGGTGTGATCCACAAGGCAGTGGAACAACGTAAGGAGATGCAATCCCATAGTAGCCGGTGACCAAAGATTGGTTCATACTCTATTTGTTCCTTCAGGATCCTGGAGACCATATACATTATTGGCTTTGAATCAGGGTTTTCCAACTCACCTAGGTGGACTCTCCGTATCCACCAACCCGATTACAACACCAGACATTCGGATATCGTGAATAACACCCGTGTTACGAGAAGGCATTGAATGGAACTTCCCTGTCAGTGGTTGTATGCACGTGGCCATATGAAAGCATTTTGAGAGTAAGAGGTGACTCTCCCCACTCTTGGCCGTACCAGAGCATATGGAGTTAGCAGAATGTTATCAATAGCTCATACAAAACATATCATAATCATGAAATGAATATATAATATCCAAAAAAGAAAAGAAAAAGAAAATCTTTATATTTTAGACTACCACTAGCTGTTGACCTGAACCTTAACAACTATTTAATTAAATGACACCTTTTCAGATAATTATAACCTTCGCTTAATCATTTAAAATGATAATTTCATGCTGGTTGAAATGTTGTCATCGGTAGGCGGAGCATGATTGTTTTCAACTATCACCCTGTTGATTCTATTGTGAATTGTGTTACAATTTGAAAATACGATCATCATATAATTAATCATTTACATAATGAGTTGTTAGTGAGTAAGTTTGTTTTGTTTGGTTGTTTGTAAAACTTTACAAAAGTCATCATATAAAAATGTAATCTGAAAGGGGTTTTGTGCATATTATAATTAAATTCTTTAATAGTTGAATTCATGAGTTCACAAAAACCCCCTCTCTGATTATGCTCATTAGTAACAGTCTCTAAGAGGTATTTCCTGGAGTTCTAGTGAGAAGGAGTGAGTAGTGGAATTCAATCAGGTCTGTTGTAAGATAATAACTCACTGATGACAATGATAGACGGTGGTATGATTTCGTGGATTGGTTGAAGTTAGAAATTGACAAAGTTGAATGCTGACCGTTTCAGTGGTCTGGTGGTTAAGCGACCGCTCACGAGACTGATAAGTCCTGGGTTCATATCTTACGGAGCGGGATCATGGATGTTCGCTGCTGAGAAGTCCTGTACTAGGACTAAACGGCCGTTTAATGCTCCTAGACTTCCATAGTTGTCTAGCTTCAACTGATTAATTATCTCATATATTAAAAAAATATATGGTGAAATATTCATCTCTAGCTTGCAAGAATTAATATCCTATTTACTAAGAATGAGACTGATAATTGCATATAATTAAGTTCCGTTTGTAATGTAAAACTGCAAAATTTGACAATACCTAAAATCCTTACACTAAAAATTATCATATTTTTGCCAATGACTAAATTCGAACGGTAGGTGTTCATAACTATTAGAGTTAAGCGATTTCAGATGTGATTTACATATCGCGAGTGGTAGAGGCGACCAGACCAAAACATGGTACAAATCTGTGAAGTCACTGACAAGTAGAGTGAGCCATGTTGGTAAGTGTAGACTACTTGGTTCCGGGGATCTGCGAGATATTAGCAACCGATGGCTAGAAACCTTGAATAACATGGCCGAAAATCGTTTGCAATGGTGTGCTCAGGTGCATCCACTCTTTGCGTTCATCCAAATTCTTATCTTCTGAATTCTTCATGTCCCTCATGTTTTCGCTTTCCAAATTTATTTCATTGAATTATACTCCTTGTATAACATCTTCAATCTTTAATCTTTTCGATTAGTACCTATACTTTTACTCCCTCGATCACTCTGGTATTTGAATCGACAATTGTATCTGTGTGGTATTGTGGTATGGCAACTCGAACTGATGTACGTACGTATGAAGTTCTACGTTGTTGTGACTAACTGACTAACTGACTGAGATTAATTCATACGATTGCTTGATACTGATCAATTTTAAAACAAACAGTAAATTTATTTATTTAATTATATAATATCTTGAATACCGTTTATTTTTCCTTACGGATACATGATACATGACATAAAAGCATTGTATTGTGTCTACAGTTTATGACTCACAATTGATTGATCACTGGGTGGTGATCAATGTCATGCATGTCTAGTCTTTATTACTGAAGATCGAATGCTATCGATCATGTTGCAATGTGGCCACCAGTCTAGGTGACTCGACACTGCAGGCACTATATATTGAGATTTAGATGGTGGTTGGAGGTAGTCGACAGGAAACACTGGACCCGGGTTTCGTGCTACTTGGCACTCGTCAGCAAGGTGTACCTGTACCAGGGAGCACCAGTACCCTCAATATTACAGGTACACCTTGCTGACGAGTGCCAAGTGGCACGAAACCCGGGTCCAGTGTTTCCTGTCGACTACTTCCAACCACCATCTAAATCTCAACAGTTTATGACTAAAATCAAAACAAAGTTGTATTCCTTTCATCTTAGTCACGCTAGAAAAGTGAACTACATTTATTTGTTGATTCTAAATAGTCAGAGGTGATCAACGCTTCTTACTTTAAATCTGAATAACATAGTTCCTATTCCATTACTACTAAATATACATCTAGTACACGAATGTTATCATGAAAATAACATAGGTTAAGGTTATCTTTACAATAAAATAGCTTATAAGTTAAATAAACTTTCATGGTATTCATTTGATTACTAAGGGATACACGCATGAGGTTACCACGTAACCCGATAGATTTTGTTAGTTCAATATGTAAATTTAAGAACATTTCGCTTTAGGATATAAATATGTATTTCCCTGTAAACAAACACAGCATACAATCCATAAGATACTTAGTTGACCTTTTCTTTTTAGCAAACATGTATAAATTAGGCATAGTACATGTTGCAGATGTATTATCTTAAGACAGAATGTCATATAAACTTCTATCCATGTCATTATGAATTACAATTTACATAAGTGTTTGGGATATTAAAGAGTAAAATGTCAACTTAATTGGTGAATATAACATTAAAACAATTGAAATTAGATGTTGTAAGTAATCCTATGTAAGTAGACCCAGAACATTCTTCGAAGAAAAAACACACAACCTAAACTACCCTAAAAACTCTGAGAAACATTTTATCCAATCAGCATTGAATAGAAATTTCTCAGAAACATCTAGCAAATTGTTAGATTTGAAGCTATCACGAGTTCACTTAATCTGTGAACGAGAACAAAGACTCAGTGACTGAAAACCAGTAAACTAGCTATTGATGCGTCCCAGCCCCGCTAACTAGAGGGAGAGGTCCAAGCTTGGAATGGGGAAGTATATTCTGCAAAACAGTCAGAAACGAGCGATAACAGCAAACACAACTCAAAACGCATATATATACAGTGCAAAACCGTCCTTGGGGAGAGTTACCAAATAGCATACTAAAAGACACAACGGACCAATAGCATTTAATCTATTTCCCAGTGGGAAATACGGCATGAAGGTGATAAAAGCGTTTTTGGCGAGAAAACAAAGAAATCCAAATTTTCTAAATAAAATTACAAAATTAGGTCTTTTCTCAAGTGAGTTATTATTATTATTATTAGCTTTATTCAACATTAGAATTTTGGTACAATATAGAATTCTCAGCGCAAAGTATTTCAACAAGTTTCCGTTTCTTTCTTCTTGGTCGGTCCTGGCGATAAATATTGAGGAATCGCCAGTTAGATGTTAGCACTTCAGTGAATGAACATCTGAATAATGTACATTCTTTTCGTTGTACATTGCCAGCAACCATATTGTCTCTTATTGAGTTTTTTGTAACTTTGACAACGAAAGGTTGTGAACTTTTCAGAAACGCAGTAGAATGGGTTATGCGATTAATAAACATAATGATATATTAAAACAAACAACAATAGATAACTTGTTGAAATATCTAGATGGCAGGAACAGGTAGCCCAGATGCTCAAGCAGGCCGCCCCTGATTTCTGGGGATCTAACGTCCCCAACACAAATAAAGATCTACGATTAACATTTATGATTAAATGATTATTTATCCTGTTCTTATCTTTGGAAAGGTTTTAGAACTTTCCACAAATTCAAGATCATTTGAAATGTTATAAATACCTTGAAATTTTTGTTCATAAATTAATCTTTGAATAAAGCGCTAGTTGCATTTTCTCTCCTATACAAGTTGTCATGTAGAGATAGCCTTCATGGGGGGGTGGGGGTAGGGGTAAGGGGTATTAGAAGAGACTAGGCAACCGATTCGAGTGTTCAATTACATGAAACCATAATAAGAAACTTATTGAACAGATTTTTAATCAACCCATATTTGGCTCATTCTATTTTTTTTGGAATTAAATTATTTAAATGAATGAAAATCATTAACTTTATCGTTTTGTTAATTTTATAAATTAGAATCTTTGTTGTTCTGATTGTTGTTGTTGTTGTTTATGCAAATGAATTTCGAATGTTGAATTTATTTGCTTTGTAAGGGTAATTTTATGTTAGTTTATTAAAGTGAATTGATAGAACATCTACGATTCTACATGCGGGAGTCGACCTCAGGACCTTCGATCTCGTGAGTGAACTCTTGAACTATAGACTATTGAACCGGCATACAACGGTGTTAATGTCTAATTTCAATTCACCTTGCGCAACCATTCATCCATTGTCTGAGGTAGATACCTGTTCCTACCCAATACAGATGAGATTCCACTGGTCGCGGCTCCTCACTAGAATTCCAGGAAATCTATCTCAAAGTCAGTGAGCACATGATTATTATTATTATTATTATCGGAATAAGGGTTTGCAGAGATTGTAGTAATATTAGGACTAAACAGCTATCCAGTGCTTCCAGGTTTTCAATGGTGGTCTAACATCAATCAGATCATGATCTTTATCGATTCGGTCACATTGTGTATACTAGTTAGAATGATGGAACATAGTATGTATCTTTCAGTTTCAGGATTTTTTACGCGATTGATAAGTATCGATGGTTGATTTAAGTTTCTTGTTAGTTGTCACTTTTTCTTAAATATATCTGTAAGATTGTAAAACTTTCGATCCTATAAGATTCTGATAATCGTTGCTCAATTCCAGCTGGATCAGTCATTATTAGACTATTGAGATCATAACTGATGCTCCGGAGAAATGGAATGTTCAGCTTGAATAATCACTAAGTAATGACTGACGTTATGTTCGACTATGTCTATATTTTAATTGATTGACTAAATTATATTGCAGCAAATAAATCAAGTGACACAATGGAAGACTGTTTGTGAGACTAACTATTAAGTCATTATAGTTGATTTGTCTCAAATTATTCATGCTTTTAAGTGTAGTGACATAAGTGAAGAGTTCATCCTCTCATTGAAATACTGATATGCATATACGAAACAAATATGCTACACCTGAGTTATAAACTGATATCTTCTTTAGGACTGACTGAGTTCGATTCAGTCTGATAAAATTTGAAGCTTCTTCAACATAAGTATATTATGAGTTAGTTTTCAGATCATTTTGACTACAAATAATTCATTTAATTCCTTACGCTTATCACCCCTTCTGGAGGAGCATAGGCCAAACACCAGTATTTTCTATCGAACTCAGTTCTCGACAATCCTTTCCATTTCTTCCCAGTTGCTATTCATTCTTTTTATGTTTGCTTTCGATTCTTGACTCAGTGTGTTCTTTGGTCTTCCAGTTTTCCGTTACCCTTCAGGATTTCAAGTTAGAGCTTGCCTCGTGATGCAGTTTGGTGATTCCCATAATGTATGTCCTATGAATTTCTAACGTCTTTACCTAACTTTCTCCTCAGTTGGGAATTCCACTGTTTCGTTCAACAAACTTGTCTGGACTTCCTCAGGGTAATAATCAGATTGTGTGTGTGCGCGCGCGCGTATAAATTCATTCAGTCATTTATGTTCACATCATAGACTTTTCAAATGACTCTCATTTAACTGACTCATGTTATCCTATTTACTAAAGTCGACATGTGAATATGATTGGATTAAGCATAGAATAGATTTGATCTGAATTGATTGCTAAAACGCTATATATACATGTTTCTTTGATGATTTTGATTATTCTACCCTGAATAAGTCCAAACAAGTTTGTTGGACAAAACATTATTTCAGAAAATAATTTTGCACATATAATCACTTCTCAACATACTCGGATCCCAATTTTTTTGATCAAACTATTCGTACTAATTGAAGGGAAGCATGGGACACAATGGACATCTAGGATGCAGTTGGACGATCTAGACTTCGCAGATGATCGGGCCCTTCTATCCCAAACACAAAAACAAATACAGGAGAAGACAAACAGTGTGGCAGCAGCCTCAGCAGCAGTAGGTCTCAGTATACACAAAGGGAAAATCAGGATTCTCCGATACAACACAGAATGCACCAATCCAATCACAATTGACGGGGAAGATTTGGAAGATGTAAAAACCTTTACATATTTGGGCAGCGTCATTGATGAACACGGTGGATCTGATGCAGATGTGAAGACGCGGATTGGCAAAGCAAGAGCAGCATATTTACAACTGAGGAACATCTGGAACTCAAAGCAACTGTCAACCAACACCAAGGTCAGGATTTTCAATACAAATGTCAAGACAGTTCTACTATATTGGACAGAAACCTGGAAACTACGAAAGCCATCATCTAGAAAATACAGGTGTTTATTAACAGTTGTCTACGCAAAATACTTCAGATCCGTTAGCAAGAACGTACTGTGGGAGAGAACAAACCAGATCCCAGTGGAGGAAGAAATCAGGAAGAAGCGCTGAAAGTGGATAGGACACACATTGAGGAAAGCACCCAACTGCGTCACAAGACAAGCCCTCACATGGAATCCTCAAGGCCAAAGGAAAATTGGAAGACCAAAGAACACATTACGCCGAGAAATGGAGATAGACATGAGAAAAATGAACAAGAATTGGATGGAACTAGAAAAGAAGGCGGAGGACAGAGTGTGTTGGAGAATGCTGGTCAGCGGCCTATGCTCCATTGGGAGTAACAGGCGTAAGTAAGTAAGTAAGTATTCGTACTAATCTTGACGATTATTCATATATAATTCATAGATAATGGTGGATATGTCTCTCAATTTCTTGGATTAGTTGAAGTTAGACATGAACACCGTTGGATGACTGCCACCTCAATGGTCTAATTGAAAACAATTACATTACTGCAATTCTTTTGATCATCTAATCAAATGTTATTTCAAAAGAAACAAATAACTTCCGTATTTTCACTTGTTCATTTAATGTTAAGAAATGTAAAGATATGACACATCTGTTTAGCCTAGTTTATTACAATACATCTGTATATAAGAAGTAATATTACCTATGAATGAAGAATACATAACTTACAATACTTCACTTCATCAAATAGGATATAGATGTATACAATGTTGTATTCATACAAATACACCATTTTTTTCACTCATTCATTAATGAGAAACCATCATAATGTCGAATGTATAAAGAGATAAATTAAAGGAATCTCTTTAAGTATGTATTCTATTCACACACACACACACACAGACAAACACACACACGTACACACACAGAGAGAGTGGGATATAAAAGCGACAGGAATACTTTTGACATTATTCAATATTTTAGGGAATTTATTTAATAAATAAGTAGAATTAGTCGTTTGATATTCTGTCTCAGTCTCTATTTGTCTTTGTCTTTATCATTTTTTTCAATGGTTGTTTGTTTTGTTGTTGTTGTTGTTTGGGTCCACTTTATCTCTTTCGCTTGTTTTTTTTGTTTTATTTCATTCATTTTGTACTCGTTTTGTCTCCTCTTCTGTCGCTACTTATATGCATATAATGTGAAAATGGTTAAACAATGAATAGAACATATACGACACAAAGAAAACAAATAAACATTATACACGACAATCATAGTAATGTAGAATATAAATGTCTCTTATGAAGAGAACGATGGAAAAGGGAATTATTCTACTTTGTTATTAATAGTAGTAGGGATTTTGCAATGGACAAAACTATCTTTCAGATTATTACATCATTTGATGAATTTAAAGTATTCTTTAAGGGGAAAAACTAAGTCTACTTGAATAATAATTACTACCTATGAACGCAAAATGTATTTGATATTGAATATATATATACAAATAAAGAAATGTCAAATCATCTTTCTGACTAATTCATATAATAATAGAATCATATTAATAGTTTATGATTGAGATCATGAACTGATTGATGTTAGACCATCTTTGGAAACCTGAAAGCACTGGACGATCGTGTCATCCTATTGTGGGACTCCTCAGCAGTGCGCGTCCATGATCCCGCTGGCGGGAATCATATTAATAGTGTTCATTTTAATGAAATTGTCACGATGATTATTGAATAAACATGTGGAATTATTTAAAGTGATTGAAATTTTGATAAATTATATTATTCAATAAAGATGAATAGTGGTTAGCAGTGAAATCCATGATAAGAAATTCACACTGTTTAGGATTGTTCAGCTAGATGTACTTGCATCTCAAAGTTGATGTTCATTCCAAGACTCGTGTATAATATTGTTCGATTCAACTCTATGATGCAGGTGAAACCAGATGACAAGTCAGTCAGTCACTAAAATGTAGGATAAAACACATATATACATTGGTCCAAGTTGCCGTACCTCATTAGCACAACAAGACGAACATAGGATTCATAGAAGTAGTTTATTCAGCGGTGGTAATACATAAAAGAAAGATTATATATAAGGACATAGTACAAGAAGAAAGAATAAGTTTGCAGAAAGATATGAGGCGATTTTAATCTCATAGTTTAAAGGAAGACAAAGAGTGTATACACCGACGCCATTGTGATAGATTTTGAGCCATGTCGTCAAGAGTCTCCAACGATTGGTTACGATAGACACGCGGATCGCAACCAAGTGGACTACATCTACCAATATGGCTCAGACCAGATGTTAGTGACTTTGTGGAATGATGTCACATTTTTGTTTAGCCGCCCCTAACTTTTTTTCAACCATCCCCAACACCGGTTAACTTTGCGCGTCGTGGTAATCGGCGTTCAGGCACACGTAACACGTTGCTCAATCATCTCAGTCGATGAAGATTCACAACCCTATCAACTGATTTTCCATCATTCTCTAATGTCCTGCATATAACCTCACTATTACCTACCCGACGATCCCAGAAGATGCCAGTAATATTTCTAATACATCTGCGGTCAAATACTAGTAACTTACGAGTATCTTCTGCAGCCATAAAGTAGAACAGAACGAACTACCGCAAAGTATACTCGTCCCTTAATTGATAGACGGAAATCTCGCCTTCGCCATAGGTGACAATTTCGAAATAGGAATAAACGTGCGTTCTGAATTCCACTGTTAGCCACTATCCATCCATTTTTGTGAATTAAGGCAATATCGAGGCAATCTGTCACAGGATACACATATACCAATAACAGACTGATGATCAATTGCAATCAGAAGCATTAATGAGAAGATTTAAACAAATAATACAAAATGAATTTATATTATTTAGCCTTTCGAAACAATCGTCCCAATACCTTTTGAAAACTCATATCATGGTCTATTACATTTGGTTACAAACACTTTGCATCATGACTTCTTGTAACTAAAAGAAAATAACATAGAGAAAAGGATATTTTATGCATTATTATAATGATGTTGTATACACTACTTATAAATCTATTATTCATATTACAATTATGCAAGTATTCTTTAACACTGCATGCTTATGTCTAATATTCAACTTAAAATTGAATTTTTTTATAGAAATCATGAGTCGATTGAAGCTAGACCACCATGGAAAACCTGGAAGCACTAGATGGCCACTTCATCCTGGTATGAGACTTAACAATCTCCACAACACCTAAACCGATAATTATCATGTGCTCACTAGTGACTAGCTTCGTGAGAAAATTCTCGGAGTTCTAGTGAGAAGCCGTGACCAGTGAAGCTAATCCGTGTCGGATAGAAACAGGTGTCTACCTCAGTACAATGGAAGATGGTCGCGGAATTCCGTGGATTGGTTTAGGTTAGACATTAACACCATCGAATGCCGGCTCAGTGGTCTAGTTGATTAAGTGGCGCGAGGCTAATAGGCCTTGGATTTGAATCTGGCGAGATGCGGGATCGTAGATGTGCACTGTTGATGAGTCCTATACTAGGACAAACGGCCATCCAGTGCTTCCAGGTTTCCTATGGTTGTCTAGCTTCAATTGACTCATGATTTCAATCAAAAACTTAACAATCTCCACAACACCTAAACTGATAAAATTGAATCATTAACTGTTTCTCTCTAAAATGTAATGTAACCTGATCATTTCAACAGAAGCAAATGAAAATATGTTTATCAGAGAGTAGTTTTTTTCTTTTCTTTACTAGGCATTCGTTTATGTATGTAATATATCGTGGATGAGCACTTCTGAGAAGTTCAGTATTAGAACGAAACGATTGTCTAGTTCTTCCACGTGTTCCATAATGGTCTAGCTTCAGTTGACTCATGAAGTCAACTATTAAAATTACTGAAATCTCCAGAACATCTTTTCTGATAATATATAACTTAGTGTTGTTTTTACTTGTATCTTACAATTGTTATTTAGGACTGCACTTGGTCAGTCTTATAATGGCATATGTGCATCCTGTGTGGACTACTTCGATATGGCTTTAAGTCGCAAGCATTTCAAGCAAAGGACTCTTCAGCTGGATACACTAAGTGTTGATGTTCAATCCAGGACTCGTGTGTAGTACCGTTCACTTTAACTCTATGATGCAGGTACATCCAGCTGACGAGTCAGTAATATCATATCTACATTGAAAGATACGTATTATCGAATTTATAGACATTATATTTAATTACTGTGGTTATTCTAACTCCGCCTGGAACCCCCTTGGAGCTACTGCCAGTCCCAAGCTCGGAACAAGGAGGAGGGTTGGGCATGGGATTATCGACCCTATCCCGTAGAAGATTAACTCTCTAAAAACGCTAACTCTTTAAAATAATCCAAATTATTCAAACTCTACCCCTGCGAGTTAGAAGCTCTTCATTTTCCAAGAGTTATGACACTTCATTGTGAAAGCCGAGTTCCTTCAGAAGTCACGGAGCTGATGCCCATCCTAACAACCAGAGCAATGATTAATTTAGGTACATAGAATTCACGTACAATGTGGTAGAACGAGAGAGTCATCTAAATTGCTGCAGAAACTATGATTATTCTGTCATAATAATAATAATAATAATAATTTGATTAATCTTTCAATAGAAATCTTAATATAATATTCATTTCTATTCAATCTAATTTCAGTAGTATATTTTAAAATAGTATTTTATGTAAATGATAATGTGTTTCCGCTCAGTCAATAAGATTATTGTCTTCAATAACATTTATCTCCATGGAGTGTGTGTGTTTGTTTACTTACAAATAGGTTTGATAATACAAATACCTTTTTATTTTATCCTAAATCTGTAGTTTCCTTGTTCATTTAACAGTTAGTTTTCAAGGTACAAGCCGAAAAACTTTAATAATTCAATTCATAAGTTGATATTAATTAGATGACTATAAAAAACCTAAAAGTACTGTGTTATGTTTGAAGCGTTTACGAGTTCACTTATTCTGCAAATAAAACAAAGACTCTGTGAACAAAAACCAATAAACTAGCAATTCTGGTGCGTCTCAGTCCCGCTAACTAGAGACAGAAGTCCTAGTTCGAAACTGGGAAATATATTCCACAGGCAGCCAGAACCACGAACAATCACGACAGGCATCAATCAATTGTATATATATACAGCATAAAATTGTCATTGGGAAGAGTCACTAAATAACATACTAAAAGATACACCGGACCAATAGCGTTTAACATTCTCGTAAGTGGGAAATATGACGTGAAGGTGAAGATGAGTGGTTTTGGCGCGAAAACAAGGAATTAAAATTCCCAAAATAAAATTACAAAAATCAGGTATTTACCAAGTGAGTTCTGTGGATCTAACATCCCCAACATACTGGACCACCATTTCGTCCAAGTATGGATAGAACGCCTCATCAGTGTACATCCACGATTTCATAATGCTTTAAAAATAAATAACTTTTACTATGTTCTTTGCTTCAAATTTGAGGGGGTGTTTTTTGTATTTGAATATGTCATAGGTTATAATATCTGAATACCTACATCATATTTATTGTATAGTACAACTTTTATCTTGTTAATATATATATATGAATCTGATTTTATTCCATATTATGAATACAACAAGATTCTGGAACCACACAAAGATAGAATGATAGAAATCATTCTCAAAAAAATTTATCTCTATGTAAATTAAACATTCATAAACAATCCCACATAAAGAGAAAAACAAACAAAAAAGAAGAAAAGAAAAGAAAAGAAAGAAAGAAGAAACAAACTTTGACGAAGACAATAACAACAACCGCAACTACAATTTATATTAGAGCTGAACAATGATATTGAAATTATGTATTAGATAGATTACAATAATGAACTATAATTATTATTTTAAAAAGAGATACAATGTCATGTTTGTTTTGTTTTGTTTCCCATCCATCCCACCCCACCCCACCCCACCCCCCTATTTGTCTATTAATAATCATGTAACATAAGTAATTATATTAGTTAGGGTGATAGACTTTCATATTCTACATAGAAACTTCATATACACAAATGGTGTGGTTTTATCATCTAGTTGATATCTAGACAGTTTCGTGTTGTATTTCTATTCGGTAATAATAATAATGATAATAATAATAATAATAATAATAATAATAATAATAATAATAATAGAACGTACTGATCATTATGAAAGAATTAAGCTCAATAGAGATGAAACTGTAAAAACTTGAAAAAAAAAAACGTCTAACATCGTTCTTTTCTGATGACAGTTGGTTAGAATAATTAAATAAATGTCAAAGAAACATGTTTTATACACCAGAAACTACAAACAAAACCAGAAACGTTTCTGCGTTTAATGAAGTGGAAAAGATAAACATGGTTCTTTTAGTTTTAAAAAAAAAAGAATTTGGTCCCGGGAATTATTAAATGTTACCATTTTAAAAAAAAAGAAAAAAAATACACAACAAAGATGTATGTCATTCAATGTAGTTGAAATAACCAACTATTACATGTTGATGATCTTAAAACACGTTTACACACACGTATACACACATATGCACACATGCACACACATATGTATATTGAATTAGCCGATAGAAAAAAGAATGGTATAGGATATTAAAGAAAAAAAAGAGGAAAAAAAAAGACTGAAAGGAAACATTTTTCATGTAACCATGATAAGGAAGTATCGAAGCGAATGTCAAAATAGCATTTCTCTCTTTCTCTCTCTCTTTCTCTCTCTGTGTCTCTCTCGTCGTTTGTTAGTTTTATGCAACTGGATAGTGAATCAGAACAATGAAAAAAGGGAAAACAAAACAAACAAACATTATTTCTACATTACAATGTCTTTTTCAATCAACTGAATCTCACCAGGATTCTTTTGCCTTTTCAATGAATCAAGTCATATCAAATAAGTTAACATGTTAGAAACAAAAAAAAAGATTCCAAAGATTCACTTCATAATCTAATATAATGAAACAATATTTTCACCTTCAAATCAATGTTAAATTGATTGGTACTAAAAATAGAAGAATATCAATTTAATTATCTAGTCTCAGTTATAGAATAATTGTCAACCAGCACCAAGGTCACAATGTTCAATACGAATGTCAAGACAGTTCTACTGTATCGAGCGGAAACTTGGAGAACTACGTAACATATCATCCAGAAGATACAAGTGTTTATTAATAGTTGTCTATACAAAATACTTCGAATCCGTTGGCCAGACACTATCAGATACAACCTATTGTTAGAGAGAACACACCAGATTTGAGTGGAGGAAGAAATCAGGAAGAAGTACTGGAATTGGATAGAACACATATTGAGGAAAACACCAAACCGTGTCACAAAGCTAGCCCTCACTTAGTATCCTGGAAATCAAGGGATAAGTGGAAGAAAAAAGAATACATCATGTCGAGAAATGGGGACAGACATGAGGAGAATGAACAAGAATTGGACAGAACTGTAAAGGAAGTTGCAGGATAGAGTGGGTTGTAGAATGGTGGTCTGCCGCTTATGCTCCACTGGGTTAACAGGCATAAGTAAGTAAGTAATCTAGTCACAGTTTTGGAAGTCCAAGTGGTTATCATTTATGATCATACACGCATATACAGGGTTTATATCATTTTATTATAAAAGTTATTACAGATTCATGCGAATTCCTTAAACAGTTATTTCTTATCATAAAACATTGTATCAGAATGGCAAGTTTTTGACGAATTATCAATTCAGTTAGGTAATAAATTGCTTTTACTAATAATACATTAGTAACTAATTTCACTAAGTTACCACGGTTATAGGTCAACTATCTCAAGTATCAGATAAATATCACTGATGGAAATAAATAGTAGACATTCAGTATGATGGATCTTCCCGTTAATGTTTAGCACTGCAATTGATCAGTCTCTTATCAACATATATGTATCCTGTAGCGAATCGCCTCAGTATTGCCTTAAGTCGCAAGAACTATAAGCAATGATGAATAGTAGCTAGCATTGAAATCCAGGACACGTGTTTCGTCCTATTTCATAATCATCAGCTTGATTTACCTGTCCCGGAGTGAACGTCAACTCCGAGATGTAAGTACATCCAGCTGACGAGTTTCAAGTAGGACAAAACCTGTTTACTGGATTCCACCGCTATCCAGTATCTATCTTTGCTTATAGATTTAATAGTCATAAAAAATATCGTAAAATGTAACTTCAAACACCTCATAAGTGAATCGATACAAAACCTTCAATATGTAAACAGGTTATCTAATATCTCAGTAATTGTTTAAAGATCCCTATCAATGGCTGTATATTAACTGTTTGGTAAAACATTTTCTAAATGTAATAAATAGTTCAGATGATTATTCAAAAACTATACCAGTTTGTTTAGAGTTTTGATAGTAAACTTAGGAAGAATATACATGTTTATCTACTTGACTAAGTGATAAACAAAGAGAATCCTAACAGGAAACTTCCAATCACCATCTTATCTCAACATAGCTTACGAAATGTCGAGTCTACTAGACTGGTTGCCACACTGAGACTTGCTTGGTAGGATTCGATCTACACTAAGAAGGATCTGACATACATGACAGTGATCACCACCCAATAATCAATCAATTGTAAAAAGAATCCTATTTTTCACTATCTAAAGTGCTAAAGCTCATTACCAAACCATCAATTTATTAATATCAGATGGGTTTTGTGGAGATTGTAGTAATTTCAATGGTTAAGATCATGAGTCAGTTGACCCATCTGGTATTAATCAACATATGCTCACTAGTGACTGGCTTCATGAGGTATATCCTGGAGTTCTATTGAGAAGTAGTGACCAGTGGAGTTCAACCAGGTCTGTTATGAGATAGTAACTCACTGAAGACAATGGTGGATGTGTCGCTCAATTTCGTGGATTAGTTGAAGTTAGACATTAACACCGTTGGATGCCGGCTCAGTGGTCTAGTGGTTAAGTGCTCGCGCGCGAAACCAGAAGGTCCTGGGTTCGAGTCACACAGGGAGCGAGGTCGTGGATACGCACTGCTGAGGAGTCCCACAATGGGACGAAACGGCCGTCCAGTGCTTTCAGGTTTTCCATGGTGGTCTAGCTTCAACTGACTCATGATCTTAACCACTGACATTAATTTATTATTGAGGGCTTTTGGAAATAAACAATAAATCTTGTTATTCACCATAGAATAAGTATCTAAGGTATAATTTTTAATCAATACGTTACACTTGGGATATAAATACGATGATATCTTGTGATAAATTCTGTTGTTCTTATTATACGACACTTTGCTCTTCAACCAGTCTATTACTTGTAAACAGTGATTTCTAGTGGTTTAGTAGTCAATAAAGTATTAAAAAATTCTTATTAAAAATGGTATTTAAGATTTCTATCATGTCCCTCAAATAGACCTTACTATTTGAAATACATAAAATGGATATCCAAATGTTCATTTGTTAACTCATCAATGAAATATGAATCACTCGATATCATAGTTTTGCATCTTAGACTGACTTTAATTAGACAAGCACTGAATGTCAAGACGCATTGAAACGCTATTTGCTTAGATTTAGTTGTCTTCAGTTGTGTATATCAATGATACAATCAATCAATGGACCAAGGACGTTCAGCTTTAAGAAACGATACACACAACATCAATGGTAATAAAAGGAATTAATCAAAATTAATTATGTCATCACCTGGATGTTAACTTAATAGTCCGAAGGCTGACCTATCGTTTTTCGACTTGAATATTCTGAACTCGATGCCTAATCGGGTAGCGGATGAGAATTGTTCCGCCGATTCCCGTATAGCATCGAAATAATTTGTCATTTTAAACGGTCATCTAACCGAGATTAGTCCTTTATGTCGATCTCTAAGATTCAACAATCTCCATAACTTTCTGCGCAAACCTCAATAATGATCTTATTTTCACATTGACCTTATTTCTATTACTAATTAGTAGTAAAATCGGTTGTATACATTTTGTTTTACCGTGCTTCGTCCTAGTATATGACTCCTCACGAGTGAGCATCTATGATTTAACATTGAGGACTGAACCTAAGATGTTCCATCTTGCATGAGAATATTTAACCTCTCATCAGGCACCCAGTGTAGTGCCGGTTACTATGTTAAGCCCATATAACTTATTCTAGCTTCTGGACAGGCCAATCTATTCTTTCTTCCTGAGTCACGTTTTGATCTTGTTAATTATTCACTTATCAACCATGACTGTTTTTATATGAGCGTATATGTGTGTACACTTATCCTATTCAACTCATGTCTGTAGCTCATCTTTGTGATTATAAATATTAATTAATGCTTGACTAAAGGGAGTTAACTCACATGCCTTCTCTACTGCGCCTCCTTTTGTTTCGTCTCGCTTTCTCTTCTTCGCTTCCTTCGCTAGATCTCTCTGATTATCTGTTGCGACCAACGATTGTACAAAATATACGTATTGGAAATCCATTCTTGTTTGACTTTTTCCGTTATTCACCAATGCGATTCAAGTCGATAATGTTATACGAGAATTGACGATATATATACTTCAATAACAACCAGAAATGATCCAACTGGAGTCAGATTCAGGGCCACTAAACCAATGATAAATATGTCTTATTTTAATTAATTCACGTTATTGAGCGATTATCTTGCATTATTAATAATGGATAACTGCCTTTTATTTTCATCTCATACTGTTTATTTATTTGACCTTTTGTGAAACCGAAAAATGGTTGGGCAAAGATGCATAGTGGCTAACAGTGGAATCCAGGACAAGCGTTTCATCCTATTTGAGACTCTTCAGCTGGATGTGCCTGCATCCCAGAGTTGATGTTCATTATCCGTCTTTGTTTAAAAAGCTTGTGACTTAAAGCAATATCGAAGTAGTCCATACAGGATGCACATATACCAACATGAGACTGATCAATTGCAGTCCTAAATAACAATGAGAAGGTACAAGTAAAACAACACCAAAAGAATTGAAAAATGTTTAGTTTGGATAAGTGAAATGACTTGACAGTTAGATGTATGACAAGAATATCTAACATGATTTTCATAAATAAATCATGTTCTTCAGTTAACTTTGTCTTGTCGTTGCTATTTCAAAGTTATGATAATATCATGTATACGAATGGTTTATGTTATAGAAATACCGATTGTTGTCAAACTATAAAACGAGTGTTAGCGAGTTCGTTTACTTTAACACTGATATATTTACATTGAACAGTTTTCTACCAATAAACTGGATCTTTGAAACTAATTGGAAGGTGTTTCAACTCCTCCAACTGACCACCTTAACAACAAGTTATTAGTTGATTTTGTAAACTACGATAGCTAAGTGAATAACTTGTTAAATGTTTGAAACAAAAGTCTTTGGATTCGAGTCTCTATCTTAATGTTAAAATTACTCTTACATATCTAGCTAACAAATCCCATTTAAGGCAACTATATTCAACTGTTAATTAGTATCAAACATTTACTAAACAATAGCGTTAAATGTGTCTACAAATAGTGAGCATTCACAATCCCTCTCGTGAGATTCGAACCCAGGGCCTACAGTCACGCACACGAACGATTAATGCTGAGGAATCCCACAATAGGACGAAACGACTGTCCATTGGTTCCAGGTTTTCAATGGTCGTCTAACATTAATCGGTTCATGAGTTCAATCAAAAGTTTAATAGTCTCTACAACCCTATATCGATAAACAATTTTTCGATGCACTCCCCAATAAAACAATCAACAATTCAAAGTGGTTAAACGTTCGTGCGTAAAACTGATAAGTCCTAGGTTCGAATCTCACGGAGCTGGATCGTGGATGCTAACTACTGAAAAGTCTCATACTAGGATGAAACAGCCATCCATAGTTTCCAGGTTTTCCATGGTGATCTAGCTTTCATTGATCTCCACAAAAACCTCTTTTGATTAAAAAACAAAAAAAATTATTTATGATAATTCTTACATTTTCTAAACTTCAATTTACCTTTGACATTGACATTTTCTTTTTTTTAATCATTTCTCGCACTTCATTTTTTTATTTTTTCATTTTGTCTACATTTTTCTCTAATTATATATGTAATAGGAATTTACAAATTATAACATTGTTCTTAAAAAAAAACAAAAAAAGAAATAAAATCTAATCAACTCAAGTTAAAACAAATAAAAAAAGAGAAAGGGGGAGAGAGGGAGGGAGAGGGTAAGGGAATGAGAGGGAGAGAGGGAAGGAGAGGGTAAGGGAATGAGAGGGAGAGAGGGGGGGAGAGAAAAAATAATCTCTATTTTGAATAAAAAAGAATTTTGTTAAAACTCTCAAATTAAATTTCCACTTTTTTCCACTTGTTTTTTTCTCTTTTTCTTCTTCTTCTTCTTCTACTTCTTCACTTGATAAAACGAAAAAAGAAACCAAAAAAAGAAATGTAGACAAGAAAATTAGATAAAGCAATGATAATGAGAAAGTGTCGGAATAAGAAAGAAAAAAGCACAATGATGTAAAAGAAACATCATTAGGTTTATTGTTGTTATTTGTTCGTTTTTCTATTTATCATCATAACCAATGGCAAGAAATTGGTCACTTCAGTTTTATAATGGGATGTATTCAGAAAGTTACTTCATAACTGATTCATGTGTGAATACGTCTACATTCAATTCAAATATTAAGATCATTGAAATCGTTTGTAGAAATAATGGATCAACAATACTCGTTTGAGATGGAATTGTCGAAAATGAAAAAAAAGATCATTCAAATTTATATTATATTTGGAATAAAACCGATGGAGTAGAACTTCTACCTGACGTTTGTGCTGATGATGAAAGCTCTACAACCAAACCGTCCAGTTCAGAGAACAAAACTTAATTAAGGTCATCCACTTGAGTTACAAATCTTCTCCACCATCTCAAAAATTAAACTGCTATAACTAAGGGTGATAAATTTAATGATTACTATTCGATTTATTCAGATATATATTCATCATATACTCACTAATGACGGTCTCAAGAGGTATTTTCTGGAGTTGTAGTGAGAAGCCGTGACCAGTGGAGTTCAAACGGATCAGTTGGTGGACGAAGGAGAGACTTCGTGGATTGGTTGAAGTTATACATTAACATCGTTTCATGCCGACAGGCTCAGTGGTCTTGTGGTTAAGCGTTCACATGCGAAACCGATAGGTCATAGGTTTGAATCTCGTGAGGCAGGATCATGGATGCGCACTGCTGAGAAGACCCATACTGGGACGTGTTGACCGTTGAGTGCTTTTACGTTTTCCAATGGTGGTTTATCTTCAATTGACTCCTGAATTCAACTATTAAATCAAAATATTCATTTGTTTAACTTAAAAAGTCCCTGAATTCCGAACTTACAATAGATTGATTAACTTTCCAAAATGTAAAGCTTGTTTGTATAGATTCAGTAGATTATTCCAGAAATTCCAATGAAAAATAGTGAGCAGTTGACTTCTACATATCGTACATGACAGTTAACAACAAAGTCGTTAAATTATTGCTACACAATGTTCTGAATTGAAAGAAACTGAATATTTTTACAATTAACATCCAAAATAATGATAACAATCGTTGTATGACAAAAAAATTGTTTTCATTGCTGTTAGTGTTGTAGATGTTGCAGAATTCCATAGTTAAACTAGAATACTCCATACTAGTCTACAGATAATTTCAATCAACGACATAATCAAAGTCTATCTAATGTTTACAAGCGGATTATCCAAGCAGACATTCGTTTATAAGCAAAAGTGGATGATGACTAGCAGTAAAACGCAGGACGCACGTTTCGTCCTATCTAACACTCGTCAGCTGGATGCACTTGTATCCCAGAGTTGATGTTCACTTTGGGACTCGCACGTCCTGAATTCCACTAATATCTACCATCCATCTTTGATTAGAAAGCTTGTGACTTAAGGCAATATCGAGACAGTCCACCACAGGATGCACATATGCCGATAAGAGACTGATGATCAATTGCAGTCGTAAACAACAATGGTAAGATACAAGCAAACAATGCCAAGTGAATTTGGAAATCCAATCCAATTTGAAATCCAAAGCAGTTCACTTACATTATTCTATTCAGAGTCATTAAGTGATTTTCTTTACACAGTTTATTATAAAATGCTTGAAAACCATTCTCTGTCTCTAATAGACACTAAACTACTGTTATTTCATTTCTGGAACTAAAAAAAGAATCACTTAAAATTACACTGATTATTCAAAAAACAAAACTATAAATTTTTATCAGAGATGGCTTTGTAGATAATATAGTAATTTAATAGTTGAGTTCATGGGTCGAATGAGACTAGACCACCATAGTGAACCTGAAAGCACTGAACAACCGCTTTGTCTTACTTCGGGACTCATCTGCAGTGACTATCCACAGTCCCACCCACCCCCAGCGAGATTCGAACCCAGAACCTATCAGTTTCTCGCACGAACGCTTAATCACTAGACCTTTGAACCGATATCCAACAGTGTTAATATCTAACTTTAACTAATCCACAAAATTGAGCCACACATCCAACATAAATTTTTACTAGTATAGAGGTTGTGGAGATTATGAAGTTTTTGATTAAGATCATGAACCGACTGATGTTAGACCACCTCTGAAAACCTGGAAGCACTGAACGACCGTTTCGTCCTATTGTGGGACTCCTCAGCAGTGGGTTTGAATCCCGTGAGCGGGTTCGTGGATGCGCACTGCTGAGGAGTCCCACAATAGGACGAAACGGCTGTTCAGTGCTTCCAGGTTTCCAAAGGTGGTGTAACATCAACCGCTTCATGATCTCAAATAAGTTTTTACATTTAACACAAAAATAACTAATTTAATAATGCATGAATAAATCAGATAACTAACCAATCAATTGTGCATACAACATTATCCTATGATACATCATTCGTAGGAATGTTACAGTTTAATTTTTCTTAACTGTCATTAAATGAATGATAGTAACCGAGTAACAATTGCCTATTTTGTTTGTTTCTATCTTTCCCATTATTTCATATCCTGAGATAAACGAAGTTCTTTGTTGTTGTTGTTATTATGATTATCATGCTAACTATAATTTGTCATTATGTGTGATTCAATGAGCAAAAATCTAAACTTATGATATAAAATGATTGATAGTTTATTAGTGTATCATTATATTGTATGTCAATCAACCATTTACATGAGTGAATTGTAACATTATATTACATAATATAAGTTATGACTTATGATTACAATTTGTCATTTATTACTAACTATTATATTGATTTTTATATATTTATAAACTAGAGTGTTCAATGATTATAAATAGTTGACACAATGTTCTGAATTGGAGAGTTCGGAAAACCTGGAAGCATTTGACGACTGTTTCGTCCTATTTTGAGACTCCTCAACAGTGCGTATCCACGATTGGGCCTTATGAGAATCGAATCCAAGAGTTATCAGTTTTGCATGCGAACACGTTACATCTAGACCAATGAGCCATTTGGCATCAGACAGTGTTAATGTCTAACTTCAAACAATCCACAGTATTGAGTGACTGACCAACTTTATCTTCAGTGATTGACTACCTCACAATAGATCCGGTTGAGATCTACTGATCAGGGTTTATCACACTAGGACTCCAGGAAATACTTCATGGAGTCCGTCACGAGTGAGCATATGATGATTGTAATCAGAAGGGAGTTTTATGGATATTATAGTAATTTAATAGTTGAATTCATGAGTCAATTAATGCCAGACAATCATGGAAAACCTGGAAGCACTGGTCGTCCTATTTTGGGACTCCTCAGCAGTGCTCCCAGGTTTTTCATGATTTTCTAGCTTTAATTGACTCATGAATTCAACTATTAAATTAATATAATATCCATAAAACTGCTCTCTGATTAAAATATTTATATCTCAGTATGCATACTTTATGGGCTAATCAGATGCATGAAAGAAATGATGTCATATCATATTCAAATTCATGATAAACTTAGTTGAAGATTGAATTCAAGGCAGTTTAGTCCTTTTTTTAATATAATAACCAAGAAAAGATCTAATTCATTTATTCCGTTATAATAAGAACGAATAGATATCTAGGCGAAACTATAATTTATGGACGAACCAATCAGATTTAAGATGACAGGTCTCGGATTTTGGCGCGAAATTCATTCACTAAATTGTCTAAATAGCGTCTTAGCATTTTAGCTGATGTCAGTTCGTGATGAAAACCCGAAATCTAATTCCCAACCTTAACCATCAACTGTAAATCACAATACTTACTCTTCATACTGCTTTATAACCATGGTTTAACCCTGGTAAGTAGGTGGACATTCCCAAGGTCACATTGGCGTCGCTCAAAGGTCGTCCATAAATTATAATCTCAACGATATCTAAGATCTAAATGTAATCGTTTCTTCAAACTTTAATTTTAACGAAATAAAAGATACAGATTTCTTTTTTCTGCATATAACTGAGTATTCAAAAGTATATTCTCTTATCTGAACGTGTTATTATCTTAGGCCAAAAAAGGATCAGGTAAATCCTCTTTGTATAACAGCATAATATTTCATTCATTTTTAAGTGGATGAAAATTTTGTAGCCAAATGTAGAGTATTAAAATTTGACAGTCAGTTAATGTGAACTTAATACAGACTAAATGTTCATTTGTTTATGCACTGATAGGGCGAGTTAAACTACTCGTTCAAAATCAAGGTAAGATGATCAAGCGAGGTTTCTGGTGTTATCGACTACACTATACGAACTTTTAGACAAAAAGGCATACTATCCATCTGGTGTCACAGCCTTCAAGTCTGATGGACCACAGGAAGAATGTGGTAACCAAATTTCAGGTGGACCCAAGGAAAAAGCCTCACACAAGAAACTTCAAAGTGGGGAGTTGTGAGGTTGACCGTCGAGTGAACTCAATGAAGCTTAGAATGAACCGAAGATATTCCATCCAATCATCGTTTGGAAGAATATTCCAGAAACTCTATGTATAGCTTCTCTATTGAACAAATGCTAAAAACCCCCTGGATGACTATAATGATTTCGTTTTTACTAAAAGACTATAAATACCGTATTTGACACTGTTTGCAATAGCATTCTTTTCACTTGTCTTTTGGCTTCTCATTTGCGACTTGGAGGGTTCTATCGTTCGAGTACTCCAGTTGTATGTGGTATGTCAAAGATCTAATTTCAAGACATAACCGTTTACTAATTTAGACTCTGATATTGAAGTCAACTCTCATAGGTGTCATATTTCAATCACATCTTAATTAGCAATTAAAATAAGATTGATTGAAGAGATTAGTCTATCCCAGAATTAAAAAAAAGTAACATTTATGTTTCTAACAATCAATCTGTTTCATATACAATGTCTAGACAGATCAAATAGAATCCTCTATATTCAGGTATCAGATAAAGTGAATTTGTAGCACATATCTTCTAAGACTTTACATAGGCTTAATACTACTTTTAAGAAAATCAAGTAACCCTCTTTTTGAACGATTAATTGCCTCTGGGTGTATTATTGTTGTTATTTGTATACATTACTAATCAGATATAAAGTTGAAGCAATAATTAAGTACTTTTTTGAAAACATTCATTTATTGCACTTGATGTTGTTTGCTTGTATCTTCTCATTATTGTTTACGACTACAATTGATCATCAGTCTCATATTGACATATGTGTATCCTATGGCGGACTGTCTCGATATTGCCCTAAGTCACAAGCTTTCTAATCAAAGATAGATGGTGGATAGCAGTGAAATGAAGGACGCGCATTTCGTCCTCTTTAGTGCATAACATAATTTGTCATATATCTCAATGTCATTATATATAATGAAGAAGTATCATTTACATAATGATAAAATTAGGCTTTGATAATTATGGTTAAGTGCTCGCGCGCGAAGCCAGCAGGTCCTGGGTTCGAGCCCCGCGTGGTGCAGGACCGTGGATGCGCACTGCTGAGGAGTGCCATACTAGGACGAAACGGCTGTCCAGTGCTTCCAGGTTTTCAATGGTGGTCTAGCTTCAATCGACTCATGATTTCAACCTGTGTAATTATGAAAAATTATGGATTTATAATACATTTATAGCAACTTTCTAACAATCAGTGTCGATTATGGTTAAATTTTGGTTAAGCCTTTCGATTAACTTAACAGACAATGTTATTCGTACAGTGACGATTCACCTACTTTTTTGTACTATTATGATCACATGTGACAGACTACGTAAATATCTCTCTTTAGCCTAAATGTTGATGGCTTAAATATCGCTCTATGAATCATTTCTTCTCCATTTATATATGTACTCGAATCCTATGATTAGCTTTTGCCTTGCCTAGTTGCTCCTTGATTCGATTTGACTACACATTCGCCTCTTTCCTTGTTCGCACATATAAATTTGCCTGTAGGAGAAGACGATCAGTGTAGCAGAAGCCTCAACAACAGTAGGTCAAAATGTACACAAAGGGAAAAGCAAGATTCTCCGATACGACACAGCATGCACTAATCCAATCACAATTGAAGGAGAAGATTTGGAATATGTAAAAACCTTTTTTAATCTGGGCAGCATCGTTGATGAACACAGTTGATCTGATGCAGATGTGGAGGCGCGAATCGACAAAACAAGTGCAGCATATTTACAATTGAAGAATATCTGAAAATCAAAGCAATTGGCAACCAACATCAAAGTCAGGATTTTCAATAAAAATGTCAAGACATTACTATTGTATGTGGTGGAAAATTGGAGAACTACGAATGCCATCATCCAGAAGATATAGGTGTTTATTAATACACAAGGGGAAAACCAAGGTCCTCAAATTCAAAACAGCAATCCAATCACTCATGATGGCAAAACTCTGGAAGAAGTAGAATCCTTCACATACCTGGTAAGCATAATCGATGAATAAGGAGGTTCAGATGCAGACGTAAAGGCAAGGATTGACAAAGCAGTGGACGCATTCCTACAATTGAAGAACATAAGAAACCCGAAACGACTGTCCGTCAATCAATATCAAATGCACAATCTTCAATACGAACATCAAGACAGTTAGTTCTGCTGTACGGAACTGAAACTTGGAGAACTACTACAACCATCATCAAGAAGGTACAAGTATTTATAAATAGTTGTCTTCACAAGATACTCAACATCCATTAGCCGGATACCATCAGAAACAGTCTACTGTGGGAGAGAACAAACCAGCTTCCAGTTGAGGAGGAAATTAGAAAAATACGATGGAGATGGATAGGATATACATTATGGAAATCATCAAACTGCATGACGAGGCAAGCTCTAACCTGGAATCGTGAAGGTAAGCGGAAAATAGGAAGTCCAAAGAACACATTACATCGGTAAATAGAAGCAGATATGAAAAGGATCAATAGGAACTGGAAGGAGCTGGAAAGGTTTGGTTGGGACCGGGTTGGATGGAGAATGCTGGTGAGCGGCCTATGCTCCTTCACGAGGAGTAACAGGCGTAAGTAAGTAATTAAGTAAGTGAGTAATAGTTGTCTACGCATAGCACTTCGGATCCGTTGACCATACTCTATTAGCAACAACCTACTGTGAGAGAGAACAAATCATACTTCAGTGGAAGAAGAAATCAGGAACAAGTGCCGGAATTGGATAGGACACATATTGAGGAAAGCACCAAACTGTGTCACAAAGCTAGCCCTCACTTGGTATCCTGGAGATCAAAGGATAAGTGGAAGAACAAAAGAAAACATCATATCGAGAAATGGAGACAGACATAAGACGAATGAACAGGAATTGGATAGAAGTAGAAAGGAATTCCCATGACAGAGTGTATTGTAGAATGCTGGTCGTCGACCTATGTTTCATTCAGAGTAACAGGCGTAAGTATGTAATCACTACACTTTAAATGGAATAACGCATTTTAAAGACAAATAAGCTTAAGTGGGTGAAGTATTATGGAGAAATGGTAAAATAGTCTTTAAAATCTCATAACGAGAGTAATTTCTATTTATGGGAGTAAGACCCAGTTTTACACATGAATAAATATGGATATACAGCAAATAGGAAAAATGTAGTGCTCATTAATTAGTTTACACTCTATATGAAAAATTACTTAGAATTTTCAGTTTCAGTTTATTTACATACCTACTTATACCTGTTACCTCTCGTGAGGGAGCGTAAGTTGGTCATCAGAATCCTCCATCCAACTCTGTCTTGAGCAACCCTTTACAGTTTTCCCCAGTCTCTATGCATCTGCTTCCGATTCCATAAGTTCATCAACTGTAGGAATGAGTCCCTTGTTTTGCCGATTCTCCCCTTCACATCTTCATCAGATCCTCCACGTTCTTCAATGATGCTACCCAGATACGTGAAAATTTCCACCTCTTCCAGAGTTTCTTCATCAGTTGTCATTGAGTTGGTGTTTTCTGTGTTGAATTTGAGGATCTTCTTTTTTCCTTTGTGTATGTTGAGACCTACTAATTCAGAGGCTGCTGCTAACGTGCTCGTCTTCATCCGCATTTGTCAGTGTATATGAAATAGAACAGTTAGGTTATCTGAGAAGTCCGTATCATCCAGTTGCATCCAAGCTGTCCATTGTATGACTAATGTCATTTCACTCTATCAAAACTACTCCAAATCATCTGAACTTAAGTTATTTTAAATATTGACTCAACATGAATTTTAAATCTATTAAATAATATCCACTGATTTAGAACCAGCTAACAAGACTTTATGAAAAAGACGTAGATAAAATCAACGTAACTAAACCAAATAAGGCATAAAATAACAAAAAACGAAAACATAAATCAACGATTGAAGAATACACATAGCTTCATGCTGGACAGCATGTACGCTAGCTTAGCGCTATTTACCCTAGGCTTCCTTCTTCTAGCCAAAATAAATTTGGTGAAGCCTAGTAGGCCCATCAAAGCACGGCTCAACTACCGGGGCGAAATAGACGTTTTTGCGGTTAAAGTTGTGCTATTTTTCTTTATAGCACTCGTAATCATTTATGGGTAAATAGTCCGATGACTACCACTCAGTTTATCGCTCACGTTAGTTCATAGGACTAAGTCTCAATATCCAGAAGATACGACGAGGACGTGTTAGTCAGGTTTTACCACCCACCCTAAACTTTAGTACTTAATATTTTTTTGACTGGGGTACTTAGCATGTCGTATACTCTGATGGTGTTCTCGTGATTTTCAGGTTTCTTGATATGCTAAGATCGATCGGACAGTGAATGACAGAATTGTTTTGTACTAGATTCAAAAAGGATTGTATGCTATATTCATGAAAAAACCACCTCATTATTGGTAAAACTTAAATAAGTTGTTTCCCAATGATTGACTACAAACTAAAAGAATAATATAACTACAAGAATAATAAATAAATTTAACAAGTCTTACTTTTCAATAGTTAAGATCATGAGTAAATTGAAGCTATACAACCATGGAAAACCTGGAAGCACCGGATAGCCGTTTCGTCCTATTTTGGGACTCCTCAGCAGCGTGCATCCATGATACTGCTTCGTAGGATTCAAACCCAGCACCTATCAGTCTCGCACTCGAGCGCTTAACTACTGAACCATTGAGCCGGCTGGCATCCAACGGTGTTTATGTCTAACTTCAACTAATCCACCACTGTCATCTCACAACTGACCATATTGAACTCTTACATTTATTAACCAAAATAACAGTATCCAGGTAAATGTAACAATTTGTTTCTATATAATAAATTACACAACTTCTATATAACTATTACCTGGATTCATTATGAAATAAAAGAATATTCTCTTATCACTTACATAAATAAAAGTCTTTACTCTTACCAACTGAAGTGATTTTCTATTTCTCTTTTCATGTGTATTTAACTAAAATATTCTATTAGTGTAATACATAATCTGTATATGACAGGTGTGTATTAGTAAAGGTTATCCAAAGTGAATTAAGTGTTCTTGTCAAAAATGGAGCCAATTCTTGTGAATATAAAAAAGGATATCATGCAATGAAATTGCATGTAACGATATTCTTTCATAAAGAAAGTTAACTAATTATGACATGAATAACTGTTTATTGTCCGCCTATCAAGTGGCTTCTACTAAAGTTATGGTAATGCTTTTTAGAGGGTGATTATTTTGTTGACGGAATATAATTATAATTTGTTTTTAATGAATATTTGAATTCTAGGTGATATATCGTTTTTCTTTTTGGTAATAAGATGGCTATTAGGACTTAGTAACTAAGTGGATAAGGGTACTGGGTTCGAGTCCTGGAGTGAACATCATTTTTGAGATGCAAGTACATACAGCTGATGAGTCACAAGTAGAATGAAACGCGCGTCCTGGATTTCACTGGTAACCACTATCCAGCTTATAACGTTTGTGAATTAAATCAATCCACCACACGATGCATATATGCCAATTGCAGTTCTAAACATCAATGGGAAGATTCAGGTAAGCAATACCAAGTGAATTTAGATGATACTTTGATTTCATTTTAAGAAAACATTCATAAATCAAATTTTCATGAGTTTGTCCATTGTGCAGTAATATATAGTAAGATTCAATTAGATGTTGTTGATAAGTTAACCGTAGGTGTTATGGTAACTATTTTAATCACTACAAATCCAATTCCTTACTTACTGTGTAAATCAAGTAATTCTGGTACCTCGAAAATAGTAATTTCTCGTACCTAAACTTTAACCAATATAGTTTCATACAAATATTCGTTAATATTAGAACGAATAGTTTGACCAAACATTGAGATCCAAGTATAGAAAAGACATCGTATGAGAAAATTATATTTGGAATAATCTCAGTGAGTGAAATTTAAGAATAATTTCAACGTTTCGTCTAGCTAACTTGTCTGAACTTCTTCAGAGTAAGAATCAAAATCAAAAACATCAAAGAAATATATAGTGTTTTAACAATCAAATCTATTCTGTGCTTAATCCAATCATATTCACATATCGACTTTAGTAGTTAGGATAAAATGAGTCAGTTAGATACGAATCATGTGAAAAGTTCACGATGTGTACATAAATGATTGAATGAATTTATACATACACACACACACACGATTTGATTATTATCCTGAAGAAGTCCAGACAGGTTTGTTGGACGAAACATTGGAATTCTTTTAAATTTTTACAGATAGTTATACATGAATATACATGAAAGCCGTACTCATACCTCTAACGACATTTAAAATCACTGACTGATTACAAAGAACAAGACTGAGAAACTGAAATTTGTAGATGTTCTAGTCATACTTGTTATAACCCAACTACAATTATATCAGCGTGTTAATCAATTAATTTCAGTGGTTAAGATCATGAGTCAGTTGAAGCTAGAACAGCATGGAAAACCTGGAAGCACTGGACGACCGTTTCGTCCCATCGTGGGACTCGTCAGCAGTGCGCATACACGACCTCTCCCCTGTGAGATTCGAACCCAGGACCTACTGGCTTCGCGCGCGAGCACTTAACCATTAGTGAGAAGTCGTTACCAGTGGAGTTGAACCAGGTCTGTTGTGAGATATCAGCTCACTGAAGACATTGGTGTACGGTGGTGCAACTTCGTGGATTGGTTGAAGTTAGACATTAACACCGTTGGATGCCGGCTCAGTGGTCTAATGGTTAGGTGCTCGCGCGCGAAGCCAGTAGGTCCTAGGTTCGAGTCCCGCGGGGGGCGGGTTCGTGGATGCGCACTGCTGAGGAGTCCCTTACTAGGACGAAACGGCCGTCCAGTGCTTCCAGGTTTTCAATGGTGGTCTAGCTTCAATTGGCTCATGATTTCAACTTGTGAAATTTCTAAAAATCTCCACAAAACCCATTCTGATAACATTAATAAACATAATCAACATTTCGTATTCACTATTAGGAGCATTATCTAGTAACAGTTATCAGAGTGAACTCTATACGAAATTTTAAGGATTCAATTGAATATCAACCACTACAAACTCATTAACTACTATAATCATAAATAAAAGTTCAAACATACCCTTGAAGACAGAATAATTGAAAAAAAAAACTCACAATAATGTAAAATTCTATTACATCATTTCATATAATTGATTATCCATCCTAAACCAGTAATGAGGGTAGGATTCAATTTATTTTATATTTAAACAAAATGGTTATTCTTCTTGAATGTTCTTAAAAGGAAAAAGGAAACTTATTATCACCATGAATAAGTAAATGACCTAATTCTCTATAATGAAATTTATTTGTTTACTTATCTTAATATATAAATGACAAATAAGAATCATAGATGTTAAGTCATTTCTGTTGTTTATTGTAGTTAAGAAGAAAAATAATATCCTGGGTTCGAATCCCGCGAGACGAGATCGTGGATGTGTACTGCTGAGAAATCCCACAATAGGACGAAACGGTTATCCAGTGCTTCTAGATTTTCAATGGTAGTCTAACATTAATCGCTTCATGATCTCAATCAAGAAAAATAATATGTCTATTAAATGACTTAAATTGATGGGGTATATTAAGTAAATTATATACTTGGTCTCATTGTCCGTTTATTTATTGATTTGAGCACATAAATATCGGTACAAAGGAGTACCAAATATATATGTGCCACACAAGTCACTTGATTTGAGTGTGAATTTTGATACTATCAGGATGCCCAGACCGAAGCGGTTGGTTTTCTTAATGGGCCGCACCCGAAGCCTTAGACCTAAAGGTCTAATCCACACGGCAGTGAAGCGACGTCAGAAGATGCAGTCGTCGATGACCAACAGTCAATTGATATGCCTTTTGTTCTTTTAAGATAATGAAGTCCATGTACATCATTGGTTTTGAATCAGGGTTTGCCAACTCCTCCAGATGGACTCCCCGTGTCCACTAACCGGGTTAAAGCGTCGGACATTCACTTTTCGTCCTCTCAATTTCGTAAACAACACCCCCTTCTTGAGAATGCAGTGAGCAGGACTTCCCAGTCAGTGGATGTATACGCGTGCCAATGTGTGAGCACTCCGATAAAGCGAGCTGACTCCCCCCATCCCTGATCGTACCAGGGCATTTGTCCATCACAAATAAAGATAAAAGTACATAATTTTACATGTAAATTAATTTAAAAATTAAGAATGTCTTATCAAAGACAACCATGAACCACAAATGACTAAATAGTTCATTTATATTGAGTTCTTTAAAGTAAATTTGAGTAGTTATGACTTTTTAAACCAACTACGATACGAAGCATATAGTCGCTTTCGATTGAAAACCGACTGAATTTTAAGAAAAAAAACAAAGGTAATTAATCTCCGAATCATCTCCTCAATATTAAAGTACTTACTGTAAGATAGATATGTCTTTGATTTTATCTCATCTTAAGTTCGTGGTTAATATTTACAAGTTCTATATCTATCGTTTACAGATCCCCGTCATATTAAAAGACTAGTATTTGAACGAAGAATATTCTTTTCGATAAATTCTCTCCAGGTTCTACAATTATCCCATATCCAAATTAATAATCCGAAAAAATGGCCAGGTTAAGGGCAATGTACATCGTTTAGAGCATGTGAATTTAGGAATGTGATAAACAAAATACAATAAAATTGTTAATGCTAATATGAATCATATAGAATGTTAACTTGAATCTGCGTATATCAGAAGGGGGTTGTGGAGATTTTTTAGAAATTTTCACAGATTGAAATCATGAGTCAGTTGAAGCTAGACCACCATTGAAAACCTGGAAGCACTGGACGGCCATTTCGTCCAGGTATGGGACTCCTCAGCTGTGCGCATCCACCATATACCATTGTCTTCAGTGAGCTGATATCTCACAACAGACCTGGTTGTACTCCACTGGTAACGGCTTCCCACGAAACGGCCGTCCAGTGCTTCCAGGTTTTCAATGGTGGTCTAGCTTCAACTGACTCATGATTTCAATCTGTGAAAAAATCTGCGTATATGTGAAGTGAAATTTTAAGATCCATGATCAGAATAAATATGGGCCAAACAGGGTGAGAGAGCAATAATAGTGCGATTACAATTCGATCAAATAAGTAAGACGTAATACGGAGGGATGAATGTGAAGTGAATGAATCATGTATAGGGGAGATTAACGATGTTTAACCAATAATACGAATAATAATAATACAAAGATTTATGAATAAAGATAACAGGGACAATTACAATTGAATAAGAAAAAGAGAATTCAGCGAAGAAAATTTTCTTTTCGACGAAATCATTTACTTAAGCTGTACATTCGTATATATAGTTAGATATGGAAAATGTATGTCTATAGAAGGATAGAATGGATTGTATCACACAAAAAATGGATTCGACAATAAATAACAAATGAGGTTAACGTAAGGAGAACAAATTTTAAGGGTCAGATAATAGTCCAATTGACAGATATGAAGAAAAACGTCAAAACAACAAAGGTCATAATAATAGAGTGAATGATAATCAAGAAAACTTGTAAAAGGTAATAATAATAAATGATTAGAGTTTAAAGTGCAAAATAGTAATAATAAAAGTGCATTGAAAAAAAAACACCTAGAAACATACCCATAAAGGGAATTAGGGCCAGGGAAGGATAAGAGGTTGGACAAATCGTTTCTGCACGCAAAGTTCAGGCTTTAGTTTGTGGATTGCCAATGCCTCTGCGGTGCATAAAATATTGATTCGAACCCCCTTCGATCCAGTTCCTTTGACTCTGTAAACTATTTTAAACGAAGAGTCTTTTGGAGCGATATGTCCACAGATTACAATTGACTACGAAAGGTCATAGTCAAATTAGTTCATTCAATAGTCCCATACTAGGATGAAACGGCCGTCCAGTGCTTCCAGGTTTTCCATGATGGTCTAGCTTCAATCAACTCATGATTTCAACCTATGAAATTTCTAAAAAAACTCTCCACAAAACCCATTCTGAGTTAAGATTACGATTGATTAATTGGCTTTGATGTTGGCCAGGGGAGGAAGAGTGGTTGAATATATTTCTTCTTTACGCAAATCTCCGGTTTCTTCATCCGGATGGCTATTGCTTCAGCCGTTTGAAGGACTTTCAGTCTGACCAGTTTTGGCAAAAAATTACTTACCTTATAAATAAATGAAAAAGATCGGTTTATACTGGCACTATGACCGGTTTGTACTAAATGGGTCAATAATGAGCTGTTCACCTTCTTCATCAAACCTTTATTTAGCCACGCTGGAAGGTGTTCACGAGCACGAAAATGTAAATTCCTAGAAGTTCGACCAATATAACTCGCTCCACAAGAGCAGTTAAACTGATAAATACAAAATGAGGTGGTCATTCTAGGTAATTCATCTTTTAGCTTCAGTGTAACCATTGGGCGCGTAGAAAATACTAAACGTAGTTCTCCGGCGTTAAATGACTTTTGTATTGTCCTACGTAATCCTAAATTCACATGCTCTAAACGATGTACTTTGCCGTTAACCTGACCATTTTTTCGGATTATTAATTTGGATATGGGATAATTGTAGAACCTGATGAGAATTTATCGAGAAGAATATTCTTCGTTCAAATACTAGACTTTTTCTATATATATGTAAAAATCAACTATCTAGTATGCCTGGCATAGTAGATTAGATCATATCACCGTGGTAACTATCCTTAAGTTGATTAAGTATCAACAAACAATTAAACAATTTTTCAGCCAAATGAATCTAATTTAAAATCTCTGATTAATGATTTCTAATAATTGCAGTATCTAATATATCCTTCTATGCAACATTTTTCATGTCAAGCAACATGAGAATGCTGGTCGGCGGCCTATGCTCCATTACGAGTAACAGGCGTAAGTAAGTAATCAAGTAACATGAGACATTTATATTCTTGTATAAACCACACAACTTAAACTTTACTGATCAAAGAAATAATAATAACTTGAAACTGAAACACTATTTTCAAATATTACTATTAATTTACTAGGTATTATGTATGTAAACCTAACCTATAGTAATTCATTTCACTATAATATGGTATTGTTTGCTTGTATCTTCCCACTGTTATTTACGACCGAAATTGATCATCAATCTCTTATTGGCATATGTAAATCCTGTACAGATTGCTTCGATATTGTCTGAAGTACCGAGCTTTATAAGAAGAGATAAGATAGTGACTAGAAGTGGAATCCAGGATGCGTGTTTCGTCCTATTATTGGACTCGTCAAACTGGATCTACCTGTATCTCAGAATTGATGATCTATCTGAGTATCGTACTCAGTAATGTTCGCTTCAAACGACATCATGTTATCCACTTTAGTTACTAATTTCTACTAGCCACTTTCTTGTGCAATGCGGTAAAGTTTAAGTTCATTTTATGTTGTTTATTTGAATGTTTCCATTGATGTTTAAGTCTGCAATTGATCATTAGTCTCTTACTGGCATATGTGCATACTGTGCGTATCGCCTCGATTTTACCTGGAGTCACAAGCTTTATAAGCAAAGATGGGATAGTGACTAGCAGTGGAATTCAGGACGCGCGTTTCGTTCTCTTTGGGATTCGTCAACTGGATCTACCTGTATTTCGAAACTGATGTTTAATCTGGGACTAAAATTCAGTACTGTTCACTTCAAAACCCATCACGTTATCCGCTTAGTTACTCACTTACGCTTGTTACACCTAATTGAGAATAGGTCTCAGACCAACATTCTACAACCCAATCTGTCCTGCAACTCCCTTCACAGATCTGTACAATTCTTGTTCATTTTCCTCATATCTGTCTCCATTTCCCAGTGTAAGGTGTTCCGTGGTATTCCACTCATTCTTTGACCTTCAGGATTCCATGTGAGGTCTTGCATTGTGACGCAGTTGGGCGCTTTCCTCAATGTGTGTCCTATCCACTTCCTACGCCAAGTCCTGGTTTATTCCTACACTCAAATCTCGTTTGTTCTCTCTCACACTAGGTTGTTGCAGATGGTGTCTGGCCAACGGGTTAGAAGTATTATGTGTAGACAACTACTAATAAACCCCTCTATCTTCTGGATGATGTGTTTCGTAGTTCTCCAATTTACCACCACATACATTAGAAGTGTCTTGACATTTGTATTGAAGATTCTGAATTTGGTGTTGGCTGCTAATTGCTTTGATTTTCAGATATTCTTCAGTTGTAGATATGCTGCACTTGTTTTGTCGATTCGCGCCTTCACATCTGCATCAGATCAACTATGTTCATCAACGATGCTGCCCAGATATGTAAAGGTTTTTACATATTCCAAATCTTCTCCGTCAATTGTGATTGGATTGATGCGTGTTGTGTTGTGTTAGAGAATCTCGCTTTTCCCTATGTGTATATTTTGACCTACTGCTGTTGAGGCTTCTGCTACACTGGTATTGTTCTCCTGTATTTGTTGTTGCGTTTCCGATAGAAGAGCCAGATCATCTGCGAAGTCTAGATCGTCCAACTTCATCCTAGCTGTCAACTGTATCCCGCACTTCCCTTCAGATGGAGTTTATCTGAATCTTCTTATTGTTATTTAGGACTGAAATTGATCACCAACTTCTTATTGGCATATATATACAGGCTTACGAACAGTATGCACATATGCCAATAACAGACTAATCAATCGCAGTTTTGAACCTCAAAGGGAAGATGCAAACAAAACAATACCAAGTGAATTTAAATTCACTCAAGCAAGTGGCTATCAGGATTCAGTAGCTGAGTGGATAACGCGATGGCGTTTGAAGCGAATGTTACTGTGTTCGAGTCCCAGAGTGAACATCAACTCTGAGATGCAGTTACATTCAGCTGACCAGTCCTAAATAAGACGAAACGCGGTTCCTGGATTCCTCTACCAGTCAATATCCACCATTGCTTACAAAATAGATTCATTTCATATAAATTCACTATAGAAAAATCATTCTAAAGAAAATGTAGGAAAATGAAAAAAAAAGTTAAAGATTACACCTGTTTACAGAAAATAACATTAAAATATATACTACTTAAATCATTTACCATAACATGAAAGAAACTTGTATAGCAGCTGTTCAATTTAAACTTGAACATTTAACACGTTTCGTCATTAAGTATAAGTTCTCTATTTAATATTAAATGTTCATGAAAAAATCAGACGAAAAATAGTTAGTCCATGTTTTATTACATTAGTGTCAAGTTATTCTGTCTGAAAATGGTTTTTATATGTATTTACAAGTAAATGTGAACATATTTATGATATCTGTAATGAAATGAAGTAATTTCATTGAAATATTCTTATGAATATGATAATGAAAAGTGTTAGGTCCTGATAAGCATAATAAATGGTAACTTTTTGGGATCCATTCATGGACCGATACTATATGTATGTTAAATGGTGGTTGGTGGTAGTCGACAGGAAACCATGGATCCGAGTTTTGTGCTACTTGGCACCGGTCAACAAGGAGTACCTGTAATCTTGAGGGAAGTGGTGCTCCCTGACTGATTCGATCTCGTGTCCCCTAGTTTCACAGTCAGAAATATTACCACTGAACTATCCGGGCCGCGAACGAACTTCCGTAGGACTGAGATGTAACCACCACCTGATCTCAACATAGTCCACACAGTGTCGAGTCACCTAGATTGGTGGTCACATTGCAACATAGTCGTTAGCATTCCACCTGCACTAATAATAAGGACTTGACACACATGACATTGATCACCACCCAGTGATTAATCAATTTTGGCTATACGTATGTTTTTATCGTATAATTCTTATGTAACTAAACTATACGTATTCATGCCCTTCTTATTATGAGCTTTATTTTGGTTTATGAACTATTATTATACGATTTACCATTCTTGAACTATACCCTGTCTATTAATTACTACCTCCTTCATTCACAGCTACATTTAGCTAATTCTTGTACAAATGTTGTTTCGTAATTTATCAGTACGGTGTGGTCTGTCTGGTTGGTAGATAAACCCAATATGCTTGAAATAAATTATTCATATTGCAGAGACTGAGATTGGTGTTCTGGACTCAACTAGCTGGGCTAGGCGGAAAGCAAGACCGATAACCACACAATATTGTTAACTGATCAAGGTTGAACATGGACACCATTGGATTCCGTCTCCATAGTACAAAAAATAGGTGTTGGCGAGCAAAACTAAAAATCTAGCATTCAGTCGACTGTGATGTAGTATCATGGAAGAAAAATGCTAAGGAATATTAACTAGAACAACATATCGATTACAAACTAACATTAAGTAATTGGAAGTATGGGGATTAACAATAATCAAAGTCATTATTCGAAAATCAAGCAGTTATTACGTTGAATAAGGAACTAACAAAATATTTTGATGAATGGTCAGTAGTATAGTAGTTATGTAAAGATCAAGAGACAAATGTTGAGAATAAATAAAATGCAAAATATGGAAGAAATATGAAAATAATTTATCCAAGTGCTGCTACAAATTCCCCTATACGGATGGCCAAGGTAGCGAGAGTGGTTGTACAAACTTGTTTTGGATGCAAAGGTTAGGTTTGTGAACATAGATTGCAATGTCTTCAGCAATGTGCAATAGCTAAACTCGTAAACCATGTGGCAAATTTGATGAAGTATGGTGGATAACTCAGCATCATTGATGAACACGGTTGATCCGATGCAGATGTGAAGACACGGATCGACAAAACAAAAGCAGCATATCTACAATTGAAGAAAATATGCAACTCAAAACAACTGTCTGTCAACCAACACCAAAGTTAGAATTTTCAATACAAATGTCAAAACAGTTCTACTTTATGTGGTGAAAAATTAGAGAAGTACGAAATACATCATCCAGAAGATAGAGGTGTTTATTAATAGTTGTCTACGCATAATACTTCGAACCAGTTGGACAGACACCATCTGCAGCAACCTAGTGTGAGAGAGAACAAACGAGATTTGAGTGTAGGAAGAAATCAGGAATTGGCGTAGGAAGTGGATAGGACACAGATTGGGGAAAGCGCTCAACTGCGTCACAATGCAAGACCTCACATGGAATCCTGAAGGTCAGAGGATGAGTGGAATACCACGGAATACCTTACACTGGGAAATGGAGACAGATATGAGGAAAATGAACAAGAATTGTACAGAACTGTGAAGAGAGTTGCAGGACAGATTGGGTTGTAGAATGTTGGTCTGAGACCTATTCTCCATTGGGAGCAAAAGGCGTAAGTAAAAAAGTATAAATGTTGGATAAACTTTAAATCTTTATCCAATTCAACCTGATTATTTTTGAGCATCATATGAGCGAGAATAGAACTATTAATCAATCTTATCTGTCCTTTGTTCAACCAAAGTGGTTGGTGTTATTTCACACGATGAAGAACTCGCGAATTGTACGCCCTATATAACTGGTTCCACAGGAGCAGGATAATCGATAAATTCACATGGATTTGGCGAATTCAGGCGAACTGTTTTTAATAACTATTCTTATTATGGGACAGTTGTAAAACACAGCCCTCTGTTTGACCGTATTAAATATATTTCATACCACCTTTCTTAACTTTTTAGTCACAATTTCTTCGATAGCATCATTTAAAAGTTATAATTTTAAGAATAGTGCTTTCTTCAGAATGACATATACCCTTGTCTTTTTTTTCTTCATTTTCTTCATGTATTTGTCGATGAATTTCATTGGGTATTCAATTCCTTCCTTCTTTATTTATCAAATGTCAAAATGAGGATTTTCACTAAAATGAACTTTAAAAGAAATATGACCATATGAACAAAACAATAGCGAAAAATATGTTGATATCTTGAGTCAATTGAAGATATACAACCATGGAAAACCTGGAAGCACCGGATGGCCGTTTCGTCCTAATATGGAACTTCTCAGAAGTGCGCCTCCACCATCCAGCCCTTCTTGAGATTCGAACCCAGGACCTATTAGTCTCGCGTGCGAGCGCCGAACTACTAGACCATTGAGTCGGCCGGCATCCAACGGTGTCAGTGTCTAACATCAACTGACCAACTGATTTCAACTATTAAACTTACTAAAATCTCCACAAAACGCCTTCTGATAATAATCATCTTCTCAATAGTGACTGACATCAAGAGATATTCCTGGAGTTCTAGTGAGTAGCCGTGACCAATGGAGTTCAACAAGGTCTCTTGTGAGATATCAGCTAACTGAAGACAATCGTGGACGATGGGGAAATCCCGTGAATTGTTTGAAGTTGAACATTAAAACCGTTGGATGCCGGCCGCCTCAGTGGTCTAATGGTAAAGCGTCCGCGCGCGAGACTGATAGGTCCTGGGTTCGAATCTCGTGGGGGGCTGGATGGTGGATGCGCACTTCTGAGAAGTCCCATATTAAGACGAAACGGTCATCCGGTGCTTCCAGGTTTTCCATGATCATCTATCGTCAAATGACTCATGATTTCAACTATTGAAATTACTAAAATCTCCACAAAACCCCTTTTGATAATAGGGAACAATGATAATGATAATAATTCGATTGAATTATTAAATTAATTCTCAAATAAATAAAACATTTTCATCATGTTCACTTTATACTAAACTAATACACAGACATTCGAATAGGTAAATGTGTTAAAGAAACTCTAGACATTCAATGAAGCAGAAATCTGTTTCTTTATATGACATAATCATTAGATTATAAAAAGTGATAAACAAAGAAGATAAAGAAATAAACAACAATAATAATATAATTAGAATAATAAATCTTATTATTAGTAGTAATGCTTATATTCAATTAATTAGGTATGACAGATGTGTTTATTCTAGTCGATTAGTTTATATTTGTTACAATAATTGTCTTTACTTACCAACTTAATTAGGTCTGTTATCCCCAGTGTCAGTCAGTCAGTTATAACATAGGATCAGGTACATAAATGCATCGGTCCTAGTTGCCACATCTCATTAGCACAGCAAGATGAACACCGGATTCATAGAAGTAGTTCATTCAATGGTGTAATATATAAAGGAAAGATTTTTTGTAAGGATATAGTACAGGAAGAAAGAATTAGTTGGTAGAAAGAAAAATATGAAGCGATTTTAATCTCATAGTTTAAGGGAAGACAGAGAGTGTATACATCTACGCCATTGTGATCGATCCTGAGCCATGTCACTCAGAGTCTTCAACCATTGGTTACGACAGTCATGCGAACCCCAAACAAGTAGTCTGCATCTACCAACATGGCTCAGACTAGAAGTTAGTGACTTGAAGAACTGATGTCAATACTCCCAATGAAGCTGTTAGAGATGTGAGATCCCTAGAACTCACTTGGTGAATACCTTATTTTTGTAATTTAATTTCGGGAATTTGAATTTCTTGTTTTCGCTCCAAAACGCTCATTTTCACCTTCATGTCGTATTTCCCATTAAGGAGAATCTTAAACGCTATTGGTCCGTTGTATCTTTTAATATGCTATTTAGTAACTCTTCTCAATGACAATTTTATGTTGTATCTATATACAATTGATTGGTGCCTGTCGTGATTGCTCATGCTTCTGGCTGCCTGTGGAATATATTTCCCGATTTCGAAGTAGCACTTCTCTTTAGTTAGCGGGACTGGGACGCATCAGACTATTTAGTTTATTGGTCTTTGGTCACAGAGTGTTTGTTCCATTCGCAGATTAGGTTAACTCGTCACAATTGATTGATCACTGGGTGGTGATCAATGTCATGTGTGTCAAGTCCTTATTTAATGCAGATCAAATGCTATCAACCATGTTGCAATGTGGCCACCAATCTAGGTGACTCGACACTACGGGCACTGTGTATTGAGATTAGATGGTGGTTGGACGTATTCGACAGGAAACCCTGTACCCGTGTTTCGTGCTACTTGTAATCTTGAGAGAACTGGTGCTCCCTGACGGATTCGATCCCGTGTCACCCAGCTTCAGAGTCAGAGACGTTGCCACTGAACTATCCGGGCTGAGCTATCTGAAAGCACCAGTTCCCTTAAGATTACAGTTACACCTTGCTGACGAGTGCCAGGTAGCACGAAACCCGGACCCATGGTTTTCTGTAGACTACCTCCAACCACCATCTAGTCTCTTTCCATACTGAGTTGCATTTTAACCAGTATCCAATTGTTTGAAAACTATTCATTTAGATTTATTTCTCGTATTGGACGTTTAACACATTAAATTATTCTGACTTGAAAACTCTCGTTTATTTTTTCAAAACGAGTAAGGGATTGTTAAACTTCATATTCTATATCATCGAGTTACTTTAAGTGAATAAGAATTTGGAACTAGGAACCAATGAACATTTCTTTCGTCCTGGTGCAGTATTCCTCAGCAGTGCGCTTCATGACCTCACCATTAAAGAAAATGAAAACCTTCTAATCTCGTACCAAGTACAAACAGTTCTAAATAACTTTAGTGGGCCCATACCTCAGACTGATACAGTTAAATCTCACTGATCACTTTTGTTCATTAGAGCTCTAAGAATGAACTCATGAAATTAATCACTAGTGTGCAAATGTTAATTATCAATATATGGGTGTACCTAGAGATTATTAAATTTTGTTACCAACATTGAGAACTGACAAACTCTTATGTCACTAATAGACAAATATAAATCCATATGAAAAACATTTTCCCCAGTTTTCAATAGTTATTATTTACTCTAACAATAGATTGTAAACACAGTTGGATGTCGGAAATCGGGGAAAACACCATAACAATAACATTATCTTATCAAAGTAAATATATTTGATTGATTCTATGAAATGACTAGTTTATTTATTTATTTTTCATTTTACGGAAGTGAGGGAGGAGTAAGTGATAGAGTTTTCATAGTTTAAGAATGTAAACCGACCAAAGTAAAACTCTATGAAAATATAAAGATAAGGGATAGGGACCGTCTACTTTGCTTCCTAAGGAAATTGCTATATATATATATATACATATATAACTATATTTAGATGTAGATGAGTAAACCATGTTATAAATGTTTAACTAACCATCAATGTAAAGCGGACTATATGTTTATCTTTAAATAATGAAACTATTTGACACTTTATAGAAGAATTCTCTAAAGGGTAAATAAATAAACTTCATGTAAGTAGTCTTGAAAATAAGTTATCAGAATAATGTCTGACATATATCTATTACAACGTTGAAACAATGAACAAATGACTTTAAATAATACATGTTTAGATCATTTAATATAGGTTTAAACTTATATTCTGTTCTTGTTAAAAGAGACATTCTATTCCTCTAAATGCCCTGGTAAGGTTGAGAATGGAGAGAGTCCGCTCTCTTACTCGAACTGCTCTCACATGGCCACGCGTATATAGCCTCTGACAGAGAAGTCCTACTCACTGCCTTCTCCCCACACGGGTGTTGTTTACCAAATTGAGAGGACGAAAAGCGAGTGAACGGTGCTTTAATTGGGCTGGTGGATATAGAGGTCTTACCTTGAGGATTTGAAAAATCCTGATTCAAAACCATTGGTGAACATGAGCTTTAGGATCCTGAAGGAAAAATCAGTGTGTGAACCAATTATTGGTCACCGGCTACCATGGAACTGCATCTCCTAACGTTGTTCTACTGCCTTGTGGATTAGACCTTTAGATCGAAAGATCCGGGTGTAGCTCCCTACAAAAACCACTCACTTTGGTTTGGGCACCCGGATAGTATCACAATTCACACACAAATCAATTGAGTTTTGTTGCATAAATGTATTTGGTGCCCTTTTGTACCAATATTTGTGTGTTCAAATAAAAACTTACAGAAATATACTGTTTTTCAGCAACTTTAAACTATACGCTAACGATAGTCAGTCAGTTAGTCAGCAAAAACGTACAACTTCGTATGTACCTACATACGCTAACGACAAATGACATTTTTTTTAGATGTAAACTGATTGTATGTAACGTATCAAAGAACCTGACATTATCAACTCATTTAGATGATTATAGTTTTCTAGTTTGTTTTTTTTCATACGTTAATTGTTTTCATTTGTTTCTACGATTAGATAATATTGTACAGTCTAAATGTTCATCAAATTCTCAACTCATTTCCTCTCTTACTCTTTCCTTTTAAAGTGTTTCCATCAAACACTACTCATCACAGTATTCTCAGTATTCAAAATACCTATCCACTAAATAATGCTCAAAAATAACCATCTAGTATTATACTATAAAGTATCAATATGGATTAAGAAAATTTGGCATAGTAAAGTTAAGTATTGAAGACACTATCAATTGGATTGACAGTAATATAGAAATTAATTATCCAAAATCTAGGCAGTTTTTAAATGTTAATTGACATACTTATTTTTCTTTTCAATATTTTAAAATAAATAATTAATCATTACATTAATCAACATAACTCCGCCTGGAGTCCCTCCGGGGGCTACTGACGGTTCCAAGCCCGGATAAAGGAGGAGGGTTGGGCATGGGGTTAGCGTCCCCATCCCGTAGAAAACTAACTCGTTAAAAAAACGCTAACCAGAAAAAAATTATTCAAGTAACATTAATCAACATATACTTATTAGTGACTAGCTTCATAAGGTATTTCCTGGAGTTCTAGTAAGAAGCAATGATCAGTGGAATTCAACTGGGACTGTTGTGAGATAGTAACTCACTGTAGATAATGGTGGACGTGTCGCTCAATTTCGTGGATTAGTTAAAGTTAGACAATAACACTGTTGGATACCGGTTAGTTCAGTGGTGTAAAGGTTAAGCGTTCCCGCAAGGCAATATCATGGATAGGCACTGCCGAGGTGTTCCATACTAGGACGAAACGGCCATGCAGTCCTTCTAGTTTTTCTATGGTTGTCCAGCTTCAATTGACTCAGGAATTCAACAATTAAATTACATTAATTTATTTAATGGTTAAGTTGAAGACAATAATAATAATACTAAGAATACTAACAATAATGTGTATATTACTATATTTTTACGATAAAGCACTACTCTATAAGTAATGGTAGATGGTGATATCAGTGAAATCTAGGAAGTTAGTTTCGTCCTATTTAGGACTAATCAGCTAGATTTATTTGCATCTCAGAGGCAATACGTGCAAAGTATGCACATATGCCAACAAATGACTGATCAATTATAGTCCTAACCATCAATGGGAAGATTCAAGCAAACAACAACAAGTGAAGTTGAAACTTTACCCTATTTCACAAGCGAATAGCCATCAATAATCAGTAGGTAAGTGGATAACGCGATGGTGCTTGAAGTGAGAAGGCGAGGATTGGCAAAGCAAGGACAGCATTCCTACAAGTGAACAACATATCAAAATCAAAACAACTGTTTGTCAGTCAATATCAAAGTCACAATCTTCAGTACGAACATCAAGATGGTCGGTTCTACTGTACGGAATTGAAACTTAGAGAACTACTACAACCATCATCAAGAAGGTACAAGTATTTATAAATGGTTGTCTACACAAGATACTCAACATCCATTGACCGGATATCATCAACAACAGTCTACTGTGGGAGAGAACAAATCAGTTTCCAGTTGAGGAGGAAATTAAGAAAATACGATGGAGATGATTAGGATATACATTATGGAAATCATCAAAAACTGCATCACGAGACAAGCTCTAATTTGTAATCCTGAAGGGAAGCGAGAAAGAGGAAGTCCAAAGAACACATTACGTCGGCAAATAGAAGTAAATATGAAAAGGATGAATAATAAACGGAAAGAGCTGAAAAGGAATGTCCAGGACAGAGTTGGATGGATTGTGCTGGTGAATGGCCTATGCATGTCCACGAAGAGTAACAGGCGTAAGTAAGTAAGTAAGTAAGCTTGAAGCGATTCCCAGATTGAACATCAACTTTAAGATGCATGTATATTCAGTTGACAAGTCCCAAATAGGATGAAACGTGCATTCTGGATCCTACTTCCAGCCACTAATCATCTTTGCTAATAATATTTGTGACTTCAAACAATTTCAAATCAATCCGTCACAGGTTACATAGATATCAATAAGATACTAATCAATTAAAATGAGAAAATTCCAGTAAAACAATACCAAATGAATCTTAAATCACTACTTTCAATAGTATCATTGTTTATCGGTTTATTCTCTCTTTTTACAAAAAGAAGATTGTTACATCAATTTTACTTTTAATAGAATAAAACCGAGATAGAAGCAACCACAACAACAACAAAGGAACAAAACAAACAAAGGTAAATGTCTTCAAATCCAATTTTGGATACCATCTATAGAGAATCATATTATTACGTATACATAGTCTGTAATAGATTTATACATAACCATAAAACGTTTACAACTTGACTCGTATTACAGTATGAATGATTACTATTATTATTATTATTATTATTATTATTATAGTAGTAGTAGTAGTAGTAGTAGTAGTAGTATAGGATATAAGAAAATATGTTATTGTATACATTAATTATATCCAAATCCCTATGGTAATATAACGGAGAAAAATAAAAACAACAAGAATAAAACTTGTTGAATTACATAAGAAAAGATGTTCAAAAATTGGATATTTTCTAGTAGATTTCTTTATTTTTGTTGCTGTTGTTGTTTGAATTACCATGGCAACATAAGATTCTAAATAGTAATCAATGTGGTTAAGTAAATATATATATATATATATATTAGTTTGTTATGCGTGGAAGAAACAATGTATTATATTATCTACCATAATTTGTTATTATATTTATAATCAGGGTGAGGTTTTGTGGAAATTGTAGTAAATTTAATATCAGAAGGGATTTTGCGGAGATTTTAGTAATTACAATAGTTGAAATCACATGTCGATTGAAGCTAGATGATCATGGAAAACCTGAAAGCACTGGATGGCCGTTTTGTCCTTAATATGGAATTTCTCAGCAGTGCATATCCATAATACTGCCACGCCAGATTCGAACCCAGGATCTATCAGTTTCGCGCGCGAGCGCTTAACCACTAGACTACTGAGCTGACCGGCATCCAACTGTATGAGTCTCTAACTTCAAACAATCCGCGGAATGGAGCCACCGTTCACCATCGACTTCAGTAAGCTGATATCTTACAACAGACTTGGTTGAACTCCACTGATCACGACTTTTCACTAGAACTCCAGGAAATGCATCTTGAATTCAGTCACTAGTGAGTAGATGATTATTATTAGGAGGGGTTGAATTCACGAGTCGACTGAACCTAGATAACCATGGAAAACCTAGGAGCACTGGACGGCTGTTTCATCCTAGTATGGGACTTCTCAGCAGTGAGGATCCATGATCCAGGTCCGCTCACTAATGACTGTCCATAAGAGATATTTCTTGGAGTTCTAGGGAGTAGCCATAACCAGTGGAGTTCAACCAGGTCTGTTGTGAGACTGTAACTCTTTGAAGACAATAGTTGGTGGTGGAGCAATTTTGTGGATGTTATGAAGTTAGACATTGACACCGTTGGATGCCAGCTCAGTGGTCTAGAGGTTGAGCGTTCGCAAGCGAGATTGATAGGTCCTGGATTTGATTCTTGAGTGGCGGTATCGTGGATGTGCACTGCTGAGGAGTCCCATGCTTGTCGTATTTAATCTACACCATAAACCTTGTTTTAGAATTAAATTCATGCTTTGTTTGTTCAAGTCTGAGAAATTTAACACATACAAAATGATATGTTGTGATAGACTTGTCTATAATTTATGGAATATAATGAAAATTCAGCCTTTTGTTTCATGGAAATATTTTGTCAAATAATAATTATGTTTTATCTTTTTACCTCCACAAATCCTCACTCTAATAGTAATCATGTACTCATTAGTGGCTAGCTTCAAGATGAATTTCTTAAAGTTCTAGTGAGAAGCCATAACCAGTGTAGTCCAATTCATGTCGAGTGTAAGGTAGTTATCCACCTTAGATAATGGATAAAGGGTTGAGTATGATCATGGATCAATTGAAGTTAAACATTAACATCATTAGATGCCGGCACAATGATCTAGAAGAAAAGAGTTCGCGCGTGAGACTAAAAGTCCTGGGTTTAAGTCTAGTGTGTAAGATCATGGATGCTCACTGCTGATGAGTCCCATACTAGGATGAAACGGCTGTCCAGTGCTTTCAGGTTTTCAGTGGTGGTCTACATTAAATTGACTCATTAATTCAACTGCTAAAATGAATATAAGTAATTTTTATTCTGTAAGTAATGAAATCAAATGAATAATAGTACTACTGGTAGCAATCGAATGTAACTATTCAACAGCAAACAAGAGTTAGAACAGTGAACTATGATGACTTGGTTAAATGTTTAAGCAACGTAATTATATAAATGTTATAGTTTAATATGCTAATTTGGATTTCCCCAAACTAAATAATTATGGATGTTAAATGAATATGATCATACGATACTATGAACGACTAAAAATAATAATGAAACACTCAAAGTTGAGTACTAAAGTTGTTAGAATAGTTTTCCTTCTATCTATTGTTTGAAAGAAGCGACCGATCCATTGGAATCTATACATTTTATATGTAATGAATAGAATCATTAGTTGTAATTAAAACAATGAGTGGTCATAATTGTTTATGTAATAATCATGATTTGAATGTATGTGTTAACACCAGTGATGCAAAGAATTCCTTATTATAGAAGATTAATAGTATAGAATAAGACTACCTGAAGTTTGTGATGATGATGTCGTCCAGAAGAATGATGACAGCTCCACAACTAAACCATTCAGCTCAGAGAACAAAACTTCATCTAATTCATCCACCTGAGCTACAAATCTTCTCCAGCATCTCACTAGCATTATTAGGTTTCTGATTATTATTATGGCAAGTATCATCTAGCTGACTACATGTGAAATAAAAATGTCATGTAAGTGATACATTTCAAGCGAGTCTATCAACTAGCTTGTATGTCAATATACTGAACTAATTCGTTTATGTATAATATTACTCCGAAGTTCACGAATACTATGTACAAAGTGTATATTAACCGTTGCTATGACCAACGTTACGTAAAATTCTTCTCCCAAATCAAGTAACTTTTACTATCGTTAGAAAAAGACTTACGTTTTTGTTAATTAAACTCTATAAATACTAAAAACTTTTGTTCTAAACTCTAGGCTTAAGTACTTAATTAATATAATCACAAGTTTAAACATCTGCCAAATTATCAGTATGACGTTGTGGAGATTATTGAGTTCTTGATCGAGATTATGAACCGTTTGATTTTAGATCACAATTGAAAACCTGGAAGCACTGAACAGTAGTTTCGTTCTATTATGGGACTCCTCAACAGTGCTCATTCATTATCTGTCTTGCGCACTTTGAAATCAGGGCCTCCGGTCTCGCGCGCGAAGCTTAACTTCTAGATCAAATTATTGGTTTATTAGATACTACCACAAGATCTAATGAAGAATATCATTTGATATTAAATCTAGATTCAAAATGTTGTTTCCAATGATTATAAACAAGTAATATCTGTGTCACTTCAAGTCAGCCAAGTGAAGTTGTTTGCATATACATACTAATTTATTGATGAACTCTAACTTTAATGGGAAAGTTTCAACGTTTAAACTACTATGAATCAACTAGTTGACTACACAAGATAAATTTTCTTATAATTTCTGTCAATAGATACTTTTTTTCAAGAATATATAGACGAGTACTAATTAGAAAGAAGAAAACATTCCTTTTAATAATACTCATTTACTCATTATTCAATAAACTAAAGTGAACGTACTGGGCTCGAGTCCAGGAGTGATCAATAACTCTGGGATGCAGGTACATCCAGCTGACGAAACATTCGTTCTGGATTTCACTCTTAGCCACCATCCAACTTAGCTTATAATGCTTGTGAATTAAGGCAATATCGAAACAATCCACCACAGGATGCACATATGCTAATAAACATCAATGGAACGATTCAAACAAACAATACAAAATGAATTGGAACAAATCCTTGTGAAATGTATAAGTAAACCTCATAGTTTTTTCTAAGCAAAAATAAGCCATACGTTAATAATGGATACTGTATTACATAATATAAGACGTAACAAATATAACCTTCAAATGAATAATATATTAATATGAAGGTCCGGTGTTCAATCCCTACCGAAATTTTAGGTGAACATTCCCTTGAAGGTGTTGTATACTAAGATAAAACAGCAGTCTGGTGCCTAAATGGTGGTTGGAGCTAGTCGGCAGAGTAGCTCAACGGTAACGTCTCTGAATGTGAAGCTGGATGACACGGGATCGAATCCGTCAGGGAGCGACAGTCCTCTCAAGATTACAAGTACACCTTGCTGACGAGTGCCAAGTAGCACGAAACACGGGTACAGGGTTTCCTGTTGACTACCTCCAGCCACCATTTAATTTCACAATAGTGCACACAGTGTCGAGTCACCTAGAGTGGTGGCCACATTGCAACATGGTTGATAGCATTCGATCTGCACTAAATAAGGACTTGACACACATGACATTGATCACCACCCAGTGATCATTCAATTGTGATTAGCAGTCTAAGGCTCTCTGATTCACAATGATAACTCAACTAAGATCAATCTTTAACGAATATAATCTACTTGCATATACTACCGCATTTCGGGTGTATCTTACAGTGTTTAAAATACACAGACGAGTTTTATCCCTTAACACCAGTTTTATGTGTGTATATATATATAGGTATGAGAGAAGTATCCAATATGAGAAAGCGAGAGTTATTATTTGACTACCTATTATTATTATGATAAATCATAATGACAGATGGACACTATTGTTAATGATAAATAATGGTGTTATTGACAGACGGAAATTTCACTCCATTTACTACTTATTATGCATCAAATGAAATACAATAAGAAATAAATTTCTTTCGTAACACAATATCAAAACCCTTCGATATTATGATGAATAGAGTGAACATGAAATACGTAACTAGTTGATGAATATGAAAAAAAACAAAACGAATACACATAAGAAAATAAAAGTAGACTTAAAAGGGATAAGAATAATTCTATGGTATAGTTGAAACCTATGCTGAATGATGAATGCTAAAGTTTAGATAAGTTTGTGATAAAATCAGTTTGCATGAAGAAAATCATTAAAGCATAAACAAACTATGGATTGGAAATTATTTTCTTTTATGATGAAGTAGAGTTGTCTAAAATGATATAAGCAAATATGGATAGTAGTTAGCAATGGAATCCAGGATGCGTGTTTCGTCCTATTTGGGACTCGTCAGCTGGATGCACCTGTTGATGTCAACTCAATGGGTATATCCAAGTAAAACAATAACAAATGAGTCCCAAATGATAATTTGTGAGAAAAGTATACAACAGAAAAAAACAATAAGATAATTTAAGCACTGGATGGCCGTTTCGTCCTAGTATGGGACTCTTCAGCAATGCGCACCCACAATCCCTTCACCTGCGAGATTCGAACTCAGGACCTATCAGCGCTTAACCACTAGACCACTGAGCCGGTCGGCATCCAATGTTGTTAATGTCTAACTTCAACTAATCCAATATATTACAATTTATTTATCTAAACAATAAACCATTTATAATGTACTATTGTTTTTCTTATTGTGAAGTTAAATAAAACGGGAAGAATCTTGTATTGCTAGAATATAACATATATTCAATGCGTAATTTGATTAGCATTTTGTTTTAGCAAGGTTTTTTTCTACAGGATGAGGTTTCTGACCTCATGCCTAACCCTCCTACTTTACTCGAACTTGGGATTAGCAGTAACTCCAGAAGTACTATAGATAGAGTTTATATTTAAAGCCTGAAATTAATTATTAGTGAGCAGACATACAAGATTGCTTGTATAAACAATCAGTTTGTATAAATTATTATTCTTTGTTTTAATGAAAGTTAGTGTATAAAAGAAAACCCTCTAGTCGATTCAATATACTACAGTTCCTTTCTTAAATTAGGAATTCCAAGATGGAAATTCCTCTAATTGTTATAATTTATCAAGCGAATTTTTACATTGTAAATACTTCTATGTACATATCTTGCATTGAAACCTTTCCACAATTAGTGAACAAAAAACATTTATACAAAAGTGCTGTATAATGATAATGTGGTGTGTGCTACTCATATCGACAGATATAAGTAGTATGTATCATCCATTAAAATTGAAATGTCTGTTGACAGAAGGTTAAAAAATCAAAGAAAAGAGAACGAGAATACAGAGCAATTGGTATGAAAACAAAGAAACAATCAAGTCTGAGACGATTGTTTGATATTTTACAAATGAAGAACTTACTGTATGGTTCTCAAATGTTACTAAGAGATTCTGTAGTTTTGTATCGACATATATTCGATTGTCCTCACTGGTGTTCTCGTTCACTACAATAATATTGTATATCTGATCAGAAACACATTGATAAGTTATATTCTTTATATAATAATGGATTAGTTGAAGTTATATATCAACACCGTTGGATATCGGAGGGTTCAGTGGTCTAGTGGTTAAGTGCTCACGTGCGAAACTGATAGTTTCTGCGTTCGAATCTCGTGATTCGGGATCATGGATACACACTACTGAGGAGTCTCACAATAGGACGAAATGGTCGTCCAGTACTTTCAGGTTTTCCATGTTGGTCTACTTTCAATAGACTCATAAATTAAATTATTAAATTAATACTTAAATTATCAGAATGTGTTTTGTGGAGATTTTTAGAAATTTTCACAGATTGAACTCATGAGTCAGTTGAAGCTAGACCACCATTGAAAACCTGGAAGCACTGGACAATGGTGGTCTAGCTTCAACTGACTCATGAGTTCAATCTGTGAAAATTTCTAAAAATCTCCACAAAACACATTCTGATAATAACAATCACCTGCTCACTAGTGACTGACTTCAGGAGACACTTCTGGAGTTCTAGTGAGAAGTCGTTACCAGTGGAGTTCAACCAGGTCTGTTGTGAGATAGTAACTCACTGAAGACAATGGTGTACGGTAGCGCAACTTCGTGGATTGGTTGAAGTTAGACATTAACACCGTTGGATGCCGGCTCAGTGGTCTAGTGGTTAAGTGCTCGCGCTCGAAGCCAGTAGGTCCTGGGTTCCGGCCCCGGGTGGTGCGGGGTCGTGGATGCGCACTGCTGAGGAGTCCCATACTAGGACGAAACGGCCGTCCAGTGCTTCCAGGTTTTCAATGGTGGTCTAGCTTCAACTGACTCATGAGTTCAATCTATGATAATACTTAAATATTAAATAAGTACTATCTGAATTTATCCTACTTTATTTATAAAAAATAGTGAATTAATTATTAGGTCATTAGTTTATCTGTCATTTGCATTCGTTGTCATTACAATAAGAGTTTAGATTGTTTCTTATAATTATTAAATGTTATTATGGTAAATGAATGTAACTAATGATGATTTCATTTTCTTAATTACATTTGTATCAAATGAAGTATTTTGAATTTATGTAGATTGATTATATGACTGATTGATTGCCAACTCTCTTTAAAGTATAAAGTTCCTTAGTAGTGCATATCAAGAACCTTAAGATTATATTCTCGTTTGAATCGTGGATGAGTCTGCTGACGACTTTGAAGAAGTTTTGTTCTCTGAGCTGGATGGTTTAGTCTTGGAGCTTTAGAAAGAGGTTTGTGCTGATGATTTCGTTCAGAAGAACAATGGAAGCTCCACGACTAAACCATCCAGCTTAAAGAATAAAACTCCATCAAAATCATCTACCTGAGCTACAAATCTTCTCCACCAACTGCTGACGACTGTTATTACAAAGATGAGAAATAAATATCTAATAATTTCTGGTTTTTAGTGGTTATTTAAGGTTAGTCCATGAGTTAATTTATAAAATACAACTATCCCCATAAATATATTGTCCAATGTTCACTCCAACTACTTTTTCGGAACTGCACCTATAGCTCTTCCGGAGTTATCTCAGTTCAAAACCAGGGGAAATCAAAAAGGGGTTCAACATCGAGTTAGCAACCCAATTGCCAAAATGATGAGAACCAAGAAAAACATTTTTTTGAATATAGTTTTTATTAGGAAAAAAGAAAACATGTCTAAACTATGGATTCATCGATTCAAGGAAAATGATTTGTTCATAAATCGATGTCGATTAGAATGCTATTGATAATAACTACACAGAGATGAACAGTTATTTTAATCTTTCCAAACATGGGGTCTGTATTCAATAATGAACATACAATATATTGTTATACAAATTTTGGCATCAAACAACAACTTATTCACTCTCAATTTAATGAGCTTCATTACTGACAGCTTTACAACACAGTTACAAAAATCAATCTTGAATTTAGTCACAAATGAATGTTTGATGATAGTTCAGCTATGTGCTTTATGAAGAAGCCCATCTTCTTTGAAGATAATTATTTACATCAGATGGGTTTTGTGGATATTATAGTAATTTCAATGGTTAAGACTATGAGTCATCATGGGAAACCTGGAAGCACTGGACGACCGTTTCGTCCAATTGTGGGACTCCTCAGCAGTGCGCATCCACGACCTCGCCCCCTGCGAGATTCGAACCCAGGACCTACTGGTTTCGCGCGCGAGCATTTAACCACTAGACCACTGAGCCGGCATCCAACGGTGTTAATGTCTAACTTCAACTAATCCACGAAATCGATCGATACATCCACCATTGTCTTCAGTGAGTTACTATCTCACAACAAACCCGGTTGAACTCCACTGGTCACTACTTCTCACTAGAACTCCAGGATATACCTCGTGAAGCCAGTCACTAGTGAGCATATGTTGATTAATATCAGATGGGTTTTGTGGATATTGTAGTAATTTTCCATGATGGTCTAGCTTCAATTGACTCATGATCTTAACCATTGAAATATTTACTTACAATGAAAACAAAGATAATGTCTATCTTGTACAACTTCACAACATCCCAATGGGAACAACCAAGATAATGTTAAAATATATTATATTACGTAATAATGGGCGATAATTTTAAAAACACAAATGCACAAATAAAGTTGAATTGATCAACAACAACAAAAAATTAGTGTATCTATGAGAATCAGAATTGCGGTCTTTTGTCTCTTGAACAATATAAAACTGATCAATTACAATCTTAAACCATAATGGGAAGATATAAACAAACAACATCAAATGAATTTATAGGGTTATAGTTTTTCAGAATAAAAGTAAACTATTCCCGTTAATGTAAACTAATCGTTTTGTGTTTGTGTGTGCATGCGTGTGTGGGTGTGTGCGTGTGGGTGTGAGATGGTGTTTTTCATTTGTGTAAATCATTCTTCTATACCATATTGTGATAAACCATTCAAAAAAGAGAAAAAAAATAATGGATCTATGCTTTCAAACTAGGCAATGACATTTTTTCGCACTGTTACTGCCCAACTTTTGTTTGGCTTTTTAACATTTCTTGTATCATTATTGTTTTAGTTTCTTATACACATTAACATAATGATCCATAACAAATTGTATCATTGTTTACATAAATAAATGATTTAATCTAATGTTAAAACTGGAGAATATTGACAATTCGGTTGTCATGGTGTCTTATGAACAAAGAAATAATCAATTTGAAAATTTTAATAGAATTCTTAGATTTCAAGTGTTGAATAAGTAGAGAGTTAACTAAACACCTTTGGACCTGTAGTGGCTGTGCTTCGTTGACCATTCACCCTGGTAACCGTTTTCATATAATCCTCAACGGTGTTTGAAATCAAAAGACAAAGAGAAACAGCGACTATAGTTTTATTAGCAGATAACTCAGAACACAAAACAGAGAGTCAACTGAGTGAGTTAGAGACTTGAAGGAGTAGTGTAGTGTATGGGTTTAAATGTAAGCGGCTAATAATAAAGCTAACAAAATGAATATATGCGTAGTCGGTAAGCAATGTTCAAGCATACATATTTCATACAAGCACAACAATAATAAAGGTACAGTAAGTTGTTATAGTACAGATGACTTGGTCCGCTAACTAAGTTCACAAAAGGGTTTAACTGAGTTAAATGAGAACAAACTCGGTTTCACGTGAGTTGCTCTAGTCCTGTAGGCACTTTTTAGTTTATATGTGGTGTTTTCAATCCTATAAGCTATAATCTATTCAACTGAAGAAATCAGTCGAATAATTATTAAACTATGATGTCATACAAAATGCTGTTGAATGGTCATTCTAAGTGCATCATTCATGATTTTGAAATGAGATGAATCAAGTTATTTTGACACCACTATCATCAACAACAACAACCTGAAAATGCCGAAATCTGTTTACTACAAAGTAATAAGTATTTCCATAACATACAGACAATATTGATGGAGTATTGTTCTGTGAGCTGGATGGTTTAGTCGTGGAGCTTCCATCGTTCTTGTGAATAACATCATCAGCACAAACATTTCACTTCTACCTGAAGTTTGTGATGATGATGATGATGTGGCTCAGAAGAATGATGAAAGCTCCACGACTAAACCATCCAGCTCAGAGAACAAAACTCCATTCAAATCATCCACTTGAGCTACAAATCTGCCTCACCATACAGACAACATATATATTCCTGTTTATACAAACATTAATACAAGTTGTAGTATGGCTGACCTACTTATATGTAAAGTATGAGGACTACTTTTAAGAGCAAAAAAATTCAGAATATCCTCTCGTTAGTACCTTTAGTTATACACTTTTGGTGTCTTTCTACTTTGATCAGCTAAATGCAAAGCGATAGTTACTGGATTCGAGTCTTAGTGTTTACATCAGAAAATTTATATAAGTACACGCAGATAACGAGTAAAGTTGAAAGAATTCGCACAGTGTCAAATGTGTTTCAATTCGAGGATCAGTAAACAAGAAAATATTCGAATAGCTAAATGAAAACGTGTGTATTTGTGATAGTGACTGGAGTAGGTTCATACCACCAATACCAGCTTCCACTATGCGAATCATTCATTTCAAATATATCTTGTTAATACACAAGCCAAACAAACCACATCACACCACAAAACAGGAAATAACATTTGTACACGATTAAGCCAAACATTGGCTGCGATTGTAGAAGACTGCAAGTAAGAAACTGGTTTATATATATATAAGCTACACCACCAATGTAAACATGGATGCACTGAATGACGGTTTCGTTCCAGTATAGGACTTTTCATCAGTGTGTATCCACGGTCCCGCATACTGGATTAAAACTCAGGACCTTCGATATCGCGCTTGAATGCTGAACCTCTAGACCATTGGACCAGCATCCGATGGTGCTGATGTCTAGCTTCTATCGTCTCAAGTTACAAGTTAAATAGTTAATCTTGGAAGAAAAATTAACATTGAATACATTGATTTGTGCAGAAATCAAAATAAAATAATCTAATACCAGCATTTTAATGTTATATGTAGATGACTGAGAGCAGATAAAAGAGTTGGATTATAATAACATAAGTGAAAAGATTATCTACGTCAATTGCTTGAATTCTTCTTATATGTGTGAAATGTCATAGTAGTATGTGTCAATTATTAGAACAAGAAAGCATAATTGTGATTGTCATTAATGACATTTTCAATGAATTAGTTAGTATTCTCACAATAGAAGTAAGATGATGTATTCAATCCAATATAACGTGTAGAAGGATATGTATAGAGAAAGATTGAATGAAATTTCAGGAAATGACCTTAGAGACCACAAGTAAATGATTATTATCGGTTGTTTATCCCTTATATTAGGACTTTGAAGTATTTATGAATGTCATGAATTGAAATTTCATATTAACTTACTTTACTTACTTACTTACTTACTAACACCTATTACCCCCAATGGAGCATAGACCGCCGACCAGCATTCTCCAACTTATTAACATCTAAGTAAGTAAAGAGTATTAAATCATTTTTACAAGTCAATCTATCAGTATGATATCAAATCTGATTAGATCGTATATAGCAATACATTTTGATATAGTATATCAGCTTCTCATCAAATGACACATTGTACACCATAATTATCACAAAATAGAAAACAATTTTAATATAATTCTATTCATTGTGAAAAGACATCAGGTGAGTAATGTGATGGAGTAACGCTAGAAAGATGAGCTACAGTCTTTTTAGGCATAATAATCAAATATTTAGCCAAACACTCATCAAGGAGGTGGCAAAAATAATCAAATAGGTATGTGATTACACTTAGTGAGGATCATTAGTGTAATCTTCAGGATATAAGATCTGTTATGAACCAATGATTAGTGATTCGAACGACCTTGACGAACCAAAGGTTGTTTATTGTGTGAAAATATCGACGTTCGTTTATCAGATGCTTGTTAATTAAACCAATGAAAGTGACCACGGTGAACTTTTAAACTATTCAAACAAGAGACGTAGATATTTTATTATTTCTCTTAGGACATATTAAAATGTTTAGTCAACCCACCTTTGTAACAAAGGCTTTATCAATGGTGTATTATGAATTATTGCGAGGATAGTGCCAAATGACTTTGTGATGCCAAGTATTTCAATAATGTTATTCAAATATAGTGTTCGGAATCACTCAGTAAACATTACTTTGCAGAGTATAATGAATTTCTAGCGTATTCTGAGAAAGTAGATTATATATTTAGCTAACTCTAATTTCAGCTTACTAACTTACTTACTACTGTTATCCCTGGTCAAGGAGCATAGGCCACCACTTAACATTCCCCATCCAAATCTGTCCTGAACAAGCCTTTCCAGTTCTTTCCAGTTATTATTCATCCTCTTGATTCCTGATTCCAATTCTCGACTCAGTGTATTCTTTGGACTTCCTGTTTTCCGCTTCACTTCACGATATCTAGTTAGAGCTTGCCTCGTCATGCAGTTTGGTGATTTCCATAATGTATATCCCATCCATTTTCATCGTATTTTCTTAATTACCTCCTCAACTGGAAACTGGTTTGTTCTCTCCCACAGTAGACTAATGCTGATGATATCCGGTCAATGGATGTTGAGTATCTTGTGTAGACAACTATTTATAAATACTTGTACCTTCTTGATGATGGTTGTAGTTGTTCTGCAAGTTCCAGCTCCGTACAGTAGAACTAACTGTCTTGAGGTTCATATTGAAGATTGTGACATTGATATTGATTGCGAGACAGTTGTTTTGAGTTTGATATGTTCTTCACTTGTAGGAATGCTGTCCTTGCTTTTCGAATCCTCGCTTTTACATCTGCATCCGATCCTCCTTGTTCATCGATGATGCTTCTCAGGTACGTGGAAGACTCTACGTCTTCCACAGTTTCGCCACCAAGTGTGATTGGGTTGGTGTTCTCCGTGTTGTATTTGATGAACTTGGTTTTATCCTTGTGTATGTTGAGGCCCATTGATGCAGAGGCTGCTGCAATTTCAAACTGTCTAATAAAAAACAAACATATCAATGGATACATTTGACCAGCAATTTACCTACGTTCATTTTCATGTCATTTCAAGACATATATTTCAAAAAAGCAGTGCATTCCACTGTTAGCCTCCATCGATCTTTGATGATGATGCTTGTAACTTACGGCAATATCAAGGGAGTCCGAACAAGATACATATATGCAAACAAGAGATTGATCAACTACAGCCCTAAATATCAATGGGAAGACTCAAGCAATCAATACGAAATGAATTTAAACTTCACCACATTGCACAAGCGAGTAGCTATCATAACTCAGTAACTAAGTGGATAACACGATGGTGCTTGAAGTGAACGGTACTGAGTTCAAGTCCCAAAGTGAACATCAACTCCTGGATACAGGTACATCCAGCTGACGTATCCCTAATAGAACGAAATGCGCATCCTTAGATTCCACTACTATCTATCATGCATCTTCGATTATAAAGTTCGTGACTTAAGGCAATATCAAGAGAAGAGAGATTAATGATCAATTTTTGCAATCCTAAATAACAATCGGAATAATAAAAACAAACAACACCAAGGGAATTTGTAGTTTGCTCTATTTTTAATTCATATTAACTAGATAAAATGACATGTAGAAGAAATGGAGACAGGATAACTTTATCAAATGAAACCACTTTGGTTTATATATCTATCTATCTATCTTGCGACCTCGTAAGAATGACTACATGTTTACATTTCAGAGAATCATCACAAATTTGTATTTGATGTATTGTTTATGTTATTTTAATGCAAAAAAAACTTGGACCGATACACATATGTGCTTAGTTCTACACTGTAGCATGATTGAACAAATATCAATCGGTTGAAAAGAATATAGAAATGTAATGACTGATTAGATTTGACTTATTCATTTGAAACTTTTCAAACATTACACAAGGATATCAAATAAATAATGGGAACAATGGAATATTACTATCTTATACTGTTTTATCAAAGAAAATGATAGAATGAAGGTTAATGTAAATATTCATTTTAAAACAGGGTAATAAAAGACTAATATAGATGGAAATGGAATGAAAGATTGACAGATGAAGTACTAAACTCATATCAACGATGTAACTAAATTATCAATACTTACTTCATAATCCCATCCGGGTAAACTATCTGTGATAGTCTATTGTATCACTTAAAGTGAATAATTTTTTCTGGTTAGCGTTTTTTTATAGCGAGTTAGGTCTCTACGGGATGGGGTCGATAACCCCATACCCAACCCTCCTCCTTTATCCGGGATTGGAACCAGCAGTAGCCCCCGGAGGGACTCCAGGAGGAGTTTAAGTAATTGGACTGAATAATAACAATAACACCCATCTTAGCTAATACTGTGGAGTATGTTGCTTATGTCGACATAAGTAGTATATAACACCAATCAGAAATAGGAATACCTGGCAACAGAAGGTTGAGAAGATTAAATTGAAGAGAACGAGGACAGAGAGTAATTGTTATGACAATGAATGAACAATGAAATTTGAGACAATTGATGAAGGATTTGTAAATAAAGTATGGTATTTGCGTTGAGTTTAAAAAAAATTAGATAACGTTTGTCAATGATTCTTCTTCACACGAATAAAGAACTGACTTGACTAATCTTGTTATAAAGTAAGTAATTTTATCTAGTGTTATACTCACATGGAATCCTCAAGGCCAATGGAAAAGAGGAAGACCAAAGAACACATTACGCCGGTAAATGGAGATAGACATGTGAAGAATGAACGAAAATTCGGTGGAATTATAAAAGAAGGCCGAGGACAGAGTGGGTTGGAGAATGCTGGTCGGCGGCCTATGCCCCATTTGGAGTAACAGGCATAAGTAAGTAAGTAATACTCACTGGAATATACTACCAAAGAAGAAGTAGAATATCACGGAAAGCTTAGATTCATTCTCTTTAATAGCCATAAAGGCACTGACTTATATCTTATAGAAGTGAAATTTGCACACCAGTTGTTCATATTGTTTGATTTTCATTGTTGATTTGTAGTAACGTTTATGATTGTCAAACAGTGTGCAAACTAACAGGGAGCATATATTTATACCTAATGATTGTCATTATTTTTCTAACACAAAACAAAGTATACTATAACCCCAACTCAATAAGACTGGTAGTGACATTGCAGTTTGACTATCAGACTTCAGCCAGTACTAGACAGGATATATCAATTCACTAATATCCTTTTTAGGAATGTTCTAATAAGCTGTAAATAACTTAAATACGCTCAATGGTTTAGTCAACGTTTGAAATCGACATTGTTTTGACCAGTCTTATAATTTTTGATACTTCAATTTGTACATTCATTCAGTCAGACAAATATATATCATGTAGGTAGATTGTTTAGAAGAATAAATTTTAATCACAACTGGAAACTACTGAAAGTGGTTGTGTGAAATGAGTTGATCACCTTGAAAAAATGAATAAAGAACATTAACATTATGATAAGTCAACAGACAGACAAACTAGTAAACATGATACATCATTTAGTTACTATTATTTTCTATAAATTCTGATTGTGATCAGAGGAGTTCAGACGTTTTGGCTGAGAGGAATTTACCCACTTAAGTTCGTGGAAGATCAGCAAGCGATTTTGTGAGCTAATTAAAAATTGACATGTCAGTAAATGGATTCCTACTCAGTAGTCTAGAGTTTAAATTGTCGCATGCAAGAGTGAAAGTCTTGACTTTGACCTTTGGTAGGGCCGTGGATATGCTGAGATAAAACAGCCATGCAAGGCTTTCTGGTTACCAATAGACATCTAACTTGAGCCCGTTCGTGATCTTAATAACATTGAATGATCTCCACAAACCTCCAAACTAAGTATTCAGTCACATTTATAAATATATTAGATTAAAGCCTGATGACGATCTGATTGAAAACAATTGTTCGCTTACATGTGTTGTTCTAATTTTCACAATGGGAACCTCTAATATTTACAATTGACTAATCACTGGGTGATGATCAATGTCATGTATGTCACGTCCTTCTTAGTACAGATCAAATCCAATCAACCAAGTCCCAATGTGAACACCAGTCTAGATCACTCAACACTACGTGCAATATCTTAAAACAACATGGTGGTTGGAGGTAGTCAACAGGAAACCTTGCACATAGGTTTCCTGCTACTTCACACTCATCAACAAGGTGTACCTGTAATCTCGAGGGAACTGATACTCTCTGATGGATTCGATCTCGTGTCAACTAACTTCACATTCAGATACCACACCACTGAGCTATCTGGGCTACTACCAACGTCCTGTATTACTGAGATGTATTTACAACTGATCAACTGTAACGTCTGTGACTATGAAGTAGAGTGATTTGAGATCGAATCCATCAGAGAGTATCAATTCCCTCAAGATTACAGGTACACCTTTCTGATGAGTACCGAGCAGGACGAAATCTTGAATAAAATAAATAATGAAAATATTTTGCAATTTTTTTGAATGTTCGTGATGAAGATGAAGAACGTTTGCAAAGATCAAGTGTCTATAAAAATATAAATCAAACGAACTGATTATTCATATGGAAGGATACAGAAATGACTGAAGATAAATATCTTTTAATGATTCCAATATGTAGTTGATCTGGTAATCATCATGATCTTAGACAAATGCTTAATGTTTATATTGGATTATTTTAATACTAACATTTCATTAATATATAATAATGACTTGGTATTATTCTATTGTTGTTACGGACTGCAATTGATCAGTCACTCGTTGGTATATATGTATCTTCTATGGACTGGTTCGATATTGTCTAAAGTCACAAACTTTACAATCAAAGATCGATGGTGACTAATAGTTTGGGACTTGTCAGCTCTATGTACCTGTATCTGAGAGTTAATGTTCACTTTAGGACTCGAACCCAGTATCATTCTCTTCAAACGCCTTCTTATTTATTACGCATGTTAAGTGTGCAAATGTACAATCAACAGACCTATTTAGTAATAAACGATTTTAATTGTGAAATACTAACAATGTAATCAGAAACTTAAAAATTTCACTTAGACTCGGATAGTGTAATAAGAAGACAAAGATTATCAGAACTATATGATGATATATTAACGCAATACAATTCGAACAATCAGATCACATATATACTTGTCAAGAACATTTATATATAAATATTAGGTCAGCTAGACAAGTGGAAGTGAATAGAAAACAAAGATGATAAAGGAAATGATATGAAAGGTATTGGAAAAATCATCACCAGGGTAGGTTTAAAGTGAGTACAAACCGTTTTTTTGTTTTTCTTTTGAAGACATAAAAGGGGGGTTTGAATTATCATATGGCTAAGGCTTCAATAAACCTTAGTATACACCCTTTTACACTTTTGTACAACGCCGAGTTAAAATTAATCTTGTGACCTTATTCAACTAATATGTTTGGCAATAAAATTAAATGTGTAAATTAGTCTGTTTAAAGAGTGTTTACTTAATTACGCCTGTTACTCCTCGGGGAGAAGTATAGGCCGCTGACCATAACAATCCACCCAACTCTGTCCTGGACATTCCTTTTCAGATCTTTTCACTTATTATATATCCTTTTCAAATCTGATTTTATTTGCCGACGTCATGTGGTCTTTGAACTTCCGTTTTTCCGATTTCAATTTAGAGCTTACCACGTGATGTAGATTTTGATGATTTCCATTATGTATATCCTATCCATTTTCATCGTATTTTCTTAATTACCTCCTCAGCTGGAAACTGGTTTGTTCTCTACCACAGTAGACTAATACTGATGATATCCGGTCAATGGATGTTGAGTATCTTGTGTAGACAACCATTTATAAATACTTGTACCTTCTTGATGATGGTTGTAATAGTTCTGCAAGTTCCAGCTCCGTACAGTAGAACTGACTATCTTGACGTTCGTATTGATGATTGTGACTTTGATATTGATTGAGAGACAGTTGTTTTGAGTTTCATATGTTCTTCGATTGTAGGAATGTGTCCTTTACTTTGACAATCCTCGCCTTTACGTCTGCGTGCAGATAAACATAAATATTAAATCATGTATTTATTTTATTATCAACTGATGATATAAGAGAATGTCTAAATTGTAATAGTCAAGTCTAAAGTCAACAATAACTAATCAGCATCGAGATCTACAAGACAAACTATGAACCCTTATGTAAAGAAATTTGAACACTTCACTTCTACTTGAAATTTGTACTAATGATGTCATTCAACAGAATAATGATGAAAGCTCCACGACTAAATCATCATTCAACTTTGAGAAGAAAAAAACTTTATCAATATCATCTTCTCCATCATCTTAAGGATTAATTGAAAGTTTTTGATTATTTTGCATGATTAAGAAGTGAACTTACATTATTTATGTACAGTTTGTATATCTGCCGAAATAATTCTATTCAACTTATGCGTCTATCATTACAAGAAAGCATATATATATATGTATGATTTATTCTTCTCATTATCTAAGTGTTCGATTCAATCTTTGTATTATTTGTTAAATGAATACTTTCATAAGTTTCCTAAGTGACCTATTTATCAAATTTGTATGATAATAAGAGTGTAGGTAGATTTCATGACATTAATCTTATATGCTTTATTTATTTAAATGTGTTAATAGAATGCAGGTCAATTGTTATTAACGTTACTTAAATAGGTGTAACATATCAGTTGAGTACTTTGTTTCTGTAGTATACATAATGTTTGATCACGTAAATACAAATCTAAGAGATTAACCTAAAGAATTATAAGCAATGATGGATAGTGACTAGTAGAGGAATCTAGGAACCGCGTTTCGTCCTATTTGGGACTGGTCAGCTGGATGTAACTGCATCTCAGAGTTGATGTCCACCCTGAGACTCGAACCTAGTACCATTCGCTTCAAACACTATCACGTTATCCACTTAGCCACCGAGTCCTGGTAGCCACTTGCTTGTGCAATGAGGTGAATTTAAATTCACTTGATATTGTTTGGCTTGTATCTTCTTACACAAGTAAGTGGCAATCAGGACTTAGTGGCTGAGTGGATAATGCGTTTGAAGCGAATGGTACTGCGTTCGAGTCCCAAAGTAAACATAAACTCTGAGATGCAGGTACATCCAGCTGACGAGTCCAAAATAGGACGAAACGCGTGTTCTGGATTCCACTGCTAGCCACTACCCATCATTGCTTACAAAAAGCTTGTGAATTAAGGCAATATCGAGGAATACGCACGGTATGCACATATGCCTATAAGAGACTGATCAATTGCAGTCATAAACCTCAATGGGAAGATACAAGCAAAACAATTCCAAGTGAATCTAAAGAATTATATACTGCACAGAGATAAAAAGGAATAGTTTAAATAAAATGAAGCAGTGACCAGTTGAGTTCAAATGGGTCTGTTGTGAGATGGTAGCTCACTGATGGCAATGGTGGACGGTGGCTCAATTTTGTGGATTAGTTGAAGTTAGAAATTAAGATCGTTAGTCTAGAGTTTAGGTGTTCGCGCACGAGACCGATAGGTTCTATGTTCGAATCTCGTGAGGCGGGATCGAAGATGCGCACTACTGATGTGTCCCATAGTATAAAGAAACTGCCGTCCAGTGCTTCTAGGTTTTCCGTAATGGTCTAGCTTCAATTAACTCATAAATTCAACTATAAAATTACTAAGATCTCCAGAAAACCCCTTCTGATAATAAAATGAATGAACTTTAAAATTCAGACTTGTACAAGTGAGAAAATAAATAACGATACATTGCAATTTGTGATAGTGAATTCATATCTAAAAGCGGATCCTTCTATAATTTCACGACGATTTAGAATACATGAAACGAACAAGAGTCCTTTTATTACAGAGAATTTAGGTAGATTGGTTACTGAGACAAATATATCACAAGATTTTATATACTAATATATCTACATGAAATGGATTCAGATCATGGAGTGCATTTCCTAATGATGAGTAAGACAGATTAATAATATATTATTGAATAAGACGGTGGTTGGAGGTAGTCAACAGGAAACCATGCACCTAGGTCTCATCCTGCTTGGCACTCGTCAGAAAGGTGTACCTGTAATCTTGAGGGAATTGATACTCTCTGATGGATTCGATCTCAAATCACTCTACTTCACAGTCACAGACGTCACAATTGATCAGTTGTAAATACATCTCAGTAATACAGGATGTTGGTCGCAGACCAGATAGCTCAGTGGTATGGTATCTGAATGTGAAGTTAGTTGACACGAGATCGAATTCATCAGAGAGTATCAGTTCCCTCGAGATTACAGGTACACCTTGCTGATGAGTGTGAAGTAGCAGGAAACCTATGTGCAAGGTTTCCTGTTGACTGCCTCCAACCACCATGTTGTTTTAAGATATTACACGTAGTGTTGAGTGATCTAGACTGGTGTTCACATTGGGACTTGGTCGATTTGATTTGATCTGTACTAAGAAGGACGTGACATACATGACATTGATTATCACCCAGTGATCAATCAATTATAAATTCAATAAAGTGTTTGTCTTCCGCTCAACTTAGACGTTCATAGATTCCTATTGTTTATATTCTCTTTAATTATTATTATGAATAATACCATGATCACCTTACTGGATGTTTAGTAAATCCAAAATATTTAATCATTTTTCTGTTTTAACCATGACAAATTGACACACATTTCCTGCACTCAATTATATAATATTTTCTCTTTTTAGATTATTCCGTTTATAAATTAGCTTTCATAAATAAACTAAGTGACTTTTGACATGATTGACATTACACTTGTAAAACATTTTACTTGTTTATACGATTCAGTAAGTATGTGTAAGATTTAAAGTATATGAAATGAAATAAATGTACTTCATTCTACATAGTTTATTATGTTGATTAAGATCATGAACCGATTGATGTCAGATCACCATTGAAAACCTGGGAGCACTAGACGGCCTATTGTGAGACTCATAAGCGATGCGCATCCACGACCCCGCTCGAGGGATTCGAACCCAGGACCTACCAGTCCTCAACCTACTAGACTATTTAGCCGGCGAACATTCAACGGTGTTAATGTCTAACCTCAAACAATCCATGAAAATGCCTGACCAACTTCCATTGTACTGAGGTAGATACTTGTCTCTACCTGACACGGATTTGCTCCACTGGTCATGGCTTCTAACCAGAACTCTGAGGAGGTACTGTGAGGAGTCCCACAATAGGACGAAACGGTCGTCCAGTGCTTCCAGGTTTCCAACGGTGGTCCAACATCATTCGGTTCATGATCTCAATCAAAAACTTAAAAATCTCCACAACCCCTACACTGATAGTTTATTGTTCTTGTTAAAGAGATTTAAAGTATTCATCGGAAAAGTTCTTAGAGGCATAGAAAACTCTGGGAAACATCTAATTTAATCAATGTTGAATAGAAGCTTTCCAAAAACTTTTAAAAAGTAAAGAACTACCCATCATATTCCTGATTGGGTCGTATTAACTAAGCTACTACTGTATTTAGTATGGTTACAGAAACCCAAGACTTTCTGAAGTACTATGAATACCCTTGTTTTTTTTACATTGACTAAACTTGGAGTAAAGCATTTCTTCCATAATTCGCATCTTTTCTTTTACGTTCAAGTTGCTATCAAGATTTAGCCTGGAGCTATTATGGGCGGTCAGATAATCGAATTGAGCGCTCAGTTAAAAGATTTGTCAATTCTTCCATCTAATGAACTAATTACATGTAATCAATAAATGGTTTTGAATGTCACTGTTAAAATCTAACTTGATATGTTAAAGAAAGATTTTTTTCGTTCTAAGAAGCGTAAAAATGATTTTCTGACTTTAAAAAAAGTCGTTTCTTCAGAAACAAAGTCGCGTCGACTAGCTCAAATCGCTGGATATCAGAAATTCACTTATCTACAAAGTGAGTTTCTTTTCAAATGTCTCTGTCTAATTAATTGAAAATTTTAAACATATACATGCAAATGAGTACTGACATTATACTTTTTAATAGTTGAGTTCATGAGTCAATTAAAGCTAGACCAACATGGAAAACCTGAAAGCAATCGATGGCAAACTCGTCCCATTGTGGAACTCCTCAGCAGTGCGCGTCCACTATCCCGTTCACAAAATCCAAACCCAAGACCTATCAGGACTCGCGTGCAAGCACTTAGACTCTAGATCACTGAGCCGGCATCCAACCATGGTAATGTCTAACTTCAACCAATCCATCAAATTTTGTGACAATCCATTGTTATGAGGTAGATATCTGTACCTACCTGACATGGATTAGCTCCACTTCTGGTTTATTATTTTATATATTTAAACAGATAAACATTGATACTAGGAGGCACCGAATAAATGTGCGTCACAAAAGTCATTCAATTTGTGTGAGGACTGAGATACTGCCCGGGTGCTCATACCAAAGCAGGCGGTTTTCTTAGGAAGCCACACCCAGAGTCTCCGACCTAAAGGTCTGATCCACAAGACAGTAGAGCAAATTTGGGAGATGACCAATAATTAGTTCACACGCCATTTGTTTCCTTAGGATCTTGGAGTCCATATGCACCATTGGTTTTGAATCATTGTTTTCTAACTCCCCTTTGGTGGAATTTCGTACCTAGAAATTCGGTTAAAGCGTCGGATATTCACTTTTCTTCCTCTGAATTTCGTAAACAGTACTCTTGACGCGAGAACGCAGTGAGTAGGAGATCCCTTGTGTGAGCATTTGGAGAAGGACAGTTGACTCTCTTCACCCTCGGTCGTACCAGGGAATTAGGGTGAAGTGGTAAAGATTGATAAAAAGTAAAGATTTATTTCACTCTTTAGAAACGCAACAACGTCGTAACCAAAAGGTTTTCTCGATCAGCTTTATTGGTATTCAATCATTAGTCTACAAATATCACGTAAAACTGACGTCGGGGAGGATGCAAAAATGTATTCTTATAAGAAAAAACTAATGCAAAATGTATGCTGTATGTTATACCGATCAAAATTAGCAATAATTGAATAAAAAAAGTGTCTAACTGAATGAAAGTTATACCGAAAAAACAAAAAACAAATATTACACTGAAACAATGAATTTAAACAACATTTCATCATTCATTCATTCATTCTTAAGAATAATGGACAATCTTTGCTTATAAAGCTTGTGACTTCAGACAATATCAAAGTAATCCGCCATACAATGTACATATGCCAACAAGAGATTGATCAATTACAGTCCTATATAACAATGAAGAAGATACAAGTAAAACTATACCAAGTGAATTGGACAATCCTCACTACGTTATTCTAAGTTAACTAACTTATGGTAATTACTCTGAAATCTGTTATAATATTTCATTCCTACTAAACATTTTTGGAAATTCTTTCTTCACCAATGATTCAATATGATGAAAACTATAATTGAATTGAGTAGTATGTTTATTTCTTTTTGAAATAAAAAGAAAAGTTTCGGTGTTTTAATCAATTCGTGCAATTAACAATAATAACAACAACAGAAAAGAAAAAGAAAACGATTAATAATACAATTAATCATGTCAAATTTCATTAGTTCATTAATGCATGAATACATTCAAAAAGCTATCACCACCACCACCACCACCATCACCACCATCACCACCACCACCATCATCATCATCACCGTTGTTAACTTTAACTAATGATTACTTTCCCACATCATCACTAACCACCCAACCACCCACCCCCCGCTCTCCGAAAGACAAATAGTATTCTATTCATTGAAATACATTTTATGCTTTTTATTAAAAGAGAAAAAAAAAAAAAAACTGGAATTTTCTTGTTCGTATTTCAATATAGATACAAGGATGGTTTAACGATACAGTAAAAAAAAAGGGAGATGGAATTCGTTAGTTTTTGTGTTTTCACGGTTGAATATTATTATTATTATTATTATTCCAACCATTTTCTTAGATTGCGTGACTTCATTGAACTAAAAAAAGATAAAATGAAACAATGAACAATAAATTTAAGAAGACATGAGTATACTTCAACAACAACAACAACAAAAAGAAAGAAAGAAAAAAAGAAAGAAAAACGATATGAGAAAAGAAAATTGGGAATGTTTAAATTATTCAAAAGTTTTTTAAAAACCAACAACAACAACAAAAACAAAAAGAAAAAAAGAGAAAAAACTCTTTTTGAATCATTCTGGTTGAAATTCTAGTGAAACATGACATATTTAAGAGTATTTAAGTAAGAACCCCATTTCGAAAAGCAGAGATGATTCATTTGAGAATAGAATTTCCAGTAGAATAGTTGAAGTAAGATAAGTAACAAAATAGAACAAAAAAAACATTAAAGTATGAAACTTGAAATTGTTTTAATCAGTGAATTGAAAAATAAACTTTAATGCATAATAATAATAATAATAATAATTGTAATGATGATTGTCTATGACAGAATCCGTATTGAATTGTGGAGATTATTAAGTTTTGATTGAGATCATGTATCGATCGATGTTAGACTATCATGGAAAACCTGGAAGCATTAGACGGTTGTTCGGTCCTATTGTGAGACTGCTCAGCAGTGCCCCCCCCCTAAATGCTCTAATACGGATGAGAGTGTGGGGAGAGTCAGTTCTTCTTCTGCAAATACTCTTACGCGGCCATGTGCATACAAACATTAACAGTGAAGTCCTACTCACTACATTCTACCATCAAGGGTACTGTTTACGAAATTCAGAGGAAGAAAAGTGAATATCCGACGCTTTAACCGAATTTCTAGGTACGAAATTCCACCAAAGGGGAGTTAGAAAACAGTGATTCAAAACCAATGGTGCATATGGACTCCAAGATCCTAAGGAAACAAATGGCGTGTGAACTAATTATTGGTCACCGGCTACCATGGGATTGCATCTCTCAAATTCGCTCCACTGTCTTGTGGATCAGACATTTAGGTTGAAGGTTTCAGTTGTGGCCCCCTAAGAAAACCACCTGCTTCGGTGTGGGCAGCCGGTCAATATCCCAGTCCTCACACAAATCGAATGATTTTTGTGATGCATATTTATTCGATGCCCGTTTGTACCAATATTTATCTGTTTAAATAAATAAATAATAAATAAGTTCCCTTGTGTTTCATAACCCTCACTTTCCAATGTGTTCCCACTATTAGTTCAGATGGTTGTAACTATTTAGAGAACCGAGTGAACATCAACTTCAGGATGAAGTTACATCTAGATGATGAATCTTAGATAAGACGAAAAGCGTGTCCTGGATTCCACTGCTAACCGACATTCAAATATTTCCATCTTCGTTAACAAAATTTCATCAGCGTGTACCCCTGAACTCAGATGTGAATCAGTCTAGGACCCTTAATACTATATGGGTATACACAGCAGTCATTTTTCAAAAATTTTCTGACTTAAAATATTTCGTCCTAAAAATCATCGTTCATAGGTAAGGCGTTCTTCAGAATATTGAAATAGTTCAGTCATAATATCCTTCCTTACAAAATAATGTTTTAAGGTTCATCAAAATTTTGTATATATTCTATGTATTTACCGGATCAATTCATTTACTTAGAAACATAACACCTCTATTTACAATGTGTTGGAAATCTAGTTCTTTTTACTAGTAATTTTGGTGGAGTTTTGTTCCCTGAGCTGCATCGTTTAGTCGTAGAGATTTCATCGTTCTTCTGAACGACATCATCATCACAAACTTCCACCTATCTGATGGTAGAAAGCTCCACGACTAAATCATCCAGATCAGAGGTCAAAACTCCATCAAAATCATCCACTTGAGCTACAAATATTCTCCACCATCTCAAAATCATATGAGTGTTTTACTAGCAACTTACTCTACTGATAAACTAATGCACGAGTGAACTAACATCGATTACCACGACGCGCCAAGGTAACCGGGTTTGGAAAGGGTTGGAAGAAAGTTAGGGCGGCCAAACCAAAATGTGAGATCACTCCACAATGTCACTAACTTCTAGTCTGAGCCATGTTGGTAGATGCAGACTACTTGGTTGGGGTCCGTGTGACTATTTTAACCGATGGTTGGAGACTCTAAATGACATGGATTAGAAACGTTCACAATGGAGTAGATGTATACACTCTCTGTCTTCCCTTAAACTATGAGATTATAATCACTTCATATCTTTCTTTCTACCAACTAATTCTCTCTTCCTGTACTATATCCTTACATGCAATCTTTCTTTTATGTATTACCACGATTGACTTAACCAGTCCTATGAATCCAGTGTTCATCTTGTTGTGCTAATGAGGTGTGGCAACTTGAACCGATGCATATATGTGTATGGTCCTGCGTTGTAGCTGACTGACTGACTGAACACGAAAGATATGTTTAGAAAAAATAATTGTATAATATGAAGTATAACAAGTTAACTTGGAGTTAGTTAATGATTGTTCGTCAAATAAAATGATATGGACCTTAAAAGAACTATTGAATATGGAGAAAAAGTTTATTCATGATATTAGTAATGATACAACATTGTACAAACTGATTGCATGAACAAGTATTTGATTGTTATTTCAAGGAAATCTGATTGAAACATACTAAAAATAAGCAAAACCACTTTTCTACAAAGTTCATTTTATATACAAGCACTGACAGGATCCATAAACGGACCATAATCGATAAAATCAGGTCAACTCTGGTTGACAAAATCATCTTGAAGACAACACCCAACGGTAAATAATGAGTTAAATTCAGTCTATTTAGATTTGAAAGGAATCAGTTCATACATTTGAGAAAATATATGTAAAACAAAACAACTCTGAGATGCTGGAGGATTCAGCTGACGAGTCCCAAATAGGATGAAACGCGCGTCCTGGATTCCACTTCTAGCTACTATTCATCTTTGATTATAATACTTGTAACTTGAGGCAGTATCGAAGCAATTCGTATAGGTTGCATATATACCGATAAGAAACTGATTAATCCCAGTTCTAAACAACAATTGGAAGATTCAAATAAATAATACCAAGTGAATTTAAGCTTCACGTCATTATGAAAACAAGTGGCTGTCGATAATCAGTAGCTAAGTAGATAATGCGATGGCATTTGAAGCAAACGGTACTGAGTTCAAGCTTCAGAGTGAACATCAACTCCTGGATGCAGGTACACCCACCTGATGAGTCTCAAATAGGACAAAACGTGCATCAAACTGAATTCCACTGATAGCCACTATCCATCTTTCCATATATGCATATATTTAGGCATCATAAATAATGGTTTGTAGTTTAGTAATACACATACATAATGAATATACATTCTTATACAAGTACTGTAAATAGACGTTTATTTATAATTACTCAAATCACATACTAGCTTACATATGTGTTGCATGCAGTATAAGCTATATGGCTATGTAGAGCTGAAGTTCTCATATGAGACTAGAGGTTTCTCATTGATATTGTGGATGGCATGGCATGACTTTCGCAAGTTTTGCTAACTGTCCATGCACAAAATTGGTTTGCTGGTTAACCGATTTCATTTATAGTGGTGGTTGCTTTACAGTATTTTCAAGGGCCATTGTCACTGGGACATCGTAAGGCATGTCAACATTGCTAACGTTATTGAGTTTGACTGTCATGTAAGTGGAATAGATCAATTTTGACCTGTTGGTACTGTGTATAATTGATTCACGCCATCATTGATGGCAATAACTATACATGTGACATGAATGTGTATATGAATGGTGCGAATGGTCTATCAGGGTGCTTGGTATCTGTGTGGTTGCGCCACAGCATTGAACTGTACTAATCAGATTGTAGCGTTAAAGCCTAAACGGTGACTGGTTCCCATGTGTAATCTAACAAAAAAAATCAGTATTGGGTTATGGAGATTATTGAGTTTATGATTGAGAACACGAACCGATTGATATTAAATTATTGGTTGAGATCATGAACTGATTGGTGTTAGACCACCATTGAAGACCTGAAGGCAGTGGAAGACCATTTCGTCCTATTGTGGGACACTTTGGCAGTGCGCATCCACTATCCCGCTCGCGGGATTCAAACTCAGGGTTTACAGTCTTGCGTGCGAATTCTCAACCTACTAGACCATTGAGCTAGCCGGTATCCAACGGTGTTAATATCTAACTTCAAGCAATCTACGGAATCAGTCTGAGGTAGATATCTGTCTCTACTCGACACGGATTAGCTCCACTGGTCACAGCTTCCCACTAGAACTCTGAGAATTCTCTCACGAAGCTCGTCTCTTTTGAGTACATAGTTATTATCAGTATAGGGTTGTGGAGATTATTAAGTTTTTGAATAAGATCATAAACCAATTAATGTTAAACTACCTTTAAGCACTGAGTGACTGTTTTGTCCTATTGTGAGACTACTCATCAGTACTCACCCATGATCTCACCTTACGAGATTCGAATCCAAGATCTATCGGTCTCAAGCACGAACTCTTAACGTCTAGATCATTAAACCAGCCAGTATCCAACGGTATTAATGTCTTGTATTAATAGATTGGTTAAAGTTACACACTAACATCATTTGATACTGACCCAGTGATCTACAGTTTAAATATTTGCTCACGAGATTGTAGGTCTTAGTTTCGATCCCCAAATTCAGAACCATGGATATACCCTACTAAAGTATCCCAGATTACAATGAAACAACCAATCATTTCTCTTAAATTGTAGCTTAAATCATTACATAATTCTATATATAAAATTCACTTAAATATTACGTAAAATTCCAAATAATTTTTTGTCTCCATTTCATTCTGTATAATTCATATTATTATTATTATTATTGTAAAGGATCAAAAATACAAAAAAAATTTTTTTCCCCTATTCATTCCCTATTCATTTATTTGTTCCACTTAGTGATTAATCAAACTTGTCAAAATGGCTCCGAGATTAGAAAATCACTTAAAATTTCTTCTATTATTTAATTTCATTTGAATGTCTAATTTAAATAATGAAATAGCGCATCATTTATTTAGTTAGTTTAAATGAAGAGTATAATGGACAAATAGTTGTTTTTGTTCCGGGTTGTTTTTTTTTCCCAGCTTATATATTATATACTACTATTATGTATAATGTTATGTGTATAAAGGATTATTAGTACTACTTAAATGATACTACTAACTAAGTGTTCATTCCGGTCATCCATTTTAACGAATTTGTTTGATCCTGTTCAAAAAAAGAACTGTGATTATCATTTTATATAATTTTTCAATATATTCAATGACAAGTGTTATATAGACTTGTATAATAATGATTTGTGAAATGAAGAATAATAACTTCGGTAGAAAAAAAGTATATACTATAATAACTACTTAAAACGATTTAATCAGGTAATTCAGGAACAGAGTTTAGTTTTCACTAAAAAAAACTCGTAACTATCAAAAAGTAATAACATCCCGGATACCCTCAACCGAGAAGAGGCCATCGACCATCATTCTACAACACACTCTGTCCTCGGTATACCTTTCTACTTCTATCCAATTCTTGTTCATTCTTCTCATTCTTCTCACTTGTATCTTCTGGATGATGTGTTTTGATAATTCGCAAAGTTTTCGCCCCATACATTAGAAGTGTCTTGATATTTGTATTAAACATTCTGACTTTGGTATTGGTTGACAGACAGTTGTTTTGAGTTCCAGATGTTCTTCAATTGTACATATGCTGCTCTTACTTTGTTGATCCGTGCCTTCACATCTGCATCAAATCCATCGTGCTTATCAATGATGCTGCCCGGATATGTAAAGGTTTTTACATATTTCAAATCTTCTCCGTCAATTGTGATTGGATTGGTGCATGTTTCAACGATAAATGATGTACTTTACTCTTAATCTGACCATTTTTCGGCTTAATAATTTGGATATATGAATTGTAGAATGTGAAGAGAATCTGTCGAAAAGAATATTCTTCATTCAAATATTAGTCTTTTTAATAACTACGGGGATCTTTTATACGATTGGTTGAAGTTGGACATTGACACAGTTAGATGCCGGCCGGCTCAGTTGTCTAATGGTTAAGGGCTCGTGCGTGAGACTGACAGGTCGTGGGTTCTAATCTCGCAGGCGGCAGGATTGTGGATGCGCACTGCTGAGGAGTCCCACACTGGGACGAAACGGCCGTCCAGTGCTTCCAGGTTTTCCATGCTGTTCTAGCTTCAATCGACTCACGATTTCAACCTGTGAAATTTCTAAAACTCTCCACAAAACCCATTCTGATAATATATATTTGTAGATATCCCAATGGGTAGGAAAATTAGATTTTCTAACGTTTCGTGACTTAGTGTAAGACACTTCATCAAAGAATAAATAAATAAATCTGATTTATATTAAACATTAAACATATTTTATTTCTGGACAAATATACATACATCCATAACTATATACTTCATGTTTTAAAGCAAAATAATCTATTCATTCATTCATTCATTCATTCAATTCAATTCATTATAGACAATTGTGTTCTAATGAATAGTATATCATTACTTATTTTATACCACAGTAAATAATGCATTCTACTTTAAAGATACTGGGTTGTCTTTGTAAACATGAGAAGACAATGAAAAATAACCCTATTATTATTACTACTATTATCGTTAGTAGTAGTAGGAGGAGGAGGAGGAGGAGAAGGAGGAGGAGGAGGAGGAGGGGGAGTGGGAGTAGGAGTAGGAGTAGGAGTATTAGGAGTAGTTGTAGTAGTAGTAACAGTAATGAATAAAGTTTAATTCTTTCATTCTAGAAAATTTGTTTTGATCATTGAGATTTCCACTGTAAGTTACAGTATCTGTTTAGTCTTGTTTGTTTATTATTCTTTAATAAGTAAATAAGTGTTTGTATGTAATTTATATAATTTATGATTAAATTTATGTTTATTGTTAAGAGATCAGTAAAACCATTACGATATAACTAATGAAAGAAAGAAACATATACCTGACTATAATCAGAGAGGGGTTTTATGGATATTACAGTAATTTTATAGTTGAGATCATGAGTTAATTGAAGCTAGATCACGATAGAAAACCTACAAGCACTGCACGATCGTTTCGTTCTAGTACGTGACTCCTCAGCAACGCTTATCCACAGTCCTGACAGCAGGATTCGAATCCAGGATCAATCAGTCTCGCGCGTGAACGCTTAACCTCTAGACCACTGAGGCGACCTGCATTCAACATTGTTAATATCTAAATTGAACTGATCCGCGAAATTGAGCAATACCTTCACTTTTGTCTTCAGTAAGTTGATATCTCACAACAGACCCTGTTGAATTCCACTGGTCACTGCTTCTTCCTAGAACTCCAGGAAATACCTCTTGAAGCCAGTAACTAGTGAACATATGCTGAATATTATCAGAAGGGGTTTTTGTGGATATTATAGTAATTATAATAGTCGAGATCATGAGTCAATTGAAACTAGACCACTATGAAAAACCTGAAACTACTGAACTGCCAACTCATCCTAGTGTGGGATTCTTTGGCAGTGGATTACTTCAAGTAAGACATTAACACCGTTGGATACCGGCCGGTTCAGTGGTCTAGAGGTTAAGCGTCCGCACACAAGTCCTAATAGGTTCTGGATTCGGGATCGTAAATACACACTGCTGAGGAGTCCCAAAATATGAATGAGTTGGCCATCCAGTTCTTTCAAGTTTTCCATAGTTGTCTAACTTCGATAAACTCATAATCTCAACTATTAGAAATTTATTCTTATTAAGTTATTCAATATAAAAACACACAGAATATCTACATTGAATAGTAAACAGACTTTAACTAGTCAAGTTATCTTTTAAATAATCTAAAGATTTATGTGACAAATAATTTAACCAATAATTGGATAGAATTCTCATGACTCTAATAATAATAATAATTTATGACTTAGCTTCTTAATTCATGATAGCTGACCATAAAAGCTTTTTACTTAATTCATAATGAGATAAATTTTCTAACTATAGATTAATTACAGACTAATTTTTGATTTATATACATACTTTTAATAGTTGGATCAGTGAGTCAATTTAAAAATAGACGACCATGGAAAGCCTGGATGTATTGGATGGCAGTTTCATCCTAGTATGAGACTCCTCAATAGTGCATATCCACGATGTCACAAGCGGAACTGGAAGCAAGTAACTTCAATCTCTCCGAGTCTAACCTGTCTGTTGTAGAGGCAGTTAATCACTGAAGACAATAATGGACAGTGGTACAATATCGTGGATTGGTTGAAGTTAAATATTAACACCATTGGATACCAGTTTAATGGTCTAGAAGTCAAGTGTTCGCGCACAAGGCCGAAGTTCTTAAGTTTGAGTGCTTCATACGAGATCGTGGATACGTACTGCTGAAGAGGACCGTACAAGGATGTAATGGCCTTCTATTGCTTCAAGGTTTTCTATGGTGATATAGTTTCAATTGACTCATGATATCAATGATTAAAATGACTATCATATTCACAAACCCCCCCTTCTTATACAGATTAATAGTTTTAATAAATTTTTTTAATGTTTTTTTTTCATTTTTCCCAGTAAACAAAAAAATTTAAAAAATTACAAAAAAAGTTATCTCATTTTGAGAAAAAAATGTTACATTTTTTTTTGTCTGTTTAGATAAAATCTATCCGACATAAAAATAATGTCTCAAAAATGACAGTCCAAAAAAGAAGGGGAAGGTAAGGGGAAGGGAGAGAGAGAGAGGGTGTGTGTGTGTGTGACTGAAAACATTCTGAAAAAAAAACAAAAAAAAAGTGAAAGGAACATTTTCTATATGAAGAAATGAACTTTTGACCTTTCATACTAAGTGAATATGAAGATTGTAAGAAGATATATATCTATGGACCTGTGGAATTTTAGATAAGTTTCATTCTACTATTTCAGGTTAGTGTTTTTCTCTTTTTTGATTGTCGGCAAGATTATTTTCATCATGAAATGTTATGAAAAGTCATTTAGAAATAAATTAAACAATTAATTTGATAAAAAAGGAAACAGGAATTAATTTTTTTGATATTTACTTACGTCTGTTACTCTCAATGGAACTTGGGCCAACGACTAGCATTCTACAACACACGCTGTCCTGGAACTTCCTTTACAGTTCTGTCTAATTTTTGTTCATTTTTCTCATATCTGTCTCCATTTCTCAGTGTAATGTGTTCTTTGGTCTTCCTCTTCTCCTTTGGCCTTTAGGATTCCAATTGAGTGCTAGCCTTGTGACACAGTTCGGTGCTTTCCTCAATTATTGTCCTATCCACTTACAGTACTTCTCCCTGATTTGCTCCTCTATTGCAATCTGGTTTGTTCTCTCACACAGTAGGTTGTTGCTGATAATGTCTGCTGAACACATTTGAAGTATTTTGCATAGACAACTGTTAATAAACACTTGCATCTTCTGGATGATAGTTTTCATAATTCTCCAAGTTTTCACTCTGTGCAGTACAATTGTCTGGATATTTGTATAGAAAATTGTGACTATGTTGTTGATAGACAGTTGTTTTGAATTGAAGATGTTTTTCAGTTGTACATATGCTACTCTTACTTTGTTGATCCGTACCTTCGCACCTGCATCAAATCGACCGTGCTCGTTACCGATACTTTCCAGATATGTGAAGGTTTAAACATACTACAAATCTTCGTCTGGAGCCTCTCTGCGGCTACCTTCGATCCCAAGCCCGGTTAAAGGAAGAGGGTTGGGCGTGGCGTTCGCGACCCAATCCCGTAGAAAACTAACTCTCTAGAAAAACGTTAACCAGAAATAGTAATTCAATTTTTTTGATAGCTACTTAAATAAAACATTGAATAAAAGTGTTTGGAGAATCTCCTGATCTCACTGTGTTACATTGTATTCTGTTCAACTATGTACAAGAATTACAATTACCAGTGTGTATTATCATACTGTGATATATAATCACAAACTAATGATTTCATGTAACATGTTCACAGGTCAATGAAAGAGTTTTCATGCTAGATTTCATATAAGCTACTACTGGTAAAAAAACCCCCAGCATTTCCCAATTAACATAAAACGTGATGTTATTCGATGATTACCTCCGATTGTATCCTCATAAAGAGAATTAGATTGGTAATCTAGAATAGACAAAATGACACTAGTTACTTATCAGTAACTAGATTGTGTAAGGAATTCATACATCGCGTAATTCGTTGTCTAAACAACTAAATATTTGTTGTACTACTAAGCAGGCAGTTATTTTGAAGTGTATGTAGATCTGAAGTAAGACATGAAATCAGTACCGATTTCTATCGTTATCAATTTATAATGCATCTGTCTATGGAGTTTTATTTCAGCCTAATTACAGAGCTAAACTACTCAATTCATTCAATCTAAAATTATGTAGTTTGGCTTTCTTAAGCTTAAAGAAGTTTCAATGCGAATAAAGCGCTAAATATTGCTTCCAAGACCTTCTTATATCACTTTTATGACTGTCATAAGTAATTTCCTCTTAATTACGAGAATTTTATTGGTGAGAACCTCAGTTCTTAAATCTCTATAGATCACTAGTTATCGATAAATACAAAACTGTCAACACTTTTAGTCTAGGTGTTGTGGAGATTGGTAAGTTTTTTATTGAAATCATGAGTCGGTTGAAGCTAGACTATCATGGGAAACCTGGAAGCACTGGACGGCCGTTTCGTCCCAGTATGCGACTCCTCAGCAGTGCTCACCCACGGTCCCGCACCCCGCGCGATTCGAACCCAGGACCTATCAGTCTGGCGCCAGGCGCTTAACCAACCAGACCACTGAGCCGGCATGCAATGGTGTTAATGTCTAACCTCAATAATCTAGTTAAGTCCTGATGTATGTTGAATGCCCATTATTGAAAAAGCGAATTTCAGCAAACTTATCGAACTATCTGACTGTTCTATTAAGCTTAAATGTCTCGAAATTATGTGTGTTTTTTTAATAAAAAAACAAAGCTTGACTTCAAAGCATATTGGATGATACTTGTTCATTATACACCATTCATTTTACACATCAAAGATAGTGAGAGCCCAAAACAATAAATTCACTTATGTTTAAGTGAATGTTCTCCAATTATTTATAATATGACAAAAGAAAACTGTAAAGTTGAGAGAAGTTGTGAAAGATTGGTTTCTTTAACCAAGTATTTCAATACCGCTATAAATATTCTCACTTTATGAGAACAATCATAGCATGAATATTATTTTAAACTATCGTTTCAATCAAACTCACTTGGTATTATTTACTTGAATCTTGCCATTGATGTTTAGGACTGCAATTAATCAGTCTCTTATTGGTATGTGTGCATACTATGTGCGGGTTCGAGTCCCAAAGTGAATATTGACTCTGAGATGCAGGCACATCCAGTTGAAGAGTCCTGAAGAGGATGAATTGCGCGTCCTAAATTCCATTGCTAGTCACTATCCATCTTTACTTATAACGCTTATGAATTCAGCCAATATCAAGGCGATATACACAGTATGCACATTCGCCAATAAGAAATTGATTAATTGTAGTCCTAGACATCAATGGGAAGATTCAAGTAAACAATACCAAGTGAATTTAAGCTTCATGTCATTACACAAACAAGTGACTATCAGGACTCAATAGTTAAGTGAATAACGCGATAGTGTTTGAAGCGAACAGTACTAGGTTCGAATCTCACAGTGAACATCAACTCTGAGATGCAATTACATCTAGTTGATAAGTCCCAAATAGGACGAAACGTGCATCAACCTATATTCCACTGATAACCACTATTCATCTTTGCTTAGAATATCATTTCAATCAGTTTTTTTTCTCACAAACACACAAAACATTCTTTTTTAGTCCTAGAATTGTCAGGAAATGATCATATTCAAAAACGTTTGACTTAAACAATTTACTTGAACTAATACAACAGATTAAACATTGTCTATATATATATATACATATATATCCGGTATTCATTTATCTTACTAGATTATTCTGTCACTAATACATAAATTGTGTAACGAATTTGTAATTAGGGACAGAGAGAGAGAGTGAGAGTGAGAGTGAGGTATTATGAACATATTTCCTGTTTAATAATCCCGTAAACACTTTGCTCATAATGTTTCCCATTTGCTTGTTTCCTTAATGATAAGAAAATCCTTGTTTCAATTTATTCGGTAACTAAAATTTGTTTGTTTGAATTTCCGGTATAGACAATAATTTAACAAGTGTCATACATAAGTAATCTGTTTTGTAGAATCTTTGTTTTTAAAACTAAAACAATACAAAAACAAATCGCTTTTGCTAGTATAGGGGTTGTGGAGATTATTAAGTTTTTGATTGAGATCATGAACCGATTGATGTTAGACCATCACAATTGAAAACCTGGAAGCACTGGACGGCCGTTTCGTCCTATTGTGGGACTCCTCAGATGTGCGCATCCACGATCCTGCGAGGAGGTTTCGAACCCAGGGCCTTCGGTCTCGCGCGCGAACGCTTAACCAACTGGACCACTGAGCCAGCATTCAATGGTGACATATCACTATGGGATTGTTAGAGACTAGTAAGTTTTTGACTAAGATCATGAGATCTAGGCGACCTGTTTGAATATCTGGGTTACTGTTAGGCTTGAAGCTAACACGAGTTCACTTGATCTGCGAACGACAACAAAGACTCAGTGACCAAGACCAGTAAGCTAGCTATTTGATGAGTCCCAGCCCTGCTAACTAGAGGGAGAATTTCAAGCTTGGAATGGGGAAGTATATTCTGCAAGCAGACAGAAACGAGCGATAACAACAAACACAATTCAAAACGTATATATATACAGTGCAAAACCGTCCTTGGTGAGAGTTACCAAATAGCATACTAAAAGACACAATGGACCAATGGCATTTAAGATATTCCCCAGTGGGAAGTACGACATGAAGGTGACCAGAGAGCCTGTGGAGCAAAAAAAAGAAATTCAAAGTTGCTAAATGAAATTACAAAATAAGGTCCTTTCCCAAATGAGTTCTGGGGATCTGACATCCCCAACAGTTACCTGTACCTATCATCTGAATATTTCAGCAAGTTATTTGTTTTCTTGTTTGTTTTAACACACCATTATGCTCATTAGTCGCATAACCTATTCAGGTGTGTTTGTGACAAGTTTATGATATTTTGCTGTACAAATTACAAAACAGTACAATCAGAGACGTTGTGATTCCTGGCTATATGCATCGAAATGAATGTACATTAATCAGATATCTAACCCTGAACTACTAACATCTAACTGATGACCACTTAATATTTATCGTTAGAATCAATCAAGAAATAAGAAAAGGTAACTTGTTGAAATATTTTGTGCTTAGAATTCTATATTGTACTAACAATACAATATTGAATAAAGTCAATAATAAAAATATGAATAATAACTGATTCGTGTTAGACCATTATTGAAAATCTGAAAGTACTGGACCGCCGTTTCATCCTATTGTGGAACTCTTCAGCAATGTTCATCCTTGAAGGATTCGAACCCATAGAATTCGGTTTTTGGAGAGCTTCAGTGCTTCTAGGTTTTCAATGATGATCTAACATCATTAAGTTCATGATCGCAATTAAAACGTTTCACATAGGTTACAGCAATAATTATTATAATTGAAGCAATTTTCTCACAATCAGTTAGTTGCTATTTGTAATAATGTTAACTATCACCATTTCTGAAGTAGTGATGTACAGTATTACTTAAATGATTCTTTAGGTTTTTAATTAAGTTTCTGTTCGTGAATAAATGTCTTAGACTGACAGAAATAATATCGGGTGATATCTGTTCATTCACTTTAATTGATTCACAATGTTTTTAGAGAAAGTCGATAACACTACATTTCAACCATATCAGATTGGAGAACAGTGTAGTGTCACAATATAGAAAATAGAACAAAGTTAAACATCCAAACAATTTGGATTTTGACTTAACTATCTAAAGGTCAAGATCTCGTAATGTGCTTTGAAAATCCAGCATTCGAGTTCCAGTGGCCTCGTGGATGTGCATTATCAAAGATTCCCATAATACCAAGACTAAAAGAAGTATCTAGTGCTTCCTGAATGCCAATCATTATCTAATCTAAAGAATTTAGCTATAACACACACAAACCACCGACAATAATCGATTCACACTTCAATAGAACATCATTACAAATTTTGTTTAAGCTATTGTTGCTTAGAGTAGTCGTCATTTCTACCAGATAACCAATATGACTATAAAATTTTAACCTTTTCTTTGACACTGTCAACAACTCTAGATTATAGAATAGATGTAATAAGTTTTGTAAATGACTACTTTAAACATATGATTAGATACAGATAAACCTATATAGTATACAAGCCAAAACATACATGCCAAATATGTCAACATATATACTTATCTATTAGAAAGACAATAGCCTATCTTCATAAATGTTCTGATAGATTTTGACAAGTCATTTACTTGTATATATCTGATTTCACATTTATATTATCACTATGTTGTATATAGACTTAGTTTTATAAGAAACATGGACAACACTATCGTAACATCATTTCTATTTAAAGTCATCTCTAACCTATATACATATATGTATGTTCAGTTGCTGAGTCCAACTAAACTTTCATGAATAAATTAAACTTTGTATTTTTCTTCCGTTTATAGTAAGTATCTTTGTTTGTAGTTCATTTTGTCAAGCCTTTCAATTTCTTTTAAATAATAGAAAGTTGTATTCGAACAGTAACAAATGGTCTATTTCTTTGTATTATTATATGATCACTATCATGTCTGTGTAAACATGTATGCTTCAAACTTATTATCAGTATATGGTTGTGGAAATTAATAAGTTATTGATTGAGATCTTGAACCGAATAATGTTAGACTATCATTGAAAACCTGGAAACACTGGACGATTGTTTCGTTCAAGCATAGGACTCCTCAACAGTGTGCATCCACGATCTCGCTCACGGGATTTGAACTCATGGTCTTCAGTTTCTCTCGTGAACACTTAACCTACTAGACCACTGAGCCAGCATCCAATGGTGATGATGTCTAACCTCAACCAATCCACAAAGTTGCGCAACCCTGGGTTCGAATCCCGCGAACAGGATCGTGGATGCGTACTGCTGAGGAGTCCCACAACAGGACGAGTTGACCTTCTAGTACTTCCAGGTTTACAATGGTAGTCTAACATTAGTCGGTATATGATCTTAGTCATAAACTTAATGATCTCCATAACCCAATACTGATAATAACCATATGCTCACTAGTGACTAGCTTTGTGAGAGAATTCTAGGAGTTCTAGTGAGAAGCTGTGACAAGTGGAGCTAATCGGTGTCAGGTAGAGATAGATATCTACCTTAGTACAATGGAAGATGGTAGCGCGATTCCGTGGATTTGCTGATGTTCGACATTAACACTATCCATTGCCTTTGCCTTACCTCACTTTGTCTTGATTCTATTTGACTATAAATTTGCATCTGTATTCGCTTGTTTACACATATTAGCCTCTCTACTTTAAACTCGCTCAATATTCTTGTAACTTTGTTATTTGTGCTATCCAGCAATAAACTGTAGTCAATCATCATTATTAAGATGAATTCAGTGTAGTTAGTATCTTACGTAATCTTTTATTGAATAACTTCAAAGTTATTATGTTAATTAATGAATATATTCAATATTATCAATAAACAAATGTGTGATCAATCATGAGCCAGATTCAGATTTGGGTAGTAAGGACAGATGGCCTACGGCCTATTTTATTCCTTTTCTAGTATGGTTCTGTAAGTGTCTAGTCTATTCTTGAATGGGTCAATTGAAGGTACGGAGACCAGTGCTTCGGGTAACAGGTTCCAAGAATTGATGAATCGATGTGAAAACCTGTATGCCACAGGTATTTTATTTGTTCTTGGCTTTTCTACTCGCCTGCTATGTCCTCTCAGACATCCCGATCTATTGGGAAAGAAAAGAGAGGATATATTAGGTACAAAATCATTTCTTATTATTCTATACATCAAAATCATATCACTTCCTAATCTGCAGTAGGACAAAGTAAAGAAGTTCAGCTTCTCAAGCCAAGAGTTCTGCGATTCCATGGGTAACTGCCTCCGTTTTATTTCCAAGACATCTAAGTCTCCTTTTAAATAAGGGTTTGCAGTCTGAACTCATTTTTCAGATCGTGATCTCACTAAGGTTGTGTATACTTTAGTAAACATATTGGTACCTAACATGGTAAATGTCCATCGTAAAGGTTATAGAGTCATGAACTCTTTAGCTACGACCTCCTGGCAGTTGGCCGTGGTCTTAAGATCATGACTCACTGTCACTCCAAGATCCTTGTGAGACCGAATCACGGATACAGGAACATCCCCCACGCTGTAACTATTTACCTTTGTACCCCGAAAGTGCATGTGAACACATTTGGTCATTAATCATTTTTAGACCAGCTAATCCGAATATTCAAGTCTGCCTGAAGTGCACATGCATACGTGTCTCTCGTTATTTGTTGCTTGATATTTACATCATCACCGTATAGTAAGTAGCATCGGGTACTCAACCATATCCAGGAGTTCATTTATATACAATATCAAAAGTATGGGACCTAGGACAGAACCTTTCAGTACTCCACTAAGTACTGGTTTCCAGGAGAACCACTTGGAATTTATTCTTACTTTCTGTCTACGACCTACAAGCAAATCGTTGATCGATTTTAGGAATCTGACTTTAGCTCAACTTCAACTGATGTTATATCAACTTATTTTCAATAATGTATACAATTCTTATCATCTAACGAATACCTGAAGTATACCAATAAACCTAAAAAAAAATTGAATAAACAAGACTGGACAATATAATTTAACAATGTCGTTACTTCAGAATGAAGCATGTACAAAATCACTATTTAAATTATACCGAACTGCTGAGGAGTCCCAAACTAGGACGAAACGGTCATTCAGTGCTTCCAGATTTTCCATAGTGGTCTAGCTTCAATTAACTCATGAATTCAACCATTAAATTACTATAATATCCACAAAACCCCTCTCTGATTATACCACTTTTCATTAACATTTTTCAATGGAATAAAACGGAATTATTTTCTATGAACTTAATTATCACTTCATTTTGTCATCATAACTCAAGACATTTTTATATAATATCTACAGAACATGAAATATGTTTATCTTAACTTATGCCTATGACAACCATTATTCTAAGCATCATTATTTATACTACTAATTATAATAGTAGTAGTTTTAAGAAAACATATTTTTTGAGCTAATGATAAGATTATAATTTATGAACGAACCAATCAGATTTAAAATAACAGATCCCAAATTTTGGTGTGAAATTCATTCACCCATTAGTCTAAATAGCATTTTAGCATTATAGATAATATCAGTTCGTAACGAAAAACTTAACTATCAACTGTAGATATGAATCTTATTTCTTCACAATGGTTTACAACGCTCATATAGCCGTAGTATGTAGATGGACATACTCAAGATCTCTTGAGCATCGCTCAAACATCGTTCATAAATTATAGTCCCACGGAATGAATATTAATATTAATATTATTTTTAGAAAAGAACAAATGTTAGACGCTATCACCGTTGGATGCCGGCTCAGTGGTCCAGTAGGTTAAGCGTTCGCGTGCAAGACCGAAGGCCCTGGGTTCGAATCCCGCGAACAGGATCGTGGATGCGCACTGATGAGGAGTCCCACAATAGGACGGAACGGTCGTCCATTGCTTCCAGGTTTCTAAAGGTGGTCTAACATCAATCGGTTCATGATCTCAATCAAAAACAAAATTTGTTTGTTATTGTTTCTCTTGGAATAAATTTGTTTATAATTCTACTTTGGGCGATTGAAGTGTTTATTCTTCATTGAATGAATACGCATATGCAGAACGATATGCTGTAAACATTTGTCTTGTTTTTTAGATAACTCCGCTGAATAAATCAGTGATTACACTGACTATGTGTATGTATAATTGTACAATTATAAAAATCCACTGATTATAAAGCGTTCTTTTATACAAATTAATGGTGATATAATGGGTACATTCAAATTTACTTATTTAATAAAGTGTATCTGTATAGTGAAAGTTTGTATGTAGTTTTAAGGAGTATTCGGCAAGACTATGATTTATGGACGAACAAATCACGTATAAGATAACAGTTCTCGGATTTTGGGGAGAAATTCACTCATCCATTTGGCTAAATAGTTTTCGCACTATAGCTAATGTCAGCTCGTGATGATGGTGGACACTCCTAAGGTCACTTTAGTGTCACTCAAAGGTCGTCTATAAATTATAGTCTTACCGAATATTCTTGTAAATTAACAAAGAATATAGAGTTTAACTTCTACAAAAGATACTCTTCCTTAAAAGTATATGCCAATTTTCATCAAACCGATACAATGAATAAACATAGAATATTACTCAAATGAAATACTTATATATACACTTAATCTACATAAAATTTTACTATTTAAATGAAATTATATACGAGATCCAAACCAATTCTAAATGAGATTACAAAAAGAATATAGAAAGTAACATTTTACTACTATGTCTACACACATCTATTAAACATATTCCCATTGAAACCTGTCAAGTTCATGAATATGTACTTTGAAAGAGAAGAAACAGATTTTCAGTACTCCCTGATTTTCAGCAGTTTTTTATCAAACATCAATTCATTATAGCTGCTCACATGCAATTGAGTTTATTCATAATTAATTTGGCTAAGCCCCCAGATGCCATGGTATGGCCGAGAGTGGGGTGGGCCCGGCCCCATCTCGAAATGCTCTCACACGGCCACGCGTATACAACCTCTGCCAGGGAAGTTCTACTCACTGCCTTCTCGCCACATGGGTGTTGTTTACGAAATTGAGAGGACGAAAAGCGAATGTTCGGCGCTTTAACCGAATCCAAAACCAATGGTGCACATGGGCTCCAGTATCCTGAGGGAACAAATGGCTCATGAACCATTTGTTGGTCACCGGCTACCATGGGACTGCATCTCCTTACGATGCTCCACTGCCTTGTGGGTTGGACCTTTAGGTCAAAGGCTCCGGGTGTGGCCCCTTAAGAAAACCACCTGCTTCGTTCTGGACACCCGGGGAGTATCATGGCCCACACAGAAATATGATGAACTGTCAATAATTATGGAAAATACTTTTCTTGCTTCGATTAACAATCAAATGATTCACATTATTATTATTATTATTATTATTATTATTATTATTTTCTATGTCATTTATTCACTCTCTTTTATTCCCTATTTGTCTATCCTTATTTTTCGAATTATACAAGAGCTCGCCTATGGTGGAAACTCAGCTCTATCTAAACGTTCTCGAGTTACTGCCTGGTTGAAAATTGTATGCTACCACCGAATACGAATACTGAAGCAGTTTTTCTGAAACCACGTGCACCATTCAAACTGGCTACCTTCAACGTTCGCACACTCATGCAGGTCAGAAAACAGATAGGGCTGGCTATATCTTTGGAAAGTCTTAATATCGGCGTTTGTTGTCTATCTGAGACCCGTATTCAAGTACTACAAATTCGTTCTCCATCTGTCACTTTAAATAGCTTTTGTGTGGCGCATATATATTTGGTGCCCTCTTGTACAAATATTTATGTGTTCAAATTAAATAAAGTAAATTTGTTCACTTATTTAACAGACAGAGTCATTCGTACAATAACAACTTAACTATACCATTATATCATTATCATTATTGCGCTTATATCAGGATGTATGCTTAAGCATTGCTTTCTAACTACGCATATATTCATTCTGCTAGCCTTACTGTTAGTCGCTTAATCGATTCGATGATTCTTCCTTTCCCTATGTATATATATATGTACATTTTAATCCTGTTCATTGACTCGACTCGCTGATTCAACTCGCAAGTTCACTCGCTTGCCTGGTAGCTTTTCGTTACTACTATTTTATACTTGTTTAGTGTACTTTTAATTTTGGTTATCATATTCACCTTCTGATTACTACACTGTCGGGCGTTATCTAGTGACGGTTATCAAGACGAACTGTATACGAAATTTAAGAATAATATCAATTACCGACTACCATACCATACTCTAAACTTAAAAAAAACTGAGATCCTTCTCAAAGAAACCCGATGAAAATCACACGTATTCCTTAAAACAAAAAAACTTATCAACCAACTGTTGAATTCATTCTATTCTTTAATGAACTTAAAGTGAAACAAAAGACAGAACAAATAATAGTGATAAATTAATACGAAATTATCATTATGACAAATGGTTAATAACAAAGAATGAATTACAGATGATTTATTCTCTATTAGTTAACTTTCTATTGAAAAGATTCTAGTTTTACAAATTCTATATCATAACTTATGTTCAAATGACAATCTATTACTCCTAAAGAGACAAATATAAGCTAATAAATTAGATATGAACAGGTAGATCTAGATTTATTCTTTACTAATCAACTATTGTCTATTACTTAAACAAGTGCAAAAAGAGATGGAAAAGATTGTTCAGGACAAGGGTAGATGAAGAGTGTTGGTGAGAGGCCTCTGCTCTTCTACAAAGAGTAACAGGCGTAAGTAAGTAATTATTCCGAAAATCACTGAAATCATCTTTTTAGTTCAATTAACTATGTAATAGTTGTATTAAAATACTATATCATATGTATGATTGTTAGCTTATCAAGAGGTAGTAGTAATTACCTACTTACAACTGTTATACCTCGTGCAGGACCATAAAATGACCACCAATATTCTTAATCTAACTCTGTCCTGGACTATTCTTTACAGTTGGATATCATAGTGATTATCATTCAATGAAGTTTTTAAGTGTTTGCCTATGTTTTCCTCTCATAATTGACTTGAAAATAAAAGTCAAATGATCCAAAAATAATTTGCTTACACAATGTCGTTTACGATTGTATTATTATGGTTTTGATGGAGTTTTGTTCTGTGAGATGGATGGTTTGGTCATAAAGCTTTCATTGTTCTTCTGAACGACAATATCAGTAAAAACTTCAGGTAGAAGTGAAGTGTTCGAATTTCTACAGATGTAGTTTACAACTTATCCCGTGACTATGAGGACAAAACTCCAGCAAAATCATCCACCTGAGCTACAAATCTTCTCCACCAGCTTTATTATGATATTAATAAATATTTAACTCAAAGTAGTTTACAGTAAATTAAGAAAGTGTTGTATCATCAACATATTAATCAAAATTTTCAAATATCAAATATAAGTTTTACAGTAATTGAAATGACAATATGAAAAAATGATGTAAGAGTACGTATACATAAGAGAGTTTCCGAATGCTCTGGTACAGCTGACAGTAGGGAGAGTCAGCTCTCCCTCTCCAAATGCTTTCATATAGTCATGTGCATACAACCACTGACAAGGAATTCCTACTCACTACTTTCACGCGGCCTTACAGTTGTTTACAAAATTGACAGAACAAAAAGCGAATGTTTGGCTCTTTAACTGGGTTGGTGGACACGAAGAGTTCACCTAACGGAGTTGGAAAAGCCTAATTCAAAACCAATGGTGTACATGGGCTCCGAGATCCTGAAGTAACAAATGACCTGTGAACCAATCGTTGGTCACCAGCTACCATGGGACTGTATTTCCTGACGTTGCTTCACTACCTTGTGGATTAGACCTTCAGGTCGAAGGCTTCGGGTGTAGTCCACCTAGAAAACCACTCGCTTCGGTTTGGGCACTCGGGCAGTATCCCATCCCTCACGCAAATTGAATGATTTATGTGGTGCATATCAATTTTGTGCCTATTTGTACCGATGTTTATGTGTTAAAATAAACAAATAATAGTCCAAAAACTAACGTTTGAAAAATGAATAAAAAGGGAGAAATAAATAGACAAGATGACTTATGAAACTATAATGACTTTAGTTAAAGAAGTTAATGATAGTGTCACTTCTGTGTATAGAAGTCAAACATGAACCAATGAAATGTTAAGTATTCGGTTTGCACGAATCCTTTGTTCATATTTTAGTTGCCGTGGTATATCTGACTCCACTTTGACCGTATGAATAGTTGTTATTGAAATATACACATGTCGGCAATCCTCGTATATAATCATCGACATAAATCGCGTTGGTGAATAAAGGAATTAAATAAGTCACATAAGAGAATGAATTTTTAAATACGTATACTTTGTACAATTGCTGATCGGGAAGCAAAGTAAAACAACATGACGCACAATGCAGAAGGCGAGTGAGCCAACTCGATTTAGCCAAACGCGTGTTGATATTTATGGCCAGACAAAAATAAGTTACAGACATGTGATGAGTAAGATAAGTATTTATCACACATACGACCATATAAAATAGGCAGTCAGGATTAATAAGCGAATAAGTGACACGGGTAAGAAAGTCGCTTGAGATGAATGGATTGATCTGTTCATAGGCTAAAAAATATATATTCAACCATTTGTGAAGGATCGTGGATATGCACCATTGAGTAGTCCGACAGTAAGACGAAACAGTCATTCAGTGCTTCCAGGTTTTCCTTGGTGGTCTAGCTTCAATTGAATCATGATCTCAGCTATTAAAATAAATATTTTAAAAAATCCTTATTACTAAATAATTTTAGGTGTTTGATAAATAACATACAATTTGTAAGCGTTATCCCATCTGAATATCATTTGCTATGGCGCAAGTGCATCCACTATTTGTGTTCTCCCAAATTCTAATCTTGTGAATTCTTCATGTCCCTTATTTCCTTTCCAAATTTATTTTACTGAATTATACTCCTTGAATAACATCTTCAAGCCCTAATGTTTTCGATTACTGCTTAGACTCTTACTACCTCAACCACTACAGAATTTGAGTCGACAACTATATCTCTGTGCTAATGTGGTATGGCAACTCGAAATGATGTACGTACGTAGGAAGTTCTACGTTGTTATTGACTGACTATCCCATCTGAGATATGTGTTTGCTATAGAACAGTTTCCAATATGATACAATTTATATTAGTTCCTCGTTATTTATCACTGCTTTTTCCAGAGTTTTACAACTCATTCTATAGGTCTGTGTGGTACTACATATATGATAAGATATTGCTTAGATCAGTTTGATCACATAAAGATCGTTTAGATCTAATAACGGTTTAGTATATTAGATATTGTGTTTAGTCATTACTTCATTGACTATATATTCTCAACCACTTAATATACATAAGCAGTTTTTCATATAGTTTGAATGAATTTAAATGCGACACTGGAATAACCCCATTTCTAAGAACTAATTTCTTGATCATCTGTGGATTGGAATTTATTGTTAGAAAGCTCTGAACTCAGATATCTTGTTAGTTGACATTCACTAGAAACGAGCCTCTATAATCTCAGGAGAACTAATCCTTCCATTGTCAAAATTTGATGAGTATGTGATTTTAGATATATTTTGAAAATTTTTTGATATTACGTTTCTTAAGTTGATCCAGCTTCACAATATACCGTTATATACTTATTTACTTGCGCTTGTTACCACTCGAGGAGGAGCATAGGCCGCCCACCAGCACACTCCATGCAACCCTGTCCTGAGCAATCCATTCATGCTCTTACCAGTCTTTATTCATCCTTTTCAAAACTACTTCTATTTCCTGACATAGTGTGTTCTTTGACCTTCCTCTTTTCCGCTTCCATTCACAATTTCAAATTAGAGCTTCCCTCGTGATGTAGTTCAATGATTTCCATATTGTATATCCTATCCATTTCCATCGTTCTCCTGTAGCTCTTCTACAGTTATTGCCAGTCCCACACCCAGGTAAAGGAGGAGGGTTAGACATGGGGTTAGAGACCCCATCCCGTAGAAAACTAACTCGCTAAAAAAACGCTTATTTGAAAAAAGTATACCATTAATTCTAACAAAAACATTCATTTATCATGACCAATGTTCATAAATACAACTTTTAAAATTATTTTGGAGCCTAACTACATCGTTACTAATCAAAAAAGATTTCATCCATTACAATACATGTAGACGTTTTTTGAATAAAACATGTTACAAATTACTTTCATATACTTACTCATTATAAATAATGTATTAATCTATATACCTTAATCAAAATAAAACATCTTTCACTATTGAACAATGTACATTGATAAATATGTATGTGATTAGTTGAATTATAAATGTAACATAATTTTTGATGCATTCTATTCATATAAAATAAATATTGAGGTTTTGTTACTCCTCCTCCTCCTCCTCCTCCTCCTCCCCCTTTCCCCCCTCTCCCTCCTACTCCTACTCCCCATCCTTCTCGTCCTCCTCCCCCTCCTTCTCCCCCCTCCCCCCTACCCCTTCCTCCCCCCTCTTACTCTTCCTCCTCCTCCTCCTCCTCCTCCTCCTCCTCCTCCTCCTCCTCCTACTACTACTACTACTACTACTACTACTACTACTACTACTACTACTACTACTACTACTTATACTACTATCATTCATATATTTAAGTAGATAAACAAATGTTTACAATGAAATTTCATTGTTTCCTTTCTTTTTCTTTTCATAAGATGTGAATAAATAAATAATATAAGTAGATAAAAGTGACAATTGGTTATTCATAAAAACAATAACCCTACTTAACAATTTATTTATGGTCTTCTACTAAGAAACTAATTTTGTTGTTGTTGATGTATCAAACTATAGATGTAACATATAGAGTTGATAAGTGAAATTGAATGATTGAAGTCCATTATTATTTAATGGTAAAAATATACTGAATATAGAGTCATAGTTACTTTAATCTATTGACTTTTACATATATAGATGGTAACCAACTATATAATAATCATGAATCATCCATAGAATATGAAGAAGAACAAGAAGAAGAGATAAAAACTGTATCATAATCATAGAAGTTCTTAGTGAGTTTGTGAATATCTAGAAAGAAATACATAAATTCTATGTTAATGAATCGATAAACGCTGAAGAATTTATTACTATGCTAATTATGTTTCAATTTATGTTTGTTACTAAGGTGATAAAAAACGGTTTGAATAGAAATATCATTAATATATCAAGTTTATTTGCTCTTTTGAAGTAGATTTCATTGATCATAAATAGTGAATACTTTCTAAACTCACCTTCAAACATTACATGGCTGATCTTTTAAGAGAGGAATACAATAAAAGAGAATGTTAGTTTAATGGACTCTTCCTTCAAAACAATTTACACGATAAAAAGAATGGGATAAAAGGGAGATCGAATAAAAAAAATCCATGCACTGTTGACAACTCATCAATTCACTTCTCGCATACGAACGGTTAACCTCTAGATCACTGAGCCGGCAACAAACAGTGTTAATGTTTAATTTCAACAAATCCACGATAATGAGTGATCATACTCCATTGTCTTTGGTGGGTAACTGCCTCACACCCAACATGATCGAACTCCACTGGTCACAGTTATCTCATATCTTTCATATATCTGACCCTATTAATTATTCTTATCGCCTACACTTTTTTAACTTTTCCATTATTATACAACTGTCCTTTGATATTTGAAATCTTGAAACATGTTATAACTCAATCCTCCCCCCTACCATTCCACAAATTCATACTCATCAAACAATTATAAATATGAACGTACATCTAAAGTAAATGGTTTCGTTACAATGAGAATTTCCTTCACTGAAATCTCTTTCTTTTCAACAGATTCATTTTCCCAAGTGTATTAATCACTGAAAAGTAAGGGGATACTTTAATTACTGTTATAACAGATAGGCTTATTTACAACCATTGATCATAATGTATATGATATACCACTATCTTAAACTCATTAGACAGATATATAACTAATTACACTAAAGTGTACATTACACTTTGATTCATGAGAATTTGAGATCTATGGAAGAATTAACTGTTTATGTTCAATGAAAACTAATCGAAAGTCTGATAGGACTAAGTAATTTCATCTGTAATTAGATTGACAAACATTATTATCATTGTCAATATAGCTTTGGACATCCATTTAAAACTTAATTGTATTTATTTATTCAAACACATAAACATTGGTACAAGGAGGCATTAAATAGATATGCACCACATGAAACAGTCAATTTTTGTGAAGGCTGGGATACTGCTCGGGTGCACAGACTGAAGCAGGTGATACTCTTAGGGGGCCACACTCGAAGTCTTCGACATAAAGGTCTAATCCACAAAGTAGTGGAGCGAATTTGGGAGATGCAATCCTATGGTAGCTGGTGACCAATAATTGGTTCACACACCATTTGTCACTTCAGGATACTGGAGCTCATGTACACCATTGATTTTGAATTGGGGTTTTTCAACTCACCTAGGTGGACTTTCCGTGTCCACCAACCCAGTTAAAGCGCCGGGCATTCGCCTTTCGTCCTCTCAATTTCGTAAACAACATCCTCATCGTGAGAAGGCAGTTCGTTGGACTTTCTTGGTAGTGGCTGTATGCACGTGGCCATGTGAGAGCATTTGGAGAGGGAGAGCTGATGTTCCCTACTCTCGATGGTACCAGAGCATTACAAGATATTTCCACTTATCATAATTAAGTAGATATTAAAATAAATTAAGGAGTTATAAGGAAACTTTTTTAAACGAACAACCAAATTGATAACACATAAGAAATTAGGACAAATCCACGTTTCAACATGCCTCACAAACTACAGGCAAATAAAAATAGTTTAATAGTTGAATTCGTAAGTCAATTACAGCTACAACACCACGGAAAACCTGGAACAATTGAACGGCCGTTTCCTCCTATTGTCGGACTCATCAGCCGTGTTCACCCACGATCTCGTCCCACAGGTTTTCAAACCAGGACCTACCAGTCTCGCACGCAAACACTGTACTTCTAGACCACTAAGTCGGTGTCCAATGGTATTAATGTCTAACTTCAACCAATCCACTGCTTAGGTGTCTCATATTGAGACGAAATGGCCATCCAGTGCTTTTAAGTTTTCCATAGTGGTATAGCTTCAATTGACTCATAAATCCAACTATTAAATTACTATAATATCTACAAAAATAAGTCGATTCATTATACATCATCCATATCATAACGCTTAGAATTTAACCTTGTCATCAATGACCGATTATCTAGATTCATTAAAAAGAAGGGAACGCATAAATTTCACACATCAGTTTTCCTTTTTCAAAATTAAAATTTATTCATTAATTAGTTTAGTTCACAAGTGAATGCATATTCAGGTCATAAGTGTAAACTTATCTCCTTTCTCCACATATTCTAAATGATAATCAAAACTTCAAAGTATAATGTTAATTATTCCTTCATGAATGAATAATTCTCGAAAAAAAAAAAGAAATTAGTTATCAGTATAAGCAAAAATAGATAGGGGCTAGCAATAGAATTGAGGACATACGTTTCATCCTATTTGGGACTCATCAGTTGGATGTCCCTCTATCTCAGGATTGATGTTCATCCTGGGACTCGAACCCAGTACCGTTCGTTTCAAATCCCATCGCGTTTTCCACTTAGCTAATGAGTCCTAAAAGCCACTGGGTTCAAGTTCCAGAGTGAACATCAATTCTGAGATGCAAGTACATCTAGCTAATGAGTCGCATATAGGATGAAATGCATATCCTAGATTCCACTGTTAACCACCATCTATCTTTACTTATAATTTAACAATGGTTTATATAAACTTCAGTTCTAAAACTATGGAAAACAAAGAAAACGAAAAATAGAGTTCATCTATAAAAACTTGTGAATCACTGTCCCAATTCTAATTCGAACAACTTCATATGTTACAACTTAATGTTGAAACTTACTACAGTCCATCTTAAACCAATTCACTAATAGTCTGATAAGTTTCGCTTTGTCTAGTATTTTTTGGGGGATTTCTGTGTGTAATAATGTTAGTTTTTAAAATAAACGGATGTTAGCCGGAAAACATGTGAAAGGCAAGCTAGTCGACAATTATTTTATAATGGAAAATAACTATAAGCAGTTATGTTAACATTTTGCGATTAGGACAGTAAGCAGTCTTCTTTGTTACAGAAATCTTTACACTACTCGAATAATGAATGATAATCAGTGTCATACTGTGTTATCTTTAATAGAGATTGAATTTCAGTAATAAACCTTTACATATTTGGGCAGCATCATTGATCAACAGGGTGGATCTGATGCAGATGTGAAAGCGCGGATCGGCAAAGCAAGAGCAGCATATTCACAACTGAAGAACATCTGGAACTTAAGACAACTGTCAACCAACACCAGTCAGAATTTTCAATACAAATGTCAAGACAGTTCTACTATATGGGGCAGAAACATGGAGAACTACGAAAGCCATCATCCAGAAAATACAGGTGTTTATTAACAGTTGTCTACGCAAAATACTTCAGATCCATTGGCCGGACACTATTAGCAACAACCAACTGTGGGAGAGAACAAACCAGATCCCAGTGGAGGAAGAAATCAGGAAGAAGCGCTGGAAGTGGATAGGACACACATTGAGGAAGGCACCCAACTGCGTCACAAGACGAGCCCTCACATGGAATCCTGAAGGCCAAAGGAAAAGCGGAAGACCAAAGAACACATTACGCCGGGGAATGGAAATAGACATGAGAGAAATGAACAAGAATTGGATGGAACTAGAAAAGAAGGCCCAGGACAGAGCGGTTGGAAAATGCTGGTCGGTGGCCTATGCTCCATTGGGAGTAACAGGCGTAAGTAAGTAAGTAATATGTAAACCAGAAGTTTGTTTTATGGTTGTAAATACCCTTTCCTGATAAATATTAGCTGCCTTCAGAATAAACATCGTGTCTGGATGCTGACTGACATCAAAATCAAACAAAGCCCAACAAATTGTCTTTTACAAAACTTAATGATCAACAATTATTCTTAATCAATATGTGAACGATTATTGATCAGTAGCTGACTAGTGCATATATTTCGAAAATGTTTTTATTATACGTTATTGAACAAAAAAACAAAAGTTTTGCTGCACTTAACGGCACTTTGCTCTAACAAATAAACTTTTCAATGGTTGAGATCATAACTCAATTGAAGCTAGACCACCATGGAAAACCTGGGAGCCTGGCCTGATGTGGAACTCCTCAGCAGTGCGCATCCACGACTTTGCCTAGCGAGATTCGAACCCAGAGCCTATCAGTCTCGCACACGGACGATAAACCACCTGACCACTGAGCAGGCATTCAACGGTGTCAATGTCTAACTTCAACCACTCCACAAAATTTTAACACCTTTGAATGCTGGCTCAGTAATCTATTAGTTAAGCGCTCACGTGCGAGGCTGATAGGCCCTGGGTTTGAATCTCGTGAGGCGAGGTCATGGATGCGCACTGCCACTGAGGAGTCCCACAATAGGACGGAATGGCAGTCCAGCGCTTCCAGATTTCTATTCTGGTCATCAAAAGATTTACAACTAAATATTCAGTAACTCATTAGGTTAAATTATTTATATGAAAATTTAATCCCCTTCATATATTTATATGAGTTGAAACAAATCAAAATGAAAGCCTACTATGGTCATACATACTTTTAAACTAGATTAATGTCTTTTACCGAGGTTTGTTTTACTCTGTTACATATTGTGTCATCCATACTATTATAGAAGTTTCATCATATATACTTACGCCTGTTACCCGTCGTTGAGGGGCATAGGCCACCGATCAACTCTAACCTGGCCAGTCCTTTCCAGTTCTTTCCAGTCGCTATTCATCATTTTCATCTCTGCTTCCATTTCCTGATGTAGTGTGTTCTTTGGCCTTCCTCTTTTCGTCTTCCCTTCTGCATTCCAATTTAGAGCTTGACTCCTGTTGTAATTTGATGATTTCGTCAATGCATGTCCTATCCACTTGTAACGGCTTTCCCTAATTTCCTCATCAGTTGGAAGCTGGTTTATTCTCTCCCACAGAAGGCTGTTGCTGATGGTATCCAATACATAAATAATCCGGAATTCAGATGAGAAATTTAAAAGAGTTCTAAAGGTTCCAGTGATTTATAACTAGTGAAGTGATGCTATTTTAACAGTGAAATAATTATCTTCAATACGTTTTGATGATCGTTGATCTATGTCTTAAATTAATCTAAATCATTAGAGTTCAATTAATCAATCTAAAACTCGAAACGATTATAAAATCATCTAAAAGTCTTAACTAGACTAACAATGATCACTATCAAAGAACTCTTTACTAGAACAAATCACCTATTCAATTCTTCTTCATTTTGTGTTTAATTATAAGACCATAAGCTTAACAAATGATTAAAACTAATTCCATGAAATATTTTTTTTATATGAAGTAACCTTCACTACTAGAAGTGTTACTCTTAGAGATTAGTTAATAATGATTAAATGAAAAGGAACATTCATCATTTAGATATAATATTGAATCTGGGAAAACAATACACTATCAATGTTAATCAAGTACCCATACACATCAGTCTCTCTCCCTCCCTCTCTCGAGTCTTAAAATCATATACATAGTATATTCTTTCTATCGAAATTATAATGATATTATCGGTCGGTATTAAAGCATAAAAGTCCATTATTTATCAAATACCTTAATCATACACCATATAATAATAATAATATCATGTTAATAACAATAAATTATTACAAACAAGAAAGAAAACCCAAAAAGAAAAGAAAAAAAAAGAAAATGTTTGATTATCTTCTTGTTACTTTGCTCATTTTGACGGTTAACATCAAGTGAATTACACCATAGTAACTATACTGGGGTGTTTTTTTTCTTCTTGTTATTGTTGTTATGGTTGTTGTACTTATTCTAACTTTGCATACAAATTATTATTATTATCCTAACAACAAAGCAAAGTGAATATAAAGTAATAATCATTTGTATTCTGAATAAAATAAAACTTTATATTTGACTATTACTTAAAATGGTCTTAGTTCATTTACTCTGTAATGTATATCTATCTATCTATCTATCTATCTATCTATATCTATATACATAGAATAATTTATATACCTGATTGTTCTATTGTGTTAAATAGATCATTATCATGGTTAATGGACATGGCTAGTAGTTACTTTCTAAAATAATCAAGATATACCAATAGGATAGTTTATATTCCATTTCATTCTGTATATGTGTAAATTCTACATGGATATGATAAATGAATAATATAATTTATTTGTTCATTAAACAAATCATATGAATTACTTTTTTATTCTAGTTAACGTTTGTTTTTGAAGAGTTAGTTTTCTATGGGATGGTATCGTTAACACTATGCCCAAACCTTCTCTTTCATACAGTCTTGAGACGGGCAGTAGCTCCATGGAGTCTCCATGCGGAGCAGCATATTCACAAGTGAAGAACATCTGCAACTTAAAACAACTGTCTGTTAACCAACATCAAAGTGATACTACTCAATGCAAATGTCAAGACAGTTCTACTGTATAGGGCGGATACTTGGACAACTACGAAAACCATCATCCAGAAGATACAAATGTTTATTAACAGCTGTCTACGCAAAATAATTCGGATCCATTGACCAGACAATATCAGCAACAATCTACTGTGGGAGAGAAGAAACTAGATTTTAACAGAAGAAGAAATAAGTAAGAAGCGCTGTAAGTGGATAGGACACATATTGAGGAAATCACGCAAGTGAGTAACAAGTCTAGCCCTCATAGGGAATCCTCAAGGCCAAAAGAGAAGAAGAAAAATATAGAACACATTACGCCGACAAATGGAGACAGACATGAAACGAATAGACAGGAATCGGATAGAAGTAGAAAGGAAGGTCCAGAACAGTGTGGATTGGAGAATGCTGGTCGGTGGCCTTTGCTCGATCAGGGTTAACAGGCGTGAGTAAGTAAGTAAGTAAGTAAGTAAGTAAGTAAGTAAGTAAGTAAGTAAGTAAGTAAGTAAGTAAGTAAGTAAGTAAGTAAGTAAGTAAGTAAGTAAGTAAGTAAGTAAGTAAGTAAGTAAGTAAGTAAGTAAGTAAGTAAGTAAGTAAGTAAGTAAGTAAGTAAGTAAGTAAGTAAGTAAGTAAGTAAGTAAGTAAGTAAGTAAGTAAGTAAGTAAGTAAGTAAGTAAGTAAGTAAGTAAGTAAGTAAGTAAGTAAGTAAGTAAGTAAGTAAGTAAGTAAGTAAGTAAGTAAGTAAGTAAGTAAGTAAGTAAGTAAGTAAGTAAGTAAGTAAGTAAGTAAGTAAGTAAGTAAGTAAGTAAGTAAGTAAGTAAGTAAGTAAGTAAGTAAGTAAGTAAGTAAGTAAGTAAGTAAGTAAGTAAGTAAGTAAGTAAGTAAGTAAGTAAGTAAGTAAGTAAGTAAGTAAGTAAGTAAGTAAGTAAGTAAGTAAGTAAGTAAGTAAGTAAGTAAGTAAGTAAGTAAGTAAGTAAGTAAGTAAGTAAGTAAGTAAGTAAGTAAGTAAGTAAGTAAGTAAGTAAGTAAGTAAGTAAGTAAGTAAGTAAGTAAGTAAGTAAGTAAGTAAGTAAGTAAGTAAGTAAGTAAGTAAGTAAGTAAGTAAGTAAGTAAGTAAGTAAGTAAGTAAGTAAGTAAGTAAGTAAGTAAGTAAGTAAGTAAGTAAGTAAGTAAGTAAGTAAGTAAGTAAGTAAGTAAGTAAGTAAGTAAGTAAACATATAACGTTTTACTGTTTAAATAGAAAAAACTAAGTAAGGATTATAATATTTACAATTTATCATCTTTTTTAATCTACATTACTGGTTTGTTTAGATTGAAGTACTATGACTAAACTTGCATAAATTAAGTCTAATGAAAATGAAACCTTTTTGAATATTTTTAAACTGAAAAGTGTTCTTTTAATAGTTGAGATCTAGAATCAATTGGAGCTAGATCACCATGGAAAACCTGCAAGCACTGGGCACCCTTTTCGTTCTATCGTGGGACTCCTCAGCAGTATGCATCCACGATCCCACATCGTGAGATTCGAACCCGGGACTTCTCGTTTTCGCGCAAGAACGATTAACTTCTAGACCACTGGAACGGCCGGTATCCAACTTCGTCTATGTCCAACTTCAACTAATCCAAGAAATTCAGAGACATATCTACAATTGTAAATGGAATAGATATTCACTTGCAACTGAATCCAAGAAGCGTCTTTCTTCCTATTTAGGACTTGCTAACTAGATGCATCTGAATCACAGAGTTGATATTCAATGGTACATCCAGCTGACAGGTTCCAAATTGTAAGAAACGCATGTCCTGCATTCCACTGCTATCAATTATTCATCTATGCTCATAATACCTGCGACTTGAAACAATATCAAAGCGATCCACACAGCATGTAGATATACTAATAAGAGACTGATCAAATGCTGTACTAAACGACCATGGGAAGATTCAAACAACCAACACATGATGAATTAGAATGTTTATTAGCTTGTCTAATATTTTAAAGATCTCTATGGAAGATAACAAGTGCATATATCTGTTCATGCTCTACAAAAAGTTCTTAAATAATCTTAGAAGACGAAGATTATCAGAACTATGTGCAGATCACCTACACATAATCTGGCTAAATGGTTAGCAAAGTTGTTGGATCCTATTCGAAGACATCTATGTAAGTATTCTCTAAAGGATTCTTTTGAACTGGTTGGTCATTTAGATGATATTAATATCAAGGAAAAGACAATGTGTTCATTTGATGTAAATTCCTTGTTTACAAATGTACCTTTTAAAAAAACCATTGATATATTATGTGATTACATATCTGAAAACAATTTTCAATCACGTGTACCTGCAAAACTTCTTAAAGATTTACTATTATTATGTACTGACAAAGTTCAGTTCACTTTTGAAGGTGAATACTTTCGTCAGATTGATGGAGTTGCTATGGGTAGTCCGCTAGGACCATTACTAGCAGATGTGTTCATGGCACATGTTGAAAATCAGACTGATGAATTAATCGGAAACATGTCACTTTATAAGAGATATGTGGACGATATCTTAGTTGTTTGTGAGAAAAAAGAGGATATGTACGGTTTATTGAATAAACTCAACACTCTCCAAAACCATATTAGTCTCTCATGTGAAGAGGAGAAAAACGATCAGCTTCCCTTCCTAGATATACTCCTGAGTAGACGAGAAGATGGTTCAGTCAAGCGATCTATTTTTAGAAAACCAACGTGGACAGGTCAATATCTTAGTTATTATAGTTATTGCCCTGTGCAATACAAACGTGGTATGATAAGGTGTCTTTTCAACAGACTCGACCGTATTTGTACCAATGACGCCATTGATGATGATGTTAAGTTGTTAAATAAAACGTTAATAGAAAATGGCTATCCTCTGAAATTCATAAATAGATGGAAAGTCCATGGTACAGCGAGACCTACTGTAGCCTCGGTAGAGAAAAAGCCTGTCTACATCACCTTACCATTCAGAGGTGATTCAAATAGCCTTTTATTGAAACAACGACTTAAATCAGTCATCAATAAAACCTATTGCGCAGCAAAGGTCATCATCAAAGAAAGAACAAGGTGCATGCTTCATCCAAAACCCAAAGTACATGGAAACGATTGCGTCACATCCCACTGTGTTCACCAATTTAAATGTGTGTGTGGTCACACATACATAGGGAGGAGTAATCGTGATCTCAACATTAGGGTGAGTGAACATGTACCCAAATGGCTTCAGAAACAAATACAATCAAGTGACCCAATAAGAGCAGATGTTGAACATCCATCATCCTCTATTGCTAAACATATAATTGAAACAGGTCACAAGATTGATCTAAATTCAGCTTTTGTAGTGCTGTATAAAAGTGTAAAAGGGCGTATACTAAGGTTCATTGAAGCCTTAGCCATACGAAAATTCAAACCCCCTTTATGTGTTCAAAAACAGTTTGTTCTTACCTCAAACCTACCCTGGTAATATTGACTTATTATCCAGAGTGATTAGGTTACGAATTGTGTTCACATTATTATTATTATTATTATTATTATTATTATTATTATTACTCTTATCATTATCCTTATCTCCTCTTACCCCGTTTCCTGTCTAGTTGACCTTTTATTTTTATATATAAATGTTCTTAACAAGTATATGTGTGACCAGATTGTTCGAAATGTATTGCGCTAATATATCACATAGTTGTGATAATCTTCGTCTTCTAATATCATTATCGAAATTTATCAAAGGGACTAATTGTTTTAAATTTCTTAAATAATTATTTCCTTCTCTATGAAATAATTTGATAGACCCCCGTATATCAATCACTGTAAGATTGTCTCCACCTAAATGATTATTGTGATTTATATGTTAGATAGAATTCTGATGTAAAACTTTAGTTTTAATCGGTGTATGCAGTAGAGAAACTGATTTGTTCGTAAAACATCTAGAATTAATAGATGATGTGAGTTAATCAACCGATCACACCTACCTTTTCATGGGTTAAAGTTATGTAAAACTGTCCTACTAAGGTCTTCGGTAAAACATGAATACAAGTTTTGAGAATAACATGAAATGTTTAGGCATGTTTATGGGGATGACCCATTGTAGAGGATATCTCTTTTGATTTGACAAGCATTTTGGCAAGGACCATGAAAACTGAAAATAATATACAAAATTAAAACGATGACTAGCTTTCTGTACTAACTAGCCATTTGGATGCCCGCTGACGAGTCATTCTAATGAAAAATGTAAACCCAACTCGACCCTATAAAGTGTCAGTTTCGGCCCAAAAAATGTTCAGTGGTAACATTTCTGACTGTTGTACTATGTAATATAAAACTGAATACTTGAAGGAGTACCAGTTCTCCCTAGACTACAGGTGACCACAGTGACAATCGCTCAAAAGCATCAAACTTAGGTTCAGAGTTTCTTATCAACTACCTTCAACGACTACCTTACAGATGAGACTGGCTTGTTAACGGAAATTGGGGGAACTTTGAGGGAAATACAATAAAAAAGGGAATTCAGCGAAGAAAATTTGCTTTTCGACGAAATCATTTACTTAAGCTGTACATTCGTATATATAGTTATATGGAAAATGTATGTCTATAGAAGGACAGAAAGGATTGTATCACAAAAATGGATTCGACAATAAATAACAAATGAGGTTAACGTACTAATCAAGGGGTAAGGAAGAACAAAATTTATGGGTCAGATAATAAACTTGTTCCAGGTTTTGTTAATAAATTCAACCTATTCCCAGTTTGCTTATTTGTTATATATATATATATAAAACATAGTCAATTGAATGATTAGTTCAGTTATGGTTTTCTATGTAGCAAAAACTACTTGATTGTTGAGTCAGCTATCGAGAACTACAACGTAGCCTCCAGAGGCCTTAAAACAGCTGAAGAGTTTCCATCCAATCAGAACATGATGGAGCTCTCTAGAATATCAACGTATCATACTACTATTGGACAATAGCATAATAAATCTCTTTGCAGATTGGCCGAATTATGATGTTGATTTAACAAATGCTAATATCTATAAATACCTGTTATATTTGGTTGTCACTGATTGCTGTGCCGGAAAACGCTGATCATTTATACTCGGAACGAAAGACCTCTGCAATTCGCGCGATACGAAAGTAAGAACACAAGACTGGTATAAGTGAAAATTTATTAGCCCCCAAAAGACGACGACGATGATGATCAAAATAATCTAAAATACACTGGTTTATATATTGACTGTACAACCGTTTTGATTAATAATTAGGATTAAATCACATAATCACAGTTATAACAAATCACTTACTGGGCATAGTTCATGTCAAGTGACTACAAGAATATCGTATATTATACAGAAGAAAACATCATACTGAGAAAACAATCATATACTACACTGAATGATCATCATATTGAATTAGAAAGGAAGTCATGTTGAACAAAACTCATAATGAGTAAATCAATCGAATTTTGACTTTTCTTTCTATCATATCAAGCAATAATTAATCTACTATGTATAACTCGGGTCCTAACAATACCCATGATTTTCTGTACATTTTGATTCTTATCAAAAATAAACACTTCTCCAGCTTTTCTTCTGTCTTCTGACTTATGACGGTGAAGTTCCAACGTTCCAGTATCATAGTCGTATACCGTTTTCTGTGTTCATCAAATAGCCAACTCAACATTGATAGAATCAAACCACTTTTTTTAAAATTATTTTACACAATATATATTGAATCTGTGCTTTCTTTTTTCTTTTTTTTTCTTCCTTTTTTTAACACCTTTTAAATCAAGTACAAAGTAATTTTACCGAGGCAATGATTGATTTAACTTAAAAGCTGACAAAATGGACAACCACACACACACACACACACAAGTTCCAAGATCATTGAATGATATTTTAATGTATTTTAATCACTGAACCGTATCTTTAATGAGTCATGCTCAAAACAGAACAGCAAAATACCCCACCGAAGGTCGAGTATTAGAAACAAACAAGATACAACCACTTTTTTCATCATCATCATACCACCATGTTTCTTCTGTTTCAAAAAGTTTTCAATTTTTTTTGAATATTCCTTTTTGAGACAGAAATACGGAATAGAGAACTAAAGAAAATATCAATTTAGCAAATACAACCCCACTCTACTCCACTCCACTCCACACCACCCCCACTCACCACCATCCCCCGTGTAATATTTTGTCAATCAGTTTATTATTAAATTATTATTTACTTCGCAACGTCATTTTAGAAACCAGAGGAAAAAAGGTTTTTTTTGTGCTTCGCTACATTCTTTTATTATTATTATTATTATTATTATTATTATTATTATTATTATTATTCAAATACCATACATATTACTATCGTTTGTCTTTTGTTCAATTGGCTAACGCATGAATTCACTTTTAATTGACATGACCATTTAATAGATACACAGTGTTTGTTTGTTTGTTTTTCTCTCTCTCCTAAGCTTGAGAATAATACAAAAGAAATGTGTGTGTGTGTATGTGAGTGAGTAAGTGAGTGAGTGAGTCGGTGACTAATCTACCACCGAAAAAAAGCCCCAACTCAATTAGTCAATTTTAGACTTTTTTTTTGTTTCCATTTTGTTAAAGTTAAAACTGCATCCAGTTGTAATTCATTGTTTTCATATCTGCTTCTATAATCCGACGCAATGTGTTCTTTGGCCTTCCTCTTTTTCGCTTCCCTTCAGGATTCCATGTTAGGGCTTGCCTCGTGATGCAGTTTGACGATTTGCGCTATGTACGTCCTATCCATTTCCATCGTCTTTTCCTAATTTCTTCTTCATCTGGAAGCTGTTTTGTTCTCTCCCACAGAAGGCTGTAGCTAATGGTATTCGGCCAATGGATGTTGAGTATCTTACATAGACAACCGTTTATAAGTACTTGTACCTTCTAGATGGTGGTTGTTGTAGTTCTCCAAGTTTCAGCTCCATACAGTAGAACTGCCTTGACGTTCGTATTGAAGATTCTCACTTTGATATTGGTTGAAAGTTGTTTTGAATTCCATATGTTCTTCAATTGTAGGAATGCGACCACCAGAAGAAAGAGGAAGGGAGAGAGTAAACAGCCTTGTCTGACTCCGGTCCTAGAATATGAATAGGTGATATATATTTATGGTTACTGTGTCATAATGGGAAAGAAACTTGAATGGTTTCTATCTATAATTTAGTGTAAATCCGTTTTTTTTTGTTTAGTACATAAATAATCTTCATAAAGTTAATACAAATCTAAATAGTGCAAAGACTACAATTAGGACAACATTTATATTAAGGAATTTGTTTGGTTGAGTACCTATCATTTAATGGTTCTAGCATTAGGATATTGTGGTGTGTGCTACTTATATGGATATAAGTAGTATATGACAGGAGTCAGGAATGTAATGTCTAGCAGCAGAAGATGGAGAAGATCAAGAAAGAAAGAGCGGGAATAGAAAGCAATTAGTATGGAAATGCAAGAACAACGAAGTTCGAGACAATTATTGAACATTTAGCAAATTAAGTATTATAGTATGCTTTTTCTATTTCACCAAGTAACTCTGTAATTTTGTGCTAGGTACAATCGTTTGTTCCCACTACAATATTACATAATACTTGTTCAGATCTGTTTTTGTGATTCGTTGCTGACGAGTGCCAAATAGGAAGAAACATGTATCGTGGATTCTACTGCTAGCCATTATCCATCACTGTCTTAATTAGTTTGTTTCAAGTTTTAAAGTTCTTTGTTTTATCTCGCTATGAGCTATTTGTTTAATAAAAGGTGTTGAAAGTTTGTATAGTTACTAAACAAAGCATAAAGGTGAACAACTTTGGAAAGAAAACTTTTTAAATAAAACCATTTTTATAGTATTTGGTTCTAAGTTTATGTCACTATCTGGACCAAGATTATCAATGAAGACCATGGATCAATGAAATGCCCAAATGTTTGTCTAGAGGTAATATGTAGAGGGCTTGATTATATAATACTCATTAGTGGTCAGTATACATATCATGATAAACTAGATCTATAAACCAATGAAAAAGTGACAGAAAGCTCTCTAAGATTAGAGATCAAATATAAAACATAACCCATATCTACAGGATATATTGTTAGTTACTTACGTAAGAAATTCTAATAAGTCATTACTATTAGAACATTGCATAAACAATACCATGTTGTAAGATAGTGGAAGCTTAGAGAATAGAAAGCCACCAGACTTTATTGTGTTAGAAATTGTGAATGGAATGTATTAATTTGGAGTTTTAGTGCAAGCTTTAACACAAGCAACCAGGTACATTCAGCTAACAAACCCCAAGTGAGATGTTATGCATATTTCGGATTCCACTACTCGATAAATGCCAAATATACTAAAACTTGGGCAAAAAAATCATTTGAAAGTTTCATAGATTTAAGTTAATGGAGAAGATTTGTAGCTAGGGTGGATGATTTTGATGGACTTTTGTTCTCTGAGCTGGATGGTTTAGTCGTGAAGCTTTCATCGTTCTTCTGAACGACATCATAAACAATGAATGCTCCACGACCAAACTATCCAGTTCAGAGAATGAAACTCCATCAATATATATTTAATTCATGTACAACAACCTTACTATCTCATAACGATTATACAGAATTGAAACGATACAATATTATTTTAATATATTATCTCATTGGACTTAATTAAGATATTTATGATGCAAGAAGTAAATAAACTAATGGGTTTATAGAGCAGTTTCAAATCTTAAAATGAGCTAATCAACTTTGGAATGTACTCTTACTCTTATTTCTAAGGTTCTATAAGGATTTGATGGAAATGTATAATGTGTAAATCAAAACTGTACTAGAACTATTCATAAATCATAACCATTTCTAAAATCAATGGAAAGTTTCCTTCATCACATGGACTGGCTTATAAGATATATATATTGATATTAATCAACATATGCTCATTAGTAACGGGTTTCAAGAGGTATTTCCTGAAGTTCTAGTGAGAAGCAATGACCAATGGGGTTCAACCGGCTCTGTTGTGAGATAGTAACTCACTGTAGACAATGGTGGATGTGTCGCTCAACTTTGTGGATTAGACATTAACATCATTGGACACCGGCTGTTTCAGTGATCTGGAGGTTAAGCGTTAGTGCGCGAGACCGTCAGGTCCTTAGTTCGAATTTCACGAGTGGGTGGGATCGTGGATACTCATCGCTAAGGAGTCCGAACAATAGGACGAGTTGGCCGTCCAGTGCTTCCAGGTTTTTCATAGTTGTCTAGCTTCAATTGACTCATGTTCTCAGCCATTGAAATTATATATATATATATATATTAGTAACTACGCAATTAATTCATCCGAATTATAAGATTTCTTTAAGACAATCTACCTTATATCTATCTAGATCACAAATTATAAAACAATAAAACGTCTATTCTCAAACGTATCACGTTAATTATCCTATTAGAAGTCAACCTAATCCAAACAATAAAAATAGTATTTCGTCAAGTTAGGTTTAAAGAAGATCAGTTTAGATTGTAGGGCTATTTTATTATTGTTTCTGAGTCCGTCTATTGGTTTATATTCATATATTACGTCTTTTCTGATGAAGCTGATAAATTAATCCAAATAGAAAACTATCTTCAATAGTCATATCTTATGACTTGGTTGTTCTCGTGATCTATCTTATTAAATAGCTATTCTTTATCTTCTTTTATTTATAATGATGATCAAACCAAAACATTTCATTAGCCTATTGTACTGAGCCATGTAAACAAGCATAGACTATATGGTTGATGTCCCCATAGTTATCTTAATCAATGTTTAGAGACTTTATATGATGACTTACAATCGTTTACAATGGTGAATGATGTACCGACTGTTTTTCTTTTGTTAGACCTTAAGTTTCTTTAATTTTCCTGAAGTTTATTTTGGTTTCACTAACTTATGTTTCCATCAATCATCTTTTCCATGCATAATCTCTTCTTTTATTAATGACCCTGCCACTACTTGTGTTCTTCTTACATCCCCTATTATGATATAATGCGGTAATTTAAAGTACTATAAACATGTCCTAGAACATATATTGAGTACGACTGATTGCCAGGCTAACTTTTGGTTGAATGAATTCATTATAAATTATTGTTACGTAAAGCCTCTGTTAGCTCATGCTTTCATATTCTCTAATACAGAGAAATAGCCTTTTTATTTAAGAATATATCCTATTGATAGAGATTCTCCCGAGGACATTCAATTCTTAACCACTACATTCAAAGAAACATGTACACATGCAAAATAGATGAATGTCATGGAATTTCATTTGTTTTAATTGTCAAGTTCCTTATTTTTCATGTTATAGAAGCCATCTTACAACCAATTTCGATTATGGCTAATTTTGGTTAAGCTCTTTTATTAACTTACTTAACAGACAATGTTATTTGAATAGTAACAATTCGCATATTTATTTGTACTGTTATGATCACTAGAAAACATGACAGACTCTAGCTAAAATGTTGATTGCTTAAGTATTACTCGATGATTTATCCTCCTCCTCATGTATGTATGCACTCAAATTATAATATTAGCTTTTGCTTTGCCTTACTGCACTCTTATACAATTTAACTATAAATTTGCCTATGTAATTGCTCGCCTATACGCTACAAATTCGCTCGATGTGCTCATAACTTTCTGATCTGAGCTATCTGCTAATAAACTGTAGTTGCCACTTCTCTTTTCTTTCTGATTTCAAACACCGTTAAGGTTTATATAATAACGGTTACGAAGATGATTGGTTAACGAATCAAAACCAGAACAATGTTTCAAGCATAAAAACCAGTATTAGCTTATAAACAAAGATATTTATAGTGACTAGAGGTGAAATCCACGATACACCCCGTGACTCGAACCCAACACCGTTCGCTTCAACCACCATTACGTTATCCACTTAACTACTAAGAATTAATAGCCAATTGCTTATGCGATGAGGTGAAGTTTATATTCAAGTAAACAAATACCAAGTGAATCCAGTAATAGCATTATTATTTGAACACAAATACTGGTACAAGGGGGCACCAGATACATATACGCCGCACAAATCTCATTTGATATGTGTGAGGGCTTTGATACTGCCCGGGTGCCCAAACCGAAGCAGGTGGTTTTCTTAGGAGGCCACACCCGAAGCCTTCGATCTAAAGGTTTGATCCACAAGGCAATGGAGCATCGTGAGGAGATGCAGTCCCATGGTAGCCGGTTACCAACGACTGGTTTATACACCATTTGTTACTTCTGGATCTCGGAGCCCATGTACACCATTAGTTAGGAATCAAGGTTTTCTAACTCCCCTAGGTGGACTCTCCATATCCTTCAACCCTGTAAAATCGCCGGACATTCGCTTTTGGTCCTCTCAATTTCGTAAACAACACCCATGATGCAAGAAGGCAGTGAGTAGGACTTTCTTAACAGAGTAGAAAAACAAATAAACAAACTTCACTAACTTCAAATACTCATTCCGATATTTCTCCGTATACTTCATTCATTACTAATAAATATTTCAATGTATAAAGAAACATATAAATAAATAATATTGATTATTGAAATGAAGAACGAAAAGAAGGTAACACATTGAAACTTGTTTTAAACAATGATCATAAACAAAATATCATTAATATATCGGCAGATCCTTACAAATAGTACCAAATCAACATCAAAGTTATTTTGATTAGTTGAATGAAAGTTTACTTGTTTGCGATGAATGTTTTGATGTTTGGTTTTCAACAAAGTATGATGATTAAATAATATGGAATTAGGAAATGTTAATTATGACTGAATACTGTTTGTAATCGCAATTACTGTAATAAATAAAGGTATATATATATATAGGGGTTTTATGAGTTATAGTTAGTATCTTATTTAATGAAGAGTTTTCTTAAGCTGAACAACATAACACAGGTTTAATTAAATAAATAAAAGAATGGGATAGTTTATAATGAATACTTATTCTTTTGGGAAATTACTAAAACTGTAAACGAAATGGTTGTAATGGGAAAGAATTTCAAGCATATATATATAATAGTTGAGTCTACGAGTCGATTGAAGCTTAATCACCATGAAAAACCTGAAAGCACTGGATGGCCAAATGGTCCTATCATGGGATTCCGCAGAAGCGTGTATCCACAATCCCGCCACGTGGAATTCGGACTCAGTACCTAACGGTCTCTCACGCGAACGCTTAACGTCCAGACCACGGAGCTGGCATTCTGGGATCGTGGCTGCCCACTGATGATGAGTCTCACAATAGGACGAGTTGGCCGTCCAGTGCTTCCAGGTTATCCATGGTGATCTAGTTTCAATTGACTCATGATCTCGACTGTAAAGTTACTAAAATCTCCACAGAACCCCTCTCTGATATGAATCAACATATGCTCACTGGTGACTAGTTTCAAGAGGTATTTCTTAGAGTTCTAGTGAGAAGCAATGAACAGTGAAGTTCAACCGGTTCTATTGTGAGATAGTAACTCACTGAAGACAGTGGTGGATGTGTCGCTCAATTTTGTCGATTAGTTGAAATTAAACATTAACAGAATTGAATGCCGGCCGGCTCAGTGATCTAATGATTAAGCGCTTGTTCGTGAGGTGAAATCGTGTATGCGCACTGCTGAGGAGTTCAAACAGTAGGACAAATTAACTGTCCAATCCTTCCAGGTTTATCGTGGTAATCTAGCTTGAATCGACTCATGATCTCAACTATTAAATTACTATAATAAGCTATGAGTTTTAATTGAGACAAAATCGATATGTTTTCAATACTTTACGATCAGGATTGAAATCATAAACTAATATGAAATTTTATATAATTATAGCCTATAATTAAATGATTAACAAATACTTGTAATTAACTAAATAACCATATACCATATTATGTAATGAAATACTTTCGACGACTAATTACTACAATCATTGAATATGGTATTTATAAATCTATCTTCTAATCAGTTAATGATAATATAGAATAAGCATCACAATTGATTGATCACTGGGTGGTGATCAATCTCATGCTTGTCTAGTCCTTATTAGTGCAGATCGAATGCTATCGATCATGTTGCAATGTGACCACCAGTCTAGGTGACTCAGTCTTACAGTCCTACAGGAGGTTAGTCACGGCTCGGATAGCTCAGTGGTAACGTCTCTGACTATGAAGCTGGGTGACACGAGATCGAATCCGCCAGGGAGCACCAGTTCCCTCAAGATTACAGGTACACCTTGCTGACGAGTGCCAAGTAGCACGAAACCCGGGTCCAGGGTTTCCTGTTGACTACCTCCAACCACCATCTAATAGAATAAGCATGTGTATATACATAGTTCAGTTCAATTCACAATACCTCATATAAACATATCTATCATAGAAATGTAATAAGAAGATATTGTAATGGACTAAAGAAACTATTCCTATACATTATACATTACTAAATCTAATAACCACAATGCAAAGAAAAATGAATAAGATAGAAGAATAGAAGAAAAAAATACTTGGAGAATAATAGAATAAAACACATTTGTCTTTATAGAACATGGGTTCAGACATAACATTCCAGTGTTCTGGTATAAAGTAAGGATATATATACACATATATATATATACAATGTAGGTTTGTTTATTGATCAATACCAGTAATTACAACCGCTATTATTTCTGTTATTACATAATTTGCTCGTTAACAATGGTAGTTTATGATAGTTTATGTAAGCGCAATTAACAATTTTTCTACAACTTGTTAACCAACCAACCAACCAACCGAATAAACAAACATTGAAATGCTACTCTTTATACTAATATGAAACGTATTATGAACAAGGATGGAGTTTATAGGGTACGTATAAAAAATTCAACTAATACAATATAAGAATGTTTAGGTTTAGATGGGTCCTCCCACCTCCCCCCTCCCCCCATCATTTATTATTTGATCACAAAACCAGAAAAATAAAGAAAAAGAAAGAAAGTATTTCTAGGTTGTTTTTCTCTTCTTTTCTTTTTTTTCAAGATTAATTAATGAATTCCGGTTAAGATACAATAAGGAATTCAAGAATGTACTTACATAACTCACTTGTATACATGTTTAATAATGACTTACTTATACAATTTATGGTATTGTACAGCTTTTATATATGTTCTATATCGTGTAAAGTATACATTGTATAATGAATAGTTAGATTCTTGTTGTTTAATAAGTAAGTAATTGAATTATTTGTGTGTCTATTTCTGATCTTTTATATCAGGGATTAAACAGGAAAATAGCAGTCATTAAACTAAATAACTGATTTATATATATATTTGAAACTATAATAGATACTATAAGCAAAGATGGATAGTGGCTAGCCGTGGAATCCAGGATGCGTGTTTCGTCCTGTTTGGGACTCGTCAGCTGGATGTACCTGCATCTCAGAGTTGATGTTCACTCTGGTACTCGAACTCAGTACCGTATGCTTCAAACGCTATTACGTAATCCACTTAGCTACTGAGTCCTGATAGCCACTTGCTTATGCAATGGGATGAAGCTTAATTCACTTGGTATTGTTTTACTTGAATCTTCCCATTGATGTTTTTGGACTGATCAATTTCAAGCAAGTGGCTATCAGGACTCAGTAGCTAAGTGGATAACGCGATGGCGTTCGAGTCCCATAGTGAACATCAACTCTGAGATGCAGGTACATACAGCTGACCAGTCCCAAACAGAACGAAACACGCGTCCTGGATTCCATGGCTAGCCACTATCCATCTTTGCTTATAATGCTTGTGAATTCAGGCAATATCGAGGCATACGCACAGTATGCACATATGCCAATAAGAGACTGATCAATTGCAGTGTTAAACATCAAGTAAAACAATAACAGGTGGATTATAATAGATACAGTTCTTGTATAAATTGATGTATCTTTCTGTCACTAGATACTTAATTATGTCGAACGTAACGTAGACAGAGTTAGTTACATAGAATATTTCATAAAGGTTTCTTCTTGAATGTCTGATAGAAAAATTGGATGAAATATATGAGAATAAATATGCACCAGTCGAATCATACTTGATGAAGAAGATTTTGAGGATGTAGAAATATTTACATATGTGGGCGGCATCATTGATGAGCATGGTAGATCTGATGCAGACGTGAAGCCACGGATCGGCAAAGCAAGAGTAGCATATATACAACTGAAGAACATCTAGAACTCAAAACAACTATCAGCCAACACTAAGGTCAGAATTTTCAATACAAATGTCAAGATAGTTCTACTGTATAGGGCGGATACTTTGACAACTAAGAAAGCTATCATCCAGAAGATACAAGTGATTATTAACAGTTGTCTATGCAAAATACTTCAGATCCGATGACCAAACTGTATTAGCAACAACCTGCTGTGTGAGAGAACAAATCAGATTCCGGTGGAGGAAGAAATCAGGAAGAAGTGCTGGAAGTGGATAGGACACACATCGCGGAAAGCACCTAGCTGTCTAATAAGTCAAGTCATCACTTAGAATTCTTAAGGTCAAAGGATAAGAGGACGACAAAAGAATACATTACGTCAAGAAATGGAGACAAACATGAGAAGAATGAACAAAAATTGGATAGAAGTATAAAGGAAGGCTGATGACACAGCTGATTAGAGATCGCTGGTTGGCACCCTATGCTAGATTTGGGGGTAACAGACCTTAGTAAGTAAGTAAGTAAAAGTGGGTGTACATATGCATTTATTAATCACAGAATGAAATTAGCGTGACACATAGTATTTTCTATAGCACTCTAAATGAAGATTTTGTTCATTCTTACGAAAGAGAAAGTTAAGGAGTGATGAAAAAAGATAACAACAATGTATCTGATTCATATATACACTGCTCACTAACATTGAATGCTGATACATCTTATCCATCTTATATTACAGTAATCTACTTAAATATCTATCCCTTTTGAAGTGAAAGGTACTGGGTTCGAGTCCCAGAGTGAACATCAAGCCTGAGTCTTGGGTATATCCAGCTGACAAGTCCCAAATAGGACAAAACGCTCATCAAACTGGATTCCACTGCTAGCCACTATTCATCTTTGCTTATAATAATTGTGAATTAAGGCAATATCGAGGCAATACACACAATGTGCACATATTTCAATAACTGACTGGTCAATTGCAGTGCTAAACATCAATGGGAAGATTCAAGGAAACGATACTAAGTGAATTTGAATATTAGTAATCCTACAATACAGAAAAGGATAGATAATATTACGGACTGATCATAGTTACATATCTTTTTAAAACTGGAATCCATTGGAAAGCCAATTTTATTCTATTATGGAACTCCTAAACAATGAACATTTAAGAACGAATCGCAAATTGAACCCAAGATCTTTAGATCTTGCACAATAGTATTCATTTGAATAATTTCTATAGATACGTTTTAGAGTTAGTGAGAAATCATGACCAATGAAGTTCAATCATGTCATGTATGAGACAGTTACCTACATATGAGATTGGATGTTTAGTTTACATTATTAAAAATTGATTGAAACTAGATATATTAATCGTACGACCACTATCAAGAAGATACAAGTATATATAAATAGTTGTCTACGCAAGATACTCAACATACATTGGCCGGATATCATCATCAGCAGCCTAGTGTGAAAGAGAACAAACCATCTTCCACCTGAAGAGAAAATTAAGACAAGATGTTCAAGGTGAATAAAGCAATCGTACAATCATCAAACTGCATCACGAAGCAAACGCTAACTTGGAATCCTGAAGAGAAAGACCAAAGAACACATTATATTGGCAAATAGAAACAACCGGTAAGGATTGCCTAGGACAAGGTTAGATGGCGAGTGTTGATGGGTGTCCTATACTCCTCCACGACGAGTAACAAGTGTAAGATATATTATTCATTGAATACCAACTCAATAATCTAAATGTTATATTCAAACCATTAGACCCATAGATCTCATGTTCACTATTTATAAAGCTTATCAATCTCTACTAAAATCCCCCCCTATCATAATTAAAATACAGAATATTCTCTTTTCATAACAAATTATATTTTAAATAAAACTATTATAAATTAACAACAATTTGACTAATTAATCACTGTAACAGATATTACAATTTATAGGTAACATTTAATGTTTAACATAGATGGGTGGTCACTATTCAATTATATTATTTTAATCTTTATTTTTTATTTTTTTTTGTTGAAAGAGGGAGAGGGGGTGAGGAGGAGAGGGGGGAAACTGTAATTCTTCTATCTTTTGAGATAAATATTTTGATGTTATATAATTAATTAATTAATTATTTTTATTCTGTTGCTAAGTTATCAAAAATATTAAATGTTGTAAGGATTGTTTACGATTTAATTTTAAACAAAAGTAGGCTAGACTAATTTTAACTTTTTAAAAAAAACATATATCAATAGTTGTAATCATGTGCCAATTGAAACTAGACCATCATGAAAAACCTGGAAGCACTGGACGACTGTTTCGTTCTGTTGTGAGACCCCTCAGCAGTACATATCCATGATCCTGCTCGCGGGATTCGAACACAGGACCTATCAGTCTTGCGCCTGAGTATTCAATCATTAAGTCACTAAGACGGCATCAAACAGTGTTAATATCTTTATATGTGAAAATTATATTTGAAATATTCTCAGCGATTGAAATTTAACTAATTCCAACGTTTCGTCCAGCTAACTTGTCTGGACTTCTTCAGGGTAATAATCAAAATCAAAATTATCAAAGATATATATATAGCTTTTAACAATCAGGATTATACTGTGTTAAACCAATCATATTTGGGTGTTGATTTTTTGTAAAATAGGATAAAATGAGTCAGTTGACTACAAATCATGTGATGAATTCAACTACATAGAAATACTTAACTGAGTAACAAATCGTATGTGTGTGAGTGTGTATGTATGTATGTATGTGTGAGAGATTGATATGAAGGAATAAATAAAGTTCAAGTTCAAGGATGAAAAACTTGATAATGAAAGATCGATGTGCATGTCAAAACATAAATTGTATTGTTTAGAAACTCATTCAGTTCTTTCAATAATAATAACGATGCATGTGATATTAAAAACAGATTTAAACAAGAGATAGGTTCCAAATTTACTTGTCAAACGGAATTTCCCAGGTAGTTGCCATTTGAATACCATCTTTTCGGTTCAGGCTGTTCTTGTTCGCCCATATATGCAGAGCTTCTGCTGTCAATCTTTCTTTATGGGTGTTAAAACCTTTCTGAAGTATTTTGGTCCCTTCAAAATTAATCTTGTGTCCTGTTTCTAACGCATGTAACGCTATCGCTGACTTATTTTCAAGTTTCTTTAAATCTACCGAGGATTTTGGAACATTTTTCAAGCATTGTTTGTGTTCCTTCAATCTTACATTTAATTGCCTGGATGTTTCTCCAACATAGGTAGCATTACAGTCATGACAGTGAATCTCATACACAATGTTCTGTTGTTCTTCCTTTGCTAACTTGTCCTTAACTTTCACTAATGTCGATTTTAATGTGTTATTTGCTCTAAAATACACTCTTATATCATGTTTGTTTAGAATCCGTTTGATTTCTTCTGATGTTTCACTCCGGTAAGGTATGACTACGGTGTACTTCCATTCTTTCCGTATACTTTCTAGTTTAGTTTTTCTTTCATTTTTAATAATCTTTTTTAAAAACCTTTTTGGGTAGTTGTTATCCCTAAGAGTAGAAAATACTTTATTTAATTCGGTTCGTTGGTCTTCCTTGTCTGTAACAATCTTAGTACTTCTGTTCATTAGATTTTTTACCACATTAATTTTCGTGCTCTGTGAATGGGCTGAATTAAAATCCAAGTATCTCTCGGAATGCGTTGGTTTTCTGTAAACATTTATTTTTAACTTCTTATTATTGTGTCGACGTTCAACCAGACAATCTAGAAATGCTAGTTTGTGGTCAACTGATTCTAATTCCTTAGTAAGTTTAATGTTTTCAGAAATGCTGTTTGCATTGTTAAATAGTTCTTCCATACCATCCCGTTTATTGATAATAAAAATGTCGTCTACATACCGTAACCATAACTTTGGTGGACATAAACTCTTTGTGTTAATATCTAACTTACACCAATCCACAAAATTGCACCATCATACACCATTGTGTTTAGTGAGCTGATATCTCAAAACAGACCTAGTTGAACTCTACTGGTCACGGCTTCTCACTAGAACTCCAAGAAATGTCTCTTGAAGTCAATCACTAGTGAGGAGTCGCATACTAGAACGAAACAGCCATCCAATGCTTTCAGGTTTTTCACGGTGATCTAGCTTTAATTGACTCATGCTTTCAATTATTGAAATTACTTAAATCTCCACAAAACCCCTTCTAAAAAAATATATGTAAGTCTCAAATAAATCCAATTATGAGATATGTTTTTTATGTTTAATATATTTCTATGCTTATAAATGAATGATTCAATTTATTAGAGTACTTTTACGATTAAATATTCTGTTAAAGCGGTTTTTGAGGGTATACTCACCAGTGACTGGTTTCAAGAGGTATTTCTTAGAGTTCTAGTGAGAAGCAATGACCAGTGGACTTCAACGGGTTCTGTTGTGAGATAGTAACTCACTGAAGACAATGGTAGATGTGTCGCTCAATTTTGTGGATTAGTCTAAGTTAGACATTAACACCGTTGAATGCAGACCGGCTCAGTGGTCTAGAGCGCGAGATTGATTGTTGCTGAGTTCAAATCTTGCGAGCTGGGACCGTGGATGCACACTTTTGGTGAGTCGTATAATAGGATGCCTTAGTCATTTAGTGCCTCCATGGTAGTCTAGCTTCAATTGACTCATGATTTCAACTATTAAAATTACTATATTATTCACAAAACCCCTCTCTGATTATAATCTTTGAGTCAGTTTTCCGAACATTCATCGAAAAGAAAGAAAACCTATTTGTTTAATAATTAAGTATATTGACAGTCAATGATTATCACCTCCACTGAGGATCTTAGATAAAAGAATACTGTTCATTTGAAAACTTCTCAAATTAATCATTCATTTAACATTACCAGAGTTATTATTTCGGATCTCCCTCCCCTTCCAGCCAAACAAGTTGGTGAAGCCTATTAGGCCTTTCTTGAGAGGAACAGGCCACATCGAAGCACGGCACAACTACGGGGCTAGAATAGTTGTTTCTGCAATCCTTTGGAGTTTGCCCAATGACGAGCAACTCCATATGATACATGCACCACTTTCGAAAACTTTTTGTTGTTTTCCATTCCAAATGTAATTGTGCTATGTTTCTTTATGGATTTCGTAATCGATTGGTGGGTATCGGTAAGAGTGAGTGATTAGCCCGATCTCCAACACCCGGGTTACCGCCCAAGTTAGTTCATGAGTCATTCGTCCCACTATCCAGGATGTATGACGCGGACGTGTGAGTCAGATTTTGCCTCCCAGTTACTTTGGGCCTATGAAACATTATTCCTGAAAGTTTTGTTCAAAAAAGAAATAGAATTCATGAGTAAAATTTCTTTTGTACGAAAATGAGTTTGTAAGATCCAACGATACCCTCCATCCTCCCCATTGGAAAAAAATTAGTTACACATTCCCGAAATTCTTCTATATAAATTTACTATTGATTTACACGACTTAGTATACATATTGTATGGTATTTAAAAAACAAACAAAAGATAGAATTCATGCGCATAAAAGCTTACAACTAATGATGGAGAAGATTTATAGTTTAGGTGAATGATTTTGATGAAGTGTTATTCTTTGAACTGGGTGGTTTGGCCATGAAACTTTCAACCTTCTTCTGAACGACATCATCAGCACAAACTTTAAGTAGAAGTGAACTGTTCGAATTTCTTCATGTATGGTTCACAGTTTGTCCTATAAATCTCAATGTTGATTGTTTAAAGTCAACAAGAACCAATCAACATTGATATCTATAGAACAAACTGTGAACCATACATGAAGAAATTCGAACACTTCACTTCTTACCTTAAGTTTATGTTGATGATATCGCTCGAAAGAATGATAAAAGCTTCACGACCAAACTATTCAGTTCAAAGAACAAAGCTTATAACTAGTTCTATGCCATACAATTGAAACAGACACACACATACATACATACACACATCTATACATCCAAAATTGTGGTAGACAATGTTTATTTTTGTAAGCTTCAATGAATTTTAAACAATAAACCAATTAACATGCCAATTATTTTTGAGTGTTTCCATGTTAACAAGCATTTTAAAATGATCATTCACTCCTTATTGTTTAATAGAATCAATAAGGTAATTGTTCATGTGCAATCAAACGTGTAAAGGATTTATAGTTTCTGTAATACAATAGAAAAATTGACAAGGATAAATTCTGTAAAGGGTTTTCTAGAGATAATCTAATATGAACAGATTCATAAATCACAAACTGATTCGAGTTAGATCGTTAGCAATGAAAAAACATGAGAGTATTGAATGTAGACGACCTATACTGGAAAGAAAAGGTTGTAGTGTCTGTTATTGTGTTAAGCCCATATACCTTATTCTAGCATTCGGACAGTCCATTCCATTCATTCTACTTGAGTCATATTTTGACCTTGTCAAGTATTCGCTTATCAATCTTGACTGTTTTTATATGAGCGCGTAAGTGTGTGTACACTTCCTATCCCAATACTCATCACATGTCTGTAACTTTTGTGTAACTATGATTATTGATTAACGCTTGGTTAAAGAGGAGTTGACTTACCAGCCATCTCCACTGCTCATCGTTTCTCTCCTCTCCATTCCATTCGCTTTATATACAAAATATGTGTATTTAAAGTCCATTCTCATTATTTGACTTATTTAATTCCGTTATTGACTAACGTGATTTAAGTCGATGAATATATACGAGGATAGGCGATAACAAACATTCATACGATCTAATTGGAGTCAGATTAACGGGCCACTAAAGTGGAGAGCTTTTTAGAAAACATCGTTCGATCTAAATGACGATTAAATAACGGGCCTCCACAAAACGGTGCTCCAGTGTTTCCATTTCGATAGTGACTTAACTAAGATCGATTTGTGATTAGATCGTGATTGAAGGTAATCAACAAGATCTCAAAATCGATGAGAATCAAAAATTGTTTAGAAATTTTGACTAAGCAACCAATTATGATGTATGTGTTCAAAGTACTATTGGTTAAGCAATGACCTATAGAAGAAATTTTTTTAGATTTTAATCGTTGAAAAATTCCAATTATTATCAAGAAGACAATTATATGAACGAAGAATATTCATTTCAATGAAGTTCTCATCAGATACTCTACAATTATCTCATATCCAAATTAATCATTCATAAAACTGGCTAGATTTAAGGCAGAGTACATCATTTAAAATTGTAATAGGTGAATTAAGGATTGTTGTTTGTTATATAAAATCAAATCAAATCGTTAATGTTAGGGGTGACCAATAGAAAATTCCAGTAGTTGAGATCATAATTCAGTTGAAGCTAGACAACCACGGAAAATTTAGAAGCACTGGACGGCCATTTCCTTCTATTGTGGAACTTCTCAGAAGTGCGGATCCATGATCCCGCCTAGCGAGATTCGAACCCAGCACCTATCAGTCTCGCACGTGAACAATAAGCCACGAGACCACTGAGACGACCGGCATCCAACAGTGGTAATGTCTAACTTCAACTAATCCGCGAAATTGGGCAACACATCCACCATTATCATCAGTGAGTTACTATCTCACAACTGAGGGGTCGTGGGTGCGCACTGCTGAGGAATCGCACAATAGGACTAAACAGCCGTCTAGTACATTCAGGTTTTCCATAGTTGTTTAGCTTCAACTGACTCATGATCTCAATTACTGAAATCACTACAATCTCCACAATACCCCTTCTGGTAGTAAAATGAAGTTGTTAACTTGAATCACGGGGTGACGTAATTCATATTATTCTACGTAATTTCTAATTTGTAATTGCATCATTCTCTCTCTCTCTTTCACCTCATGTTGACCATATTTATTCTGATCATTGTTTATCTCACAATTTCATTTCACTTATAAACTGATTCAAGTTAACAACTTCATATTGGTCAGCCCCCAAAATTAACAATTCAATTTGATTTTATATGACAGACAACAATCGTTGATTCACTCTGCCTTAAATCTGATCAATTTTATGGATTATTAATTTGGATATGAGATCATTGTAGAGTATCTGATGAATTTTTAGATTCATATATGAGATTTACTTTCTGTGAACAGCTATTCTGATTATTTTGTTAGTTTTCATCATAGAATGACATCATTTATAGTATCAATAACGATCAGGCAGTGTGAGACAGACACTTTTTTATGATATCGAAAGTTTCAACAGTGTACTTTCATAGTTTCACCATGTAACGGATCCAGTTTGATTGATCAAACACTAAGATAAAGTTTTCTTCACATCGCATACATTAAATACATTTCATTCCGATGTAAAAAGAGATTATTTATTTTTCGACTAGATTTGACCTCACAGGTCAAGTCCTCAAGATCAAAGAAGAACAGGAAGACCAAAGAACACATAACTTTGAGAAATGGAGATATCCATCAGAAGAATGAACACCAATGAAATAGAACTAGAAAGGAAGACCCATGACATAATGGGTTGGAGAATTTTTGATTGATATGATGAACCGATTATTATTAGACTACCATTGAATACCTGGAATCAATGGACGACGATTTCGTTCCGTTATGAAACTCTCTAACAGTGTTCATCCATGATCCCGTCTCGCAAGATTCGAACCCATCACTATTATATCTTCAGTATAATATATAGAGTATCTAAGTATTCCTAACAGGGCAAATCATTTCGTTATTCTTATTCACTGTTTCTATTCCGTTAGTCCAATACTTTTTTATATTATTCATAGAAAAAATCAATAATCAAATAGTTTCTTCAATAATTTATGGCATTCCTCGATTCCAAGAAAATCACCATTTTTTTTCTTCTTCTAGATAATGACAGTATTATAGACTAATCATAATTTATTTCTCTATTGTTTTGTTTCTTCTTCTCCTTCTCCTTCTCCTCCTTCTCCCTCTCTTCTTCTTCTTCTCCTTCTTCTTCTTCTTCTTCTTCTTCTTCTTCTTCTTCCCTGAACTGATAGAATCTTTAATCTCTCAAATTATTATTCATATTAAACTCAAATTAAATGAAAATCGACAAATTACAGTAGTCCGTAAATAAATCATATAGAAGAGTAATACAAAGAATTTGCTACATTCGTTTATAATAACTTCAATTATAGAAGATTTAAGAAAGGATCATTTGTTTATCATTATGTGAATTGATCTAAATCATTTACAAAGTTTTACACTATTTAAAGATAATTAAAACTTAATCGTTGAATTGATGAGTTATTTAAAGTTAAATGAACATGGAAAACATAGAAGCATTGAATGGTTGTTTCGTCTTAGTATGGGACTCCTTAGCAATGTACATCCACGAGTTCTAGTGAGAAGCTGTGACCAGTGATGTCCGACTGGGTTTGTTGTAAGAGAGTAACTCACTGAAAACAAAATTAGACGGTGGATCAATTTTGTGAATTATTTCAAGTTAGACATTAACAACGTTCAATCCCGGCTAGCTCAGTGGTCTAGAGGTTCGAATCCTGTAAGGCACGATCGTGGATGTACACCACTGAACATTCACATACTAGAATAAAACGACCGTCTAGTGCTTCCATATTTTCCATGGTGATCTGGCTTCAATTAAATTAGAAATTCAACCATTAAATTACTATTAGTATAGAGTTGTGGAGATCATTATTTTTTCATTAAGATCATGAAGCGTTTGATGTTGGAACACCATTGAAAACGTGAAATCACTGAACAGATTTTTCGTCGTAGTATGGGACACTCGGAAGTGGGCATCGACGATCCCGCTGGTGGGATTCTAACCCAAAACATTTGGTCTCGCGTGCAAACGATTATCCTGTAGATCACTGAGCCGGACGGCATCGAACGGTGTTGATATCTTTGGCAAATAATCAAAACCTTATGCAGTGAATCTAATCTGAAATGGATCATATAATTAATAATTTGATTGTTGTTGAAAAATTGGAGATGCTGACCTTCGAATATTGCTGAAAGCTATTAAATGGGTTGAATTTCGTAGATCTGACAAAGTTTAACGTTGTAGCTGCACATCATTGAACCGCAAATTCGTAAAGAAAACCCAGTTATACCAGATCACGAGTTTTGGTTCTTTCCTTAGTTCATACCAATATGAATGACAAATTAACCAAGTCTATATTATTTTAATGGTTGAGATCATGAATCAATTGAAGTTAGACAGCCATGGAAAACCTGGAAGCACTGGACGGCCAACTCGTCCTACTGTGAGCATCCACGATCCCGCCTCACGAAATTCGAACACAGCACCTATCAGTCTTGCGCGCGAACGCTTAACATCTAAAGCAATGAACCCGTCGGCATCCAACGGTGTTAATGTTTGACTACAACCAAAAGATCTGATTATTTTTCAAACGTTGTATTATTTTTAAAAGTATAGGCAGAGACTAGTTGTACAAGATGAACAACTTTTCTATCGCCTCCCCCCCATCTTTAATTTGCTCACTTAATAAAACATCGATCTCATTTAATACTCCAAAAATCGAATCATTAAATTACCGTTAAATATAATGCCCGACTATTTATTTTGTTCGTTTTATTCAATACACATGGGAATTCTATCTCAATAATTGATTTCTTTGTTTCTATTTTGTACCCTAATTTAATATAAAAAAAAACAAGTAGATTGTTTAAGAAGAAAATACATTAAGGTAGATTGTTTAGATGAGAGATTTAGCTACTATTGGGTAGTTAGATGTAGTCCATAGAAAATGATTGATCAAAGTTTTATGTCGTATGATGCTCCGTAATAAAGAATACGTGTAATATTGAGAGAATTGATGCTTGCTGATGAAGTCGGACTAGGGATCAGGCAGATTCACAGACTGGAATGATACTGGAAATCTACTCATGATTTGATTGACCAAGGTTGAGGGTTTTCTGTCGATTAGCTCCAGTTATCTAACACCTTAAAACACAGAACAATCGATAAAGGATCACTTAGACTTGTGATGTCACAATGGTTTAGAATAGAATTTGATCAATAATAACAGACTAAACAAGCATGACATCGATTACTAATCAATTGAAGAAATCAACCTTTATGGTTTCATCGGCAAATAGTTAGTAATAAAGTCATCTAAAAATATGTGTTAGAACTTAGAATAAAACATAAATAAACTTGACATGATTTGGAATTTACAGCTAAACCACCATTGAAAATCTGGAAGTAATGGATAGACGTTTCGTCTTAGTATTGCACTCATCGCCATTAAGCATTCACAACATTAATACCATTGGTTGCCCGTTTAGTCGTCTACAGGTTAAGAAATTAAACATGACACTGAAGTTCCTGGATTCTAGTCCCGTTGAGGAGTTCTATACTAGAACGAAACAACAGTTCAATGCTTCCAAAATTTGAATGGTGATCTAGCTCAGATCAACTCATGATTTTCACTGTCACAATTATTAAGAACCAGGTAACAACTTTAACTTATTGTTTTGTATTAGTTTGAGACTATTATGAATTGTGTGCGATAAAAGCCAAAAGGTGATGTATAAGGTTGTCTAATTAATGATAGAATAATTCTAAGAATCTTCCTTGTCATCATCACCTACAAATAACAGAACTAAGATGACATTCAGTATATAATTAGTGTTTCCATTTTACGAATATAATTCACATGTCAAAGAATAAACCTTTCTGAATACGGTTTATACAACGAATTCTGTGAAAACAATCTACTTATTCCATTCATAGTGAGGAATGAATCATGGGTAAACTTTGTGTTATATCCCGATAAGAATAATGAATGAGAATTTTTGGGATCCATTTATGGACCAATTTTTATTGTGTAATTGTCATGTAACCAAACTATTCATATTCATATTACTCTTATTATAAACTTGATTTTGACTTATGAACTACAATTATACGATTTACCATTCTTGAATTATTCCCTGTCTATTAATTACTACCTCCCTCATTCACAGCCAAATTTGGCCAAATCTTATAAAAATGTTGTTTCATATTTGATGGTACGGTGTGGTCGGTTTGATTGGTATATAAACTGAGTATGTTTGAAATATAAGCAGTCATATTGCAGAGGCTGAGATTGATGTTCTAGACTCAACTGGCTGGGCTAGGCGGAAAGCAGGACCAATCAGGACTCTAGGCTGCTCGCATGTGTTTTAGGCATCACTGGTTCGGTCGATAGTTCGCTGCTCTCTGATTGGCAGTATTGTTGCGTTATACAATAAACAGGGCACACAGGTTCACAAGTTATAACACTTTGTCATATCAATGTTAGTTTGTTTCAAATCATAATCTATAGCTTTGCATCATTGAATATCTTTTTTTTGATAATAAATTCCCGTTGTTCTGTATGATTTGTCACCTTGAACTTAAGGCATTGAGTGAAGAAATTTAATGATCCCTGTTATTGTGTGTAGCGTAATTCAGTTATTGATACAGCAACGGATAACTGACATGAATTACAATAGTGGTCACTTTATCTCATTATCTTTCTTAGAATATATCTAGTTGCATGACGAAAATATTTAAAGCGTTTAATTATAATTAGAGATGAATTTTTATAAATGGAACTAATCCGTGTCAGGTGGAGACAGGTATCTACCTCAGTACAATGAAAAATGGTTACGAAATTTCGTTGACTGGTTGATGTTAGATACCAACACCGTTCGATGCCGTCTAGCTCAGTGATCTATAAGTTAATCGTTCTCACGCGAGACCAAGTGTTTTGGGTTAGAAATCCGCCAGCGAGATCGTCGATGCCCACTTCCGAGTTGTCCCATACTACGACGAAAAGGCTGTCTAGTAATTTCACGTTTTCAATGGTGTTCCAACATCAAACGCTTCATGATCTTAATAAAAAAATAATGATCTCCACAACTCTATACTAATAGTAATTTAATGGTTGAATTTCTAAGTCAATTAAAGCCAGATCACCATGGAAAACATGGGAGCACTAGACGGTCGTTTTATTCTAGTATGTGAATGTTCAGTGGTGTACATCCACGATCCTGCCTTACAGGATTAGAACCTTTATACCACTGAGCTAGCTGGCATTGAACGTCGTTAATGTCTAACTTGAAATAATCCACAAAATTGATCCACCGTCCATCATTTTCTTCAGTGAGCTACTCTCTTTTTTTTAGAATATATCTATTTGTATGACGAAAATACATGAAATAATTTTAATTATAATCATAGATAGATTTTGTGAATATCATAGTAATTTAACGGTTGATGTCATGAATCAATTAAACCTAGAACCCTGTAGAAAGAACTCGATGGCCATTTCATACTAATGTACGACACTTCAGTAATGAGGATTCACGATCTTGTCCCATGAGATTTGTAACCAGAAACTCTTTATCTCATGCACAAACGCTTAACATTCAATATCATTAAGCTGATATCCAACTGTATTCATGTTTAACCTTAATCAATCATTGTATAACAGTGATTTGCCTACTTTCTTTTCTTAATACCTATTTGTTTATATTAGCAACATCATTTTGAATTATGTTTATCTATTTAAAATATAAAAAATTTATCAACTGATTAGTCACTATCAGTTCGTTTCCTAATAATAAACATTAAATCTCTGGGTTACCTTCTTTGTTGTTGGTTCTATTATTAAATGAAGCGATATTGTAATAAAAAAGAAAAAGAAAGAAAAGAAAACAAACAAATATTCATTGAAAGAAAAAAAAATCAATTTTGTTCACCAGGACATATTTTGTATACTTATATGAATTTTAACTTCGCCTGTAGCTCTTCTAGAGTTACTGCCAGTTCCAAGCCCGGGTAAAGGAGGAGGGTTGAACATGGGGTTAGCGACTCCATCCCGTAAAAAACTAACTTGGTAAAAAAACGCCAACCAGAAAAAATAATTCAGATCATTTAAAATCTGCTCTAGGAGTTAAAAGGTCTTCATTTAGAAGAACTATGACGCCTTATGGTGAAAGTCGAGTTCCTTCGGAAACCACAAGGCCGATTCCCTTTCTAACAACCAAAGCAACAATTTTTATAGGTTCATGGAACGTTCGAACAATGTGGGAGACCGGAAAGATCAGTATATGAATTTTGAAATATTCATTCATTAATCAAACAATTGAATGAAAACCTTACTTACTTACTGTAGTTACTCCTAATGGAGAATAGGTCGTCGACCAACATTCTCCAACCTACTCTATCGTAAGCATTTCTTCTTAGTTCTTTCCATATATTAATATCCGGTAAATAATCAATAAACTTGTGAATATAGATAACAGAGACAATTATATTTCACTGCGAATGGTTGTAAGTACAATAGTCAAATTACTTCATTCAATGGAATTATTCAAACATTCATCACAAATACAAAGTTCTTTAAGAGTATTTGTTATCTAACCTTATTACATTTGGTTGTTTGTATTCATGAAATTTTCTCTGTAGAATATTGTTTTTATCGCGCATGCACGAAAGTGATAGATTCTCAATTCGAATGTCGTGGGTCGGGATTGTGGATGCGTACTGTGGAAGAATCCCATACTAGAATGAAACGGTTGTCCAATACTCCCATGTTTTCCATGATGCTCTATCTCATGAATTCATGGATCCATAAAACCTCTAATCCAATTAATATCTTTAACAAATATTATCTATCCTGTCAATCAATAATCTATACAATGAAAAAGAAAACATTATTGAATAATTGGATGGCGGTTAAGCGGTTTAGTGGTTAAGCGATCGTGCGCGAGGTTGATAGATTCTCGATTCGAATCTCGTGGGGTGAGATCGTGGATGAGCACTGATGAGGAGTCCCGTGCTATGACGATTTGGCGGTCCAGTGCTTCCAAGTCTTGTATAGTGATCTAGTTTCATATGACTCATAATCTCAACCATTGAAATGACTGTAATATCCACATAAAACCCTTCCGATATTGAATAATTCATATTTTTAATGTATAATATTAAATGACAGAAATTATTATTACTACGTAATAAAGGTTAGTTATTAGGGAAAACACGACATACAATGGACAGCTCAGAATCAATTAGACGATTTGGACTTCGCAGATGACCTAGCCCTCGTATCCAATACACACGAACAAATGCAGATAAAGACAGCCAATGCAGCAGCAGTCTCTGCATCAGTCAGCCTTAACACACACAAGGAGAAAACCAAGGTCCTCAAATTCAAAACGGAAAACAACAGTCCAATCGCTCTTGACGGCGAAACTTTGGAAGGTGTAGAATCGTTCACATACCTGGAAAGCATCGTCGATGAACAAGCAGGTTCAGATGCAAACGTAAAGTCGAGGATTGGCAAAGCAAAAGCCGCATTCCTATAATTGAAGAACATATGGAACTCAAAACAACTTTCAACCAATATCAATGTCACAATCTTCAATATGAACGTCAAGGTAGTTCTACTGTACGAAGCTGAAACTTGCAGAACTACTACAACCATCATCAAGAAGGCACAAGTATTTATAAATAGTTGTGTACACAAGATACTCAACATCCATTTGCAGGATACCATCAGCAACAGCCTTCTGTGGGAGAGAACAAAACAGCTTCCAGATGAAGAAGAAATCAGTAAATGACGATGGAAATGGATACATTTCGGAAATCATCAAACTACATCACGGGGCAAGCCCTGACTTGTAATCCTGAAATGAAGCGGAAACGAGGAAGTCCAAAGAACACATTACGTCGAGAAATAGAAGCAGATATGAAAATGATGAATAACAACTGGAAAGAGCTGGATAGGAATGTCCAGGACAGGGTTGGATGGAGAATGCTGGCGAGCGGCCTATGCTCCATCACAAGGAGTAACAGGAGTAAGTAAGTAAGTAAGTAAGTAAGTAAGTAAGTAAGTAAGTAAGTAAGTAAGTAAGTAAGTAAGTAAGTAAGTAAGTAAGTAAGTAAGTAAGTAAGTAAGTAAGTAAGTAAGTAAGTAAGTAAGTAAGTAAGTAAGTAAGTAAGTAAGTAAGTAAGTAAGTAAGTAAGTAAGTAAGTAAGTAAGTAAGTAAGTAAGTAAGTAAGTAAGTAAGTAAGTAAGTAAGTAAGTAAGTAAGTAAGTAAGTAAGTAAGTAAGTAAGTAAGTAAGTAAGTAAGTAAGTAAGTAAGTAAGTAAGTAAGTAAGTAAGTAAGTAAGTAAGTAAGTAAGTAAGTAAGTAAGTAAGTAAGTAAGTAAGTAAGTAAGTAAGTAAGTAAGTAAGTAAGTAAGTAAGTAAGTAAGTAAGTAAGTAAGTAAGTAAGTAAGTAAGTAAGTAAGTAAGTAAGTAAGTAAGTAAGTAAGTAAGTAAGTAAGTAAGTAAGTAAGTAAGTAAGTAAGTAAGTAAGTAAGTAAGTAAGTAAGTAAGTAAGTAAGTAAGTAAGTAAGTAAGTAAGTAAGTAAGTAAGTAAGTAAGTAAGTAAGTAAGTAAGTAAGTAAGTAAGTAAGTAAGTAAGTAAGTAAGTAAGTAAGTAAGTAAGTAAGTAAGTAAGTAAGTAAGTAAGTAAGTAAGTAAGTAAGTAAGTAAGTAAGTAAGTAAGTAAGTAAGTAAGTAAGTAAGTAAGTAAGTAAGTAAGTAAGTAAGTAAGTAAGTAAGTAAGTAAGTAAGTAAGTAAGTAAGTAAGTAAGTAAGTAAGTAAGTAAGTAAGTAAGTAAGTAAGTAAGTAAGTAAGTAAGTAAGTAAGTAAGTAAGTAAGTAAGTAAGTAAGTAAGTAAGTAAGTAAGTAAGTAAGTAAGTAAGTAAGTAAGTAAGTAAGTAAGTAAGTAAGTAAGTAAGTAAGTAAGTAAGTAAGTAAGTAAGTAAGTAAGTAAGTAAGTAAGTAAGTAAGTAAGTAAGTAAGTAAGTAAGTAAGTAAGTAAGTAAGTAAGTAAGTAAGTAAGTAAGTAAGTAAGTAAGTAAGTAAGTAAGTAAGTAAGTAAGTAAGTAAGTAAGTAAGTAAGTAAGTAAGTAAGTAAGTAAGTAAGTAAGTAAGTAAGTAAGTAAGTAAGTAAGTAAGTAAGTAAGTAAGTAAGTAAGTAAGTAAGTAAGTAAGTAAGTAAGTAAGTAAGTAAGTAAGTAAGTAAGTAAGTAAGTAAGTAAGTAAGTAAGTAAGTAAGTAAGTAAGTAAGTAAGTAAGTAAGTAAGTAAGTAAGTAAGTAAGTAAGTAAGTAAGTAAGTAAGTAAGTAAGTAAGTAAGTAAGTAAGTAAGTAAGTAAGTAAGTAAGTAAGTAAGTAAGTAAGTAAGTAAGTAAGTAAGTAAGTAAGTAAGTAAGTAAGTAAGTAAGTAAGTAAGTAAGTAAGTAAGTAAGTAAGTAAGTAAGTAAGTAAGTAAGTAAGTAAGTAAGTAAGTAAGTAAGTAAGTAAGTAAGTGTGTAAAGGTTAGTTATTAATAATGTATTGAAATGATAATACAAGATGAAATTCTTCTTATCACAACTATAACTAAAATCTATAGCAAATATCTGATAATTATGAGTTGCATTCATTAGTTTCGTTATAGGTAGCAACTACCAAAAAAAACAGAAACAAAATCAATGTGAAATTATTCTATTTAAGTGAAAACCACAACAAAGAATGACGCCTTATTCAAATAGAAACATAATATTCTATGTGAAAAGAAAACAATGTGACGCTATTTACCAGAGGTACGAATGTACAATATATTAGGGTGTTTTGTTGCTCTATGATCGTAACTTCTATTTCATTTCCACTCATCTAAGTCTGGCGTCATATATGTATATGCGTATACATATCTTGCTTGATAATTATTATTGTATACACATACGATTTGTTTCATACTACTTTTCTTCCTAAGACTAAATGTTGTACAATCTAATGTGGAGAAACTGTATTCATTACTAGTAGGCTTGTCTGTATTTTGATGTTTGTGTTACTTATATCGACATAAGTAGTATATATAATGCTAGTAAGGAATAGAATATCTAACAGAAGAAGGTCAAGAAGATCGAATAGGAAAGAATGATAATAAAAAAGCAATTGCGGTGGGAATGAAAGAACAATAAAGTCTGAAGTGATTGATTCATATTTCCATAAGGAATAGTCAGATTTGAGATAATTGATTGACATTTTACAAATGAAGGATTTAGTGTATGGTTCTTAGATTTTTCTAAGATGTTCTGTAATGTGTCCAATTACATTTGATTGTCTCCATTTATGTTCTCGTTCACTAGGATTTGGATAATAACTTAACTGAAAGCAAATCCTTTCACCAGACCACTTTTTTCTTATCTCAAAGAACATATTTAGTTGTTTTGTTTTTTCTAAGTAGTTCAAAAATTATGTATTCATCAAACGACATAATGGTGTACAAGGTGTCCTACGGAAATCTCATGCAAATTATTAATAATGTAATGTACATATAACTTACTTACTTACTTACGCCTGTTACTCCTTGTGGAGGGGCAGAGGCCACCCCCCAGCACTCGCTATCCAACCCTGTCCCAAACAATCCTTTGCAGTTGTTATTTATCCTTTTCATATCTGCTTTCGTTTCTCGATGTAATGTGTTCTTCGGAATTCCTCTTTTCCACTTCCCTTCAGGATTCCAAGTTAGGGTTTGTTTCGTGATGCAGTTTGGTGGTTTCCGTAATGTATGTCCTATCCATTTCCATCGTCTTTTCCTAATTTCCTCTTCAGCTGGAAGCTGGTTTGTTCTCTGCCACAGTAGGCTATTGCTGATGTTATCCGACGAATGGATGTTGAGTATCGTGTGTAGACAGCTATTTATAATAACTTAAACCTTCTTGATGATGGTTGTAGTGTACTGAACAGAGCACCAGTGGGGATAATCGAATGTATTTCAGAGCAAATTCACAGAGCATTTCAATAAAATCTGAGAACCATATAGTAGATCATTAATTTGCAAAATATCTATCCATCATCTCAAACTTGACTGTTCCTGATGCAAACATCAATCCATTGTCTCGGATTTCACTGTTGATACGTTTTCATACCAGTTGCATTCCGTTCCCGTTCTTTCCTCATTGATCTTCCACTGAAATACATTCTATACCTGACCATAGTTAAATATTATTTGTGTAGATATATGTAACCCACACGACAGTAGTGCTTCTCCAAGTTTTAGCTCCGTACAGTACAACTGTCTTGACGTTCGTATTAAAGGTTCTGACTTGGATATTGGTTGACAGTCGTTTTCACTTTCATGTGTTCTTCAACTGCAGGAACGTTGTCATTGCTTTGCAAATCTTCGACTTTACGCTTGCATCTGATCTTCCTTGTTCATCAATGATACAAACGTAAAGGCGAGGATTGACAAAGCCACGGCCGGATTCCTACAAGTGAAGAACATATGGAACTCATAAAAATTCGTATTAATAAAACTATTTCTTGACAAATTTTGATAAACTATAATTACATTATTCAATAAACGTCAGTATTAGATTTCCTATCCATTTCATTCAATGTTCTTTCCGTAAAAAAAGCATGTGTTTACTTTCTTATCACAAATATGTCATAGTATCTGTTATATGTGTGGGATAAATTTAAAGGAACAACAAATCATTTGATGAAAGCTTTTTACCCATTTCAATAGTTGAGATCATGAGTCAGTTGAAGCTAGACAATCATGGAAAACGTGGAAGCACTGGAAGGCCGTTTCGTCCTAGTATGGGACCCCCAGCAGTGCACATCCATAGTCGCGCCTCACGAGATTCGAACCCGGCACCTATCAGTCTCACACGTGAAGACTTAACCTTTAAACCACTAAGCCGGTTGGCATCCAACGGTGTTAATGTCCAAATTCAACTGATCCACGAAGTTGCGCCATCGTGGATGCGCACAGCTGAAGAGTCCCGTACAAGAACGAAGTAGTCGTCCAGTATTTCCGGATTTTCCATGGTTGTCAAGCTTCAATCGACTTACAAATTCAACTAATAAATTGCTGTATTATCCACAAAATCCCTTTCTGATAATAACGTTTATGTTATTGAAGACTCAATTTTGGCACAATTTCATTCTCTGAACAACATTATCATCATAACGTTCAATTAGATTTGAGCTTTTAGTATTTTTTTTCACATATGACTGATAGCTTCCTTTATTAACCTTGATCGAGACTGATGATTGTTAATCTTTATCTTGTCATTCTCTACACATATTTATTTTGGTCATCTACCTCTTTGACCGGATTCTTCATTTTATATTTGTCTACTATTTTTCGTATTCGTTGACACTTGGGTCAACTTCGCCCTGTTCAGTGATTAATTATCGAGACCTAAGTTTCAAACAGTCCTATGATCAACATTGTGATTTCTTGTCAAAATCTCAGCATTTTCTCAGTCGAACGTCATTATGTATCAACAGTCATATCAATACACGTAGAGACACACATTCGACTGAGAATATTTTGAATTTCTGGATAGTGGTCAAACAAAGCAGACCACAAAATTTTTTTAAAAACCTGAGGCGAAAGTCAATCAGCAATCAATAAACACACCAAAATAGACCTAATTTTTGGGCAAAATCGAAATTAGGATGAATGCGGAACTAACAACGTGTATGATTACATACACAACTGAAGAAAAATCACTTTTATTCTCTTTGGTCAATCATTAATTAATTAAATGAAAAGCCAAGATGTAATTCTCAAGAAATTTTGATTATGGAATTGATATCTGTCATACTTTTTTTGCCATGATTTGACAAATCTGAAAGACTAACTATTCCATTAAATAATACAGGTAAATGAAACTTTGTTCATCAGGTTAAGAAATATTTTTTGATAACAAATGGACTACTGAATATTATTTTAGTAGCAAACGTGCAAATACGAAATTTGTAGTAATCGTCTGATCAAATTATGAATTAGTATAAGAAGGGATTTTGTGGATAATTGTAGTAAATTCAATAGTTGAGGTCATCAGTCAATTGAAGCTAGACCGCTATGGAAATACGGGAGCACTAGACGGTTTTCTCGTCTTATAGTGGGACGACTCAAAAGTGCACATCCATGACCTCGACTAGCGAGATTCGAACATAAGACCTATCAGTCTCGCATTCGAGTGCATAACCATTAGATCACTGAGCCGACTGGCATTCAACGGTGTTAAGCTAGAACACCATGGAAAACCTGGAAGCAATGGTAATAATAATTATTATTTCAATCAATGTCATTTGTTTAGTAAAGTGTTCAATTTTAAGTGTATATGGTTTGAATAAGTTACTTGCACTCCTTGTGAACGTTACAAAAATGCTCTTATACGTTTCAATGGTTTGAATTATTTTTTCTGGTTAGTGTTTTTTAGCGAGTTAGTTTTCTACACGATCAAGTGTATAGTAAACCTTTAAACGTAATGTTGTGAACGAGAACACAAGTGGGAACAATCGAATGTATTTCAACACAAAATTACAGAACATCATATTAAAATCTGAGAATCATACAGTAAATACATCTTTGAGCTGGATGGTTTGGTCGTGAAGCTTCCATCGTTCTTCTGAATGACATTATCGGCAAAATCTTCAATGGAAGTGAAGTGTTTGAATTTCTCTACATATGGCTAACAGTTTAACCTTAAACCTGTCAATATGAACCAATCAACATCGAGGTTTACAGGACAAGCAGTGAACCATATGTAAAGAAATTCGAACATTTAACTTCTGCTTAAAGTTTGTGTTGATGATGTCGTTCAGAAGAACGATGAAAGTTCCACGAACAAACCATCTATCTCAGAGAACAAAACTCCGCCGAAATCATTCACCTGAGGTACAAACCTCTTCAGTAAATACTTCATTTACAAAATATTCATCATTTATCTCAGACTTTGTTATTCTTTCGTTTCCACACTAATCATTCTCTGTTCTAGTTCTCTTCTCTTCGATCTTCTTAACCTTTTACCTCCAGGTATTTCATCTCAGGTTAATGATAAATACAACTTATATCTGTCAAGATCGATAGTATACACCACAGTCTAGTTTAGATCGACTCATGAATTCATCTGTTAAAATTTCTTAGATTCATCAATGTTGTCCAAAACGCATTTTGAATAATTATAATTTCAACTCCTTAATATCCCTCGTAATAAGCTAGTTAATTATCGCAATGAATTCGTACAATCATCTATCCAATCATCTTAATCCAAAATTAATGAAAAACCTATAACATAAACTTTTTGCAATAATTATCTTAATCTCTTTAAACTTATTTTAGACTTCTCATGTGGACGGTCGATGGGTGAACTCGAGTAAGCTGTAAGAAGTTCAGAAAGAGCCGAAGATATTCCATCCAATTATCTTTTGGAAGAATATTTCAGAATCCCTACGTGTAGCTTCCCTATTGGACAAATGCTAAGAACCCAATGTGTGCAGATTAGGTAACTATAATGATGATTTTATTTTTACTCAAAACTATAAATATCTGACAGTTTTCTACAATAATTTACACTATTTAAAATAACATCCCTTTCACATATCTTCTATTTTCTCATTTTGTGACTTGAGAGGGTTCTAGCGTCCAAGTGCTCAAGTTATACGCGGTATATTAAGAATCTAAGCTCTAGATATAAAACTCATCACATTACCATCAGTATGACATTATGTACTTGACATTGTCTGCTGCTTACAACCACTGATATGTAATAGAATTTTACATTGAGATAAGAAATAGTACGAACAAATGACATAAATGAATGTAAAGGATTGGAATGACAAATTTTATCAATGGTAACTATATATATTTCACAGGTTGAAATCATGAGTCAGTTGGAGCTAGACCACCATTGAAAGCCTGGAAGCACTGGACGGCCGTTTCGCCCCAGTACGGGACTCCTCAGCAGTACGCATCCACGAACCCACTGTGGGATTCGAACCCGGGACCTACTGGCTTCGCGCGCGAGCATTTAACCATTAGACCACTGAGCCGGCATCCAACGGTGTTAATGCCTAACCCCAATCAATCCGCGAAGTTGCGCCATCGAACACCAATGTCTTCAGTGAGCTGATATCTCACACCAGACCTGGTTGAACTCCACTGGTGACTATATATATGCAAGAACAGGTCAGAGGTTATTAGGTGTTAGAATCAAGGAAACAGTACGGATGGATGGTGTAGTAGTTGAGTGGAGTTCAGAGACAGATAAGATAAATTGTGTGATAATTTTAGAGGTAATAAAGGATTCATGGAATTAAAAACTGATAAGATGGGTTACCTAATAATTGAATAGAATTAGAAGAGTTCACATAATTTAAGAGGATCAAGTGAGTGGAAATGTGTGAATACATAAATCCGATTTAAGTTTTTTGTCGTGATCGCGTCAGCAAAACGGAGAGCAGCCATACTTCTTTGTCTGTTGATGAATTTAAAAGCGTGCGGAATGTCGATTTTATGACCGATGTCAAGTAAATGCCAAGCTATTGCACTGTTAAGACTCCTAGTCCCTCGCAGCCTCAAGTTCTTTGGAATATGCTCAGAAATGCGAACATGCACACCTTATCATTAAATCTACTGTTTAATTCTTCTAATTGAAGTAACATCTAGTAGTCTTTCATGTTTCAAATGAAAATTTAATTATATATATAATTTCTAAGGAAGAATGCAGCTGTGCCACTGTAACCTAATCCCATCCAAATCAGTGGGTGAAGAGAGATTTAAGATTTTTTACCGTCATAATCGTATATATGAGCAATCGATTGCAGAATCCTAAGATTTACTTTTCTAGTCTTAGAATAGTCCGATTTATCTGTAATAGATAATGCCTAAAATTCGTTCATTTCTCCTATAGTATGCTTTTTTCCAGTAAATCTTAACTCAACCCGCGGATCTGACGACGATATATATATATATATATATATATATATGCTGGTGAGCGGCCTATGCTCCTTCACGAGGAGTAACAGGCGTAACTGTTCAACTGTATATCTATGTTCGAAGTGTGCACCTATGCAAAATTGTACACCATTTGGGTGAAATAAAAGTAATTAATAACTATCATACAAAAAAAGTCACATTTGACAGTAAAGATATACAAAGTCCCACTATGTATATCTATCTAACTCTCTATAAAATGATTGTTTATAATTATAGTTATTAGATAGTAAGTATAAATAAACAGTTCTTAATAAGTTTTAAAAGTAAAGGATACGATAGAACATACAAGGCACAACATAACAACACTGTTAAAATAAATAAAGTAACTCAATTGTCGGTTAAAGAGTAATGATACTAGACGATAATAATCAACAACAACAGCAACAACAACGAAAAGAAAAAGAAGAAAAAGAAGAAGAAGAAGCACTAACACATATACATTTCAATAAACACAAATTAAAAAAAAAAGAACAACCTTCAACTAAGTAATAAAGATGACTACTAGATGACTATTAGAGTGTTATAAGTTAAACATAAATATTGTGGTTATTTATGAGTGAACAATCTGGACTTTTTTTCTCTATGTTTTTTTCGTTGGTTGTTTTATTTCAGTACATTTCTTTGCTACGATTTCTCTCTCTCTCTCTCTCTCCCATTTAAAGGTAATAAAATCGTTTATATAAAATAGAAAACTGTTACTTGTTGGGATTAATACTAATACTACTACTACTACGACTGCTACCACTACCACCACCACTACTACTACTACTACTACCACCACCACTACAACCACCACCACCACTACTACTACCACTACCACCACTACTACTACTACTACTACTACTACTACTGCCAACACTACTACTACCACTACCACTACCACCACCACTACAACCACCACCACCACTACTACTACCACCACCACTACTACTGTTACTACCACTACTATCACTAATAGTAATAATAATAATAATAATGATAGAAGAAATATATTCCTAATTAAGATTAAAGGTAACTTTCTATTTCTACAGTATATATTACAATCTATAAAACATTTATCTTGTCAAATATATAACTGTCGGAAAACATAAAAAAAAATCACTGATTAAACTAAATAATGTTAATATATAAATATTTATATCCTTGTGTCTATGTAACATGGATTATTTTCATGATGAGATAATGGAGAAGATTTTATTGTTTAGATGAATGATTTTAATAGAGTTTTGTTCTTTGAACTAGATGGTTTGGTTGTAGAGTTTTCAGCATTCTTATGAATGATATCATCAGTATAAATTTCAGGTAAAAGTGAAATGTTCAAATTTCTTTATATATGCCCTCAAATACCCTGGTACGTCTGAGAGTGGGGAGAGTCAGCTCTCCTTCTCAAAATGCTCTCACATTGTCATGTGCATACAACCACTGATAGGGAAGTCCTACTCTCTGTCTTATCACTACACATAGGTGTTGTTTACGAAATTGAGACGACGAAAAGCGAATGTACGGTGCTTTAACTAAATTTGAGGACACAGAGAGTTCACCTAAGGAAAACCCTGATTCCAAATCAATGGTGTACACGAGTTCCAGGATCACGAGGGAACAACAAACGTATGAACCAAACGTTGGTCACCGGCTACCATGAGACTGCATCTCCTCACGTTGCTCCAAGACTTTGTGGACTAAACCTTTAGGTCTAAGGCTCCGGGTGCGGTTCCTTAATTAAACCACCTGCTTCTGTCTGCGAACATGAGCAGTATCACAACCCACACACAAATCAAGTGACCTGTGTGACATATATGTATTCGGTGCCCCTTTGTACCAATATTTATATGTTTAGATAAATAAATCAAGGGAAAATTGTCAAATCATATTATGCACAAGCAAGTGGCTATCAGGAGTCGGTAGCTAAGTCGATAACGTGATGGCGTTTGAAACGACGATATTGGCTTCGAGTCCCAGAGTGAAAATAAACACTCAGATGCAGGCACATCTAGCTGACCAATCCAAAATAGGACGAAACGCTCATCAAGCTGGATTCCACTGCTAGCGACTATCCAGCTCCGCATAGCATGTACATATGCCAATAAGAGACTGATTAACTGCAGTCCTAATTAACAATGAGAAGATACAAGTAAAACAACACCAAGTCAATTTAAACTTCACCCCATTGCACAAGGAGGTGGCTATCATGACTCAGTAGCTAAATTGATAACGCGATGACATTTGAAGTGAACGGTACTGGGTTAGAGTGTATGAGTGAAGATCATCTCTGGAATGCAGGTAGTATTTATGATTCTTATAGTATAAATTGGGAAAAAGTAGTTTGAAAGAGAATAATATTTCACTGATTGAAATCAGGCGTCACGACACCAAGTGAATTTATATACAAATATTGTTTATCAGTCAATAATCAAGAAGTTCTCATTTAATAGTAAGGTCACCATAGAAAACTTGGAAGCACTGGACGGCCGTTTTGTCGTAATATGAGACTCTTCAGCAGTGCGCATCCTCATTTTTTTCCTCTTTAAAATGACATCATCACTTTTGAAGTACAGTAAAACGAAATTTTTTCAAGTCATAAACAAAGATCATTTATCGAACTAATACAATTTAATGTAGTATTACTAACACTAAATATCTAATGATATGGAGAATATAGTTCCGGTGAAACTATCACTGTAACAATGTTCTAAAGAATCTCAAAAACCAGATAATTTTCTCCTAATTTACACTTTTTTTTTACATATTTCGATAGTTTGATCAAATAGTGACTGGCTTCAAGAGGTGTTTCCTAGAGTTCTGTTGAGAAGTCGTGACCAGTGGAATTCAACTAGGTCTGTTGTGAAATTGTAACTCACTGAAGACAATGGTGGATGTGTTACTCCATTTCGTGGATTAGTTGACTTTAGGTATTAACACCGTTGGATACAGGCCGGTCCAGTGGTCTAGAGGTTATGCGCTGGCGTACGAGACTGATAGGTCCTAGGTTCGAATCTTGCGAAGCGAGATCGTAGATGTGCAGTGTTGAGGAGTCCCGCAATAGAATGAGTTAGCAAACCAGTTCATTCAGGTTTTCCATGATTGTCTAGCTTCAATTGACTCATGATCTCAACTATTGAAATTACTATAATATCCACAAAAAAACCTGATATTAAAAACGTAATTCTATCTTTTATAAAATAAGATCAGTTACATGATAAATTGAACATTTATTACATAAGGTGTATTAATGTTTAAAATTTATCAGTTTTTGAGTTTAAAAAATATAAGTGATGTTTATATCATCATATAGCATTAAATGAAACACTGTTTGCCCCCAAATGCTCTGGTATGGCCGAGAGTGAGGTTGGCCTGCCCTCCCTCTAGAAATGCTCTCACACGGCCACGCGTTTATAGCCTCTGTCAGGGAAGTCCTACTCACTGCCTTCGCGTGGCGGGGGTGTTGTTTACGAAAATGAGAGGAAAAAAAGCGAATGTCTGGCGCTTTAACCGGATCCCAAACCAATGGTGCACATGGGCTCTAGTATCCTGCGGGAAAAAAATGGCGTATGAACCAATCGTTGATGACCGGCTACCATGGAACTGCATCTCTTCATGATGCTCCACTGCCTTGTGGGTCAGACTCTTAGGTCAAAGGCTCGGGGTGTGGCCCTCTAAGAAAACCACCTGCTTCGGTTTGGGCACCCAGACAGTATCACAGCCCACACACAAATAAAATGACTTATGTGGCGCATATATATTTGGTGCCCTCTTGTACCAATATTTATGTGTTCAAATAAATAAATAAATAAAGAGGGGGAGGTATTAGTCATGTGATACAAAAATACAAAACAAATTTCATTTATTCTACTGTATTTCTATAATCCATAGTTTAACCGGGTATGATGGATTTGTATTGATGAGGTTCTTTTCTCTTAATTGGATAGTTTAATTCATTAAAATCATCTGTCTAAGCTATAAATCTTCTCCACTGGGTATGTATGCTTTAAATGTACTAATAAGCAAATTATAAACAAATGGTAAACCATTCACTTGGTATTGTTTTACTTGAATCTATCCATTGATGTTTAAGACTGCAATTGATTAGTCTCTTATTGGCATATGTGCATCCTGTGTGGATTGCTTCAATATTGCTTTAATTTACAAGTACCTGCATCTCAGAGACTGATCAATTTCAGTCCTAAATTATCAATGGGAAGGTTCAAGTAAAACAATACCAAGTGAATTAAACTTCATCCTATTGCACAAACAAGTGGCTATCAGGAGTCAGTATCTAAGTCGATAACGTGATAAAGTTTGGAGAGAACAGTACTGGATTCCAATCCTAGAGTGAACATCAACTCTCAGATGTAAGTACATCCAGCTGAAAAGTGTCCAACTAGGATGAAACGCTCATCAAACTGAATTCCACTGTTTAGCCACTATGCATTTTTGCTTATAAAATAGTAGACAAGTTTCAATTGAACTTTATTGAACTATATTTTTATCATAGATATTTTCACCAACATTTTTTTTCCTTAAATGACAGATATTTGATTGTATATATTCCATTCATTTCAAATTTTAATCTAAACAAACTCTTATCTTTACTTTGGATAGAAAGAATTCACATAAGATGTTTATTGAATATAATGAAGGATAAACTATGATAATATAAGTAAAAAGTCAAGATAAACCCTTTTAAAAATCCTGTAACTGCTAGGTGAAGTATCATTCGAAAGTGAACTAGTTCAATAAATGTGTTTGATGATTTGTTAAGTTGAAATAATTACTGCTTGATCTTTACTAACGAGACTGCCGGTCTCAAGCCCGAGTCAAGTAAGAGGATTAAGTATGGGTTTCAACAACTCCATCCCGTAGAAAAAAATCTTGGTAAAAAAACGCCAAACAGATTTAAAAAATTACATCATTTAAACTCTGCCTTTCGAGTTCAAGGAAGAATTATGACGACTCATGGTGAGAAACAAGATTCTTCGGAAGTCATGAGGGGCTGATGCCCCTTCTAACAACCAGAGCAACAATTAATATAGGTACATGGAACGTCCGGACAATGTGGAAAACTGGAAGGACCAGTTAAATAGTAATGATAATGAGGAGATAAAATCTGGCAGCAATCAGAAATCGTAAAATCCATTGGACACAAGCTGGATAATGAACAATAGTTAAGGGAGAGGTGTACTCTGGTCACGAGGAGAAAAATGCTCCACACACTCAGGGAGTTGCTTTGAAGACGTGAAAACCAGGGGCGGAGCTGACGTAGCTAGCTAGTGGTTGCCAAGATAAAAATGAAGCTAAAGAAGCAATTTTCAACCAGTGAAACGGCATTACGAAGTTTCAATACAGACATTCTTTGGCATGCCGACAAACCCAACGAATTCAAGATATCTCTCAACAACAGATTGAAAACCCTACAAGTTCTACTCAAGGAGGAAGAAACTACTATTGAGGACAATTCCAAGGGGATCAAAGTAGCCTTAACCTCAGCGTGTCGGGAAGTTATGAGCTGCGACAGGAATCATCATAAAAAGTGGATCTCTGTGGTAACCCTGGACAACATTCAAGAAAGGAAGAACAAGGCAGCAATTAACAACAACCGAACAAGAACAGAGAAAGCCAAGGCACAAGCTGAATACACAGAAGCAAACGAGTAGGTGAAGAAAATCATTAGAGCCGACAAGCAGAAATATATGGAAGAGCTACGACGGCGGAAAAAGATACAAGGGAAGGAAACATGAAACAACTATGTTACAAGATTAAGAAGCTGATGAGGGAAATATAGTATACCCGAAAGACCGGTCAAGGACGAAGAAGGATAGACATTCACGGGGATTCAGGAACAGAGGAACAGATATGTAGAATACTTCTACAAAATCTTGAATAGACCAGCTCCATTAAATTCACCACACATCGAAGTAACACCCACAGACCTACCTATAAATGTCTTACAATTGAAGAACATAAGGAACTCAAAACAAATGTCAACCAATATCAAAGCCACACTCTTCAATACAAATGCCAAGACAGTTCTACTATACGGAGCTGAAACTTCGAGAACTAACAAAAATATCATCAAAATGGTACGAGTATTTATAGATAGCTGTCTATGTAAGATACTCAATGCCCATTGGCCGGATAGCATAAGCAACAGCCTACTATGAAAGAAAACAAGCCAGATTCTAAATGAAGAGGAAATCAGGAAAAGTTGCTGAAAGTGGAAAGAGCATACATTTCAGAAATCACCAAACTGCATCACTAGGCAAGGCATAACTTGGAATTTTGAGGGAAAACTAAAAGGAGGAAGACCAAGGGACATACTACATTGAGAATTGGAAGCAGATATGGAAAGGATGAATATTAACTGGAAACAACCGGAAGAGGTTGTCCAAGACAGAGTTAGATGGAGAATGCTGATGGTTGGCCTATGCTTCTCCATGAATGTTAACGGGCATAAGTAAAGTAAATCTTCAGTAACGTAAAAACTCCATAGTCATATGGTACATTGGAAAATTTCACAAAGAAATTTATGTTCCACTTCAAAACAGATTTACTTTAAAAAAAGATAAATAATTGTGTATTGGGTTAGCGTTTAATCGATCTGAATATAATGGAATAGCAACACATCAGCTAACAAGTTTACACTGTTTTAACGATCATTTCATTGTAAGATTGCTATTGTTTCCAGTTGCATAGAACCACTTACTAAAGATTATAAAACACTTAAAATTAATTAATAATTAGACCACCATGGAAAACCTAAAAGCACTTGACTGCCGTTTCCTCCTATTGTGGGACCTCTCAGCACTGCGCATCCACGATTCTGACTTGCTAGATTCGAACCCACGACCTATCAGTCTCGCGGGCGAGCGCTTAACCTCTACACCACTAAGCCGGCCGGCATTCAATGGTGTTAATGTCTAACTTCAACTAATCCACCAGTGTCATCAGTAAGTTAATATCTTACAAACGACCCAGTTGAACTCTAATGGTCACTATTTCTCATTAGAACTCTAAGAAATACCTCTTGTAGCCATTCAATAGTGAGTATATGTTGATTAGTGTCAGAAGGGGTTTTGTAGATATTATAGTAATTTTAATGGTTGAGATCATGAATCAACTGAAGCAAGACCACCATGGAACATCCGGATTCATGATCTCAACCTTTAAAATTACTATAATATCTACAAAACCCCTTCTGATGTTTTGTAACTGTTGAAATCGATTGATTATTGAAAAAAATTTAGCTAGTTCAGCATAAAAGATGTTTTACAAAGAATATAATGAAATCAGTTTCATTCTATTTCCATGATTCTCATAAAATTCTAATAATACGTATCTTCATTTATCTTTAACACATTATATATTGAGATGAAATTGATTGATTAGTTGAATAGTTTAAACCATAGCAATTAGTTATTCACTTGGCATTGTTTTACTTGAATCTAACTATTGATATTTAGGACTTCAATTAATCAGTCTCTTAATGGCATATGTGCATACTGTGCAGATTGCCTCGACATTGTCTTAATTCACAAGCATCATAAGCAAAGACGGATAGCGGCTAGTAGTGGAATCCAAAATGCGCGTTTCGTCCTATTCAGGACTCATCAGCTGGACGTACCTGCATCTCGGGTTCGAGTCCCCGAGAGAACATCAATTCTAAGACGCAGGTACATCCAGCTGACAGGTCTCAAATAGAACAAAACACTCATCCTAAGTTCCACTGCTAGCCACTGTCCATCTTTGCTGATAACAGTTCATTTTTTGCTGGAGTTTGTGCTGATGATGTCGTTCAGAAGAATGATTAGTGCTCCACGACCAAACCATCCAACTGAGAGAACAAAACTCCATCAAAATCATCCATCTGAGCTACGAATCTTCTCCACCATCTTATAACAGTTCGCATTTGACAGTTTTTTTTACTCACTATGCCATAAAGCATTCGATTTTATTCAGGTAAATGAATCTTATATGGTTTCATCCTGTGAAGCTGACTGAAAGATCAAATTACTCAATAACAAAAATTGATTTAAGTTTAGAAATATAAATGAATTATGTGAATTAAATTAGACTCCTCTACTGAATACTGGTTTCAAAAACTTTAGCGAAATTTCATTAAAAATGAAATAGAAGGGTCATGTATTTATCACTTTAAAATTTCCACCCCAAATATTAGTTTTAGTTTTCAGCCTCAGTTTGGAAAGGAAAAGAGGCTTGATGGTCTGTGTTAGTCCTGGCAATCATGGTCTTTCAGTTGATCCAATACTTTATTTAAAAAAAGTCGACAGATGGAGTTTCAATCACGTGTTGAGTTAATGAATTCCACTTGTTCATGATTCGATGGGAAAGTCGATAGTTAGCTGACAAGTAATTTATCTTGATCTTATGAACATTTTTGGAGTATCCTCATGAATTCTACTGTTTTGGAAGACAAGAGTAATGTGGGCGATATATATATTCCATGGTAGAAAAAGATTTAAAGGTGTTCAGTATTTAGAGGGAAGTAAATAAGAATCTCTGATTCTAAACCACTGTTCCATGATTCAACCAATCAATCAATCTACTTACATTCTAAGTATTTGCCATGTATATCAACTCATGATTTATCTAGTTTCTTTCTTTTTCCAAGTTTTTAAACGTGAAAGTTTGTTTACACTGTCCAAGGAACAAACTATTGTAGTGAAGCAGAACACAAGTGAGGACAACCGAATTGTAGTCAGCACAACATTACAGAGTTACTTGGTAAAATACAAAAACCATACTGCAAAATGTTCAATCATTGTCTCGAACTTCGTTGTTCTTGCTAATTGCTTTCTACTCCCGTTCTTCCTTTCTTGATCTTCCGATTGTTCTGCTGCCAGACATTGCATTCCTGACTCGCGTCATATACTACTTATATCAATATAAGTAGCACGCTCTACACCATCTCTAATCTAGACAATAATGCATTAACATTAATGTATGCACTTGACTAGGTACTTAGTTGATCTCAATGTAAAGTATAACTGATTGTTTACAAAGCTCAACAGTAATTTATTTGAAAGTGTAGCTGAATAATGGTGATATTAGCCTGACAAAACTATACATTTCTTTTCTGATCTGTACTAACAATGATCAAAACTAAGTTTACGGATCATAATCTAAATCAATATTTATCGAATCAATATGAGATCAGATGTATATTTTAAAGATATTGAAATTTATGAACTAAACGGTTTAATTGAAACGTTTACATTGTTGTTCTGGATAGTTTGATTAATTTAAATAAAAATTTTAATCGTTGGGATCATGAGTTAATTGAAGCTAGAATACGATGAAAAATCTGGAAGCACTGGACTGCCATTTCCTCCTATTGTCAGACTTATCAGCAGTGCGCATTCACAACATCGTCTAGCGAGATTAAAACCCACAACATATCGGTCTAGCACACGAACGCTTAACCTCTACACCACTAGAACGGCCGGCAACCAACGATGTTAATGTCTAACTTCAACTAATCCACGAAATTCAGCGACACATCCACCATTGTCTTCAGTGAGTTACCAGCTCACAACAGACCCAGTTCAACTCTAATGGTCAGTAATTCTCACCAGAACTTCAGGAAATATCTCTTGGAGTCAATCACTAGTGAGCGTTTGTTGCACTGTCTAAAGAACAAATGACCCCTAATCTAGACAATAATTCGTTCACAAATAGAAAATTGCACATAGAAGTTAAGCATTCGTGAGCGGGACCGATATGTCGTGGGTTTGAATCCTGCGAGGCGGTATCATGGATACGCACTGCTCAGGAGTCCCACACTAAGACGAATGGGCCGTCCAGTGCTTCTAGGTTTACCGTTGTGGTCTAGCTTCATTTGACTCAAAATCTCAACTGTTAAAATTACTATAATATCCATGAAACTCCTCCTGATATTAAGTAAAATACAAATAATAAAAACAGGACGAAAGTCCACCAACTGGAACATCAGAACCAAATCAGATTAACATTTATACAATGATTTCAATGTTTTTACTTTTATTCATAGTAAATCTTAATTATATTATTCAGAATGATAATAAGAACTCTCTTCAAAAAAAATTCTCAAAGCCAAAGGAGAAAAAGTCGATCAAAGAACACATTATGCCGAGAAATCGAGACGGAAATTAGAAGAATGAACAACAATTGGATGGAACTAGAAAGGAAGGTTCATGACAGAGTGGGTTGTAGAATGCTGATCAGTAGCCTATGCTCCGATGGGAATAACAGGTATAAGTAAGCAAAAGCAAGGTCTTCAAAAGAAGTAATGCCCAAATTAACAAAAAAAACATTAATTTGATCAACAGATCTTCTCTATAGATTTCAAATCTGTACAACTTTACATTTTGAATTAACTGAAAGCAGTGGATTATAAACTCCGTGTGTATCTCTTCTAGAGTTACTGCCGGTCCCTAGCCCCGATAAAGGAGGAGGGTTGGATATGGGGATAGCGACCCCATCCCATAGAAAACTAACTCGCTAAATAAACACTAATCAGAAAATTGAATTATAATTTGTATACGATGAACATAACAAGCAGTTAACATAGTCTATGGCTACTATAAATCTGATATTTGCAAGTAAAAGAAACATGCTATTTTACTACTGAGTTAAGCATACTGATCCTATGATTCAGAATAATATCATCTTATTTCATAATGATGACAATGTAAGGCTGAGACAGGAAATGATCTAGTTTGTTTGAACAAAAAAAGAGAAGAAATTATTAATTCATTTTAAGATGTATATCGTCAGCTTTAGGTACGGATAACTTTTATAAGATGGTGATTAGAGATAGTCAACAGGAAATCCTGCACCTAGATTTCATGCTACTTGGCGGTCATCAGCAAGGTATACCTGTAATCATGAGGAAACTGATGCTCCCTGACGGATTCGGTCTCGTTTCACGTAGTTTCACAGTAAAAGGCGTTACTACTGAGCGATCCAGGTCGCTATTGACCTCCTGTAGAACTGAGATCTATTTAAAGTTGATTAATCGCTGGGTGGTGATCAGTACTATGTATTTTGGGTCGAATCCATCAGGAAGCATCAATTCCCTCAAGATTACAGTTACACGTTACTGAGAGTCACCTAGTCATCGATCAGTATTAATAAACCTAAGAGAAATTATTTTGTCATCACAAAAAGTATAGTTTTACCATAAACTATAACTAACAAATATTAATAATAAATTAAGTCATTTGTGACTTTAATATCTCCATTCATCGAATCTCGCGAGGCGGGATGGTATATGCTGACTTCTAAGGAGTCCCAAAATAGGACGAAACGCTCGTCCAGTACCTCCAGGTTTTCCATGGTGATATAGCTTGGAATGACTCATGATCCCAAATATTAAAATAATAAAAATCTCACAATTATTGAGGATAAATCATACCGACAAATACTGTTTCGATTGAAACCATCGAATTCTGTCAATTTCGTCTAACAACTTAATAAAAATATTAAATTTTAATCATTGAGATCATGAGTCAATTGAAGCTAGACTACTATGAAAAACTTGGAAGCATTGGACAACCGTTTTATCCAATTGTAGGACTCCTCACCAGTGCGCATTTACGATCCCACCTCGCAAGATTCGAACCCAGGATCTATCGGTCTTGCGCGCGAACGCTTACAACAGAAAACAAAATAAAACATAATCAGTATAAAATATAAAAAGAAACAATACTAATAAATGTTACTTTTCATGTTTCTTTAATCCATAAAACAAATCGTTCATGTTGTAAACTACATGGAAGAATGTATGTAGAAGACTTTTTTGTTATATGTATCCTTATTCATCAAGTAAGTAAACAGTAATGAATAACAAAGATTCTTTTGTTTTCATTCATTGAACCCCACCCCACCCCACCCCAACAACAAAATAACATTTTTTTTCTAGATATGTATATATTACTTACTTAGTTACTTATGCCTATTCCTTTCAATAAACCATAGGCTGCCAACTACCACATAGTTAACATGCATATTATCTACATATATATATATATATATATATATATATATATATATATATATATACAAATTATCATGTAAATTGTGGTATATATGCATATTAAGAATGTTTTAATTTACAACTATATAAAGACTAATCTACATAACACTACTTGATACCTTCATTATAATTGAATAAACTACAATTACATAGTTACAAGTAAAATGGAATAAGAAAAAAGAAAAAAAGAAAAAAGAAAAAAAAGAAAAACTGACATCTGAGAATTGTAATCAAGGATAAAATCTAATAACAATTGTTATCCTCTGTTTTATATCTTCTTCTTTTTTTTACCATAATATCAATGATATTTGTGACCATTATTATCAAATTAGTTTCAACAATCTGTATACATGTATGTGTATATATGTAATGCATGTTGTTCATCGGTGAATTGATGGCGCCAATCATAAAATTCTTTATATTATCAAAGTGTTATGTAGTAAGTAGTATGTGAAGATTGTATTTGTTTTTTTCTTTTTTTCTTTGTATGATTCGTATGTCGTTCATAGTTGTTCATTGTGTCATTTACATGATTAGTTTCCTTTTTTTCCCATTTCTTTTTGCCAACTTTAGTTCAGAGAAAAAAAAGACCCAAGAACACAATTGTATTCAAGGCATGTATCTATGTCAAATAATAAAATAGAAAAACTTATACAGGGAAGTTAAGGTTTTAAAAAAAAACAAACAAAAGCAAAGAATAGATAGTGAACAATTGTTCAGAAGGTACTCAGTTAACAACCATCATATCAAGTAAAAGACAAAACAAGAACATTTTAAACAATCAAAGTTAAAACATTGTGACTATGAAGAAACGTTTCACGTAATTACATATATGTTATTCTATTTAATAGTAATAGAATGGAATATTGTTACAGCATAATTATGAATCTGAAATGCTTGAATACATTTGTTCCTATTAGTTTGCTTATGAATAATTCTACATGTACCAATATAGTTTCGGCAAATTTATTTTCAATCATAATGACACAATTATTATATCAATTAGAAAGGGGTATTATGGATAATATAGTAGTTACATGGTTGAATTCATGAGTCATTTAAAGCTAAACCACCATGGTAAACCCGAAAGAAATGAAAAACCGTTTCGTTCTATTGTGGGACTTCTCAGTAGTGAGCATCCACGATCCCGCGAGCGGGATTCTAACTCAGGACCTACTGGTCTCATATGCGAACGCTTAACCTCTAGATCAATGAGATGGCCGGGATCCAACAGTGTTAATGTCTAACTTCAACTAATTAAGTGTCATCTACCATTATTTTCAGTGAGTTACTACCTCACAACAGACCTGGTTGAACTCCACTGGTCACTGTTTCTCACTAGAACGAAATGGTTATAGGTTTTTCATAACGGCCTAGCTTTAATTAACTCATGAATTTAAATAATAAACTACAAAATTATTTATTTTAAGAAGAAAGTATTTTACATTCAGACATGTTACATAGTTTATTCATATAAAATGTATAAAAATGGATAGTAGAAAGCAATGGAATCCAGGATGCGCGTTTCGTCCTATTTGGAGCTCGTCAGATGGATGTAACTATATATCAGAGTTGATGTTTACTGTGGAACTCCAATCCAGTAGCGTTCTCATGAAACGCCACCGCGTTATCCACTTAGCTACTGAGTCCTGATAGCCACTTAATTGTGCAATGAGGCGAAGTTTAAATCCATTTGGTATTGTTTACCTGAATCTTCCCATTGATGTTTAGGACTGCAATTGATCAATCTGTTATTGGCGCATGTGAATGCTGTGCTGACTGCCTCGACATTGCTTTAAGTTACAAGCTTCATAAGCAAAGATGGATAGTAGTTAACAATGGAATCCAGAACATGCATTTCGTCCTATATGAGATGCAGGCACGCCCAGTTGACGAGTCTCAAAAAGGTTGAAACGCGCGTCCTGAATTCCACTGTTACATACTATCCATCTTTACGTATTTTGAGGTGTTACTTTGAAAACGATAAAATTTAGAAATGAACCAAGTTAGTTAATTTTTGTTTAAAACAAAACATTCAACTTTCAATTGTTTGATTGTTTTTTTGTTTTGTTTTAAAAAACAATGCTATTGTTCTTCATCTTTGATTGACCTTAAAAGTATAGAGAAGTTGTATATTCAGTCTGATGTTGTTGTTGTTGTTGTTTATGTTGAACAATATGTCATTATTAGTGTCAATCAACCAAATGAATAAAAGGTCAACTACATGTAGCAACATAAATGTTTCTTTAACTAATTGTACTTTGATCAATCATATATCTTAAGAAAAATATATACAGTTTTGTTCATTGACTTGTAGTATTGTAGTGAAGAAGAACACAGGTGAGGACAACCGAATTATTATTTAGCATAACATTACAGAGTTACTTGGTAAAATAGAAAAAGCATACTGCGAAATGTTCAATCACTGTCTCGAACGTCATTGTTCTTGCATTGCTTTCTATTCCCGCTCTTCCTTTCTTGATCTTCCCTATCTTCTGCTACCAGACATTACATTCCTGACTAGTGTCATATACTACTTATATCAATATAAGTAGCACAACATTAAAAGAAATATCTTATACAATGGGAAAGACTAAAACTTCTCTAGAATCTAAAATTGAATGTTTCTATGTAAGACAAATTTGTGCGTGAAAATGATGATGAAAACATGTTGTTGTTGTTGTTTGCTTCTAGTCTAACAACCGTAGATTTCGGATTAACTGTTTGGTTTGTATATCAACTCAATATGTTTGAAATATAATGATTCATATTGCAGAGGCTGAGATTGGTGTTTCGGACTCTAACAGTTAGAGTTAGGCAGGAAGCAGGACCGATAAAAAGATTCTAGCCTGTTCGTACGAGTTTTCTACATCATTAGTCCGGTGGATAAATGATTGTTCTCTAATTGGGGGTATCATTACGTCATATATTAATAAGGTACAAGGTTACAAGTTATAGCACTAACAAAAGAATTATGGAGGTCATTATCATGATTTTTAAACTTTATTTGAAAATAATCTGCATTTTCGAATTTCCATCAAGCGTAATGTAAATCTTTCTCAGATCATTCGTCGGCTCAGTGATCTCGAGGTTAAACATTCGCTCGTGAGATCGATAGGTCCTGGGTTTGAATCTTGTGAAGCAAGATCGTGGATGCGCTGTGGTAAGGAGTTCCACAATATGACGGAACGGCCTTCCAGTCCTTTCAGGTTTTCCATAGTGACCTAGCTTCAGCTGACAAGTAATTTGTTCTGGGCTTGTAAACATTTTTGGAGTATCCTCGTAAATGCTCTGTTTTGAAAGACAAAACAGATAAGGGCATATCCGTTGCAAATTTATCACTAAGTAATTTGAAATCTGTAATCAACTCACTTCTAGTTCTTCAATAATGACAACGGGAATAGGTTTAGCTCACTCAGTCGAGCATCATTTGAGCGCTTCACTATTCCGAGATTCAGCTAAGTTACTGCTCTATGAACCTTTTCCCAAATCTCACTGTCTTTTCTTAATTAGGGGCTAACCGCTTGTATTAATCACTCAAGTTTAGGACTCACTAATACTATATACAAAGTCAAAAAGCATTGAGTGTCAACATAACCAAAGTCCCTACATATTGATCATCAAGTTCTAAAACCATTTGGCGGCTATTCAATATTCTCGTATATATTGATGATAAACCATATGTAATGACCAATAAATGAAATCAATAATTCGATATACTATCGACAAATCTCTATATAAGTAAATCATAAGTATTATTAGCGTTAGAACATTATCCATAGTGCCTATTTCTTTTCTTTCTTGTTACATAATACCATTAAGCTATTTGAACTTCAGACAACTTCTAGGTTTGTCTTATCTTCTGAAAAAAACCAGACATTATCTTAGGCGTCAGTTTAGTTGGTTAAAGCCAGTTTAAAAAAAAAGAGAAACCCATGATGTATCATCAAAACATATAAACCAGTATTATTCTCCTTTCATTTAATCAAACCAAATTGGGTTATTGTTTATAGAAAGTTTTATAGATTATATATATATATATTTTTATTATTCAGTAACATGTACTTAAATGATTGCAGAAACAAATAGAATCAAATTTATCCAATAAGAGTACTTACTTACTTACTTACGCCTGTTGCTCCGCGTGGAGGAGCATAGGCCGCTCACCAGCATTCTCCATCCAAAACTGTCCTCGGGAATTCTTTCCAGCTCCTTCCAGTTATTATTCATCTTTTTCATATCTGTTTCTATTATCCGACGCAATGTGTTCTTTGGCCTTCCTCTTTTACACTTCCCTTCAGGATTCCAAGTTAGGGCTTGCCTCATGATGCAGTTTGATGGTTTGCGTAATGTATGTCCTATCCATTTCCATCGTTTTTTCCTAATTTCTTCTTCAGCTGGAAGTTGGTTTGTTCTCTCCAACAGAAGGCTATTGCTGATGGTATCCGGCCAATGGATGTTGAGTATCTTGTGTAGACAACCATTTATAAATACTTGTACCTTCTTGATGATGGTTGTAGTAGTTCTGCAAGTTTCAGTTCCGTACAGTAGAACTGCCTTGACGTTCATATTGAAGATTGTGACTTTGATATTGGTTGAAAGTTGTTTTGAATTCCATATGTCCTTCAATTGTAGGAATGCGGCTTTTGCTTTGCTAACCCTCGACTTTACGTTTGCATCTGAACCTGCTTGTTCATCGACGATGCTTCCCAGGTATGTGAAGGATTCTACATCTCCCAGAGTCTCGCCATCAAGAGTATTCATTACATTGAATCAAAACGAAAGTAATCTTGAACAAAACTCATAATGAGTAAATAAATTGAAAATTGACTTTTCTTTCCATCATATCATTAAGGTTTATTGAAACATTAGCCATACGAAAATTCAAACTCTATTTTATGTATTCAAAAACAATTTGTTCACACGTTAAATCTACCCTGGTAACAGTTTATTATCCAGAGTGATGAGGTTGCAAATTGTTTTCACATTAAATAATTGAATTCATGAGTCGATTGAAGCTAGATTACTATGAAGGACCCGGAAGTAACGAACCGTCAACTCGTCCTATTGTGGGACTCCTCGGAAGTGCACATTCACGATCCTGATTCGCGAGATTCAAACCCAAGACTTGTCGGTCTCGCGTGCGAACGCTTAAACTCTAGATCACTGAGACCCCCGGCAACCAATGATGTTAATATCTAACTTCAACTAATCCACGAAATTGAATGGCACTTCCACTATTGTCTTCAGTGAGTTACTATCTCACAACACACCCGGTTGAACTTCACTGATCAGTGCTTCTCATTAAAACCCCAGTAAATCACCAGTTAACATATGATGATTATAATCAGAGGGGTTTTGCGGATATCATAGTAACTTAATTTTGAATTTGTGAGTCAGTTGGATCCCAGCTCAGTGGTCTAAAGGTTAAGCGTTCGCGCACGAGACTGATAAGTTCTGGGTTTGAATTTTGTTAGGTGAAGTCGCGAATGTGCACTTCTGATGAGTCCCATACTAGGATGAAACGTCCATCCAGTGCTTCTAGGTTATCCATGGTTGTCTAGTTTTAATTAATTCATAATCTTAACGATTAAGATATCAATTTATTATCAGTTATCTTATTTATTATTTTTCATCTCTTGGTCCAGTGTAAAGTTGACCAGTTTGTTAGATAAATCTGGTTCTCCAATGAAGCGGGATTGAGCTGTACTACTCGGTTTATAAAATTTAAACCTGAGTGGTGTCTAGCTCTCCTGTTAAACGGGGTTGAGCTATACTGTTTGGGTTGTCACGTGATGGTCCGGATGGTGTCTGGTTCTCCTGAAAACCAAAGTAAAATTACCCTGGCTGAAAAGTGTATATTATATAACTATAAGTGTATTTCATATAAACAAAACGTTATTTAAATGGTAAATCAGTAAAAACAAAATGTTTCATTATTGAATATTCTATAAAGTGCACCGATTTTATTATGTGTTTATGACATATTCTATTAATGAAAGAACAGATTTCCCTCATAAAAAGATAACTAGACAATGAATCGTGATATATACACACACGATTATTTAAATAATATCTCATATATATAGATAGATGTAGTTCTGCTCTGCAAGTGACCATACCCTGTTGAAAACACCGGTTCTCGTCCGATCACCACAGTAAAGCAATGTTGAACACGGTCAGCTCTTCACTGTAAAAATTTAAATTTGGAAAACAACAATATACATCACGTGAAGTGAATAAGTAGACCATATTGTAAAGAATAAATAAGAGAAAAAGTACTCAAGTACCTTGAATTATAGCAACTGTTTAAATTACTTAGGTCGATATTCAGACCGTAACTATGACGATATAAATGGATATATAGTAAGGCACATATATAAAAGCCAGTAACAATCTAGTTCTCATTCAATTGCCACTTCGTTTCTCACTACCAACTTATTCATATTTGCTCTATAACACAATATGCGTGAAATTGTTCATATTCAAGCTGGTCAATGTGGAAATCAAATCGGTGCAAAGGTAAGCAATATATATTTACACTCATTTCTCAGTTTTGGGAAGTGATCTCAGATGAACACGGAATCGACCCAACTGGCACTTATCATGGAGATTCCGATCTACAACTAGAACGCATCAACGTATATTACAATGAAGCAACTGGTGGAAAGTATGTGCCTCGTGCCATTCTCGTCGATCTGGAACCTGGTACGATGGACAGTGTGCGTGCCGGTCCATTCGGACAACTATTCAGACCAGACAACTTCGTGTTTGGACAAAGTGGTGCTGGAAACAACTGGGCCAAAGGACACTACACTGAAGGTGCAGAGTTGGTCGACTCAGTTCTCGATGTTGTACGCAAGGAGGCTGAATCGTGTGATTGTCTACAAGGCTTCCAACTCACCCACTCTCTAGGAGGTGGAACAGGTTCCGGAATGGGAACACTACTCATCTCGAAGATTCGTGAGGAGTATCCAGACCGCATCATGAACACATTCTCAGTGGTCCCTTCACCTAAGGTAACACAACTTACCACTAAACATATTTTCAGGTCTCCGACACAGTCGTCGAACCATACAACGCCACACTCTCTGTTCACCAACTCGTTGAGAACACCGACGAGACATACTGCATCGATAACGAAGCACTCTACGACATATGCTTCCGTACTCTGAAACTCACCACACCCACCTATGGAGACTTGAACCACTTGGTCAGTGCAACTATGTCAGGAGTGACAACATGTCTGAGATTCCCTGGTCAGCTGAATGCTGACTTGAGGAAACTCGCTGTGAACATGGTGCCATTCCCACGTCTCCACTTCTTCATGCCTGGATTCGCACCTCTCACTAGTCGCGGCAGTCAACTGTATCGTTCTCTCACCGTTCCCGAGTTGACTCAACAGATGTTCGATGCGAAGAACATGATGGCTGCATGCGATCCACGACACGGACGATATCTCACAGTGGCTGCAATATTTCGAGGTCGTATGTCAATGAAGGAGGTTGATGAGCAGATGCTCAACGTGCAGAACAAGAACTCAAGCTATTTTGTTGAACGGATCCCGAACAACGTGAAGACGGCAGTGTGTGACATTCCACCACGAGGTCTGAAAATGTCAGTCACTTTCATAGGGAACAGTACAGCTATTCAGGAGTTGTTCAAACGTGTTAGTGAACAATTCACAGCCATGTTCAGACGTAAAGCTTTCTTGCATTGGTACACAGGTGAGGGTATGGATGAGATGGAATTTACAGAGGCAGAATCAATTATGAATGATCTCCTGTGCGAATATCAACAAACTGAAGCTGTAACTGCTGAAGAAGACAGGGAATTTGAAGAGGAAGAACATGAGGATGCATAAATTAATGAATCAGTTAGTCAAGTTTTCTGTTCTTGCCCTAATGTTTGTTTTTAATTTTAGACTATTTTTGTTTAACGATCATGTTGCCTATCACTGAAGTCCGTTGAACTGCCTCAAAATATTTTATTCACATTTGTTTTGAAGAATCCCAATGCTACGTCATCATTCACAAAACTATTGGTAGTCAATAGCTAATCATTGACTTAATAATTTGAATGAGAATTAGTAAACGTTTAGACTGATTAACTTAAGTATGTCGGATTAATCACCTCTATGTAAAATGGAGGTTCACATTCCCACTACAAAACTGAATAAATCGGTAGATATGTAAAGTGTAAGATTCATGCTCATCTTAATTTACGAATCCTGTGTATGATAAGTCAAGAGAATTATTATTAACAGTCGTCTATACAAAATAATTCGGATCTGTTGGCCAGACACTATCAGCATAACCTAATGTGGGAGAGAACAAATCAGATTCGAGCGGAGGAAGAAATCAGGAAGAAGTGCTGGAAGTGCATACGAAACACATTGAAGAAAGCACCCAACTGTGTCACAGGGCAAACTCTCATATGGGATCCTCAAGGCCAAAGGAGAACAGGATGATTGAAGAACACATTACGTCGAGAAATGTAGACAAACATGAGAAGAATGAACATGAATTGGATAGAAGTAGAAAGTAATGCTCATGACAGAGTAGGTTGGAGAATGCTGGTCAGCGGCCTATGCTCGATTGGGGGTAACAGGCGTAAGTATGTAAGTATTCACAACTTTACATTACGAATGAAAAATTAAAAGATCAATTCATTCATCCATTTCAATGCATAAAGATAAGGAGGTTACATTTAATATGATTTGTAAATCAGTTCTAATACCAAGGTATTATCAGGAAATGTTCACCTGTCATAATGATAATACGTATTAAATTTACCATACTACTATAAATACTTTCTGATCTCTAATTTTTAAACCATAGTAAACAATAGCTCAATCTACGAACTGACAATAAAGTCATTATGACGTTTGCTTTACACAAGGGCCACGTAATGTACACAGCTCGATTCAACATAAAGTTGCTTGTAGCTCAAATAACCAAGTACATATATATCTTCGCTGATGTCAATCGGTGATATAATCTCCAACAACTGAATGAGGTGCCCAACCATCCCTAGCAATATTACTGATGCTATTGTGGTGCACGCTATTTACGTCGTCAGTTATAAAAAGTTTGTAACACTAAACAGGAGCGGTAACCATGACAACAGAACACTGAGAAGATCAATTTGAACACAAAACAGAAGCGGAAATAGAAAAGAATTTCAACTTGGAAGAACCATACAGAATGTGAAGGATAAATTATGAAAATTCACAAATAAAATATTCGAAGTATAGTTCTCATATTTTATCAAGAGAATCTGTTATATAGTGCTAAAATACATTTGGTTGTTCCTACATGTATGCTTGTTTATTGCATTAACTAGGAATGCTTGAGGCCACATTTTTCACCCCATATACACAAGCCAAGAAGCTATTATAAATCAGACGGAAACATTGAGATCTGATATAGTTGAGTGACAACTAAGCTCGTATGGCTTTACTTAGAAACACAATATATATAAAAACAGAACTTAATGCTTGAGATTTTTAAGTAGCTAACACTACATAAACTTAAATGAACGTTGACAAGTAATATTTCTTATGAGCGGTGTGATAGCTCAAATAAATTCAGCCAGATAATCAACTGAATAATTTCGCCTTTCATTATCTTTTAAGCTACAGTGATTAAAACTAACTACTTTACACATCCGAACTATTTAGTCGCTATATCATATAAGATTCAAACGTAGAAACAAATATATAGATGTTTATAATCGGAGAGGGGTTGAAGTTAGACAATAACACCGTTGGATGCTGGTCGTCACAGTGGTCTGGAGGTTAAGTGTTCATGCGCGAGACCGATAAGTGTTAGGTTCAAGTCCCGCGGGCAGGATTTTGGGTGAACACCGCTGAGGAGTTTCATACTAGGACGAAACGGACGTCCAATGCTTCCAGGTTTCTCATGATGGTCTAGCTTGAACTGACTCATTGACTCAGCTATGAAATTAATATAGATGTTTGTTTACTATGTATTTGTGCATAAAAGTCAGTCAAATCTCTATAAATATGAAAACAATCTACACAATATAAAAATATCCATGATTTTGATGAAAATTTCACCTACTTATCCAACATTGAATGCAAACGTGTAATGATAATACAAAGGATGATTTACAAGACAGTGTATTACGGTTTAGTTTGTCTATTTTTATACAGATCCATGTCTGGGAATTAATGAATCAAGAGAAGTTAAGCTTATGTTTGCTTTATCTCATGGTTAATCGTGTTAATTAGGACGTAACTTTGGTCAGTACTAAGGACGATAGTCTACAGACGATATACCATACTCGATATAAAGAAATTAAAATTGAAATTCATCAACACCATCTATCTTCAAAATTTGTATTAAATCAAGCCAAAAACATGGTGTTACTACAAGCTTCGAAGTAATGTGACATCAGAAGCTTCCAGTTATTTGGTTCTCATATACTGAGTAGCTATCGAAAAGCAAATAAATACTAGAAAGTAAAAATAATATGCTATATTCAGTAATGGTAAAATTCATATTTAATTTCAATATCACTAAATGAACTTATAAAGTAGTATACCGAACTGCTCAAAACTGTTTAAGCATAGCATTTATCAATAAGTTAATACTAATTGGAGAACTACTGACAAACAGTAAACATCTGATAACTATCTTGTTAAGTTTTAGGACTCCTCACAAGTTCTAACACATCATCTTACATAGAAACAGATCTAAAACTCTTCGAATTTCACGTTTACATTTACAATGGAATCTGTCTCAATAAAAGAATTATCAGTATAGGTTTGTGGAGATGCGGTTGCTCATTGCTGAGGAGTCCAACAATAGGACGAAACGGCAGTCCAGTGCTTCCAGGTTTTCAATGGTGGTTTAACGCCAATCGGTTCAAGATCTCAGTCAATAACTTAATAATCTCCACAATCCTATACTGATAAGTAAGAATTCCCGCTTCATTTCGGTTAGCAGTTAAGTGCAAGTTCGAAAATGTAAACAAGAGTGAAGTTTATCTTCATACAAACAGAAAAAATTACAACAAAAAATAATGAACTTAAGGTTTTCAGTAAGTGTGAATCTAAGTTCCTCGGCTTCAAATTTGGTAAAAGATCAGTTAAAAGTAAAATGACGTACAAGTATTTCTCAAATTTCTTACATTATATTTAGAGAAATAGAATTTCTCTCAGAAATTTATCCAATGTCTTCCAATAGAAGAAGAAATCAGGAAGAATCGCTGAAAGTGAATAGGAAACAAATTGAGGAAATCACCCAACTGTATCACAAGGCAAACACTCATATGGGATCCTCAAGGTCGAAGGAGGACAGGATGACTAAAGAACACATTAGGCCTAGAAATAGAGACAGATATGAGAAGAATGAACAAGAATTGGATAGAACTAAAAAGGAATGCTCAGGATAAAGTGTATTGGAGAATGCTGATCGGCGGCCTATGCTCTATTGAGAGTAACAGGCATAAGTAATAAGTAAATCATCCAATGTAAACTCTTATCTTCGTTAAGTGGATTTTCCAGTTTATTGTAAGTTTCAAAATATACCAACAATGGCTTCAGTCTTATAATTGTACATAATTATTAATTACGTTTACTGAATACACTTTATACGTTAATTATGTAGAAAATAAGAACACAAGTGGTGACAACCATATGCATTTGGACATAACATGATAGAGTTACTTGGTAAAATGTGAATACTATACGTTCAATACTTCATTTGTATGATGTCTATCTATTATCTAAAACTTTATACTTTCTTGATTTACATACTAATCATTTTCTGTTCCCCTTCTTTTCTATTCAATCTTCTGAACTTTCTGCTGCTAAGTATTCCAGTTTCGATTGATATTATATATACTACTTATATCTATCGACATAAGTAGTATACACCACAATTACAGATGCCAAATTAACTTTTTCACATTACTACAATTATTAACTCTATAAAAAATGTTTTTATTCAAGAAATCAGCTTGATCAAACTTCATTACTAAAATAATTGCTCATTTAAACTAACTCTCTTTCTCTCTGTCTCTGTCTCTCATTTCTCTTAATTACTAACAATAGAAGTGCTTGATAATAAGTGAATGCAGAGTTATTTATCCCCTCTTAATTAACACTTCATTATGAGTCTATATTTGAATATAAAATTAATCAACCAAATAAAAATGCAAATCTACATATGAGGATTGTAACGATCGAAATGCCAATATTTAGTTTGAATGCAGGACTGACGAACCAAAATTGGTTCGATTAAACCAGACTATTTCGCGCGCAAGCACTTAGCCACTAGACAACTGAGCCAGCATCCAACGGTGTTAATGTCTAGCTTCAACTAATCCACGAAATTGAGCGTAACATTCACCATTATCATCAGTGAGTTACTATCTTACAACAGACCTGTTTGAAATCCACTGGTCACTACTTTTCACTAGAACTCCAGGATATACCTCTTGAAGCCAGTCACTAGTGAACATATGTTGATTAATATCAGATGGATTTTGTGGATACTTTAGTAATTTCAATGGTTAAGATCATGAGTCAGTTGAAGCTAGACCACCATGGAAAACCTGAAAGCACTGGACGGCCCATTCGTCCTAGTATGGGACTCTTCAGCAGTGCATATCCATGATACCGCCTCGCAGGATTCAAAACCACGACATATCGGTCCCGCTCACGAATGCTTAACTTCTATGTGCAATTTTCTATTTGTTAATGCATTATTGTCTAGATTAGAGGTCATTTGTTCTTTAGATAGTGCAACAAATGCTCACTAGTGATTGGCTCCAAGAGATAATTCCTGAAGCTCTGGTGAGAATTACTGACCATTAGAGTTGAACGGGGTCTGTTGTGAGATAGTAACTCACTGAAGACAATGGTGAATGTGTCGCTGAATTTCGTGGATTAGTTGAAGTTAGACATTAACACCGTTGGTTGCCGGCCGTTTCAGTGGTGTAGAGGTTAAGCGTTCGTGTGCGAGACCGATATGTTGTGGATTTCAATCTCGCTAGGCGATGTTGTGAATGCGCACTGCTGAGAAGTCTGACAATAGGAGGAAATGGCAGTCCAGTGGTTTCAGATCTTCCATGGTATTCTAGCTTCAACTGACTCATGATCTTAACCATTGAAATAAACCAGACTATGTTGGTTTGTATAGAGTACGAAGTGTTTTTGAGTTACTCGTAATCAATTATGTCAAAACACAAACTATGTGCTTAATTTAAACGATTTTAGTTTAGGAAATAGAACAAATTATATGAAAAATACAAAATACCTCATACAATACAATCTGTGTTATACAGTCAAAGTTTTCTCTAGCACAAATTAGCGTGTTAAACAACAAAAGAAACAGTTAATATAAAAGAGTGCAATACCTGGGAATCAAGATGGGACTAGATATCTATCTGCAAGGATTTCAGCAATCTTTCCAAGCGGACAGTCAAAGGTTAACAGTCACAAAATGAACCACACCGTGACTTTAGCTTGGTCAAATACAACCTTACTATCAGTAGTCCGGTAACATGCTAGAAAAAATTAGGCAATAAAAGGAAAGTATTTAGTCAAAATCACATAATCAAACGTCAGGTGAAGAAGACTGAAGAACACAAAGTGTGGTTAAAAGAGATCTGAATAAAGGTTAAAATACACGAGAGGAAGAAGAAACAAATAAATGATAGTACTGTCCAACGTAATGCTGTTCAGGGACTTTCAACGTTATCTTTCCGCTACAAGGGTTTTCTGTAAAAATTAAAAAAATCTGGATACATAGATTAGCTTAGATAAACTTTAAACGTTTCTCTATTGAATAAATTGAAACAGAAAATCAACAGAATACATTGTATTTTAGTTAAGAGGTTCTGTGAAGATCAGTTTCACCCTTAGAACTTATTCCTTATAGAATGATATCAATTGAGATATCATTAAGAACCAATTATCACTGAATAGTTGATTTGTTGTAGCGCTTTAATCTTCTGATGTGGTTGATGAAATCCACTCTGTATGAATAAATAGTGAAGAAAAGATGCTAAATCAGTGAATAAAATAGAATCAGACCAGTGAATAAATAGAATCGTTAAGAATTTCTGTTGAATACAGAGATTAGGTTAGTTAGCACAAATCCACATAGCTCCTACTGTATGTAAGTAATAAGATGAAAACCAGTTACTTACTTACTTTCGCCTTTTATCCCCAATCGACCATAGGCCGCCGATCAATATTCTCCAACACACTTTGTCCTGAAAATTCCTTTCTACTTCTATCCAATTCATGTTAATTCTTCTCATGTTTGTCTACATTTCTCGACGTAATGTGTTCTTCGGTCTTCCAGTTCTCCTTTGGCCTTCAAGAGTCCATATGAGGGCTTGCCCTGTGACACAGTTGGGTGCTTTCCTCAATGTGTTTCGTATGCACTTCCAACACTTCTTCCTGATTTCTTCCTCCGCTCAAATCTGGTTTGTTCTCTCCCACATTAGGTTATGCTGATAGTGTCTGGCCAACAGATCCGAATTATTTTGTATAGACAACTGTTAATAAACACTTGTATCTTCTAAATGATGGTTTTCGTAGTTGTCAAAGTATCCACCCCATACAGTAGAACTGTGTTGACATTTGTATTGAGAATTCTGATTTTGATGTTGGTTGACAGACAATTGTTTTGAGTTTCAGATGTTCTTCAATTGTAGATATACTGCTCTTGCTTTGCCGATTCGCGTCTTCACATCTGCATCAGATCCACTGTGTTCATCAATGATTCTCCCCAGCTATGTAAAGCTTTTTACATATTCTATAGATTCTCCGCCTGGCGCACCCCCCTGAGGCTACTGCCGGTCCCAAGCCCAGAGGAAGAGTTGGGCATGGGTTTAGAGACGTTTTCCCGCAGAAATACGCAAAATACTTCGGATCCGTTGGTCAGACACTATCAGCATTACCTACTGTGGGAAAGAACAAACCAGATTCCTTCGGAGGAAAAAATCAGGAGGAAGCGCTGGAAGTGGATAGGGAACACGTTGAGAAAAGCATCTAATTGCGTCACAAGACAAGCCTTCACATGGAATCCTCAAGGTCAAAAGAAAAGATGTTAAATTAAACATTCAAGCACATAATTCCTAAATATGAAGTGAACATTATACACTCTTTCATTGATCATACGATAATCTAGACAAACTGTACATAATAACAGAGCAAATTTGACAATGCATGTACATCCAGCACAGTATGCACGTATGCCACTAAGAGACTGATCAATTACAGTCCTAAACATCAATGAGAATGTTCAAGTAAACAATATTAATTAAATTCAAACTTCGCCCTATTTCACAAGTAAAAGACTATCAAGTAGCTAAGTGGATAAAGCAATGGTGTTTGAAGTGAACGGTACTGGGGTTCGACTCCCAGAATGAGCAATAACTCAGAGGCAGGCCTGTGCAGCTGATCAGTACCAAATAGGATAAAACGCGCGTCCTGGATTCCATTACTAGCCCCTATCGATCTTTGCTTACAAAGCTTGTGACTTAAGGCCATATCTATGCAGTTCGCCCAGGATGCACATATGCCAACAAGAGACTGATCAATGTCATTCCTAAATAACAATGTGAAGATACAAACAAACAACACAAAGCAAATTCAGATAAAATTAATTACAAAATTATTTATTGGACAGTTCCATAAGAATTGTGATTTGAATGGTGTGACTAGGAGACGACGTTACATAGATTTATATTTTGAAAAAACTTGCACTTAACAGGACTAACATAGTTAATGTCTACGTGAATAGTGTAACCATAGTTAGAGACGATAGGGTATTTATCTTAAAATTAACTATAATGTCATAAATGTTCTTCACCTACATCTAGGATTTCAATATAATTTCATACTCGTCATTTCTCAAATTCATTTGGCTTTTACAGACTACTCTCTCTCTCTGTTTAATTTTCTTTCGATTAACATTTATGATAAATGAGCCAATTTAAGGCTTCATTCATTTGTGCCTGAGATGTGCGTTGTTAAAACCTGACTTACTGGTTTTGCTTCATAATCTCTCCCAACCCACAGAAACAAAATAAGCTTGAGTTTAAAATAATCACTCACCATTTCATTCTCGTTTGAAATTCGTCTACATATAAAAATATCCATCGCCAATCATCAGGAAGAAGTCAACCATCCAGAATGTTTATCTGATGATCAAAGCTATCAGTTCAATCTTTGTACAAACAGATTCTTATAAGAGGGTTTTTTTGGTATTATAGTGAGTTCAGTGGTTAAGATCATGAATCAATTGAAGCTAGACAACTATAGAAAACCTAAAAGCACTGGATGGCCGTTTCTTCTTATTGTGGGACTCGTCAATAGCGCGTATTCATGATCCCGACAAACGAGATTCAAACCCAAGATCTATCAGTCTCGCGCAAGATTGATTAACCTCTAGACCACTGAGTTGGTCGGCATCCAACCGTGTTAATGTCTAACTTCAACCAATCCACAAAATATAGCGAGACTTCCACTATTGTCTTCAATGAGTTACTATTTCACAACAGACCCGGATGAACTACATTGGTCACTACTTCTCACCAGAACTTCAGGAAATACTTTTGGAAGCTGGTCACCGATGAGCTTATGTTGATTCATATCAGAAGGGTTATTATGGATATTATACTAATTTCAGTGGTTGAGATCATGAGTCAATTGAAGCTATAACACTATGAAATACCAGGAAGCACTGGATGGCCGTTTCGTCCAAATTCTAGTTTCTAGGGTTTTGAATTTTCCCTTTGTTAGTATTAAGGACTAAAACTAATCAATTCAGCTAAGAAGTCTCGAACAGGCTGAAACCTTGGATTCTGATTTCTGGTTTATAATCACAATACAAATTTATAGCTTTTTATGGTAGCAACAAAATTACACTAACTAAACAAAACTTAATCATCACATAAACATTGGAACCTATAAAACGTTAAACATTATTTCATCTGAAAAACATGAAATCTATTCATAAATTAAGAAAAGTAGAAACATCACTAAACACAAGTTATACTCCTCCTCCTCCTCCTCCTCCTCCTCCTCCTCCTACTACTACTACTACTACTACTACTACTACTACTACTACTACTACTACTACTACTACTACTACTACTACTACTATTAATACTAATACTAATACTACTACCTTTCTGTTATTCATTGTAGTCATTATATTTCTCTTGCCAAATATCTACACAAAACACATTACATGAAAAGAAATGCGCTCAATTAGTATGTATACTTACAACATATTAGTAGCGGCAAGTCACAACTCTTTTAAATAAACCACATATAGAAAAAAGAAATGAAACAAAACAGAAACTGATCTGACATTGTCTTAACTATTATGTTCTAATCATTAGTAATATATATTAAGGTAACGAATGTAATTCGTTTCCCGATAATAAACTACAAGTAAAACAATTATGTCGGTCAAAGTAAAATAACAAACCGATCGAGAGTAAAAAAATCAATGAAGAAGTAGAAAGTAAACAACGATATAAATGTATGTTCTCTTTCGAATATTTAGTATTTGAAAGTGAAATTTGTTTTAAAGTTAAATTAATAGTAAGTTGATGGCGGAACTCTGGAAGTTATAGAATCCTTCACGTGCTTGGGAAGCATCATCGATGAACAAAGAGGATCAGGTGCAGACGTAAAAGCGAGGAATTAGCAAAGCATGAAGAACATGTGAATCCAAAACAACTTCCAACCAATATCAGAGTCAGAATCTTCAATGCGGACGTTAAGACAGTCCTACTGTATGGAACTGAAACGTGGAGATCTAATACAACTATTATCGAGAAGGTACAGTATTTACCCGGTCTTGAGACCAGCAGTAACTCTGGAAGAGCTACAGGCAAGATACTCGACATCCATTGTCCGGATACCATCGGCAACACCATTCAGCGGGGGGGGGAAACAAATCATCTTCCAGCTGAGGAGGAAATTAGGAAAAGACGATGGAAATGGATAGGACATACATTATATAAATCACCAGACTGCATCACAAGGCATGCCCTAACTAGGAGTCGTGAAGGGAAGCGGAAAAGTGGAAGGCTAAAGAACATATTACGTCAGGAAATAGAATCAGATGTGAAAAGGATGAATAACAACTGGAAAGCATTGTTTGGGACAGGGTTGGATGGCGAGTACTGGTGGGCGTCCTATGCTTCTCGACTAAGATTAACGGGCGTAAGTAAGTAAGTAACAGTAAGTTAATAAGATTAGTAAAAAATGATTATTGCTTCATTTATATTCGTTATTTGAATCATCCAAATGATTTTCAGAACTGCAAATGATAAGCACTGTTTGTTATACATCCATCTTTTGCAATTCGCTTCGATATTGTTGTTGAATCACAAGCATTTTATAAACAAATTTGAATAGTGGATAGCAGGAGAAGCCAGAACTCTTATTTCTTTATATTTAGGATTCGTCGGTTAAATGTACGTCCATTCCAGAACTGATGCAACAAACATTCGGTAGAATGTTTCTTCCTGAAAATTCAACTAATCTGAAGTACAAATACGTTCGAAGATGATAAGGAACTAATAACTGAAATATCGATATTGAATGTCATTAGCTGATGCAAAAATCCGTTCTTAATTCTTTTACGAAAAGAATCAAGAATATGATTTTGGAATGAAAACTTGAAACATATCAAAAAAATCGATTTTGATTGGTAAAACAAAGACTTCATTTTTACATAGGCCTCAACATGGGATATATCATTCCATCAAATGCCCATGCATTTACCGATTCCTATGTTTATGGGCAAGTAAATAGTGCAATCCAGGTAATGGAACATGTACCGAAATATTTTATTGATCATTCAGTATCGAATGCACCAACAAACAGAGGGAAAAGAAAACCAAGCACCTCAATAGAAAACGATGATAGAAACAAGTCATGTGACTGACCTTAAGAGAGCTTTGAAAACACACTGTATAACAGTTGTTAAGGTCACATTCATAGTTTTATACAGGACTTAATCATTAGGATGATGGTTGGAGGTAGTCAACAGGAAACCCTGACGACCCGGGTTTCGTGTTACTTGGAACTCGTCAGCAGGGTATACCTGTAATCCTGAGGGAACCGGTGCTCCCTAACGGATTCAATCTCGTGTCTTCCATCTTCACAGTCAGAGACGTTAACACTGGGCTATCCGGGCCGCGAATGACCTCTGTAGGACTGAAATGTAATCACAACTGACTGATCACTGGATGATGACCAATGTCATGTGTGTCATGTGTCAACAGGGAACCCTGGACCCAGGTCTCCTGTTGACTACTTTCAACCACCATCTTGTCTAAACATAGTGCACATAATGTCGAATCACCTAGACTAGTGGCCACATTGCAATTTCGTCGATATCATTTGATTTGCATTAAGAATGACTTGACACACATGACATTGGTCACCACTCAATAATCAATCAATTATGAGGACTTAATCGTTAGAAAATTCAAGCTACCTTTGTTTGTACAAAAACAATTTGTTCTCATTTATTTATTTATTTTATTTTAACACATAGATATTGGTACAAGGAGGCACCAAATAGATATGCGCCACATAAATCATTCGATTTGTTTGAGGACTGTGATACTGTCCGGGTGCCCAGACCGAAGCAGGTGGTTTACTTAGGGGACCACACCCCGAGCCTTTGACCTAAAGGTCAAACCCACAAGGCAGTGGAGAATCGTGAGGAGATGCAGTCCCATGGTAGCCGGTGACCAACCATTGGTTCATACGCCATTTGTTCCCTCAGGATACTGGAGCCCATATGCACCATTGGTTTGGGATCCGGTTAAAGCGCCGGACATTCGCTATTCGTTCTCTCAATTCCGTAAACAACATCCCCGCCACGAGAAGGCAGTGAGTAGGACTTCCCTGACAGAGGCTGTATACGCTCGGCCGTGTGAGAGCAATTCGAGATGGAGGGTGGGCCCACCCCACTCTTGGACATATCAGAGCATTTGGGGGCCAATTTGTTCTTAACTTAAACTTGATCTGGTTAATATTCTTCATAATGATCACTTTATATTGATTCGAAATTTTATTAAAAATGTACTTCATTAGTTTTCATATTGCAATTCATTGATCAAATGATTGAAAGTAAAAGTATAACACAACGTTCAGATTCAACTTCATTATCTCATTATACTATTGAAGTTTATAGAAAGTACTAATTATGTGAATTGTATAGAGTTGACAAGTTCTATATACTTATAAAGTTTGTCACTAGTAAAGTTGAAAGATTACCAAATAAATGGTAAGAGAAGTACTTATTAAGGTGATTATTATGATAACTATACCCTTTCAAGAAAGATTATGTAACATAGAATCAACCTTATATCATAGAGATAGTCAGTTGGAATATACAAATACTAGTGAGTTAAGATGAGTATTTTAATTTGAAACCAGTAGCTAAATGAATAACGCGATGGTGTTTGAAGCGAACAGTACTAGGTTGGAGTGTAAGACAGTGAACATCAACTGTGAGATGCAGGCACGTGCAGTGCCAAATAGGAAGAAACGCACCTCCTACATTCCACTGCTAACCACTATCCATGTTTGCTTAGAATGCTTGTGAATTAATATGATATCGAGGCAATATTCACAGTATGCACATATGCCAATAACAGACTGATCAATTATAGTCCTAAACATCAATGGGAAGATTTAAGTGAACGATGCCAAGTCAATTTCAACGTCACCCGATTGCACAAGCAAGTGGCTGTGAGGACTCAGTAGCTAAGTGGATAACGCGATGGCGTTTGAAGCGAACGTTACTGTGTTGGAGTGCCAGACAGTGAACATCAACTCTCAGATGCAGGTACATCCAGTTGACGATTCCCAAATAGGACAAAAGACGCGTTCTGGATTCCATTGCTAGCCATTATCCATCTTTGCTGGCAAAGCTTTTGACTTAAGACAATATGCAATATAATAACAAGAGACTGATCAATTGCAGTCCTAAATACACAATGTGAAGATATAAACTAACAACATCAAGTGAATTACTAATCTCATATAACACGACAGCAAAGTATTTAGATGAAAGTTCTATAGGTATTTGGTGTTCAATAATTCAGATGGAAATTTAGGTAAATGTATGGTATTGTCACAAGCCAATCAGAATCGAGAATTCCACTTATAGATTTTTGTGAGGAATTCAAACGTTGTTGAAATATCTTCCTATGGTCCTCTTAACGATTAAAATGATAACAAAAAAAAATCACTTTGTCACCATGCAGTAAAAACTAGTGTTCAATTCTTTCACTGGAGATCGTATATAATTGGAAAATAAACCCCACCACCACCCTAATCCTGAAACAAATCTTGAGTTGATGATATTATATTTTATAGATGAACTAATCAAACAACTCATCATTTTATCAGTATGGGGGTTGTGGAGATTGTTAAGTTTTTGGTTGAGATCATGAATTAATTGATGTTAGACCACCGTTGGAAACCTGGAAGCACTGGCCGGCCGTTTCGTCCTAATATGGGACTCAGTGGTCTAATGGTTAAGTGCTCAGGAGCGAGGCCGGTAGGTCCTGCGTTCGAATCCAGCGGGGTGCGGGATCGTGGATGCTGAGGAGTCCCATACTAGGATGAAACGGCCGTCCAGTGCTTCCAGGTTTCCAACGGTGGTCTAACATCAATTAGTTCATGATCTCAACCGAAAACTCATCATTTGTTCTTTTGAGTAGAATTCATTCATCCATATCGCTATAAACCCCTTGTGTATCATTATTAATGTCAGTTCGTTACGAAAGCCATCATGTTAACACCTCGTTCTAATGTAAAATAATCAATTCTAAAACAAAACAACACTCTGAAGACTCTTCAAAATCAATTTTACTCTTTGTAAAGGTTCAGGAAAGTAGATTTTATACACAACGAGCGACTAATTTGTGTACGTTTTTTTAATTCATAGACAGAATAAGACGTAGACGATACATACAAAGGTATTTCATAAACAATTTCTGCTATCATTTTGCAATGTTATTATTTTCGTTTCCAGAAATTATCTATTTACAAACGTTATCTTCTAGTTCACTAAGAACTGGTCGGGAATTGGTCTTATTCAATTGAAGCTCGTCCCTATACTGTACTATTGCTGAGATGTATGTACTTACTTACTTACTTACGCCTGTTACTCCGAATGGAGCATAGGCCGTGAGATGTATGTACTTCTTATTTAATAATCCAATCCAACAAAAGTATGATTACTAATAGCTTTTCAATTCGTGATGATATTGTAGTGAACAGAACACCAGTGGGGACAATCAAATATATTTGAGCGCAAAATTACAGACCATGTCCATAAAATCTGAGAATCATATAGTAAATTGTAAATTTGTTCCTGACTCAAACATTAATCGATTGTCTCAGATTTCATTGTTCATATGTTTTCATACCGACGGCGTTCCGTTCCCGTTCTTTCCTCATTGACTTTCTAGTGAAATACATTCAATGCCTGACCACCATTACATACTACTTATATTGATATAAGTAACCAACACCACGCTATATCATGCTATAATGAAAGTAGAATATGAACTCCAGCCCATCTTATCCAGTTATATTCTCGAAGACTAAAATAAATTTTCTTAATATAAGTTTTTAGACAAGATGATTGGTGAGAATTTGTTTGAAAACATTTATATTGTTAAATTCGAAATCACTAGTATAGGGGTTGTGGATATTATTAAGTTTTTGATTGAGATCATGAACCGATTGATGTTAGACCACTTTTGGTTCATGATCTCAATCAAAAACTTAATAATCTCCACAATCCTTATACTAGTAATCAACATGTGCTCACTAGTGACTAGCTTCGTGAGGGAATTCTCGGAGTTCTAGTGAGAAGCCGTGACCAGTGGAGCTAATCCATGTCGGGTAGAGACAGATATCTACCTCAGTACAATGGAATATGGTCGCGTCATTTCGTGAATTGGTTGATGTTAGACACTATCACCACTGGATGCCGGCTCAGTGGTCCAGTAGGTTAGGCGTTCGCGTGCGAGACTGGAGGCTCTAGGTTAGAATCCCGCAAGTGGGATCGTGGATGCAGAGGAGTCCCACAATAGGACGAGTTGACCGTCCAGTGCTTCCAGGTTTCCAAAGTTGGTCAAAGGTAGCCAATCCTCATATATAATCATCGACTTAAATCGAGTTGGTAAATAACAGAATTAAATCAGTCAAATACGGGAATGGATTTTCGAATACGTATATTTCATACAATCATTGATCTAGATAGATCAAAGAAACGAAGAGAAGATGAGAGAGCGAGGTGAAACGGACTGGAGAAAATATATTAGCCAACTCGATTTAACTAAGCGTGAATCAATATTTACATTCACACAAAAACAAATTGCAGACATGTGATAAGTAAGATAAGAAATGTACACACATATGCTTACATAAAAACAGTCAAGGTTGATAAGCGAATAAGTGATAAGGTAAAAATATGGCTTGAGAAGAATGAATAGACTAATCCGTCCAGAGGCTAGAATAACCTGTTTAGTTTTGAAATAGTACCAACTACTACAGTATCATCAAATAACCAACAAAGGTGTCTTTATATGTTCCATTTAGAGATATTCTCATAAATATAGATTCAACTACTCTTCTATACTGTTGAAATAACTATATTAAACAATATATGATTAAGTACTGTTTAGCTCACGATTAATTTACCGAAAGCACTGCCAAAATGATATTCTGGTAATATATCTGATTGAGACAACCAGTGTAATGATACAAAGACTCGTCCTCTCTTTCTTGCTTATAAGTAATAGCATGGTTCAGACTTGAGTTCAGAATATTCGATTGATTTTTTTACAACCCCAAAACATCAACTTTGACGTAAAACAATAGCAAAACCATTAATTCGTCCACCACTTCAGATTTCGTACCATCCTAACTCCACCTGGAGCCCCTCTGGGCCTAATTCCGTTCTCAAGCCCGAATAAAGGAGGAGGGTTGGGCATGGAGTTGGTGACTCCATCCAGTAGAAAACTAACTCGCTAGAAAAATGCGAACCAGAAAAAATAATTCAAACCACTTAAACTCTACCATGTGACTTAAAAGATCTTCATTTAGAAGAGTTATGACACCTCATGATGAAATCCGAATTCCTTCGGAAGTCACGAGACTGATACTCATTATAACAACCAGAGTTACCATTAATTCAGGTAAATGAAACGTTCGTACAATATAAGATATCAGGAAAGTTATCCAAATTCGCTGTAAAATGAATACCGACCAGATAATCTAGTTAACTTCCTATGCCAGTTATCTTTATTTTACTGGGTTCCTTTTAGTAAATAAATCAATTAAGCAACTAAATACGTTTCTGTAAGATAAACTTACATATTTTTTGGCAAAAGCCGTATCTTTTCTAGTGATTATTGATTTATTTGTTTATTTATTTTTTGGAGAAAATTTGCCGAATTTTTTGTTTATTTTAAGTTGTCAATTAGCAATATAAAGCACTTCGAATTTCGTCAAAAACAAAAAAAAAATTAAAAGCTGTGCTGGATAAAAACAAGACTTGAGAGGGGTTTTGTGGATATTATAGTAATTAAATAGTTGAATTCATTAGTCAGTTGAAGCTAGAACAGCATGAAAAACCTGGGAGCACTGGAAGACTGTTTCGTCCTAGTATGGGACTCCTCAGCATTACGCATACATGATATCACCTCACGAGATTCGAATCCAGGATCTATCAATCTCGCGCGTGAGTGCTTATCATCTGAGTCGGCCAGCGTTGAACGGTGTTGCTGACAAGTGCAAAGTATCACGAAACCTTGGTGTAGGGTTTTCTGTTGACCACCTTCAACCACTATCTTATACTGAAATCCTTATCAACCAAAAACTAAACCATATTCGTAGATTTACCATAACTGTAAAAATCAAACATCTCAAGACAGATTTGTGTACTTAAAATGAAACAGTGTTAGATTTTTCATGATCAGGGTAACTTTACAGTTGTTTGAATACATCACTCTAGGAACTATTTGCCTAATCTGTTATCCGTGTAGCTATTGACTTCAGATAGCCATTAACTTATTTAAATGAGTATGATATTTATATAATTTTTAGAATGGTTTTGAATTATGCTGGTACATCAAGCTGTTAATTCCTTAATAAAGCAAAATATCAGTCCTAGATTTCAATGCTAACCACAAATTCAAATAGTTATATTGAAGTTTGCAAAGGAAGCAAGTATGCTGACAAAGATTGATCAATGAAGTAATTCAAATCACTTCTAATGATCCTACAAACAATTATTTTTACCACGAAACAAATTCCATCTTCATAATTTTGTTTACAACCCGTATGTATTACAAATTTTATGGAACTTTATCAAAATTGTTTAGTTTTATTATATACAACTCTCGTTGACGGGTTTGATCACGTGCCACTCAGCTTCACAGTTGGAGACGTTACCCTTGAGCTATCCGGGCAGCAAATGACCTCCTGTAAGACTGAGATGTATTTACAAATGATTGATCACTGGATGTTGATCAACACAGTGCATCTAACTGATGGCTGCATTGCAACTTGGTCGATAGGATTAGATGTGAACTAAGAAGGACCTGACATAAATGACATTGATCACCACCCAGTGAGGTAGTGTCCAATGTTATGAGTGAGAAAATCAAACTAGAAAATCCCTTAAACAAGGAGAAGTATATACAGATGAATAGAAATTGGATATGTAGAATAGAGGATGTCTTCAGAGTCGCTGTCTTTCATTAGCCAACATTTCATCTTATGTATGGTCAAAGAATTTTACTAAAATATTCGACAAAATAAAAGCGTTAAATGAGGCAAAATGAACTCAACATTCATTGAAGCACAAACTAAAACAAACTGACGGAAAAATGATATGACATATTACTGATTCTAACAATGTACTTGTTATTATCCTACTTACTTACTTACGCCTGTTATCCCCAATGGGCTGGTCGATTCAAATGTTCCTTAAAGTGCTCTACCCACCTGTTTCTCTGTTCTACAATGTTCGTGATTACTTTGCCATCCTTGCTTTTCACTGATCGTTCTGGCTTACGATAAATTTCAGCGAGTTTTTTCCGTTGTATCATACAATTTCCTCATGTTTCCTTCTCTTTCAGCTTGTTATATCCTAGTGAAGATTAAATTACGGGTAACATCTGTGGACTATTAATGGACTAATATTATATACATATTCTTATTGTACAACTATTTAGTAACTAGATTATGTAAATTCACATTCCTCTTATTATAAGCTTCAATTTGACTTATAGACAATTATGATATTATTTACTGCCCTTAAATTATACTCCGTTGATTAATTACAGTCTCCCACGTTCACAGCCACCTTTTGGCTTTACCTTTTACAAATGTTATCTCCTATTTTATGGTGTTATGTGTTCTGCTTGACTTGTATATAAATCAAGTATGTTTTAAATAAATTATCCGCATAATGGAAGCTGGTATTGGTGTTCTTGACTAATCTGGTAGGACTAGGAGGAAAAAGGATCAATAAAAACTCTAAGCTGCTCATACCGGTCGAAGGTCATTGCTTTGCACAGTGCTAAGATTGTATAAGTCGTATTCCGATTGCCGAATAAGTCACGTGATAATTAGCCGGGCTTAAAGTTACAACAGTACTCGGATAAATAAACATGAATTCGATTAAGAAAACTTCGAAATTCTCAATCGAGGAAATTTAAGGAGTCCCAGACAATCCTTAGAGGCACGGCATTCAAGTCGGTCTTCAATTGACTGATAAACCATTATTAGACTCCATTTATAAACATATACGGATAGGTTTTTGTAATGTTTCTTTAGATCTTTCCATTGATCTTAAGGAGTGCTAACAATACAAAAGTTTATTACAACTTCAACCCGTGGCACAAGTTAGAGGTTATCGGTACTCAGTAGCCAAGTGGATGACGCGATAGCCTCTCAAGCGAAAGGAACTGGGTTCTAGTCCTCGACTGAACGTTAACTGTGGAATGTATGTACATCCAGCTGGTGAAACTTGCGTCCTGGATTCCACTTCTAGCCGCCATCCATCTTTACTTACATATAAGGATAAGGTCTACCGGTCAGGCTCTAAAAAGTTAGATAAACAAGACAGTCAATAGGTTTACAAAGATAATGAGGCTGAAAAAAACACGAAGACTACCGTTCATATAAGTCACCACAACAATTTGATTTGCCACTTGTGGAAAGTGTATACATTTTACTTCAAGGTGATTATGTAGTCCAGAACGACAATAAGAATTTTTAATTCAAACCACTTGGCTTGAAGAAAACAACGAATCCGAAAGAATACCAAAAAGCTACTTTCTTAATTCAACATATGATAATGAATCTACGCCTTAGCATCTAAACTACTAACCATAGTTCGACTATAAACCAGTTGTATAAATGAGGTTTTAGATGGAGATATTAAGTAAGCTTAGAATAACCTATACACAGACTAGTTCTAATCTATTAGAACTTATTGAGATAAGTACCCAGAACCGTACTTTTCTAATTAAAAGTAGTAACATTTATTGAAAATTTAATAGTCATCCTATCAGAACTCCTTTCAACCATGGTCGTAATCAGTAGGACTACATCCAAGCTTGTCATTCTGCTACATTTTTATTAGATTTCATTTTCATACTATCTAATTAAATTCCCTCTACTCGTCAGTGAGCTACAACGTAGGACCAGGCACACACATGCATCAGTTCAAGTTGCCACACCTCAGTAACACAGCAAGATGAAAACTGGATTCATAGAAGTAGTTAATTCAATGGTGGTACGTAGAAAGAAAGATATGAAGTGATTTTAATCTCATAGTTTAAGTAAAGACAGAGAGTGTATACACCTACACCATTGTGACCGATTCTGAGCCATGTCACCAAGAGTCTCCAACCAATGGTTACGATAGTCACGTGGACCCCAACCAAGTAGTCTGCATCCACCAATATGGCTCAGACTAGAAGTCAAAGACTTCATGCACTGCTGCCACTTTTTGGTTTGGCCGCCCCCTAATTCTCTTCCAACCATCTCTAACACCCGTTAGCATTGCACGACGTGGTAATCGGTGTTCAGGCATACGTGACACGTGGCCCGACCATCTCAGTCGATGAAGATTCACAACCTCATCAACTGATTTACCACCATTCCCCAATACCCTGAGTCTAACCTCACTATTACTTACCCGATGGTCCCAGCAGATAAGTGCAATATTTCTAAGGCATCTGTGATCAAATACTAGTAGCTTACGAGTATCTTCTACTCTTAATGGCCATATTTCTCGCCTTCGCCATAGGTGAAGCAAGTTAGCAAAAGCCAGACAAGCTTTTCGAATCCATGCTGAGATTTCGTCTGACATCAACCCATTTAGACTGATCAGATTTACAAGATAAGTGAAGTTGTCAACTCGTTCGACTACTTCACTCCCTATCCTTAGTTCTACTACTCAAGAACCACCTATCTAATTAATTTGAACGAGACCATCTCTAAACAAATTGAAAGTTCTTAAATTGTTATCAATCCAAACAATACGTTTAGACATAATTGATCATCCGACACCAGAATAAATCTTATTTTAATCCATAGAATAGGATTAATAAGCAATTATTTAAGCAAAGAAAACAAAAAAAAATCATTGTTGTTACTATATTAACTTCATTTGTTTGTACTAAAACTAGAAATATATCAACCATTGGATAGAAACTGACTCACCATTCACTTAGCAGAATTTTCAGATATTTACATAAGAGAATTCACCTAATAAAACCTTTGACCTTAAATACAACATAAACAAATAACCTTATAGATTGTTCCAATTAGTTGTTTCGTTGTCAAGTCCGTAACTATGGCAATATGGATGAAAATATAGTAAGGCACATATATAAAAGCCAGTAACATTCTAGTTCTCATTCAATTGCCACTTCGTTTCTCACTACCAACTTATTCACATTTGCTCTATAATTCAATATGCGTGAAATTGTTCATATTCAAGCTGGTCAATGTGGAAATCAAATCGGTGCAAAGGTAAGCAATATATATTTACACTCATTTCTCAGTTTTGGGAAGTGATCTCAGATGAACACGGAATCGACCCAACTGGCACTTATCATGGAGATTCCGATCTACAACTAGAACGCATCAACGTATATTACAATGAAGCAACTGGTGGAAAGTATGTGCCTCGTGCCATTCTCGTCGATCTGGAACCTGGTACGATGGACAGTGTGCGTGCCGGTCCATTCGGACAACTGTTCAGACCAGACAACTTCGTGTTTGGACAGAGTGGTGCTGGAAACAACTGGGCCAAAGGACACTACACTGAAGGTGCAGAGTTGGTCGACTCAGTTCTCGATGTTGTACGCAAGGAGGCTGAATCGTGTGATTGTCTACAAGGCTTCCAACTCACCCACTCTCTAGGAGGTGGAACAGGTTCCGGAATGGGAACACTACTCATCTCGAAGATTCGTGAGGAGTATCCAGACCGCATCATGAACACATTCTCAGTGGTCCCTTCACCTAAGGTAACACAACTTACTACTAAACATATTTTCAGGTCTCCGACACAGTCGTCGAACCATACAACGCCACGCTCTCTGTTCACCAACTCGTTGAGAACACCGACGAGACATACTGCATTGACAACGAAGCACTCTACGACATATGCTTCCGTACTCTGAAACTCACCACACCCACCTATGGAGACTTGAACCACTTGGTCAGTGCAACTATGTCAGGAGTGACAACATGTCTGAGATTCCCTGGTCAGCTGAATGCTGACTTGAGGAAACTCGCTGTGAACATGGTGCCATTCCCACGTCTCCACTTCTTCATGCCTGGATTCGCACCTCTCACCAGTCGCGGCAGTCAACAGTATCGTTCTCTCACCGTTCCCGAGTTGACTCAACAGATGTTCGATGCGAAGAACATGATGGCTGCATGCGATCCACGACACGGACGATATCTCACAGTGGCTGCAATATTTCGAGGTCGTATGTCGATGAAGGAGGTTGATGAGCAGATGCTCAACGTGCAGAACAAGAACTCAAGCTATTTTGTTGAATGGATCCCGAACAACGTGAAGACGGCAGTGTGTGACATTCCACCACGAGGTCTGAAAATGTCAGTCACTTTCATAGGGAACAGTACAGCTATTCAGGAGTTGTTCAAACGTGTTAGTGAACAATTCACGGCCATGTTCAGACGTAAAGCTTTCTTGCATTGGTACACAGGTGAGGGTATGGATGAGATGGAATTTACAGAGGCAGAATCAAATATGAACGATCTTGTCAGTGAATATCAACAGTACCAAGATGCAACTGCTGAAGAAGAAGGAGAGTTTGAAGAAGAAGAAAATGAAGAAGCATAAATTAATTGTGAATTTAGGCATTAGTTAAATAAATTTTCCGTGGTTTCTTCATATTGTTTTGTTCATTTTCAATTGAAACTTATTTATGATCATATATATATTGATTAAGTTTTGTTGATTGAGCTTAGAATGTATGTTTGAGTTTGACTATTTCGATGTCCCTCAGTGTTCCATTTTAAACAATAAAATAGCCTCACTTCTGAGTAACAGTAACGTTGAAGATAGATAAGATTTTCTCGCCGATGTTATAGGTCAATCATAAAATTTACGTTTTACTAAATACTTCATATTTGAAGTACTGATAATCCATTGTGTTTAAAAATCATTCGAGCCATTGAAAGTGCCTTAAATTGACAGTCAACTTACCCGTCTTGTATATTGTGTATGAAAGCTTGAATTGACTTAGTTACTATTATTGTAGTTTACCGATTGATAATCCTATAGAGTTCGTCGATTTCAATTGAGAACTTTCTTTAGGATAGGAGGATTAAGTCTTTAGTTTTCAATTCGAGATGATTCTACTCTAATAACAAAAAGCATACGGGTTTGTTACCTTTTGTTTTCTTTTATTTCATTAGTAATTAATTGTAATATCAATAAAAGTTGAATAGATTATTTGGTTGCCAAAATAATGACATCTTTTCTAATGATTGCGTAACTAAATAGTGATCCATTATGTCATTTCTTATTGATGACCATAATGAAGATGTAGTATTCTAAACGTTATACATCAACTAATCTTTTATACGATAATTTCATTTGACACTAATTATAGTTGCTTTGCCCGAATTTTGTTATACTGTCTGTGAAAGATGAAGCTGGATATTAAATTAACGTTTCGACTTATTACTTATACGTTGACAGCTTAGTAACACTTATACATGCGCGGAGCATAGCGATTAGAACAAAGATATGCTTACCTTATAGTTTATCTTATTCAGTCAGAATAGGATCCAGAGATCTCTATTTGAAGTTAGATGGGTATTAGAAAATGCTATATAACACATTCATCTACCATAGAGAAAATAATCCAAAATGTTGTGTAACTCGATAGCTTCCTAAGTAATAATGAAAGAGTGATATACAAGAACAATCTACATATATTAAAATCTGGATTGATTTATGCTAATCTGAACTATACGACACCCATAAAACCTGGGCCATCAATGTTAGGACAATTGACCATTTCTGTGTTTGTTCATCTTTGCCTTTGAAGAATTTTCCACACCTGGTGACAACGATATGTATGTAATCCATAGGTCCGGCAAGGTATGTCAGAGTATATTGAAGATAACACAGTTTGATGTCACTATCTTGAGCCACCGAAATTCGAATTAAACATGTTTCCTAATCTTGTTTCAGAAGTGTGCACACCAGATTAGGAATGGATAAAAAAAGTAAAATGGTAGTTACTTCACTACGTAACTCATTTCAGTGAATGATAGCTCCATGAGATCGATATCTGTTGGTTTATACAGATTCTAAATTCATATAACTCAGAGGTTAATGGCACTATGAAAAATGACTCAATATAAAAGTTAGTGGAAAGTATGTAGTAATTTTCTATCAGAGATCCATAGAAGAACGTATTTCAGCATAAACTGATCAAAAATGAACTAAATTTTCAATTCAGCTTAGAAGATTTAAACAAAGTAAAGACGACATCATTTGGGGATATGATGAATGAATTAAATTTTGCTCGATTCTCCTTGGTTTTACTCAGGAAATTAAAATACAAATTTTATTGAACTCATCAACCGATCATTGTTAGACAACTATTAATAAACTGGAAACACAGGACAGCCATTCCGTCCTAGTATGGGGTTCCCCAGGAATGCGCATCCACGAGTCAGTAATTGGAAATCGAATGCAGAACCTCCCTTCTCACGTGTAGACCAACAAGACTGTATCCAATGGTGAACTCACTAATTTGTAATCAAAATTATATGAAGACTGAGAAAATTAAAATAAATTATTCAGTTTTATTTCTGTTACCAAGGTAATTGATAAGAAATTAGTCATTCTTTTAAAAACATAAAGTTTAGTGAATGGATCACTTTTCAACGAATTTATTATCAAGCTGTACAATTGTATATGCATGAAAGTTTTTTATTATGTTAGAATAGTCGTTTTGTGGGGATATATGAACAAGGAGTAAACATGATAAAGTAATCGAAAGATTGTAATAATAGATTACGTAATATGAATAATAAGAACAATACAAATAATAAGTTCCTTGATTGAAACCATGAGTCAGTTGAAACTAGACCATCATGGAAAACCTGGAAGCACTGGACGGCCGTTTCGTCCTAGTATGGGACCCCTCAGCAGCGCGCATCCACGAACCCGCACCCCACGAGATTCGAACCCAGGACCTATCGGTCTCACGCCAGGCGCCTAACCAACTAGATCACTGAGCGGGTGTCCAACGGTGTTATTGTCTAACTTCATGATTTTAATAAGTGAAATTTCTAAAATCTCCACAAGAAACACTTTCTGATAATAAACATCTGCTCACTAGTGCCTGATTTCAAGAGATACTACTGGCGTTCTAGTGGGAAGCCGTTACCAGTGGAGTTCAACCAGGTTTGTTGTGAGATATTAACTCACTGAAGACAATGGTGTACGGTGGCGCAACTTCGTGGATTTATTGAAGTTAGACATTAACAATGTTGGATGCCGGCTCAGTGGTTTAGTTGGTTAGGCGCCTGGCGCGAGACTGATAGGTCCTGGGTTCGAGTCTCGCGGGGTGGGGACTCGTAGATGCGCACTGCTGATTAGTCCCATCCCGTGCTCCCAGTTTTTCCATTGTTGTCTAGCTTCATCTAACTCATGATTTCAATCAGTGAAATTTCTAAAATCTCCACAAAAACCCTTTCTGAAAATAATAAGTTGGCAACATAAAAGTTGAATTTAAACATTTTGATTATTATATCGATTAATTATTTTGAATGCACTTGTTTCATTAACTTCATGTTTGTAGTTGAACATGTGGAACACAATCATACCTTGAAAACTGTATTCTCCTCTAAGACGTAGACTTTTGGGAATGACAGTATTTTCTAAATAAAGACGACTTATGAGTTTGGTCACGTACATACAACCACTACCACGGAAGTCCTACTCACTGCCTTCTCGCCACACGGGTGCTGTTTACGAAATCGAGAGAATGGAAAGTGAATGTCCAGTGCATTACCCGGATCGGTGGATACGGAGGATCCATCTATGGGATTTGGAAAACCCTGATTCCAAACCTATGCTGTACATGGGCTACAGTACCCTAAGGAAACAAATGACATAAAAACCTACTGCTGGTCACCGGCTACCATGGGACTGCATCTTGTGATGTTGCTCCACTACCTTGTGGATCACACTTTTACGTTGAAGGTTCCGGGTATGGCCCCCTAAGAAAACCACCAGCTTCAGTTTGGGCACCCGGGCAGTATCCCAGCCCTTACAAAAATGGAATGATTTATGTGGCGCATATTTGTTTGGTACCTTTTTGTACCAATGTTTATATGTGTATATAAATAAAATAAAATAAATGTATTTGAAGAGACAACAGCTAAATACAATACATTTATTGTGTTATTGTTTTGTAAAAAAAAAGATTTATAGCATACAGATCAAATCGATGAGATTACAATTTATGAACGACCTCTGAGCGACGCCAACGATTCTACCTACTTTATAAGGCTAAATGATAATTGTAAAGCAGTTAGAAGAATAAGGAATATGATTCACAGTTAACGGTTAGAATTTGAAATTAGGTTTACGATTTTTCATCACGAACTGACGTCAGCTAAAATGCCAAAATACTGTTTGCCTGAATGGGTGAATGAATTTCACGTCAAAATCCAAGAACTGTTATCCTAAATCTGATTGATTCGTCCATAAATTATAGTCTCACCATCAAATCTACTTTAGTCATCTACTTCAGGAAAAAGAAAAGAAATATCAGTTCAGCAACGTAGTAGCTGTGTGTAAATCCTTTTGATGCTGTGTGACTTTAGATCATTTAAATGATGTGAATTGAACTGGTAGACCTTCATAATCAGTCAGAGAATTGAGAAAATTTTCATTGTTTTGGTTATCATGAAATTAATCTAACGAAGGCTATGAATGAATTACACACAATCTCATCAAAATGAACATTTTTTTCGAATTGAAGAGTTTTTGAAGTTACAGATTGTGTGCAATAACTAACACATTCATTCGTTTTATACTTTAGATTACGAGATTACGGATGAGATCAAACAAACAATTACTTACCTACTTACTTACGCCTGATACTATTCGTGGAAGAGCAGAGGCCGCCCACGAGCACTCGCCATCCAACCCTGCACCAAGCAATCGTTTCCAATTCTTTTCAGTTGTTATTCATCGTTTTCATATCCACTTTTATTTTCCGACGTAATGTGTCGTTTGGCCTTCCACTCTTTCTCTTCCCTTCAGAATTCCAAGTTAGGGCTTGCCTCGTGATACAGATCTATAATGTATAACCTATTCACTTTCATCGTTTATCCATGATTTCCCCTATAGATGGAAGTTGGTTTGATCTCTCTTACAGTAATCTGGTGCTGATGATATCCGGCCAATTGATGTTGAGTATCTTGCGAAGACAAATGTTTTTAAGTAGTTGTACCTTCTTGACGATGATTTTATTAGATCTCCACGTTTCAGCTCCGTACAGTAGGACTGTCTTGATGTTCATATTGAAGATTGTGACTTTGATATTGACTGACAAACAGTTGTTTTGAGTTCCATATGTTCTTCACTTGTAGGAGTGCGTCTCTTGCTTTGCCGATCCTCGCCTTTGTATCTGCATCTGATCCTCATTGTTCATCGACGATAGTTCCCAGGTATATGAAAGACCCTACATCTTCCAGAGTTTCTACATCAAGTGTGATTGGGTTGATGTTCTCCAAGTTGTATTTGAGGACCTTGGTTTTCCCTTTGTGTATGTTGAGGCCTAATGATGCAGAGGCTATTGCAACACTAGTTGTCATCATCTGCATTTGTTCATGTGTATGGTATAGGACGGCTAGGTCATCTGCGAAGTCAGAATCTTCTAACTGATTCCAAGCTGTCCATTGTATTCCTCGTTTTCCCCCAGATGTCCAAATCTTCATAATCCAGTCAACCACCAGAAGAAAGAGGAAGTGAAGAATAAACAGCCTTGTCTGACTCCGGTCCTTACTTGGAATGCATCTGTCAGCTGTCCTCCATGCATGACTTTGCACTGTAGTCCATCGTGTGAGTTTCAACGTCAACCAGATTAAACAAATGAAACAAACAACTATTATAATAAAATGGAAGGGGATCTACACTATTATCTGGGCCTGGATGGAAATAAAGTATTTATAAGTGCGATCACTAAACACTTAATGGATAATACACTATTCATCGTTTATTTATGTTCATTCGCTCTGGTGTATCTCATCGTTTAGTGCTGACTTGTTGATCAAATAGGCTACTGTCATTTAGTTCTAAGACTATTCTTAGACTATATATTCTTAAAATCGCTTTTCTCACCACTACTAAACGAACAATAGATACACAAATTAATCAATGATCAATCTGCAGTTACATCCATCTCCTGAATTAGATTAAAAGTTATTTTGTCGCGAAGTAATAAACGTTCTTTACTCTACATTCTATACGTAAAATGAACTATAGTTTGAAATTAAGATTAGATGGATATAACGAGAGTAAAATTTTTGATGAGATTATGATTTATGGACGTTATTTGAACGATGCTAAGTTGACTTTGAGAGTGTCCACCTAATAACTAGGACCAAATGAGGGTTATAAATTAGTGTAAGGAATTAGAATTATGATTTACAATTGATTATTATGGTTAGGTGTTCGATTTCAGGTTTATCATCACGAACTGACATCAGCTATAATTCCAAAACTCTATTTACCCTAATGGAGACCTGTTATCTCATACCTGATTGATTCATGCATAAATTATAGTCCCGCCAAATCTTTTTCAGCGGAAATGCTTGGAAAAGACATGATAGTATACCAACAATAATGATCTGGAAGTTTCATTTCAACTATCTAATGTGTAAAGGAAAGAATTTTAGTAATAGGGAATTCCCAAATTCATATGGATAAAACAATATCGTTGATTGCTTTTTAACTGAGTGATAGATTATCAAAAATCTTAGTTACATTGATTGTTTTACAATTTCAGTTATCTGATACGCATACCTAAACCACAATGAATTGGTTGACTATTTCTCGTACATAAACAACGACTTTAATTTCTGAATATATATACTCAATTATACAACTAGTGTGTTGTGTGCTACTGATATCGATCGATATCAGTAGTATGTATCATTAATCGAAAGTGAAATGCCTGGTGGCAGAAGTTTAAGAAGATCAAAGAAAAGAGAACGAGACAAGGAATGATTGGTTTGGAAATGAAAGAACAATGATATCTGAGACGATTGATTGACATTTTGCAAATGAAGTATTCATTGCATGGTTCTCAGAAGTTCTGTAATTCTTGTTCAAATACATTTGGTTGTCCCCGTTTGTGTTCTTGTTCACTACACTAGTAAACGTTTCTTTTCATAACTAATTATTTTACATGTTATACCCAGTCCAGCTAAGCCGATTTATTTATATTTATTATTTTATTTAAACACATAAATATTGTTAAAAGGGGGCACCAAATACATATGCGCGCACACAATTCACTTGATTTGTGTGTGGGTTGTGATACTGCTCGGGTTCCCAGCCTGAAGTGTGTAATTTTCTTAGTGGGCCACACCCGGAGCCTTCGACCAAAAGGTGTGATCCAGAAGGCAGTGGAGTGAGGTCAGGAGATGCAATCCCATGGTAGCCGGTCACCAACGATTAGTTCACATGCTATTTGTTCACTCAGGATTCTGGAGCCCATGTGCATCATTGGTTTACCAATTCCCCTAGATGGATCCCACAAATTCGATCAATGTGCTTTACATTCGCTTTCAATCGTCTGAATTTTGTAAACAACATTTGTGTGGCGAGAAGCCAGTCAGTAGAACTTTCCTATCAGCGGTTGTATACGCATGGTCATGTATTAAGCATTTGAAAAGAGAGAGCTGACCCCTCACACACCCTCGACCCTACCAGCGCATTCAAGGGATGCAACTAAGTATATTTGATTTGCACCCAATTTAGAAAATTTAACCGGTGTAAACAAATTTTATCATTCAACTTGCTTCTATATGTATATGTATATATTTATATATAAACATGAGAATATTGAGTAATTACATTATATTACTTAGAATAAGTTTAATAACAATAATAGTTTTCATATGATAAACATTATCAATCTTATATAATTAGCATTAAATTGACTGTACGTAGATAAGTAGTAGTTATAAGCAACTTGGTATATTAGTAGCTTTTTGACAATTAGCTAAATCCATACATGTTATATACATATTTTGTGAAGTATTATCATTGATAAGATGATTATGATGCTGTTGTTGTTGTTGTTGTTGATGATGATGATGATGTTGCTGCTGCTGCTGCTGATGATGATGATGATGATGATGGTGCTGCTGCTGATGATGATGATTCGTATGGTTAGGATTATTTGAATGAATTTGTTGTTTTGGTGATTGTAATCCAATATCACAATTTTCATTTGGTATAATAGATGCAGTTGCATATGGTGTTACAATAGGTGAATAAATTTGTTCATTTATACAATCATTTATTTGATCACTATTGATAGTAGTGATTAATGTTGGCGGTGTTAATATAGAACCAGATGAATCATTCAAATGTTGTTGTTTATTTGATATTTGTTCTAAATAAATAGCTGAATCAAATGGTTCAGAACTAGTTTGTGATGGTGATGTAAAATGTAATGAATTTGTTTTGATAGGATCATGTATATCATTAGTAAAATATGGTGAATTTGAAGTAAATTGTCTAGTAACTGTTTGAAATAATTGGGGTTTAATAGAATTATTATTATTATTATTATTGTTTATAGGACTTCCGATCATGTTATTCCCTGTATGGAAATGATCCATTGTCTTAGATGAAGATCTCATATGTGATTCATCGGAATATTCTGTATATGGTAAACCATAACTCTTTGAACTATCATTTGAATTATTCCCTGTTGATTGTCTCATGGATAAATAAGAAATTTGAGGTTGGGTTTTTATGTCAAATGTTTGTTCACCTGAACTACTACTAATAGTTATAGATCTATTGCTTATAGGATGATGATGATGATGATGATGATAAGGATTTGAATGACCATTCGTTTGTATCATAGATTGATCATTGATATTATTTGTGCTTGGTTTACATTGTTTATGATCTACATTAGTAGATTGTGATAATTGATATGTTAATTGTTTTTTACAAAATTTATTACGATTTAACCAACATATAAGACATACACTGAATAGAATACACCATGCTAATAAACTACTCATCATTACACTAATAAACCATGATTGATGAATTAATTTATGATCATTTATTGAATCATTTGTCAATATAGAAGAAGAAGAAGAAGAAGATGATGATGATGATGATGACGATGATGATGATGATGATGGTGATGATGATGATGATGATGATGATGATAGTTTGAGATCTTCAATAGTTTTAATGATCGATAATTCATGATCATTTTTTTGTAAATTAATTTTTTGATCAAGATCAATTTTGATCGATTCACTTTTAATCCCAATACCAATACATGTATAAGCAGCTAATTGAATATGAAATAATTTTGGTAATTTCTTTAAATGAATTAATAGATTTCTATGATTTGAACTAACATTCATAGTTTGATAGAAATTTAATAATTCATTATGTATATATATAATATAACCAAGTAGAATACCATTCCAATCAGTAATAGGTGGTGGTAACCAATTCACTTTAATCTTATTATTGTTATTATCTAATAACCAATTGATCATTATGTTTCTAGGTGGTGATAATGGACTAGTTTCATAAGTTAATGCTGTATGTGTAAATATATCAGTAGTTTCTAAATGATTCATTATAAATTTATTAGAAAATGCTTTAATACCTATTTCATAACAATGAAATGGTTTTAATTTATTTAATAATGTTGTTACTTTATGATGAATAGGTTGTTTGAATTCATTATTATTCATTTTATAATGTTCTTCTATTGTTATGGTGGATATAACACCAGGTAATGATATAATAGAATCTGTATTATTTTGTTCATATTCTTCTTGATAAATATGTTTCATCAATTCTAATTGATGATACATTTCATTACTATTCATAGATGTATGATAATTGATAGGATTTAAACTACAATAATGTTTCATTAAATGAACATTATGTAAATAGTTACCATGTAAACATTTCATATGTTCTACATGACGATAATATATTATATAACCATGAATTTGTGATAAAATATAAGCATATTCATATAGATTCCAACTAATATGTATTGATTTAGGAGATAATACAATTAATTGAATATTTTTAATTTCTATTGATTTTGTAATTGATTGATTTTGATTGAATTTTTTATTGATTATTAATGGTCCATATGGATAACTTGCCCATCCTATACGACCATTACCTAATCTAGCACGTATAATAATATAATATGGTATATTATATTGTAAACCATTTAATGTAATAATATTTATTGGCCAATTACGTTCAATAATTAACCAACCATCAGATAATTTTTTAGGTGTATATATTTCAATCCAATAATTAATCGATAATATTGATTGATCATAATTATATTGATTATAATAAATCAATGGTGGTTTCCATGTTAATGTTATTGTTTGTTCTGTTTTATTAATAATATATAAATGATTTGGTGATGTTATTGGATATTCTTGTAAATAATCAATAATTGTTTTATTGATTTTATATAATAATACATTTAATAACATTGTCATTTGATAACTGATATTTTGATGATCTATTAATAGACATGTATATAGACCAGTATCATTTAATTGTAAATTATTAATTTGTAAACTACCACTTGGAAATATTTTATATCGATGATCTATTCCATCAATGATTTCTTTAGTGGTTTGTTGGTGGTGTTGTTGTTGTTGTTGTTGTTGTTGTGTATCATTGTGTGATATCAATGATCGTTTCCATGTAATTTGCCAAGTTTCAGTACTTTGAATATCAAAGTATTCCTTCTTCTCATTATTATTATGATGATGATGATCATTTGAATTTGGATATTCATTAGGAGAAATAATTTTAACTAATTTTGGTAATTCACAATCAATAAGTACAGATTCTCCAATGAATTTTGTTTGATTCGATGGAGGTAATCCAATATATGGTAATATATATTTTATTGAGTTTGATACATTTTTATTCATAGGCATTTGTTTTTCAATGTTTAACGTAGTAACAGTTTGATTTAAATTTGTTGTTGCCATTGGTGGTGGTGATGGTGTTGTTGTTGTGATAGTGGTGGTGGTTGTGGTTGTTGAATTCTTTTTTTTACGTTTTATTCTTAACATAGCACTTGTTTGTACCATATCAATAGATGAATGTGCAATACAATAATATTTACCAGCATCTTTCAATGTTACTGAATTAATTTCTAATGTACCATTAGTATGAACAATATATCTATTTAATGATGATTTAGATTGTAATGAAGTATGATCTGTTGGAAAAATTGGAGTTTTATCTGGTAATTCCCAATAAATACCAGGTTTAGGATTACCATTAGCTATACATATAAATTTAGCTTTATCACCAATATTTAAAAGTAAATCAACCGGTGATTTTAAGAATATTGGTGGTGTTTCAACAGTAAGATGTATTTCACCTATTTCATCATTCAATGTAGTACACATATAAATATCCGAATCTGAATGTAGTACACGATGAATAATTAAATCTTCTTTGATTTGTTGAATTCTTTCAGATAGAATAAGAGGTTGTTTGGATTTACGACTCCATTTTATTGATTGATTTTTATGAATTGGACAAATTAATTTGACTTGTTGACCTTGTCTTATTCGAATATGTTTTGGAGTTGTATATTTATGATTCAATGATTTGATATGTAAATAAGCTGATTGAGATAGTCTTTGTCCAATTGGATTCATTGCAACACAAACATAATTTCCTGTATCTTTAATACTAGCTGAATGTATTCTTAAATTACCATTTGGCATCATTTTAACATTTGAAAACTCTAAACCATGAGAATTTTGTATTTTATCTTCATTGATCATAGTTTTATTATCTTTGATCCATAAAATTTGAGGTTTTGGAAAACCTTTTGGAGGTAGACATTCAAGTGTAACATTAGTTCCTTCATCAGCTTCAGTATTAGATGGATTTAAATGAAATTCAAAATTTAAATAGACAACTGCTCCAATTACAGGTGGATCACTTATTACCCAACCAATTGAATTAGATGCATTACAGTAAACAGAATAAGATTTTCCTGGTATTGGATTAGAGATCATTAATTTACCTAAGTGTTTATTCACATGTATACTTGTTTGATAACCAGTCGTTTGTACATTATCTTCAAGTGGTTGATTTGTACTTGCATTATACCAGATAATTAAAGGTTTTGGATTAGCTTCAGCTTTACATGTAAATTCTAGTATATTCTCATTAGTAATATGATCATTTGGTGCTTCAATAATGATTGGTTTTTTTAAGTTATCAGTCTCTTTGGAATTGAAAGTATCCAATGAAAATAAATGATTACTATGTATAATAATGTAGAATGTTATTAAAATCATTCTGTACATTTGAGATAATACAAGTAATTCCATTAGATAATAAATAAAACACTGGATACTCATCACATGAACTCAGTGAATACAGAATACTAATCTAAAATAAGAAAACAGACAATAAATGATCAAAGAAGTATTAATGTATTTGTCATTATTAACGTGTATAAGCAAAGATGAATAATGGCTAGTAGTGGAATTTAGTTTGATGCATGTTTCATCTTATTTTGGACTCGTCAGATGGATGTATTTGTATCTCAGAGTTGGTATTCACCATGGGACTCGAACCCAGTAACGTTCGCTTCAAACGCTATCGCGTTATTCACTTAACTAATTAGTCCTTGTGAGTTAAGGCTATATCAAGGCAATACACACAGTATGCATATATGCCAATAAGAGACTGATCAATTGCAATGCTAAACATCAATGGGAAGATTCATGTGAATAATACCAACTGAACTTTATTCTGGTGTTCATACTATAACTGCCATTGATGTATACTAAAATTAGACCGTTGTGCAAAGTTTACATCCAAGAAATATGTATATGAGAACTTTTAGTGTTATTGGACACTAAACGCAACCCTAAAACCTGAACATGTAAAGCTAAGAGATGGTCAATAATGATGAATGCGGTAACATTTATTCGAGATTGAATTCATCGGATAGCATTGCTCGCCCGTGCAGGCGTGGTCATTCTTATGTAATATCATTTTTATTCAGATTAAATATATTGTTCTATCTCCAAACTAAATGTATTCTCCATGTTGCTGACTATTACGTTACGGTGAGTCAGTGTAGATAATGATGTGACCTCCACTTAAGATCTAATAGATTAGGCAGTTACATCAAGACAAATCTACAATTTTAGGATTACGTCTATTATTAGAGCAGTACTAATAACAAAGTAGACCACAATTCTATAAAAAAATTATATAAAATAGTTAAATTGGAATATACAAAGTGAAATTTGAACCTACAACCTACTGGATAAAAGTCAGCCTATTTGACTATTAAAGCCATTTATATGTATATTGAGAGAAATAAATTTCCGACTACGAGTTTTTCATAATGAGAGGATAAGGTATGACTAAATATATAAAATGTTTTGAGGTAAGAGTTAATGATATATAATTAAGAAATTGGATTGTACCTATTGTCTTTGTTAAAACTTAGGATCGTAGGCGCACAGGTCTAAGAAGTGATATACTAGAGAGAAATAGTTTTTCATTCTTTCTAGGTTTTCACCAATTGCGTTATTTATTTATTTTAACACATAGATATTGGTACAATGAAGCACCGAATACATATGCGCCACACCGATCTCACTTGATATGTGTGAGGGCTGTGATGCTGTCCCGGTGCCCAAACCGAAGCAGGTGGTTTCCTTAGGGAACCACACAAGGATCCTTCGACACGAAGGTTTGATGCACAAAGAAGTGGAGCAACGTAAGGAAATGCAGTCCCATGGAAGCCGGTGACCAACGATTGGTTCATACGCCATTTGTTCCTTCAGGATACTGGAGCCCATGTACAGCGTTGGTTTGGAGTCAGGGTTTTCCAACTCCCCTCTGTGGATCCTTCATGTCCACCAACCCGTTTAAAGCGCCGGACATCCGCTTTTCGTTTTCTCAATTCGGTAAACAACATCCGTGTGGCAAGAAGGTAGTGATTAGGACTTCTCTGGCAGAGGCTATACACACGTGGTCATGTGAGAGCATTTCGAGAGGGAGAGCGGACTCTCCCCACTCTCGACCGTACCAACGCATTTAGTGGCTCATTAGTTGTGTAACTAAGTTCTATAAGTGATGTTAACTACGAATTCTCCAAGTTAACCTACATTACATAATCGTTCTCTTTGTGATACATACGATAAAATCAAAAATGATTCATACATTTTTACTTAACATTCACTATCTATAAAATAAGAAAATAAATTTAAGCTTACTCGTAGTCAGGTTATGTATTTGTTCATCATGAAGAGAGGTTAAAAGAACTAAGCTTTCCCCAGATAAAATGTAATTTGCCCAATTTGAGTAATTTTTATGATTGAGTAATTGGTAACAATCGATGGTAAATGTTTTTTCTTAGTCTAAAATACTACCAATGAATAAAGAGAATCCAAATGAATCTCTTCTATTTACTGAATATAGAATATTTCTCATATATATTTGTTGGGAAAGTTTTGAAGAAACACATTAAAGCCTCTAGAAACCCTAAAAAGGGACGAAACGTTTCCACCCAATGAACATCTGTTAGAACTTTCTAGAATATCACAATGACATGCTACAATTAGATGCTAGCATAACGTACCTCCTTAAGGATTGGCTGAATTATAATGATGTCATAACTAACGTCAACATATCTACAAATACCCATTATTTTCTGTACATTTTCGATTCTTACCTAATAAACACTTCTGATTCTTCTATCTTCTAATTTATGACTATAGGGTTCTAAATGTTCAAGCACCGTTAGTAATGTATCGTATTGTGTGTTGATTAAATAGTGAATGTAACACTATTTGGTATCTACCCAATGATTGATTAGTACAAATTTTTGTTATCATATTCAACTAAATTTGTTGAAATTTATCAAGAGATTGACAATTGACATGTTCAAAAAATTGTTTATTGCAAAATAAACACTATTAAATTGATTTGGTATTGTTTGTTTGAATCTTCCCATTGATATTCAGCACTGCTATTGATCAGTCTCTTATTGGCATATGTGTATCCTGTGGCGGATCGTCACGATACAGCCATAAGTCACAGGTAGTATGTGCAAAGATGGATAGTGACTAGCAGTGGAATTCAGGACTTGCGTTTCATCCTATTTGGGACTCGTCAGCTGGATGTGCCCACATCTCCAGACGAAATCCATCTTTGCAAACACTATTTAAGTTAGAAAAATCTCAATGAAATTTTAAAGAAATTAAAAGTCGTATATAATTTTTGTTTACCAAATCACTCGAATAGACTGATCAACTGCTGTGCTAAACATCAATGGGAAGATTCAAGTGAACAATACAAAGTGAATTTAAACTTCATCCAATTTCACAAACAAGTGACTATCACGACTGAGTAACTAGGTGGATAATGTGATAGCGTTTGAAACAAACGGTACTCAGTTGGAGTCCCAGAGTGGACATCAACTCTGAGATGTAAGTACATCTGGCTGATGAGTCCGAAAATAGGACGAAACGCTCAGTAAACTGGATTTCACTACTAGCCACTATCGATCTTTGCTTAGAATCATTTTACTGTTTTAAAACGATATCTAGAAAAAATAATAACTTACTTCTAATTTTAACAACGTTTGTTTTACTTGAAATTATAATTAGTCAAACACCTATATATATATATATATCAGTACAGGGGTTGGGGAGGTTATTACGTTTTGATTGAGATCATGAACCGATTGATGTTAGACCACCATTGAAAACCTGGAAGCACTGGACGGCCAACTCGTCCTATTGTGGGACGCCTCAGCAGTGCGCATCCACGATCCCGCTCGCGAGATTAGAACCCAGGGCCTTCGGTCTTGCGTGCGAACGATTAACCTACTGGACTATTGAGCTTGGAGTTGTGGTGAGACGCCGTAACCAGTGGAGCTAATCCGTGTCGGGTAGAGACAGGTGTCTACCTCAGTACAATGGAAGACGGTTGCGCAATTTGGTGGATTGGTTGAGGTTAAACAATAACATCATTGGATGCCGGGATCGTGGATGAGCACTGCTGAGGAGTCCGACAATAGGACGAGTTCGCCGTCCAGTGCTTCCAGGTTTTCAATGGTGGTCTAACATCAATCGGTCCATGATCTCAATCAAAACGTAATAACCTCCACAACCCCTGTACTGATATATATATATATATATATATATATATATATAACTCCAATAATTATATGGCTAATTATCCCTTTATTAAAACCCTTTTTTTTCTTTAAAAAAAACAAAATAAAACAGTAAACGTTTATCCCATGTTTCAATAAGCAAACAAAAACAACATTTTCACTGACCAAATTATCTATAATAATTATTATTGCCTTCGTTTCTAATGAAAGAAAGTGAGAATCAGATAATACGTTCACATTGGTTTCGTTTTTTGAATTGTTTCAATGTTTGTATCATTTTATATTTCAGTAGTATAATGAATATCTTTAAAACATGAAATCATTTATCTTTTTATGTTTCGAATCTCTGTTCAAATGGGGATATGTATATTGAGTAGTAAGTAGTATATATGTTGATATGTACCACAATGAGTAATACTGAGAAATCTATTTTTAAAAAATCATTATTTTCCACACCAAAAAAAGCCTCTATTCGATAGTTCTTAATTGAGAAGAGGAAAAATTCGTACTGAAACATGCCTAGTAACTTAATGATAATAATGAGTAATAACGGGTCGGATTTGCATGCATATAGTATACAATTCTCTTTGAACCTAGCAGCATACAAGAATAGCATCATGCACTGTTCTATCAGGCAACTCGAAAGTCACAAAGACACTATCAGGGCATATGACAGGCTAGGTACCCCGATCAAGAAAATAATAACGGCTGAAACCTAGGGTAAATACCACTAAGTCAGGGTATATGTAGTCCAGCACGAAACCAGGTGCATGCTTCATTATATATTTTTGGGTTATAATAATGATCTTTGCACAAATTCACCTAAAAAAGACCTTGTTACGACTTTTACTTCCTCTAAATAGTCAATTTAGTTCATCTCAGCATCAATCAAACGGCAAAGACACTACAATGACATCAATCCAACGACATCACTAGCGAAGAGCGGTGTGTACTTACTGATGATAAAGCTCATTGTAATTGTAGAAAATTATTAGATGGTTGGTTTATATGTACTTGTATTTATTTACATCTCATTCTTAAAGCCCTAATAATTCAGTGGTAGATTATCAAGTTGTGAAATTAAATGTTACTGATTCAAATCATAGAAGAACCATTACCTCTCTCTCATTGTCACAGGCACACCGTACTGACGAGTGACAATTTGTGTGAAACTTACCTTCTGATTAATATAAATTTTCAAAACATATAATGTTACAATTTCAATGGTTAAGATCATGAGTCAGTTGAAGCTAGACCACCATGGAAAACCTGGAAGCACTGGACGGCCGTCTTGTCCTATTGTGGGGCTCTTCAACAGTGCGCATCCACGACCTCGCCCCCTGCGAGACTCGAACCCAGGACCTACTGGTTTCGCGCCCGAGCACTTAACCACTAGACCACTGAGCCGGCATCCAACGGTGTTGATGTCTAACTTCAACTAATCCACTTTGAAATATTATTATTATTATTATTATTAATGGCTTTATGTAATAGTTTATGGTACAAATTTCCGTTTCCTATTTCTTGATCGATCGTCAATATAAATATTGAGTGATCGCCAGTTAGATGTTAGCAATTCATGAATCATGTTCATTCATTTCAGTGCATATTACCATCCATCACTTACTTACTTACGCCTGGTACTCCGAATGGAGCATAGGCTACCGACAAGCATTCTCCCAACCAACTACGTCCTCGGCCTTTTTTTCTACTTCTATCCAACTGTTGTTCATTCTTCTGATGTCTGTCTCCATTTCTTTGAGTAATGGTTTCTTCGGTCTTCCTCTTCTCCTTCAGACTAGAGAATTTCAAGTGAGGGCTTTCCTTGTGACACATTTGGATGCTTTACTCAATAGGTATCCTATCCACTTCCAGCACTTCTTCCTCATCTCTTCCTCCGCTGGGATCTGGTTTGTTCTCTCCTACAGTACGTTAATGCTGATAGTGTCTGGCCAACGGATCCGAAGTATTATATGTAGAAAACTGTTAATAAACACTTGTATCTTCTGGATGATTACTTTCGTAGTTCTCCAGGTTTCCATCTCATACAATAGAGCTGTGTTGACATTTGTACTGAAAATTCTGATCTTGATGTTGATTGCCAACTCTTTTGAGTTCCAGATGTTATTCAATTATCGATATCCTGCTCGTACTTTGCCGATCCGTGCCTTCACAAATTCATTCAGAAATCAATATAAATATATAATTTACAGTTTGTTTATCTCAGAAACTAATTCATTGATCATTTGAATAATGTTTCCATGTATTAGTCATGTTTTATGTTTTCTAACTATCCCATACCAATCATTCTTAAGGTAGAAGTTCAATTGTCTTATTTTAATTTGTACAATATCAATGAATAATAATAATAATGTAAACCATTTTATGGAAGAAAATTTAGCTAAACGAATTTAACAACATGATCACAGTTGTTAAAAAGCCATCATTACATATATACCCCTCCCTCTCCTCCCCCTCCCCCCACACAAAATGTTGACATGGCAACATACACATACATACCACTTTTTTTCACTCAAAACGTTTGCATTTTCAATGACCAAATATAAATTCTTCTCATTGATTACAAAAATCAAGCAAACAAACAAAACCAAAAAAAGATTCAACATTTCTTATATTGATTATTAGAAAGTAACGGTTTTCATGTTCAATATTAGTTAACATGTCAATTTTGTTGTTGTTGTTGATATGATGATTATTTTTATTTAAATTCAAAGTTACATAATCCGATCCATGAACTATGATTTATAATAGTTGAATTCATGAGTTAATTGTCAAGCTAGATCATCACAGATAATATGGAAGTAATGGACGGTTAATTCATCTTAGTATAGGACTCCTCATCAATGTGTATCCATTATCCTAACTTGCGAGATTCGTACCCAGAATTTATCAGTCTCGCACCAGGCGCTTAACCAACTAGATCACTGAGCCGGCCCGTATCCAACGGTGTTAATGTCTAACTTCAACCAATCCACGAAGTTGCACCGCCGTAAACCATTGCCTTCAGTGAGTTGATATCTCACAACAGAAATGGTTGAACTCCACTGGTAACATCTTCTCACTAGAACTCCAGGAGTATCTCTTAAAGTCAGTCACTAGTGAGCAGATGATTATTATCAGAACGGGTTTTTTGTGGAGATTTTGGAAATTTCACTGGTTGAAATCATGAGTCAATTGAAGCTAGACCATCATGGAAAACCTGGAATCTCGCGAGGGCGGAATCGTGGATGCGCACTGCTGAGGAGTCCCATTCTAGGACGAAACGGCCATCCAGTACTCCCACGTTTTCCATGATGGTCTAGCTTCAATTGACTCATGATTTTAACTGGTGAAATTTTCTTATTGTTGATATGATTCTTATTTTTATGTAAATTGAAAAATTCAAAGTTAAATAATCAGATTCATGAACTATTATTTGTCATAATATTTTAAAGTTGAATCCATGAGTTACTTGAAGCTAGATCATCACAGAAAATATAGAAGTAATGGACAGCCAATTCATCTTAGTATAGAACTCCTCATCAATGTGTATTCACTATCTTGCCTTGCGAGATTCGTACCTAGGACTTATCAGTTTCATGCGCGAGTGCTTAAGCACTAAACTATGGTAGTCTAACTTTAATTGACTCACGAATTCAACTATTAAATTACTATAATATCTATAAAATCTCTTCTCTGATAATATTTTAAAGATTAAAAAAATTATCCGTACTTTCAAAAGAAAAAGTTCTTAGAACTGATAACCTTAAATGGCTAAGTATATTTTAATAATTGAATTCGTGTTTCAATTGAAGCCAGACTACCATGGAAAGTCTAGAAGGACTGGACAGCTGTTTCATTTCAGATTATAATCATCATATGCTCACGAGTGATGGTCTTCAAGAGGTAGTTCCTGGAGTTCTAATGACAAGCAGTGTCGGATGGAGTTCTACCAGGTCTGTCGTGAGATAGTAACTCGCTCAAGACAGTAATGAATGGCGACGCAATTTTGTGGATTAGTTGAATTTAAACATTAACACTGTTGGATACAGGCTGGCTCAGTGGTCTAGAGGTTAGGCATTCACGCGCGAGACTGATAGGTCCTGGACGAGAGGCGGGATTGTGGATGTGCACTGTTGAGAAGTTCCACGACAGAACGAAGCGGCTGTCCAGTGCTTCTGTGTTTTTTATGGTGATCTATCTCCAATTAATTCATGAAATCAATCATTAAATTACTACAATCTCCACAAAACCCTTCTATGAGGATAAGTATATGTTTTAATGCCTTTTATAATTATGATCTACTTATTTGTCTTTTACTTCTTTCATGATAGTAATTTAATTGAAATTAATAATCAATCTGTATGATTTTGTACTTTAATAATTAGTACATGATAACTTTTATTGATTGTCGATTTAATTTGTAGCGGTACATAAATCCTCAAAATCAATAGCTCTGTAAGTCTTTGGCAAATGATGTTTTAATGGAATCATTTAGCTAAAGGCGCTTGGTCATGCATCCGCATCAGATCACGAATCGGCAGGTTGTGCTCAACTTCTCCTACAACTGCTAGCCAACTTAGATCAACCAGTTCTGAATATATAGATAGCTTATCAAATATATCTTTAGACCTCTTAGCTTCTGACTTCTGATTTCACTGGGTTGGCATGTTTTGATTATAGAAGGTGTTACTGGTTAAGGTGTTGTCAAACTTTAAGTTTAAAACAATCACCTATGAATTAAGTTAGACACTAGCTTGAAGAAAGTGATATCATTTTATAAATTAACGAATGATAGAAAATTTTGCTACCACTTTACAATCGAAACAAAATTTATTTCATTTAGACTTCTGTAAAACCATTTCAAATTAAACACATAAATAATCAGCCTCCGAATGCCCTCGTACGATCAATGGTGGAGAGAGTCAACTCTCCCTCTTCAAATGCTCTCACGTGGCCACGCGTATATAGCCTCTGCCAGGGAAGTCCTACTCACTACCTTCTCGCCACACGGGTGTTGTTTACGAAATTGAGAGGACGAAAAGCGAATGTCCAACACTTTAACCGGGTTGGTGAACATAGAGTTCACCTGGGGGAGTTGAAAAATCCTGATTTCAAACTAATGGTGCTCATGGGCTCCAGTATTCTTAAAGAAAAAAAAGGCATATGAACCTATTGTTGGTCACCGGCTAATATGGGACTACATCTGACGTCTCTCCATTGTCTTGTGAATCAGAGGTTTTGCTCGAAGGTTCCTAGTGAGGCCCACTAAGAAAACAACGTGCGTCTGTCTGAACACCCGAGCAGTATCACAGCCCACACACAAATCCTATGAGTTGTGTAAGCTCATATTTATTCGGTTCCCCTTTGTACCAATATTTATATGTTTAAATAAATAAATAAATAAACACACTCATCATCTTGTTTCTAAGTATCATTCATGACTAGAGTATTGGAACATTAAGAGGCTACATTTTTGTATGTCAAGTTAAAATTAAGCACAAAGTTGAGCTTAGTACATATAATTTAAAATCAGTTTCAACGACTTCATTCTACTCTGATCATTGACTTAATTAAATAAATGGTCAGAGATTATGTCGGTATGTAATGACTTCTCTTCCATCAACAAATATTCTTCAGTGTCTATTTAATTATCTTCAATGCCCAATCAATGAGAGGATTCTTCCACTGTCCTATCAATTTGTATATGGTATTCTTTAGCCTAACAGCCTACCATAACCTTCACCTATATGTTTTACATTACTACCAATAGTATTCTGTAAAAGAATAGTCTTTTTTTATTGAAATACACAAACTTCACAAAATACTGTCCAATATGTTGCAGTCTAATTCAACCTTGGACATAAACTATAAAGATGTATGTTGATTTGAAACTTGATCAGTTCATATAATTATTTCATACCCAGTTTAACATTAATTAAAAAATATATAATGAAATGTAACAGACACTGAGTTTTTGTGAAGACGGAGAAGATTTGTAAATAAGGACTTGACACACATGACATTGATCACCACCCAGTGATCATTCAATTGTGATTACATCTAAGCCCTACAGGAGGTTAGTCGCGGCTCGGATAGCTCAATGGTAACGTCTCTGACTGTGAAGCTGGGTGACATGAGGTCGAATCCGCCAGGGAGCACCGGTTCCCTCAATATTACAGGTATACCTTGCCGACGAACGCCAAGTAGCACGAAAGCCGGGTTCAAGGTTTCCTGTCGACTACCTCCAACCACCATCTAATTTCACAACAGTGCACGCAGTGTCGAGTCACCTAGACTGGTGGCCACATTGCAACATGGTCGATAGTATTCGATCTGCACTAAATAAGGACGTGACACACATGACATTGATCACCACCCAGTGATCAATCAATTGAAGATATGTAGTTCAGGTGGATGATTTTGATGTAGTAGATAAAACAGACTTCTATCTGAAGTTTGTGTTGATGATGTCGTTCAGAAGAATAAATGAAAGCTCTATGATTAAATCATGCATCTAAGAGAACAAAACTCTATCAAAACCATTCAGTTTTGTTAGTCGACTTTCAAATATTTCATAAACTGCATATTTTAATTCATATCTAGATCATAATTAGGATCTTTATTTGTCTTAGTGTAATCAAATATAGTTCAAAAAATAATTCTCGATTCTAAATAAAGCAAGGACAAATATTGGTGCAGAATAGTATGAATTCATATTATTTCGAGGTTTCTCGTCAGTTGCTTACAATAGTTGAGTTCATGAGTCAATTGAAGCTAGACCATCATGGAAAACCTGGACGCACTAGACGGCCAACTTGTCTTAGTATGGTATTTGTTAGCAGTACACATTCATGATCACGCCTCGCGATATTCGAACCAATCACCTGTCAGTCTCACGAACGAGCGATTAATCTTAAGACCACTGAGCTGGCCGGCATCCAATGGTGCTGATGTCGAGAGAGAATTCAGTAAAGAAGATTTTTTCTTCTTGACGAAATCATTTACTTATGCTGTACATTTGTATTTATAGTTATTATGAAAAAGTATATCAGTCTATAGAAAGATAGAAAAGATCAGATCATAAATTAATTCGAGATTCTTATTACCAGATAAGGTTATACAATAGTCCTTTATATGATCGTTTTTCTTCATATCTGTCAATTGGATAATAATTCCCATTTAAACATTAAAAAAAAATGAAATTCAGCAAAAGGATCTCTTTTTCAACGAATTTGTTATCAAGCTGTACAATCGTATTCATATATATGAAACGTTTCTCTGTTAAAGTACTAGTTCCATGAGGAAATGTCAACAAGGAATAACCAACATGATGTAATAGAAAGATTATACCACCGGATTACGTAATATGAATAATAACAATAGATTAAATAAGTTGTTAATGTGAACGTAGTAAAATGATTAAAATGTTTTTGTTACAATAAGTGTAGGTAATTGAAGGTAATAGAGATGCGAAATGAATGAGATGATATCATGAGCAATTATGAATACACTAATGAGAACATGAGATATAAGTGAAGGGAGAAATGCAGTAATAATAATACTAAATTAAGACCAAGTTAACGATAACGATAGAACGTAGTTCTTTTGTACGTTTACTTCTTGTTTGAGTTCATGGATGATAAAAGCTTCAGCTGATTTTCGGAGTTGGATACGAGGAAAAGTAGATAGATTTGGACGAATCGTATGTAGAACCTTAAAATCAACCTGTGAATCAATAGAATGATTACAGTCGATTAGATATTTATGTATGGAACTTCTAAATTCTTTCCTTTCATCATTATCGAACCAAACTGATACATATTCTCGTATCCAAGTTGAAAGCGAGCGCTTTCTACGGTCAATATACAACTGTAAGTGAACTGATAGATCTATTGTGTCTACTGTATATTAGTTAGTACATTTCATTTGGTAAAAAGCGTTTTTAAACAGATTTAAGAAAAGATATTTATTGTCAATGTTTAATTTATGAAGTATTAAATCATAAATTGATTCGAGATTCTTATTACCAAATGAAGCTATACAATAATTAATGGGTAAGAGAAGAATATAAGGATGAAAATAATATACGAGTCAGTGTAATTCTATAAGGGTAAAAGGAAAGAAGTTACAAGTTCCCTACATAAATATCTAATCGACTGTAATCATTCTATTGATTCACAGGTTGATTTTAAGGTTCTACATACGATTCGTTCCGATCTATTTACATTTCCTCGTATCCAACTCCGAAAATTAACCGAAGCTCGCATCATCCATGAACTCAAACAAGAACAAGGCGTACAAAAGAAGTACATCCTGTCGTTGTTGTTACCATGGCCTCCATTTTTATTATTATTAATGCATTTCTCCCTTCACTTATATCTCACGCTCTCATTAGTTTATTCATAATTACTAATGATATCACTTTATTTATTTCGCATCTCTATCACCTCGAATTACCTAAAGTTATTGTAACAAAAACATTTTAATCATTTTACTACATTCACATTACTAACTTATTTAATCTATTGTTATTATTTATATTAAGTAATCTGGTATTGCAATCTTTCTATTACATCATGCTGGTTATTCCTTGTTAACATTTCCTCATGGAACTAGTACTTGAAGAGAGAAACGTTTCATATATATGAATACGATTGTACAGCTTGATAATAAATTCGTTGAAAAAGAGGCTATTTCGCTGAACTGATAGGTGTTGGGTTCGAATTTCGCGAGGCGGGATCTTGAATGAGTACTGATGAGGAGTCCTACAATAGGACGAGTTGGTCATCTAGTGCTTCCAGGTTTTCAATGGTGGTCTAACTTTAATTAACTCATGATCTCAACTTTCGAAATTACCACAAACTCCGTAAAACCCCTTCTGATACTAAAGTATCTGCGCAAAAACTAGTTGAAACGAGATATTTGTGTAGTGATTGATAACACAATTGGAGACAATCGAATATATTTGAACACAAATTTACAGAATATCTTAGTATAATCTAAGAATCATATAGTAGATACTTAATATGCAGAATGTCAATCAATTGTGTCAAACTTGACTGTTCTTTTTGCGAATTTCCATCAGTCGTCTCAGACTTCACTGTTCCTTCATTCCCACAGCAATCATTCACTGTTTTCGTTCTCTTTCCTTAGATCATCTTAACCTTCTGCCGCTCGGCATTTCCCTTCCGATTAATGATACATACTACTTATATCTATATACATCGTCAGCACACACAACATTAGTACAAATAAAACAACATTTTAGAAGTACACAAGCAAATACACTGTGTTTTTGTAATGGATCTACCTTATTCCGTTGCTAATGTTTAATACTGAATATCTTACCAACCTTTGTTAGGATATGTGTACCTTAATCAGTTTCCTAAATATTGACTTTTACTTCTAAACTTTAACAAATTTGTATTGTAAAGAACGAAAGAATTTACTGTTCACATTTCTTTTCTACAAACGTAATTCGTTTCATGATGAAAGGAACATTAAGACTAAGTTATATGTGCCACATATATACGATTGTTAATACAGTTAAGAATATACTACTTTTGATAATTTGTATCAGAAGTTTTGTGAATATTATAGTAATTTTAATAGCTGAGATCATGAGTCGATTGAAGCTATGGTGTTCTGATACTAATCAACATATGCTCACCAGTGATTGACTTCAAGAGGTATTTCATGGAGTTTAGTGGGAAGTAGTAACCAGTGGAGATAGTAACTCACTAAAGACAATGGTGGATGTGTCACTCCATTTTGTGGATTAGTTGAAGTTGGACATTAACACTGTTGGATGCCGGCCGGCTCAATGGTCTAAAGGTTGGGCGTTCGCGCGTGAGACTGACAGGTGCTGGGTCCAAATCTCGCGAGGTGAGATCGTAAATACGCACTGCTAAGGAGTCCCATAATAGGGCGATTCGGTCGTGCAGTGCTTCCGTGTTTTCCATGGTGTTCTAGCTTCCATTGACTCATGATCTCAACTATTAAAATTTTCACGATGGACTATCTCTTTAACTGGGGTAAGCTTATATTTTAAAATACCACTCAAAGTGAGTCCTAAATATTGATAAAGGAGAAAAGTGAACCCTTACAAACAGAAAGTAATATCATACTCATTATACTACTTGTTGGCTACTCGAAATCTTAGTGGATCATTCAATGACATTGAAAATAGTGATTGCTATATTCGATTTTCAGTATGATTATCAACACTATGGTTCATATACAACCAGCTGATTAGTATTAAATAAGACATAACGTATGTTCATCTTTGAATTCTAAAATTAAAATTATATCTCTATGAAATTTTATACAATTTTATTAATTTCAATAGTTAAATTCATGAGTCAATTGAAGCTAGATCAGCATGAAAAACCTTGTAGCACTGGACAGTTGTTTCGTCCTAGTATGGGACTCCTCAGTAGTACTTATCCACCCATCATCTCAACGATTGTAATTACTATAATACCCATTCTAATACAATTTTATTAGTCTAAATAGTAAATATTAAACAGTTTACTACACTACTATACTACTCAATACTTTCTCTTATAATCATTATAAAAATGTCTAAAAACTTCAACATATATAAGTATCCTTATAAAACACTGAATATGACACATTGTAAACATTCTTGAGAATAGTTCATCATCTTCAATAAATACTTATATCAATCAGATTTTTTTATTTATAAAACAAGTTAAATAAAATGAAGTTGAAGAAGAAGGAAATTCTACTTCCCCACCCCACCCCCACCCCCTTCGTCCCAATAGGTGTTAACTTGAGTTTCTAAGGGGAGAATTTTTTTCTCCAATTCTTGAGATTCATTTTTAAGATGACCATAGGAACTAATCTAACTAACTACTTCAGTATATATATATATGAGTCATTTATCAGCTTGTAATAAAGTAAGTTACAACAAATGTATTTCATATATCTAGAAAGAACAAAAAGAATGAATAAGATGAACAGAATACATTTTTTTGTTGTTGTTGGTCTTTTGATTGTTTGTTTCTAATCTGATTCAATGTTAAAGTGTTATGTATAAATGTCATTGTATGAAAATGTCATTTGTCTACTTACTAATATAGATAAATATGAAGTGAAGTAATAATAATAATAATAATAACAAACATAACTTGCATAACATTGTTATTCTTCTTATTATTATTATTATCAGTTTATTTTGTAATTCTCTTAGAAACATGTCTTACTAATAATCATGTAAAAATACATGTATCTATTTCACTGAAGAGAAAGAGCGAGCGAGCGAGCGCTAGAGAGAGAGAAAACAAAATGAAGTTGTCATCCTTAACGAACAGATTACTAAGTACGAAATCATCATCATTATCATATATATGTATAAATCACTTAAATATAATGTAATAGTTGAATTCATGAGTCAATTGAAGCTAGCCCATCATGGAAAAGCCTCTGCATCAGTAGCCCTTAACATACAAAAAGGGTAATGCCAATGTCATCAATTACAACGTGGAGAACATCAACCCAAGCACACTTGATGGCGAAACTCTGGAAAATGTGTAATCTTTTACGTACCTGAGAATTATCATCGATGAGCAAGGAGGATCAGATGGAGACGTAAAGGCGAGAATAGGCAAAGCAAGGGCCGCATTCCCACAATTGAAGAACATATGGAACTCAAAGCAACTGTCAACCAATATCAAAGTGAGAATCTTCAATACGAACGTCAAGACAGTTAGTCCTACTGTACGGAGCTAAAACTCGGAGAACTAATACAACCATTATCAAAAAGGTACAAATGTTTATAAATAGTTATCTACGCCAGATACTCAACATCCATTGGTTGGATATCATCAGCAACAGCCTACTGTGGGAGAGCACAAACCAGGTTTCGGCTGAAGAGAAAATTAAGAAGAGACAACGGAAATGGATAGGACATACATTATGGAAATCATCAAACTGCATCACTAGGCAAGCCCTAACATGGAATCCAGAGGGGTAGTGGAAAAGTGGAAGGCCTAAGAACACATTACGTTGGGAAATAGAATCAGGTATGAAAACGGATGAATAACAACTGGAAGGAGCTGGAGAGGATTGCTCAGGACAGTGTTGGATAGAGTGTGCTGGTGAGCGGTCTATGCTCCTTCACGAGGAGTAACTGGCGTAAGTAAGTAAGTAAGTCATGTGCATCATAGAATATTCTAGATTCAGGCACTTGATTTAAATAATAAGAAATTATTGTTAAATAAAAATGTAGTAGTAGAGTTCCATACGAGGACCGAATATTGATGCCATGCCTCCAGGGTTTTATTAGTTGTTTAAGTAAAATCAGTTTATGGTTTAAAATAAGGAACAGTATTTGTCTAAAGTTTCTTTGTACAAAAACAGTTCAAAATGTCAATTAATCTATCAAAAATTATCAATGGAAAATTGATAATTAGTTGTATATTGGATGAAATTTTTTCCTATGATCATTCGTATTAACCAAAGTTTGTTGAGTTCAGAAAAATGATTTTTGTGGATTAATTGAAGTTAGACATCACTAAGGTTAGATGTCAGCTTAATAATTCAGAGGTTAGCGTTCGAGCGCAAGACCGATAGGTCCTGGGTTCGAATCTCACAAGGCGGGATAGTGGATGCGCACTGCTGAAGATTTCCGTACTACGACGAAACGAGCGTCCAGTGCTTCCACGTTTCTATGATGTTCTAGCTTTAATTGACTCATGAATTCAACCACTGAAATGATTTTCGTTAATTGATATATGAAAATTTTAAAATTTGGATTTAAAACTCTTTTTATTTCCATACTCACAAAGGTTTTATCTTCTGTTACTTTAAAAACTGACTAAAACTGTGAATGTATATATATATAGTCTTCCTTGAAAGCCGAATCTCCTGACTTCAATATTTAATGAAACAATGGGTATACATTGCTCAACAGTTCTAAACTAAAACAAATTATCTATTCGGTGTTCCTTGAACTTTAACGATTATTCACTTGACATCAGTTCGTTCATTATTATTATTATTATTATTATTATTATTATTATTATTATATACAGTTGATTTCAATGGCACAAGAATTTTTCAAAAAAATGCTTTAATTCTTACAAAGAAAGACTAACAGCTGAAGCCCTACACATACGGGCTAATACAAACAGTATTAATATGAGAGACGGAATACAACTAACTGTACCATAGCGATTAGTAATAAATAAGCAAACTTGAGCACTTTATTCCATTCTATCTATATCGTATTAACTAATTAACATATATTACACTCAACGGTTCAAATCAGTTATCTTATCTGATTAAATTGGTTGAGCGGTTGCGCGCGAGGCTAATAAGTCCTGAGTTCAAATCTCGCAGGAAGCGGGATCGTGGATGCGCACTGCTGAGGAGTCCCATACTAGGACGAAACGGCCGTCTAGTGCTTTCAGGTTTTCCATGGTTGTCTAGTTTCAATTAACTCATGATTTCAACTATTGAAGTGACTAAATTCTCCACAAAACCTCTTCTCATAATTGATGGGAACAATTAAAATAACACAAACTTTCAATTCTTCCTCTTTGAATTCATTCCTTTAGCTTGTTTATTTATCTTCATCTCATGCATGCTGTGACATCTTTGATTCATCTCATATATAAAACTTGTATGTTTTTCTTAATATTCACCAATCGAAGACAATATATAGTTGAATGAAACATCTTCTCATTTACGCATACATACAATTTGTTATCTTAACACTTATCGTTTCACACCACATGTTTCTTACACACTAATGTAAATACCTACTTTAAACATTGTTAACGTTGATTGGATGACCTATTCAAGTATACAGTTGATCGGAGAACCATGTACCTATTTATATTCAATAATTTTGTTGTCTGATTATATTTTCCTTGGGAAAAGCTTAGACCAGATTATCAGGCGAAACGTAATACGTTTCTCGTTGTTCGAAAATAGGAGAATTTCGCCAAAAGGCAGGCTTCCACTCGAGAACAACTATATTTTCTCCATGAAACGTTGGAATTACTTCAAATTCTTTTGCTCAGATTTTACAAATATATTCTTCCTCTTCAATGTGTATTAGTATTCCTTAAATTAATTTTGTATTGCGTTTTTCTAATCAAATTAACATTTACCTCTGTTAACTATGTGTACAAAAGAAGTACGTCTTATCATTATCGTTACCTTGGCCTTAATTATTATTATTATTAATGTATTCCCCTCTACTTATGTCTTATATTCTCATTATTTTATTTATAAATGCTCATCATATCACTTATTTATTTTTCCCACCTCTATGACCTTTAATGACCTTTAATTATTGTAACAAAAACATTTTAATCATCTTATCACATTCACTAAATCTATTGTTATTCATATTACGTAATCTAGTATTATAATCCGTCTATTACGTCATTTCGGTTATTCCTTGTTCACAATTCCTCACGGAATCAGTACTTTTAATAGTTGAAATCATGAGTCAATTAAAGTTAGACCACCATGGAAAACTTGGAAGCACTGGACTCCTCAACAATGCGCATCCACGATCCAGCCCCCTCCCAGGACCTATCAGTCAATAACCTCCACAAAAGCCTCCTGATATATATATATATATATATATATATATACATACCCTGGTACGGTCAAGGGTGGAGAGAGTCCGATCCACCTCTCCAAATTCTTTCACATCAATACGTGTATACAGCCACTACCACGGAAGTCCTACTCACTACCTTCTCGCTACACGGGTGTTGTTTACGAGATGAAGAGGACGAAAAGCGAATGTCCGGCTCTTTAATCGCGTTGGTGAACACGGAGAGTCCACCTAGTGGATTTGGAAATTTCTGATTTCAAACCAATGGTGCACATAGACTCCAGTATCCCGAGGGAACAAAAGACGTATGAATCAATCATTGGTCACCAGCTACCATGGGACTGCATCTTGTGATGTTGCTCCATTGCCTTGTGGATCAGACCTTTAGGTCGAAGGCTCGGGTTGTGGCCCCCTAAGAAAATCACGTGTTTCGGTTTGGGCACACGGATAGTATCCCAGCCCCCGCACAAACCATTCGATTTGTGTGGTGTATATGCATTCGGTTCCCCTTTGCACCAATATTTATTTCAACTTTCAATGAACCAAAACAGAGTTAGTTAGAAATCACAATCCAAATAAGAAACTTTATACTTAACAAAGTATTTTAATTAGTGTGATATCCGAGCGAAGATTAAATCACGAGTAACTTCTGAGACATATTAATTGACTAATATTATCTATATATTCTTATGGTATAACCATTCAATAATTAGATAGTGGCTAGCAATGGAATCCAGGACACGCGTTTCGTCCTGTTTGGGACTCGTCAGCTGGATGTATCTACATCTCAGAGTTGATGTTCACTCCGGGAGTTGAACTCAGTACCGTTCGCTTCAAACGCCATCGCGTTATCTACTTAGCTGCTGAGTCCTTATTCAACAATTAGATTATGTATATTCATATTCCTCTTATTATAAGTTTTATTTTGACCTATAATTTATTATTATACGATTTACTGTCCCTATATTATGTTCAGTTTATTAACTACTGCCTCCCACGTTCACAGTCACGTTTTGGCTTTATTGTGTACAGATGTTATTTTCTATTTTATGGTGCGTTGCGGTCTATTTGATTGATATATAAACCCTGTATGTCTGAAATAAATTATTAGATTCGATTCGCATAGTAGAAGCTGGTATTGTGTTCTGGACTCAAGGGGATGGGCTAGGCGGACATAGGACCAATAAGGGTGCTAGGCTGCTCATAACGCTCGAACGCCATTGGTTTGGGACAGTGCTAAGATTGTATAAGTCGTATTTTGATCGGTGGATAAATCACGTGATAAAAAGCCGAACATAAAGTCATAACAATTAGTTGTACAGAAAATGTACATGACTTTCATCTTGTAGATGACTTATAGTTCCATTTTAAACTAAATATGTCGTATGCTTCTATGAATTTAATATGATCATAAACTGATTAATTATCTGATATTAAGTTCAGGTTTATTATACAACTGAACACATCATACTGTTGAGTAAGGAGACTTTATTAAGGAGAGTTAAATTGTTGTTCAATGCATAATTACACAATAACTTGGTAGATTATGACAACTATACATTAAATACATTAGTTGTACATTTTCCTTCAGTTTTCCTTTACATGCTTCATGATTCTTTCAATTCTATTTTAATTACAATTGCTTTCTGTTTCCCTCCCTGTTCGCTTGAACTCAATCCTCTGAGCAGATATTTCACATCCGATTGTTGCTACATACTGCTTATATTTATCAACATAAGTAGCATATATACCACAATGCTACTAAAGAGTATCTTATTATTTATAAATAAATCATTTATTGAGACCTTTTATTCACAGTTTCAACAGTTTGGAGTTCAGAGTACTATATACAAAACTTTTTAAAGAAATTTCGAAATAAATGCAGATTTCGACAGTGTAATAAGAAGTCGAAGGCGATCAGAACTATATGATGATATATTAGCACCATGCATTTCAAATAATCGGATCACACATTACATACTTGTTAAGAACATTTATATATATAAAACGATAAAAGGTTAATTAGACTAGAAATGGAGGATAAGAGAAGACAAATTGAAACCTTATCACTTTGCATAGTAAGCTAATTTGACCAGGGTAGGTTGAAGGTGAGAAGAAACTGTTTTTGAATATACAAACAGAGTTTGAATTTTCATATGACTAAGGCTTCGAAATGTGTTGCGCTAATATATCATCACATAGTTCTGATAATCTTCGTCTTCTTCTTATTACACTATCGAAATTTGTCAAAGGGACTAATTGCTTTAAATATAGATCTACTTCCAAAGTACTTTTTCTGAATACTTTATGTTAACATAAGAATAACCATGAAATAAAACTATGAACATTTTAGATTTGGGTTTATTTAAGGTTAATGGTTCAACATGATGAAGAATTCAAGTTAGGACGAAACACCTATTCAGTAATTAACGAGTCATATGGATTATTTAGTCTATGATTAAAACAAGCTTCATAAACTCAGTTGATTGAATCATCCGATTAAATAACAAATAGGATATGGAACTTAAAACAAATGTCAACCAATATCAAAGTGAGAATTTACATTATGAATATCACGACAGTTCTATTGTATGAAGCTGAAACGTGGCGAACTAATATAACCATCATCAAAGTGGTTCAAGTATTTATAAATAGTTGTCTACGCAAGATACTCAACATCAATTGGTCGGATACCATCATCAACACCATTCTATGGGAGAAGTAGATGGAGTTAGAAAAAGACATTGGAAGTGAATAGGACATGTATTACGGAAATCATAAAACTGCATCACGAGGCAAACACTAACTTGAAATTTTGAAGGGAAGCGGAAAAGAGGAAGGCCAAAGAACATAATAGAATCAGATATGAAAAGGATGAATAACAACTGGAAGGAGCTGGAGAGGATTGCCCAGGACAGTGTTGGATGGAGTGTGCGGGTGAGCGGCCTATGCTCCTTCACGAGGAGTAACAAGCGTAAGTAAGTAATGATATGGAAATAATCTAAATTAAATGTTATGTAAGTATAGCTGTTGTTGGTTGGAAAGACAGTAATTTTAAAGTACAAATATGATGACTGAACGTTAAATTTATCAATACAAATGAATAAAAACTCATAAAGTCTAAAACTTGAATAATAAAACATTAAGCGGATGAACTGATAGAGACCGATTCGGTGGAACAAGTGCTGCTAAGATAAAAACTCTATTTTCATCCAAATCAAAGATGATGAACAGGGTATTACTTCAAAGCAGTAGTAGTAGTTAAAGAAGAACAAGAAGAAAAAGAAGTGTTCCCGCCGAAATAAGCAAGTGAAGTCTTTTGTCCTTTGGGATAAGGGAAAAGTCTTGCATAGACAGTGTGACAATGAGAAAGCAAAGTAAACAGACATGTGGCTCTTCATTCTATAGTTTTTAGGCGTAATTAGGGATTTCACTAATTATAGTGCAGAAGTCAACGTTACAGTCTACACTTTTTTATCACTTTCGGAAACTTTTTTAAATACCCCAAAAGCGTTTATAGCCATAATGAACACACCAGTATGTAACATGGTACTGCTGAAAGTATACGTTACATGTACGTAAAGAATACAAATTTCAGAGATACATACATCTTACAGTACATACATAGGCATAGATACTTCTGCCTTGCAAATATATGTTACATGCATATGTAGAGTGCACAGGCTAAGACGCATACATTCCATAGCATACATACATTTATAGATGTAATCACGCCTAGTGATTGAAACGGATATCAAGTATTCAAATAAACACGGAATTAGGTCGTCATGGACAATATGGTCTCATCAAGCTCATACCACAGGTTAGGACACAGTTTAGTGGTCTTCGCTCTCCTCCACCCCTGCCAAACCTAATGGACCCTCCCAGATGAACCCAGTTAGACACCAAAGTGAAACTATATCTCCAACGCAACAATCCCGCTTCCAATTCAAGGCTAACCTTTCTCCTTTCATTAATCAGAAATAAGACAAAGTGGATGATTAGTCCGATCTGCATTTGTGGTAGAGCACCTGATCAGTCTGATCTCTAGCGATTTTATCAGAATGGTGATCAGTCTAATCTCTACTCAGCCGCCCGCGTTAGCTCATTCACACAACCCATTAACTCCAGAGCGCCAATATGAGTCACGGGTCGGTCTCTGTCCTGTGCTTTTGATAGCAATATCAAGAAAAATTTAGAAATAACTAAGCGTCTCACACTTTTGTTCATCAACAACTCAAATGCCTGAACACAACAAATAGAGTATTTACATTAAATGAGTTCACAGTACAGACTGAAATTTTTTAAGGCAGCCTGTTTGAACATCTGAGTTACCCGTTTTTGTCATCTGTACATTTCATCTGTTTTCTTATTTGTTTTAACACATCATTATGCCTATTAGCCTCATAATCTATTCAAGTGCATTTGTGAAAAGTTCACGACATTTCTCTATACAAGTTACAAAGCAACCCAATCAGAGACATCGTGGTTGCTGGTCATATTCATCGAAAATAATATACATTATTCTCATGTCAATGCCTGAACTCCTAACATCTAACTGGTAACCACTCAATATCTATCGTCAATATCGATCGACATGTAGGAAATGGAAACTTGTTGAAATACTTTGTACCAAAAATATAAAACTGAATAAATCCAATGATAATAATAATAATAATAATAATAATAGTTTTCCAAGTTCGTAGACGGATCCATATTAACCGGAAAAGTTCTTCCCATCTAACTCACATAACTACAGATTTAGTGCATGATACAGAAAGTGATCTAACACAAGACCACTTATATACAATAGAAAAAGAGCTTAAATATGTCCACTCTCATGAAAAACCAGAGAGTACTAGATACCTGTTTTAGATGTAAGATAAAGTTTCAGTCAGAGTCATGAACGAATGCTCCGAAAATAATACCATATCAGAATGAAACAATCATTTAACACTTCCTCATTTTCATTAATACACAAACTAATGAGAATTTTCTATTTAAAAAAAACAAACAGTATTAGGCTAAAAAGAAGAATGTCTGTTACTTATGTTTTAATCATTCAGATAATAAATAAATCTACTCTTTCACAAGTGATTGATCACTTGGTGGTGATCAATGTCATGTGTGTCAAGTCCTTATTTAGTGCAGATCGAATGGTATCGATCATGTTGCAATGTAGCCATCAATCCAGGTGACTCGACACTGCGGACACTATATATTGAGATTAGATGGTGGTTGGAGGTAGTCGACAGGTAACGTATCTGATTGTGAAGCTGGGTGACACGGGATCGAATCCGCCAGGGAGCATCAGTTCCCTCAAGATTACAGGTACACCTTGCTGATGAGTGCCAAGTAGCACGAAACCCGGGTCCAGGGTTTTCTGTCGACTATCTCCAACTACCAACTAATCTCAAATCTACTCTTTATTTACGCTAGTTTGATAAATAGGTTATGGTTAGAATATATACTTTAGTGTGTCTCATTAAATTAACCACAGTGAATTTATGATCTAACAATTATGAAGAAATTATAAGCGAAGATGGACAGTGGCTAACAATGAGACTCGTCAGCTGGATGTACGTGCATCTCAGAGTTGATGTTCACTCTGACATTCGAACCCCGTACCATTCGCTTATGAATTAAAGCAATATCGAGGCAATACGCACAATATACACATATGCCAATAAGAGACTAATCAATTACAGTCCTTAATATCAGTCAGAAGATTCAAGTAAAACAATATCAAGTGAATTTAAATCTAGAAGACACATTCAAATGCATAATCTACAAAAACACCTGAAGCCTTTCTGAGACTACTACCATTCCTAATCTCAGATATAGAAGGAGAGTTGGGCACTGGGGTTAGCGACCCTATCCCATAGAAAACTAACTCACTAAAAGAACGCTAACCAGAAAAAAAGTAATAATAATTCGAAAACTACTCATACATATATCCATATCCTATTACTATTATTTTAAAGAAACAACTAAACGTATACACCTAAATTGCTTATTCGTAAGTTAGTCACTTATTAATACGTTCGGTAATAAGCGATAGTTAAAGTGTCGTTTTTTTTACTTGAATCGAAAAAACAAAAAAAAACCAGAGATATCTGACTGATATTTACACGGGAAAAAAAACGATTCATGTAACTTCAGTGACAAGATATATGACTACAGATTCTTAGTTAAATTATACAAATATCATAATTATTATAATTATTAATAAGTACTAACCATATGACTGTAAAAGCACACCCCTCCTCCCCCCCCACACACACACACGTACGCACACAGCAACAACAAATCTATGATAAATCAGTAACTATAATATTTTGTGGTAATCGAATTACCGAATCATATAAAATTGAAATGATACACTGTTATACTACTAGTACTACTACTACTACTACTACTACTACTACTACACACAAGCATATAGATAGAATGAAACATAATATGTACTGTAAATAGTTACAATGATAATAGTGAAACGAAAGAAAGAATAAAAATGACTGTCTATCGTTTCCGTACATCTTAGAAAACAGCAACAACAACAACAACAGCAACAGCAACAAAAAATAGAATGAAGAAAATTCAAAATGACAAATGTAGTTTTATTACCTATCCCTGTGTACTTTTATCTATGTATACATATTACTTATAAACATATATATATATATATATATATATATATATATATATATATATATATATATATATATGTATGTACATGGAACTACTGTATTTGTATGTAACTATGATACTAAGAAATTGGTCATTTATATTTGGATGTCACATATTTTTTTTAAAAAAAAAGTGAGCGCACTAAGCATCCCAAACTGTTATAAAGATATAGATCTAAGTAACTACATTAAGATGTTATAATGCTGTTGTTTCTTCTTCTTCTTCTTCTTCTTCTTCTTCTTCTTCTTCTAAACGTTTCGGTTATCATAATTAATCAAGATAAGTTTACCAAACTTTAAAACATAACGCATGATGATAAAATAATGATAATGATAATGGTACTAAATAGTACTAATATGAATAAAATATATTAAAATCTATAAACTGCAGGAAACTATTTTATGTGCCATGTTCTTTTTCTATATATATATATACAACATGTGCACACACACACATGCGCACACACACACACGCGCACACTCGTACACGTACAAAAATGTTTCCAGGGGCAAAATAAATAAAGATAGTTCAAGATACAAATTAATTAATCATTTCATAGTCATTAAATATAACAATTGAATGAAATCATTTCTTTAGTAGTTGGAATGGTTCTCTTTTAAAAATTTCTATAAGGATATTACTTAATATAGATTCATTCTTTTTAGTAGTATATAACTATATTCTTTTAATAATCCGGATAAATTTAAGAATTTGATATAATGATTAGAATAACTATGTTAACTTTACAGATCATTTAATTTGTGAAGATTGATTTCATGATGAATTTATGCCAATTGAAGAATCATTGATAATCTAGGTAAATGTATTATAAGATTCTTTTGGTTTAAAATGGTTTTCCATTTGATAACAGCCGCTGAATGCGCTGGTACGATCGAGGGTGGTAAGATTCAGCTTTCTCTGTCCAAATACTTTCATATGACAACGCGTATATAGCCACTGCCAGGAAATTCTTACTCACTACATTCTCGCCACACGGGTGTTATTTACGAAATATAGAGGACAAAAAGTGAATGTCTGACGATTTAACCGGGTTTGTGGACATGAATGATCCACAGAGGGGAGTTGGAAAACCCTAATTTCAAACCAATGATACACATAGGCCAAAATATCCTCAAAGAACAAATGGCGTATGAGCCTATTGTTAGTCACCGGCTATCATGGGACTACATCTCCTGACGATGCTCTAATGCCATGTGGATCAGACCTTTAGGTCAAAGGCTCCGAATGTGGCCCCCTAAGAAAACCACCTGATTCAGTCTAAGTACTCGAGCAGTATCACAGCCCACACACAAATCAAGTGACTTGTGTGGCGCAAATGTATCCGGTTCGTCTTTGTACCAATATTTATGTGTTCAAATAAACAAATCAGTTCATGATGAAAACTAAATTCTCGTGATTAATTGAGTACAATGTTTCACATATTACTAAAGAAACACGTTGTAACAAACAATATTATATTTTAGACTATGATTACCATTAGAAATGGAAACATATATGTCGTCCTATGAGGAACTTAATGCATGAATTAACATACACTTAAGTATTTACAATCAAATTGAAACTCTAAGCTATTAACCTTTTGGATAAATTTTATGTATTCGAAGTGATGAGTACTGAGTTCGAGGCCTAGAATGAATATCCGATCAATATCAAAAACCACAGTTAATTTATAGCTTTAAGAAATATTAACTTAACCTCCTAATAAACACTCATTTTCAACTGAAACTGATCAGTATTAATTCTAATTATTGACATCAAGAAAATACAAATCCTTACAAATAATAATAACGTTTGTATAGATTCTAAAAAGTTTCAAAATTGGCCTATGGTGATTCTGAATCCGTGAGTTTCCTATCTTACAAGTGAATTTCGTGCTTCTTTGGACAGCATTAAAGCAACTACCTGAGTGTGTGGAGTATTTCGCTCTTCGTGACCGGAGTATAGCAACATCTCTCCTGTATCTAGCTTTTGCTGTCCAGCTTGGGTCCAATGCGTTTCGCTGATTTCCAGTGCTGCTAACTTGTATCTTCTCATTTTCGTTGCGATTCGGCTGGTCTTCCTGGTCTCTCACATTGTCCGGATGTTCCATTTACCGATAAAAATTGATGCTCTGGTTGTTAAAGAGATATCGTCATTGTGACTTCCAAAGAATCTCGGCTTCCATTCTGAGGCATCATAATTCTTCCATCAACTCCCAGGACAGATTTTAAATTTTAATAATGCAATTGTGATAAACTTCGTCTTGTCATCGCATAGTTGAAATTTATCAAAAGGGCTAAGTGTTTTAAAAAAGTTTAAATTGTTTAATTTGTTTAACCTGGTTAGCGTTACTGTTAGCAAGATTTTTTCTACGGGATGGGGTTGCCGAACCCATACCCAACCCTCCTCCCCTACCCGAGCTTGGGACCGGCAGTAACTCTAGAAGAGCTGCAGGCGGAGTAACAGGCGTAAGTTAGTAATTAAGTATTCCTTCTGTAATCATTAAATGAATTATGTTTTTACAAATGTTGAACTGTGTTTGCTGACTCAAAATTATTTCTTGTTATCTAATTTACTTTTAATCTCATATTTCGTAAACACGATTAACCTCATTTCTCAATAAGAATTTTCCGAATATTTTTCATATGTCAAATCATTTCTACAATTAGAAGGGGGTTTTGTGGAGCATAGGTCGTCAACCAGCATTCTCCAACCCAATCCGTCCTGAGCATTCCTTTGTAGTTCTTTCAAATTCATGTTCATTCTTCTCATTTCTGTCTCCATTTCTCAACGTAATATGTTCTTTAGTCTTCCTCATCTCCTTTGACCCTGAGTATTACAAGTGAGGGCTTGTTTTGTGACTCAATAGGGTGATTTCCTCAATGTGTGTCCTACCCAATTCCAGCACCTCTTCCTCCTTTGGCATCTGGTTTGTTCTCTAACATAATAGGTTAATGCTGATAGTGTCTGGTCAACGGATCCGAAATATTATGTGTAGACAACTGTCAATAAACACTTTTATCTTCTGGATGATTACTTTCGTAGTTCTCCAGATTTCCACCTTATACGGTAGAACTGTCTTGACATTTGTATTGAAAATCCTGACCTTGTTGTTGGCTGCCAATTCTTTTGAGTTCCAGACGTTATTCAATTGTAGATATACTTCTCTTGTTCTGCCGATCCGCGCCTTCACATCTGCACCAGACCCACCGTGTTCATCAATGATGCTGCCCAGTTAGGTGACGGTGTTTACATCTTCCAAATCTTCCTGATGCGTGATCCTTCGTTTAAATCTTAAAAAGACCTAATTGCTACTAATAATCTACCATTGTTATTGTTGTTTGTTCTTATTCTTATCTGATAGAAATACATTTAAATTTGTTACATTATTGTTATTTTGTTTCTTATCATTTATACCATAAACTTCTGTTCAGATTTTCTTATTATTACAATATTTTAGTAAAAAACAAAAAACAACAACAAAAGTAAACTACCCGCCAAATTTAACTTCACTATGAAGAGAACATATATAATATCAGAAGGGGAATGTTTGTAGATATGCTCACTAGTGACTGGCTTCAAGAGGTGTTTCCTGGAGTTCTAGTAATAAGCAGTGACAAGTGGAGTTCAACCTGGTCTGGTGTGAGATAGTAACTCATTGATAACAATGGTGGATGTGTCGTTCAATGTCATAAATTAATTGAAGTTAGAAATTAACACTGTTGGATGACAACCGGTTCAGTGATGTAGAGGTTAAGTGTTCGCGCACACGATCGATTGGTCCTGTGTTCGAATCTCACGAGATGGGATCGTAGATGTGCACTGCCGAGGAGTCCCACGATCATCCAGTGCTTCCATATTTTCTACGGTGGTTTAGTTTCAAATGATATATGATTTCAAGTATTAGAATAAATTTATTTTTTGATAAATTGTAAGAAAAACAAAATGTAACATAGTTATTTATTTATTTATTATTAATGGCTTTATTCAATATTATACTTCGGGTACAATATAGAATTCTAAGCACAGGGTATTTCAAAAAGTTTCTTACACAAAAAAAAACATAAAGAAAGACAAAAAAAGGGGAAAAAAGGTTTAAAAAACCCGAAAAACTGTACAACTTTCTAAATTAGAAACATGTTTAAGAATACAGGTTATTGACTAGGTTAACTCTAACAACCTGTTCGTCACAGAGTATATTTACTAGGTAAGGTATTATAGAACTTTTATACTTTAGCTTGTGTGCATGAATTTTAATGTAATTACGTCTCGTTCTACCAGAAGATATACAAGGAGAAAGATAAAAGTGAAGGGGATGGCTAGTATCTGATAAAATAACACCTGCCAGGAGTTTGCATGATTTTAGATGTCTATCCACAACCATATTAATTATGATCTCGAAAGATTCACCATACATCTTGCTAACTGCCTTCAGCACTCTCCGCAATACAAAAAAGTCTTTTCTCAAAAGCCCGGGAAAGAATAATAGAGAATAGTAAAGAATAATAGGTAATATGCATAAGTTGACAAATTGTAAGAGTAAACGACGAGTAATCCCAAGAGCAGACGAAAAACCTTCTTTGATAACAATAAAACGTGAGAAGACCAAAAGAGATAAGAGGAAAAAAGGTAACACCAAGATAATTATTACTCTTATTAGCATTATTATTATTACTATGTTATTGTCGTTCTTTTTTATTTCTCTTAAAAAAGTGACAAGAAATCTTTATAGAAGAATTTAGTTTTGTCAAAATAAACCCAACTTTTAGCTCATTAATCTTTTTCCTATATTTCCTTACAAGCAATAAGCCCATCTGATACATTTCAATAGTGTAATAATAAGAAGATGAATATTATTAGGATTATGTAATGATATATATATATATTAGCTCAATCTATACCAAACAATCTGATCATATATAATGTGCTTATTAAGATATTTTTATATGTACATTAAATGGTCAACTAGACTGGAAATGGAAATACTTCTATAATAATAGAAAGAATCTAGGATTAGATTAGCAAGGAAAATTTTGGATTGACTTCAAATAATCACGATGAAATAGTTACAGAAATGAAAAAGAGAAAATAAAATAAGGAAGAGTCGTTATTCAATATACAGTAATGTAGAAACTATATATCTATATATATAATATGGGAGTGGATAGAATACACATTGAGGAAAGCATACATCTGTGTCACAAGGCAAGCCTTCACTTGGAATTCTCAAGGCTTAGGACAAAATGAGTTGAAGAATGCTGATCGGCGGCCTATACTCTATTGGCAGTAACAGACGTAAGTCGTAACTAAAATTTCATTTTATTGTGTTAATGTTATTTGTTTAAATGTCGTTCATTTCGGCACAAAAAGTCTGTCATCATCATCAGTTGTTCAATATCAATTAATGTTCATTGTTTTTACTCAATATCATTCTGTGTATTTGAATATTCGTCCAGATTAGAACGAATAGTTCGACAGAAAAGACATCATAGATGAAAATTATATTTGAAATAATCTCAGCGATTGAAATTTTTAAAAAAAATAATTCCAACGTCTCGTCCAACAAACTTGTCTGAACTACTTTAGGGTAATAAACAAATTGTGTGTGTGTGTATGTGTGTGTATAAATTCATTCAGTCATTTATTTCGACATCGTGAACTTCCCACATGATTCGCATTTAATTGACTCATGTTATTCGATTTACTAAAGTTAACATGTGATTATGATTGGATTAAGCACAGTATAGATTTGATCTGATTCGTTTGTTAAAACGCTATAGATATATGTTTCTCTGATGGTTTTGATTATTCTACCCTGAAGAAGTCCAAACAAGTTTGTTGGACGAAACATGGAAATTATTTTAAATTTCAATCGCTAAGATTATTTCAAAATATAATTTTTATAATGGTCAGTTATGTTATGTTCTATAATTTGTTAATTACTACATTTACTTCCTCTTCATTGTGATTATTAAGTAATTATTATTCCCTATGATAGTTGAATTATGTATTTTGAAATTAATCATTATTCAGAAATGACTTTATAAAAAGAAATAATTGCACAAAAACTAGGATACCGGCCCAGTGGTCTAATGGTTAAGTGCTCGGGTCCAAATCCCGCGGGGTGCGGGATCGTTGATGCGCACTGCTGGGGAACGAAACGGTCGTCCAGTGCTTCCAGCTTTTCAATGGTGATCTAGCTTCAACTGACTCAAGATTTCAATCTGTGAAAATTTCTAAAATCTCCACAAACCCCTTCTGATAATTAATTAGTAGTTAGTGAATAACTATTACATAACAAGTTTGTTTTATGAAACGTTTATAAACTCATTTCATAAAGCATTGAAATGATTTATAAATGGATAAATGTCTGAATCGAGCTAATATTTAGACCATCTTATATATATGAATATTCGTCAAGATTAGAACGAATAGTTTGACAAAAATTGAGCACCAAGTATAAAGAAGACATTATATGTGAAAATTATATTTTTCAGAGTAAGAAGAAGTCCAGACAAGTTTACAGAACGAAAGGTTGGAATTACTTAAATTCCAATAGCTGAGACTATTTCAAATATAATTTTCACGTATAATGTCATCTTATATATAAATCACAACAGGTTGGTTAAATAACTACTGATAACCTGGAAGCATTGGACAGCTCGTTTGCCCTAATAAGGGTTGACTCAGCAGTTTGCTTTTAAGATCATACTAAGGTTCGATTCCTGTTAAACTATGAAAATCAATAATCTATGCACCGTCTCATAACAAATATATTCTCAATTTTAATTAAAATCTCATAAAATGTAAATATCTCTAAAGGAAAATCATTTTAGAAAGTTAGTTTAGATATATTTCTACTACATTTAAAACATAATAAAGTTTCATTGCGACTTGACAAGTATTCAGTTTATTAATTGAAGCTAGACCATCATGGAAAACTTGGGATCACCAGTCGACCGTTTTGTCCTATTGTGGGACTTCTCAGCATTAAACATCCACAGTCCCATACTTCGCGAGATTCCAACCCAGAACCTATCAGCCTTGTGCACGAACGCTTAAACTCTATATCATTGGGCCGGTTGACATCCAACAGCGTTAATATCTAACTTCAACTAATCCACGTAGTTTCGCCACCGTCACCGATAACAATGGTGAGATTATGAGTTCAAATCTCGCGAGGCGGTATCGTGGATGAACAATGCTTAAAAGTTCCACAATTCAACGAAATGGCCGTCCAATGCTTCCAGGTTTTCAATGATGAACTAGCTTCAAGTGACTCATGAATTCAACTATTAAAATTTTATTTATTTTAAATGTTTAAATAATGAATTTTACATAGTACATAACAATCACATATATTAAACTCACTTTTACGTTAGAGGATCATTACTTTTAGTAAACAACCATTAAACATTCTATGAATAACATTTTATGGGTATCCAAGACACAGATCTTGTTTATTATTGTTATTATTATTAATAATAAAGAATGTATTATCCGGTACTTTCATTGAAATTCAGTAAAATATAAACATCGAAAATAAAAAAATAATGAAATAGACCAATAGGTTTCTTAATTCAATCTCTTATTTGATTGGATAAAAATTTGACCAATCACATAAATACTTCGATATATATCATGCAAACTTAATCAGCTGATTGTGAAGATGAAACATTGGAATAACTAAAAACAAAAGAGTAATCAGACGATATTTCAGTAACTTTAAAAACTGAATACACAGAAACTTATGAAGCAATACATCGATGTACCACGAATTCTGTAGAAAAAAAATAGGTTAAGCACCACTTTTTTTTACTCTACTATAACTTCTTTCATTGAATATAGACAGAGAATTCAGTAGAATTTCTAGATAAAATAATGGCATATATATTCTATTTTCTAGGTTCTGAAACACTTTTAACGAAAAACAGTGATTTGGAAATACATTATTACGGCTGTCGAGAATAATGATAAAACGTACGCTACATATCGGTTTTCATTATATTTCATATGTATTGAACTATAGTAGACTTTGAAATGAATACTTCATCTAATTATTTTAAAAAGCTTTATGGTTATGTTGAAACAAAGAGTTCAGTAAAAGAAGCGTTATTTCTAACCATTTCACTTTCTAGAAATATAAAATTACATTTATTTGAATTAACTTCAGTGTTAACAATTGTTAGTTTACATAACATCAAGTAGACGATCTCACCAGGCTCTTACTGAATAGATATTGTTAGTAAAATCTTACTGTGGTATCAGTATGTGTAGTGAAGGAGAACACAGGACAACCGAATTATATTTAGCACAACATTACAGAGTTACTTGGTAAAATAGAAAAACCATACTATAATACTTAATTTGCAAAATGTTCAATAATTGTCTCGAACTTCTTTGTTCTTGCATTTCCATACTAATTGCTTTATATCCCCTCTATTCCTTTCTTCATCTTCCCCATCTTCTGCTACCAGACATTACATTCCTGACTCGTGTCATATACTATATATCAATATAAGTAGCACGCATCACACATGCAGTGATATTATCTTCAAGTTTTTAAAATTTGACTAGTTTGAATAAAGTCCAATGTTGTACCTTACTTAGGTTATAAATACCAGCAAATCAGTAGAACTGTTAAAAGTAATTCATTTTGAAATCAAATATATGGTTGGCATTTGATCTTTCGATATGAATCTCTTTCAGTGAAATCACTAATTGGGCTTGATCATTTGAGCGTGCATCAAACAGTTAAATAAGTTTTCAGTTTTTAGCCAATAAACTTGATCAGTCTGTATTTTATGTGCTTGAAACTTAAAGATATATTGGTTTCCTCCAGTCGAACTATATAATTTCTGCTGCCTTATTAACCCTAGTCAAACTGCTTTGTTACTAATGACAATTAATACCTAAATTAGTTAAAATCAGTCTTCTTATATCTGTCAACGTTTTCCTTACGTCGATTTACCATGTTCGCTGAAGTAAAACTAAGGTTGAAAAAAACTAGGAGCTCCCAAAGCAAGGTGTGACTTTAGCACATGTAGTTGTCGGCTGAGATGCATTATTAAATTAGGGCTATTTTCTTGAAGTTCGCGCTATAAGCAAGGTTACTGGTTGAAGGCACTGGGTGATATCCGTTAGGATCTGTTGTAAAGATTCATCCATTCTTAGTTTATAATGCTTCAGTCTGTCTCTTTTTTCCAAAAATATTGTCGAGGGTTTTTGCCTTTTTCATAGTCTCTAACACTACTATTATTTTGATTACTGTTCGATTCATCTGAGTAATTTCATTTCATTACATTTTTTTATCTAGTGGTAACTTAGACTGATATAAATTCATTCTAAGCTTAATGCTGACTGGCTGGCAGAATGATTAAAGTTTTACGGCATTTCTTCATTGTTGTATAATCAAAGATTTAACAAACAGACTAAAAGCGTTTTAAATTACTTCTCAATTTGACAATTTGTTAGCCACTGTGAATGAGGACCATAATTTTTAGCTTAGAATGATACGTGAAAGTGTTTATTTCACTGATTTGAATAAGTTAATTGTTGGTTCAATCCATTTCCGTTTAAAATAAGTGCCGGTAATCTTGTTTTCAGAACACCAATGGTAATATCATAATTTATTCACCCATATCAAAGATTACAACATCACTAAATAAGGAACTATAGAATTTTATCATGTTACTGTTATGCCCCGACAATAATAATGAATGGTAACTTTTGGGATCTGTTGATGGACCAATACTAAATGTATATTTCTATTGTATAATTACTAAGTGACTAAACTATGCATATTCATATTCCCCTTATTATAAGCTTTATTTTGACCCATAAACTAATATTATACGTTTTACCATTCTTGAGTTATACCCAGTATATTAATTACTATCTGCCTCATTCACAGCCACATCTGGCTAGTTCTTGTACAAATGTTGGTTCATATTTTATTGGCACGTCGTGGTCTGTTTGATTGGTATATAAACTCAGTATGTTTGAAATTTATGATTCATATCTCAGAGGCTGAGATTAGTGTTCTGGACTTAACTGACTGGGCTAAGCAGGAAGCAGGAATTAAAGTAATTTTAATAGTTGAATTCATGAGACAATCCAAGCTAGACCACCATTAAAAACCCGGAATGTTGAGGAGTCCCATATTGGGATGAAACGTACATTCAATGCTTCCAGGTTCTCAATGGTGGTCTAGATTAGATCGACTGATCAATTCAAAAAATTCATATCACTTTAAGAACGCTTGAAAATTAGAGCGCATCAGCAAACTAATTCATCTAAGTCCAGATTACTATACAACTATACACTCAAGATCCTACCCAAAATCTAATCCATGTAGATACCATACCTATATAACCTAGGTAACTAAATAATCTAATATACATTCTCTATAATACTTCATTATAAGTATGAATAAGAATCATTATTATAGGATCCATTTCCTTGTAACTATTTATATCAGTTCAAACGTTTATGAATAAGTAATTAATTAAGTCATGATATATTAAGTAATTTTTCATAGAAGAAACTTTAAAAAAGACAAATGGGAACTAAGACCAAGGCAATGAGGCAATACACACAATATCCTCATATGTCAATAAGAGACTGATCAATCGCAGTCCTAAACATCAATGGAAAGATTCAAGTAAAAACAATACCAAGTGAATTTAAAGACAATGATTGTTCTACTAAAAATCTATGATAATGAGTCATCTTCGTTAAAAGAAAAATGATAAATAAATAAGTTTCGATGGTTAAGATCATGAGTCAGTTGAAGCTAGATCACCATGGAAAACCTGGAAGCAGTGAATGGCCGTTTCGTCCTGTTGTGGAACTCCTCAGTAGTGCGCGTCCACGGCCGTTCAGTGCTTCCAGGTTTTCCATAGTGATCTAGCTTCAACTGACTCATGATCTTAACCACTGAAATTACTATAATATCCACAAAACCCATATGATAAATAAATAAGTATTCACAATTACAAATACATTCACGAGCATAATAAAAAAATAAAAAAGTAATGAAAGACAAAGAATTACATAAACAGAAATATTTAATCAAAGATGGATAGTGGCTAGTAGTGGAATCCAGGATATGCGTTTTGTCTTATTTGGGACTTGTCAGCTGGGTGTACCTGCATCTCAGAGTTAGTGCCCACTCTGGGACTCGAACCCAGTAATGTTCGCTCCAAACACCGCTGCGTTATTCACTTATCTACTAAGTCCTGATAGCCACTTGCTTGTGCAATGAGTTGAAGTTTAAATTCACTTGTTGTTGTTTTACTTGTACCTTTCCATGGTTATTTAGGACTGCAGTTGTTAAGTCTCATATTGACATATGTGCATCCTACGCGGATCGCCTCGATATAACCTTAAGTCACAGCTTTTTAAGCAAAAATGTATAGTGGCTAGCAATGAAATGCAGGAAGCGCGTTTCGTTCTATCTGGGACTTGTCAACTGGATGTACTTGCATCCCAGATATGATGTTCACAGAAATACTCATTAAAAAGGTAAGTTATCTTGTTTATTTATTATCATATTAACAAATGTACTGTATTCAAAAACCAAACAAACGAAGAAATAGAATGTTAATCACAATTATACAAATGAGCAATGGTCATTATTTCAATCAACTACTACATATCATTATCATTAACATATATTCGTATATAAGAACTGTGATGTGTGCTACTTATATTGACATAAGTAGTATATGATGTTAGTCGTGAACAGAAGGTCTGGCCGCAGAGAGACAAGAGGATCGAACATTAAAGAATGGAAACAGAATGCGATTTGTATAAAAATGCAATAACAATGTATTCTGGGTCATTTTGAGACAATTGGTGGATATTTTGCAAATTAAGCATTTACGTTATGATTGTTAGATTTTATTAACATGTCCTGTAATTTTGTATTAAATACGTTCGATTGTCTCCATTGGTGTTCTTGTTCAATACGGAACTGGTTAGTATAAATAACTTCAATTATCTAATAGTAATAATAAGACATTTCTTTACCCAGAATGACCAATGATAATGCAAGAAGACTGTATGATATCATAGATCAACTGAAGTTACACATTAAAACCATTAGGTGACAACTCAGCAATTTAAAGGTTAAAAACTCACTATGAGATCTGAAAGTTCTGGGTCCGACCTCCGCTGATATCATGAAAATACAGTGATAGGGTGTGTCATACCACTATGGAGTAATCATTCAGTACTTTTTGGTTTTCAATAATGAACATTAGATTTGAATCTTAGAATAATGATCAACTATGAGATGTAGATATATCTAGCTGACAACTACTAAATATAACAAAACAAGAGTCCTATATTCCACTGCTAGCCACATTCCATCTATTCTATAAATAATTGACAACAACGTATTGATCTATTTTATTTTGGAATCCGGTTAAAGCGCCGGATATTCGCTTTTCGTCCTCTCATTTTTGTAAACAAAACCCCCGCCACGAGAAGGCAGTGAGTGGGACTTCCCTGGCAGAGGCTATACACGCCTGGCCATGTGAGAGCATTTTGAGAGGGAGAGCGGACTCACCCCACTCTCGGCCGTACCACGGCATTTGAGGGCAACGTTTTGTATTGAAGACTAAAGCATAAATACAAAAACTAAGTGATTCATTCAAATTATAAAAACTACATTATTCACATCCCTATTTACATTCATACATACATCCTCTTAAAAAAATACATATCCTACATAGAAACAAACAACTTGAATGACATAATATTTAACACAACTACAATTATTTGTTTGTTTGTAATTAACATTTACATTAATCCATTCTTCATATACCATTTAAGTCTTTATGAATTTAAAGAAAATATTGTTTATTTTCTGAAGAAACAACTTTCACCATGTTACGAAATCAACAGCAATTCTATTCATTGAATTAAAGTTCAGGGTTACAGTTCCAGTAACAAATTAGTAACTATGTCCAATAGAAAGTGATTAACACTATTCTTATAATGAATATTTAAATCATATTTACACTAATACATATGAGATTTATTAACTAATTATGAAATATACCGGGTTCACCCTCTAATCTGTAACACATCCATTTCATAATTGCCACCTCATTACATAATAACAATAATAATAATCATAAACTGTAATCCTATAAATTATAAACAATAATAGAATCATAATTAAAAGAAACAAACATAAAAAAAGACACAGAAATGATTAAACACTTGTAAATCATCAATTTTATGATAGTTGTGCTTCTTTCTTTCTTTCCTTTTTATTCTTTTCTTATTTTCCGAAGTCAAAATACTGAACAGTTTCGTAAACAGTAATGGAACAATATAAGGAAGAGATTTCAATGAAATGTCATCCGGCGATTAGGTTACTGAATATCGGACAGATCATTGATCCTTGTCAAAGACAACCAACGTGCATCAGTTAATCGTACGTCATGAACTGGCTTATACGGTAGTGTTCACATTTTTGCTTGTACCTACTTTATATAATATATTACTGTAATAATGTCCTTTGTGTTGTATAGTTTTCAAAGCATCCATAGTACCTTGATACGACGAAGGGGTGATCTAAGTTACTTGTTAATCACATCATTTCCATATAACTGGAGTAGGCCCTCAATCATTAGACAGAGATCATCAATGTTGATGATCTACAACTTTACCCACAGTTATTCATTGTTTTTAGAGTCATTACAATAATGTGTAGACCACAAGTATTCTTTGACTAATAATAATATTTATTAAGAGTTCATACGATTTGGTAGAGCGATGAATTGATTAGTTCTGAAGGGACGCTTAAGGCTTCGAAAAGAATAGGTTAAACAATTGGTAACCCTGTAAATTTACGCAAACTTCAGTGGTTTATCCACTACCTATTATGCGGCTCAATACTTATTGGACTGGAAATAGGTTAGAAGAAAACTATGAGTGGTTGACCTAATAAATGATAACAGTTCATAAAGTCACAAAAATTTGAACCTTTAGTAATAAAATATGCAGAATATGCATATTTACAACATGTCTACTTTATGTCTAAACATCATAACTTAATTATAAGCCGAACCTATTTGATTATAGAAGATAATATAGACCAGCCTAAAACTCCTGAGCAATGTGCACCCACAATCCTATCATGCATCAAGTTCTAGTTCTTGAAGCCTCACGTCAAGCGCATTTACTTTACATTAATCAATTTACAACCAATGGACAACATTTCCATACTAGAAGAAGATCAATATCCACTGCTCCATGATTTTCAATATACTGTGCAGCAGTTCGTTATGTTCAAATTTATGACTACGAAACGTGGTCATTAAGAGTAGAGGATACTCGGAAGTTAATAGTAGTTGATTAAAGATGTATTAGAAATATTGCTAGCATCTGCTGGGATCAACAGGTAAATAATAGTGAGGTTAGACGCACGGTAGTGGAAAATGACGATGATGAAGTTGTAAATATTCATCCATTGAGATGGTTGAACCACGTATTACACATGCTCAACCACCAACTACCAAGATGCGCAGTGCTGACTAGTGTTATAGACGGGTGGAAGAAAGTTACGAGTGACCAAACCAAAACGTGGCATCACGCTACAAAGTCACCAAATTCTATATATAACTTTAATCCTAAGAAAATTAGTTCATTTCTTAGCCAATGAAATGCACTTGCCCTTTAGGTCGCTTTTGATCACAATCGACTGACCTAACCATTAGGTTGCTTCTGATTAGCTCTTCATATCAATGAATTAATAATTTATATTCTTTTACAATATTTATTTGTCAGAGGTTCAGTGTGCATTTGTCTATCCTAAACATTGTTTGTTTGATTAACATAAACTGATTTAAAAATTTACAACACCCGAATGATTATCAAATCAATCCATACTCCATTCAATGAAATCCACTCATTCATTCATTCAGTACAATCCGTTGTAAGCTGTTTCAATTAGAAAAACAATCGGAGGATTTTAAGATATCAAGCATTCGTGTTAGAGTAAACTTTTATGGGTTGTATTTGGAACTTTTGTTGAGGTTCTTGAGGTACTTTATGAATGACAATAAGCATACATAATCACTTTGAGATGATAGAGAAGATATGGAGCTCAGGTGGATGATTTTGAGGGAGTGACATTCTCTGAACTGGATGAATTTAAATAGCTTAATTTTTTTCAGAGTTTACGGTACAGAGGACATCTAGAGAGTTCTGTGGTTAAACCACCCATCTCAACGAAAGCAACTGCATGAAGGCGTAAAGTCGATTCCTGCTGGTTGCTTGCGTAAGTTTGGGGCTTTCTAGCTACCTACATTTCTGATGGAACTTTAAAAATTTCCTTCAAATTGTCCTGTATGGTTCTTAGTAAAGATCTCCTAACTCGGTTTTTGTTCACACATGGTTAGGAACTTATTAGTTAATTACTCACAGTAACAAACAATTCACTTGTCAGATGTTACAAAATCAAATATTATTCCTGTTAAATAATAACCTATTGTTGGTCACCGGCTACCATGGGACGATGCTCTACTGCCATGTGGATCAGACCTTTAGATCGAAGGCTCCGAATGTGGCCTCCTAAGAAAACCACCTGATTCAGTCTGGGCACTCGGGCAGTATCACAGCCCAAACACAAATCAAGTGACTTATGTGGCGCAAATGTATTCGGTTCCCCTTTATACCAATATTTATGCGTTCAAATAAATAAATAAGTTACGTTGGTATAGATTAACCAGGTAGGTAGAAACTGTGTGTATCTACCTAGACTAAGATCAAGTGCAGAGACCAATAAGTTTCAAAACACTACAGATGAAAGATTTGTAGAAACTAATCAATTTGAAAATAGTTCACATTACAATTTGATTTTATCTGGAAAATAATTAGAAACAAGGCACTCCATGATATAATTGAACATTATGCACAGAATAAAATAGGTATCATTGATAAAAATGACTAAACTAGTACTTAGTAGAATTAGATTAGCACTAAAAAAATAACTAGGGACAAATACGATACTGATTATTACTTAATGATTAAACACTTGCAAATACTACAATTGATTGATCACTGGGTGGTGATCAATGTCATGCTTGCCTAGTCCTTATTAGTGCAGATCGAATGCTATCGATCATGTTGCAATGTGGCCACCAGTCTAGGTGACTCGACACTGCGGGCACTATGTATTGAGATTTAGATGGTGGTGCAGGGTTTCCTGTTGACTACCTCCAACCACCATCTAAAACTTGCAAATACCATCACACCTATATACCAACCTACCTACCTACCTATCAGCCTATTATTGACATAACGATTAGAAAACAAAACATGATAATATAATTACCAATTAAATAAATTACATGATAATAATCAGAAAAGCAATGAAGTTAAAAAGGGCGCAATCGAGAGAGAGAGGGAGAGAGAGATAAAAACAATGGTAAGAAATGCAACAAACACACACACACACAATGTATACGGTCGAAATTAAAATTTACAAATCAGTATGATTAATTCTAAAGAAAAAGACAAATATTGGATTCTGATATTGTGCCAGAAAACAAAATGTATGATTATCTTTGATAATTTGTTCTAAATAGAAAATGTTTTTAATTACATTTCATTGATAGAATAAGGAGTTCGTGTAGTCAGTAGAGTTGTAGCAGCAGAGACAGTAGTAGTATTATTAGTAGTAGTTATACTTGTAATGGGAGCGGTATTATTATTATCATCGATGACAGTGCCGACAACAATAACATTTTGATGTTGTTGTCTAACCAGATCAGATGGTACTGTAACAGTTGGACGAACAATACCGAATGGTTCAATACTTTGAAAATCTGATAGAAAATCATCAAATTCTTTTAACATTCTTTCATGTCGTTCTAATTCATCAACTAAAGCGTCAGCATCGAATAAAGATGACTGAGCTGTGTTGTTATTATTATTCACAACACTAGGAGAAATCGTAGTTGAATTATTATTACTGAGAGCTGTATTAGTAGTAGTATGATGGATATGTGGTACTTGGAATAGGTCCAGATTAGCTCTTTCACGAAGTTCAGAAAATAAATGTGTCAATCGTGCACCACTAACACCGAATGTACTAAACGGTAATTGAAGTGGTACTTGTTTACTAATTAAATCATCATCCTCATCATCACTAACTGATTCTTTATCAATTGGTGCACTAGTATATTGAGATCTAAGATTTTTTATCAATTCTTGTATGTCAATATCGTCAATTATAGGAGCATTGTGTTGTTCATTGATTTCTATGTCTTGTTTAATATGAAGTACTTCTCTGTCAATTGTATGAGAAGATTCATTATCAACATTAGAATCAACTGAATCTGACTCTCTACCGCCATTAACATCACAATGATCATCTTCCTCCTCCTCATCGTCATCATCATCGTGTGATGAATCAGCCTGTTCTTCTTGTGTTTCTAGTATTCCTGTATGTTTGAATCTTCGAGCAACCTAAAAGAAAAACACGAATTACTAAAACACTAATAATAAACGAAATGAAGGAATGTTAGAGCAATGAAGTAAACAATCAGTGATCTACTACAAATTGGCGTTATTCATTTTATATGCTGTATCCGAACGAAGACTGAAGAGATGCCAATTCTCGAAACATATGTATTCTCATATGTAATCATTCTTTTGTATATTACCACCACTAAAGTGACTAAATCTATGAATTCGGTGTTCATCTTGTTGTGATAATGAGGTATGAAAACTTGGACCGATGCATATGTGTGCCTGGTCCTACGTTGTAGATAACTGACTTTAGCACGTGATATCGATTAACATCACAAGAAAACATTGTAAAATTATCTATGATACAAAAACCAATGCCTGATAATTATATCAACTTGATTGGCGCATAAGTGACTTAACTCCAAAGTATATCCTCAATAATGAGTTGAAAACATATAATTTGATAGATACTGCTTTCTTGTATTTGTCTAGAACACTGACTTTATCATATCTGTAAAAATTCAATCCAACTGAGAATGAGGATGAATAGAGAAACGAAAATGGTAAAAATTATCAATACAAACAACCGCATCACTTGTAGATACAGGATATACAAGCAAGTATCTTATTTGATAAATGTAGGACATGTAAATCCTACATTCCTAACTCATGAAACTAATTGTACCGTGTCTGTAAGAAGTTATGAACTATACTAAGCTATATACATTACATAATATATGTACCAACATACAAATAATGTATAAGAATAAATTAATTTACTCGTTCAGCTGATTTTTTACTCAATAATTGACTGGCTGGATCAAATAATTCATCCGATTCCGATTCGTATTGTTCAACTGCAAAAGCTGGTTTCACCCTACTATAACGAGATTATGAAAAAAAAAAATTCGATCAAACACACAGGTAAGTAAGTATAAAAACAATAAGGTCACAGTGGGTCAGTGAGGCTCAGTGACTAATGTACTCGGTTAAGAGCCAAACATTCAGGTTGGAATTCTGTCTTACTTGTATTATTTTGACCAGTATTCCTCTTGTTATAGTACAAATATTATGACTCAAAACCAAGAACTTGGGATGAAGTAACTCACTTAACAAAAGTAGATTCGTATACTTGTGTTTGAGTCAAAATTTATGCGTGAGGGGTTAGTGATAATACCCAGAGGGATTTAAACCTGAGGTCTAGTGATTGCAAGTCGGACACACTAACCACTAAATCATTACTTAACACATAAACCTGTACTTTGTAACAATATTAAAAAAACAGTTACAGAAAGCTTACCATGGCAATTTAGACTGTTCAAATCGAATCATATCAACAGTCGGTGTGCTAGTAAGAGGTTTAACAAGAGGTGTCTCTGAGACACGAACATGTTTCTGTGGTTTTTTATGATTACGTAGCGCATGGAAGTTTACACTATGATGACCATTTGTATCGAATATCTAGATATTTAAAAAAAGAAAGTGTGAAATGATAAAGAAATCCAGAGATTGTTTAATTGACACTATGAAATACAATAATTTAAACAAGTAACAACCAGTAGACAGCATACATATTCAGTGCACTAATTACTAAATAGTGATCAATGTCATGTTTATTTAGACTTTTGATGCTGATTGAGTCCTATCAACCAATTTACTATTTAGCCACTAATCTAATTGATTCAATATGATATAAAAATTAGTTATCAGAAGGGGTTTGTGGAGATTTTTAGAAATTTTCACAGATTGAAATCATGAGTCAGTTGAGGAGTCACATACTAGGACGAAACGGCCGTCCAGTGCTTCCAGGTTTTCAATGGTGGTCTAGCTTCAACTGACTCATGATTTCAATCTGTGATAAAAGTTAGTTATCTGAAAATCCTGCTTGATTTAGGTTCCGTTTTAGTTGGCACTTATCCGAAAGGTATGCTTGCGATTTTGTGAAAACTGATACTCCATGTAGGATTCGAGCCCGCATCGATCAGCTTAACAATGTGAGACACTATCAATGCAACCTAGTAACGAATTTCCAAAGTATATCGTAGTCAATATTAAAAGAATGTAACTTAATAATAAATAATCTCATCAACCACATACAACTCATAAATGTAAGTAAACCAGCTAAATTACTGCTATTACAACTACATACATATATATGTGTGCCAACTTCAATCTGATGAGAAAGTATCAGGTTAAATGGAAGAAAAGTTCAATCACATTTTTTATGACAAATCAAAATATTTATGCTAATTCCTTCGTCTATCTGCCTGTCTATCATTACAACAGCATATTTATCAATAATAACAATCAAAATTGGTAATTAATTAGTATAATTGCTAAACGATGTGTACGACTAATGTGTAATTACTTAGATACTAAATTTTTAAGTCTAATTATAAGTAATATTTCAAGTTGCCAATGCCGGCTGATTGTTTAAGCCGGAACACATGATTAGTACAAGTGATTGATTCAAATTTGTGGTAAATACTTGGTAAAAGATTAGAAATTACCTAGGAAGTTTAGTGTCACAATAGTTTAGTGTCTTGAATTGACAGGGCTCCGAAACAGCTGTCAGGAAGAGGCTAGTGAGAATATTCAGTATATAAGTGAGACTCGAACCTAGCTGGAATCTGAATACCCTAATCATCAAGTTGCAGATCCACCTTGTAATAGTCTATAAATATAGCAATAAATCAATCAGTTAGTCTCAACGTAGAACCTGGTATATATGCACATTGGTTCAAATTCCTATACCACATTAACAGAAATAAGAATGTCAGGTCAAGTCTGAGAATAATAGAGGTAGTAACAGTACGACGGGTAATATAAAAGATTAGGGATTGAAGATAGGAACCAACAAAATATAAATTAATGAAATAAAAACAAGAAAGTTATGAGGAATTCTGAAGCTGAGAATTTGGGGGAAGACAACGAATGGATGCACCTGTGCCATTGCAAATGATTTTGAGCCTCTAATCATTAGTTGCGATAATCATGCGAATCCCAAACAGAGAGTTTACATAACAAAAAATCACTAAATTTTACAACTCTCCATAATAAGATAGCAGTTATCTCCAGTCTTAATGGTACAATCGACAGAATATTTTCTCCATATGATATCAAAGAGGTGTGACTTGAAATGAGGTACATAAACATGTACTACATATATGAGTATCACTAGTGCTACTACCACCACTATTATTATTATTACTACCAGAGAGTGAAGACTGATATATTTCTCCGAAAATACAGAATCAATAATCGTGAATTCCATACAACTGCCTATTTCTTTTGGAAAAAATGTTTTAAGAGAATAAGAAATGAATAGGAAGAACAGTTGAATGAACCGAATTATAAATAGTACAACTACATAATACAAATATTAATATAATGTATAGACTGCACTATTCCCTGACGGAGGATAAGAGATTTAGAATAGAATGGCATAATGCACAAGATTATAACCAAATAACTCAATGAAACAAATGAGAATGATGTACTTTAAATTCTGCAATAACAACAAAAATCTATGAATAACTTCAGTTTGTGTTGTTAATGTATATAGACTGGTATACTTCTTAAAGGTACATATAAAAATAATTCAATTAAACTGATTTACCTCATGTATTCCGTTTTTAGGAGATGAATTCCCTTTAGTAAGACCATCAATCATAGGTATTAATTTATTATTTGAACTAAAATGAATTTCTGTACGATAATGAACAGTTGTACCTAAATAAACTGGTAATAAACCATCAGCAATAATTAGACCGGGATCTGATTCAAGTTTTGTTAATTTTTGATCGATCGGTGTCGAACTAGAAGATGATGAGGGAGCAGTAGAGAACATTTGTTCTTCTTTAGGTGATTGTGGTATTGCTAACCCAGAAAATATACGACCGACTTGATAAGATTTCGGGGTTGAACCAAGTCGAGAAAGATCACTAGGACCACGACGCAGTGTATAACACATTTGATATTCATTTGGATCTTGACGACGAGAAAGTTGATAACCTGAAGTGTAAATATACATCAATATGGGATACGAGAAAAACTTGCGACAAATTTCCTTTTTTTAACAGTATAGGATTGTGCAGATTGATATCAAGAATGGATCAGTGTTAGACCAACATTGAAAATTTGGAAGCAATGGACGGCGGAATTAACACCGTTGGATGTCAGCCCAGTGATTTTGAGGTTAAGCTTTCGCGAGCGAGGCTGAAGGTCCTGGGTCCGAGTCCCACTTGCGTGATCGTGGATGCGCACTGCTGAGAAGTTCCATACTGGGACAAAACGGCCGTTCAGTGCTTTCAGGTTTTCAATGGCAGTCTAACATTGATCTAATGATGTTAATCTTTCTTTTTCTAAATATACCACTATGGTTCATTCACTAATCAAACAAGGAAATAATGAACAGATTTGATGTGCAAAAATGAATTCCCGAGAACACCATATCATCAAACAACAAAGTTTCAATCAATAAATTCTAACCATTTTATTTAACAGAAATTGAATTAGTAATATTGATACCAATAGGAAAACTCTTAGGATTGATTACACCTAATCATTTAGTCTTCTCTGTTGAGACTTTTTGTGAAAATAAGTCTAATTTGTACCAACAGTGTAGACCTTGGAAGGGATGCATTGTACATTGAACAAATACCTCCAGTGCTCTTTGATTCTCAATTATATTTGCATCAATGTTAAACCATAACGAAAAACCCACCTACAGATGATTTGTTCATTGAAGATCAAATGTGTTTTTAATAATAACTCTCTATAATTCGAGTAAGGTCAATGTTTTCAATGTACGTAAGTCCTGATAATACATAGACGCATAAATACATAGACAACGTTAATTGAAAAGATAAGCGAGTAGTGGTGATTGAGTGGCCAAAGTAACATCTGATTTTAAATTACTGGGTTACAAAAATAAGTAAGAATTTGTTATTTCCGAGTGTTGGTATTGAGAACTGTAATTAATCAGTTTTGGTTGTTATACGTGCCTCTTAGTTACAAAGGTTTAATATGTTTTGATCATAGCTTGGAGTGAGATCTAGATTGTGCGTTTGATCATGTTTATGACTCTTTAACTGAACGGACCTACATCCCAGTGTTAAAAATTCACACTGAGACTCAAACTCAGTACCTTTCTACTCAAATACCAATGCATTATCTACTGAGCTACTCGTCTCAGATGGTCATCAGCTTATTTGACAAGATCGCAGTTATTATTAAGGTGTATCCGGAATCAACACTACTAATATTAAGATATTACTACTCCTCGAAAACAAGTAATTAAAGTACAAAAGTACAAGAAAATATTTAAAAATTAACAACTGATTACCAGGTAACAGGCGGGTAACTACCATTATTGATTTCAATAATGTCCCAAGTTTCTCGAATAAACGTAGATGCCTAAAATCATCCACAGCATATTCAGTTGATTGTGAACCATCTGTATAATTTCCGGCTCCTGGTAAATTACTATTATTATTATTGGTAGTAGTAGTATTACCAGTGGTTGAATTAGGATTATTTGTAAACTGTAATGTAGTAGTATTAAGTCGTTCTATAATATCTAACCGAAATTGCCATACTTCTACAACCATTAACATTTGTGGTTCTTTAGGCCAATGAGCCAATATTTCTAAACTAAGCAAATCTTGTACATGTACAGGGAAATTCGCATCTAATGTTTGTTTGATAGTTGCACCGATTTCTGGATCTTCTTCAACATACACCATCTGAATTAGATGATACATATGGATTGTGGAAGAACAAAAATTGAAGAAAAATAAGAGAAAAGAGAAAACTATTGACCAGGAGACGCGCACAAGGTAGATATTATAGCACAAAATCGAGAATAGTTAATACCAGTAATTAAAGAAAAAACAGAGCTACATGCATATACATTACAAATATATTCTATTTATTTAACATTTGAGCTAGATTAATTGTGAAATGTAGGCTTTCAATAACAATACAGAAAGAATTGTGTAGACATTACAAAGAAAACTAGTGAAATGCTATTGCAGTTTCCGATTTAGCCATAAAGTTTCAGGTAGCCTCAATAAATTAATTAATAAACAAGCATCTACTGAGGTATACAACAGATTTATCTTGTTATCCTGTTATCATAAAGTTTGTGAATTGAGGTTTAATCCAATTTAGAATACAAGTAGCTAGATACTTAGAGTACAGAATCCTGAGAGTATCTATAATTTATTGAGTGAGTTTTTCGAATATATTGTTGGGGGAGTCGAGAAATATTTCTCGTCAAAGTCTTTGGAGGACCAGAAACACCAAGAAAAGTTTTATCTAGTCAGCGTTGAACAGAAGCTTCGCATAAACATCTAGAAAATGCAAAATTACGTGTCACGATTTTTGACTGGATATTTACCTATACTGCTACTGTATTTAGTATGGTTCTGGAAATTCCCAGGAGCCCAAGGACGTATGTAACCCTCATTTTTCTGTACATAACCTTACTTTGTAGTAAATCATTTACTTGCGATTCGCGCCTTCTCTCTAGTGTTCCAGTTGATGTGTGGAAGTAGTTGGGCCTATGGGAACCGGGTAGGAAGATAGATTAGGCGTACCAGAAGCAAGACATAAATATATATATAGTCATAATATCACTAAGGCTCTTAAAGGAAATTTGAGTTTTTATCATAGGGATTATGTTTTTAAGTTACCAATACCCATATAACAGTAAGAAATATACTTATTTTTAACAACGATTGAAATTAAAATTAACAGGATGTTAAGATATGATTGACAGTAGTATACATTAGTTTCTTATACTCTATCATATACTAAAAATTGTTGAGATTTCTTCAGTCTCAATAGAAGTGAAAGAGCTTATATTTATTAACAGTTCAACTTAGGTGTTAAATGAATACATGAAACCAACAATATGATATGATACAACGGCAGGTATATGCACAGTAAGAATCCTGGACAGATAGATTTTAGGAACCATACACTATTAAAAATACAATCCACCCTTCTTATAAATTTGAATGATCATTAATTAACATTAGCCAAGTGGAACTATGTGCATCTTTCAAACTCGGATTACAATCATTCTGAAAGTAACCGGTTATGATTTGATGCTTTCTTGTAATTTCAATTTAATTAGTTTAGTTTAATAATTGTCAACCAGTTATAGCTACTGACGAAATATTGATAATAGACAAGAAAAATTATGAAACAAGAGACTTAGTTCATAGTGCCCTAAATAGGTATCCATGGCATCGATATTTTCCATCTAATTGCCCCGTTTAGAAATAATCCTCCTTAAAGATCCTGTAAAAGAAAATGGGTTGATACCCAGTTGACACAACCATCTAGAAGACTGGTCACATATACTCCCGAAAGATAACTGTTTGAAACCTGGTAAATGTAACCGGGTGAATATTTTTTTATTTCTCAACTACGAAATATTTGTTTAGTACCTCATATTCACCACCTTTTGGCAATACTAAACATCAGTCAACCGCCTAAACATGCTAGTAAATGAAGCAACAAGTGATCTAGTCAGTATAGGTCGATTGAGTCGTTACAATACACAAACCTGATCATATAGAATCTACAGTTAGAAAGATCCATAAATCATAGTGAAGATGAACATGAAATCAGCACAAATTCGCATTCAGTAGAATACCACCAACTAGAAAATGTTAAGAAATTACCATATTGTTTCTGGCGCCAACTTCAGACACACAATTAGTGTTACAAACAATCCCATTACGGGCTTGTACGATAGCATGTATTGACTTGATTATGAAAGAACGCAAGCATCTATAAAAACGAAACAAAACAAAGCAGAACTAGTACAAAAGGTCTGAATATTTATAAAGGGAAATAAGCCTAAAGCACACATCGAATGTGCTAACCGAAGCTTTAATATAAAACGACAATTAAAAGCTTACTTTGTGAAACCAAATTAACAAAACTCACTTTAAGCAAGAGTGAATGAGAGGTTACACGAAATGAACTCTAGTTTGGAGTCACCAAAGTCCTCGATTTTCAATCATAACCAACAGGAGAGGTACTAAAGACATTAAAGTTCGAAAACTTATCCAGTCAACGAATGAAACGAACAGTGCCTAATGGATAACTGTTTGAGAACGGCAACAAACGGTCCTTTCATGAAAAGTTCTAGATGCATTAGCTCCATATTTACAAGTCCTTACAAACAACGATGTACATTAGTGGGAATAAGAGACGCTACTTCGAAGCCGGTCATTTCAGTGTGAGAAACGATATCTTACCAGAAGTACTTATCATTGATTTGTGTGTGGGATGGGATACTGCCGAGGTGTCCGAATCGAAGCACGTGGTTTCTGTAGGGAGCAATACGCTGGGCCTTTGACCTAAAAGTCTAATCCACAAGGCAGTAAAGTGACGTTAGCAGATGCAGTCCCATGGCGACTGTGACCAACAATGGTTTCATGCACCATTTGTTCTCTCAGGACCGTGGAGTTCATGTGCACGGTTGGTTTGGAATCAGGATGTTGCAACTCCCTTAAGTGGGTCTTCCGTACTCACTTACCCGGTTAAAGCGCCATATATTCATTCTTGTCCTTTCTATTTTGTAAACGACAACCACGTTGCGAGAAATCAATGAGTAGAAATTCACTTGTAGTGTCTGTATATGCGTGGTCATGTGGGAGCACTTCGAGAGGAAAAGCGGACCCTCCCCATTCTCGACATTTGGGGGCTGTTACATGTTACTTCAATGCTAATTTTCATCACAAATGTGGTTGTAAGCAGCTGATGAGAAACCATGAAATAAAATGAATTCATATTATTCTGCACCAATGTTCGTTCTGGCATTATTCATATTCATAAAGGGAACCAATTGAATGAAATTTCCAGAGGGTCGCCTCCTTGTTCATGTTTTAAAGCCACCCAACTAGTTAGTGATAATCTGTTGCAGGATATCGAGAGAAACAACGAGATTAGAGTTGTTTGGCCAGTGCTTGCATTATGGATGCTTTCCTCGTCAATTTATTAAAGCTGTACGTACATGTAAAATACCTTCTTCATCAAAAAATTTACGGCGTGTCACAAAATCCCAATTCGAATGCACCAAGGAACGTATCTCTAAACTTAAAACGTTTGTCAAAGCTTTTAACAAAATTGTTAATAATTTAAATATAATATGTCGAATCAAACTCCCGAATTTCATCTATAACATTCAGTCAAAAACCAGCCGCAAATTTATAGAGTTTAACCAAAAACTTGTAAATCATGACGTCTTTCCTATCAATCCAGAAAAGTACATACAGAATTTATCTAGTAAAAATCTAAGTCGAATTGAAATAGAAACACTCTCCCCTGGATTTAAATTTCATATTCCGAAAAAAATATGACAGAATCGACACCGAAACGCAATTCGAGTATTTATATCAAGTTGTCAGACCCCAAACCTATGAATGATGAAAAACGAAATGAGTGGATATTACAAATCAGTACGTTACAACACCAGTTCCACAATCTAAGGTGTTGATTAAAGATCATCAGCAAGCACTTAGACAACTTATGAAAGACGACACAATAATGCTACTTCGACCAGACAGGGGTTCCCAGTGTAGTCTTCCTAAACAGAAACGAATACATTAGCAAAGTAATGTCCATTTTAAACGATTCCTCGAGACTTATCATTGAAAGACCTGACAGATGCGATTGAGAAGCACCTTTTAAAAAGGTTGAGAGAACTCTTGAAGAGAAATTTAATCGATAACTCTACACACAATGAACTCAAACCGAAAGGATCACAATTACCTTACTTGTACGGTTTACCCAAAATACACAAACCTAACATCCCGATGAGGCCAGTACTATCTATGACCAAATCGCCATTCAATAAACTCGTCCGCTGGCTGACTAAGTGCTTAGGACCAGTCCACGAGAAAGTAGCTCTCTACAGTCTGAAGGATAGTTTCAAATTTGTACAAAAGCATGACAGCTTAAATGCTTCCGATAAATTATAGTATCGTTTGATGTCTCATCTCTCTTCACAAAGATCCCTTTGTAAGAAACGGCAAATATCATATGTGAACATCCTGAACTCTTTCCTTTGCCAATCAACGAATTCAAACAGCTCCTGTTCTTGTGTACTAAAAATATACAATTCCAAATAAAAATGTGTTGTACAACCAAATTGATGGAGTAGCAATCAGTAGACTTCTCGGTCCAATTCCAGCTGATGTATATGCACTCTATTTTTTTCTATGATTTAAATCAATTGATTTTCATATCACATCTTACCTCAACACTTACTTCCATTACACATATAATTGTAAGCATTTGATAAGAAACCACGAAATATAATGAATTCATATTATTGTGCAACAATGTTTGTTATGGCCTTATTCAGACATATGTGAAAAGCGGATGTAATAAACGAATTTACCCATCACTATTTCTTTTCCTTACTTCCAATTATGCTCTTGTCGACGTAACGTTTACTCGAAGTTTGATTCTTTTCATGTTTTTTTAATTTCTAGTAGCCGTTTCTTCTTTTGTTTCTTTACGTATAATACAGTCGGAGATTCCCGATTCCTAATTACACAGTTCTATGAGGTTTTATGAGGGGTTAATGAATAATTAATCAACAATATATTTGAAAAGTCCCAAATGTAACTCACTGAACAAGTACAAGTTTATGTATTTAATTGTTAACCACAGTTTGTATCTAGGTTAACCGATTATTCTGATCCCTTAAATCAAAGTAGGTGGAGCGGAGGTTAAAACTGCGGCTTATTAATTGGAAGTCGATTAACTTTAGCAATAACATGTTAAGGACAGGTCAAACAATTTTGTGAGTCAGTATTCTGGAATTTTATAACCGTATATTTTAGATTATTTCAACCTTTTTATGCTAAAATAACCGGTTGAAACATATTGTCCACAGTTTTCAATGACGAAACGAAATTACTAAATATTAGGAACTTTCAGGCTTGAAGTTCGTTCCAGACAACACAGTTTGACAATTAAAAGGTAGTAAATAACACAAAAATCGTCAGTACACAATTAGAGAACTATAAAAGTGACTATTCGCTTTTTATAGGCTTTTAACGAATAGGTGGCACAGTTTCGAACCCAACTACTGTTACCACCAATCGAGTAATGTTACCAAGCTACACAAAAGATTTGTGACTTAAAGGTAAGAATATAAACATGTAATTGGTAGATGAATTACCTTATCTGTTTGGGAAATGAATGATTTTCACAAAAAGTAAATAATAATGACTAGAAAAGACTAAAACTTATCTTATTAAAATGATAACTTTAACTTACTTTTCAATTGCAAGTTTTTCTTCATGTCTCGGGGGTAAATTGACCATTTAGTCTACAAAATACATGCACGGTTGAAGATAATATCACATGAAAGTAATAAAAAACAACAAAATGACTTTAATAAATTTTTATTTATTAAAGGACCAGACTACATAATAGTGCTAAACAAGGAAATACGATAATAATAGTAATAGTGGTAATACTATTACTTCGAAAATAATCTGATATAAGCTTACGTAAAAAGTAAGATCACAAGACAAACTCCGGAAAATCATACCAGCAAAGTTTGCATCGGTAAAATAAAAAACTACTGGTCAATAAAAAAAAAAATAATAAGCAACTACCTTTTAAACTGAAAGATATGTATCAAACATAATTTAATCAATGAGTATATAAAAATAATAAGGTGAGAAGAAGCATTGCACAGTGGTTGTAATTACAATGCTTAAAAGGTAACAGGTAGAAATATTGGAAGCCAAATGATTCCATAACAAATGGAAAGATATCAGATTATCAACAACAACAAAAAAGTTATCTATTCAGTAGAAGGTTTAAAAGTTATGGTTGTTAAAGCCACATCCTGAAAGTCATATGCAGCGGTTAGGTGAAATCCCATATTAGCAATTGCGATACCATATTCACTAGCTGAAAACCAACTAAATGCTTAAAACAAATAAACAAATATAATATCAACATGGTTATGGGTAATTTAAAATAAAATGACGAATAACTAGTAAAATACGAGTGAATTAATACAAATGAATACAATTTGGCAAATTTAGCTTACTAATTACTACACATTTATGAATAGTAACTGATATTAACAACGGTAGTCTATTTGGACTGGTATCGATCGGTTCACCACGACTCCCTGGCTGGATTTCTGAAGATGATGCAACTTGGTATCTTAAGATATTATCAGACATGGTTGAAAATAGGAACCAATTGTAGTTCCGCTGTAGTTTTCCTCTGAAATCTCCATAAAAGTGAGAACATTAACTAGAAGAATCCTCCCTTACTGTATTTTACAACTGATTTACTTCTGATATCATCAACTATTCTCGTTCACTTATTTCGCTCTTCTCTATCTCTTCAAAACTTCATTTTCGTACTATGTGATGCATATTTTATTTATTATTTATTTATTTGAACACATACATGTTGGTATAAGAGTGCGCCAATATATATGCGCCACACAAAACAATGATAATTCGAAGAGGAAAAAAAGGTAAGGAGGGCAAAAAAAGAATAAGGAAGAGATTGGTGTAAGGTAGTGTAATAATAATGGTGGTAATAATGGGGTAAACGGAAAGGTACAATCAGAAGAAATCATTCAGTTAAGGAAGAAACAACCATTTTTTATGAAGAAAGTAAAAGAAGGTTACAGCAGGATCGCCACTGGCTTCTATTCTGAGCCATATCTGATAACGTCTCTAGCCACTATGTAGCACCATCTCTCAGACCCCAAACAGGGAGTCGTGAAGGACCAACAGAAGCCAGTCCTTTTCAGCTTTCTTTCATACCACGACACTGACCACCTCTCCGCTTCTTCCAACCAGTCCCAGGGTCGGCAAATAATGCGCGACGTGGAATTCTCTGGGACGTTATTCGTAGAACATGTCCAAGCCACCGAAGTCGGTGTTTCAAGATGGTGACACCGATTGCATTATCGTCTCCGTGCCCGAACACACGATGCTGAACCTCTGCATTACTAACATGGTGTTGCCACTGGATGTAAGCAATCCTTCGGAGACAACGATGATCAAACACATAGTTGTCTAACATCCTTAACTCGGAAAGGGCAGGTTTCACAAGCACAGAGCAAAACTGCTCTCACCGACGCGTTGTAAATCCGACCTTTTACAGCCAGACTGACATCACGAAGGCGCCAAAGGTGGCCCAGATTGGCATAAGCCGCTCTGGCTTTCACTATACGTGCATTGATCTCATCACTCACACCCTCACCAGCACTTATGCAGCTACCTAGATACACGAACTTCTCGACTACGTCTATCTGCTCACCATCCAGGGTGAGTACAGGATTGGAATCCTGCCAGTCTTGTAGAAGTACTTTGCACTTCGAAGGTGCAAAGCACATACCATACCTACGGACACTGATTGCCAACTGATTAAGTGTGGATTGCATGCCTTGGGCATTATCGCACAGTAGGACAATATCGTCCGCATACTCAAGGTCGAGAAGTCTTTCTCCAGGCAACAGATCCACACCGCCATTACTTACATTCATCAGAGCTGTTTCCAGAATGTCATCGATGGCAAAGTTGAAGAGGAATGGTGAGATCGGGCAATCTGTCGGGGCATAGGCGGAGATGACGAAAAGACATCGTTTCTCACGCCGATTTCTTCTCACTTTGATGGAACTCTCTAATCTAACAGCACATAAACGACTGTTAATGGGGATCCAATCGACTAGTGCTGCCTCAGCCCTAACGCTCAGTGCGACACCAACGCCAGCAAGACCAGACGAAGATGCCACAGGGTCCCCGGATAAGCGCACGTAAAACAAGCTTTTCGAAGCGACAGATGGAGAGCGAATTTATAGTACTTCACCAAAGTCTTGAATACGGGTCTCGGATAGACAGCAAACATCGATATTAAGACTTCCCAAAGACATAGCCAGCCCTATCTGTTGTCCAACCTATATAAGTGTGCGAACGTTGAAGGCAGCCAGTTTGAATGGTGCACGCGGTTTCAGAAAAACTGCTTCAGTACTCATATTCGGTGGTAACATACAATTTTCAACCGGACAGTGACTCGAGAACGTTTAGATACAGTCGAATTTCCACCATAGACGAGCTGCTGTATAAGTCGAAAAAATAAGTATAAACAGAGTGGGAATAAAAGTGGGTGAATAATGACGTAGTAAATAATAATAATTATTATCATTATTATTATTATTATAGTAATAATAATGCGAGTCACTTGATTGTTATTTGGAGCGAGAGGAATATTTTTCATAAATAGATAGTTTATCATGTTTTTGTGTGCGGGCCGAGATACTGTCCGAGTGCCCAAACCGAAGCAGGTGGTTTTCTTAGGGGGCTGTTAAGCCTAATGCTATCCTTGGACACGAAATGGTATCATCCTATTGGTCAATATTCATTTAACGTGTCATTTTCCTGTTGGCCAATATTGTACAATGTTATTTCTATTTTATGGTACGATGTTGATTGTTTGGTTGGTATATAAACAGAGCATGTTTGAAATATAACGATTCATATCTCCGAAGCTGAGACTTGTGTTCTGGACTCAACTGGCTGGGCTAGACAGGGAAGCGGGACCAATCAGAGCCCTAGGTCGTTCTTACGTGTTTGCGCGTCTTTGGTCCGATCGATAATTCGCTGTCTTCTAATCTGCTGCCGTCACAGTTATAGCAGAGGCCACACCCCGAGCCTTTGACCTAAAGGTCTAACCCACAAGGCAGTGGAGTATCGTGAGGAGATACGGTCCCATGGTAGCTGGTGACCAAGGAATTGGTTCATACGCCATTTGTTCCCGCAGGATACTGGAGCAAATGTGCACCATTGGTTTGGAATCCGGTTAAAGCGCCGGACATTCGCATTTCGTCCACTCATTTTTGTAAACACCCCCGCCACGAGAAGGCAGTGAGTAGAACTTCCATGGCAGAGGCTGTATACGCGTGGCCGTGTGAGGGTATTTCGAGAGGGAGGGCGAACCCACCCCGCTCTCAGACATACCAGGGCATTTGGAGGCGGTGCATATTTACTTCAGTGCCCATTTTTACCAACATTTATTTTCAAATTAACAAATAGATTGTTGATTACATCATTAGTATGAGTTAGTTGAAAGCGCTGATATCCATTTAAAACTCTTAACTAATCATTAACCAAGTACAAATCAAATGAACCAACGGATCGAGGGTAAAATACTACCCATCTCGAAACGCTCCCAAATGACCACGCATATACAGACACTACAAGTGAAGTCCAACTCAATGATTTCTCACAACGTGGGTGCTGTTTACAAAATAGAGAGGACAAGAATGAATGTATGGCGCTTTAACCGGGTTGGTGAGTACGGAATATCCATCTAAGGGAATTGCAACATACTGACTCCAAACCAATCGTGCACATGAACTCCACGATCCTGAGGGGACAAACGGCGCATGAAACCATTGTTGGTCACAGGTCACCATGATACTGCATCTCCCAACGTCGTTCCACTGCCTTGTGGATTAGACTCTTAGGTCAAAGGCCCAGCGTGTTGCTCCCTAAAGAAGCCACGTGCTTCGATTCGGACACCTTGGTAGTATCCCATCCCACAAATATATCCATGATAATTAAAATTGAACGTAATTTCTTTAACTGAAACAATTCTTCTTGTTGCATTTTTACTAACTGAACTGTTTTTCGCATTGTTATCATTATTATTACTTCACTTTCACACACAAATTTCTGATCGTTGTTCTTTTTGTTATACGCACTTTACGTTTTCTGTCTCTTCACAACCTCATTGTTATTGTGTAGCGCATATGTATTTTACTATTGTGTTCAAATAAATAAAATACTTAAGTAACTTAATACGATTAAGAGGCATAAACAGGTATAAACACAACGGATTTTGATCAAGATGGAAGCAGTTCAAGTTGCCACACCTGATATCAGTAAAGTAACCTCCAAGGACAGTGAAGAGGAATTGATGCTAGATGAAAAGTTATGAAATGTTAACCAAAGGTTGAAAACAGACATTACTGCTAATGACCATTATAAAAATAGACGGCAGATGAGATTTCCTTAGTTTATGGAGGAGCGGTCGTGATTCATCTCGCTCTCATCAAAACACGTCTGAACGTAGACAACGGAGAACATTTAGATATTTTATTCAAACAATACCAAGCGCCTTAAAGGTCTCTACAAACAACTAATTACATGAACTAAATGTTTATTTACCTTAAATATATTATCTAACATAGACAGCAACACCAAAAATATGACGTTCTTATGAGAAGACAAGAAAGTGACATTGTCAACAATATTATGAGCTACCTTAGTATTATTACTCGAAATCCAACGCTCAGACGATAATTTAGTTTCATGGTTATTGGAGAATTTTATGGTACAAAAATTATGAATTCATGCTACTTAGGAAGCGTGAAGTTTAGGACGCTGGCCAACAAGTTTCAGGATTCATTACGAACTTTTAAAATAATAATCCGTTTTTCACATCATGAACATTACCACATGGCAAAAATAGTCGAAACGTCAGTCAACTATACGCAACGTATATCCTAGTACACATGTGAATTGATCCAAGCTACTACACTACATTTGACAGCGCGATAAAACTATGAAGACAAACCCAAGGATAGTAACAGTGACGGCATCAATAATAGCCGAAAATATTAGGTATATATGGTATATTTACAAAGAATCACGATTATAAACCACTTATATAGCGAGTCATCGACTGAGACGAGTAAACCACAATAGGTTAAACAGACACTCATTTGGGATTTTATTTACAATTTAAAACAATTTCAGTAAGTTCTCATAAACTTAGTCCAGCATGAAATGTAGATACATACACTTCATAGAAATATGGCAACAAAATATGTACGAGTACCTGATATTTTGTAATTTTTAATTTATTGGATTAAGTTTGAAAATTACTTTCTAGTGGTGACAAGTAAGATAAAAATTGGACAGTTGTACAGATAAAAAACAAACTTACCGTTTGCCTTACAGGTAAACCTATGGTTGTAGAACTGGTGGACTAACAAGAGGATTAAGCAAACATCTAGTCCGAAAAACAGGGACTTCAGGTTAAAAGAATATTTGAACTGAAAATATTAGTATACGAGATACAAACACGTTACTCTCGGAGTGCAAGAAGTGATTCCTATTATCCAATGAACCACTAGAGTGACTATCATATAGGCAGTTGAAGCGATCAGGAAAACGATGAACAAATGTTCATGGAGAGCTACAAAATCTTTCATAACAAACAAGATAAAACATACGGTAATTCTCTTGGTTAGATACAAAAGCCACTCCCACAAACGAACCCACATCTAGAAGGTTGAGACAGAATGCAACAACAGTCAAAATTTTATAAATCAATGACTGGTTGAACATTTTGTGATAAGACATATGGTATCGAAGATATATAAACGCAAGGAGTAAACGTGGTGCACTATGCAGCCCAACTGTGTAGCGCCATAAATATATTTGAGGTTTTATCCCAGTGACAGCACTGATAGATGGAACAAAATTGGTTACCTACAAAGTAATTCTATGACTGCACCAATTACCCCACACACGGATTCCGTAACCTCATCGAAAGTATTGTATGTCGATACAAAGAAGCAAATAATTAGGCCAAACAACGGTAACGATACACCAGCTACTACAAATAAGGGAAATGGAATCCAAAGCAACCGATATAACCCTTTATTTTCACAAGCCATAACAACTGAAGCCTTCCCCTTACCTGAAGCGTACTGTCCGAATCTCGCGGTCTTGAATTTCGGGATCTAAAACATCCTAATTTCCCGAATACATTATGACACTCTAAAGTAACCTTGTGTGGTCGTTTATAATTGCGATCGATTAGCAAGAACAGATTTATGTATTTGTTTATATTCAGAGTAACCACATAAAGAGCGGCTTAGGAAGCTATACCACTTTAGTCTGTCCTTCTTCAGATTAAGAGGTGATTTGATTTTGATGTAAAAAACTATTTCGGACCTGGGTTATTCCCTCTTTTTCTGCCTATCAGATCGGGGCAACTTATAAGACACAGCAGGAGAGTACGAAAGCCAAGATCAAACAAAATATACGTGACTTGTAGGTTTTCACACCGAGTCATTAATTGTTTGGACCTGTTGCCAGAGAAATAGTATCCGTCTCCTCAATTGACTCATCTAAAGGAAAACTAGATGCCCTCAGCAGCTTACCATAAAAATAATAACACATGCTGTAGGCCTTCTTTGCTCAACATACAAATGTGTATCTAAAATCTTTCCAGCTAAAATTCCACTGATAACTTGAGACGAAACCTCGGCCGATATAATCTAAATGGTTCAAACATTCATAAGGAATACCTCACCTGCTTTGCTGAAATTCATGTCAAAATTGAGTTCAAATTAGACACTCAGCGGATCAGATTCAAATTTCCTTGGCAAAATAGGCAAACTTCTTGTGCTTTGGGATCTGTCATATTATTTTCTTATTTCTTCGGTTGCGGAAAGATAGGACTTTCCATATCCTTTCTATAAACTGATGGCAAACAATTTAGTTATTAACGGAAGTTAATGGGAAATATTACTAAGAGTAACCTCCCCTAGTGTAGGAAGTAATTTCCTACAGGTGTAATTCCGAACTATTCACTTGACTGTCGAGCACATCAGGACTTAAAAATTGTTCAAGGCTTTCTCACCATCGAAAAGTGGAGAAACAAAGCAGTGGGAGTGACAGATGCGGCTGGCCAATCTTCTAGTCGCCTTTTTTATATATTAGATAAAATTCAGGCCCGAATTTTTTAGTAGATACAGGAGCCAAAGTTAGCGTAATCCTTGTCACATAAGCTCGACAGTCACTAAATAAGAGTGATAAGTATCCACTAAGTGATGAAAATAAAACCGAAATGAAGAATTCCAGAGAGCAGCTATTTATTTAAGATCTAGGCTTCAATAAATGACGATTTCATCACTGTTGTTCGTAAATATTTAGAAACGATAAAGCATATTCAACGCGACGATAAGGTTAAACGCTCAATAATACATTATGATGGAATGAAAGAACGACCGACGAGGCCACGTACATAGAGACTAAAACTCGAAAAATTTGTGGAACGATTCGGCTCCTTAGTAGATCTTGAGAGTCTTCGCTACTTATGGTAGTGAAGAAAGGCAAAAATGGCGTAATTGTTATAGTTATAGGAGCCTGAGTGGTTCAAATGTTAATTTCAATCCAATTCTACCAACTGCCTTGGATCTCAGGAATTCTAAACCTGATATGGGTCGCCTAACTCTGTTGACTAGGACACCGTCACCTGCGGATATTTCAGTGTTCAGATCACAAACTGATGCTATACAGTTTTATCCAGGATAGAAGGACCGTGTTATTTGTATAACAAGAACAATGTTATTTGTCAGGTTAATAGTTTTTGTACTCTATTTTTATACCTGGAATCCATACTTTGACCCTTTTTTGCAGTCTGCAACTGAATATCTAGAAAATTAAAAGCCAAAGTTCTGAATTAACAATACTCTAGTTATAAGTAATAATTATAACAATAATTCTCATTACGAACATTCGATGTTTGAGTTTAAAGAACCAAAGTACTTAACGACAAACCATGCAAGACATAAACGAAAAATTTCAGTGTTCAGAACTAGAGTAAAACATACACCCGAAATTCAGTAAAATGGATGACATTCTCAATAATGGTCTATTGTAAACTAAATACTTTGAGACTACTTCATAATATCGCATAGTTTGTACATTTATCTTGCTTTTATATTGTTATATCTAGAGATTAGATCCTTAATAAACCGCGTAAAACCTGAGATTTCGAACGCTAGAACCCTCCAAGTCTCAAATAAAAAGACGGAAGACAGGTGAAAAGAATACTATCCCAAACTGTTGAATATGGTACAAAATTCTCAGGTATTTAAAGTTTGTAATAAAAATGAAATCACCATTACAGTCATCCAATCCGTATAAAGGTGATTTTTGGCATTTGTCCAAGAGGGGGGCTACATGTAGAGATGCTGGAATATCCTTCCAAAAGATGATTGGATGGAATATTTTCTGCTCCTTCTGAGCTTTTTGGAGCTTCTTAGAGTTCACCCGTGGGCCGTCCTCACATCTCTACCTTTAAAAGCCTCTCATGTAAGGCTTTTACCTCGGGTCCACCTGAAACTTGTTTACCGCATTCCTCTTATGGTCAATCACTCTTAAAGGTTGTGCCGTTTTGCTCTTTCGTATTTATATCTTCTACATTCGTTCTCCTTAGGGCACTTTTGCGATGAACCCACGAGCACTTGAAACAATAGTTGGCTTTGTGTGATAAATGTTCGGCCATCCCTTCAAACTTGACCTATGACTTATACGCGTCCCGACATTTCTCCAGACTACGTATAGTACATTTCCAATCCGACGTTCTGTAACCCCTGGTTTCCACTTCCTATTACCTTGACACGACTTGGCAAATACCCTTTCAATCACCTGTCAGCTGTGAGTGACCATCCGATACACACTTGTAGGTTTATTTGTCTTGCTGGGCGGCAACATACTGTGGTAGGCTGCCTGAACTTTCCTTCCAAACACACACTCAGCTGATGACTTACCTTCTGGCACTACCGGAGTGGGGGTAACTCTGTAAGACATTAAGAATTTGCTGATCACTTGTTCCAGCATACATTCTCTTCCTCCTTTAACCAGAGCTCTTTTATCCGTATACACAAATCTTGGCCATTCAACTGAGGATGGTGCAGGGGAGAGTGTAGATGCGATATGCCATTTTCACCACAAAACCGGCTAAAAGCAGATAGCATAAACTGAATGATATTTTCAGTCACCAATATCTCTGGAACCCCAAAACAAGCAAACAATCCTGACAACCTTTTTATTGTACTCTCTGACGTTGCGTTCGGCATGTCATATACTTCCGGCAATTTTGTGAAAGCATCTACAACAACCAAGTGATTTCTACCTTGTACTGGACCAGCGGAATCAGCGCGTATTCTTTGCCAGTATCCGTCCACTTTTGGCCATGGTTGTGGTTGTTTTAGTGGGATTGCTCGCGGCCTTTAGACAGGACAACGACTGCACCACTTTTTGTTCTATATCATGATCCATTGACGGCCAATATGTGTAGTGACTTTGTATTACTTATCATTGAGCGCCCGCTGTGGAACTGCTCGAGGAATCGGTGTCGAAGATCTCTGGGGACAACGATACGGTAGCCAAACATAATGCACGAATCGCCAATTGTCAAGGAATCCCGTCGACGAAAATATTTTAGGATCTCCCTTTGTTGTCTAGATGGAGACCACTTGTTAAGTATACAGTGGCAAACAATCTAGCTTTTTTAATGGCTTCAAATGTGACCAGCAGTCCGGAAACTGCGTATACCAACACTGTGTGAACCTAAGCCTCTCATCTACGGCAGCTACAGGCATCACTTCTTGTTTTGTTTGTGGACCAGTTAATCTTGAGAGAGCATCTGCCTATCTAAAATCTGTTATCGGTCGATACTTTATCAGTAAACCACAGCCCAGAAGTGTAGTTGTCCATCTCTGTAGACGGTTTGCTGTATATACAGGGATACCCTTCTTGGGTCCAAAAACTGTCAGTACCGGTTTATGGTCTGTTAATCAGGTAAACAGTTTGCCGAATACCATCTTGAGGAATCTTTTTGCAGCGAATATAACGGAGAGGGCTTCTTTCCCTGTATGACTATAGTTCGTTCCTGTCGTAGTCGGCGATCGTACAGCGTGAGCAAATGCTTTTTCGGATCCTTCAGGTTAGATATGTGAAATCACTGCTCCGATTCCGTAACTTGACACATCTATTGCGGCCACAACTGAAAGACCTGGAAGGTTTGATGATAGCAGCTGTTTTAGTTTTAGGAATGCTTCTTGGCATTCTGTTGACCAGATCCATTGGCAAAATAGTGGAATAGAAAATATGGATCTACCTTATACTCACTAAGATAATCTTGGGCTCTATTTGAATTTTCTGCCTGTGTAAACGTCATACCTGGGCAAACTGGTTCTCTGACTACTTCGGGTATACTTTCTATTTCATCTGGTTCATCATACCACTAACTGTAGATTCTATTTGACATACATTGGTTTTGAGAATATGCAACATCTGACACAATTACATCAAAAATGTGACTGGAATTCAACACATTCGGAACATATTTGTCACATTCATTAGGGATCACACTAGAGATAAACCCATTGTGGGTTCAAATAACATATAATGCGATTCCATAATGGTTGTAATCAGATTTCAACTTATTTAGAACTAGTTCCTCAAATTTAACCAAGATTTCATTATAAATAAATGAATCATTAGAACAAAACGCATCTGATACAATCACATCAGAATTCTGATCAGGATTTGGTAAACTCTATATATCTTCCACATAACTGCAAATAATTACATTAGAAATACTTGAACCATAAGAACGACACATTTCTGGTAAAAACATTATCATGAATCTGATCAGAGTATTATTCATTTGAAACATTCAACTTAATGAGATCAAAATTACAAAGTTTAGCATTAACTGCAGCGAAATGAATATTAGTTTCACAAATTGTCTGTGTATCCAATTTTACCACGTTTAAAGCATTTAGCATCACGAAATTATGATAATTAGGAACATGTGAATTATAGTATGAACTAAGAATTCCAAAAATAGCGCAACTGGATCAAGAAGTACTAACTAAGCACGAACAATGTACTGTATTTGGAATTCGAAATCAAGCGTTCAACAAGTACAAAGGAATCGTTAGTTCATTCAAACACAACATCCGCCACAGCTTAAATTGGAGTTTAAGTGTCTGTAACCGATTGTACATCTTCTTCTTGAGTTCATCCTGTGTCTGTTCGAAAGTGTTTCAATAAAGACCCTGTATTATCTAGAATATACTTATTAGCATTAGAATTAACAACCGAAATTGGAATAGACTCACCTGAATCCTGAGATTGTGTACAATCACCATGTCGATTGTGTACCGAAACGACTTGTAGCGTGGCGTCGAGTTGAGATTAACTGTGAACACCGCTACCAAGAAACACGTGCCAGATAAATCAGAAGGCGTAAGAAGCTCGTTCCAAATGACTCCATAAAATCCCCGAGAAGCCGAATACCAGAAGGCAATTAATGGACCAAGTCGATGTTTATTTGCTGGCGATCTCGTGACATCGAAAGGATACCGAGATCGTGCCAGGATACAAGCTTGGTTACAGAACGTAACCGAATTCGCGCGAAGTTACAATCAAAGTGTGTGTACAAGAATGGAAGCACAAAATAGCTGTCATTAGCACAGTCAAACAAAAGCACGTTAAAACAAACACTGGTACAGTTGGTTATAATAATAATTGTTTTTATTAAACCAGTCGTGTTCTCGTGATAAACGTGAGTCACTACAGACTAATATCTAGAATTTGAACCATAGATTTTCCAACACTATCTTCCCCTACGAAATAATATTGGATCTTCATATCCCCAAGTTATGAATGATGTGAATTCATTTAAAACATATTTCTCTCATTGACCAGAGTATACATTAGAACTGACTTCTTAATAAGGATATACAGCAGTTGATATGAAATCATCCGAATTGTAATCAAAATCGAACTCATTTAATACTCGTGTTTCGCATTGACCAAGTTTCCCACAAGAAATAAATGCATTATGAGGACAAATAATATTTGATATAACACCACAATTTGATTCTTCTGAAATACTTTCCTCAAACTTATTAAGAATATCATTGCAGAGTAAAGGATCATTAGAAATATCAACATCTACCAAAACTACATCAGGTTTTTGATAATGAATAAGTTCACTAAACATATTTTCCTCAGATTTGTAAGGAACTTCGTCAGAAATATATGAATCATTAAGGAAACCATATCTGGTACCAAACGTGTGCTCATCTTCGTGATATGCATTGCAACTCCCCAATGAATTAGTTATCTGCATAACCTTGAGTACGCATTTGATTAGGATGACGTAGTAATGTTGTGGAACTCTTGATGTCCTGAGGAATCATTTAATGAAGTTTACCCCCTTTGCAGCATTCAAGATTTGTACACTTTACATGGTCTAGTATCACTTCCCTGAATGTTGTATAAGGAAGTGAGATAGACTTTTCTGGAAACGCCAAGGTTTTTATTAAGCTCTATGCTTCATTTCCGATGAATGTAAGGAAACGGGTCACAATATTACCATCCTCAATATCTTCCTTGGCCATAGTCCACATTTCGAACCTTTTCATATAATCCTCAAAAGCATCAAATTTTGGATGCGTGTCCAATTGTTCCATCATAAGCTCCAATATGATGATTGGAAGTAACTAAACTATTACACGAATTAGGAATTCCCGAAATAATTCAATTCAGACCAAAGAGAACTAGATAAGCATAAAAAAATGTATCTCATTTAAAATTCTAAATCAGGTAGTCATCAAGTACAAAGAAGTCATTAATTCATATAAACACCATACAAACATTCCACTAAGACCTATGTTAGACTTCACAAACACGCTAATATATGCATTATCTAAATATTTGTGCAGCATATCTAAAGTCACTTCAACATAACTTACATAATATAACTAAAGATTCCTATGGCTTTTAATAAAAAATATTGGAATTAATTATCGAAGAAAATGGAATCATGGTAAACTAATATGTTGTATCATTATACACTAGTATTGTAGTGAAGCAGAACACAGGTGAGGGCAACCGAATTATACTTAGCACAAGATTACAGAGTTACTCGGTAAAATAGAAAAACCATACTATAATACTTAATTTGCAAAATGATCAATAATTGTCTCGAACGTCATTGTTCTTGCATTTCCATACTAATTGCTTTCTGTTCCCGCTCTTCCTTTCTTGATCTTCCCTATCTTCTGCTACCAGACATTACATTCCTGACTCGTGTCATATACTACTTATATCAATATAAGTAGCACGCACCACAGTATTCCTAATGATAAATGCTCAAAATGTATTAGTAGTTTACCAGAGAATGACAATACTCTATCTGACGGATGTCTTTTAAGTATTAGTCTAATTATGAAATCCTTATAACTTTGCTTAAATTCAACCTTCTTTACTTTTAACAGGACATTATACAAGCAAAATAACGGAGTAGCAATGAGATCCCCCATGTCCCCAATTGTAGCCAATCTGTTTATGGTACACATCGAATTAAATATTTTCGCCTATGACATTAAACCACAAATTGGGTTAAGATATGTCGATGATATTTTTGTTGTCATAAAAAAGACTCATTTGAGATCTTTTTTTCAAGCTGATCAGTACACTCTCATCTTACATCAGATTAACGAAAGAGAATAAAAATGAACTCGATGAGCTACCATTTTTAGATTGCTTAGTTAAAACAAATATAAATGTAGTTCTAAATCTGACCATTTACCGAAAACCAAAGTACTCAAATCGTTATACTGGCTTCAGTTCTATTGTTATTTGTATCGCTAAATGTAACATAGATCTAGGTGGCTACAATTTACATTAACTAATATTTCTACTCTAAATTCAATATATATAACGTGAAATCACAGATTTTTCAATGAACTTAAACTGAATGGTAAGGATTTCATTTACAAGTACGATGAAACATCCTGGATTTCACCTATTTGACAACAATCCATCGATCATAACCACAATCCAACTGTTGTTTTCTTTGAATTTTTGTATTTCAAAACATTTCGTTATTACCAGTATGGGGTTGTGGAGACTCTTGTGTCTTAATTAAGATCATTAACCGATCAATGTTAGACCACCATTAAAAACCTGGAAGTATTGGACGGCTGTTCCGTCTTAGTATGTGACTCCACATCAGTGGTCATCTAGAGGTCAAATATTCTCGTGTGAGACTAAAAGTCCTGGTTTCCAATCCAATGTGTGGAATGATGGATACGCACTGCTGAGGAATTCTATACTACGACGAGTTGGTCATCCAGTGCTTTCAGGTTTTCAATGGTGATCTAACTTAAAACAACTCAATTTTACTTGGTTATTTATTCTCTGAAGAAGTGACTTACATTGAGTCACATAACGTCAGAAAATTCAGTTTTTCTACTCATTGGGATATTACAAATATATCACTTTTACTTTAAATCCACTTGGTATTGCTTTACATGAATCCTTCCATTGGTGTTTAGCACTTCAATTAATCAGTCTCTTATTGACATATGTGCATACTGCTCTTCGTGCCTCGATATTGTCCTAATTCACAAGCATTATAAACAAAGATGGATAATGGTTAGTAGTGGAACCTAGTTTGATGAGCGTTTCGTCCAATTTGGATCTCGTCAGCTGGATATACCTGCATCTCATAGTTGATGTTCACTTCGAGATTCGAACTTAGTACCGTTCCCTTCAAACGGCATCGTACTATCCACTTATCTACTGAGTCCTGATAGTCACTTGCTTGTGTAATGGGGTGAAGTTTCAATTCACTTGGTATTACTTTACAAGACGAAATGCGCATCCTGGATTCCACTACTAGTCATTATCCATCTTTTTTTAATCATTTTTACTTACGTTTTTTTTCTTCACATCTGTCAAGCGAACGATTATCTTTCATAATTCTAACCCGTAAATTATTCTCATCCCCCTATTCTTCTTTAACCCCCTGATTACTAAGCAACGTCAATTGATAATCATAGTCTTGAATGGCTAAATGATCCAATATTTTGTATTCCCCTATAGACATATATTTACCACACAATTTATAGCAACTCAGGCGCAATTGAGTTGGTTCACATTTAATTCGGTTATGTCATTTTGTTAACTTATTAACGAGCTGAGTCATCTGTACAACAACAACAATTTATCTGTATCATTGTATCTTTATTATTGTTGCGAATGTATGAATATGTATAGTTGAGCATTGCTTAGTGCCTACGCATTTATTCACGCTGCTAGCCTTACAACTAACCGTTTAATTGATTTGATAATTCATTCATTTCACTATGTATATATGTGTCCATGTTATTCATGTTCATTGCTCTCTCTCTCGCTTACTCGTAATCATATTCACTGACTCAATCGCTCGCTCACTTGCCTGCTTGCCTTTCGGTCCAACTCTTTCATGCTTGTTTGACGCACCTGTAATTTTGAACATCTGTGTGTAGTCCCATAATAAACATAATCAACACTTCTTATTCGCCTTCTGATTAATATACTGTTGGGATGTTATCTAGTGACGGTTATCAAGACGAACTGTATACGAAGTTTAAAGATTATATCGAATACCGACCACCACAAACTATAAGTACGAATGTACTTTACTTTTATTACCTTACTGTTATAAATTATATAGTAGTCTAGATCTATAATAAAAAGATTTAATTTCACACATTGAAATCATGAATCAATTGAAGCTAGACCACAATGGAAAACCTGGAAGCACTGGACGGCCGTTTCGTCCTAATATGGGCGCATCCACGATCCCGCACCCCGCAAGATTCGAACCCATGACCTATCAGTCTCGCACATAGCGCTTAACCAACTAGACTAAACTTAATTATCTTTAATTCTGATGTATAAGTAATCGATTTCGGAAACTTTTCACTACTGTATGTAATCATAGTTTGATCAATATTTCAAATTCAAAGATTACATTGATACCGTTGGCAAGAGTTGTACGGAAGATGTGATCTAGAAATTAATGAACAGTTTAAAACAGACCGAGACTCAAAGTTCTGTAGTGATCTACATCTATGAAGAGAATGTGATTGGTGTAATGGAAGCATTTTATTATTATAACCAACTGTACCAATGATTATGTTTATTGTACCTTTTTGTTTAATTGTACCCAAAACTGACTTTTTCTTTTGTTTTGTGACCTTGAACTTACTCACGTACACACGGTAGTCTCGCCTGTAAACTTTAGCACGATCTTGGTATTATTTCGATACCACAAGATCACCAACAAATATATCTTAACTACAATTTATAACTGTCCTAATATTTATCGTACAGAGGGATATAACCTGGTAATTGGCACGTAATCGATCTGTAATGGTGATCATAGTCAACTGCGACTTGATAATACCACACGTTTTTTCCGAAATGCTACAAGCATTATATCTTGGTTCTAAATTTTGTAGTGAGTCAATTAACATTAATAAACCCAATGCTAAAATTGAATCTGAAAGTCTCATTAGTCAGACAAATGACCTTATTCCAATATCTAATAAAGATTATGAACATTTCAAAACAACTCTTGTAGACTGTTGTAATCAATATGTAAATAAAATACCTACAATTAGTCGATTACTCACAAAAGAACATAAATCTCAATTATCTGATCTGTGGAGAAATCAGGACTTAGTGTTATGTCGCTCAGACAAGGGTGTAGGAATTATCCTGATTGATTGTTATGACTATGTCATCAAACTGTCCTCGATATTATCTGATCCTGTCAAATTCTCCAAAGAAACCGTTCAAAAAAACCCAACTGGAAAAAACAGAACAGATGCTAATTAAAACCCTAAAGAAGATGAAAGATGAGTTTATTATCAATTGTGATCTCTATGTTCATCTTCAACTATCTGGTTCCGTTATACTAAGACTATATGGACTCCCAAAAATTCATAAGAATAATGTCCCTCTACGTCCTATACTTGATATGAACAACTCTCCGTATCACCTGGTTGCTAAATGGTTAGCCAATATTTTACAACCCGTTAAAAATCATATCAATAAATACAACTGTCTTGATTCCTTTGACTTTTTGTCGACTTAATTAGAAATATCAATGCAAATGGTAGGGAAATGATCTCATTGGATTTCACTTCACTTTTTACAACTATTCCTCTCAGAGAAACTATGTTTTTTTTATGTGACTATATTGGAAACAATAACCTTGAGATGGTGGAGAAGATTTGTAGCTCAGGTGGATGATTTTGATGGAGTTTTGTTCTCTGAGCTCAGAGAACAAAACTCTACCAAAAACAATAACCTTGATATTTGTATCCCAAAACATTAACTAAAAGAGCTACTTCTACGATGTGATCTCAATGTGCAATTTAGATTTAATGATGATTGGTACTTTGACCAATAATAGAGAGATTTCATTTACGTTAGAGATATATGGATGATATTTTTATTATTTGTGAAGATGACATGGACCTCAATGAAAATTTTGAATAGTTTCAATAATTGCCATTCCTCAATTCAATTCATTTTCTTGATGTCCGATTGAAAATAAGGTCGGATAGTTTTTTATAGAGATCTACATATAGAAAATTAACCTGGAAAGGGCAGTACTCGAATCTTCACAGCTGAGTCCGATTAAGTAGAAAGAGGAACTTAATTCACTCTTTATTCTCAAGGATCAGATGAATATATTCTACTGACACAATAGATGAAGAACTATTTCAACTTCGACAGACCCTCATGAGGAATGGTTATCCTCCCAGATTCGTCGATAGCAGCTTAACACCTAGAAATCATCATGAAAAGCAACGACAGTACAAAAGAAAACCGTTTTATGCATGTGGAATTTAAAGGAAATACAGCTGCTGAAATCTTAAATAAACGGATTTCAAAATAGTTGAATAAAACGTTCTACGCAGCTAAGCTCCGAATTGCTATCTCAAGCTGGCCTACCATTCATGTATGTATTAAAGATAAACTTCCGTTTTGGACCACATCAATGTCCACCTATAAATTTACTTTTTAATGTGGGATAAGTTACATTGGCCGCACAAGTGCATCTCAGAAAACTATCAGGCATGGTTTTTAAAAGAAGAATGTAAAACAGTTACTAGTTCTACACAGGAGTATTTTATCAATTGTGGACACATCACTCCAAAGGAGTATTCTTTTAAAGTAATCTACACAGTCAAATGAATTGGACCGAAAAGATGTCGAATCAATATTTTATGCATTGCTGTGACATAGGGCTATCCATGAACTCAAACCCGAACTTTGCGTGCAGAAACGATTCGTCCAAACTCACATTCTTCCTTGGCCTTAATTCCCTTTATTGGTATGTTTCGATAATAATAATAAGAGTCTCGAATCAACTTATGATTTAATCTTTTCTATCCTTCTATAGACATAGAATTTCCATATAACTATATAAACGAATGTACAGCTTAAGTAAATGATTTCGTTGAAAGTAAAATTTTCTTCGCTAAATTCTGTTTCTTCTAATCATATTTCTTGAGAAATTCCAACAACTCAGCTATTCTCCATACCAATGGGCAGTTGATTGGAAATTTCAACAATCAATAATTCAGGCTTGATTATTTAGACAATCAGATAATCACTAAATTGAGAAAAATATCTTATAGCTGAGTGTAGTTCAACCGGGTCAGTTGTGAGGTAGTAACTCACTGATGACAATGGTGGATATGTCACTCAGTTTCGTGCATTAGTTGAAGTTAGACATTAACACTGTTGGATTCATAACCGGCTCAGTGTTCGAATGGTTAAGTGCTAGCGCGCGAGAATGATAGATCCTTGGTTGGATGCGCATTGCTGAGAAGTCCCACATTAGGACGAGTTGGCTGTCCAGTGTTTCCATGTTTTCCATGGTAGTCTAGCTTCAATTGACCCATGATCTCAACCCTTAAACTTATAGCTGAACTGTGTAGTCTAAAAATTGTCAGGTTAAAATCGGTCGTAAATATTCAGAAGTTTAATTCAAATATGTACATTACAGTTATGTATTGGTATTTCCTCATTCAAATTTAGTTCAACATTTTTACACTTTAGTTACTTGGTTAAGTTAGTTTTTATTGTATGTCACGATTGATCTGTCTATACATTTGAGAACTCACCTGTCTTTTCATTAAAGCAGTATGTTGGTAATCTATTTTTGATAGTTTATTACCCTGAGGAAGTTCAGACAAGTTTGTTGGACGAAACGTTGAAATTATTTCAAATTTCAATCATTGAGATTAATTTAAATATAATTTTCATAAATAATGGCTTCTTTATACTCGGCATCCAATTTTTGTCAAACTATTCGTTTTGACGAGTTCCAAATAGGACGAGATGCTCATCAAACTGGATTCCACTGCTAGCCGCTATTCATCTTTGCTTAAGATGTTTGTGAATTAAAGCAATATCGAGGCAGTTTGCACAGGATATACATATGCCAACAAGAGACTGATCAATTACAGTCCTAAACATCTATGGGAAGATTTAAGTAAAACAATACCAAGTAAATTTAAAATTTCAGCCCATTGTAGAAGAAAGAGGATTTTAGGACTCAATAGCTAAGTGAATAACACGATGGCGTTTGAAGCGAATAGTACTGTATTCGTGTCCCAGAGCGAATATCAACTCTGAGATGGAAGTACATCCAACTGACAAGTTCCAGATAGGACGAAACGCGCGTCAAACTGGATTCCATAGCTAACCTTTATCCATCTTTGCTTAGAATACTTGTGAATTAAGACAACATCGAGACAGTCTGTATAGGATATATATATATATATATATATATATATATATATATATATATATATATATATATATATATATATATATATACCAACAAAAGATTCATCAATTACAAACCTAAAAACAACAATAGGAAGATACAAACAAACAAATACCAAATGATTAGTACCAGAAGTGGTTTTGTGGAGATTGCAGTAATTTCAACAGTTGAGAACATGAGTCAGTCGAAGCTAGATCACCATGGAAAACCTGGAAGCACTGGACGGCTGTTTAGTCCTGTTGTGGGACTCCCCAATTGACTCATGATCTCAACTAATAAAATTACTGTAATATCTACAGACTCCCTTCCGATACTAATCAACATATGCTCACTAGTGCCTGGCTTCAAGAGGTATTTCCTGGAATTCTAGTGAGAAGCAGTGATCAGTGGAGTTCAAATGGGTCTGTTGTAAGATAATAACTCACTGAAGATAACAGTCGTTGTGTCGCTGAATTTCATGGATTAATTGGAGTTAGACATTAACACTGTTGGATTCATAACCGGCTCAGTGGTCGAATGGTTAAGCGCTCACGCTCGAGACTGATAGATCCTGGGTTCGAATCCCACGAGACGGGGTCGTGAATGCGCACTGTTGAGGAGTCCCACAATAGGACGAGTTGGCCGTCCAGTGCTTCCAAGTTTTCCATGATGGTCTAGCTTCAATTGACTCATGATCTTAACCATTAATATTGGTCTAAGCATTTAGTTAACTTCTATTGGTTTAAATTACATTGATACCTTTTTTTTTTAAAAAAAATTGAGCCAATCAAACGTTGATCATTTCTAACATAATAATAACATTTACATTTATATATCATCCTTGTACTCCCTTGTTATTCCATTGTTCAATGTAATGACTGATAATCATCAACTATCCAATACTCAAATCAATTTAAGCCAAAAATCTATAAAGTAATGATGTAATTTGTTTTGAAACTATTTCTTCCTCTTACTTTTCAGTCATGATGAAAATGTGAAGAAGAAGAAGAAGAATGATGATGATGTTTCATTTAGAAAACTTGTAAGTAGTTTGTTTGTATTTGTTGAAATATGATACATTATTTTTTTGTAGTTTCAATATGCTTCCACTAGTAATAAATTATTGATTATCATTGGAAATATATGTGCAATATTATTGGGTATAACATTCCCATCTAGTATATTGGTTTTTCGTTCTATGATCAATGGAATGTTGAATAGTTCTTCTTCTTCTTCTTCTTCGAATAATATATATGAATTATTGGGATGGTATTTCTTAATGGCCAGTTTAATATTTGTATTTTGTATGTCAAAATGTGTTTGTGTTGAATTCTCTTCAAAACGTATAGTAAAACAAATTCAACTACTTTATTATCAGGTAATTGATAGTTTTTTTATCATTTTAAAGTGTATTATCCATTTTGTTCAACGTTTTTGATATGTATCAGAAGGGATTTTGTGAAGATTTTGGTAATTTCAATAGTTGAGATCATGAGTCAATTAAAGTTAGGCCACCGTGGAAAACCTGGAAACACTGGACGACCGTTTCGTCGTGTTGTGGGACCCCTCAACAGTGCGCATCTACGACCCCACCTCGTGGGATTTGGAGCCAAAACCCACCAGTCTCGCGCGTTAGCGCTTAACCATTCGACCACTGAGCCGGTTATGAATCCAACAGTGTTAATATCTAACTTCAACTAATACACGAATTTGACTGACACATCCACCATTGTCATCAGTGAGTTACTACCTCACAACTGACCCGGTTGAACTTTACTGGTCACTGCTTCCCACAAGAACTCCACGATATATATATATTGAAATCAGTCACTAGTGAGCATATGTTGATTAGTATCAGAAGGGATTTTGTGAAGATTGTAGTAATTTAAACAGTTGAGACCATGAGTCGTTTGAAGCTAGACCACTATGGAAAACCTGAAAGCACTGGATGGATAACTCATCCTGTTGTGGGACTCCTCAGAATTGCGCATATGTAATATTAATAAGTTAAACTTGACTTAGAAGATGATTCTTGTAATGACCTTAGCTCAGATAACATGGTACTCATTATCAACCATGAAATGATCATGGATTTTTATTCTTATTGAAGGGGTTTTAATGGAAATTGGTTTAATTCACAGGTTCTATTCGTCATAGAATAATCTAGTTATAGTATCACTGGAAAATGGAAAAGATTGAATACATGTTTCATCTTGTTATGAGTTCCTCATTATTATACACTCATAATTCCGTTGATTTAAGCCAGAATTTTCAGGTCTCATAGTCAATAATACAATTTTGACTGTTAACATTATTCGATAGTGATTTTTACCCCAAGTTAATATCGGTCTGTAGACTATAAAATGTGATATTACCAAACATTTATACTTATTTATCTCTATAAGACACTATTTCAGAGATAACTACATTGACTGACGCACTTTTTGGAATGATACAAAACACTTCCAGTTGTAATTGAGTGACTTATAGTCCAGTATTTTATCTCTAAGATTATTGCCTACTATACTGAGAAGTCCTACAATAGGACGAGTTGGCTATCCAGTGCTTCCAGATTTTCCATGGTGATCTAGCTTCAATTGACTCATGATCTCAACCATTGAAATGATTATAATATCCACAAAGAATAAACCCTTCTGATACCATGAAAATGTTAGTGATATCATATCCTTAATTGTATTCATTATGCATTGATTGCCAAGAAATAAGTCGTCAGTAGCTACCGACTTTAGAGTGACTGAACCTAAAAAACTATACTAAACCGGAATTCAGCTTAGATGTTTTTCCTAAGAAGAAGTCAACAAAGAAAACTGTCTAACAGAGAAATCCTTTTTTAATATAAAGCTCATGGTATTTTCTAAGCAACTATGAGAATATTCTCAATTATATGGTTCATGTTAATTTAGAAAAAAATGTGATTGACTGGGAAAAATATACCACCTAATAATTTGACTATATAGAACTATATGCGGAAATCAGTGCGTTGACAGTCATCAGCTATTTTACAGAAGAAATTTGGTATGAGCTTGTAAAACTCCCTAACAAATCGAATACATATGCGCCACAAAAGCCACTTGATTTGTGTGTGAACTGTGATACTCCCCGATTGCCCATACTGAAGCAGGTGGTTTTCTTAGTGGGCTACACCTTGAGACTTCAATTGAAAGGTTTAATCCACAAGGCAGTGGAGAAACGTAAAGAGATGCAGTCTCATGGTAGCCGGTCACTAACAATTAATTCAGACGCCGTTTGTTCTTTCACGATACTGAAGTCCATGTAAACCATTGGTTTGGAATCGGGGTCTTCCAACTCCCCTCTGTGGATCCTTCATATCCACTAACCCGGTTAAAGCACCGGACATTCGCTTTTCGTCCTCTCAATTTCGTAAACAACATCCCCATCACCAGAAGGCAGTGATTAAGACTTCTCTGGTAGTGGTTGTATGCACATGGCCACTTGAGAGCGTTTAAAGAGAGAGAGAGAGCTGACTCTCCCCACCCTCGACGGTAACAGGGAATTCGGGGGACTAAAGATAAATCGAAATTAAAATTTAAGTATCAATAAGACGATATACATTTTCCAAGTCATAATTTTAATTATTTTGTCTGTTAATTACTTAGAATGTTTTCGTTCTCATATGCAGTACTTGTTTTGCAGTCTTTTATCATTGAAACTCTAAAAGCAATGCAAACGTAATGTAAAAACTAATAAGCTTTAATTATTATTGTGACAGCTTATAGCGGTCATTATATAACCTTGTGATAATATATTGTAATTTTCGATAAACAATCATTTAAACGTATTCTCAGTGTCTTCAGCTGATCAGTTTAAATTATATTTGTGAGAAGACTTGGTCAGTTTTCATTTCGTTATGATCCTTGTTTATCTTATAGACAGTGATAGTGTTTTAACTAAGTACTACAAACTTAAGTTCTATAATTTCCACAAATCTTTTAACTGGTAATCATCGTGGACTTACTAGTGACTAGGTTCAACAGATGATTCTACAGTTCTAGAGAAAAGTCGTGAGCAGTGGAGTTCAATCATGTCGATTAGGAAACATATGTCCATAGTAGACAATTGTAGAGAGTTACGCAATATCATTGGATAGCTGAATTTGGATACCCAAGTCACTGGTTTAGTGGTGTAGAGATTAAGCACTCATGGACGGAACTGGAGGACCTAGATTCAACCTAGTATAATATTCTTTAGCAATGAACAGTTATGACCTTGCAACTAGGAACTGAATTTAAAACCTTCAGTCTTGTATGCAGATGTTTAAACTCTAGACCACCAGGCCGGCATTCAGTAGTGTACATATCTATATTCAATCATCCCGTTGTATTGCACAACCATCTCCCATTGTCTTCAGTGCGTACCTTCATACCAGGTACGATCTAGCTCTACTGGTCTTGGCCTCTCATTAGAACTTGGGAAATTTCCTCTCAAAGCTAATCACTAGTGAACAACGGATAATGGGAAACCCAAAAAAACATCTGGGTGGTGTTCCTAAGTTTCCGATGATTTTTCAAGTTAGATCGACTCATGATTTTAACGAAAAAAAAATATATATAGCTTGAATCTATATCTACTCAGGTTAGTACACTTGACATCAATACAATGTGAGAGAGTATAATACAAAGGCGGTAAATATCACTATTAGTTAGGGTTTTAATAATGCTGTTGTTTATGTTTAAAACTAAATTTTAACTAATCTTCGTCGCTACATATACTTTCTGTGTAATTGTTATATATACATAATTATCACACGATGTACATATAACAAAAAGGAACTGTTCAAATCTTAGTTCGGAATATTACGAATAGGATCATTCAAACTTTGGTTAATAATGATATAAACATCATAACAGTTAAAATAGTTAGTGGCTATCTCGATTCAATAATTCATTGGAGAATATGTTTGGCTTCTCCACCATCTCAAAATCATATGAGCGTAATACGCTTCTCGTTGTTCGAATATGTTTGGCATTTGAAGCAAAGGTAATGAGTTCGAGCATTTATGTGAACATCGACACTTGGATGCAGATACAGCAAGATAATAAGTATGGAACAAGTGGAAGTACACCTGAATTTCGTTACTGATTACAATCCATCTATTATAACAAGAGAATATAAGGTAATAACTGTGATAAATTAAACATACAATTTACTGTTCAACGTGAAATAGATATTGTCATGGGGTAAAAAAAAACATAGAATAATCATATGCTCAGGGTTTACACGAAAATACATAACAAATTCAACTATCTGAAAGAAACCAAATATAAAATGTACAGCTTTAGACATGACTGAGTACACTAGTTGACGAAATTCATGGGAATATCACATATTTTGATTTGATCTAAACTAAATTTTTTCCTATATTACTCAACACTAAATAATAAAGTGTACATTGAAGTTGATTATTTATAATAATTGAGATCATGAGTCAATTGAAGCTAGACAACCATGGAAAACCTGGAAGCACTGAAAAGCCAACTCGTCCTATTGTGGGACTCCTCAACAGTGCGCATCTGAGATCTCGCCTCGTGAGACTACAATCCAGGACCGCGAGCGCCTAACCATTGGACCACTGGGCCGGACGGCTTCCAACGGTGGTAATGTCTAATCTCAAGTAATTCATGAAATTGACCGACACATTCAACATTGTCTTCAGTAAGCTACTATCTCACAACAAACCCGGTTGAACTCCATTGCCTCCAGATTTTCAATGATGATCTAGCTTCAATTGACTCATGATCTCAACTATTAAAATTAACTATAATATCTACAAAACCCCTTCTAATATTTATAATAAGTCAATATTGGATTCACAGAATCTCCTTCCCTACTCATCAGTTATACAAATTGTACAGTGCTTTTAAATAGATAATCTCAATCTCAATCAAAAACTTAATAATCTTCACAACCCCTATACTAGTAATCAACATGTGCTCACTAGTGACTAGTTTCGTGAGGGAATTCTCGGAGTTCTAGTGAGAAGCCGTGACCAGTGGAGCTAATCCTTGTTGGGTAGAGAAAGGTATCTACCTCAGTACAACGGAAGTTGGTCGCGCAATTTCGTGGATTGGTTGATGTTAGAAACTATCACCATTGGATCCCCGCTCAGTGGTCTAGTTGGTTAAGCGTTCGCGCGCGAGACCGAAGGCCCTGGGTTTGAATCCCGCGAGCGGGATCGTGGATGCGCACGGCTGAGGAGTCCCACAATAGGACGAAACGGCCGTCCAGTGCTTCCAGGTTTTCAATTGTGGTGGTCTAACATCAATCGATTCATGATCTCAATCAAAAACTTAATAATCTCCACAACCCCTATACTAGATAATCTCTAATTGACATACATATAACTGTACATCATGTATGTAATAAAATGTGTTAAACAAATATTTACTAAAGTATATTGATTTTTTTGTCACTATTTACAAATGAAAGGAAGATACTATATGTATAAATCATCCGTCTATATGTGTATGAGGTAATGTGTATAGTGAATGTTAACGGTTAATAACTTGATATAAGCAAATATATATTTCAAAGATGATTGTCACAATTTAGCAACCGATTTTCCTGAACATTCTGAAATGTTTTCTGGTACGTGCGTACAATAAGTTACTCATGTTATTTAGTAAATTCCTTCGTTGTTATTTTTCTGAGGAGTCATATATTCTAAAAAAAAGTCAACTGTATACCTCTCGATTATGAAAAAACAAAGCTAGGGGCGGCCAAACCAAAACGTGGCATCAGTGCTTGAAATCATTAACTTCTAGTCTGAGCCATGTTAATAGATCCAGACTACTCGGTTGGGGTCCATGTGACTATCATAACCAATGGTTGGTGATTCTAGTTGACTTGATACAGAATCAATCACAATGGCGTAGGTGTATACACTCTCTGTCTTCCCTTAAACTATGAGATTAAAATTGCCTTATATCTTTCTTTCTACAAACTAATTCTTTCTTCCTGTACTATATCCTTATATGCAATCTTTCTTTTATATATTACTACAATTGTTATAACTACTTCTATGAACCCGGTGTTCATCTTGTTGTGCTAATGAAGTTTGGCAACATGGATCAATCCATATATGTGCTTGGTCCTACGTTGTAGCTGAGTGACTGACTGATTGACTGAGTGGATTCCAATCACAATGTGTAAGTGATAATGGTTTTTCTAAAAGCCATAAAAAGAAATGTAAACTTATTGATTAGAATTCAAACAATAGACACTTTCTGTATTTGGTGATATTGGATAGTATGGCTTTAAACTGATCATAACAATCCATCTGTATTCATTATTTAACTTTCTTTGAATCTGAAGTTTAATGATATTTCATAGTTTTGATTCTATGATATATATATTTTTCCAGTTCAGTCTAAATTTCTCACCTTCCCCCTTCATTTTGTTAACTTTCTCGTATTGATACAAGATGTAGCAACAGTGATCCGTACAAATTCATAATAGAGTCCCATGTTAACTATTACTGACTCATTGGCTGTCCAGCAATCCCTAAATTAACCAAAATGTCTATCAGATATTAGATATATATATGAATAGATTTAAAGTGTGATGTTAGTTAGACAATCATTAAAAACTTGCAAACATTGGCCTAGAGTTTTGTTCTAGTTTGGGATTCTTCAATAATGCACGACCAAGACCCGTTACAAGGAGTCAAACTTACGACTTTCAGTTTCGCATGTAAATGCTTAATCTTTATATCACTGAGTTGTTATCAGACAGTGTTAATTTGAAATTTCAGTCGATTTACGATATTGAACAACCCTCTCCTATTTTCTGTTGGGTATAACTGTCTTACACTGTACATAGTTGAACTTTAACGGTCACAGCTTTTCACTTAAACTTCAGGCATCTTGAAAGCGAGTCACAAGTGAGCATATGGTAATTACCGGAATAGAGTTTTGTGGACGTCATCGAATTTTTACATATTGTAAATCGCAAACATATATTGGCTTGATCATCATTACCAACCTGGAAGTACTGTTTCATCCTTATATGATACAAGCCAGAAGTGCACATACAGACTGCCCAGTCCTTCTACGTTTTCTATTATAGTCTAAGATCAGCTCATTATTTAAAGTTTTTGGAAATTTCGTACTCTCTACAACACCCTATATCGATTATATACATAAACCATCAATGGTCTTAGAAATGAGAATACTGTTGTAAATTAATGAGTATTCAGTCAGTCAGCTACAACGTAGGACCAGGCACATATATGCATCGGTTCAAGTTTTCATACCTCATTAACAAAACAAGATGAACACCAAATTGATAGGAGTAGTTACTTCAGTGTTGATAAGATACAAAAAATGATTGTATATAAAGATTTGATACAGGAAGAAAGAAGTAGTTTGTAGAAGGAAAGGTATAAAGTAGTTTTAATATCATAGTTTAAGGGAAGACAAAGAATGTAGACACCGACGCCATCGTGATGGATTCTGAACCGCGTCAACCAGAATCACCAACCATTGGTTACGATAGTCACATGGACCCCAACCGAGTAGTCTACATCTACCAACATGTCTCAGACCAAAATTTAGTGACTTTGTGGACTTATGTCATATTTTGGTTTGGCCACTCCTAACTTTCTTCCAACCATCCAAGACACTAGTCAGGATTGTGCGTCATGGTAATTGGTGTTCAGGCATACATCATACGTGGTCCAACCACCTTAGTGGATGAAGATTTACAACCTCATCATCGTCATTCCCCAGTACCCTGAGTCTAAGCTTACTATTACTTACCCGGTGATCCCAGCAGATGTGGTCAATATTTCTAAGACATCTTTAATCAACTGCTAGTAACTTACGAGTATCCTTTACTCTTAATGACCACGTTTCGCAGCCTAAAGTAAAACAGAACGAACTGCGGCATAGTATACTCGTCCCTTAATTGATAGACGGATAACTCTCCTCCTCCATAAGTGATATAAGTTGGCAAAAGTCAAACAAACTTTCTCAATCCATATCACATTTTATGTTTATTTTCAAAGAATCACATACACAAGTGTCAGTTATATGTATTTGATAAAATATATTTCGTGAGGGAATTCTCGGAGTTCTAGTGAGAAGTCGTGACCAGTGGAGCTAATCCGTGTCGGGTAGAGACAGGTATCTACCTCAGTACAATGGAAGGTGGTCGCGCAATTTCGTGGATTGGTTGATGTTAGACACTAACACCATTGGATGCCGGCTCAGTGATCTAATGGTTAAGTGCTCAGGCGCGAAGCCAGTAGGTCCTGGGTTCGAATCCCGCGGGGTGAGGGATCGTGGATGCGCACTGCTGAGGAGTCCCATACTAGGACGAAACGGCCGTCCAGTGCTTCCAGGTTTCCAACGGTGGTCTAACATCAATTAATTTATGATCTCAACCAAAAAAAATTTTTATTTCTATTTGATCATTGTGAAAAATTATTAGAACTTTGATCTTAAATGTTTTTGTTTTCAGTCATTTCAATTTACTTATCAACCCCCACACACACACTTGAATATAATGGTTTACACTAAGGTATAAAATTCAATAGCTATCAATTATAATTTTAATATGACGATTATTAAAATTGTCTGATAGTATGAGTTTCGTTAGATTCAAAGATCAATAACAGTTAGTTCAATGGTTATTTACACTTAATCTAAACTATGAAAATTCAATTACTTACTTATTTACTTACGCCTCTTACTCCTAATGAAGCATAGGCCACCGACTAGCATTCTTCAATACACTTCGTCTTGAAACTACCTTTCTGGTTTTATCCAATTGTTGCTCATTCTTTTCATGTCTGTCTACTTTCTTCAGTGTAATGTATTCTTTAGTCATCCTCTTCTCCTTTGAGCTTGAGGATCCCATGGGAGGGCTTGTCTTGTGACACAGTTAGGTGCTTTCCTCAATGTGTGTTCTATCCACTTCCAACGATTATTCCTCATTTCTTCCCCCTCTGGCATCTGGTTTGTTCTCTCCCACAGTAAGTTGCTGATGGTAGTGTCTGGCCAACGGATTCGAAGTATTTTGTATGGACAACTGTCAATCAACACTTGTATCTTCTGGATGATGGATTTCGTAGTTCTGCAAGTTTCCACCCCATACAATAGAACTATCCTGACATTTGTATTGAAAATTCTGACCTTGGCGTTGACTTGAAGACAGTTGTTTTGGGTTGCAGATGTTCTTCAGTTGTAAATATACTGCTCTTGCTTTTCCGATCCGCGCCTTATGAAAATTCAATAATCTTCACAAATTCTTTGTACTATAAATAACTATTCATTTCTTTATTAGTAACTATTTTTAAGAGGTAATCCTAGCAATTATTATGAAAAGCCATGACTGATTCAATTCAGTCTTGCCGAGTGTGAAACAATTGCCCAATAATAGGATATAGAGATAGTTATACAAAACCGTGAGTGAATTGGAGTGAATAATGGCGAATGGTACTGGTTCGAGTCCTAGAGCAAACATTAACTCTAAGATGTAAGTACATATAGATGACAAGTCCCAAATAGGACGAAACACGTGTCCTGCATTCCACCGCTAGTCACTATCCATCTTTGATATTATATTACCAAGTTAATTACATACAATTTAATGGTACCTTTATATCATTGTTAAATTCTAAGTTTCATAGATAACCAAATCATAAAAGAACCCAAATAGACATAATTCTCTATTATCTTCTTTACAGTCAATTGTATATAACTACTGAGTGCTTTGAGTAAAACAACGGCTCGTTTGATACCTGATCATTTAGAAACATAAAATTTTGAATAAAGCAAGAAAAACAAGGCATACAGTATTAAAATGAATTCAAGGTTTCTCTTTAGCTGCAAACAACCTAAACTGACATTAGTAGTATGTTTACAAGGAAATTTTATTACATTCTATAATCAATAAAGTTTAGTTCGAAATTACTTAAAACACATGAGGAAACAATATTTTTAACTTAGTTACTTACTTATACATGTTAGCCCTCATGGAGAAGCATGGACTAAACACCAGCATTCTCCATCTAACTCTGTCCTGGGCAATCCTTCCCAATTCTCGGTGAAATGTGCTGTTTGGCCTTGCTCTTTTCCCCTTTCCTTCAGGATCCCAAGTTAGCATTTGCTTCTTGATACAGTTTGATAGTTTCCTTAATGTATGTTTTATTCACCTCCAACATCTTTTCCTAATTTCCTCTTCAGATGGAAGTTTTTCCTCTCACATAGTAGGTTGTTACCGATTGTATCCGGTCAACGGATATTGAGTATCTTGTGTAGACAATTGTTTGCAAATATCTAGTAAATATTTGATAATGAATGTATAGTTCCCAGATTGAAATCATGAGTCAATCGAAGCTAGACCACAATGGAAAACCTGGAAGCACTGGACGGCTTTTTCGTCCTAGTATGGGACTTTTCATCAGTGCGTGTCCATGATCCCCCACCCTGCGAGATTCGGACCCAGGACCTATCAGTCTCGCGTCAGGCGCTTAACTAACTAGACCACTGAACCGGCATCCAATGGTGTTAATGTCTAACTTCAACCAATCCACGAAGTTGCGCTACCGTATACCATTGTGCGGGATCGTGGATGCGCACTGTTGAGGAGTCCCATAATGGAACGAAACGGCCGTCCAGTGCTTCCATTTTTTCCATGGTGGTCTAGCTTCAATTGACTCATGATTTTAATCTGTGACATTTCTAAAATCTTCACGAACCTCTTCTGAATGTATAGTTGTTAGTCAAGTTTCAGCTTCATACAATAGGACTGTCTTAATATTCGTACTGAAAAGTTTAACTTTGATGCTGGCTGACAGTTATTTTGAGAAGGTTAATTCTTTAACATGGTTAAAATTCACTTCGATTCTATGTTAAATAAAATGCTTTTATTGTTACTCTTTTGTTAACAGCTTGTTTTTAACACATTGTCTGTTCCCTTATTTTAATCACTTACAACCCTAATCTCTCCTCTCTGTTTTGATGAATTCATCATCAACATATGAAATACTAATGAATATTGATTATCCTGTTAAGTATATATACATATGCGTCACACAAATCTCATTTGATCTGTGTGAGGGCTGTGATACTGCTAGGGTGCTCGAACAGAAGCAGGTGGTTTTCTTAGGGAGCCACACTCTGAGCCTTCGACCAATAAGTCTGATCCACAAGGCAGTGGAGCAACGTGAAGAGATGCAGTCTCATGGTAGCCAGTGACCAACGATTGGTTCAGACGTTATTTATTCCCTCAGGATACTGGAGCCCATGTGCACCATTGGTTTGGAATGAGGGTTTTCCAACTCCCCTAGGTGGACTCTCCATGTTCACCAACCCGGTTAAAGCGCCGGACGTTCGCATTTCGTCCTCTCATTTTCGTAAACAACACCCCTGCCACGAGAAGGCAGTGAGTAGGACTTCCCTGGCAGAGGCTTTATACGCGTGACTATGTGAAAGCATTTGGAGAAGGAGAGCGGACACTCCCCACTCTCGGCCGTACCAGGGCATTTGAGGGCAAAATAGTAATACACTCTTTGATATCTGATGAACATGACTTTTTATTATATTTTCTGGATGAACTCCGCTTGTTTATATCTGATTGTCGCTGATTATTATGTCAGAATGGTTTATCATTTATACCACCGCAGTTCTCACGATGCAAAAGTAAAAACACAAAAAAACCCTGGTATAAGTGACGATTTATTAGCTACGAAAAACACAATGACAACGACAACTCTAGTAGAAAATACACTCATCTATATATTGATTGTACATCCATTTTCATTATTAATTAGGATGAAATCACATATATACTCAGGGTTATAATAAATCACATGTTCAATATAGTCCATGTTAATTGAATACAAGAATATGGTATGTTATACAGAATAAGATATCATACAAGAAAACAAAATAAATACTACATAGAGTATTCATTACATTGAATTAAGCATACGGAATTCATGTTGAACGAAAAATCATAATGAGTAAAAGAATGTATATTAGTTACTTATTGAATTCAGGAAGTGTATTCAATTCAGTAACTCGAAGCATAACAACTTTAACTGCTACTTTATGTAAAATTTTGAATAAACGTTTATAAGAAGTTCCATATTCTTATAATTTAGTATAGTCAATCCTAATTAATTTACAATGGTTCATCAATTTATGTCAGTTTATGACGAAAACCAAACAAGCGTTAATGAACCTATTGTGTTGTTATAATGAAACAAATTTATCACAGATTGAAATCATGAGTCAATTGAAGGTAGACCACAATAGAAAACCTGGAAGCACTGGGCGGCCATTTTGTCCTAGTATGGGACTCCTCATCAGTGCGTATCCATGATCCCCCACCCTGCGAGATTCGGACTCAGGACCTATCAGTCTCGCGTCAGGCACTTAACCAACTAGACCACTGAGCCAGGATCCGACGGTATTTTGGTGGTGTTTTGTTCTCTGAGCTGATTGATTTGGTCGTGGAGCTTCCATCGTTCTTCTGAACGACATCATCAGCACAAACTTCAGATAGAAGTGAAGTGTTCGAATTTCTCCACATGTGTTTCACAGCTTGTTCTGTGCACCTCGATGTTGATTGGTTAATGATAAATTTAAGGTCAACAGGAACCAATCAACATCGAGGTGCACAGAACAAGCTGTGAAACACATATGGAGAAATTCGAGCACTTCACTTCTATCTGAAGTTTGTGCTGATGATGTCGTTCAGAAGAACGATGGAAGCTCCACGACCAAACCATCCAGCTCAGTGAACGAAACACCACCAAAATCATCCACCTGAGCTACAAATCTTCTCCACCATCCGACGGTATAAATGTCTAACTTCAACCAATCCAATTTATGTCCTTAAGAGAACTTACAAAACCAATTTATCAAAATTTTCAAATAGGAAATTTCGAAATAATATCGAACTGACAAACCTCAATGCTTATTCTAACAATTGTATAGTACATATTATCCCCTAGATAATTGTATATCTAAACAATTAGAAGGCTGATATTGTTTTAGGTGAACTTTTGTTCTCCGAACTGGATGGTTTAGTCGTGTAGCTTTCATTGTTCTTTTGAACAACATCATCAGCACAAACTTTCGGTAGAAGTGAAGTATTCAAATTTCTTCACATATAATTTACACCTTGTCCTATCGATCTCGGTCTTGACGGTTTATTGTTGACCTTTAACCTGTTATTGCCTGCTCCTTTATTTTCATTAAATCTCCCATTGATTTTGATACAATCAAAGTAAAGAAGTAGACAATGATAGGTTAAAGGTTAACAATAACTAATCAAGATCGAGATTGATAGCACAAGCTGTGAATCATATATGAAGAAATTTGAATACTTCACTTCTACCTGAAGTTTGTGCTGATGATATTGTTGAGAGGAATAATGAAAGCTCTAGGACTAAACCATTCACTTCAGAGAATAAAGCTCCACCTAAATGATCAACCTAAGCTACAGATCTTCTTCATCAGGCTTATTAGATGGTGGTTGGAGGTAGTCAACAGGAAACCCTGGACCCGGGTTTCGTGCTACTTGGCACTCGTCAGCAAGGTGTACCTGTAATCTTGAGGGAACTGGTGCTCCCTGGCGGATTCGATCTCGTGTCACCCAGCTTCACAGTCAGAGACGTTACCACTGAGTTATCCGAGCCGTGACTAACCTCCTGTAGGACTGAGATGTAATCACAATTGATTGATCACTGGGTGGTGATCAATCTCATGCTTGTCTAGTCCTTATTAGTGCAAATCGAATGCTATCGATCATGTTGCAATGTGGCCAGTCGACTACCTCCAACCACCATCTAATCTCAATATATAGTGCCCCCAGTGTCGAGTCACCTGGACTGGTGGCCACATTGCAACATGATCGATAGCATTCGATCTGCACTAATAAGGACTAGACAAGCATGAGATTGATCACCACCCAGTGATTAATCAATTGTGATCATCAGGCTTATATATGTGTATAAAAAGATTTGTATACCTTAACTATGTGAATGTCTATTAAAAACATTTTGTTGATTAACTAACAAGTATACATATTAATAACATCAGTACAATCCAAAAGCAATTACATGAATCATTAACAACTAAGTAAATGATCGACAAATGATCTGATCTGACAAGATATACAACTGTCAGTAAAACAAGAAAAAGTAAATGAGTAGTGCCAAATTTTATCGACTCGTGATCAAATAATTTCATTATAACAGAGTTAAGTAAGTTTTAATCTACAAACATCAATCAAAGTAATAAAATAGTTAATTTCTAGGTTTTATGACTAAATGTTATCATTTTTCAATAGTTAAGATCATGAGTCAATTAAAGCTAGATCATCATGGAAAATCTAGAAGTACTGGACAGCCGTTTTGTCCTATTGTGAGACTCCTTAGCAGTGTGCATCCACGATCCCACCTCGTGAGATTTCAATCAAGGGCCTATGGGTCTTGAGCGCTAACGCTTAAACTGTAGAACACTGAGCCGGCATCTAACGGTGTTAATCTCTAACTTCAACTAATCCACGAAATTGAGCCACACATCTACCATTGTCTTCAGTGAGTGACTATCTCATAACAGAACTGGTTGAACTCCATCGATTAATATTTCTTACTAGAACTCCGGGAAATACCTCTTAAAGCTAGTCATTAGTGAGTATATGTTGATTAGTATCAGAAGGGGTTTTTGTGGATATTATAGTAATTTCAATAGTTGAGACCATGAGCTAATTGAAGCTAGACAACCATGGAAAACCCGGAAGCACTGAACGGCCAAATCCTCCTATTGTGAGGCTCCTCAGCAGTGCGAATCCAAGATCCCATCTCGTGAGATTTGAATCCAGGACCTATCGGTTTGGCTCATGAACCTCTAGACCACTGATTATTTTGCCAGAAATAAACCAGAATTACTTTTTAGGAAAAAAAAGGTTTATGTTAATTGTTGGTACCAATTAATTATACAAATGAATTCACTGATCATGGATGCACACTGCTGAAAAGTATCATCCTAGGACTAAAACGGCTTTCCGGTGCTTCCAGGTTTTCAATGGTGATCCAGTATAAACTGACTCATAAATTCGACCGTTAAAATTACTATAATCTTCACAAACCTTCATTCTGATTACAAACTGAAAATAGTAAAACTAGTGTATAGTAATTGGTCAATTTGTTGTCTACAGCTTCAATAGATTCATATTCAGTTAAAAATGCTTCGTATATTTATTACTAAAAGAAATCAAATGTCCAATGTCTCTCTTAGTTTCCTATTGATGATTCACTATGCAGTTGATTGATGATAAGTTGAGTTCAGAAAAATCGTCAGTGCCTATTATTCTAGGAATTAAAAATAGTTAGTGTAAAATGCCTGACTGTTGAAAGATTCTAAGTTCGTTTGAAATTATAAAAAAATGGAAATGGAACAAATGTATAGTGATTGATATAGACCTAAGGTTGTCTTTGTCTTAGTTTGTTAATTTATTGATCACTTATTTGTTCAAAGTAACTGCTGAACAGTTACCCCACACTAGTTGACATTAACTGTTTTGTACTATCAACAGTCATAATACATTTGACTGTAAAGAAATTTAATGTCTTTGTCAAATAACTGTAGTGTGGTGTGTGAATCTAAACTTCAGTTGAACTTCTGTTGAACTTATTTATTTTCTCAACAACAATAATACGATGTTATTTATTACCTTAAGATATTGTTTGGGCCTTCAAATGCCCCGGTATGGTCGAGAGTTAAAAGAGTCAGCTCTCCCTCTCCAAATGCTCTAGCATGGTCACATGCATATAACCACTGCCAGAGAAGTGCTAATCACTGGCTTCTCGCAATACGGGTGTGCTTTACGATATTTGAGAGGATGAAAAGCGAGTGTTCGGCGCTTTAACCGGATTTACGGATATAAAAGATCCATCTAGCGGAGTTGGAAAATCCCGATTCCAAACCAATGGTGTACATGGACTCCAAAATCCTAAGGAAACAAATGGCGTCTGAACCAATTGTTGGTGACCGGCTACCATGAGACTACATCTCCTTACGTTGCTTCACTGCCTTGTGGATTAGATCTGTAGGTCAAAGGTTCGAGGTGTGGCCCTAATTCTCACACAAATAGAATGATCTATGTGACGTATATCTATTTGATGCCTCCTTGTACCAGTATTTATGTGTTTAAAAAAAGTAAAATTTAAGGCCGTACAGTGCTTCAAGGTCCAGCTTCAATTGACTCATGATCCTAAATATTAAAATTTAAGGATTTAGTTCTCTATGTCTTCTATGTTATATATTTTATTAACAACCTAACCGATTGGGGTCACCCACTCATGTGCAAAACAACCCTGCATCCCAGTAGTAGGGTAGTTCGAAACAAGCTTTTGTTCACTTTTCCATTTGCAGTTGAATGTATTCCATTCTCAAGCTTAACTTATACCACATAAACGACGAATAGTCAGTCAGCGGGAACACTGTTTTTGTAACCGATGCCCAAAATTTTAATGGTCATGTGATATACCGGGCAAAGGTCATAATTACTCAAAATCAGAGCTCAATATGAAAAGCTGTAGTGAGTAGATGGATTATTTACCTAGCTCATGATTGGCTCACCAATCAAATGTTCATGTCAAGGTCAGGAATTATTAGATATTTTATTCAGTCCTTTACAACATAGTTCTTTACACAATATTGTCTCGTTCATCTGTCTAACTGAATTAATCATGAATTGATCAATCTCTCTGTTAGTCTTTGTACATCCTGACCTGACAAGTCTCAAACATACGTTTGAAACATACATTCTGAGTTTTATTCCTAATCATTATCCAACTTTAATAAAACATTTATATAAACACTTGGTATTGTTTTACTTGAATCTTCCAATTAATGTTTTTTAGGACTGAAATTGATCAGTCATCATCAAACATCAATGGGAAGATTCAAGTAAAAACAATACCAAATGAATTAAACTTCACCCCATTGCACAAGCAAGTGGCTATCAGGACTTAGTAGCTAAGTGGATAACGCCATGGCGTTTGAGACGTTTGAAGGGTACTGAGTTCCAGTCCCAGGGAGAACATCAACTCTGAGATGTGCAGGTACATCCAGCTGAAGAGTCCCAAACAGGACGAAACTCGCGTCCTGGATTACACTGCTAGCCATTATCCATCTTTGCTTATTTATATAAACAGTTTGAAAAGCTACTACTACAACTATCTGTCATTTTATGTTTCTTTTATTATCTATTTCATCAGGCTGTTCTACATAAAGATGTATTATGGTTTGATCAACATTCACCTGGTGATATTATAAATAATCTATCAGATAATTTAAATTCTATTGAATCTGGTATTGGTACAAGATTAAGTGATTTCAATCAAAATATAAGTGGATTTTTAGCTGGTATTATTATTGGTTTTATTGTGAAATGGAAATTAGCATTAGTTGCTTGTGCTACACTACCATTTGTAGTGATAGCTTTCTCTTTATTTGGTATTGCATTTAAATTATTTCATAATAAAGAAATTAATGCATATTCACGTGCATGTACAGTATCAAATGAAGTATTATCATCAATTAGAACTGTAGTTGCATTCGGTGGTGAAAAACGTGAATCATTAAGATATCAAAAAGAATTAACATCAGCTGAATTAATGGGTATTAAAAAAGCTACAGCATTTGGTGGTGGTAAGTGATATATACATATATTTGTGTAATTTCATTTTGTTTCTGAGCACTATTATCTTCATGTATTACAGTATTCAAATAAAATGTTATAACCATGAATTGATCATAAAGAGGATTATCAGTATAGGGGTGTGGAGATTATTAAGTTTTTGATTAAGATCATGAGAAAAAAGATCATGCCCGACCGAAGCTGTTACCTTGACGCGGTCGTCGGGCTTGCCTATCGTGGTGACCCAACCGAGCTATATTGGCTGGAACATATGTTCCTGTATGTTCTACCATGCCAGGCAGGTCGATTGGAGAACGGTAAGACTAAAAGCAGCAACTCAAGGTCTGAGGACGAAGTCGTACTGCTGACTGTAGAGGTGCGTGACAGCAGTAAGGTGTTTCCCTCGGACAACCAGAATCTGAAGCGATGCTACCTTCCCACAAGGAGGGGTGGGGTTAGAAAAGGTCGACCCTAAAACTGTCACACCTCACCTTACCTCATGGATTTCCGTCTCCGGCGGTAAGGCTCTTTGAAGAACGGAGCTAACACATTAAAAACATTCCACGAAAAGGCCGTGCGCGACCGGCCTCAAGCAGTTGTCCCCTGGGCTCTGTGGTCACGCTCCCAGGTTGTTAAAACCAACACTAATCCGACTTCTATTTCAGGTTCCTCAAGAAATACCCTTCCACGGTGTGGGCAGCCGGGAAGTGATATAAGCCCTCATACCCGTAACAGCGCACGAGACCAAGTTGGTCACATCCACATCCTTCCTTATTACCTTTACCACTACGGGATTTGAATCGACCACTGCATCTGTGTGCTAATGTGGTGTGGCAACTCGAACTGACGTACGTACGTACGAAGTTCTACGTTGCTACTGACTGACTGATTAAGATCATGTTGATGTTAGACCACTATTGAAAACCTGGAAGCACTGGACGGCCAACTCGTCCTATTGTGGGACTCCGCAGCAATGCGCATCTTTTTTTCCGCCCGTTGGATTCGAACCCATGGCCTTCAGTCTTGCGCGAGAACGATTAACCTCTAGACCACTGACTAGCTTCTTGAGGGAATTTTCGGAGTTCTAGCGAGAAGTCGTGACCGGTGGAGCTAATCCGTGTCGGGTAGAAACAAAATATCTACCTCAGTACAATGGAAGGTGGTCGAGCAATTTCGTGGATTGGTTGAGGTTAGACATTAACACCGTTGGATACCTGATCAGTGATCTAGAATCCAAGTCATACTAAGACGAGTTGGCCATCCAGTGCTTCCAGGTTTTCCATGGTGGTCTAACATCAATCAGTTCATGATCTCAATCAAAAATAAAGAGGATTATTAGAAATATAGAGTTTCACAGTTACCATAGATACTATTCATTACAGCCTTTATTTATTATATTAACTTACGTAACAACTGAAACTGTTCAAAACAGAGGTAAACATTAGTAGCATAACAACCACAAACTTTACTCAATCGAAACTTATTACCACTGATAATTCAAATGTTTAATTTTTGAAGAATTTATAAAATTTTAAGTATAAATTTGGCGCAACATCAGCCATTTGTAAAAACAAAATTCCATTGTCACGAGATAGGTTTTTAAAATAAGCGAATACGGCGTTAAAAATCTTTTAGAAGAAAAGGCACCAGTTTTGTTTTGCTGTTAAAGCATAGTCATTAATCAATCGTATAGAGTCTGTTGTGACTCTATGTCCGGCTAGTTATCACCTGATTTATCCAACAATCAAAATACGACTTATACAATCTTCGCACTGTGCCAAACCAATGACGTTCGACCGGTATGAGCAGTCTAGCGTCCTTATTGGTCCTATGTCCGCCTAGCCCATCCACTTGAGTCCAGAACACCAATACCAGCTTTCACTATGCGAATCATATATTTCAAAAATACTGTGTTTATATATCAAGCAAACAGACCGCAACGCACCAACAAACCCAAGGTCCGAGGGCGAAGTCATACAGCTGACTGTACAGAGGTGTGACGGCAGAAAGGTGTTTCCTTCAGACAACCAGTATAACAGCGGTGCTGCCTTCCCACAAGGAAAGGTGGGGTTAGAGAAGGTCGACGCTAAAAATGAACACCTCGCCTTATACTATGAATTTCCGTCTCAAGAGTTAAGGTTCCAATAAGTACGGAGCTAGCATGAAAACTGCTCACAAAAAGGTGGTATGTGACCGACCTCAAACAGTTGGCCATGGGGTACTTCCGTCACGCTCTCAGGTCGCTAAGACCACCTCTAACCCAATTTCCTTTTCAAGTACCTCTAAAAGAATGCAATGCAATGAAATTTTGTATACAAAAGCTGAAATGTTTGATATAATCATGATAATAGAACCACAACAGTCGGAAAAGTATTTAATCTCAGTGTAGTTGATTGTTTAGGGTAATCTTCCTTTATTGGTTTAGATAAACGGTTCAAATAATGTTCAGGATATCAATTTCATTTCGGTTATTTATTGTTTTTACGTTTTATAGACGGGAAATAGACATCTATATGATTTATTCTTATCTATGAACATGATAGTTTGTATGCCAACTAAAGGCCACATTGAACAGTCTAACTACTATTTCTCATTAGGTTTTCTAAGTTTCTGAAGTTTTTCAATGCAACACTAAGGGTTTTGTGGTTTGATATTTATTTTTCCATGATTCAATTATTTCCAATTAATAACAAAAGAATAGATGGAATGTGACTGGCAGTGGACACGCGTTTGGGATTCTTCAGCCGGATTAACCTGCATCCCAGAGTTGTGGTTCACTGAACAACCTAATAGACAGCACGATGCAGTTTGGAGCGAATGGTACTGGGTTCGAATTCTAGAGTGAATATCAACTCTGCGATAAAGGTAAGTCCAGTTGACAAGTCCCAAATCAGACGGAGTGCGCGTCCTGAGTTCCACTGCTAGTTACAATCCCTCGCTGCAGATAAACAAATAATTTTAATTTTGTATTGTACCAACACTACTGGTTGTTCACATATTCAGATAAATTAGCTGAGTAAAACAAATATACTTTCCAATTATTATGTACATGTGATTTGGTAATTTCCTCCGTAATCCCTCAATTTATTTATTTATTCTGTTCTCATCTTTATTTATTGATTAGTTGGAGGGTGTATAGGACTTGTAATATTTTCATCAGCGGCTTTAGTGTTTTGGTTTGGTGTTAAATTAATTCGAGACGAAGATGCTGATCCTGGAGCTGTAATTGCAGTAAGTGTGTGAACTCATGCCTGAATTATTCATATCAATCGATACTCTGATAACTTAGCGGTAACTTCTCAGTCCATGTACCTGAATGACGCTCATTTGTAGTCCACAGGGAGTATCAATTTCCTCAGGACTTCTGGTATGCCATACTATAATGAGCGTCAGCTGGCATAAAACCTAGATCAACAAGAGTTTCCTCCCGACCACTTTCAACCACCAAAAACGTCATTGATCAAATTTCTCATGATTAAGTCATCTTTTGCTGTAACTTATTTGTGAGATCAGTATAAATTCACAAATCGCATGTAAGATACAAAATAAACAAAAAGGTAAGTGTTATCTTTCTGCCGCCAGGGTTTTATCTGTGCGTCCTTATCTTGATGTCTGAGGTTGTCATCGCTGTACATGCTGGGACTGCAATCGTACTGCTTATCATTGACAATTGGAAACCACTGTGATTTCTCTCTCCTACCACTTATACTTTGGAACGGACACCACTTCAATTCTCAAAACACCAAGTAAGGACAAGAAAGACTTAAGAAATGAAGATTTCATTGATTCCTTTAAAAAACGTCCTCAAACAAGTCCGAAAATCATGCCGTTATTATACCAAAATAAAATCATTTATATAATAATTTTTACATAATAATATCACATATAGGGAAAACTACGTTAGGTTACTGTAAAATCACACACCGAATATGGTTCACTGGAATCGATAAGGGGAATATAATCGTCAAAATGAACAAAGTTATCACTTGTCATCCTGGCCGAAATTCACACTAAATTGTTACAGAAAGTATTGACCTGGATCATGTCATCTTTCTATTACGTTATATCAATCCTTACCTATGATCACTCATGAGACCCACAAGAAAATATCTTTATCTGAACTAACATTGATAAATGACCTAAGAAAATAATTTTCCCAAATACTTCGTGATAGACTACTTGATAAGTACACTTCAGAACGTGAGTTTCTTTCGGTGAGACTATAATTTATGGACGACCTTTAAGTAACTCTAAAGTGATCTTCAGAATATCCACCCAAATATGGGTTGTAAACCCGTGTGTGAAGATGAGTTGGATTAATTACATCTCATTAGCAATAACGAAAGGGTTGCTGTTAAATTATTTAATTTATTATCGGAATGAGGGTTTGTGGAGATTGTAGTATCTTTACAGTTGAATAGATGAGTCAATCGAAGCTAGACCACTAATAAAAACCGGGAAGCACTAGACGGACGTTCCGTCCTAGAATGGAACTACTTAGCAGCGCTCATCCACGATTCCACACACGGGACTCGGACCCAGTACATTAAGTCTCACTTGAGAACGCTTAACCTCTAGATCATTATTATGTTGGCAAATGTAACACAGATCTATGTGGCTATAATTTATATCAATTAATATTTCTACTCTAAATTTAATATATAACGTAAAATGACAGATTTTTCAATGAACTTAATCTGAATGGTAAGGATTTCATTTACAAGTACGATGAAACATCCTGGATTTCAATTATTTGACAACAATCCATCGATCATAACCACAATCCAACTGCTGTTTTCTTTGAAAGTTTGTATTTCAAAACATTTCGTTATTACCAGTATGGGGTTGTGGAGACTATTGTATCTTAATTAAGATCATTAACCGATCAATGTTAGACCACCATTAAAAACCTAGAAGTATTGGACGGCTGTTCCGTCTTAGTATGTGACTCCACATCAGTGGTCATCTAGAGGTCAAATATTTGCGTGTGAGACTAAAAGTCCTGGTTTCCAATCCAATGTGTGGGATGATCGATACGCACTGCTGAGGAATTCTATACTACGACGAGTTGGTCGTCCAGTGCTTTTAGGTTTCCAATGGTGATCTAGCTTAAAACGACTCAATTTAACTTGGTTATTTATTCTCTGAAGAAGTGACTTACATTCAGTCACATAACGTCAGAAAATTCAGTTTTTCTACTAATTGGGATATTACAAATATATCACTTTTACTTTAAATCCACTCGATATTGATTTACATGAATCCTTCCATTGATGTTTAGCACTGCAATTGATCATCAGTCTCTGATTGACATACGTGCATACTGCTCTTTGTGCCTGAATATTGTCCTAATTCACAAGCATTATAAACAAAGATGAATAATGGTTAGTAGTGGAACCTAATTTGATGAGCGTTTCGTCCCATTTGGATCTTGTCAGCTGGATATACCTGCATCTCATAGTTGATGTTCACTTCGAGATTCGAACTTAGTAGCGTTCCCTTCAAACGGCATCGTACAATCCACTTATCTACTGAATCCTGATAGTCACTTGCTTGTGTAAAGGGATGAAGTTTCAACTCACTTGGTATTATTTTACAGGACGAGACCAAAGGTCCTGGGTTCGACTCCCGCATGCGAGATCATACATACACGCACTGCTGAGAAGTCTCATACTAGGATGAGTTAATCCTTCAATGCTTCCATGTTTTCAATGATGATCTGAATATTGATTAGTTCATGATCTCATTTCGTTATTATATTACATTCTTTTTCTTCTTCATGATCATATCGAAACTTGACTGACCATCTCTCTTTTTCTACTCATAATAAATATTTACAAGGTCAATCTACGTAACTAACTATTCTAGTTTTTCTTGTTTATTTAGTATGTTTTGTTTGGCTTTCATCATTATAAACAATTTATAGTATGTAGACAATGCAAACATTTCGACAACATTCTTTAATGTCTCTGTTCTGTTATCAAATTATTTCTATACATTAGTATAGTTATGTTACTGTACTTTGTATTCACAGTGTTAATGAAACGAACGTGTGTAATATTTAAGAGAAAAATTCTTCTTCTTCTTTACAAATAAACAACATAGTGAAATACTTGAAATAGCCCATAGTGTCATTGAATAAGAAACAAGAAGAATTCAGCGCTGAATTCTTCTTTTTCTTCTAGTGAAATACTTTACAAATTATATCATACATAAGATGCAGGCATATCCAGCTCACCGGTCCCAAATAGGACAAGACGCTTGTCAAGCTGGATTCCACTATGTATTGAGATTAGATGGTGGTTGGAGGTAGTCAACAGGAAACCCTGAACCCGGGTTTCGTGCTACTTGGCACTCGTCAGCAAGGTGTACCTGTAATCTTGAGGGAACTGGTGCTCCCTGGCGGATTCGATCTCGTGTCACCCAGCTTCACAGTCAGAGACGTTACCACTGAGTTATCCGAGCCGTGACTAACCTCCTGTAGGACTGAGATGTAATCACAATTGATTGATCACTGGGTGGTGATCAATCAATTGTGAATATATGGATGTATTATGCATTGATATATGAAGAGATAAGTTGAAATCATAGTTGAAATATTCTAACATTGAAAAACCCAAGTACATGTAATTGACTAGTTTGAAGTAGAATAAAATGTTAATTATTCAAATATTTACTCTTATTACGCCTGTTACTCTCAATGGAGTATAGTCTGTCGACTAGAATACTTTAGTACACTCTGTCTTGAAACTTTCTTTCTGGTTCTATCCAATTGTTGCTCATTCTTTTCATGTCTGCCTGCATTTCTAAGTTTAATGTGTTCTTTGGTCTTCATATCCTCCTTTGACCTTGAGGATTCCATGGGAGGGCTTGCCTTTTGACGCAGTCGGGTGCTTTCCTCAATGTGTGTTCTATCCACTTCCAGTGATTATTCCTCATTTCTTCCTTCTCTGGGATCTGATTTGTTCTGTCCCACAGTAAGTTGTCGCTGATAATGTTTGGCCAACGCATCCGATGTATTTCGCGTAGACAATTGTTAATAAACACCTGGATGATGACTCTCGTAATTCTTCAGGTTTCCACCCCTTACAGTTAAACTGTCTTGACATTTGTATTGAAAATCCTGACCTTGGTGGTTGTTGACAATTGTTTTGAGTTGCAAATGTTCTTCAGTTGCCTTACCGATCTGCGTCTTCACATCTGCATCAGATCCATCGTGTTCATTAATGATGCTATCTAGATATGTTGAGGATTTTGCACCTTCCAAATCTTCTCCGTCAAGTGCGATTCGATTGTTGTATGCTGTGTTGTATCGGAGAATTTTGCTTTTCCCTCTATGTATGTTGAGACTTACTACTGCTGAGACTGCTGCTAAACTGGTCGTCTTCTCCTGCATTTGTTGTTGAGTTTGAGATAAAAGAGCCAGATGATCTGCAAAGTCTAGATCATCCAGTTGCATTCTAGCTGTCATCTGTATCTCATGCACCAACCCCCAGATGTCGACGTTTTCCTAATACGGTCGGTCATCAGGAAAAAGAGAAAGGGTAAGAGAAGCAAACTTGCCTGGCACCGGTCTTTACTTCGAACAAGTCTCTGAGCTGTCCTCTATGCACGATTTTGCAGTTTAATCCATCATATGAATTCTGTATGATATTGACTATCTTCTGAGGCACGCCGTAGTGTCGAAGAAGCTTCTATAGTGTTGTTCTGTCCACGCTATCAAATGTTCTTTCGTAGACAATGAAGTTGATTACTCTACAATGATCCGTAGAGTTGCGGTTTGGTCTGTACACGATCGATCCTTACGGAATCCAGCCTGTTGGTCTCGAAGTTGGGTGTCCTCTATTCTGTTTAACAACACCCTGCTGAAGTCTTTTCCTCGTATTTTGTTTTTCTCTTTCGTATAAGTTTATTATTATTATTATTACAATACTAAGTTTCTCTATTATGATTATTAATGTTATGTGTATTTCTTCTAGGTTTTTATCAATATACTTCTAGGAAGTATATTTCTAGGCAATGCATTACCAAATATTCCTTATATTCTAGGAGCTGTGACATCATCCAAAGACATATTTGCTACAATAAATCATGTGAGTTTTTGTTCGTTAACTTTATTATGTTTCGTCACTGTACCACAAGAAATTATTGATTGTTCATGTGGGTATGTGGTGCGTGCTACTTATATTGATGTAAGTAGTATATGACGCGAGTTAAAAATGTAATGTCTGGCAGCAAAAGATGGGGAAAGATCACGAAAGGAAGAGCGGAAACACAATGCAATTTGTAAGAAAAAGCATGAACAATGAAATGTGAGACAATGAATTGATGGTTGCAACAGCAACAGTCCAGGTTGATATGATGGATTAATATTTTGCAAATTAACGATTCATTATATGGTTTTTCTATTTTGTCAAGTAACTTTGTAAGTCAGGCTTAAATTTTACTCAATCGTCCTCACCCGTGTTCTGTTCACTGCAGATATATTCCTTGGAATAAACGACGTTGGTAAGCGCGTAATTCTTTCTGATTGACATCCGACGGATAATCGCTATCTAAAGTTGTAAACGTCCCATAAGGGAGCGGGAGGGGAATCCCGGAAATAATCTTCACAGTTCAGTTCCATACATTTTGTAGCTTACTTTAAACGCCGAGCTTAATGGCATTTCATGCCTTTCATTTCTAAGACATCTTATTCTCACTTATTAGTTTTTTGTTCTTTCTTTTCACTAAAAATTTCCATACTGAAATGAAACAGCTATTCAGTGCACTTCATGTCTCAATAATTGTCCATTTGATGTCATTCTGTGATATGAAACCATCTTTGAATGAAATAACCTCCGTAAACCTCCAATCTTAATCAATGAAATGTCTTATAGTTTTTACCACCGAATGACTCTAGACTATTATGATTATTGTTATGAAGAGTTTGTAGAAATTGTTGAGCTCACTATCGACTAGTTTCACAATATAATTCCAGCAGTTCTAACAAGAAATTATTACCAATGGAGTTAAATGTGAAACAATGACCCAGTATGTAACATTGCGAGATCGTTATATAATACCAAGAATTAATTAGAGTGACGAATGTACAACTCTTAGACGTCGACTTAATAATTTAAAATCTTATACCTTCTCTATGTGATATCCATATCCTGAATTCATTTTCCTGTAAGGTCCCAAACAAGGAACAAATGATTTTGTATGAAAATTTAACAGTCACCATAAACTCTATTTATTTTTCTTCTAATTTATAAATGTAGGTTTCTGTAATAGAGAAAAATGATACAGGCAAAATTATTCCAGATTTTGATGGAAGTATTACATTTCGTCATGTGAATTTCAGTTATCCTTCACGTGCAGATATACCTGTAAGTAAATAATAATAATAATAATTTATCAGAAGGGGTTTTGTGGAGATTGGTTGAAGTTAGACATTAACACTGTTAGATGTCGGCCGGCTCAGTGGTCTAATGTTTAAGCTCTCACGCACGAGACTGATAAGTCCTGGACTCGGATCTCGCGGGGGTCATAACCGTGGATGCGCACTACTGAGGAGTCCCACAATAGGACGAATCAGCCATCCAATTTTTCCAGGTTTTCAATGGTGGTCTGACATCAATCAGTTCACGATCTCAATCAAAAACTTGATAATCTCCACAACCCCTATACTACACATTCTTGTATTTGAAAAAAAGTATTAAGAATGATACAAAGATATGTAAATGATCATTAAAGAATTCTTGGAAATGCATGCAGCTTAGTCAGATCAAATCATCCAATAGTTAAAATAACTACTGACTCATTGGACATGAAATCGGTCAAGGTAAATGAAGTGTCTAGACATATCTCTATTGTATGTAGAGGTTATCTACACGTTTCAAAATAGCTAATTCTTTCTGCCGTTTCAAAGATTATAAGTCTGAAAGATTTTGGCATTTAGTTACAAAACCAATGGGTTATTGTAATTGACTGTATCATACTAGCTTTCGTCTTAACTTCTGACGTATTCAAGAAATCTCCGATGTTTTCTTGAACTTTCTATTTATCTATAAATAACTTTAATAGTTGAGACTGTGAATCAGTCAAAGATAGACCACCATGGAAAACCTGAAAGCACTGGATGGCAGTTTCGTATTATTGTGGGACTCCTCAGTGGTGCGCATCCACGATTCCGCCTCGCGAGATTCGAACCCAGGACAAATGCTCACTAGTGACTGGCTTCAAGATGGGTTTCCTAAAGTTCTAGTGAGAAACAGTGACCAGTGGAGTTCAACCAGGTCTGTTGTGAGATAGTAACTCACTAAAGGCAATGGTGGATGCCGGCCAGCTCAGTGGTCTAGGTGTTGAGCGTTCGCGCGCGAGACCAAGAGGTCATGGGTTCAAATCTTGTGAGGCGGGATCGTGGATGCGCAATGTCGAGGAGTCCGACAATCGGACGAGTTGATCGTCCAATGCCTCCAGGTTTTCTATGGTGGTCTAACTTCAGTTGACTCATGATCTCATTTATTCAAATTTCTATAATATCCACAAAACCCGTTTTGATATTTATAAATACTTTATCAGTAAACGTTATTTTCAATATCACAATCTTCTCTTTCAACTACTATTTTCTGGTGAGCAATTCATTGCTTGATATACAAGTAGCTGGAGTGAAAGCAGAAAAATAAATCAGGAATTCATCAATTTAAGTCTTAAAACATCAATGGGAAGATTCAAGTAAAACAATATCAAGTGAATTAAATTTCACCCCATTGCACAAGCAAGTGGCTATCAGGACTTAGTAGCTGAATGGATAACGTGATGGTGTTTGAAGCGAATGGTACTGAGTTCGAGTCCCAGAGTGAACATCAACTCTGAGATGCAGGTACATTCAGCTGACGAGTCCCAAACGGGACGAAACGCTCGTCCTGAATTCCACTGCTAGCCACTATCCATGTTTGCTTGGAATTCATCGTAGTTGGTATATATTGTTGTTTAAATTAGTACAAGGAAGAAACCACATGATCATCTACTGCATATTTTAAATCCATGTATACTATAAAATTAATCGTAAAATGAGTAAATTCAGACAATCTGCACAAGGTACACATTCACCCATGAAGACCGACCAAAATCCATTCAGGATTTTCCGAAAACAGATAATTCAAATCCATAATATTGATGATATAGACATCATAACTGTTGGAAATGTTCGTGACTATCTGGATTAAGTAGCTCAGTGGATAACATACCGAATATATGTCACGTAGAGCGTTTGTTTCGAGCCACAGTGTAAGTTTTGACAATGAGATCCAGGTCTATACAGTTGCATAATCTGAAGTAAGGAAAAATGCATGTTCTGGATCACGGTACAAGTCATAATGTATTAATTCGATGTATCATGTAACATAAGTTTGTTAAGTAAACTGACTTTTCAGTCATACATTATTGAGATCGTTATTCAAATAACAGTTCTTGTTCCATAGTAGTGAAAAAACTTACGGATAAGGCTCGGTAATTAAAGTGATCTTCAAAGAAACAAATGAGCTCATTGTTCTTATATAGAGAATTCTCTCTCCCCTTTGGTTATTTATTAAGGTACCATCGATACATACTCATATAGATTGTCTATAGAAAAGAGTTTTATTACTTATTAAAATGACTGGAAGATATTTCATTACTGACATTCAGAACTATATTTTGATCAGTCTTAGTTGACTCATTAAATTAACTTGATGAAGAGTAAATTAGTAAAAGACGATGGAAATGGATAGAACATACATTAAGGAAATCACCAAACTGCATCACAAGGCAATCCCTAACTTGGAATCCTAAAGAGAAGCGAAAACGTGGAAGGCCAATGAACACATTACGTCGGGAAATAGAGGCAGACTTGAAAAAGATGAATAACAACTGGAAAGAGTTGGAATAGATTGCCCAGGACAGGATAAGATGGAGAGTGCTGGTGGGCGACCTATGCTCCTCCACGAGAAGTAACAGGCGTAAGTAAGTAAAAGTTTGAGGCAAAAACTACTGAAGTCAGAGTCTCAATATGAACATCAACATTGGCACAAGTAGGTACACCGTGCTAACGAGACCCTGAAACGAAAAAAATGCTCATTTTATATTCCACTGCTAGCTATAATTTATCTTTTCAATTGAATGTTTCTATCTTGGCTAGTGTATATTAATTTCTTCTTTTCATAATTTAGATTCTTGTCAATTTTTGTCTTACTGTTAAAAGTGGTCAAACAATTGCACTAGTCGGTTCTAGTGGTTCTGGTAAAAGCACGCTGATTCATATGCTACAACGTTTCTACGATCCTACACAAGGTGAAGTAAGTAGTATTTTACTCATTATGTTATAACTCTTTCTTTAATCAAAAGTTTTAATAACGCAAATGGGTTAAAATCCATTTGTTGTCTGATAAATGGAGAAAGAAGTGAAATAATAGTTTGGTGTTTAATTAACTGATTGAAATTGAATAAAACCTGATCGAATCAAGTACTAGTTTAGTTGGCCACAATTTCATACACTGCACCATTATAAACAAAGAACAGTACGGAGAAAATAAAGGATTAGTAATCATATATCCCAAGGCTTTGAATCTCCCAGTTGTTAATGCTAAGAAGTCAAATGATCAGTAAGTTTTTTGGCACATCAACAACCCTAGAGCATTACTTCGAAATGAAGTTGGGTAGTGGATATAAGTGAAGTCAAGTACTGACATTTTCTCCTATTTGGTACTTGTTAACTGCATCTCAGCGTTTTTGATGTCCACATTATGAATGACAAATTGTCAAAACATCTCAAGTATCACCACTGGACTTTTAAAACACTTAACAATAGATCTCCTTAATCTGAGAGCAGCTAAGACAAACGAAATCAAAATACCTACAAAATAAGTTACAATTGTCCCACAAAATATAACGTTTTTCATCATCTCCATGAAGACTAATTAATTGTCTAGTACCGCAATATTCTCTTTGCTCAGTTCAGTGCATGTAGATGATTATGTACAAGAGTTGGTCTTGTGGTGATACCGATTTCTTACTTAGAGTCAACACAAAATGGTCAAGAGATTCCTAAAAGTCATCTATTTAAGTCGTTTACCAATAAATGCAATATATTCAGTCTCTCAACCAATTAACCGGATGATAACAGATTACAAAGCTAAAAATCTGATCATTAAAAGCAGTCAGCGAACTATTTTTATAGAAAGAGTGACAGATTAATCATCGGTAGCAAACATCACTTAATAACAAAAATTCTAACTACATCTATTTGGATTTTGTCCTAACAAGCCTATTGTGATGTGCGGTATCCGAAATCCGATACTGATACACGGTATGCTATTCACTAACCCTAAGTTGACTACTTGAACGAGAATACAGAGATCGTACTCAGAAGTTTCAGGTCTCATGGTAAACGTCTAACCATCAAATCCATGGAATCGTTGTTCAATGGCATAATTTATACTTGCAAAAAATTACAATACAGCCTTAATATTACTCAATAAGTTAACAGATTTTCAATATTAGCTACTTTGTGTTTTTTTTCTCTTATATATTACCACTACTGAATTAACTACTTTTATGAATCCGGTGTTCATCTTGTTGTGTTAATGAGGTATGGCTACTTGGACTGATGCATATGTGTGCCTGGTCCTACATTGTAGCTGACTGACTGTCTTGTGGTGGAGTTTTGTTCTCTGAGCTAGATTGTTTGGTCTTGGAGCTTCCATCGTTCTTCTGAACGACATCATCAGCACAAACTTCAGATAGAAGTGAAGAGTTCGAATTTCTCCACATGTGGTTCACAGCTTGTCCTGTAGACCTCGATGTTGATTGATCCTTGTTGACCTTATACCTGTCATTGTTTACTTCGTTCAGAAGAACGATGAGAGCTCCACAACCAAACCATCCAGCTCAGAAAACAAAAATCTATCAAAAACATCCACCTAAGCTACAAATCTTCTCCACCATCTCAAAACTGACTTGTGCTTTTTTTATTCTACTTATTACTTATATTTCATTTTAGATTTTAATACAAGGTGTTGATTTACGTGAATTAAATATTCACAATTATAGAAATCAAATAGGATGTGTACAACAAGAACCTGTATTATTTGATGGTACAATACGTGAAAATATTAGACTAGGTAAACTTAATGCTACTGATGAAGAAATTTATGAGGCTGCTATCAAAGCTAATGCACATCAATTTATAATACGTTTACCACAAGTTAGTTGTATTTTATATTGTTGTTAACTGAAATTCTAGTGTTTGATTATATAATGCTTTTTCATTTTAAATAACCAGTAAATGCCGCCAAACACTTAGCAGTGCGCATCCATGGCCCCGCCTCCCGGGGTTCGAACCCAGGACCTACCAGTCTTGCGCGTGAGCGCTTAGTCAGCCGGCATACAACAGTGATCTCAACTATTGAAATTATTACAATCTCTACAAAACCTCTTCTTATACATACAATATTGTTTTGCATTCTAAAGTGATCAGATGTAGTCTGTAAAGAAGCTTTACTTAATAAATTTCGTTCTTTTACAAAGTGTAAAAGTAATCTTCAGGTAGCTAATGTTTCTGTACGATTTGAACTAGCATCACCTAGTTTCGCAATCTGACCAGTTACCATTAAACTATTCGTACGACAATTAACCTGCTCATTTGTATCTAACCATTTAATAAGTTACTGCATTAAGGTTATTTTCCGTCTTCCCTTGTACAAGTACCTCTAGTTTCATTAAGCAGCTCAAAACGAAGTTGTATTCCATTAAATATCATCATTTGAATATACGGAGTTTCATTCGTGCTACTAAAATCTGGATATATAAACTGATAGATACTACTAGTATAGGGGTTGTGGAGATTATTAAATTTTTGATTGAGATCATGAACCAATCGATGTTAGACCATCACAATTGAAAACCTGGAAGCACTGGACAGCCGTTTCGTCCTATACTAATTGGAAAACTAATTAAAAGCGTTAGTTTACACTTGTTTACAACTATAATTAACCAATTCATTAGATAGAAATGACTATAACCAATGATATTTTAGGGCCCATCCTACTCCCGTATAATCAAACGATATATGATATTATTGAAAGATATGACATACTTACTTATCATATATTCCGTTGACTAATAACATTAATCCAAAGTATTAATGAAAAGTCGAATATGAATAATGATTCAGGCATGTATATTCCAAATATTGACTTATCCAGACAGACCTTAAGAAATACATCGTGGATAAAGACTATCCAGTCTTCTCGTCAGAGTATTATTCATCACAAATGTCAGTATAACTCCAAAAGACCATGCATGGTACTAACATGGAGACAGTCATTGAATACAACGATAAGCCTACAAACACACACGAGCATACGTAAGACGTAAAGGTGTAGAAAAAAAAAGGGATATTTTCTGAAGGTTATAAGTACTGATGACGAAAAAAGAGGTATTGGGAAGTTGTAAAAGTCTGTCCAGAAGCTAGAATAAATCACGTACGCGTGTCATAGTAAAGAACTTTCTACAACATTATGGGAAATTTCATTTTATCATTTGATCTATTGGTTTGGAATCAGGATTTTGCAACTCTGCAAGATGGACACTCTCTGTTACTGCTTATACAAAACTGGAATCTTGCTGTGCGGATGTGGTGTGGTGATGTGAACTGATGCACATATGTGACAGGTTCTATGTGTGCATATGACTGACTAACAGACCATAAAAAACTTATCTTCAAAAACTTATGTGAAATTATAACCATATGTTAAATCGGTTTGATCAGCATGCGTTAGATTCAGTGAAATGGTGCAGGAGCTCTGATTATCATCATCAGTTTCAACCTGCTTTGCCTTACTTTAGTACAACGAGGCATCAAACAGATATGCGCCACATAAATCATTCGATTTCTGTGAGGGCTGGGATACTGCCTGTATGCCGAAACCGAAGCAGGTGGTTTTCTTAGTGGGCCACACCATGAGCATTCGACCCAAAAGTCTAATCCCCAAGACAGAAGAGCAACGGTAGGAGATGCAGTGCCATGATAGCCGGTCACCAACGATTGTTTCATGCGCCATTTGTTCCTTTAGGATACTGGAAATGTTCTGACTTTACGCTTCGATACATTTTAATCTTGATTATCTAACAGAATTTATCAACGCAACCTACTTGAATATCTGGGCTACCCGTTCCCACCATATGCACATTTCAACAAGTTATCTGTTTTCTTGTTTTTTCACACATCATTTTGTCGCATAACTCATTCAGGTGTGTTGGTGAAAAATTCAAAAAAAATTTCGCTATACAAGTTACAAAACAATCGAATCAGAGAAATCTTGGTTGCTGACAATATTCATCGAAAATAATATACATTAATCAGATGTCGATTCCTGAACTGCTAATAATATAGTGAACAACAACACCAGTGGGACAGTCGAAAGTATTTAACACAAAATTACAGAGCATCTCAATAAAATCAGAGAACCATATAGTAAAGTGTTAATTTGTAAAATATCAATCCATAGTCTAAAACTTCACTGTTTCTTTTACAAATATCAGTCCATTATCTCAGATTTCTATGTTCATGCATTTTCATACCCAACTGAATTCCATTTCTATTCTTTGTTTATTGATCTTCTCTTGAAATACATTCTTTGCTTGACCACTGTTATATACTACTACTTATATAGATATAAGTAACCCACACCACACTAACATCTAACTAGCAACCACTAAATATTTATCGTCAATATCGATCGAGATGTAAAAAACGGAAACTTGTTAAAATACTTTGTGTTGAGAACCCTATATTGTACCAAAAACGATAATACTGAATAAGGCAACTAGTACTAATGATAATAATAATAATAATAGTAGTAGTGGTAATCATAATAGTAATAATAAGTTGGTGATAAACTACAAACTACAGTTTAGAGCTAAAGTTCGAAATTCCATTATATAAATATAAATGCTTCATTATTATTAATGTCACTACTTAAAGTGTACACGTAATGGTTTAATATTACTAATTATCTATTACTAATCAGTAGTTACTTTATTTTTTTCGATAATAAAACTGAACTTTAATCTTATAATTTAGAATAGTTTAATAAAATAAATAAACATTGTCAAACGTTTCCGTTTATTATCAGAAGTGGTTTTATGGATAGCATAGTAATTTTAATAGTTGAGATCATGAGTCAACTGAAGTTAGATTATCATGGAAAATCTGGAAGCACTGGAAGGCCATTTTGTCCTATTGTGGGACTCCTCAGAAGTGTACATTCACGATCTCACCTCGTGAGATTTGAATCCATGACCTATCGGTCTTACACTTAACCTATAGACCACTGAGCCAGTCGGCATCTAACAGTGTTAATGTCTAACTTCAACTAATCCATGAAATTCAGCGACAAATCGACTGTTATCTTCAGTGAGTTATTATCTTACAACAGACCCGTTTGAACTCCACTGATCACTGCTTCTCACTTGAATTCCAGGAAATACCACTTGAAGTCAATCAGTAGTGAACATATGTTGATTAGTATCAGAAGAGTTTTTGTGGATATTATAGTAATTTCAATAGATGAGATCATGAGTCAAATTTTTTTCTGTTTGTAATAATTGAAGACTTGAATCACGGAGTTTATCATTTCGATAAACAATTTCCTTTTTTTGTTGTGGAGAATTTGAGTACAAATTTCATTTTGAGACAACTTAAAAATAATGTGTTTTGATTGAGATTATAAATGGATAAATGTTAGAACACAATTGAGAACCTTGAAGCATTGGACGACCAACTCGTCCTAGTATGTGACTCCTCAGTAGTGAGTGTTCACGATCTCGAACTCAGGATTCGTACCCAGGACCTTCGGTCTTGCGCTCAAACTTCTAATTTCTGGACCACTGATGCGGAATCCAATGATGTTAGTGTCTAACTTCCATCGGTCCATGATTTAAGAACGATTAAAAAATTTAAAGAAAAAAACATAGCTGGTTCATTCATTTTTATTTCTTTCGAAGTTATACCAAATCACACACATCTTCAACACTGTTTCATGTGATATTTTGTATTTTGAAGTGTAATAACGGATTTGACATAGTTTAATTATGAAACTATGATCAATTTGCAATATTACAATACAAATATTCAATGTTATCTTACTTCACCTAGAAGAAAAACTCAAGAATCTTGGGGTAACTTCACTAATTTCGTGGTGTGGGCTACTTATATCTATATAAGTAGTAATATATAACAGTAGTCAGGCATAGAATGTACTTCAACAGAAGATCAATAAACAAAGAATAGAAATGGAACTCAGTTGGGTATGAAAGTTTATGAACAATGAAATTTGAGACAATTTGAGAAACTACATTAGCAGTTCAGGAATCGACATCTGATTAATGTATATTATATTCGATGAATATTGTCAGCAACCAAGATTTCTCTGATTCGACTGTTTTCTTACTTGTATAGCGAAATGTTTTTTGAATTTTTCACCAACACATCTGAATAGGTTATGCGACAAAATGATGTGTGAAAAAAAAACAAGAAAACAGATAACTTGTTGAAATGTGCATATGGTGGGAACAGGTAGCCCAGATATTCAAGTAGGTTGCGTTGATAAAGTTTGTTAGATAATCAAGATTAAAATGTATCGAAGCGTAAAGTCAAAACATTTCTTTCTACATGACACAAACATAAACGTGTACAAAGGTGGATAGTGGCTAGTAATGAAGTCCAGGATGCATGTTTCGCCCTAGTTCCGACTTGTCAGCTGAATGTATCTGCATCTCAGTGTTGATGTTCACTCTTGAACGCCATCGCATCATTCACTTAGCTACTTAGATGCAGATACATCCAGCTGATAAGTCCTAAATTAGACGAAACATGCGTTCTAAATTCAACTGCTAGTCACTATCCATTTTTGCTTATAATGCTTGTGGATTAAAGCAATATCAAAGCAGTCTGCACAAAATCCACATATGTCAATAAGAGACTGATCAATTACAGTCCTAAATAACAATGGGAAGATACAAGTAAACAACATCAAGTGAATTTAATAGAAAATTTTCACTTTTCAATCATGAACCATTAAATATAAAAATATTAACTGTTGGAGTAATTTTATACAGACAAAATTGCAAGAATATACTTGCCCACTTTATTTATTTACGCCTGGAAACAGCAGTGACATCTATTAGTGACTTAAACCACAGAGTTGCAAGGAATCAGTGGATTTCTTCAAGGTCTGTCACACTGATGGATTCTCGCAAACTCGTCCCATCAGGTCCTGAACATGATGAAGAGCGAAAACAAATCAGATCTAGGTTAAGAAAAAGTCTAAAGAACGACCGTGAGCAGTGGTGGGTAACGAAAGCAAAAGAGATGGAAAAGGCGGCGACTATAGGGAACACAAGACAGCTTTACAGACTAATAAAAGAAACTGGAATTAGTAAGTCAAGTGTAAGTGAGATTATTTCGGAAAAAGATGATACTCTCATCTGCTCCCAGTCCAGACGTTTAGAACGATGGGCGGAACATTTTAGAGAACAGTTCAGCTGGCCTTCAGCTACTGTACAACTACCCTCCATTCCCAGACAGTGTGAATGGAACATTGAAATAGGTCCCCCTACTCTTGCTGAAGTTCAAAAGGCTATAGTTAATCTGAAACGAGGAAGGGCAGCTGGTCCAGATGGATTGGCTCCAGAAGTCTTTAAGGATGGTGGTCCAATTTTAGCGATTAAGTTGACTAATATTTTAGCTAAGATCTGGGAATTAGACTTTATCCCATCTGACTGGTCGCAATCACTTATCGTCCCAATATATAAGAAAGGGTCAAAATCATCCTGTGACAACCACAGAGGGATTAGTTTAACAAACATAGTTTCTAAAATACTGGCCTCGATAATTATCAAACGCCTAACTAAGACTCGTGAACTACAAACTCGAGAGAACCAAGCTGGCTTTAGACCTGGTCGTGGCTGCATCGACCACATATTCACCATTCGTCAGGTTCTAGAACACAGGCATACCTATCGGCGTCCGACGATGGTGGTCTTTCTTGACTTAAAAGCAGCATTTGACTCGGTAGACCGCGAGACTCTGTGGCAGTGTCTGTCATTGAAAGGCGTACCTCAGAAGTACATAAACCTTGTGAAGGCTCTTTACTCGAACACTACTAGTCGAGTCAGGGCTTATGGCGAACTGTCATCTACTTTTGCAACCTCAAGTGGTGTCCGTCAAGGCTGTCCACTTTCTCCATTTTTGTTTAACTTCATCATAGACCTATTGATGGAAATAACACTCTCGTCGACTGAATTCTCGGGTATTGATCTCCTTCCAGGAGGTCCACTTATCGACTTAGAATACGCAGATGACATAGTCCTGTTTGGTGAAGACGCTGACAAAATGCAGAGTCTTCTGGTAGCACTAAGCAACAATGCCAGAATGTTTGGGATGCGCTTCTCTCCCTCTAAATGCAAGTTGTTGCTTCAGGACTGGTCTGCGTCAACACCTGAACTAAGGATAGGGAGTGAAGTAGTCGAACGCGTTGATAACTTCACTTATCTTGGAAGTCTGATCAGCCCTAATGGGTTGGTATCGGACGAAATCTCGTTTGGCTTTTGCCAACTTGCGTCACCTTTGGCGAAGGCGAGATATCCGTCTATCAATAAAAGGACGAGTATACTGCGCGGCAGTTCGTTCTGTTTTAATTTACGGCAGCGAAACATGGCCCTTAAGAGTAGAAGACACCCGTAAGCTACTAGTATTTGACCACAGATGCCTTAGAAATATTGCTGGCATCTGCTGGGATCACCGGGTAAGTAATAGTGAGGTTAGACGCAGGGTATTAGGGAATGATGGTAAATCAGTTGATGAGCTTATGAATCTTCATCGACTGAGATGGTTGGGCCACGTATTACGTATGCCTGAACACCGATTACCACGACGTGCAATGCTAACCGGGGTAGGGGATGGTTGGAAGAAAGTTAGGGGCGGCCAAACCAAAACGTGGCATCAGTGCCTGAAGTCACTAACTTCTAGTCTGAGCCACGTTGGTAGATGCAGACTACTTGGTTGGGGTCCGCGTGACTTTCGTAACCAATGGTTGGAGACTCTTGGTGACATGGCTCAGAATCGATCACAGTGGCGTCGGTGTATACACTCCCTGTCTTCCCTTAAACTAAGAGACTAAAATCACTTCATTCTTTCTGTCTACGAACTAATTCTTTCTTCCTATACTATATCCTTATTGCAACCTTTGACCTAACCACCCCTATGAATCCGGTGTTCATCTTGCTGTGCTAATGAGGTATGGCAACCTGGACCGATGCACATATGTGCCTGGTCCTACGTTGTAGCTGACTGACTGACTATTTACGCCTGTTAATCCTCCTGGGGGAGCATAGGCCGCTCACTAGTATCCTCTTCCAATTGCTATTCTTTCTTTTGATATCTTCTTCCAATTCTTTGCGCAATATTTCTTTTAGTCTCCCTCTTTTCCATTTCCTCTCAGGATTCCAAGTTAACACTTGCCTCATAATATAAAGTCCGATAATTTCTACAATTTCGGTCTCATCCACCTTCAATGTCTTTTCTTAATTTCTTTTTCATCAAGAATATAATTATTAGATTATTCAGAAATCTTTGAAAATATATAATATTCTTATCATTACTTACTTACTTACCTACGCCTGTTACTCCTAATGGAGCATAGGCCGCCGACCAGCATTCTCTAACACACTCTATATTGGGCCCTCTTTTCTATTTCCATCCAATTCTTGTTCATTTTTCTCATGTCTATCTCCATTTCCCGGCCTAATGTGTTCTTTGATCTTCATCTCCTCCTTTGACCTTGAGGATTCCATGTGAGGGCTTGTCTTGTGACGCAGTTGGGTGCTTTCCTCAATGTGTGTCCTTTCCACTTCCAGCGCTTCTTCCTGATTTCTTCCTCCGCTAGGATCTAGTTTGTTCTTTCCCACAGTAGGTCGTTGCTAATAATATCCGAACAACGACTAATATTTTTACCAGAAAAGATCCTAAATTGAACTAAATTATTTATATTATCTTATTTTTATTTTTATTCTTAGGGTTATGATACATTAGTTGGTGAAAAAGGGAATAGTTTATCTGGTGGACAAAAACAACGTATAGCTATAGCTCGTATATTAATACGTAAACCAAAATTATTATTATTAGATGAAGCGACATCAGCATTGGATACACAATCGGAACGTATTGTACAAAGAGCATTAGATAAAATTGTGAATAGTTGTACTGTTCTAATTATAGCACATCGTTTATCGACAATTATCAATGCGGATTGTATTGTCGTCCTTGAACAAGGTTGTATACGTGAAATGGGTAAACATAAAGAATTATTAAAATTAAATGGTTTATATGCAACAATGTATTATGGTCAAGTAAGTTATTATCAATGCTTTATATATAATCAGTTGTGATAGTCAGTAATCAATATAATCTTTAAACGTCGTATGTAGAGTTCGTCCACATAACGGTTACTAGAGAATGTTTTCAGCGGTGTATTAATCAGAAGGTGAATATGAAATGTTGATTAAGTTTATTATTGCACCATGTAGAGATAATCAAAATTACAAGTACGCTAAACAAGGATGAAAGAGTAGTGCCGAAAAACTAGCAGGCAAGCGAGTGGACGTGCAAGTCGAATGAGCGAGTATGCAAGCGAGTCAGCGAGTACGAGTACTATGAACAGGATTAAAATGTACATATAATTTACATAGGGAAATGAATGAATCATTGAATCAATTAAGTGACTAACAGTAAGGCTAGCTGAATGAATATATGAATAGGCAAGTAAGCAATGCTCAAGCATGCATATTCATACAAGTGCAACAATGATAAAGGTATAATGATGTAAGATAAGTTGTTATTGTACGGAAGGACTCCATCTGTTATATAAGTTAACAAAAGGGCTTAACCAAATGAAATGTGAACAAACTCAATTCCACGTGAGCCGCTAGACAGCATATAGCTGAATGAATTCGAGTGAAATTTCATTTCTCCTGGGATCTTCCTCAAAATAAATCTTTTTTTCTTTTAAAGTATTTAAGGTTGAGGAAGAAACAATCGTATCCAGGTCCAGAGTATCGTTAGAGCAGTACTTGTTAGAATAAATCATAATAATAGTAATGTACAAACTTAACAAGCCGTTGTTCGATCAAAGTTGAAATGTTTTAATTAACAAGAGTATAAAATGAGATCATGAAGCGATTAATGTTAGACTACCATTGAAAACCTGAAAGCTCTGGACAGCCGTTTCGTCCTAGTATGGAACTTTTCAGTAATACATGTTCTCAACCTCGCACGTCGGAATAGTACCTAAGACATTCGGTTAGGCGCGCAAACGCTGGGCCTGTAAATCACTGAGCTGAAATCAAACGATGTTAATGTTCAACATCAGTTAATCCACAACTTTCCGCGATCGCCTTCTATCGTCTTGAGTAGACAACTACCTAACACCTAACACACTTGAATCCCACTAGCGACGGCTTCTCACTAGAACTCCAAGAATTACCTTCCGAAGCTATTAAACTAGTAAGCACATGATGACTATCAGTATAAGATTATGAAGGTCCTGGGTTTTAGTCTCGCATCCGGGATTATGTATCTACACAACCATATACTGATAATAGTAGAATAGACCAAGAAAGTAAGTTACCTAGCTACAACGTACGACCGGGCACATATATGCACCTGTCTAAGTTGCCACACCTCATTAGCACAATATGATGAACGCTGGATTCATAGAAGTGGTTAATTCAGTGGTGGTAATATATAAAAGAAAGATTGTGTATAAGGACATAGTATAGGATGAAAGAACTAGTTGGTAGAAAAAAGATATAAAGCAATTTTAATCTCACGGTTTGAGGAAAGGTAAATCGTGTATACACCTACACCATTGTAATCGATTCTGAGTCATGTTACACAGAATCTCCAACCAATGGTTACGATAGTCACGCGGACTCCAACCAAGTGGTCTGCATCTACCAACATGGCTCAGATCAGAAGTTAGTGACTTTGTGAACTGATGCCACGTTTTGGTTTGGCCATCCCTAGCCTTCTTCCAACCATCACCAACACTAGTCCACATTATGTGTCGTGATAATCTGTGTTCAGGCATACGTAACACGTGGCTCAACCATCTCAGTCGACGAAGACTCACAACCTCATCAACTGATTACCCATCATTCCCTAATACCCTGCGTCTAACCTCACTATTACTTACCCACTGATCCCAGCAAATGCGAGCAATATTTCTAAAGCATCTATGGTCAAATACCAACAAACATGTCAAGATCTTTTTTTGTCGAAACTTATTTATCTTTAAATAACTTTAAATTGAAACTTGAGAAAAACCTGATTGAATAAATAAACGAATGTTTATGAAATCCTAACGCATGAATTATGTTTTCTGGTTAGCGTTTTTTTAGCGAGTTAGTTTTCTACGGGATGGGGTCGCTAACCCCATGCCCAACCCTCCTCCTTTACCCGGGATTGGAACCGACAGTAACTCTAGAAGAGCTACAGGAGGAATTTGAAATCTTAACCAGTACATATAATTGCTAAGATACATAAATATATAAATGATGATATGTGCATCATCCTGGAGCATTTTCAAGTGTGTTTTAAACAGTTTAAATCAGTATTCAGTTTCTTTTCAAAGAAAACACTTCATCTTGTATATGGTTGTTCTGTTATCACAATACTCATATGAGTCATTTATGAATGAAATTTTTCATTCCTTTACTAAGTGATAGCAATTACGATCTTAAAAAATGTAGTACACAAATGAACAAATGAAAATATAGTACCCTTTTGAAGTTTACTTAGCCATTTATATTGTTATTATTCTGTAACAATTATTATTATCATCACAGAAGTAATTAATAAACTACGAGAAATAATCAATCAAATAAAATGATCATCTTCATATTGTATCAGTCAGTCAGTAACAACGTCGAACTTCGTACCTACGTACGTACATCAGTTCAAGTTGCCATACCACATTAGCACAGAGATACAGTTGTCGATTCAAATCCCATATTGGTAGAGGTAGTAAAGGTATAAGCAGTAATCGGAAAAATGAGGGATTGAAGATGTTATTCAAGGAGCATAATCCAGTGAAATAAATTTGGAAAGAGAAAAAAAGAAACATGAGGAATTCAAAAGACCAGGATTTGGGAGAACACAAAGAGTGGATGCGCCTGCACCATTGCAAACGATTTTGAGCCATGTCATTCAAGGTCTCTAACCGTCGGTTGCTATCGTCTCGCTAATCAGAACTAGATAGTCTACACCTACCAACATGGCTCAGTTCACTTGTCAGTGACTTCATGGACTTGTGCCATGTATACAATTCTTTTAACGTATATTGTATTGAGCAGTTTCTGTCGATTAGTTCCGAACATGATCTAAGACAACTTTTAAAGTTTAGGATATATTTAATTGTGATTTAATTACTTAAACCTTGAAGGCACCTGATTGCTGATGATAAGATGAATGAAATTTATATCACTTACGCCTGTCACTCTTAGAGCACAAGCAGCCGACTAAGAATCTGTATTAATCTCTCCTTCCCACTTGTTCTCAAGTGTTAATTTTTTCTCTGATTGCCAGGAGAGGCGTCATTACTCAGTTAAATGAAGATTGTATGACCTCCAGAGCAGAGTTTAAATAGTTCGAATGTTCTTCTCAAGTTAGCGTTTTTCTAACAGGGTTTTGTTTACGAGATGGAGTTACTAACCCTATGTTCAGCCCTTCTTTATCTGGGCTTGGAATAGACAGTAACCTAAGAAGAGTTTCAGGTGGAATTATATATATATATATAATGTTTTAATCAGTCTGCTCTGATGTACTATCCTGAAGTAACTATCTATTTTTAGTAATTTCAAGATTGCACTTTAGGCACATTGTTTGCCTTGATAACCTGATTTCTGAATAAATAATTATTATACACTTTATCTAATCAATAATGGATGTCCATTAACCTACTTCTAAGTATTCCCTAACAATCTTGATTTGTTAGTTATACATAAATGTTGTATCATCAGTAAAAGGTCAATGGTATTTCACAACTTCCAAATGGTTTAGCGTTCAGAGCACTTGATACTGAATAAATATGTCTCAAGTTTGAAGTCTTTTCACCATTTAGTTTAGTTTAGACAATTGAATAGTATCAATATCTCTCATATACCAACCTTTTTGACTGATCAATAACTATAAATAAAATCATAATATCACTTTTGATTGAGATCGTGAACCGAATGTTGCTAGACCACCAGTGAAAACTTGGAAGCACTGGACGGCTCTTCCGTCCTATTGTGGGACTCCTCAGCAGTGCGCATCTACGATCCCGCCCGCGGGATTTGAACCCAACGCCTTCAGTCTCGCGCGCGAACGCGATTTGTATTTTGAGAATACGTTTGTTTTTATTCCAATTTGAATAAACAGTAATACAGATGATCAGTTACTTCACGAATAATGATACGTACCCCTTAAACAGGTTATGTACCTAGCAGTAGTATCCTATTTGATCTCATGATGTAGTTACTGTATTTAGATCTCAATGTAAAGGTGTGGTAATACGATTGATACATGCCTACGTGATTTATTCTAACTTTTGAGCATGCAAATTTATTATTTTTGAGTCATTATGTACACATATTTAGCTCTTGTCAAATACTTGCCTCTTATATGTAAATATTTCTGTTTTTCACTTACTCTATTCGTTATCTGTTCTTATCTTGCTTTTATCTGTCTGATTACAAATGCTGAATCACACTAAAAGTATGTAGGCTAGAAAGCCCTACTCGGCTCAGCGCCTCTCATGGTCAGTCTGAATGATATGTGCTCATCCTTAGCACTTAACTTTCCATAAGTAGGACATATACATTGCATTAATTTCATTATCGGTCGACCATAATAGAGTCAGACAGGTTTTAAAAACGTAACTTCACACATAGATCGAACTAATGAATCCTTTATAGGAATGATGCATATGTCTTAAATTCAATTATCAAACACAATTCAAACATCATATTCTTTATTTTTGTCTTGATTTAAAAGGAAAGAATCGATAAAGAACAAGATGATTCTACAGATGATGAAGACAATTACAATGAAAATGATGAAGCAAGAAGACATTTAACTAATCAACTTCCATCTCCATTTCCAAAAGATGATTATTCCGAATGTAATGTATGTTTTAATGTAAATTTTTAAATGATATATATTCTTTTAAAAGGAAGAAATAATAATAGTTGCATGAAGTATACATCTCATTTAGATTCATCAGAACTACATAATAACATGTAAGAGTAATACATTTCAAACAATAGTCTGATCACATGTTTACTTATTAAGATATTTATCTGGTGGGCGGCCTATGATCCTCCACGAGGAGTAGCAGGCGAGATGGTGGAGAAGATTTGTAGCTCAGGTGGATGATTTTGGTGGAGTTTTGTTCTCTGAGCTGGATGGTTTGGTCGTGGAGCTTTCATCGTTCTTCTGAACGACATCATCAGCACAAACTTCAGATAGAAGTGAAGTGTTTGAATTTCTCCATATGTGTCTCAAAGCTTGTTCTGTGCACCTCGACATTGATTGGTTCTTATTGACCTTAAATTTGTCGTTGTTTACTTCTTTGTTTTGGTTGTGTCTCCCATTGTTTTGATTTTTGTTCTTATATATATGCATGATTTTCCTGATTGGTTGATAAATTGGATTGATTTCAATATGTTTGTTGATTGCTGATTGACCTGAGTGCCAGGCTTCTAAAAATTCTCTGATGTTTTTGGAGTTTCCTCTGTCTAAGATTTCCACATTTTTCCAATCGATTGGACACAGAACAAGCTTTGAGACACATATGGAGAAATTCAAACACTTCACTTCTGTCTGAAGTTTGTGCTGATGATGTCGTTCAGAAGAACGATGAAAGCTCCACGACCAAACCATCCAGCTCAGAGAACAAAACTCCACCAAAAAGGAGTAACAGGCTTAAGTAAATAATGTTTATTTATTAAGATATTTATCTATGAAAAAAAAGTCAAATGACATAAACTGTAAGATATTAAGGAAAAAAACATAATGAATTGCACTACTCTAGATAAATAAATCAGCGTTACTCATGGTCGGCATCAACATCAATGGATTTCAAAAATGAGAACTCGGTTACAATGCAAAGTCAAAGACTCACAGTGAAAAATTCTTTTTTTTTAGCAAAAACGAGATCTTATACATCAGCATTGTTTTAAATGTAGAAAGTTGATACATTATCTTTAAAATCAATTGGTGATCAAAGATAGAGGTGTCACACTGGCTTGGAATAAGTCAGATATCGTCAATGATAATCTCATGAACTTAGAGGTTTTATGGTCTTATATTTGATCCACAACAATTTCGTGAAGTCTTGATGCTGAGGAACATAATACTTAGATGAAACCTTGTCCAATAGTCATAAATGTACCAAGGTTTCCTAAATGAAGTCAGTCCCTGATGTAAACTACTATCAGTCAAAAGTTCTTCATCTAAAACTAAACATCTACATGTATGTTCTTTTGTTATAACGAAAAGTGGATCTAATTGTTCGTGTCACTATAACTAGATGCAACATTAGGATACCTGATCATATTACATATTCTATTCAATTATCTAATTGTTTGGTCAAGAACTAGACTAAACCATCACAGGAGTTTTTTTGACATAATTATGAAACAGTCGATTGTTGTAATCAAAATTGAAGTACATTTTGATAATAAATAAGATAACCTCCTGGTTTTATTCTAGTTAGACATGTTTGTCTTTATATATTGACGGTGGCTCAGTTTCGTAGATTGTTTAAAGTTAGATATCAACACCGTTGAATGCCGACCGACTCAGTGGTCTAGAGATTAAGCGTTCGCGCGCAAAACTGATAGGTCTTGAGTTTGAATCTGGCGAGGCGGGATCGTGGATACTCACTTCTGATGAGTTCCACAATAGGACGAAGCGGTCATCCAGTGCTTCCATATTTTCCATGGTGGTCTAGCATTAATTGACTCATGAATTCAACTATAAAATTACTAAAATCTCCACAAAACTCCTTCTGATTATAATTACAGATTGATCTGATCTCTTAACTCTCTTAATTATTTCATTTACTCTCTAGTAAAAACTGATAATTAATTTCTATTATACATTGTAGAGTGTTACAACGAGTTCTTTACATAATAAAACTGTAGTATGGATTGCAACAAATATTAACACAGAGGTTAGTAATTACTTTATAATCTAGTTTCATATAGACACATATACACATACACACATAAACACACTTTAATTCTTACCACTTGTTAGTAACAGAATTAGGGGCGGCCAAACCAAAACGTGGCATCAGTGCTTGAAGTCATTAACTTCTAGTCTGAGCCATGTTAATAGATACAGACTACTCGGTTGGGGTCCATGTGACTATCGTAACCGATAGTTGGTGATTCTGGTTGACTTGGTTGAGAATCAATCACACAATGGCGTAGGTGTATACACTCTCTGTCTTCCCTTAAACTAAGAGATTAAAATCGCTTCATATCTTTCTTTCTACGAACTAATTCTTTCTTCCTGTACTGTATCCTTATATGCAATCTTTCTCCTATATATTACCACCTTTGACCTAACCACTCCTATGAATCCGGTGTTCATCTTGCTGTGCTAATGCGGTATGGCAACCTGGACCGATGCATATATGTAGCTGACTGACTGACTGAACAGAATATGAAACTTTCCATAAGTAATTACAAGAATGATCTTTAAATGGAAGTATCAATGATTTGAGATATGAATTTTTGTTTGTTAATATGAAGTCTTGATCGATCAACGATATGTATATTGATGTAATAAGAGAAGATGATTATTAACCAGAAGAACAGATTTTCTTAGAATAAAGTTATTTACAATGAAATCATATGATGATTAGATTGTTATAAATCAGTTATCAATTATCAATTCAGTGAATTGATCAGTCTCTAAGGTACTCAATCTTGACTGTTGAGCTTAATTCTAAATGAAATATGACACATCTTTTCAATCAGTAGTAAGACTGTAAGACACTTGAAAATATTTCAAGCATCAGTTCGCTCAAGTATAAAGATACATCTTGCTGATGTGTACCCAACAGCACGAAATCTAGGTCTAGGATTTCCTGTTGACTACTTCCAATCACCATTTTATCTTACTATAGTGCACTCAATGTCGAGTCGCCTAAACGGGTGACCATATTGCAACTTGATTGATAGTATTCGATCTGCACTAAGAGGGACCTGACATTGTATGCAAAGAAGTTACCACTTGAAATGAATGTTTTTTTTTCTACACTTTGATTAATTACCATTTGAACACCTTTAAGTGATACAATTTCTTGTATCCATAATAGTGATGATGGAAAGTCCAAAATTCTTATTCAACTAAAGAATACTGAATGTTACTGTTTAATTAATCTCCATATAATTTTCTTTAATATTACACCACAACACAGTACATTGCCTTTTCACATAAAGCTACTGAGTAAATGATCTTGAATCATTGACTACTCATTTGAATATCGATGTTCAAGTTACCATGGTAACAATTCACAAAGCCATTAGATTATTTAATGTGTTCTATTGTTATACTGAATAGTTACGTAATAAACCACGATTTAATTTGTCTTCAGTATTTTTTTTAAATTTTCCTTCTTTAAACTTATTTCAGATTAGTAGAGTTCACAATTCGTTGTACTTGCGTCTTTTAAGCATTAATCAACCAGAAATGATTTACATTACAATGGGTTGTTTCTGTTCAATTATATCAGGACTATTACAACCAGCTTTTTCACTTCTGTACGCTGAAGTTTATCAGGTAACATATAACAATGAGTTAGTTTGTAATAGTTACCATATAAATACTATTCTTGTTGTATAGTCGGATTTGGTATCATAAAGGAATGTTTTATGCGTTTTATGTTTTATGTGATTCATAATAGGCATTTGTCACTTGAAATAAGGAGATAGTAACACTGGGTGATGCAAATTCATATTGTACAGCAAAATATCAGTTCTTTTAAAGTTACTCATATGCTTTATTGTCAATTTCATATTATCATCAAACCTAGATTCAGGAATTTCTGCTGATCAACACTTTTTACAATGATAAGATGGTGGTTGTAGGTAGTCAGCAGGAAACTCTGGATCTAGGTTTCGTGCTACTCGGCACTTGTCGGCAAGGTTTACCTGTAATCTTGAAGAAACTGATGCTTTCTGATGGGTTCGATCCTGTGTCACCCAACTGTTGACTTCCTGTTGACTACTTCCAACCACCGTCATATCTCCACATAGTGCACACAATGTTAAGTTACCTAGACTGGTGGCCACATTGCGACTTGGCTGATAGGATGCGATCTGCACTAAGAAGGATCTGACGTACATGACATTGATCACCACCAAGTGATTAATCAATTGTAAATATTATTTACACTGAGCAATATTCGCTAGTGTATGAGTTTGTTAGAAGGAATTTAGAGGTGGCCAAATCGAAACATGATATCAAACCATAAAGTCATTGACTGTTAGACTGAGCTGTGTACTGGCCAATAAAGAATAGCTGATGGGGTTACGCTCAACAATTATGACTATTGGCTGAATATGTTGGGTGGTACGGTCAAAAGCAGGACCTGATGGCACATATATTATTCACTCTTTGTTTTTCTTCGATATCTTTAGTTCCCAAATTATTCTGAGAATTCATGTTTTCTTCTTTAACAGTATTCCTTATGAATATTGTCTTTTATAATCACTGATACGTCTACTACTTTTCTATTCACCTTAATAATCCCATCATGTCTTGATGTGAAGGTACTAATTGAACCGATCCACATATATAACAGGTTTTACATCGCCTACGACTTACACAAAAAAAATTTGAAATGATTATGAATGAGTAGTATATGTTTACTTCATCGCGTGTATACAGTTCTTTACACACTTAGATACGACAAAATAAAGCCATTTGAATGCTTATCATATGTACACGTTGACAGTATATCTCTGATGTTATATCATGTAAAATTGTGGTTGATTATTCACTATGTATAAAATGAATTATAAGTTATTATCAAGCTTCGAAGCAGGAAAAAAGGATGGATTTCATGGATAATCAGTTTATTGGATTTTCAATCACATATACATAAACAGAAAAAGATAGTGGCTAGCAGCGTAATCGAGTTTCGTTCTACTTAAGACTCATCAGCTTGATGTGTCTACATCTCAGAGTTGATGTTCACCCTGGGACTCGAACCCAGTACAATTGGCTTCAAATTTATAACTTGCACAAATATATTCCGTAGTTTTATTTCAAGTGCTAATAAACAGTGTCACATGGGACAAAATGGGTTTATCTTGGCAATCTGTACAATATATACATACAGATGACTGGTAAGATTGATTAAAATTTAATCAAGATCATCAACAAAGGAATATTTCAGTCTTTCCTAATAATTATCATATTTGTTGAATATGTGGGCGGTCATCTGGACTTAGTAGCTTATTGGATAATGTTTTGGGCATTTTAAGTGATAAGTACTGGGTTCGAGTCTCAAAGACAAGAATCAAATCACCAAATAGTTTACATTATATATTGATACTGTAAACTAATAAAGCCTTGACTCATGTCGAATTGTTTTAAGTAGTATAGACATAAATAGACAAGTGTACAACAGCAAATTTGGGTTGTTTTAAATGGAATAAGATTGATGTGCCTTAAATATAGTGAAATAAAATAGCAGTATCAGAGAAAGCACCATATATGTATCTATATACACACATTATCGTCTTTATATTGTGTGTTAATTTTAGGTATTTGGATTACGTAATAATCCTGATAAAATGATTGAAAGAATTAATACAGTTTCTGGTATTATGGCCGGATTAGGATTTGTTCAATTGATTGTCGGTGCTATGCAGGTAAAATATAAACTTTTTATTTCATAAGCATAGTTTCCTTTATTAGAGAGCAAGAACAAAGATTGGTGCAGAATAATAAATTGATTCATTTTATTGCATTAGGTTGTCATCAGTTGCTTACAACGTATTTCATATTTCACTGATTGAAATCATGAGTCAATTGAATCTAGACCATCATGGAAAACCTGGAAGCACTGGACGACCGTTTCGTCCTAGTATAGAGCTCCTCAGCAGTGCGCATCCACGATCCCGCACCCCGCGAGATTCGAACCCGGGATTTATCAATCTCGCGCCAGGCACTTAACCAACTAGACCACTGAGCCGGCATCCAATGGTGTTAATGTCTAACTTCAACCAATCCACGAAATCGCGCCACCGTACACCATTGTCTTCAGTGAGTTGATATCTCACAACAGACCTAGCGCGAGACTGATAGGTTCTGGGTCCGAATCTCGCAGGGTGCGGGATCGTGGATGTGCACTGCTGAGGAGTCCCATGCTAGGAAGAAACGGCCGTCCAGTGCTTCCAAGTTTTCCATGCTGCTTTAGCTTCAATTGATTCATGATCTCAACTATTAAAAAAATATACATATAAGTTAACTGATTTGATTCCATACTATCAGTTATTACTTGATACCATTCAAATTAGTTTATATGGTAGTTTTTACTGAAGACTTGTTAACAGCTACAAAACAATGCAAAACCATAAAAATTATGTAAATCATTCACTGAATAACAATGTATTCTTCTCCCCTTAAGATATCAGAATACTGAATTCGATTTGATGTTTGATTGTTGTTAATATATTGTTAAGAAGTCTCATACTAGACATTACCACCTTTCCAATGTGTTCCCTGATGTTGTCAATCGTTATATAATTCATCTCAGTAAGTTTATGATAAGTATGCTCTAGGTCGTGGATGCGCACTGCTGGCTCAGTGGTCTAGTGGTTAAGTGCTCGGGTGCGAAACCAGTAGGTCCTGGGTTCCAGTCTCGCAAGGGGCGAAGTCGTGGATGCGCACGCTCTAGGTATTCAGTTATACATGATAATCAGTTATATGCTATAGAAAAAAGTCAGTGACTAGAATTAGAAAACTAATTACTTAAGTTTCCTCAGTGTATAATTTTTATGTAAGGGTTTGTGATACTATTACCCAGCTGTCCAAAATTAAATACGTGGAGCGATATTTGAATCTGTATGTTAATCACTTGAAGTTGAATACTTCGACATTCTCTTTAGCATTTCGTTCCGAAGACTAATTGTAATATATATTGACTTCAAATACATCAATATACCAAGAAGAAAGTATTCATTCTTTATATTAAATAATCATCCAGTGCTTCTAGGTTATCCATGGTGGTCTAGATTCAATTGACTCATCATCTCAACTAATAAAATTATTATAATATTCAAAAACCCCTTTCTGATACTAATCAACATATGCTCACTAGTGACTGGCTTCAAGTGATATTTCCTAAAGTTCTAGTGGGAAGCAGTGACCAGTGGAGTTCAACCGGGTCTGTTGTGAGATAGCAACTCACTGAAGACAATGTTGGATGTGTCACTCAATTTCGCGGATTAACTGAATTTAGACAAACATCGTTGGATGACGACAACACTTTCATGATAATCAGTTCATTTGTGTATATTCATATGGTACACATTGAATTTAATTGACATATTCATTCTAGCAACATCATTTTATTGAATTCCGATAACATTTTTATTCCCTTAAAAATTAATTTAGGGCTATTTATTTGGAGTCGCTGCAGAACGTTTAACTAAACGTTTACGATCAAACTTGTTCGACTCTATGCTGAAACAGGTAATCTATTGTTATATATATTTTAAATTGTTGAAATTAGGCGACAGGAATTCCTAGACCATGGTTTCTTGTTGGTTAGGACCTACTAACAATGTGTACATTTAATCTTTAGGGAAAGACGTTACCATTGAGCTATTCAGATAATGATTAAACTCCTATAGCACTAATATGTTTACAACTGATTGATAACTTAATACTGGTCAACCCCATGTCTGAACATCTCTTTAAGCATCGGTCGACATCTATCAACCGAAATGAAATATATCCACTAATTTAATTAGACTTGACAACAATTAGAAGTTACATAACGCTATCTGAAAGGAATTCTGAACGTAGTTTATCAACAACCAGTTCCTTTTAATGCTGGATGTTTGAATAACATTTTCAGCTTCTACGCTGGAAAATGTTACTACTGACAGATGATAATTTGTTTTGAACTGTGCAAAAATTAATCGGAATTTTTAACTAGCCATCTTTTTCTGCAGCCATTTGTCTGTGAGGTTCTTACCGATCAAGATTTTCCTGTTATCAATCTCACTAACTGCCATTCATTTAAAGCAAACTTACAAACAGGATCAAACAATAAATAATATGTATTTCCTGTTTCTCTTAAACACTTCCCGATTATAAATGAACAGTAATTAGTTAATTGCACTACTACAACTCAATTATTTTTTAAGGAAACGATGTGTCGGAGAACTTGTTTATCTATGATAATCAGTTTTGTCAACCACTGATAAAACAATGGAGTCCTTAATGAATGAAAATGAATTCACTAGAAGGCATAAGTCGCCTTAGAGTCGCTAGGACAAACTGTTAGTGAGTGTCAAGTAACACCAAACCTAGATTCAAGAGTTTCTGTCAACTTTCTCTAAAGGGAGTTTACTTAAGACTAAGCTTTCAACGAATATGAGTACATTGTTAATGAGTCTATGTCAGTGTATGCATACTTTATACGTAGAATTCTCCTTAAATTTTAACTATGATATTTTCGATTGTAGGTACACTGATGAAACGTTTCATTTAATTTAATATTCGTCACTTGGTTTCTGATGATACTCAATCGATTAAAATCATTCTAATCTCAAAAATCAGGCGCTTAAAGAAATATATGTAATGATTCTCAGTACAACTACTAAGATTACAATAAATTGCAAGATGTAAAATGTATAACCACGTTACTTTACTATGTTCATTTTAGTAGAATTCATGAGTCAATTAAAGCTAGACCACCATGGAAAACCTGGAAGTACTGGACGACCGTTTCGTCCTAGTATGCAACTCCTCAGCAACGCGCATCCACGATCACACTACGCGAGATTTAAATCCATGACCTGCCGATCTCGCGCTCGAACACTTAACCCTTAGACCACTGAGAAGTCCCATACTTGGACGGAACAGTCGTCTGATGCTTCCAGGTTTTCCATGGTGGTCTAGCTTTAATTGACTCATGAATTCAATTATTCAATTACTAAAATCTTCACAAAACCTCCCGATATTTTCCTTCTATCAAAATTAAGGAGATTGGTTGGTTCGATCGACCTGAAAATCGAGCTGGTGCACTTACTGCATTTCTGTCGACAGATGCTTCAAAAGTTGCTCAAATTAGTGGTTCAAGATTGAGTACAGCATTTGAAGCTGTGGTTTTAGTCATTGCTTCCCTGGTGATTGGATTTATTTATAGTTGGCAGTTAACTTTAGTTATGGTTCCATTCATACCATTATTACTGTTATCTTCCCGTGTAAATGTAAGTGTTTTGTTTGTAATTTTTTTGGCTATATTCGTCTTTAAGCACTAATTTTCAGGTGAAGTATTACATAACTTGTATGACGAATAATCAATTAGAAATCTATTCAAATGCAAACTTCTTGAAACTAGAAGGTCAATTTCTATTAGACAGTATTAGTAATCGTGAAGCTTAGTTGCAATATTTTCGGCAAGACTATAATTTGTGGACGAGACAATCAGAAGAGTTTGAGGGATTTCGAGATCACGGCGTCAACTTCAGTACTTAATGCTAACGTAAGATCGGTTCACAGGGAATTTTTGTACAAAACGTGATAATTGAGCGGCTATAACAAATAAAACGGAGAGACTATAATTTGTGAACGAACCAACCAGATATAAGATAACAGTTCTTGGATCTTGGTGCGAAAGTCTTTCATCCATTTGGCCAAATAAAGCTTTGGTATTATAGCTGATGTCAGTTCGTGATGAAAACCCTGTATATGATTCCCAACTAAGACAAATTATGACAATTATTGCGAACTGGATAATAATACCTGGCTCAGCCAGGTACTACAATATTTAGGGATGATTGGAGAGCGTACAGACTCCTACATAGGCTTGGTTATGTGCATCGTATCGTTATCCACAAGTGGCATTTTATGTACTCAACAACCGGAGTGCACACAAACAATATTGAAGGTATGTGCTCAAGGCTGAAAGAATTCTTGCGACCTTATCATGGCTCCAGTGGTCGACTCTTCTGTAACTATATGGATGATTTCCTCTACTGCATGCATTACGATTTTAGAACCTCTGAACCTCTTTTTAACCTTGACAAGTTTTTGAACCATGTAAAAGAAGTGTATCCACTTTATTTGTTTAGTTTTGTATAATATATTTTTGCTCCATATTGACTGCTTGCTGATTGGCTAATATTTCTCAGGGTCACTGAAGATTGTTTCAAAGGTCGTCTATAAATCATAGTCTCCCCGAACTGTTCATCTCACATTTAAATATCAATTTCTTGTATAGCTAACCTACTATGGACTCTAAATACAGCACTGATAGTATTCAATAAATAGTAGTTGGGCATAAAATTAAAGTGGAGTATACTTTGCGTCACATCATGCGAATCTGTCTGCATTTCAAAATGTGTTCTCATTCTTACTAAAACTCGAACACAGAATTCAATTCATCAGCAACTAGACTTCTCCATTAAGTTACTTCTGTGGACCATTTAATTCAGTGATTACCAGTTGTTATCAGAGTATAGTTTTAGAAATGAGGAGTATCAAAGTGATCAGTTCTTATAGTACAAAACACTTATGTTGTTTGGTTAAGTGATTTGTAAATATCGATTAGATTCATAATAACTCTTTATCTTCTCTTGAAGTAAAAGTCAACATTTTTGACGTCTTTATTTGCATATTCACTACATTATTCGCTCTCATAAGATTAGAATAATTCATTTTATCTATTCCAAGGGGATAGTCGAATCATGTATGTATCCTCGTTTTTTTAGAAACATCTATTACTCTTGAGGATATTAATCATTCAGTTTCTGATTAAACTGGCCAGTAACTAGTTTTTTTATCACTAAACAATATCTCTGACTGATACTATGTAGTTTGACAAAATCAATCCCATGAGGTACAGAATATTATTCTGATTCCTTGATGATACAAGTTAAATTTGGTTAAAACCTCACTCTATGACTTTTATTCGAACATAAACTAGGTAATTGTATAATATTTTGTGTGTATATTTATATTTTCATAGTTTTACATTTGTAACAAAACTACTGTCGTTTGATTCATTGGTATTCAGTTAACACACAAAGTATAAGGTACACAAATCATATAGAGCATTCTAAGATCCTAAGAATATAGATATGCATATATTGATCACTTGGCATTTCCCAATGTAGTGTTTGTCTAGATAGAGATGCGCCTTGGTAACAAGTACCAACTAGAACGAAGCCGAATCTACAGAATTTCCTGACGACAACCTTTAACTACCTAACCTAATATATATATATATATATATATATATATATATATATATATATATATATATATATATATATATATATATATATATATGCCTTATGAAAAGGCATTTGACAGTGTAGATAGAAGGACGTTATAGAAACTTCTTCGACACTACGGAGTTCCTGAGAAGATTGACAATATTATCCGGAACTCATACGACGGACTACAGTGTAAGGTCGTGAGTGGAGGACAGCTGACAGATCCATTCCAAGTAAGGACCGGATTCAGACAAGGCTGTTTACTCTCTCCCTTCCTCTTTCTTCTGGTGGTCGACTGGATTATGAAGACCTCGAAATCTGAGAGAAAACACAGAATACAATGGACAGCTCAGAACCAATCAGACGATTTGGACTTCGCAGATGACCTAGCCCTTCTATCTCATGCACACGAACAAATACAGATAAAGACAGTCCGTGTGGCAGCAGTCTCTGCATCAGAAGGCCTCAACATACACAAGGAGAAAACCAAGGTCCTCAAATACAAAGCGGAAAACAGCAATCCAGTTACTCTTGACGGCAAACCTCTGGAAGATGTAGAATCCTTCATCGATGAACAAGGAGGTTCAGATGCAGATGTAAAGGCGAGGATCGGCAAAGCAAGGATCGCATTCCTACAATTGAAGAACATATGGAATTCAAAACAACTGACAACCAATATCAAAGTGAGAATCTTCAATACCAACGTCAAGGCAGTTCTACTGTACGGAGCTGAAACTTGGAGAACTACAACAACCACCGTCAAGAAAGTACAAGTATTTATAAATGGTTGTCTACGGAAGAAACTCAACAGCCATTGGCCGGATATCATCAGCAATAACCTTCTCTCGGAGAGAACAAACCAACTTCCAGCTGAAGAAGAAATTAGGAAAAGACGATGGAAATGGATAGGACATACATTACGCAAATCGTCAAACTGCATCACGAGACAAGCCCTATCTCGGAATCCTGAAGGGAAGCCGAAAAGAGGAAGGCCTAAGAACGCATTACATCGGGAAATAAAAGCAGATAAAAAAGGGATGAATAATAACTGGAAAGAGCTGGAAAGGATTGCTTAGGACAGGGTTGGATAGCGAATGCTGGTGAGCGACCTATGCTCCTTCACAAGGAGTAACAGGCGTAAGTTAGTAAGTATATATATATAGTTTTCAAAGTAAATTTATGTTTATTAAATACGTATATTTATTGTTTAGATGAAAAATGCATCAAAAATGGAAGATAAAATGGTTACTAAGGGGTTATCTATTGCCAAAGAATCAATTAGTGCTCATCGTACTATGAAAAGTTTATCATTGGAAGAATATTTTTATCAACGTTTTAAATTGACTTGTATTGAAAGTGCCAGGTAAAAAAATAATTTAATCTTGATTTTGAATAGTAACTAGGTGAAATAGGATTTCGATGTTGTTTTTTTTTTCCTTTTTTTTTAAAAAAAAAATCGATGTCAGTAAAGGGGCGCCTGCTTGAACATCTGGGCTACCTGTCCCTACCATCTAGATATTTCAACAGGTTATCTATTTTTGTTTGTTTTAATATATCATTATGTCTATTCATCGCATAACCTATACTGCCGCGTTTCTGAAAAGTGTACAACCTTTTGTTGTCAAAGTTACAAAAAACCCAATAAGAGACAATGTGGTTGCTAGCAATATACAACGAAAAGAATGCAGATTATTCAGATGTTCATTTAGTGAACTGCTAACATCTAACTGGTGATCACTCAATATTTATCTCCAGGACCGACCAAGAAGAAAGAAACGGAAACTTGTTGAAATACTCTACGCTGAGAATATTGAATAAAGCTTATAATAATAATATTAAAAAAAAATAATAAAGTAAATGATTTCGGTAGATGTCACTTCTCTGTTTACAAATGTTCTAGTCATAGTAACAATTTAGTTTTTTTGTGTGATTATATGACGAGATTGTACGTTATGGACGAATCAATCACGTATAAGATAAAAGATCTTGGATTTTGGCGCGAAATTCACTCATCCATTTGGTTAAGTATTGTTTTGGCATTATAGCTGATATCAGTTCATGATGAAAAACCTTAAATCTAATCACCTAACCTTAATCATCAATTGTAAATCACAGTCCTAATTCCTCACACTGTTTGATAACTCTCATTTGGTTCCAGTTATTAGGTGGATACTTTCAAGGTCAGTTTAGCGTCACTCAAAGGTCGTCCTTAAATTATAATCTCACCGATGATACTGACCATGACAAAGTCAACATCCTAAAACATTTCTTAGAAGAATCAATATGTCTCAATTGCAACATGCAATTCAGATTTCTCTACACAAATAAATGGTGTTCCAATGAGATCTACATTATGCCCTCTTCTAGTAGGCTGTTTTCTTACTAACCGGAAGAATTATATCATTCCAGTAATAATGTATATATCGATAATATCGTTATTATCTATGAAGAAAACAGAGTGACCTTAATAAAATATCGCAAGAGTTGATAAGTTGCCATTATCCTATCAGCTGAATAAAATCCAATGGATACTCTTGGAGAATGGTTTCCCGCTTTAATTGTTTGTTATTAAACTGAGATCAAAAAGTTAGATTCAAATTACTCCCATGATTCTGCAGGAATTTTCATTCATGGACATTGAATTCAAGGGAAATACGGATAGGGAGATACTAAGGGATAGATTATTTAGATTTGTGAAAACGCTGTTGGACCCAGTAGAACTTTGAATTTTTTTCTTCAGTAAGAAAATTACTCGAGAAAGTATCAAGAATAAACTACTTCTTTGGATCACTTCGATGTGTACCTATCGGTTTAGTTGCTTTTACTAAGCAGGTCATATTTAACGTACAAACCAGGCACTTGGTAAACGAATATCTTATCATTACAATAAAATGCGATCTAAAAAAGAATAGAAATCGATCAAAAACCCAATCCATAAGTACATGATCAACTGTGGTCACTTGCCACCACGGAAATTGTCGTTTACAAATTTAAATGCACTGGCTAGAAGAAAGTTTAGACAACAAGTTTGTGTACATCTGAATTGATTTTCATTTGACTGAAGATGATTACTGCTTTTTATATATTCAGTAATATATCTCTTCAATGTTTTATTTTGAAAACCACAAGTTCCATGAGCTTATTTTAGTAGTATCCATTCATATTAGTTTCTCAGTTATGATCACGTATTATTGAACTCATTTATGCTGAGCTGCGATGTTGTTATGAAGAAACGTCCTGAATACATATGTATATTAGTAGACAATAGTAGTTCATTTTAAGAAATTATAAGTTTTTGTTTGAGATTTACGAGTTTTAATTATAAAGTTGAGATCTCGGGGTGTGGGATTGTGGATGCGCACTGCTGAAGAGTCTCACAATAGTACGAAACGGTCGTCCAGCGCTTCCAGAATTTTCCATGGCGGTCTAGCTTCAATTGAAAAGTATTTGTTAAAGTGCAGTTAGATGACACTGTGTGAATTGTTTCCAGCTTGTTTGCTTAACAGCTGAACATTTGGCACTGAACTAATTAATAACGCAAACAAAGACAACTACATTTCACAAACTGTCTATAACCCGATATCTCAATTAACCAACGTAACCAAGTATGTGTTAAATATGGCGAGATAAGAATTCATAGTGTTCAATGAACATATTTCCCGGATTCCATTGCTGGACACAATTCAAATTCACCAAAACTTATAGCTAAAAGATGATCCACACATATTAATCTACATGGATCACTTATCAGTTCTTAATTAACGTCAACAAACAAAAAACTTAAATCCCTATATTAACCCTACAATTTTAAAACGCCGAATAAATTCACATCACAGGAGTCATATCTGTTTAGTTTGACCCTGCGTTATTTCTAGTATTCATATATACAAGTTCAGGACAGCACACAGAATCATTCAAAATAAAGACCGGTGTCACCCAAAGTTGTTTACTCTCACCCTTGGTGATCTACTGGATCACGAGGACGTCAAAATCTAGGGGGAATCATGGGATACAGTGGACAGCTAGGATGCAGCTGGACGATCTAGACCTTGCAGACGATCTGGCTATTCTATCGCGAACGTAACAACAGATGCAGGAGAAGACGACCAGTGTAGCAGAAACCTCAGTAGCAGTGGATATCAACATACAAAAAGGGATAAACAAGATTCTCCGATACAACACAGCATGCACTCATCCAGTCACAATTGACGGAGAAGCTTTGGAAGATTTAAAAACATTTACATATCTGGGCAACATCGTTGATGAACACGGTGGATCTGATGCAGATGTGAAGACGCGATCGGAAAAGCAAGAGCAGTATATCTACAACTGAAGAACATCTGGAACTCAAAACAACTGTCTTCAAGCTAACATCAAGGTTAGAATTTCCAATACAAATGTCAAGATAGTTCTATTGTATGGGGTGGAGACTTGTAGAACTACGAGAGCCATCATCCAGAAGATACAAATGTTTATTAACAGTTGTCTACACAAAATACTTCGAATCCGTTGGCCAGACACTATCAACAACAACCTACTGTAGGGGAGAACAAACCAGGTGCCAGAGGAGGAAGAAATGAGGAATAATCGTTGGAATTGGATAGGACACACATTGAGGAAAGCATCCGACTGTGTCACAAGGCAAGTCCTCACAAAGTATCCTCAAGGTCAAAGGAGAATATGAAGACCAAAGAACACATTACGCTGAGAAGTGGAGACAGACATGAAAAGGATGAGCAGAAAGGTAGTTTCAAGACGGAGTGTATTGAAGAATGCTGGTCGGCTGCTGATACTCCTTCGAGAGTAACATGCATAAGTAAGTAAGTAAGTCAGTAAGTAATATACAAATTCATTTTATGTCGATCAAATGATTTCATTTTGATCTTTTTATTTAAATTTTACAGTACACATTTAATAGACGCTGTTAAAATTGGTTTAGTTCAATCGATTGCTTTATCTGGTCCCGTTCTTAGTTTAACTGCATGTTTTGCATTGGGAAATTATTTAATACAACAGAATGCTATTTCAATGATATCATTGTTCAAGTTAGTTTGAACTGTTTTTATCAATATGAGTGTATATGTGTTGTCTTTAAAACATGTTACATTTATAATTCTAAATAGGTTGTAGTCATTGTTGGATTATGGCTGGTAGTGGAACCTAGGATAGGTGCTTCTTCTTATCTGTTATTAATCAACTGCACCTTGATCTTGATGGTCACACTGAGATTCCAATTCAGCACTTATGCTCTGAACATTAACTCGTTTTTCATTAAATTACTGAGTTCAGATACCTACATTTTGTTCAAACTGTATGAAAGTATTACTAAGGGATAGATCCAGCTGATAAGCTCTAGACGAGATAAAACTCGCTTCGATGTTAATCGCAATGCAACTTCATTAAAACTTGTGACTAAATGGCAATGTCAAGACAATCCACTTAGGATAGACATATTTCAATACAAACTGATCATTTCTAGTCATTAACATCAATAGCAAGGAGGTCATCTTTGGAGCTGAAACTGTTTTTAATCTTTTTTATTTCAACAGCAAATCAATTTATATCTTTTCAGTCCAAAATTCCATATCCTCAGTTCTAACAATCTAATGGTAATCTCATTAACCAGAAAGATAAATAGCAAAGATAGTAAATCGTTTTGTGATAAAGACTGCAAATAGTACTTGATGTTGACCAAAAATATGTATGAAATTTCAGTTGAATAATTTTAGATTGCGATCATGAACCGATTGATGTTAGTTCACCATTGGAAACTTGAAAATAATGGACGGTCAACTCGTCCTATTGTGGGACTCCTCTGCAGTGCGCATCCACGATCCCACTTGCGGACTTCTAACCTGGAGCCTAAAGTTTTGCACGCGAAAGCTTAACCTTTAGACCACTTGGACGGTCGGCATCCAACGGTGTTAATGTCTAACCCAAACAAATCCACGAAATTGAACAACTATCTGCCATTGTACTGAAGTCAGTCAGTCAGTCAATGGTCTTGAGTGCTGTTAGAGGTATGAGGGCGGTTATCACTTCCCAGTTGCCCACACCGTGGAAGGGTTCTTCTGGAAGTGCCTGAAAAGGAAATTGGATTAGACGTGGTCTTAATGACCTGAGAGCGTGATCTCAGTGCCCATGGGACAACTGCTTGAGGTCGGTCACACACGACCTTTTTATGAGTACGTTTTGTGTTAGCTCCGTTCTTGTTGAAACCTTACCGCCGGAGACGGATATCCGTGGGATAAAGCGAGGTATACATTTTTAGGGTCGACCTCTTCTAACCCCCCCCCTTTGGGAAGGCAGTATCGCTGTCATGCTGATTGTCTGAAGCAAACACCTTACTGCTGTCACACCTCTGTACAGTCAGCAGTACGACTTCGCCTTCGGACCTTAGGTTTGTTGCCTTTAGTCTTACCAATCTTCAACCGACCTGTCTGACATGGTAGGACCTTGAAGAACGGTTGTTCCAGCCAGTATAGCTCGGTTGCTTCATCACGATAGGCAAGCCCGACCACCACGTCAAGGTAGCAACAACGGTCGGGTTGTACTGAAGTAGATACCTATCTCTACCCAAAACGAATCATCTCCACTGGTCACGGTTTTTCTCTAGAACTTCGAGAATTCCCTCACGAAGCTAGTCACTAGTGAACACATGATTATCTGATTAAAACATTTTTATTAATTAGATGGTGGTTGGAGGTAGTCGACAAGAAACCATGCACCCGGGTTTCGTGCTACTTTGCACTCATCAGCAAGTTGTACCTGTAATCTTGAGAGAACTGGTGCTCCCTGATGGATTCGATCCCGTGTCGCCCAGTTTCAGAGTCAGAGACGTTGCCACTGAGCTATCCGGGCCGCGACCGACCTCCTGTAGGGAGCATCAGTCCCCTTAATATTACAGGTACACCTTGCTGACGAGTGCCAATTAGCACGAAACCCGGGTCCAGGGTTTCCTGTCGACTACTTCTAACCACCATCTAGTCTCAACATAGTGCACGCAGTGTCGAGTCACCTAAACTGGTGGCCACATTGCAACTTGGTCGATCTGCACTAAGAAAGACTTGACACACATGACATTGATCACCACTCAGTGATAAATCATTTGTATTTACATTTTTATTGATTTACGTCACGACAGTCTATCTTCCTGCTCGTACTTTTAGGCTACCATTATCAAAAATGTCTAAATATTTCAATAAAATTTCCTGTTTAACTCTTGTTATAATCAATCAATCATGCATATTGAACTGATGTAATCTTATGTCTTTGTAAAGCTTTGCAATATGTCTTGAAGTTAATTACTGTAAAATCTGAACGTTATCATTAAAGTGATTAAATTTACCGTTCAATTTCATTTTTACTTCAAGAAATGCAAAGCAATTATACTGAAATTTATGCAAATATTCATCACTTCAAGTTGTTATCATTCATATCAACACAAACATAAACACACACAGAGAATGGGGGAAGTCAACCTGAGAGAGAGAGAGAGAGAGAGAGAAAAGGCTGGAAACAATAATACCGATGTCGGTGCCAAACTAGAATGATCATGATCATTCTGATAACCGAACGAAATCAACAATCCTTCTGTATATAGATTCGCATTATTTTTCATTAGTTAAGGTTGGAGTATGAATGAACCATCCCTGAGATGTGACCGATTTGCAGTCATATCGCATAAGTTCTCTTACTTACAGGTTAAGATCACCTCTCGGATCCAAACCATGAAGTCTATATTAGTGGCAGGACCAATACAAATAATTAATGAATCTTTATTTGAATCCGTGCCTTAGTTTAGATTAATACCCTCAATAGATCCTACTTACAATTGAACACTATGTCTTTATCCAATAGTAATTGAAGGTAAATAAAAGAATTGTTCATGAAATATTACTAGTCCTGAACAATATTTCCTTCATACATTCACAGTCAGATGTATGTAACGTATCATCCTTTACCAGTTGCCTGCATTGAGAAAGGACATTTCTTCTAATGGTACCTGAAAAGGAAATTAGGTTCTTATTACTCTTGTTGGGCTGCAAATGTGACCAAAAAGCACAAGAGACAATTACTTTAAGACGACCTTCTTGTGAACAGTTTTTGTTATTATCAGATGGGGTTCTGTGAAGATTGTAGTAATTTCAACAGTTGAGATCATGAGTCAATTTAAGCTAGACCACCATGGAAAACCTGTAAGCACTGGACGGCCGTTTAGTTCTTTTGTAGGACTCCTCAGCAGTGCGCATCCACGACCTCGCCTTGCGGGGTTCGGACCCAGGACCTATCAGTCTCGAGCCAGGACGAAACGGCCATCCAATGCTTCCAGGTTTTCCATGGTGGTCTAACTTCAAATGACTCATGATCTCAACTGTTGAAGTTTTTGTTATGTTAACTACTTTTCAAGCCTTACTTCCGGAACCGGAAATACATGAAGTAAAATTAGGTGTCGTACTTTTAGATTTCACACTTCAATTCTTCCTTCTGTTGTAGGGAAGTTGCATGGCTGATGTAAAACTAAATGAGCAAAATCATGCATTAATTATTTACTTGTGTCATGCCGTTAGAGTTTAGACTTCTCGAATAGAGTCCACTCAGTAATTATAATATGTGGTTGAAGATGATCAGTAACATCGAACATAATCTGTAAGAGTGATGCAGTTGTATTGACTCACTATCCTTTTTTAAGTCTTCAGCTACTCATCACTTAATTCTTACGTCTAAAAATCATGAAATTCAATAATTTCCACAATCCCATACTGACAATTCCTGTTTTGTATAAAATATCTTTTACGAATAATTTAACCTTACTGATCAAAACTCATCACTCTTAGGGATATAATTTTTCTTGCTCTGTATTTATGACCTCTTCTAAACACCAATAATGTTACCAAAGGACGGGTTTACTGCGCAGCAGATCGTTACGTCCTACTTCACGGCAGTGAAACATGGACGGTAAGAGTAGAGGATATTCGTAAATTACTAGTATTCGATCAAAGGTGTCTTCGAACCATTGCTCGTATATCCTGAGACCACCGAGTATGTAATCCAGTTGTTAGGAAACGAGTACTATGTAAGGATGGCAAACTAATTGATGAAGTAGTGAAACTTCATCAGTTGAGATAGCTGGGACACTTGTTACGTATGACCAACCACCTACTGCCCAGACGAGCAATGTTTTATGGTGTAGGAGTAAGTTGGAAGAAAGTTACGGGTGGCCAGATTAAAAAAATAGCACAAATCCATGAAGTCATTGACAAGTGGACTGAGTCATGTTAATAGGTGTAGACCACCTGGTTGGGGATCACGAGATGATAGCGACCGATAGTTAGAGACCCTGAATGACATGGCTCAAAATCGTTTGCAATGGTTCAGGTCCATCCACTCTTTGTGTTCTCCCGAATTCTAATCTTCTGAACTCTTCATGTCCCTTTCTTTTTTCATCTTTCCAAATTTATTTCACTGGATTATGCTCCTTGAATAACATCTCGAAACCCTAGTGTTTCCAACTATTGCTTATACCTTTACTACCTCTGCCAATATGGGGTTTGAATCGACAATTGTATCTCCGTGCTAATGTGGTGTGGTGACTCGAACTGCTGTACGTGGGTACGATGGTCTACGTCGTTATTGACCAAGTAGTATGTAGTATTTAAAAATCAATTGAAGTGGTTATATTCGCAATATAAAGTTAGTGTATATATCAGTGAATGAACATTTTGTTGTTTGAATTTTGATCCATAATATGTGCTATCCTCTGTAGTCTGATTCAGTTACAATATTTACCTCGTACAGTATATCGAAACACACTAAGCTAATGAGGAAATTATGTGAGTTAGAAGTTTTAATGATCAAGGTGAATTATGATGTACATAAATCATGAGTATTGATGCGTTTGCCCTCTATGACCAAGACAACGATATATGGGCTGAGAACTTAACTTGGGAATTACCTACTTCCTGTAATAACATATCACCAATGTAACTTCTTGCTCACTGTTTGACTCTGAGGTGACAGATAAACTACCTGATTTTCGTGACATGTGATACGTCTAGTCAGGTTCAAGCTGCCAGTATCATAAATGATGTTACCAACGGATATTTATATTCTGACTATTTGACTACTAGTTTTTCGCCATTCAAATTAGAATTATGATGACTTGGTTGAATAGCTAATGAGATCAATAGCGATCTCATGGAATCGATGTTTAGAGTGTAACTAAGATTTTTTTTAAGTAATCAATTCTCCTAGATTGCTCAATAAAACTCCTAGTACCGTAGCCCAGAAATCGCTGGTTGATACATTATCAGGTGTATTTTCAATTTTGGTATATTCTATTTAATCTCCATTAAAATATTGGGCTTTAAAGTGACTTTATACCTTTTATTCAGCGGATTCGTTATACCTTCCTGGATCATATCCTTTATATCTAATATGTTTTACTTTCATCGAAACAACTACTATTACTTCTATTGATCCTATATTCATCATGATAATTTCATCGTGTATTATTGATCTGGCTTCTTGTCTTGAATCCATATACATTTTATTTAGACTCTTATGTCAATTTTGACCGACTGTTGTCATTAAAGGGGACATATTCCTATAATAATAATAATAGTAATAATAATAATAATGGATTTTGATAGTTGACATCACTGATTGAAAACCAGACAGCTGTTTTATCTTAACACGGAAATCTTTAGGAGGGAACATCCACGAACCGACAGGGGGATCTATCTCCGGATCATCAGTTTCGAAGCCTTATCACCAGTATCTGCAAACCATGGGGCAAGGCGATGTGTAATATCAGGAGTTCTAGTGAAAAATCATGATCATTAAAGTTCTGTCGTCTTCTTAACGTGAGACAGTTATTCACCACAAACAATTGAAGATGGTTGTGCAATATCGCAAATTATTTGAGGTTAGATATGCAAAGAACTCGATGCCAACTCACTAGTCTAAAGGTCAAGCACTTACTTTGAAACCAAAGGTCCTGAGTTTGATCACTAACAGGTTGATGAGTACGGACTATTAGGGAGTACCATATTAGAACGAAATACCTGTGTAGGGTTTCCAAATTTTCATTCAGTCCATGATGTAAGCTGTGGACATATAATAATCTCCATTAGAAATAAAATATTTCTGCATATATCTTTTTATATTTGGCCTTTTTTCTAAAATACAGTTGTATAGTGATTTTTTACTTTTTTTGTTTTTAATGGAGTATTGTTCTCTGAGCTGGATGGTTTGGTTGTGGGACTTTTATCGTTCTTCTGAACGGCATCATCAGCACAAACTTCGGACAGAAGTGAAGTGTTCGACATCATTCAGAAGAACGATGAAAGCTCCATAACCAAACCATCCAGCTCAGAGAACAAAACTCCACCAAATTCATCCGCCTAAACTACAAATCTTCTCCACCACTTTTGTTGTTGTCTATCAGCTCAGATCCTAAACTTTATATCTGAAATCCTAATCCAAACGTCATAAGTTATTTATCATCAATCCTTAACATCACCTGGTTGAGATCATTCAGTGGCATAGATCAAGTTTACTAAATTATTTTATAATAATAGATATACCCTTTCTTTGATTATTTATTTTTAGAGTTTATATCACATTTAGTATGTGTTCACAAGCGCTTGGTCGAATCACTGCATTTACTACAAAAACAAAAGAAGCTGAAGAAGCTATGAGACGTATATTCACTGTGATCGATCGTAAACCAACCATAGATACTAATGAAGGTGATCAACCAAAAGAAACATTCAGTGGTCATATTGAATTTAAACATGTAAATTTTAGATATCCAACAAGACCTGAAACAAAAGTGCTTAAAGTAAGTGATTCAAAAAAGTATTTAGTTCAACTGTTAATTCATTGTCTTTAAAGTATTTCATAAATAATCTGTACTAAAATACTTTTTTGCATATCTTCTTATATAACTGATGCATTTACTTACTTACTTACTTACTTACTTACTTACTTACTTACTTACTTACTTACTTACTTACTTACTTACTTACTTACTTACTTACTTACTTACTTACTTACTTACTTACTTACTTACTTACTTACTTACTTACTTACTTACTTACTTACTTACTTACTTACTTACTTACTTACTTACTTACTTACTTACTTACTTACTTACTTACTTACTTACTTACTTACTTACTTACTTACTTACTTACTTACTTACTTACTTACTTACTTACTTACTTACTTACTTACTTACTTACTTACTTACTTACTTACTTACTTACTTACTTACTTACTTACTTACTTACTTACTTACTTACTTACTTACTTACTTACTTACTTACTTACTTACTTACTTACTTACTTACTTACTTACTTACTTACTTACTTACTTACTTACTTACTTACTTACTTACTTACTTACTTACTTACTTACTTACTTACTTACTTACTTACTTACTTACTTACTTACTTACTTACTTACTTACTTACTTACTTACTTACTTACTTACTTACTTACTTACTTACTTACTTACTTACTTACTTACTTACTTACTTACTTACTTACTTACTTACTCTTACTTACTTACTTACTTACTTACTTACTTACTTACTTACTTACTTACTTACTTACTTACTTACTTACTTACTTACTTACTTACTTACTTACTTACTTACTTACTTACTTACTTACTTACTTACTTACTTACTTACTTACTTACTTACTTACTTACTTACTTACTTACTTACTTACTTACTTACTTACTTACTTACTTACTTACTTACTTACTTACTTACTTACTCACTTACTCACTTACTTACTTACTTACTTACTTACTTACTTACTTACTTACTTACTTACTTACTTACTTACTTACTTACTTACTTACTTACTTACTTACTTACTTACTTACTTACTTACTTACTTACTTACTTACTTACTTACTTACTTACTTACTTACTTACTTACTTACTTACTTACTTACTTACTTACTTACTCACTTACTTACTTACTTACTTACTTACTTACTTACTTACTTACTTACTTACTTTCTTACTTACTTACTTACTTACTTACTTACTTACTTACTTACTTACTTACTTACTTACTTACTTACTTACTTACTTACTTACTTACTTACTTACTTACTTACTTACTTACTTACTTACTTACTTACTTACTTACTTACTTACTTACTTACTTACTTACTTACTTACTTACTTACTCACTTACTTACTTACTTACTTACTTACTTACTTACTTACTTACTTACTTACTTACTTACTTACTTACTTACTTACTTACTTACTTACTTACTTACTTACTTACTTACTTACTTACTTACTTACTTACTTACTTACTTACTTACTTACTTACTTACTTACTTACTTACTTACTTACTTACTTACTTACTTACTTACTTACTTACTTACTTACTTACTTACTTACTTACTTACTTACTTACTTACTTACTTACTTACTTACTTACTTACTTACTTACTTACTTACTTACTTACTTACTTACTTACTTACTTACTTACTTACTTACTTACTTACTTACTTACTTACTTACTTACTTACTTACTTACTTACTTACTTACTTACTTACTTACTTACTTACTTACTTACTTACTTACTTACTTACTTACTTACTTACTTACTTACTTACTTACTTACTTACTTACTTACTTACTTACTTACTTACTTACTTACTTACTTACTTACTTACTTACTTACTTACTTACTTACTTACTTACTTACTTACTCACTTACTCACTTACTTACTTACTTACTTACTTACTTACTTACTTACTTACTTACTTACTTACTTACTTACTTACTTACTTACTTACTTACTTACTTACTTACTTACTTACTTACTTACTTACTTACTTACTTACTTACTTACTTACTTACTTACTTACTTACTTACTTACTTACTTACTTACTTACTTACTTACTTACTTACTTACTTACTTACTTACTTACTTACTTACTTACTTACTTACTTACTTACTTACTTACTTACTTACTTACTTACTTACTTACTTACTTACTTACTTACTTACTTACTTACTTACTTACTTACTTACTTACTTACTTACTTACTTACTTACTTACTTACTTACTTACTTACTTACTTACTTACGCCTGTTACTCTCTGTGGAGGAGCTTACGCCGCCTACCAACACTCTCAATCCAACTCTGTCCTGGGCAATCCTCTCCAGCTCTTTCCAGTTGTTATTCATCCTTTTCATAACTGATTATATTTCCCGACGTAATGTGTTCTTTGGCCTTCCTCTTTTCTGCTTCCCTTCAGAATTCCAAGTTAGGGCTTGTCTCGTGATGCAGTTTGGTGATTTCCTCATTGTGTGTCCTATCCACTCACAACGTCTTTTCCTTATTTCCTCATCATTTGGAAGCTGGTTTGTTCTGTCTCATAGTAGGTTGTTGCTGATGATATCCGGTCAATAGACACTGAGTAACTTGTGTAGACAATTGTTTATAAATACTTGCTTTGCTAATCCTCGCCTTTATGTCTGCATCTGATCCTCCTTGTTCATCGATAATGCTTCCGCTGATGCATTTATGTTTATGTAAAACAACACATAATGGGGTAACTTTTTGTGTTATTGATTACTATCTGAAGTTATCGTCTAATAGTTCCCTATATAAAATTATGTGATATCTATTTGTGTCATTGAGAAATGATCATTTGAAATCACATACTCTCAATTATGTGAATTGTTCAAATTATTAAAGTGATAATGTTTGTAATTGCTATGTTCTCTGAGCTAAGAAACTGTATTTGAGAAGTATTCATAGTCTTTTAAGACATGATTAGCAAAAATTAATTTGTTAAGTAGTTAGAGATAATTGGCAGTATTTATTAGCACAGAGTATCTCTACAATCTAGAGGAGACTGATGCTCTCTATTGGACTCGAACCTGCGCTACATAGCTTCATAGTCTTAGATACTAGCATTAAGTTATTTGAGCCGCAATTGACCTAACGTAGGATGGAGATATTTATATTAATCGGTCACTGAGTAGCGACTGATGTTACATCATGATGAAATTAGATGGATAAATATGCCATCAGTCACTACTAAATGATGAACCAACTATTACAAATGATGATTTTGTCTGCAAAGACAACGACAGCTTCACAGTTAAGCCATTCTCTAGGTTCTTCAACATCACTTTTATAATTATCGTCTTAAAATTTACCTCTCCCAACTATGATTTCCCAAAAGTAACCGTTCATTTGATGTTCTTCTTACAATTATATTTTCACTTATTTGAGACAATAAAGATCGGTGTTTTGAATAAATAGTCATCAAAATATCTCAAACCTGATCTCAAAAACAATAGATATTACTAATTGGAATGTTATATTAACCGGTATAGTAATTTGTCAATTATGACAGTTATGTGTACTGGACGTGATCGAACACCGAAAAGAAAACTAGCAGGAATACGATGAATAACTTTAAATGACTTATTTCTGTTTACTACATGACCGCTTTCAATCTAGTGTGGTAGAACCGAGCTACGTATTGTCATGATAATACCTTTTTCCTAACCATGAAGGAAGGTGTTCACTAACTCTTTGGTTCAGTTGTCTGGTAGTGCGTCCAATATAGCTTTCTCCACAGGAGTAGCTGAATTCGTAGATACACATAGAATTGAAATAACCAGGTAACTTATCCTTTAGTTGAGGAATCACCATAGACAAAGGTTGGATGCATTAAGCGTTCTCTTTAGTGCTCTAGTCAGTTTATCATGTAGTATATCAACAGCTGCATCTCCATTGCATTGCAGCTTCAGGAAGAGAGGTTTCTTACTAGCTGTTGATGTCGCCACTTTGCTTGTTTCTTATACGCATGTGTTTCTTCAGGAAACCTTGTGGATAGCCCATTTGAATCAACATATTATGTATGAACTGCAATTCTTTGTTAATTGTATCGACTGAGCATATCTTAATAGCTCTATTTCCCAGATATTTGACTAAGTTTCTCTTATAATGTAGGAGTACAAAGCTTAAGAAATGTGTTAACTGTCTTGATGAAAACTTTTTCTATACACACTTCTACTGATAGAACCGTTTTGTTTTCTGTTTACCAAATTTTCAAAGAAAAGTAGTTTATTATCTAGTTCCTCTTCACATGTAAATTACTGGGTGTTTTTTGTTAAACAATTCTAAGAGTTCTTCTTTTCTGATGTTTTGATTGGCAATAATGAAAGTGTCATCAACGTGACGACAGTAGAAGTCAAGCTTATTGATAACCTCTTTGAGAGTTCCGTTTTCTAGTTTCGCAAGGATAAGATCTATAGGTGAACCCATCGCTATACTATCAATTTGCCAATAATATGTGTTATTAAAGACAAAATAAACATTCGTTGTACATTTTAAAAGTAATTCTTTGAGACTAACCTCGGGAATTTCAATATTGATTTGTTTTTCAAGTAGTTGTTGGCACACCAAGTCAATAGTTTCAGTTAAAGGTATATTGGTGAACTGAGAAGCAACATCTAGAGATATCATCCGTTTCCCTTTTAAGTTCAAATGTCCCATTTTGGAAATGAAATCGAAGACGTCTTTCAGTTAGTCAGTCAGTAACAACGTAGACCTTCGTACCCACGTACAGCAGTTCGAGTCACCACACCACATTAGCACGGAGATACAATTGTCGATTCAAACCCCATATTGGTAGAGGTAGTAAAGGTATAAGCAGTAGTTGGAAACACTAGGGTTTCGAGATATTATTCAAGGAGTATAATCCAGTGAAATAAATTTGGAAAGATGAAAGAAGAAAGGGACATGAAGAGTTCAGAAGATTAGAATTTGGGAGAACATAAAGAGTGGATTCACTTGCGTCATTGCAAACGATTTTGAACCATGTCATTCAGGTTCTCTAACTATCGGTTGCTATCATCTCGCGATCCCCAACCAGGTAGTCTACACCTATTAACATGACTCAGTCCACTTGTTAGTGACTTCATGGATTTGTGCTATTTTTTTAATCTAACCACCCCTAGCTTTCTTCCAACTTACTCCCAAACCATAAAACATCACTCGTCTGGGAAGTAGGTGGTTGGACATACGTAACAAGTGTCCCAGCCATCTCAACTGATGAAGTCTCACTATTTCATCAATTAATTTGTCATCTTCACATAGTACCCGTTTCCTAATAACTGCATTAGTTACTCGGTGGTTCCAGGATATACGAGCAATGCTTCGAAGACACCTATGATCGAACAGTAGTAACCTACGGATGTCCTCTACTCTTACTGTCTATGTTTCATTGCCATAAAGTAGGACGAAGGGAACCGCTACGCAGTAAACACGTCCTTTGTTTGATAGACGGATATTTCGCCTACGCCATAAATGACGCAAGTTGGCAAAAGCTAGTCGAGCCTTCTGTATCCGTGCTGAGATTTCGTCACACGTCTTTTACGCTTCTGTTGACGACTAGTTTGTGTAAGTGATCTAGGATTCGAACTAGCCACTTTGCAATTTTATGATCAAACGTATTATACATATCTAAAACTGGACGAAGACCTGTCTTGCGAACTTTGGGTAAACCATAAAGTCGCGGTGTGTTCGATCCAGTGGGTTTAAGTGAGTCGTGTATGTTTGGAGTAAGTATTCCTCTTCTTTTTTTCAAATCCAACTTTCTTTACATTTATCATTATTATTCTATAAACTAAACATTTCATTTCTATTTTATAAATCCATTATAGAATTTTACATGTTCTATTCAACCGGGAAGTAAAATTGCATTAGTTGGTCAATCTGGCTGTGGTAAATCAACACTTATACAATTATTACAACGGTTCTATGATCCAACAGATTATGGTTTAGAGAATGGTATATTTTTTGATGGAATTAATCTACGTCAATTAGCTCCATGTTGGATAAGACGACAAATTGGTATTGTATCACAAGAGCCAATATTATTTAATATTAGTTTACGTGATAATATTGCATATGGTGATAATAGTCGTATTGTATCAATGGATGAAATTATAGAAGCGGCAAAATTAGCTAATATACATGATTTTATATTATCATTACCTAATGTAAGTTTTGTTACAAGTTTAAATATATATTGAATAGTGATTACGAACTTACGCCTGTTACTCCTCGTCGAGGAGCATAGGTCAACCACCAGCACTCTCCATCCAACCCTATTCTGGGCAATCCTTTCCAACTCTTTCTAGTTGTTATTCATCCTTTTCATATCTGCTTCTATTATCCGACGTAATGTTTTCTTTGACCTTCCAGTTTTCTACTTCTTTTCAGGATCCCAAGTTAGGGCTTGTTTCGATAGATGTATTATAGTGCAGGAGAATACAGGTGATGACAACCGATTATATTCTGTACAAAACTACCGAGTTACTTTAGAAGATAGAAAAAACACACTCCGAAATTCATTTGATGTTGTTTACTTGAATTTAACCATTGGTGTTCACGACAGCAACTGACCAGTCTCCTGTTGGTATATGCGCATACTGTGCGGACTGCCTCGATATTCCCTTAGGTCACAAGCATTATAAGCGAAGATGGATAGTGGAATCCAGCTTGACAAGCGTTTTGTCCTATTTGGGACCCGTGAGCTGGATATGCCTGCATCTCAGAGTTGATGTTCACTCTGTGACTCGAACCCAGCACCCTATTGCACAAGCAAGTGGTTATCAAGACTCAATAGCTAAGTGGATAACGCGATGCTGCTTGAAGCGAACGGTACAGTGTTCGAGTCCCAACGTCAGCATGATACTCCAAAATCATCATTAATTGTCTCAGATTTGATTGTTTCTCCTTTTCTATACTAAGTGATTTCTGTTCCCGTTCTTCCCTCTTCGATCTCCACAAATTTCTACTGCCAGATATTCTATTCCTGACTAGCATTATATACTACTCATGTCGATATAAGCAGTACACCACATATTACCTGTCCAATAAATATGCCAACTGAGGTTTCTCGGGCTTTTCGATCGCTTTATTCACCATTTGGATGACTGATGATAGACTTAAGTTAGTGAATACATATATGTACACGATTCTATCAAATATTTCGGAGTTTAAAAGATAGACTACGTGGTTGAGTTCTGAGCGATTGTCGTCACAAATGGTTGGAGACGTCCTATTTTAATTATCAGTAATTAGCTGACGGGTCAAACGGTTTATGTGTTAATGTTACAATTATTTGATTCAACTGCATGAATTCTTCAAAAGTGCTATCTGGAACAACTCAAAAGTACTTAGCTTGAAAAGCTCAGTGATTCACAGATATAAATATACCCTGGAAGAGGGTCATTTTAAATCAGTTTCCGCAAGAACCAGACACCATCTAGGCTTGAATAGGGCCTGAATAACATTCAGTTTGTGTGAGGGCTGGGATACTGCCCGGGTGCCTAAACCGAAGCAGGCGGTTTTCTTAGTTGGCCGCACCCGGAGCCTTCGACCTAAAAGTCTAACCCACAAGGTAGTAGAGCAACGTTAGGAGATGCAGTCTCATGGTAGCCGGTGACCAACAATAGGTTCATACGCCATTTTTCCATTCAGGATACTGCAGTCCATGTGCGCCATTGGTTTGGAATGAGGGTTTTCCAACTTCCCTAGGTGGACTCTTCGTTTCCACCAACCTGGTTAAAACATCGGACATTCGCTTTCCGTCCTCTCAACTTCGTAAACAACACTCGTGTGACGCGAAAGCAGTGAATAGGACTTTTCTGGCAGTGTAGCATACGCGTATTCATGTGAGAGTATTTGGAGAGAGAGACCTAACTCTCCTCACTCTTAGCCGTATTGGGGTATTTGGAGGCTTATAATTACTGTTTCTATCAAGTTCGATCACTGCTATTTTTTTTATTGAAATCATGAGTCAATTGAAGCTAGGCCACCATCGAAAACCTGCAAGCACTGGACGGCCATTTTGTCCTATTATGGGACTTCTCAGCAGTGCGTATCCACGATCCCGCACCCCACGAGATTCAAACCCAGTCTCCCGTCAGGTGCTTAACCAACTAGATCACTGAGCCGACATCCATTAGTGTTAATGTCTAACCTCAACTGTTATTATTGTCAATCCTTTATCATTATTTATTATTACTATTTAATAGGCATATGAAACATTAGCTGGACAAGATGGTTCACAATTATCCGGTGGTCAAAAACAACGTATTGCTATAGCACGTGCATTAATTAGAAAACCATCATTATTATTATTTGATGAAGCAACATCAGCATTAGATAATGAAAATCAACGTTTAATACAAAAATCATTAAATGATGCCATGGTTACATGTACCTCGATTATTATTGCACATCGTTTAAATACAATTCAAAATGTTGATTCAATTATTGTATTATCAAATGGTCATATTAGTGAATATGGTCAAATGAATGAATTACTTTCTAAAAAAGGTGAATTTTTTAATTTATATCAATTAGATAATACAAAATAAAAATGAATAAACTTCTTTTTTTTTGATTTTTTTTGGAAAAAAAAGAAAAAAAGAAAAAAGAAAACAACAACAAAAATACAAAAAAGATAAATTAGAGTATTTTTCTCATTTTTTCTTTGTTTTTTTTCTTCTCTTTAAAAAAAAATTTAAAAAAATGAATAAACAAGCAACCATTTGAAATAACCCTGTTTTTGGTTGATGAGAGAAGTGAATCATTTAAGGAATTTTTTATTCTTTATAATTTCACATTCACAATCATAATTACCGGTTCACTTTTATTGATTTTTTTCTTTTTCTTTTTTCTATTCTTGACATGATACTCATTTATGTTTGTTTTCCTTTTTCTACTCTTTCTTTCTGCTACTTATACAATAGTTATCATTTCATTTACAAATGTTCTGTGATTATTCATTCATGAATATATATCTATGAATAAGATATGAAAAATAAAGTATTTTATTAGTAGAGATAGATAGTGGTTAACAGTGGAATACAGGATGCGCGTTTCGTTCTATTTGGGACTCGTCAGCTGGATGTATCTGCATCTCAGAGTTGATGTTCACTCTGAAATTTGAACTCAGTATTGTTTGCTTGAAACGTCATCGTGTTATCCATTTAGCTACTTGAGACCTGAGAGCAACTTGCTTGTACAATGGGATGAAGTTTAAATTCACTTGGTATTGTTTACTTGAATTTAACCATTGATATTCACGACTAAAATTGATCAAACTCTTGTTGATATATGTGCATACTGTGAGTATTGCATCGATAGTACATTAATTCACAGACATTATAAGCAAAGATAGATAGTGGCTAGAAGTGGAATCCAGGACGCATGTTCATTCCTATTTGGGACTCGTCAGCTGGATGTATCTGCATCTGAGTGTTGATGTTCACTCTGGGATTCGAAACCAGTACCGTTCGCTTCAAACGTCATCACGTTATCCACTTAGTTACTGAATTCTGATATATTATTTTACTTATTTTTATCATTTGTTTAATTATCAATAAGGATTTGGATTATCGCGTTGCTGATGTATAAAACTGAATTTTGACCAATCTTCATTGGTCAAAGATATATATATCTTGTATAAACATTATTTAAAATGTATATATCGTGGATAATAGTGAGATCACAGATGATCGTTTAGTTCTACTTGATGCTTCACAGATGAATGTACCTAAATCCCAGTGTTGATGCTTATATTGAAACTCGAACCAATGTGTACTGCTATCTATGCTAATGCATTATACACTTATCTATTGAGCATAGTAATCAATAGATTCAAATAATTACATACGCGTTCAAGCATCGTAAATAACAATATTCGGTAAATGAATCAGTAATTAAGCAACAAGAATAGTGATAACGATAATTATCATTTTGACTGCTTTGGAGCTAGTAAATTTTGATTCCGGAAATAATCTTGTTACTTAAATACAATTTAAGTAGGTAAACGATAAATACAAATTTACACAACCCCTAGTTCATACAGCATCGAATGTTTTATTAATTTCTCGTCATGGTAGATTTTGTCCTCGAATGTTTAGATATCGCCTTTCTAACCTGTCATTAGTCTATCTCTCTTTATATGTATATATATATATATATATACAAAATGGTTTCTGGTATTCTTTAAAAAATTCTTCGACACTGTAGATTACCTGAGAAAATCGTCAACATCATCCGGACTTTATACGACGAACTACAGTGCAAATTGGTGCATGGAAGACAGCTGACAGATGCATTCCAAGTAAGGATCGGAGTCAGATAAGGCTGTCTATTAACCCCTTTCCTCTTTCTTCTGGTGGTTGACTGGATTATGAAGACCTCGACATCTGAGGGGGGAACACGAAATACAGTGGACAGGTTGGATGCAACTAGATAAATTTGACTTCTCAGATTACCTATCCCTTATATCCTATACACATCAACAAATGCAGGTCTAGACAACCACTTTAGCAGAAGCTTGTTCATCAGTAGGCCTCAACATACAGAAAGGAAAAAGCAAGATCCTAAAATATAACACGGAGAACACTAAGTCAATCACACTTGATGGAGAAACTGTGGAAGAGGTGGAAACTATCACGTACCTGAACAGCTGCATCACCGACGAACATGGAGGATTTGATACGGATGTAACGGCGTGAATTGGTAAAACAAGGACAGCATTCCAACAGTTGAAGAACATACGGAATTCAAAACACCTGTCCACAAGCCAGCATCAAACTCAGAATCTCCAATACGAACGTTGAGACAATTCTACTGTACCGAGCTGAAACTTGGAGAACTACTACAACCATCATCAAAAAAGTACAAGTATTTATAGACGATTGTCTACGCAAGATACTCATTGTCTATTGACCGGATACCATCAGCAACAACCTACTATGGGACAGAACAAACTGGCTTCCAACTGATGAGGAAATTAGGAAAAGACGTTGTAAGTGGATAGGACACACAATGAGGAAATCATCATACTGCATCATGAGGCAAGCGATAACTTAGAATCCTAAATGGAGACGAAAAAGACGAAGGCCAAAGAACACACTGATTTGAGAATCTAAAAAGACATGAAAAGAATGAATAGCATCTGGAAAGGATAATCCAGGATACCGTTGGATGGAGAATTCTGTTGGTCGGAGTATACTCTTCCATGATGGATAATGATTATCATTGTTGAAGTGTCGTTGTATCTATTAGTTATTGATTTATCAAATTTAATTTTATATCAAAAATACCTTCTATTGTCCATATTGTCCAAATTGTTCCCATTGGGAAAACCGTTTGTTTATTCTTAAACTATTTAAACATTTCATTTCTTTTTTGAATTGAAATGACGATGAACCAATACGAAAGATTTCATAGTATGATATTTAACTTTGATAGAATGGACAGTTTCATATATATTTCTCGCTCGCTCTCTCTCGATCTCATTCGCTCGAGTCTACTATGAAACTACGTCACGTTATATCAGATCTAGGATTCATGACTAAGAATAAAGAACCAGCGTATAGACCAAATAATACTTTGTAAACAATCACATTCAGTGAGTCCGGAATAAAAATTAATGTGAGCAAAGGAAATCATACATTTAATAGTTAGTAGTCTAAGTGCTTGTTTGTCCAGATTCAATGAATGATCATATTTTATGTTCATTACCATGTATTAGACTAATCCTCAAATCTCAATGATTAAGAGCATGAGTCAGTTGAAGCTAGAACACCATGCAAAACCTGGAAGCACTGAACGACCAACTCGTCCTATTGTGGGACTCCTCAGCAGTGCGCATACATGACCTCACCTCCTGCGAGATTCGAACCAACGACCTACTGGTTTCGCGCGCGAGCAATTAACCACTAGACCAATGAGCCGGCATCCAACAGTGTTAATGTCTAACTTCAATTAATCCACGAAATTGAGAGACACATCCACCATTGTCATCAGTGAGTTACTATCTCACAACAGACCTGGTTGAACTCCACCGGTCACTAATTCTCACTAGAACTCTAGGATAAACCTCTTGAAGCCAGTCACTAGTGAGCATATGTTGATTAATATTGGATAGGTTTTGTGGTGGTCTAGCTTCAACTGACTCATGATCTTAACCATTGAAATTACTATAATATCCACAAAACCCATCTGATATTAATCCTCAAATCCTCGAGCATATGAATTGTCAGGATATTCTGTATTATTCAAATCTACTAGCTTTTTGTATAGAATACGTTTATTGATACATAATGATGAACTGATCAGATAAATGTATAGAACATGGAATCTTATACAATGCCACTGACTTTTCATAACTCTCGAAGAACTGTAAGGATTAGTTCATCATCATTAAATGTTTCTTGTTTTCTTCCATATGATTGATTGGTTAACGAAAAGCACGAACATTTATTGAACTACTCTTGTAATGCCTATAAATCCTATTAATCTGAGATAAATGACATGCAAGTTATAGTCTTTTTTACAAGATTAATTCTCATCCAGAGTTGATAATAAAATGAGGACCATTAGTAACCAAAAACCTTTGGATAACTGTTTGTCGTAGTTTCAAACTTCTCAGAAGTGGATACCCATTCATGACCTTTAAGTTTCTAATTTGAAATTGACTTGTAAACATCTTCAACTCCAGTTAGCTTATCATATACTGCGACTAATATTAATGTTGTATATGTTTCTTTGAAGAAGTCGTTGAACTCAGTCGTTAACAGCTTCCCTTTAGAACTTTGGGAATCTTTCTCAAACCCAGTCATAGTGATTTTAATAGTATATTCTCATGAGTTCATTGGGGTTAGATATGTAAACAACGGAATAGCAACCAATGGTATAAATGTTAAGCACTTACTGTAACCTAAAAATCCTGTTTTTGATCCCCGATGGAGTTGTAGATGCTCACTATTGTGAAGTCTCATATTAAAACGAAGTGGCTGTCTAGTGCTTCCTAATTTTCAATGATTTTCTGACCAATATCATTGCATGGTAAAAACTAAAAGATCTATTCTAGAGTTGACTTTTATTTCCCTTCATGAATATTGATAATAAAGGATTACAATATACCAGAACATCTCTCTTTATATACTGATTAGTTGACTTTTTTGGATATAAAGTGAAGATCTTTAATCTCTAGTAAATTCACCGGTAAAGACACTAGACTGCTCGTACTGGTTTATGCGTCATTGGTTCAGTCTATAAATCACTGTTCTCTAGTTGGCGGTATCATTAGAGCACAAGACCACAAGACATAACAATCTCGTCTGTCAAAATCATGAGATTTACTAAGGCACATAAGGACGTCATAAAACAGACAAGAGAAAAATCTTCGAAATAGCAAGAACCGAATATTTGTGTAATCATACGATTGATATATTTATACTATGTTGACCTGAAAGGTGTAACAAACACCTTAACGAACTCAGTCATCTAAGTTTCATAGACTTTTCAATTAGTTTATCTTCTTTATTTAGAACCATGCTTTTACTTACAATATTGACCGTTCAATAGTTCACTAGTTGATGAGTGATATTTTCAGGATACCTATAAATAAATAGGTATCACCTAGTCATTTCATTTATCTTTAATGTCGTTGTCATATACAAGCACAGAACAAATTATTGTACAGCATACTGGCCACTCAAACATTTCTCCATTGTCACAAATGATCTAGGTCGCTTAGTGACCTGTTGGATTTTATTAACTATTTAATAAAAACCTACAAGTCCCTAAAGTGAAGTTACAGAAAATGCACCCAGCGGATTTTTTTTCTGTGATGATTCAATGGGTTTGTTTCTTTCGATGAGATCACTAACATAGTTTTACACAAAATACATCTGATTGTGGTGTGAGCTACTTATATTCACATAAGTAGTATGTAACTATAGCCAGGAATAGAATGTATTTCAGTAGAAGATCGAGAAGGAAAGAACGGGAACAAAAAGCAATTTATATGAAAATGCACGAACAATGAAGTCTGAGACAATGGACTGATATTTTCAAAAGAAACAGTTCAGTTTGAGACGATGGATTGATATTTTGTAAATGAAGTATTTACTGTATGGTTCTCAGATTTTAGTGAGATGTTCTGTAATTTTATGCTCAAATACATTCCATTTTCCCCACTCGTGTTCTTGTTCACTACACTGATGACCACTGACAGTTTATTAATGCTCGCCTTAAGAAATAAACTAGTTAATTCACAAATGTAGATGCACTACAATCAATGAATTATTAATATAATACTCCAATGAATGGTTGTTAAAAAGACAATAAGTAATCAGTTGTGAGGTAGTAACTCACTGATGACAATGTTGGATGTGTCGCTCAATTTCATGGACTAGTTGAAGTTAGACACTAACACTGTTGGTTGCCGGCTCAGTGGTCTAGTTGGTTAAGCGCCTGGCACGAGACTGATAGGTCCTGGGTTCGAATCCCTTGGGGTATGGTCGTGGATGCTCACTGCTGAGCCCCACAACAGGGCAAAACGGCCGCTCAGGGCTCCCAGGTTTTCCATGACGGTCTAGCTTCAATTGACTTATGATCTCAACTGTCGAAAATAAGTAATCAGAAAAATATGAGTTGTTGTATAAAATAAAATGTAATACTCCGATACGTAAGGTTATTTATCGGGTCAGTAAATTTTTGCAAAAGCTTGTCAGCCTTGAAGTCCTTCAAACAGCTGAAGCAGTAGCTATCTGAAGGAAGAAACCGGAGCTCTGCGTACAAAAGAAATATCTTCAACTGCTTCTCCCCCCTCCCTGGCCAACCTCAAAATCAAATAATCAATAGTAACCTTAGCTATCGAATGACCTAATTTGACTATTGTACTTACGACCTTTCGTAATCAAATGTAATTGTCTTTATTATCTTTATTCACAAATCTTTGTATTATTATTGGTCAAACGTCATTATTAATCTCCCCAATACATGATTCATTTACTTCGCATCCATCCATCCTTATAACGTCTCACTAATTTTTCCACTGAACATTTGATCGAATCGTAATTGCACTATGATTAAGTTTCATTTAAACTTTGAATGACATGGATTCGAATTTCGTAGGTTATGAAATTATATAACTAGGCTCATGTATTGTCCATGATACTAGTTTCATTCACCTCGTCATTATAAATTGTCTGATATGCTTGAATACTATTACGAGTTCACCTTACTTGATAAACGAAACGAAGGACAAAGACACAGTGGCACGATAGACTATTCTAATTCGTTGTCCCCGATCCTGATCGAGAAATCTTGATGAGGCATAGAGAATATATTCTACAAGCACCCAGAAAATACGAGGTCACTAAGCACACAAATCAAACTTATTTATATAATGATAGAAACGTCCTTGTGAAAGCCTCAAAGTAGCGTACTAAAAAATCCGTCAATCAATAACAGTCAAGGATTCCCGAGTGGGAAATGTAAACTGTAGGTCAACTAAGCATCCCTTGGAGCAAAAACATAAAATTCAAATTTTCAGAATAAATTAGAACCTTTTCCAAGTGAGTCCTTGGGATCTAACGTGCTCAACATTGTCACAAGCATTTTATTGGTTACTAGTTACAGGAAAGCGGGAGATTGGAAATACCACTTTTTTTATTCAGTCAGTCGAATGAATAAACTTAATGATCATATTACACACTTTCTCTGGTAAAAGAAAATTGAATTGAACCTAAAAACTTACCACACAGTATGTAATTAAATATCCTTTACTGCATAGTCCGTATAGATCACTATATAGATTTTCAGAAGTTCTAACTAGAACTTATGATCCATTATGTCGATCCGATCGGAAGTGAAGTGAATTGAAGTTAAAAATTCGGATGGTTTCACCTTGAATTCTCTCTTCTAAATATCTACTAAATAATACTAAAAATCTTTACAATACATGTTATTACTTCATATGATTTTGAGATAGTGGAAAAGATTTGTAGCTCAGGTGGATGATTTTGGTGCAGTTTTGTTCTCTAAGCTGGATGGTTTGGTCGTGGAGCTTTCATCGTTCTTCTGAACGACATCATCAACACAAATTTAAGAATTCTATCTGAAGTTTGTGCTGATGATGCCGTTCAGAAGAACGATGAAAGCTCCACGACCAAACCATCCAGCTCAGAGAACAAAACTCCATCAAAATGTTGTTACTTATTAAGAATTCTGATATTGGTTGGATCATATGGATTATTCTATCCAATCAGAACATTAGGAAAGCTACTCTATTTACTCTGTATATTTATGACCTAAAACTCACATGATCATTCAGCTCAGTTACGCGACCATTAAACACCATATATAAAATATTACAATTTGTAAATAACTAAAGAAGCAGATATAAAAACGATGAATAACAACTGGAAGGAGCTGGAAAGGATTGCTCAGGACAGAGTGTGTTGGGGAATGCTGGTCGGTGGCCTATGCTCCATTGGGAGTAACAGGCGTAAGTAAGTAAGTAAGTAATCAGTGAAGCTAATCCATGTCGGGTAGAGACAGGTATCCACCTCAGTACAATGGAAAATAGCTGCACAATTTCGTGGATTGGTTGAGGTTAGACATTAACACCATTGAATACCGACTGGCTCAGTGGTCTAGAGGTTAAGCGTTCACGTGTGAGACTGATAGGTCCTACGTTGGTATCTCGCGAGGCAAGATCATGGATGCGCAATGTTAAGGAGTCCCGCAAGAGTACGAAACAGTCGTTCAGTGTTTTCCAGATTTTCCATGGTGATCTAGCTTTAAATGACTCATGATTTCAACGAATAAAATAGCTAGTTTTTAGTAGAAATCCTTACCGTTGTCTTCCTCTCACTATTTTTTCTATCAATAACTTCATTATACATTTGAAGAGACAAGATTAAAATAAATAAATAAATGAATGCACGGAATTCGTTTGTACTTTTATGGTTCTAGTTGTTTTAATGTGTTGCTATTGTTGACTATTAATGATTCATTATAAATAGTTAAGCTGTCTCATTTACATTTAATATCAAGTGAACAAAAGTTTAGTTGATTAAAAACCAAAAAAACAAAGTATATTCAACACTTTATCAATACTAACATGATGTTTGTTTGTTTAGGTTGAACAATGAAATAATTTTAAAGCATATACGATTTACTCATTCCAGTCAGTAACTAATCTACCATGTATCTGGTTAGTGTTTTTTCTAGCGAGTCAGTTTTTTTCTACGGGATGGGGTCGCTAACCCCATAACCAACCCTCCTCCTTGATCCGGGCTTTGGACCGGTAGTGGCCCCTAGAGGGACTCCAGGCGGAGTTAATCTACCATGTATCAACATAACTTTAATCAAGAACATTCAACTTGCCCGACTAACGAATATCCGGCGCTTTAATCGAGTTTGTGGATACAGAGGGCTCACCTAGGGAAGTTGGAAAACCATGATTCTAAACCAATGGTGTACATGAGCTTAAGGGTTCTAAAGGAACAAATAGCGTATGAATCAATTATTCGTCGACGGCTACCATGGGATCGCATTTTCGAAAATTGCTCCACTACCTTGTGGATCAGACCTTTAGGTCGAAGGCTCCGATTATGGCCCTTTAAGGAAACCACATTCTTCGGTTTAGGCACCTGAGCAGTATCATAGCCCATACACAAATAAGTGACCTGTCTGGCGTATATATATTCAGTGCCTCTTTATACCAATATTTATGTGTTCAGATAAATAAATGACTAAAGACTAGCAAGTGTATTAACAATGATCAAGTAAATACAAAGAGTAAAGAAATATGTATTACCCATAAGATACCTGTCACCCAGTCAACCAATCAATCAATTGTGATCACATCTCAGTCCTACAGGAGGTTGGTCGCCGCCCGGATAGCCCAGCGGTAATGTCTCTGACTGTGAAGCTGGGTGACACGGGATTGAATCCGTCAAGAGGCACCAGTTCCCTCAAAATTACCGGTACACCTTGCTGACGGGTGCCGTTTAGCACGAAACCCGGATCCAAGGCTTCCTGTCGACTACCTCCAACCACCATCTAATCTCACAATAGTGCACGCAGTGTCAAGTCACCTAAGCTGGTGGCCACATTGCAACTTGGTCGATAGCATTCGATCTGCACTAATAAGGATTAGACACGTATGACATTGATCGCTACCTAGTGATCAATCAATTGTGAGTCAACCAGTCCATTTGAAATAATAGTCAATCACTATCCACTTTCTTCTATGAAACAGATATTTTAGACAAAATGCTATATAGACAATCAGACAATTGGTTTTATTTTTTTTAAAGTGAATTCATGACTTGTTAAGTGGATTCTGATGAACAGTTTAGTTGCTAAACTACTAACTTGATCAAAGGGATCAACTACTTTAATTTTCTAAGTCGAAGGAGTCTGAACATATCACTTGATGTTGTAAAACTCAGATAAATTGTATATTGTCACAAGATGAAACGACAATTCAGAAATGTAAACAAAGCATATTATTAGAATAAGTGAATTATACATCTGATCAAGATCAAAGCCTATAGATCATTATCTAGTTCAGTACTCTTGATTGCTATATTTTGTCAGTGAATCAAACAGTAAATCATAACATTTCAATGACAATATCAAAATGTAGTGTATATGATGCCAATTCACTCCAACTACTGGACACACCCTAATCACATTTAAGAATCTGTTGGAGTGATCCAGAAAATTGCTTGCAAAAGACAAGGAAGCATCAGGAAACACTAAGATGCGGTTCATCCAATCAGCGTTCACTTGAAGTTTTAGCCAAAAATATCAAGGAAGTGAAACGTCATATGAAGAGGTTCTGATTGGCTGATTGCTACTATGTTTAGTAGCATCCCAGAATCTTCTAGCAACCCAAAGACATTTTAAAATATTATAAAAACCCTATATTTTCTGTGTTAAAATGAACCTTGGAGTAAACTACTTCTCTCATACTTTGAATCTTCTCTTTGGTTGTTCAGGTCGCTGCATAGTTCTAGCTTGGGGGTTGCGAGAATAGCTTAAGAGACGAATATAGCGTTCAATCCGCAGGACTTATCAGAATCCATATACATAATCAAATCTATAAATATAATAAGATGTGACTCAATTGTTTACACATTATTTTAATGAAGGATTAGTTATCTTCACTTATGATGGATCATGGTCGTATAAAGTGCCCTACTCATTCCACCTGGCTCTGAACATAATGAAGAGCGGAGTCAGCTTAAGCGCAAGCTGACAAGAAGTCTACGTAATGATCGCGAACAGTGGTGGGTAGCGAAAGCAAGAGAGATGGAAAAGGCAGCGGCAATAGGTAGTAGCAGACAATTGTTTAGACTCGTTAAGGAAACCGGAATTAGGAACCCGACCGTTAGCGAAACAATCTCAGAGAAAGATGGACATATTATTCATTCTCAATCCAGGAGATTGGATCGATGGGCAGAACACTTTAGGGATCAGTTCAACTGGCCTTCAGCCACACTTCGGTTTCCCACGATCTCCAGTCAACCTGAATGGCAAGTTAATGTAAGTCCTCCGTCCCTTTACGAAGTTGAAAAAGCCATAGGAAATCTGAAACGAGGGAGAGCAGCAGGCCCTGACAGGTTTACTCCTGAGATTTTTAAGGATGGTGGTCCAGTATTAGCAGCAAGATTAACTGAGGTCTTAGGTAGAATTTGGGAACTGGACGTAATCCCATCTGACTGGTCTCAATCACTGATTGTGCCAGTTTTTAAGAAAGGACAAAAGTCCTCTTGTGACAATCACAGAGGAATCAGTTTGACTAATATAGTGTCTAAAATATTAGCCTCAATAATACTTCGACGCCTAACTAAAGCTCGTGAAGAGCAGACTAGAGAAAACCAGGCTGGTTTTCGACCTGGACGTGGTTGTATAGATCAGATATTCACACTACGTCAGGTTCTAGAACAGAGACACACATTCAGACGCCCCACAATGGTAGTATTTCTCGACCTTAAGGCGCCATTCGACTCCGTTGATCGTGAGGTTCTATGGCAGTGTTTGTCACTGAAAGGAGTACCAAAGAAGTACATTAACCTTATAAAGGCTCTCCACTCGAACACAACTGGTAGAGTGAGAGCTTATGGCGAACTGTCATCAGAATTGATCACCTCAAGTGGTGTTCGTCAGGGCTGTCCACTCTCCCCATTCTTGTTCAACTTTGTCATTGACGTACTTTTAGAGATAACACTCTCCTCATCTAAATTTCCAGAGGTTGAACTTCTACCAGGAGGTTCACTTGTTGACTTAGAATATGCAGATGACATAGTTTTATTTGGTGAAGACGCTGACAAAATGCAGAGTCTTCTGACCACTCTAAGCAACAATGCAAGCATGTTCGGGATGCGATGTGGTGTGGCAACTCGAACTGATGTACGTACGTACGAAGTTCTACGTTGTTACTGACTGACTGACTGACTGAAAGTGCCCTATTAACAACTGACTTAATCTTTCACCTCATTTCTGAATAGTAGGATATTGTAAACATCTAGTAGTACTCCTATAACCGTAATATGTTTCAACATCTTGATCGGATAACTAATCAAAACATTTGTTATAATAATCAATTCATCATACATATAGTTTAAATGAACCTGATCTACACTTTCTATGTTTTAAGCATAACAATTAGTGTAGAAGGTCTGGATTAAACAAAAGAAAATACACTATTGATTGAGTTGTCTTTTGTATACTGTTAAGACGATAATGTATCTCATAAAATCAATAATACATTGTATACTATCAAGATTTAAGTAATCTAGGTCATGTATATATTTTGTTGTATGCACATATATACATACGTACAAATATTAAGTCATGCATTAATATAATATTTTTTTGCATAGAAACTATCGAAACTTATCATTATGTCTTAGATACTAAGTAAGAACGGATTAATTTACTGAACTTTGTGTAATACAATCAACATAATCTATATAATGTAGAATAATAGTAATCCTTTAATATCAGAAGGGGTATTTGTGAATATGATAGTAATTTTGATAGTTGAGATCATGAGTCAATTGAAGCTAGACCATCATGGAAAATTTGAAAACACTGGACGACCAACTCGTCCTATTATGAGATGCATCAATAGTGTGCATCCACGATCCTATCTCGTGAGATACGAACCCGGGACCTATCGGTGTCGCGCGCAGGTGCTTAACCATTAGACCAATGGAGTTAATGTCTAACTTCAACTAATCCACAAAATTGAGCGACACATCCACCATTATCATCAGTGAGATACTATCTCACAATAGACCTGGTTGAAATCTACTAGTTACAGCCGTCCAGTGCTTCCAGGTTTTTCATGATGGTCTATTGCTTCAATTGACTCATGATCTCAACACTTAAAAAGTAATTAGTTAGTTAATGAATATTAATCCTAAAATGATACATACTCTATAAGGATCAATGTTACGAATAACGAAAGTGAAGAATTAAAAATATTGAGCATTGAGATGTTCATTTTCATCCTTCATTGAAGATTTTATGCTGTTGATGTCAATATTGACTATTTTGTGAAAAAGATACTGATTTTAAGTCCTGGTTTAGTGAATGAAGGCTTGATGAAGGTATATAATTTATTGTCTAATGCAAAATTACAGAGTTCTTTGATAAAATATGGAAATCATAGATTAAATACTTCATTAGCAAATATTCTATCAATTACCCTTTACATCCTTCACGATTCTTCTACTTCTCAATTCTTTACTGTTTCTCTTTCTACTTTCTTCAATTCAATCTTCTCGTCATTCTTTTGACAAACATTCCACTTTTCACCGGTGTTACGTATTATTTATATCTATCAATATATGTAATATGCACCACACTGGTATAGAATATCAACTCTGAGATGTAGGTACATCCAACTGACAAGTCTCAAATAGGACAAGATGCATGTTCTGAACTCCACTGCTAGACAAATATATATCTATTCTATGAAAACAAAATATTTTTTTTTGTACTAAATACTTTGGGCATAGATAAAATTATGAATTATCCAAAAATATATGTTGTTAGTTGGTCAATTGTAAATCAGTTCAATGGATAATCTGTTCATTCACTCACAAATCATCTAAAAACATTTACGAATGCAAATAGGACAAAACGTGCGTCAAACTGGATTCCACTGCTAGCCACTATCCATCATTGCTTACAAAAAGCTTGTGAATTAAGGTAATATAGAGGCATACGCACAGTATCCACATATGCCAATAACAGATTGATCAATTGCAGTCTTAAACCTCAATGGGAAGATACAAGCCAAACAATACCAAGTCAATCTTCATTGTTCTATTTTGAGTCATCTAGCTAATATGGATACTTATTTGACAATTATTCAGTAAAACAGAACGACAACACAAAAACTTACAAAAGAACAAACCTTGAACAATATAAAATGAATTTTGAATAAACAAATGTGGTGAAATTATGATTTACAGACGATCTTTGAACAACGTTAAACTGACCTTGAGAGTGTTCACCTAGTAACTGGAACCAAATAAGGGTTATAAAACAGTGTGTGAGGAATTAGAATTATGATTTACAATTGATGATTAAGGTTAGGTGATTAGATTTAAAGGCTTTTCATCATGAACTGACATCAACCATAATGCCAAAACTCTACTTAATCAAATAGATGGGTAAATTTCGCGCCAAAATCCGAAATCTGTTATCTTATACCTGATTGATTCATCTATAAATTATAATCTTGCCACAAACGCTAGTTAATAAGATATAATAAACAGTTTTTAAAGCACATGACTATTTCTTTATACACAATTGGTTAAACTAAATTTTGGCTCGATACATTCAATGTTAAATCCAACAATCAATTCATTAATTAGTTCATAAATATGATAATATTAGAAGAAAAAAACTTATTACTTGATTGGTTGAACCATAATTACCAAGTTTAGAAACTTGTTTGGTGAAAAATACAAACTTAATTTCAATAGTTGAGATCATGAGTTCATTGAAGCCAGACCATCATGGAAAATCTGGAAACACTGGACGGTCGTTTTGTTTTATTGTGAAAGATCTCAGGAATATGCATCTATGATCACGCTTCGCGAGATTACAATCCAGGACCTATTAGTCTCACCATGTGAACGCTTAACCTCTAGACCACTGAGACAGTCGGCGTCCAATGGTGTTAATGTCTAACTTCAATTCATCAATGAAATTGACCGACAAATCTATCACTTTATATTAACATAACAATCCATTCTGTTTATTTTTTTGAGCCCCCAAATGCCCTGATACGGTCGGGAGTGGGGAGAGTCCTCTCTCCCTCTCCAAATGCTCTCACATGGCCACGCGTATATAGCCTCTGCCAGGGAAGTCCTACTCACTGCCTTCCCGTGACAAGGGTGTTGTTTACGAAAATGAGGGGACGAAAAGCGAATGTCAGGCGCTTTAACCGGCTTCCAAACCAATGGTGCACATGGGCGCCAGTATCCTGAAGGAACAAGTGGCGTATGAACCAATGGTATGTCACCGGCTTCTATGGGACTGCATCTCCTTACGATGCTCCACTGCCTTGTGGATCGGACCTTCAGGTCGAAGACTCCGGGTGTGGCCCCCTAAGAGAACCACCTGCTTCAGTTTAGGCACCTGGGCAGTATCACAGTCCTCACACATATCGAGTGAGATCTGTGTGGCGCATATGTATTTGGTGCCTCCTTTTACCAAGGGTCGCATTCCTACAATTGAAGAACATATGGAACTCAAAACAACTTTCAACCAATATCAAAGTGAGAATCTTCAATACGAACGTCAAGGCAGTTCTACTGTATGGAGCTGAAACTTGGAGAACTACAACAACCACAATCAAGAAGGTACAAGTATTTATAAATAGCTGTCTACGCAAGATACTCAACACCCATTGGCCGGATATCATCAGCAATAACCTTCTGTGGGAGAGAACAAACCAACTTCCAGCTGAAGAAGAAATTAGGAAAAGACGATGGAAATGGATAGGACATACATTACGCAAATCGTCAAACTGCGTCACGAGGCAAGCCCTAACTTGGAATCCTGAAGGGAAGCGAAAAAGAGGAAGGCCAAAGAACACATTGCGTCGGATAATAAAAGCAGATATGAAAACGATGAATTACAACTGGACGGAGCTAGAAAGGATTGCCCAGGACAGTGTTGGATGGAGACTGCTGGTGGTTGGCCTATGCTCCTTCACGAGGAGTAACAGGCGTAAGTAAGTAAGTAAGTAAGCCTCCTTGTACCAATATCTATGGGTTAAAATAAATAAATAAATAAATTTTTTTTGAGAATAAGTATCAAGCAACAGACAGATATTTGGTAAAGTGAAAACCAAAAAGTGATTCGTAATTCATTCAAGAATATACAAACTAAATAGATTTGTAAATTAATAATCAACATATTTTATTCACAATACATTTCGTAATGCTATTAAAGTACGTTTCAAATTCTTTCGCATATATATATTAGACTAATTTACATAGAATAGACAGAATATGGATTGTAGTTTGATTCAATATGCGTATTTCATTTCATTTAGAATTTATTGTTTAGATGTACCTAGATACCAGAGTTGATGATCACTATGTGGCTCAGTAACTAAGAAGAAGATAATGGGTTTATATTTGAATTCTGTATTGACTATTAATTCTAGGTTGTAGGTTTCATCAAAACTAAAGTCATGTGGATTATTTTGAAAAGAAGATTACTATGAACTTAATGTTTTCATGTGCCTAATTTTCGTAAGAGTATTCTGACACTTGTGGGAACATCTTGAACCATGAGTAAAAGTTGACATTTGCTAAACCATTTAAGTGGAAATCGTGGATAGGATTGATGACTGAATCTATGCATATTAATTGATGCACTATTTTATTGAGATAAGCACATTTTCTGCATAACAGCTTCCGTGATTACTATCTGTGCCTATTAAAACCTTATCTACTGATTTTAAAGGTACGTTTTTAACTATTCAAAAGAAATTTTTATTGAAGATAAGCACTAGTACATACCAACATGGACTCGAACTCAAGGACTTCAGGTCTCGATTACTGTTTGTTTATAATTAAAATTACCTTTAGCTAAAGTGTGTGAAACAATTCAAGTTGAAACACTTCACATGAGCACAGTCTAATTAATTATATTAATGATTATATATATCGCTCCCATCGCTACTTACATCACTTAACACTACATAAAATGAATCGATTATCGAGACATGATATTTGGCTTTCCAGTGATAAACAAAATGTAACAAATTAGGATGATTGCAAAAGGAATTGGCATATTTTCGTGGTAATTTTCATCACAAACTAAAGAACTTTCTAAAGCTAAGATGTTCTAGATGAATAAAACAAAATCCTTGTTGAAAGACATTTTTCTTACTGATTCAGATCAATATTATGCCATCTGACTTCAATCACAAGAAATCAAAATACAATCCACAAGATATCGATTGACAGAACATGATCAGAACCAACGGGCTAAATAATCACAACGCTGGTGACTACTTCTCCTAAATGAACAATCAACCTTACAAGAAATCAACAAAGCGCCAAATTGCTTAGCGATAACGACTGTGAAACTAAGTGACAATAACTCAAATCTCACAGAGAGTATATTCACACAAGATTGTAAGAATACACCTTACATAAGAATATCAACCAGGATAAAATATAGACGAAGAGCGTTCTATCCATTGTTTCCAACCGTCTAACATATTACATATATAGATATATATATAGTTTAAACAACTTCAATAAATCATTAATGGTAATGAAACGTTCTTAGAATTAACTCTAATATAAACTGACACTTAATCAATAATTATGATAAACAGTTTTAAGGACAGTCTATTCTACATTATAAATAATAATAAATTGAATAGAACAAATAAAAATGATTTTAATCATAGAAACTATATGTCATGTGTTTGATCATGAGATTATACTGTATGAAATTCTATGATAGAACCAATCCCTTCAATGTAAAGCTTCCAATAAGATTATCTTAATCACTTATTAGTGATTACATAACTTATGTGCCATTTTGATCATATCAAACAATAAATTATGTGTATCAGAAAGGGATTTATTGGATATGATAGTCATTTTAATTGTTGAGATCATAAGTCAATTGAAGCTAATAGACCACCATGAAAAATCTGGAAGCACTGGACAGCTTCAAGAGGGAATGATAAGCAGTGACCAATCGAGTTCAACCAGATCTGTTATGAGATGTCAGCTCACTGAAGACAATGGTGGATATGTCGGTCAATTTTGTGGATTAGTTGAAGTTAGACAATAACACCACTGGATGCTGGCTCAGTGGTCTAGAGGTTAGGCGTTAGCACGCGAGACTGATAGGTCCTGGGTTCGTATCTCACGAGGTGGGATCGTGGATGCACACTGTTGAAGAGTCTCATAATAGAACGAGTTGGTCGTCCAGTGTTTCCAAATTCTCCATGATGGTCTAGCTTCATAATCTCAACTATTGAAATTAAGTTTAATTGTAAACATATATATATATATGTATATACATTTAAACACAAATGCATATTTAATATTGTTTATTCCTACCTGATAGATTACATTATGAATATCATTTACATAAGATAGACAATCTTAACTTGTTAGTTATCTAATAAGTCAAGAAAATAAATGGATAAAACAAAACATAAATCTAGTAGGTATTAAATTTAAGTTATACGAAAATGTGCTATGAACATCAGTTGACTAACCTGGTCAACCTATCAAAACAACCATTACCAAGCATATGAACATCAGTCTTTCGATGAAAAAAACAAAACCACTGTGATATTGTATGGAGAGAATTTGCATAATTTAATTTTGTGGATTTTTTGTAAGCAATGATAGATAGTGGCTAGCAGTGGAATCCAGGACGCGTGTTTCGTCCTATTCGGGACTTGTCGGCTGGATGTACCTGCATCTCAGAGTTGGTGTTCACTCTTGAACTCGAACTCAGTATCATTCACTTCAAACGCCCCAAATAGAGCGAAGATGCGCGTCCTAGATTCCACTGCTAGCCACTATCTATCATTGCTTACAAAAAGCTTGTGAATTAAGGTAATATATAGGCATACGCACAGTATCCACATATGCCAATAACAGATTGATCAATTGCAGTATTAAACCTCAATGGGAAGATACAAGCCAAACAATACCAAGTGAATTTAATTTTGTAGAGTTACAACCTCAGATACATACTGATGGCAACAAATCAGTTCTGATTGGGATTGTGAATACTATTTACTGATTAATATTAGACAAGAGTAAACGAAATAATAGGTCGAATTGATTCTGTCTAAAGGCTAACCTTAAATAAAAGTAGGATTTCCCTTAATGTAGAAGTTACGCTCAATTCCGTAATTGATAGACTTTCATTATCCTGTAGTGACCTACATTTATCAAGAGAACGTGATTGGTGTAATGGAAACAATTATTATTATAACTAATTGTACCACGGATTGTATTACCGTACTTGTTGGTTTAACTGTACCAAAACACATACATTCTTCCGCTGGTTGTGACCTTGCACGAATTCGGTCACGCTCAGTAACCACACTTGTACTCCTTTGGCACGAGATCGCCAACAAATACATCTCGACTACAGCCATCAACTGACTTCTGATATTTGGCTTACGGGGGATCTTATCGGTTAACTGACACGTAGTCGTAGGACTGAGATGTAATCACAATTGATTGATCACTGGGTGGTGATCAATCTCATGCTTGTCTAGTCCTTATTAGTGCAGATCGAATGCTATCGATCATGTTGCAATGTGGCCACCAGTCTAGGTGACTCGACACTGCGGGCACTATGTATTGAGATTAGATGGTGGTTGGAGGTAGTCAACAGGAAACCCTGGACCCGGGTTTCGTGCTACTTGGCACTCGTCAGCAAGGTGTACCTGTAATCTTGAGGGAACTGGTGCTCCCTGGCGGATTCGATCTCGTGTCACGTAGTCGTCCTGTAGTGGTGATCATAGTCAAACGTGACTCGACGCCACACTACAATCCTTTGAGAAATAGGAAGTGAAGTAGTTGATTTCTGAAAAAATTATCACGTCTATAATCTAGTACCATGAACGGATTTGGTAGAACAATTGTCTAGTAATTAAAACAACACTCAGCTTTGAATCATTAACTCCTGAGTTTGAATTCCCACCCCATCTACTTAAGTATAAGTAGCCAAATAGTTAACCAAGTGCTATAAATGTAAGTTGGCAGCTAGCAAACTGTACAGTATTCAGATAAATAGCATATTACGAAAATCTTCAAAAGTATTATTCCAAACACACAGGATGCAGCTAGAACAAGTTCTATTACTCAGAAAACTGAGGGATCTTCAAAGCCCACCGCAGATAGCATCACTCATAATCAAAGCAAATGATAATACCTTATATTGGACCAATGCTTTGATGATTAAAACAATTCCTATCGGCGAGGTGACTTAGCGGTTACTGGGTTTTACTTCTAGTCACTAAGTTGCATACCGTAAGAAACCTGTACTGCCATTGGGAATTTTGATCAGTCATCTTTACAATGAAATGGCAAGTAACCTTTCGTGTGGTCTTTGATATATAATTATTATTATCCTGTAATTGACTGTTCGCTTTTGGAGCGGATTGAACTGATTTATTTGTCATTTTCAAAGTGTATAGACCTGGTTAGAAGCTATTGAGGTATCATATATTTGTACATTTTATAGGTATTTCTATTTTCATTAGTACGCATTGGTTACAGAGTTACTGTTTTTGATTATTTTGTTCAGTTAGTGCGTAACTGTCAAACCAATGTCCATACGGAAGATCAAACCAGGTTTCTAGTTCTGGATTTCACACAAACTAGCAAAGAAATCACGATTACTGATTTGAAGACTATGGAGGCTCAAGTTTCATTAGGTATGTGTGTACAATTTTTGTTGTGTCTCCAACATTAATCTATATCACTGGCTAAATTCACTACACCGATTATAACTATTCTACTTCACGTCTGGTATTTCGTCTATAGCGTATTATCCTTAACTCTGAGTTATGTTACGTCCCGACTGCCACCATTAACCTTGAGCTAACGTAAGCCACTCTCCTATTAGCTTGCCTATTCACAAACGTTTCTCTATCCTCATCCTTGAGTCTGAAACAGTAGTCGCCAGCCAAGCGTCTATATATGACAAGAATATTTACTACGATGAAAGATTAACATTAAAGGAATAGTTATACAGGTGGAACTAAATAACATTGATAAGTGTGAATGACACTAGATTTATAATTCTAAATAAACTGTATATAGTAGCTTCATTCAGTCAGTGAATTTATCATGATTACCTTAAGACAGACCATATTTGCTGAGAAACTTGATTGCTTTCCGAGATCAGTATATCTTTAAATCTTTTATCAAGTAAAAAATATTTCTATAAACTATTTCTCATATTATTCACATTATTTTCTCAGGTACACCGCAGTGTTGAAGAAGTTTCGATAATATTCTTCTATCCACACTGTCAAACGCCTTCTCATAGTCAAGGAAGTTGATGTATAGTGAGGGGTTCCATTCAATCGATTGTTCAACGATGATCCGTAGTGTCGTAATTTGGTCTGTCCACGACTGATCCTTACAGAATCTGGTCTTTTGATCTCGAAACTGGACATCTACTGAATCTTTCATCCAGTTCAGCAACACTGTCGAAAAATTTTCCTGGTATCGATATTAGTGTGATGTCTGTGTAGTTGCCACACTTGCTCAGATATTCCTTTGGTATCTTCATGTGTTATACTTTTTTCCAGTTTGTCCGCACTTCTTCCTCTCAAATCTTCCTGAATAGAACATGGGGCATGTTTGCAGTTACTTCTCTGTCTGACTTCAGTGCTTCAGCTGATATATTGTCAGGTCTTGCTGCTTTCCCACTCTTGATTTGTCTGGTGACCGGCCATCATGATTTCTGTTGTTGGTAGTGACATTCAGAGGAAGGCCTGTGTGTGTTGCTTCGATGTCCGGTGGATTCAATGGAGCTGGTCTATTCAAGAGTTCCTCGAAGTATTCTACTCATCTGTCCCTTTGTTCTTGAATCTCAGTAATTGGCTTGCGTTCCTTGTTCTTGACCGGTCTTTCTGGTTTACTATATTTCCCTGCTACTTTCTTTGTTGTATCATAAAGCTGTTTCATATTACCTTCTCTTGCAGCTTTTTTCACTGTCGTTACTAGTTCTTCCTTGTATTTCTGCTTGTCGGCTTTAATGTTCTTCTTCACTTGCTTGTTTACTTTTATGTACTCAGCTTGTGCCTTGATCTCCTCTGTTCTTGTTATTCTGTTGTTAATTGCTGTCTTCTTGTTCTTCTTTTCTTTGATCTTGTTCAGTGTTTCTATGGAGATCCATTCCTTATGATGATGCTTCTTGAGGCCCAGAACCTCTTGACACGTTTAAGTTAACGCTTCTTTGATACCTCTCCAGTTGTCCTCCATAGTATTTTCCTCTTCCTTCAGCAGATCCTGTGTAAGGCTTGGGACCTGCTGTTGAGAGCTATCTTGAATTCGTTGAATTTCTTAGTATCTCGAAGGAAGGCTGTATTGAACCTCTGTAGTGCTGTTTGTTCAGTCCTCCAGTTCTTCTTTAGCTTCAATTTTAAATTAGCCACAACTAGGTGGTGATCTGAAGCTATGTCAGCTCCTCTCCTGGTTCTCACATCTCCCATTGTCCTTCGAAACTTTTCACTGATGTAAATATGATCTATCTGGTTCTCTGTGGTGTGGTCCAGTGAGATTCATGTAGCTTCATGTATACGTCTGTGTGGAAATATTGTGCCGTCTATGACCAATTTGTTGAATGCACACAGATTCGCAAATCTTTTCCCGTTTCCGTTTCTCTCTGCCAGTCAATCCATGTCGTCCCATGATATCTTCATATTCATTGTTGTTTATTCCGACTTTGAGGTTTAGGTATCCCATCAGAATTGTGAGGTCCTTTCTTGAGCATTTCGCTATGATTGATTGCAGCCTATCGTAGAACTGATCTTTACCGTCATCATTGCTATCATTGGTGGGTGCATAACACTGACTGATATTCATTGTGATCCCCTTCTTCTTTGTTTTGAAGGATGCTCTGAAGATTCTGGATCCGTCAGATTCCCATCCTACAAGTGCATTTCGTGCTTCTTCGAACAGCATCAGAACAATTCCCTGAGTGTCCTGAACATTTACTTCTTCGTGACCAGAGTACAGAAGCATCTCTCCCTAATCTAAATTCTGCTGTTCAGCTTAGGTCCAATGGATTTATCGTCAAGTTGTACTTCCGCATTTTCGTAGCTATTTTATTAGTCGTTCCGATCTCCCACATTGTCCGAACATTCCATGTACGTACATTAATTGTCGCTCTGGTTGTTAGAAGTGGCATCGGCCTCGTGACTTCCGAAAAAACTCGGCTTTCAATATAAGGCGTCATAATTCTTCTAAATGGACCTTCTAACTCCTAGGGCAGAGTTTAAATGGTTCAATTTGTTTAATGTGGTTGGCGTTTTTTAGCAAGATTTTTTTCTACGGGATGGGGTTGCTGACCCTATGCCTAACCCAGCTTCTTTACCCGGGTTTGAGATCGGCAATAATCCTAGAAGAGCTGCAGGCATATTTAACAATATAACACATTACTTTTATCCATTATATTGATAGATTCACAATATACTATTTCACTAACCCTACTCCAACTATATAGACCAAATGCATCAGTCAGTCAATCAACATGAGACCTAGCAAATATGAGCATAGGCATAAGTCGCTATATCACAACAGTATTTTGAAATGAGACTAACAAGGTGGACAATGAAGGAATCGAGATAACATAGTAGCAATAATAATGAGAAAAAATGAACATTCAGAATATAATTCGGAAAGACATAATTATAAGGTATGTATCAAGGAATACTGAAATACGTCTATACAACCACTGTCAGGGAAGTCCTAATCACTACCTTCTCGCGGCATTACTGATGTTTACGAAATTGAAAGGACGAAAAGCGAAATTGATGGACACGGAGATTCTACCTAGGGAAGTTGGAAAACCCTCATTCCAAACCAATGGTGCACATGGACTGCAGTATCCTGAGGGAACAAATGGCGTATGAACCTATTGTTGGTCACCGGCTAACATGGGACTGCATCTCCTAACGTCGCTCCACTGCCTTGTGGATCAGACCTTTACATCGAAGGCTCCGGGTGTGGCCCCCTAGGGAAACCACCTGCTTCGGTTTAGGCAGCCGGGAAGTATCCCGGCTATCACACAAATCGAATGATTTATGTGGCGCATATCTATTTGGTACCTCCCTGTACCAATGTTTATGTTTTATTAAATAAATAAAATAAAGTAATATAAATACCGAATGCTACATCTATGTGACCCTCTTTCTTTATCCGGGCTTGGGACCAGCAGTAACTCTGGAAGAGCTACAGGCAAGATAATCAACACCCATTGGCCGGATACCATCAGCAACAGCCTTCTATGGGAGAGAACAAACCAGCTTCCAGATGAAGAGGAAATTAGGAAAAGACGATGGAAATGAATAGGACATATATGACGCAAATCGTCAAACTGCATCACGAGGCAAGCCTTAACTTAAAATCCTGAAGGGAAGCAGAAAAGAGGAAGGCCAAAGAACACATTACGTCGAAAAATAGAATCAGTTATGAAAAGGATGAATAACAACTGGAAAGAGCTGGAAACGATTGTCCAGGACAGAGTTGGATGGAGTGTGCTGGTAGGTAGTCTATGCTCCTCCACAAGGAGTAACAGGCATAAGTAATTACGAAACGACTCACAATTACAAATAACACAAAAGTAAAAGTCTATTTTTGTTTTAAATAATTACTTTCTTTTTCAAATTCTGTTCATAATAATAATATTAAATAAATTAAGAAAAGTTATCCTAGAAATTACCAAACATAATCTATTATAGTAACATTCAGAATAAATAAATAAATAAATAATAATCATACTCATTAAAATATGTCAATAAAGTAGTAAAACAATAATTGTACTCATCATAAAATAATGTATCAATTAAGTGAGAAAGCAAAATAGGGTGAATGAGCGAGATTGATTTAACAAGGAAGTATGTATGGTCGGTTATGTGTATGTGTCTTGTTCTCTCTTTCTCTCTCTCTTTTTTTTCTCACATACACAGACACTTTCAGACACATTGTGTATTCATTCCACTTGGAACTGGTTAATCTGTTTCGTTGTTTTCATATTTTGAATGAGAAGAATAATACCATACTATGGTAAGAGTGTACATAAAATACATGCGCATAAATATATGTTATGCACATAAATTGAAATCTAGCCAACGAAAATAATAATAATAATTGTTACTATTATTATGAGTAATAGTAACATCGATAACATAAACATTGGAAATATGTGTTTGGCACAAAATATCAGTAGTGAAGAGAATAGGAAGGAAGGAAGAATAAGCTAACTGTTGATTTTTGAAAGCGCGCGCGCGCGTGTGTGTGTGTGTCTATTTTCCCTAGTATATGGTATGCAATTACTACACGGCAAACCAACGGCAAACAAAACAGACAAAATGAAGTACATCGTTGTTGTTGTTGTTGTGGTGGTTAGAAGGAAGGATGAATATAACAATTTACTGATTAGTAGTCTGTTTAAAAAAGAGAAGAATACGGTTTTTTCCTTCTTTTTTTTTTTAAAGATAAGTAACAAACAATAACAGTTGTAGTAAAAGTATTAGTACTAGTAGTACGAAAGAGAGAACAAATGAGGAAAAGGAAAAAGCGTCGAATGTTAATTGTGACTATCTGCTGAAGAAAAAAAATAGCTCAAGACAAGAAGAAATAAAACAAACTTATTCGTCGGAAAAAGTTCATCATTATAAGGCCAATAATATTACTTGTAAAAATATTTTTCCTAAAAAATAAGAACCAAAGACAACAAGGCTGACAAAAATAACACAACAAGGAATGTATTTTTCTGGGAAAAAAGACGTATGTATATATATACATTTATATATATATATATATAAATCATATAAAAATTGCACTTATTCTGTTAATTTATTGCTTCAATAAGGTGGATACCATCTGTATGACTGACAGCAGCTACAGTAGACCAAGGTCTCCAACTAACTTGCAACCATTTACGTCCAACATCCACAGTGAATATGGATTCATTAACATTGGGATTATTAGTACTAGTATTATCATTAATATTATTATCTGAAAATGATGATCTGGTAAAGTTTTCAGTGATATCAATCAAATCATCATGTATCCTTCGTGGCCACGTTAATTCAGTACCGTCGGGTGATGATGTTGATGATGATATAGGTGAAACAAACACAGAAGTATTATCATCAGTTGTACGAAATGCATCATGGAATGCATTCATATCTTCATCTTGCATAATCAGTTTATAAGAACCTTCAATTGGATTTTGTCGATCAAATACTTTCACAGTATTATTATATGAACCAGTCATTATACAACTAGGAAAAAAAGAATAAAATTGTTTTACTGTCAAAACGAAACTTGAAAAAAGAATGTATGAATAAATAGTTTTATGAACAATAAATATCAATAATTTCAATAGTTGAGATCATGAGTCAATGGAAGCTAGACCACCATGGAAAACCTGGACGCACTGGACGGCCAACTCATCCTATTGTGGGGCTCCTCAGCAATGCGCACCCATGACCCCGCCTCGCGTGACTCGAACCCAGGACCTATCAGTCTAGCGCGCGAGCGCTTTACCACTAAACCACTGAGCCGGCATCCAACAGTGTTCAATAATAATACTAATAAATAAATAAATAACAACATTTCGGTGTTTCCCTTTCCGTATAATCCTTTTTTTATCGCCCTCTGTATTTACGTATATTTCATCTATATTTGTTGAATTATTTGCAAATATCATGTTATTAAAGTTTCTAGAGAATTTCAGAATTGACTAACTCTTTGATGTCATTGAGTCTTACTTAACATCATCTTTCGGTGGTTACCATTTTAGATTACTGTACTTCGATTATGGCTGTACGAACGTATTGCTTCCATTTTCTATTAATGAAACTGAAGCGCATCCTCTACTTTTTAGGAAAATTCGCCATTGATAACCACTAGTTAACTGTATAATTTTTCCAGATCTTGTATAATTATTTATCAATGCATGCCACTAAGGTACCAATTTTTAATATTTCACAGTACAATAAGTTACTGACAGTGCATCAATACAAAGAAAAGCTATAATATATTTGTATCTATATTCTAAACTGTTAATTTTTCGACCGTAGCTGCTACTTTGATGTGGCGATCGGGCTTGCATCTGAGGCAATGCTGCCCTCCAACAAACAAAAACTGTCATATTTACTCCAAGGATTTCCATATTCGGTGATAGGGCTTTTTGATGTACGGAGCCAACATATTAAAAGCACCCCATAAAAGCCCGTGTGTGACCGGTCTCAGGAAGTTTATTCATGGGCTCTGCGGTTGCGCTTCGAGATACGTCAAGAATAAATATCATTCTATGGTGTAGGCAACCCAGAAGTGACAAACGCTCTTACACTTCTAACAGCACTTGAGATCGTCATGTTAACGAAGCTATTAATTTATTCAAACTATTTTTGGACAGAAATGTGTTTACTCTTTTAAAAAAACCGGACCAAAAAATCAACCATTAACTAACCACTCACATACCGATCATTTGAAGATATAGTTAATTTGAAATCATCAAAAAGTAATTCACTTTCGTATAAAACAGTTAAATGCTTTTTTAAATGACGTTGGACAGGATAAACTTCAACTGGTTGAGTTGGCATTCGTGAATCCCAAGCTACACCATGAGTATGGGGATAAATTTTAAAAAATACATACAAAAATATATATGATCGATCGAAAGTAAGGTGAGAATGTGTTCAACGTTTTCAGACACGTTGAAAAGTTATCCACTTGATGTCGCTTAGTAGTAATAAAAAGAATTGATTTCAAACTGGACTAAGGAACCGTGAAAACCATGTAGCTAAACATAATTGTTTGTTTCGCTAGTGAGATGCAAGCCATAAGAATAATTTGCAAAATTGAAGTGAGACAGATATTTTATCGACGGCATTCAATTATAGTGCAGAAATGTTGTGCATTTGTTATAGTTTAAAACATCTGTCATTGGGTTACGACTGGATGATCTAAAGATATTGTACTACTATCAAGACCTGAAGGTCTTAGATTCGACTCCCCATTGTGTCATAAAGATATGCACTTCTGGGAGGAAAAGTTAAAACTAGAATAACACAGCTCTCTGACACCTGGTTCTATAACCAATTAACCATAGAATGATTAGTATTACGTTTACCTACTCTTTTGGGGACGGTTCAGTTCTGTCAATTAAGTCACTAGTACAAATCATTTCAACCATATGATATCTCAACATAGTACACTCAAAGTCAAATCCACTTACGCCGCTGGCTAAATTTCGGCTCGACTGATAAAATTTGGGCGGAACCAAAGAACTAGACCAACATAAAATCGGCAAATACTTAGTGATCAATCAATTGTAAATACCTCACTCTTACAGAAAAGTCGTGACCCAAACAGCTCAACGATAACGTCTTAAACTGTGAAGTTGGGTGGAGTGGTTTCAAATCACATGGAAAGTCCTTGAAAGGTTGTAGGTACGCTTTGTTGACAAATTTCAACTGGCAGGAAACCTAGATTAAGCAGAAGTTTCCTCCGACTATCTCCAGCCACTTGCTTAGATTACTGCTTTTCAACAGTCCTTAGGTCGATATCAGTTTGTGATGACAAATAACTTTTAAACTGAAAAATTTCGGAAACCCTCCATATCTTTAAAACCAAATTATAGTTTAGGAGTTATACAAACTTTTAAAAAACAAATCCAAAATGAGTGTTTACTTTTAACGCTCAAATAATCACGGGAAAATATAATGTAATCGGAGCATTGGCCAAATTTCAAATCGGAAACTGAATTAGTGAGAATTGTAAGCACATCTGATTCGTCTGCAGCAAGACTATGAAAAACTTTAGAAAAAAAAACACCAGAGTGTGAAAAAAAGGTAAAACGTAGTCATGGGAAAAGTTAATCAGGTATAGACTCCTGTACTTGGTGTCGAGCCACCCAATTGAGATTTGGTGAAACAGTATTCGCTCTTAGTCAGGTTCTGAAACACTGACATACCTACCGACCAGCAACCATAGTTGTATTTCTCGACCTTAAGGCACCATTTGGTTCTGTATATCAACAGGTTTTGTCGCAACGTCTGTCACTGAAAGGCATACCAAAGAAGTACATTAACCTTGTACAGGATTTCTACTCGAAGACTACTGGTTGAGTCAGAGCCCACGGCAAACTGTCATCGGAATTAGTGACTTTAAGTGATGTTCTTCAAAGCTGTCCGCTCCCCTCATTTTTATTTAGCTTCGTCATAGGCATGCTTTCAGATATAACACTTTGGACACCCGACTTTTCAGAGACTGATCTTCTACCATGAGATTCACTTGTTGACCTAGAATACGTGGATCATATAGTTCTGTTTGGTGAAGACGCTGACAAAATCCAGTCTTCTGACCACCTGAAGCAACAATTCAAGAATGTTTCAGATGTGGTTCTCTCTCATCAAATATAAAATGTTGTTTCAGGATTGGGCTTACATCATCGCCTGAATTTGTAAGAGATTGGAATAGTTGCGCGTATCAATCACTCCATATATCTTGAGAGTCTCACGAGTCTTGATGGTTTGGTGTCTGACAAAACCTCAGCACGCATTCAGAAGGCTCAATCGGCTTTTGCCTAACTGCACCACTTAAGGTGTAAGTGAGATCATTCTGCCAAATAAAAGGGGAGCTTACTGTGCAGTAGTTTGCTTCGTCCTACTTTGTGGGTGTGAAACATAGTCATTAAAAATAGATATTCGTGGGCTACTAGTGATTGGTCACTTATTTATTTCAACACATAAACATTAGTGAAAAGGGCACCAAAAGACATGCGCCAGTTTTTTTGTGTGATTTGATAGTATAATTTAAAACCAGTGGGTAAGAAAATAATGATATGCTTACCAAGAGAAGCGTGGTCACAAAGAGAGCTTGACCGTGTATCACAAAGAAAAATGGAACCCCTGTTAGTGCCATATGCAAATAATGATGGAGAAGAATTGCTACAACTAATTCCGGTGATTAGATGTGAGCGATCGTCCAAACGATCAAGCATATGATCAATGACACCTTTAAATTAGCAGTGTCAAGGAGTTTTGAGTTAAGAAAAATATATTGCATACCAAAAAAATCAGGTATAAAAATATAATTAAAACAGGATTATACATATTTGAATGCTCCTTTCAGTACTTCAAACTATCCCAGTTAGTTGATGACATCGTTATTTGACAGATGTTTCACATTTAGTGTATTGGTATTTTATAACAACGATTGGAATCCTTAAGAAAATACATGAATTCACAACAGTTGACCTTTGAAAACAGACTACTTAGAATTATTTCTGAAATACTATTGCAAAAATCCAAAGTGTGTTGACAAAACAACTGCTGTTTCCTAAAATAATTTCATTTTAAAAACACATTAGAGTTGTTCCAAGTCAGGTAATTACAATGAATAACAGATGACAGTTTAAACACATTTTTAAATAGTCATGATTATTTCATTTCAAATTCAAAGGTCCTTCACATACGTGGAAAAGCTATATCCAGCAAATCAATAAACTTTTGAAATAATTTCCAACACTGAAAATCATCTTAATTCACAATCCAAAGAATTTCTGTTCATCACATTATAGTTGTATACAGGTCCATAATGAACTGATTTTCAAGTAAGAGCTTCTCTAAAGTTAATGCCTTCCATAAGTTTATTGTGGATTATTTATTTGAACACATAAACATTGGTGCATAAGGGCGCCAAAGTTATATGGACCACACAATAAAAATGAGGTTGTGAAGAGGTATAAAAAGTAAAGTGAGTATAATACAAATGAACCACAATCCATAGAAATTAGTGTATGAGAATGAGAGCAGTAATAATAATGAGAGAAGCAGTCCAGTTAGGAAAAATATAATCCTAAGAAATTTTTCCAGTTAAAAAGTCACTTCTACTTTTACGAATAAAGTAAAAGAAAAATACATCAGGATCGTCACTAGCTTCTATTCCAAGCCATTTCTGATAACATTTCAAGCTACTGTGGTGTAGCACCTCAAGGACCCAAAAAAGAGTCTTAAAGGTCCCGCAGATGCCATTCCTCTTCAGCATTGTTTCATCCTATGACACCATGTAATACACTGACCACCTCTCGAATTTTTCGAACAAGTCCAAGCATCTGCAAATAATGAACTATATGGAGTTCGTTGGGACTACATTTGCAGTACATGTTCAAGCCACCGAAGTCTATATTTCAAGATAGTGATACCAACTGAATTATCGTCGCTGTCGTAAACACACGTTATCGAACCTCCCCATTACTAACATGGTGTTGCCATTGAAGGCTAGCAATCCCTAGGAGAAAACGATGGTCAGTTGGTTAACATCCTCAACTCGAAGGGGTCAGGTTTTACAAGCATAAAACAAAACTGATCTAACTGATACGTTGTATACCCGACCTTTCACGGCCAGAATAACATCACGAAGGTGCCAAAGATGACCCAGATTGGCATAAACCACTCTCGTTTACATTATGAGTTGATTTCACCACTCAGGTCACCACCAGCACTTACGTAGCTGCACAAATAAGATCGAATCGAACTGGAGAGATTTCAATATTATGAAGTGGGACTCAAAACTTATCAGCGATTTCAATCGAAAACATGACACCAATATTGAACTGTGTAATGTTTGATGGTTTGTACGAATCGATACAAACAACTTTTATATTCTGAATTTTATAGATATAAATCTATTTTCACGAGATAAACGTTGAAAAAGTAGAATCGACTCAAGATAAAAGCGATTAATACCAAATAAATTAATGATAGTAGACAAAATGTAACTGGTTAATAAAGACTAAATAAGTCATTGGTAAAAGGATACTGAACACCTCATTAGTAACTTCTAAATTCCACATATTAATCCTCAGTGGATCGGCAGAGAAGAAAGTCTCACGGTCAGCAGAGGGTGACAAACCGACAATTGAAAAACCGTGGGCACGAGCAAATACTTTTTTATTCTGTACACGTATATTTGTATTTCCATAATTCTTCAAACAGACAGGGACTTTGATATCGGATAATGACCTGATAACAACTTTACGTCGGCAACCGGATTCAACGGGGAAATTCAGATTTGTAAACGATTGTGTCGGTAGTTCAGTCAACTGCCAAAGTTTTATAGTACGTTCTGTAAAAATAATACCAATGGTGGGACTGATCAATCTGATGGCATGTACCATATATGCAGTATGTATTAGAAAAATTTAAACATCTGACCAAAAATCTTCAGATTTGGATATATATATATATATATATATATATATATATATATATATATATTTGCACAGCCAATATGCATTAGTATTAAACTTTTATTCACTGGGTTAATTGTTTCAAAAAGGCAAGTAAATTATTTATTTATTTATTTTAACACATAGGTATTGGTACAAGGAGACACCAAATACATATGCGCTACACAAATCTCATTTAATATGTGAGGGTTGTGATACTGCTCAGGTGCCCAAACAGAAGCAGATGGTTCTTTTAGGGAGTCACACCCAGAGCCTTCGATCTAAAAGTCTGGCCCACAAGGCAGTGGAGCAACGTTAGGAGATGCAGTCCCATGTTAGCCAGTGACCAACAATAGGTTCATACGCCATTTTTTCCCTCAGGATACTGGGGCCTATGTGCACCACTGTCTTGGGATAAGGGAGAGAGGACTCTCCCCACTCTTGGCCGTACCATGGCATTTGGGGGCCAAGTAGATAAAAAAATTAGGTATAAGTCGTGGTTAAAACTAACGGTTTCTTGTATGAAACAAATATAACTCATTTTTAAGCAGAGGTGTATGGTGGCTAGCATTGGAATCGAGGATGCGCGTTTCTCCCTATTTGGGACTCTTCAGGTGAATGTACCTGAAACCAGTACATATGAGCTAAATCTCATGAGTCACTTTATAAGAATTTGTTTCTCTATTAGCAATCTTAACGGGGTTTGTGTTGGTGTAAACAGCTGCACTAGAATACATTAAGCTGACCAATTCCAAATGAGTTTTTAGATTCCATTGCTAGATATAATAGTATAACTCATAGTTTAAACATCAGGTAGATGTTTAAGACGAGAATCATTATTGTTTTTCAGTTGTGATCGACAGTCTGGATTAATAAGCAATGGTGGAGAGAACATTCCTCACGAAAATCTAATTATCGAGGCGAAACTCCCTTGTGATCAAAAGATAACAATGGATACAACAGCTAGTCACGGAAGTAAGTTCATCTGAAGAAGAGACAAACTTATGCACAGATATCAACATGATTCTCACAAATTATTTAAGACCTAAGTGTTCCTACTGATCTCATAAAAATACTTTGATGACTTGTAAGATAGCACACGGGCACTTCCCCAACTAGCCAAATGTATCTCGCAAAACTTGTGTTACTGAACACCAAGGTCAAAACATTCTACTTACTAAATCTGTACAATCTTATTATCAAAAACGAACAACTACGAAGTTAACCCAATCCTTTCGTTTATGTTATCTGTTAATATTTATGGTTGATGGGGTAGCTGACGAATATTTACTTCCCACTCACTGTGCTTAAGATCAGCGAAAGTATTGATGTATCGACTACTGACTGGATGGGCAGGACCATGTACATGGTTACTGATTTCTATCCGTTATTCTCGACAAAATCGAACACGGAAATAAAGGATAATAGAATGGGCACCCTGAGTAACGCAAAATTAGAATTACCACCGATATTGACTGTGGTCTCTAAAATTGTCTATCACCCTTTTTAATTTGCTAGTTACCAACCTTCAACTTGAAAAGCATAAGTATTCACTTGCCACACTGGTAAATAGGACTTTGAGTTCGAGGGTGAGGAAATCTACTGGCTACAACTAGTTAGTCTACTTTTTAGATCTTTGTCTTTGGAGGCAATCATTCCCCCATAATTCAATACTCTAATTAATGATTACCAACGAACAATGATTCGTTACATACACGTAAAGATAAAATACTGTTTACCTATTTATAAACCTGATTTACATAATCAGTTTGAAAGATTCCTGACCTCAAACATATAGCCTTGCAACTCAGTCATAACATGACTGATCGTATGGAAGCTTTATTATGAATATTCAAAATAACTCCAAAGCTTAGAAAAATAATTGTCAAGGTCATCAGAAGGGATTAAGATTATTCCGAGTGGGTAACTTATCAGGACATTTCATTTAATAAGTGCAAATACTAAAAAATAAACCAATATCTTCGAACAACTCTTTCCATAGTAATATTAGAAAGTTTAAGCTTACCATTGGAAGATAACAAGAAGTGGGAAAGCCCGGATTTCGGGAGCCAGCGTATAAGGTTTATTTTCTCCTCTATTGCTTGAGACTTTAGACAGTCAAACTCTGGTTCGTGGCTTAGGAAAACTTGATAGGGTTTCGAACAGGAATGACAATGGTGTGTTGTTTCAGAAAGATCCTAATTCTAGCATTATCATCAAAAATCTAGGTCTACAAACCGCTTGGCCAATTTCAATGACACTAACAATCCCATCGGCGTTTCCATAAGCCAGATGTGTGCCTTCTTTGTTGAACTCTATTACTGAAATAGCTGTGAAACGATGTAACGATATTAATGTGTACTTACGTCCTGAACCTTCGATTCTTCTCAGAATTTCGTTGCAGTACCATTTGAGTCGGCCTATTGTAGAAATAAACATGACGGTAAGAAATCACTTTTACGACATACCAGATTGGGCCACAACATCACAGGACGGAGCAGCATACTGCCCAATAGGGCTTTGCATGTCAAAAAGTTGCGCAACATTCAACACGTGCGCCTAGCCCGTTCGAACTTCTTCATTTCTCAATGCTGATTAGCTTTATATGTAAATTCTACAGGACTAACCCAACATATAATAGCGCCTAAGCTACATACAACACCTTAAAAATACGCAAGACTTACCCAAAATTCAATGTATACAGATTTAAAAGCTTTGCAATCAAATGTCTTGGATGCGCGCTATTTAAAAGTACAATGGTGTTTTGACCTCGCTGAGTTAGTTTTATTGTTTTAATGGTTTATTGATTACCAAGACTATTTTTCACTTTATCTGAATTTATTTCAGTTAAACTATCCGGTAAGAGTGCCGTTTTGGTTTCTAATGTATTTTATCGTGGGTACCTTTGAGCACATTTTTTCTAATGTATTTGTTAGCGATTTTGGTTTTACCAATTTACAGATTTTCACTTTTTGGTCATAAGTTTCTACTGTCTTTGAGGATTGTTGTATCTAGTTTCTTTTTGAAAACCTCTGAATCAAGTCTGAACAGTGCAAAAAAAGCTATTGATACATCGTCGAAAGCGGCATGCAGCGAGAGAAGTGTGATGGATGGTACCATGAAGTTAGCATGAATCCAACGCCTGTATCCCTTAAACGGTTCAATAAAAATGGTTGTGTGTGGTTTCGTAAGCAGTGCTACTCGGACAGCTTGCTAACCGAGGCCATCTCAGTGGTAAACATTGCTGAAAGATTGTTAGCAAACATAGTCGAGACACGTCAGATAGTACTCGCTCGGTCGACTGATGTGAGTTCACCCCAAACAAAGTCAGCATTGACTGACTTATGTGGACCAAAGAAGGAAAGGTCGACTTCAAAGAGGTCTGTCCGAAATAAAGGCCCAAGAATGAAAGTTTCTTCCGTCTCCCGTCTTCCAAATGACAGCCAGCAGGAAACGCCTAAAAAACCTAGTCGTATGGCTAGATATATTTCCGTCAGGAAAAAAAACTGACTACCCAGGTCGTTAACAATCAACTTGGACCTCATAGTGTGTTTCGCATGACTGTGGTCGCTACCCCATCAGAAGTTGATGAATGGGCTCAGGTCGAGAATAAGGAAGGACCTAATATTATCAAAGAAAAACTAACCCTTTAAAAGTAGCTGAGAGGTTAAAACTTTATCATAGTGACAGATCAGTTATCTTTACTAGGGTTAAAGGGAGTGGAAACTCAGAGCCTTAAAATCGTTTTGAGCATGATAAGAATTTTGTGCAGTTAGTTATGACAGACTTATTTTGTAATTATTTTTTGCTAATACTTTCATTTCTTCACGTTTACTGCAAATGACTGTGAAAACGTTGTTTAGAAAGGCATGCCTTTGATTTTCCGTACCCTTTTCTAACACCACATAGCATGACACACTGATTATCGCTCACAAATACACTGCTACACTCATGTGCCTTTTGTTCTCAATTACTTATGGTTATGATAACAGAACTCTAATGTATTTGCTATATATGCTTACAGATCACAGTGATATATTTACTACATGCTTTGTTTGGATATACATCTCCAACTATAAAAATAGTGGTTGGAGTAATAAAATACATATAACTGTGGATTATAAGGCCACAAGGAACTCGACCACGCCAACTTCTGACAATTTATGTAACGTCCTGTGTATTTTTCTTGTGTATGGATTATATCCGATGCATTGATACATCATTTTCCTTTCGTAATAACTTTATTATTGGAACTAATATATTCTTGTTCCAACACCAGTTGACAAAACAACTGACCCCTCAAAATACCCCTAAAATCACCTTGCTAAATGTTTATAGGCTCAAGTCATACGGACTTTAATCATAACAAAACCAAGTTGTTAAAAGTGGTATTTAAGTCTTCCAACCAAGTGAAATTAACACTGTAGAATGGATATAAACTAAAAGGGTCGGGAGTTTTTGTCTGTAAACACTTGATGCTCATGGACCGTATCTTCTGAAACATGAATACTAAGGACAAGATAAGAGTAGATGTCTAAAGAAGCTTCACACGCCGACTGCTAGGATGTGACTTCACTCTCAACTACATAGATGGATGTAAGCACCTCTCCTTAGAACTATTACAGTATAGTCGGCTAACGAACAATCTAATATTTCTATACAAAGCATTACATGCAGTCATATTTCTAACCTCCTGCATAATCGTGATCCGTAATCCAGTCTACAGACTCAGAAACAACCCACATACATTGCTTACAGTAAAACACCGGAAACCATTGCGTTGTAAGATTTTTACAGCATAGTTTATTGGCACTACTAATCCGTAACTGTGACACTATCATCAACTTCAAAAGACTATTAACACTGTTACTTGACACTAAAGAGCTTCATCAATTATTCCCTGAAATTCCGTCCACTAATGAGACACTTTATTATGGACAGCCTAACATCTAGACCTATCATAAATATAACAGACTACCGTTAACATTAATATGAATATAACCAAATGATAGAACAAATGGTTAACCCTCTCACATTATTCATTCCCATCGAAGCAACCACAAGCATGCTTTATCTTCTATTCGAAAAGATTTGGGAGGAGGAACAGGTGCCGATGGACTGGAAAGAAGGACACCTCATCAAGATTCCAAAGAAATGAGATCTGAGCAAATGTGAAAACTACAGAGAAATTACACTACTGTCAGTACCAGGAAAGGTCTTTAGCAGAGTTTTGCTGAGCCGGATGAAAGATGAAGTAGACGCCCAACTTCGAGATCAACAAGCTGGATTCCGTGGGGATCGGTCGTGCACAGACCAAATTGCGACACCACGGATCATCGTCGAACAATCAGTGGAGTGGAACTCGTCACTATACATCAACTTCATTGATTATGAAAAGGCATTTGACAGTGTGGATAGGAGAACGTGATAGAAACTTCTTCGACACTACGGAGTTCCTGAGAAGATTTTCAATATTATCCGGAACTCATATGACGGACTACAGTGCAAGGTCTTGCATAGAGGACAACTGACAGATGCATTCCAAGTAAGGACCGGAGTCAGACAAGGCTGTCTACTCTTTCCCTTTTTTATCTGGTGGTTGACTGGGTTACAAAGACCTCGAATTCTGAGTAAAAACACGGAATACAATGGACAGCTCAAAACCAATCACACGAGTTGGACTTCTCAGATGACCTAGCCCTCCTATCGCACACACATGAACAAATGCAGATAAAGACAGCCAGTTAAGCGGCAGTCTCTGCATCAGAAACCCTCGGCATACACAAGGGGAATGTTCAACATTGTAAGAGCCTACAGAACCCAGAAGCGTAGAGGAGGAGAAGCTCAATTACATGTCACATTTAGGCAAGAATGGTCGTGTACTTATAGTCTTTGATTTCCATATTTTTGAAAACAAAGATGTCTCATCCCAAGCCAGATCAAGTGTTTACAAGAAATTATACACTCGGCATCTTCAGTGGATTGGACAATAGAATCATAATTCCCTATTAAAACCGCTTAGGAGGTGTACAGAAGTGTGTACATAAAAATTACTGTACTGAATGACCCTTGAACAACAAGAAGTTCAAAAAACTCGCCACCATGGTTCAGTAAGGAGGCTTACATCCTTCATCGTGAGATGACAAGAATGTGCTAGAGATCTGGGTCGCGGTTTACTGACGAAACAAAACTTAAATATCAGGAAGCCCGAAAGATTTGAGCCTCCACCATCAATAAGTCTAGAAGATTATATGAAGAAAGGCTTTGTAAGAAGTCTATAGAATATCGCAAACGCTTATATTCTTATATAAACCGAAGAACTAAGAGGGTAGGCAGCATCTCCGAACTTTGTCTAAGCTAGTGAGATTCTTACAATTTGTCCGATCAACAGTATGGGTCCCCTGTCTCTTGAGCCTTCTTCTGGCCATCGATCTGTAAACGATTAGGGTTAGCTTGCGTTTAAGATGCTGGCCTGGCCTAGAAGCACACTGCAATGCCACCATGTATTCGTCCGCTGTTAGCTTCCACTACGCTCGTGGACAAAAGAATGTTGAAGATGCTCCCTCATAGTCGTGTGTTTCACTCCAGTGTATGGAACATTCTCCTCCCTCTAAAGTATCCTGTTTGTGACCTAGATAAAAAAAAGTGTTCACTACTTTCTAACGGCGCATGAACATAGATATCCTTGACTAGATTTTAACCATTTGTCAGTAAATGATCTAATTCTGAGGTTTTTCCGTCCATATACCATCTCGTGGCATCATCCACATGTTCGGTTAGTCCTGAAAGTTTGATAGCTGCGGCAACTTGCTTATAAAGCCACATTGTAGGGGTTATATCCTGCTTGCCGAGATTTAGGGATGGAATGTTGAAGTTCCCAGCTAGTGATATGTGGTCAAATCCCAGGTAGAGCAGCTTCACTATCACCCTTATTGTCTCATCTTTTTGGGTGTTAGAACCTCTGGGGGCCCCGTATATCCTTCAATCAAGTACTTAATGACGCTCACCCTGAATCAACACCAACATGGTCCTGTCACCTAGGCGAATTCGGTAGTAGTAGTAGTTTTGTCTGCCCTACTTCTTCATTCACGGTGTCAGGCAATAACTGCATTTTAGTTAGAATAACAATATTCGGGTCCAGTTGAACGCATGTGTTACTGATCTTCCCTAGTTTACTCTTAAGTCCTCTTATGCATCTATAGAGGCCCTTATTGGTTTGTCTTACAACGTAGTGCTAATGTGCAGCAGCTTCCGCCCTCTGGGTTTTAGTTAGATTGTTCCCTACGGTGTGTTGTCCGGATCCATAAGAGCTGACTGCTGTAGGCCTTCTGCCTGTAAAGCGTATCTCACTTGCAGGACCATGGTACCTATGTCCTGTACCACGGGTTGTAGATCAAGATCGACCGACATCAAGGTATGTTTTATTGGGCTTCGCTGCCGTTGTTTTATCGGACTGTCATCAGAATTCATTACCTCAAGTAGTGTTCGTTAGGGCTGCCCACACTCTCCATTCTTGTTTAACTTTATCATTGACATACTTTTAGAGATAACACTTTCCTCATCTAAATTTCCAAGGGTTGAACTCCTACCAGGAGATTCACTTGTTGGCTTGGAATATGCCGATGACATAGTTCTATTTGGTGAAGACGCTGACAAAATGCAGAGTCTTCTGACCACTTAAAGCAACAATGCAAGTATGTTCGGGATGCGATTCTTCCCCTCGAAATGCAAAATGTTGCTTCAGGATTGGGTTGCATCGACACCCGAACTAATGATAGGGAGTGAAGTAGTTGAGCGTGTCGACCGCTACACTTATCTTGGAAGTCTCACCAGCCTTCGTGGTCTGGTGTGTGACGAAATCTCAGCACGGATACGGAAGGCTCGACTAGCTTTTACCAACTTGCGTCATTTATGGCGTAGGCGAGATATCCGTCTATCAACCAAAGGACGTGTTTACTGCGCAGCATTTCGTTCCGTCCTACTTCATGGCAGTGAAATATGGCTGGTAAGAGTAGGGGATATTCGTAGGTTACTAGTATTCGATCATAGGTGTCTTCGAAACATTGCTCGTATATCACGGGACCATCGAGTAAGTAACACAGTTGTTAGGAAACGGGTACTATGTAAGGATGCCAAATCGATTGATGAAGTAGTGAAACTTTATCAGGTGAGATGGCTGGGACACGTGTTACGTATGCCCAACTACCGACTGCCTCGATGTGCGATGTTCTGTGGTATAGGAGTAGGTTGGAAGAAAGCTAGGGGCGGCCAGATCAAAAATGCCACAAGTCCATGAAGTCACTGACAAGTGGACTGAGTCATGTCGGTAGGTGTAGACTACCTGGTTGGGAACCGCAAGATGACCGCAAAGCCCAGGGGACAACTGCTTGAGGCCGGTCGCGCATGGCCTTTTTGTGGGAGGTTATTGACGTGTTAGCTCCGCTCTTCAAAGAGCCTTACCGCCTGAGACGGAAATCTGTGAAGTAGGGTAAAATGTGGCATTTTTAGGGTTGACCTTTTCTAACCCCTTCCTTCCTTGTGAGAAGGCAGCATCGCTTTAGATGCCGGTTGTCTGAGAGAAACACCTTACTGCTGTCACACTCCTCTACAGTCAGCAGTACGACTTCGCCTTCAGACCTTGAGTTGCTGCTTTTAGTCTCACCATTCTCCAATCGACCTGCCTGGCATAGTAGAACCCACAGGAACATATGTTCCAGCCACTATAGCTCGGTTGGGTCATCACGATAGGCAAGCCCGACCACCGCAACACGGTAGCAGCTACGGTCAGCTTTCACAACATTTGATATGACTGGAGAGGTCGTTTCTTCAGTGATATCTGGTCCGAAGGGCCTCAGTTTAGTCCTCTTGATTTCTGAAGTTCACAGTCGTCAGACGCGGCGATTTAATGGTCGTAAGGCGTGGCTAATGAGGCAGCCTGGGCACGCTAATTACCGCAGTGGTGTGAAGGCCTATACTTAATGAAAGCCAACACCCTCGCTGCACATCGTGTTCGTGGGATCCAACTAAACTACTACTTGCTTGCCCAGAAATTGCATGAACCACTATGCTGCTTGGTTCCTGGATGTTTGACGATCTTCTAGAGGCAGCCCTAACTGCCCACGGTTTGTCGTGTTCAATTTGGATTTTGGCGGGTCGCTCAAGAGGTGGTCTCTAGGAAATCAGTGAAATCTTTTCTGTGGCCTGTGCTGAATCTAAAGTTACCCTTAATAAAGGGTTGCCTTTCATTACGTCTCGACCCTTATACAGGTGAGACAGCTTGGCTAAAGCGATATCTTCTTCTGCTCTTTATCAAAGGCTGCCATACTTCCTAATAAGCTACTCTCTTACAGAGGAACATCATTAAGATTCAGGAGTTTTATCCGACGTCTTTAGACCCCATTTTCATCGTTTTGGAAGCTATGATTTGCCGTTTCCGTTCTCAACACTCACCCGCTGCTTCTTACTGCTTACAGATACTGGGGCATTAGCAGCAGCCTATTGTGCTAGTTTGATTTGTGGCTACAATACATGTGTGTTTGAAGATTTGGATATACTGGTGGGGATCGATACAATCTATCATTATAGTAGCAAGGATAAGTGTACTAACATCGAACCTGACCATAAATCCACAACTCGTATTACTGCCTAGGTACTGAAATATCATGACGACAATAAACGAGAAACTACGAAAATCGCATTCAAATGCTGAGATTTTGGTTGTGACGGGTGACGAGCATGAGACACAGTGGTCAATTTTGTGTTATTTCTCTCAAGTAATCAACACCACGTCATTGTGAAACGTACTTTTATCATGTTTCTTTTTTGCCTACTACTCTTGTTAGATGTAGCGTCCTTGCCAAGAGTGTGATCCTGATTGCTTATTTAAAGGTTCAGTCTTAGTGTTTGAGTTGAGTGGTCCATGTTATGCACATTACTCGGAGGTTTTTTACTTGATGCCATTTTAAGCTTTCTTATGGGGAATATTTTAAAGACTATACCCCGCGTAACACTAAGGCATAAACCTAACTAATAACGCTCCAAGACATTGAACGAATGTACTGTTATTTACTTTTATTGATTTAATCTATTTAATGACCCTACTTGGGAAGCATGCTGTAAGCAAACTAATGTTGGAATTTGTAGATCCTTCTTCTAGAAATGACGTGTACCTGTACTGGCAGAAATATACTATTATTATAATCCCATTGTTAGAAATGATTATTTTTTAACTTGTTATTTTGACTTGTAGTTGTTGTATGAGCACTAGCGGCAACACTATTACCGTGCATGCTACTCAGTGGAGTAGAGAGCAGGCTATGGGATCATCTAAGGATCATATGTGACGCATTAGCTTCGAGATAATTACTTGGGCTTGGTATTTGAGACAAAAGTTCCGAAGGAGGGAAATAACAGAGACAGGTGAATATATGCTACACCAGAATAAAGTCCTGAAGGCAATTAGAATTACTAATGCTGCTGACCGTCCTAGCAAGCAACTTATTATGGATCCAGAAACTTATCCAGATGTCCTGTGTTTGCAAGCAAACGGATGTATGATGTTGCAAGTGAAGCAGCTAGGAAGAATGCAGTTAATCGAGCTAGCTGGCGCTACCGACGAGTGGATCAATCTTCCTTCGGTTATGGCTGATCACAATATTTACTCCTTACTGCACGATGGAGTGACGTATAATGACCAAACTCATATGTAAACTATTAATTGAATGGTTTTCCCACAATGGGAATACATCTCAGGCCACAGATATCAACATAAAGTGCATCAGCAAAAACTATTTTAGTACCGTAAACTTTGACATTAGGCGTATACATACTGCCATTAAAACCCTTAAGCCAAATGCGAGTTCTGGTGCTGATGACATCCCTTCAATCCTTTATAAAATGTCAGGACCGGACATACAGATGCTACTACTCAAAATATAGATAGTATCTTCAGAGACAGGTACATATCCGGGAACCTGGAAGGTAACGTATGTTCTTCCCAACACACAAATCAGGACCGAGAAATCTGGTCGAAAACTACAGACCTATAAATATCACTCCAGTTATATCACGCATAATGGAAGAAGTGATACAAAATCAGCTATCTGATCACCTGCTTAAGGAAAATCTAATAGACCCGTCACAACATGGCTTCATTAGAAAAAGGTTCTGCAGTACATGTCTGATAGACTTCTTTAACGAGGTTACTCGCATATGTGACCAGAAGAAACTAGTGGTTATAATATATTTCTATATTAAGAAACCCCTTGATAAAGCATCTCATAATCTTCCAATCAACAGACTTAAGTCATTGGAATTATAAACCCTCTATCGCAATGGATCAAATGTAAGAGAGCCTAACACCACAAAAGGAGGGGGGTGGCGTTACTGACCAGCAAACATGATGGTGGGGAGATAAATTCAATCCACCCATGTCTGTATGGCAGAACAGTTTGTTTAATTACAGCTCCTTATGGTTTAATGAAATGTCACGAACTTAAGGTAATAATGCTGATTTATCATGGAAATCGTGTTACGAACGTTGAATTGGTCTCACTTCCTAACCAGTAATCCCATTACAAATAAACTAGACAATTCGCTAATATACGAAGCCTACTGAAGACCCTATGATACCTAAAAAAGAAAAAAAATAATGCGAAAAAAGAAAATGGCTCTAATAGCTTCTATAAAAAAAGAAGATAGCCAATTGTATATCACGATACTGATTTAGCACTATATTTTATAACCACACATAATCCCATACTCTCAGCTCCTTTCCGAATCACCTCCATTTGTCAGTTGTATGTCCACTCACACCTTGTTAACACTTATTTTCTTTAACCTATTAAAATGCTTTCTTAACAAATACCCTTATAAAAGAAAATTAGACTGAGCAATCATACCTTAAACATTCCTTCGTGAATATTGGCTACTCTGCCTCTCGTCCTTTCTTTTACTTGCTCCCCCTTTCAGCCTCCTTGAGATATGGGACGGGTGACTTCATCCTGCACCATCCTTAAAGCCTTAGATATTCCAAAGGGACATAAGGTTGCGACATTTAGAAGCTCCCACCTTCAATGAACCTATCCTTGACCATCAGTTGCACATTCGCAACGCAGCTTTCATGAGGCGCGCCAACTGTGATACTGATTAAAACTATCTACATTCATATCTTATAAATTACCAACCCAGCTGAGTTATTTACTACAGTGGAAATTGTACCATTTGTAACAATTTGATCTTACCTGTAAACTGGCATGCCTCATGTAACAATCTGTTATTTGAGAATAGACTATTATTATTATTATTATTAGTTTCACATAAACAACTAGTTGGTATATATTTTAATCCTTGAAACAATCGTCTTCTCTTAAAACGCGAATAACTACTTCAATATTCTTCTATTTCAATCAACCAACCTCGTGTCTGACAATATGTAAGCTAATAGTATCCAGGATCTCTACTGTCCTGGAACAAACGCATCGTAGTAAGTCAAAAATATTAATTCCAAAAACAACGATAAAGTTATTACGAAAAAACTGATATATTATTACATTAGATAAAGTCTGTACACACAAGAAAAATATACAGGAAAATCAAAAGTCATGCTTTTTTAAACAACTGTTTTACAGCCAATAACGACAATTGTACAGATGATAAGAATTACTGAGGAAGTGCAAATAAATGCGAAAACCAACTGAAAATGAGTCCATATTAACTATCCTCACAAAGATCCACCTGAGTGTCCCGAGGTAACACTAAAATACAAATCAAATGAGGGAGGAAAAGAATACACGCAAACAAATATAAAAGCAAAGGAAACGCCAAAGTTGATATACATTTGTTTTTCACGGAAAAACAATTTTTGGCAATAGATAGCATAGAATATGATATGCATGTTAGTAATTTACAATGTGGTAGTGTACAGAGTTATGTGAATGTAGATAAACGTAATGCAAATGCAAATGCAACCAATAAAGGTGTCTTAGGTTGCTAATAACACCGAAATACACAACGATTAGTAAGCTCACAAAAAATTGAACTGTTTATTTCATTGTGTTCATTTATTTTTTTGGCCCGCAAAATGAACATAACGTCTGGGCTTTACACTTCTGTCTGAACGCCTTAAATATTTATAATTATTGCTCAGTTATTCATCGTCCTCTCATTTCATAGTATTTAATGGTGGAGGTTGTTTATCTATGGCAGTATCTTTTTTACCTTGTTGGTCATCATAGAAGACAGGTTTAGTTTTCTCCGTGTAGATAGTTACCTTCTTTTTGTTTTTTTAATGATGAAGTGTTTAGCTGTTCGTTTAACTACTCTACAAGGTCCTTCGTACGGTTGAATTAACGGCTTTTTAACGGTGTCGACTCGGACAAAGACAAATTTACACATTTGCAGATGTTTGCCAAGCTGTACCTGGCGTCTACGTTCACGTTGGAGTTCCTTTTTAATCCGCTTCATAGTCTGTAATAAACGGCTTGCGAAACGTGATGGATCACTTGATTTTTCTTCATCAGAGTTGACCGATTGTCCTGGTAAGACTGGGATCGTACCATAGATGTTCAACCTATAACTTCTTTGACGGTTGAGTGAATTCCAGGGAGTACGAATGGTAGAGCATCACTTCATTCTGACATATCAGCCTGTGGCATTAGCGAGCTCTTTAGTTGGCGGTTAAATATCTCGACCAAACCACTCGCTGTTGGATGGTAGGCTGTTGTTTTAGTGTATTTCACTCCTGAAAGTCTGGTAAACGTGTAGAATTACGGTGTCGCTCGGATATTAGTGCTACTCACATGATAGATCTAATCCCGAAATTGTAGATATTTCATGATGTAACTGCCTAATCTATAAGATCTTAAGTGGAAGTCACATTATTGTCTACACTGACTCATCGTATTGTGATAATTAACGATATGATACTTAGCACTTGGGAAAAACACATTTTGGCCGGGGGTAAAATAATATATTTAACGCGAGAAGGTATGGGTTACACAAAAACGACCACACCTGAGAGATTGAGTGAATTTTTGCGCGTTAACCATTGTTGGTCCTCTCTCGGTGTTACATTGTTACTAGTGAACCTCCTCAGTAATTATATGTTCAGCTTTTAAGACCGGGTGATTAGAAACCAATAGCACTACAAACTCCTGAGGCAGGACGATTGAAACTAAGGACCACTGTCTGTAGTAATAATTGATGGGACTCCATGGTTCGATATCTAGCAGTCAAGGGATACCGATGCTACTGTCTCTGCTGATGTATCTTTAATAGGGCATGCTATCGTTTATCTAGTAAACTCATCCACGACAGAAAGGACATGTGTGAAGGAGTTTAATAGTGGGAGAGGGCCGAGGATATCTAGATATACGTGTTGAAAGCGTCTACCAGGTCCTCTACAGAGGACTGACTGTGTATCGTTGGACCTTACTACGTTGGCATTAAACGGAGTTTCGTGCTGATCTTTTTATATCCGAGTTAGACGAAATGTTCTGTGATGAGTTTCGCTGTAGCTTGGATCTCAGGATGAGAAAGGTCGTGTAATTGTTGAAAGATCCGTCGTCGACAAGCCTTAGGAACAAAAGGACGATTGTTACCAGTTGAAACATCGAGGATAATAGAAAAATCTAAAAAAGAAATTGGTAAAGAGTTGAGAAGCAAGTTAGTCTTCTCGGTAGGATTTCAGATCTGCACCGTCTACCGGTGATTTGACTGTAGTTTCTAGGTTGATATCTTGTTTTTGTACCAGCGTATTGATATCCTTTCGAGATGGAGCATCGGTTATGATAGTGGAGTGCCCTTTGATGAACTGTATGTCAGTTGTAAATTGTGAGATATAATCCAGTTGTCTTGTTTCTCATGGGGAATATCGACCATATGACGTGTTAAAGGAATAACATAAGGGTTTATGGTCGATTACTATCGTAGATTTGTAGTGGCATTGGACAATAGCCACACAATCCACAAAGCTGTGAACACGAGACTACTCAGAAAATAGATATTCAATATTTAACGCGGAGAAATACCTAAAAATGGAGAAGGCGCGAACAAGGAATTGAATGGACTGGAGTTGATCGAGTGGCATGGCTCGGCCATGCAGGCGTGGTCTCTATTCATATTAAATATATTGTTCTTTCTCTAACCTAACCTTGTTCTTCATCATGTATTGGTAATTGATACGATACAGTGAGTTGGCGTAGTCGATGGTGTGACTTCCACGTAAGATCTTATAGATTAGGCAGTTATATCATGACGAATCTACAAATTTAGGATTAGGTCTATTATTAGAGCAGTACTAATATCATAGTAGACCATAATTCTACATTGGTGAGCCCAACTAAAGAAACGCAACCTATTATTATTAATCCTTATTTCCACTTCAACTTTCTCGATCGATTTTATATTTATGTTAACCCTGTATTCCAATAGTCCTCTGATTAATGCTCACATGCATTATCGTAATGTTATATTGATTAGTCCTCACGACAAACTAGCTCAATCGATAATAAAAACTGGTCGTCTATATTAACTAATTAGCTTTGATGATTTGTTAACAAGCTGTAATAGCATTTACATGCTTCAGCGACATAGTCTTGTTTAAACATCAAGCTCTAGCAAATATGACCTGTAAATAGCGTAAATATACATTGACTAACAATGCGATCAAGGACTAAATAGTTATCTGGATCTAATATTCAGTGTTCCTTATCTTGTTACCTCATCCTGTTTTAAACTATACACTATCCTGTAATATCTTTTCTTCCGACCACTGCCTGCCTAATTTCATATTCTCGAGTTCCATTGCCAAACAACAAGGATGACACTTCTCCAAAAACATACGGTGAGTTCCAGCTATAAGTTTTCTGCAATCATAAGTTCATTTTAGATGTCTCATTCAATGGCACACACAGTTATCTGGATTCATTCGGTTGTTCTGATCCGAGCGAGTGGCAAAAACGTCAACAGCATCAAGCACCATAGAATTATTTGCCATACTGCATGTTTTATTCTGGATACTTTTGGATCATTACTAATCACGAATGGCGTTATATATGTCGTCCACTGAATAATCTAATTTTCAAAAATAACCCAGGCGAGTTCAACTATTTTACTTAATGATTTTTTTACTTAACATGTATATGTTTTCCGGTTCCTTTTGCCATATATTTGTAAGTGTCCCTAGGCTAAATGCAGTAACTTCTTATGGAATGTTTATAACGCATCATATTCCTGCCCGAAGTTTCACAAGCAGTCTAAACTTTAAAACTATTTTCTGGTCATGTTCATTATTTTTAAGTCGTCATATACGTCAACAACCTGCATGTTAACCTGGCCCATACATACGTTACACTATATCTCCATTTCTTCTAAATTTAGAAATCATCTGGATCGCCTTTAACATTTATTAATAAACCCATCATAGTCGTTGTTGCTAATCGTATTTGGGTTTATTGCTTGGTTTATCACATTAGCAGCCTAAAATGCGAACATAGTTTAGATAATAAGATTAAAAATTTAGGTACTATCAACTGCACTAGTAAAATAACTAAATCCCCAGGTAGCTGTTGGCTAAAAAAACGTTTAAAATCAAAACTCCTTAGCCTACTAGAATTAACACTAAACGAATCTTTCTGATATAAAATTTATAATTAAATTAGGCGTCTCGGATTCTTTAACGTTATAAATTTCTGATGATTTTGAATCACCTAAAGCAACAATACCTATTTTTCTACTGACTAATCCTTAATCAACACTATAACTAGTTAAATTTAATAGTTTCAGGATATCGTCATAAAGCATTGTCATAACTTGACAATCACGTAATATGACTGATAAAATTAATGAAACTAGTAACGAAATCGGTCAACAAATTGACTTATAATTACCATTAAATGGTGTTGTTTTCTTGGTATCTTCATCCATCACAGATGATTACAGTATGTTTCTCTATCAGTTGCTCATTCAGTAAATATCTCAAAACCTTGTCAGTCTAATTGATGGTTTAGCGACACAATCATGCATGCAAATAATCAGTATAAGCAGTCGAGCAAATCTCCTGCAAACTGAAAACATCAATGTCGAATTTACCCCAACACTGACTAAGGTTCAAGCCATTATCATAGACATGAGTTGGGAGTGTACTCCCCTTGGTTACAACTTATGTTCTCCCTGATAATCACATGAGCATCACTCACTATTAATCATCTTGTAAAAACTTATTTAGCTAAATACATTTTGCAGCACCACATCACTTCGTAATATGACACAGGTCTAACTGATTTTAATAACTTGTAACCACTATATCTCAATTAAATCGTGTTCCGCCTTATGATAAACTGCATACTTGCAACTAACTTGTATGTCCAATCAGCCGGCAAGTATAAATACAAGTAAATAGTCTGCCACAGATCAGAACATTGAGTCTAGAGCATGCCTCTTACGAATACGCTCATGTTTAACGATTTGTTCTTAGCTATCTGTCCAAAATTCATATAATCATCACTCACGTATTTAAATTTTATTTTGATAACCATTCATGTGTATTGGTAGTATTACTAAATTCTATCACGGTCAAGTAAAAATGAGGTTGAGAAAATCTCCCCGTAACTAAATAAACCGTATCAAACTAACTGGAACACTAGTTGGAATTCTTTTCCATGGTAATACTTTTGTTCTCCCAGTTAGTCTACTAATACAGATGCAATTGGAAATCACATATGGACGGGTTACCGGCATAATTGTTAATTGGTTTCATAATTTAAACCAAAACTAATACCAATATTAACATTTCTACAATATTCATTACTTTAATATTTCTAAACACAAAATACTTACTACCTATAAGTTAAGTTGTTAACCAACGGCTATTAACACGCATCGTTTTATTATTATTATTGTAATCCCATTTTTTATAGTTCAAATAATCTTCACCCAAATTTTCATTTCAAGCGTTCTAAGCATAAAGGCAGATATTTTAAAATTATTACATGTATTTCCCGACCAGATGCTGCCGCCTTCTTTTTGATTTATCTTTCAGCTTATCATTACCCGGGGGATTCTTCCTAGTCTTGGTAACCTTCGGCGCACGACGATCCCATCCAATTTGGTATCGAACCAACATCACGTTGATTCTGGTGGGAGAGTAGTGTAGTGGCATTGGACAATAGCCACACAATCCACAAAGCTGTGAACACGAGACTACTCAGAAAATAGATATTCAATATTTAACGCGGAGAAATACCTGAAAAAGGAGAAGGCGCGAACAAGGAATTGAATGGACTGGAGTTGATCGAGTGGCATGGCTCGGCCATGCAGGCGTGGTCTCTATTCATATTAAATATATTGTTCTTTCTCTAACCTAACCTTGTTCTTCATCATGTATTGGTAATTGATACGATACAGTGAGTTGGCGTAGTCGATGGTGTGACTTCCACGTAAGATCTTATAGATTAGGCAGTTATATCATGACGAATCTACAAATTTAGGATTAGGTCTATTATTAGAGCAGTACTAATATCATAGTAGACCATAATTCTACAGATTCACTTCCCTGTAATGGGAAAGTGTAAGATCCAAACTACGGTTTGGACTGCTGAATAGCCTTCCAGGTACGTTAGACACGCGCTTTTTCCCGTCGAAAACAAAACAAGTAATCGGGTAAACAGCGGTCCTATAATTCATCATAAATTTAAATGTAAATCGTTACCTAAACAAATATTACCACTCGGCTATTCAACCAATAATTGTTCAATCAATAAAATCTAAATTACAATAAATAAAGTAGTTGGTGAAAGATGAGGGAAAATTACCAGTCACAACGAATGAACGTTATTCTATCCTGACTGGATGGAACACACAAAAGGAGGAGCAAATCAATATGGCTGCCGACAAGAACAAGTGTCAAGTAAAACAACACAGATGCAGTTCGGGAAGAAACACAAACTTAGTGAATGCGTAAGAAAAACAAAAGCTATAATAAAAATACAAGTATTAACAATTCAAATGTAATCAAAAGACAACAATGTACAACTAAGGGGATCAATAGGAACAAAGTGCAAGTATATACATGGAGGGATTTTCACAAGCACACAAAACACCCAAAATGAATCTTACAGAAAGCGAAATGTTTTACCGCTTGTAGCGGTAAATAAATCCCCAAAATAAATAGCTCTGTAAGTTTTGGACATTGGATGTTGACCAGATTAGTTTTAGTGGACTCACCTAGCGCTAGGCGCTCGGTCAAGCATCCGCACCGGATCACGTGCGGGAACGCCGTGCTCAACATCTATTGCAATCGCTAACCAGACTAGATCAGACAACTCCGATATATTGGCAACAACATCTGATCTCCTTGATTCTGTTTTTTGATTTCTCTTGGTGGGTACGAGTTATATTAGAAGCTGTTACTGGTAAAAGCGTTGTCAAAAACTGAATACCTGTGCCGTCTTCACGCTAAATCAAAAGCTAGCAATTTACGTTCGAAAGTGCTAGGACGTTCTCGAGCTGGTGATAGACGTGTAGAGAAAAATGCTGTAGCAGTAACAATGTCATTCGCTCGTTGTTGTTGTACTGCCCCTACAACGTTTTGAGATACATCGGTGCAGAGAATTAGGTGTGTCGTAAGGTCAGAGTTTAAATGTTGTAACACAGTAGCATTTGTTATCGTAGACTTTGCGTTAACAAAAGCAGCCTTTGCGTCAGGCGATAAAGTGAGAGGTTCTTCTCTTTCGACTTCGTTTCTTTTCTATCCAGCTTCTGAAAATCTGTTAGAGGTTGTAGTGTTGCTTCACAATCGGACAAGAAGCGACTATAGAAATTGCGAGGGCCAAAAAATCGACGCGGATATTTTAATGAATTTGGTTCTGGATGATTATTAATAGCTTCGCCCTTTTCTTGGAGTGGTTTGATACCCTGATAGTTGACATAGTGTCTCAGAAACCCCAGAGCTGGAACGCCGAGTATGCACTTTGGAGGGTTAGTAACAACACTATAACTTTTGAAGTGGTGTGTAAGAATGTGTAAATGCTGTGCATGTTTTTCTGTAGATGAGCTGGCGATCAAAACGTCGTCTCTATAAACAAATACAAAGTCTGATTTTCTTATGACCCCGTCCATTAATCGCTGAAATGTTTGAGAGGCATTTTTTAAACCCGAACGGCATCCTCAAGAATTCAAACAAACCAAAGGGTGTGATTACGGCTGTTTTTTTCAGTATCCTCTGGCGCTGTCGGAATTGGATGGTATGATCTTACTAGGCCAAGCCTCAAAATATCTGTTTTTCGTGTAAGTTCAGTGAAAGATCACGTAAATGACGAATATGATACTTATTTGGAGCAGTCTGGTTATTTAAACGACTATAATTCCCACATGGAAGCCAGTCCTGATCCTTTTTGGGAACCTTGTGTGAAGACGAAGCCCATGGACTTCTAGATTGCCCCGTGATACCTAGTTCCATCATGTGTTTGACTTTCTTCTTTGCAATATTTAGTTTGTCCGAAGACAGTCTACGTGACTTACTAGAGATTGGTGAACATGTAGTTGATAACTTTCGTTGGCTGCCTGTAGTGACACTTTGCTACTTGAAGTGTGTCGCGGTCGTGATAACTCAGGTGGTTGATGCTGATTTCTGCTTCGAATAAAAGTTTGAGTCAGAACTTTGGTTCCTGATGTGAAAGAGACGTCTCGTCGCTTGACCGGAAACAGTCATCGCCATTACAGTCTCGTCGGCCCGTTTCCATGATTTTTACTATCGAGTGTTGTAAATGTGCAAGGTCATGTGCATCACCATGCCTCTGTGTCTCGTTTTTGGTGTTACCAACAGATTCCTGGAGTTTATATAAGTTATTTTGGATGTTGTCTCGAAAACTATTCTCTACTTGACACCGATCTAGTTCACTTGGCGTGGATAGTTGATATGATTGCTTGTAGCACTGCCAGGTTATTTGACAAATCAGTTAACTGCTACTGACGTGTGGTCATGCCACCGGTATCCACTCTGCCATGTGCTTGCACGGTGTTTACACTGCAGCCATCCGGGTAGATTTCCATTACTTTAGGTGCCATGCTAGGCAGGTCCTCGAGGATTATTGATTTACCTGATAAACTGAGGATCTGTCTTACATTATGAGGTAATAATTATGGCCACATTTATTTCACTAAAACCTCACCTAAAGTATATGAACCGTCTAAGTGCTTCATCACCCAATTAAACCACAATATATACAAATCTACAAATAATTACCAAACTGACTGGGATCGGTGCATTCGAGTGGCTAGAATACCACCTACTAGACACTACCAAATATTTGAAGCCGTCTACAAACAGTAAGAGTCGAGCGCAAGGAATTCAGCCAATCTATACAAGCTGGTGATAAAGATTTTTGAGATATATGGGAGATATTGGATATTGGATATATTGGAAGTTTATGACCACAAAGGTCATAGGTGGGAATTTTGTTTCATTACCAAGCTTGTTTTTATGATTGTCAGTCCGTGTTGTCGGATTATTAGAAGTTGCTGTGGGAGCAACCGAGGAACGTTTCACTCTCGCTTGGCTGCTTTGTGTCCTTCATATATCAGAATACCTAACAGCCACGCTCGGATATTTGTTACAAAATCTAGAAAAACTAACCGTCCTAGTTCATTTATTTTTGACACAAAAGAAGCTAGGCAGCGTAATTCAGATTCATCAACAGTGGGTTCAGATCTGGATGAAATTTTAAAGGATCAAACACCATCAGCACAACTTCGACTAGTAGATGCCTATCGTAGAGGCTTTCAATCGTCAGCTGACAGTGAAAAGTCATCAACTGGAGCGCAGATATGGAGGACACTGATTTTCAAGACTCTTGTTTTTGGAGTGGTTTCTTGCTGTACCATAATGCTTTTTAAAAAAACGCTTGGTAAGTTATTTGTTGCTCGCGATAACTGGAATTTTGGTCACTAGGTACGTTCCCGAAATTCTTGGACCAGAATGTAGGGTCGTTTGCTGAAAACACTGACGTTAACTTTAGTGACGTTCAAGGAGTAGATCTCAGTTTTATTAACCAAAATTTCAGTGTGATGAGGTCAAAAAGGAACTCGTGGATGTTGTTGAGTTTCTTCGAAACCCTGAAAAGTTCAATCACATTGGAGCTAAACTCCCTAAAGGTGTTCTCCTTGTGGGTCCTCCTGGAGTTGGTAAAACCTTACTCGCTAAAGCGGTGTCTGGAGAAGCTCAAGTATGTTAAAACAAGAATTGTCAATATCATAGACACTACTCTAAATGTTTCACCTCTTTACATTTATATCTGTTTACTTTCCTACAAATAAGAGTATAGTTTAGTGACTAAAATATCAGCTTACTTCCTATCCAAAACATTTAACCGTACAACTGGTTATATTATCATTTGGTACCAACTGTGATTGAGATATCATCAAACAGACACAAAAGTTTAGGGTATATTGACCGTTCGACTAGCTTCCGGAACTTTTGTCAACAATGATACCACATCCCAAATTTATCTTTCCCTAGAGTTTCTTAAATGCCCGATAGATAGTGAAATTAAGACTAATACAGGTGTAACTAGGATAGTGTATTGCGCAGTCAGTCGAAACAGTTTGATTGTAAACAAGGGCAAGCACTGTTACATTGATTTTTCTTATGTAATGTAACACATTTACCAGTTATATTCACTTTCTTAATAATCCATAGCTGAGGGTAAATGAACTAAGTACGAACTAGAATACGGATGTTCTTGAATGTTTATGTCAATTAAAGTATGGTCGGATTGTATAGATGCAACTGGACGGACATAATAGTAGTGTTGGTTTGGGCACCCGGGCAGTATCCCAGCCCTCACACAAAACAAAATAAGTAACTCAGAAAAAATGCAACCAGGAAGAATTCTTTCAATTAAAGACGTTACGATCACTGATGAAAAAAGTTATATCCAGATCGCCACTGGCTTCTATTCCAAGCCATTTCTAATGGCATCACAAGCCACTGTGGTGTAGCACCTCAAAAAGTGAGTCGTGAAGGTCATGCAGATGCCATATTTCTTCAGCATTCTTTCATCGTATAACACCATGTAATACACTGACCACCTACCAATTTTTTCGAACAAGTCCAAGCATCCGCAAATAGTAAACAATGCGGAGTTCGTTGGCACTACATTCGCAGTACGTGTTTAAGCCACCGAAGTCGATGTTTCAAGATAGTGACACCAACTGAATTACCGTCGCTGCCGTGAACACACGTTATCGAACCTCCCCACTACTAACATGGCGTCGACATTGAAGGTCAACAATTCCTCAGAAAAAACGATGGTCTAACACAGAGTCGACTAACATTCTCAACTCGGAGAGGCCAGGGTTCACAAGCATACAACAAAACTCCTCTAACTAACACGTTGTACACCCGAACTTTCACAGCCAGACTAACATCACAAAGGAATCAAAGATGATCCAGATTGACACAAGCCACTCTGACTTTCACCATAAATTAGACCATCTCATCACTCACGCCACCGCCAGCATTCAAGCAGCTACTCAGATGCACGGTCATCTCGACTACCTCCATCTGCTTACTACCGAAATTGAGTGCAGGTTCAGGCTCCTGTTAGTCTTGTAAAATTACCTTGCCCTTGGGTGTATAGCACGTGCCATGCCCACAGACACTGATTGTCGACTGATTAAGTGCAGATTGCATGACTTCGGTATCATCACACAGTAAGACAATATCGTTCGCATACTCAGGGTCGGAAAGTCTTTCCACACGTAACAGATCCACACCACTACTTACATCCATCAGATCCGTCTCCGGAACGTCATCGATGGCAAAGTTGAAGAGGAATGGTGAAACTAGGCAATCCTATCGAACCCTACTGCTCGAATGGAACAATGGAAAGAAGTGGCTGTATGCCCTCAATCTACCTAAGGTGTTTGTATATAGAACCTTCAAGATGTTGGTAAACTTCTCGGACACGCCCTTCTTCAAACAATCACAAATAACCGTCTTGTCGAACGAATTGAAAATGGCCCTGTTATCAAGAAACACATTTATTGGACTGCCATAGGGATGGCGGTGTTCCAGCATTTTTGGGAGTGTAAATAAATGATCAATACATCCTGAACCACAACAAAAATCAGCCTGCTCCCCGCGATTCATTTTCCCTGTTTTTGAGAAACCTCCAACGTATAACTGTAGCCAGTAATGTGGACGCAATTGAGGGTAAATATTTTGAAAGGATAGACTAAGAGCGAATTTATAGCACTTCACTAAAGTCTTGAATAAACAACAGACGTAGATAATAGGAATTTCTCTTGATATTACCAGTCCTATCTGTCGTTCGATCTGCATTAGTGTGCGAACGTCCGAGGGCAGTTCGAATGACACATCTGGCTTCAGAGTGGCTGATTCGTAATTCATATTCGGTTATAGTATTCAACTTTTGAACATTCAGCGACTCCAGATCGTCCAGCTAGGACAAGATTCCCAACACAGGTAAGCTGCTTTATACGTTGGAACATAAAAGAATACAGCGGGAATAAACAAGTAACGCAATATAAATAAAAATATGGTACCGAATAACAGTTAGTAGAATTTGTGAGAGTGGTAATTGAAGTGGGAACAATTCTTTCTAGTTTTAGTCATCCGTTTTGTGTGGACTAGGATACTACCGAGGTGCGGGTGGTTTTCTTGGAAACCAACTCCCCGAGCCTTTGACCTAAAGGTCTAATCCCCAAGTCAGCAAAGCAACACTCGGAGATGCGGTCCAATGATAGCTGGTGACCAATAATAGGTTCATAGTCTTTCTATTCTCTCAGATCTTTGAGCCCATGTGCACCACTGGTTTGGAATCAAGGTTTTCTAACTACCTTATGTGGATCCCCCTTACCCACTAATCCGATTTAAGCGCTGGGTATTCACTTTCCGTCTTCTCAATGTCGTAACCAACACCCTGCTGCGAGGAAGCATTCAGTAGGACTTCCCTGGCAGTGGCCATATGAAAGTACTCTGAGAGGGAAAACGGAATCTCCCCACTCTCAGCCTTACCAATGGGCTTTTGCAGCCCGTCGTCCTTATTGTAATTAAGTTCAGTAACCATACGGAGCAGTGCAGATCCGTGAGATACTTCGTGCGAAAAATATGTTCGGCTTCCTAAGTAGACAGATTGGCAGAATCTGTGTCTGACTGAAAGCATGATTTTCATGCCTGACACACAAAAGTAACAAAACTCTAGAAAAATGAATAGTTCCTTGTTGATTCCTTTCACCAATAGTGAATTACAACTAAGTTGTTATCTGACAGAAAAACAACCCTAAGCAACGACCGAAAATTATGTCAAACGGTCTGAATTAGGTTGCGATGGCACTAATACATCGCTTCTCGCAATCTTCGACATAATGTTGTTCGATATATGTCTTTTTTTGTTTTGCTGAGTTCTGTTATATTCCATTTACTTTTACTGCTGTAGTTGTTTTCATCACTTTTTTTCTTCATGTTTCCTTGGTGTGCTCATATGAAGTGTGGGAACTTGAACCGATACATGCCTGTGCTAAGCCGTTTATTCTCCACGTATCTCTTTGTTTGATTTTACAAATCAGACAATCATTAGTACATCGTTCTTTCACGCGTAGAGCGGAGAGGGCGTGAATAAGAATGAGCAATTTTTACCGATTACTTGAGATGCTTAAAATCTGAATTTATCTTTTATATAGGTTCCTTTCTTATATGCTTCTGGGAGTAGTTTCGACGAAGTCCTCGTTGGACTAGGAGCTTCTCGTATTCGACAACTTTTCACCACTGCCAAACAGAATGCACCATGTTTAGTATTTATTGATGAAATAGATTCTGTCGGGGGAAATCGGACATATTCTTCTCATCATCCTTTTGCGAACCAGACAATTAACCAGCTTCTCGCAGAAATGGATGGGTTCCAGTCAAGGGAAGGAATTATTGTTTTAGGTGCAACAAATCAAGCAGAAGTCTTAGACAAGGCTTTATTGAGACCTGGTCGTTTTGATGTCCAAATTCATGTATCACCACCAACTTATGAAGTTAGTAAATGTTAGACCAGTTTGATACACCTATTTCCATGTTAATGTTGATATCATTTAAACAGCACAAACTTCTACTCTTATGATAGAATACAGCGATAAAAATAACCTAGCATGTATTGAGTGGTAAGCGATTATTACTACCAAACGAAATAACGAGTACAAAAGGCTTCAACACAATAGTGCCATGATGTTTTATATCTAAAAATGTAGTTGCGAAAAAGCGTCATTATGCATAAACAAAATACTATCTTTTGCCTAAAAAACTTCAATAAACACTGACTATTGAATAGCACAACTTCAGTAATAACTTTAAAACAGGTTATTCCACCAATATCTAATCTTTACTGTTAGATGAGCAAGTCTTAGTAACAATTTTAACTTTACATCAAACATTTTTCAAACTTCAACTATGAAAAATAGATATACTGATTAAAACAACCCCAGAAATGTGTTGCATGATAGTATTATTATTAAGTTTTTTTAGTTAATCCTTTTTTTACAAATCAAATAATTGATCTCAAGTTAATTAGTGCAACTTTTTAGAATAGGACTGTAGTAGTTTGCATAAATTCTAAAAAGTGAAGTTAATTGGCTAACACATCTACCACATTTGTCGATGACAATTTCTTATTAGCTATCACAGGCCTGTCAGAAATCTGATATATTTGCACGCCATACAATATCCTCAAATTAATGAATGGAGTTAATAATAGCGCACCAGAATCTAACAATCCATAATAAAACTTTCCTTGATAATGTGTCGTTTTACACCACTCTGTCTATCTTTATATTAGTTGCAAATTATTCTCAATCTGTCATAACATAGTGAATAAATTATGATAGGAAGAGATATTTATGTTTTCATTCTAGGTTTCCATCATCAGTAATTATTAGTTTTGGAGGAAAGTTCTAATTTGACATTTCAGACAAATGATATTCTCTTTGTTTTTGAGATTCTGGTTGTAATTTGTTCATTAAGACGAATAAAAACTACATCGGTAAATTAATTTTGACTGTCACTTCATTAGCTACTATCATTAAGTTACTGTGAACAAAGTCGTTTGGGTTTACCGTAGCCTAATGTATGAATAGGTAGGTGATTAGCTGCTTGTGCCACCACAGCAAACGCTATCATTGTTACTATCCATCCTTTTTTATTGTAGGGCAGAATAGCTCTTCTAAATCTTTACTTAAAAAAAGTAAAAGCAGGCTCAAATATTGATGTAGAAAAGTTGGCCCATGGAACAGTTGGATACACTGGTGCGGATATACAAAATTTGGTTAATCAAGTAAGTTTTTCTGTGTTGATGGTGATAACCTAAACATTTTATTTTATTGGGATTTGAAGTGTCCTCTATAGGCTTGTGTACTAGGCAAGTGATCATTTTACATGAATCTCCAAATCGAAATTAAGGGAATAGGTTCTAACCTCTAATTTATTAAGTGGGAATCGCAAATTAAACGCTTGAGCTAGTCTCTAAACTAACTTTATTCCCATTTGTGCCAGGTCGTCCTTGTTTATCAATGATGCTGCCTAGGTACGTAAAACTTTCCGCCTCTTCCAGAGCTTCTCCATCAACCGTGATTCGTTTGGTGTTCTCCGCGTTGTACTTCAGGATCTTGCTTTTTACTTTGTGTATGTTGAGGCTTACTGTCATAGAGGCTGTTGCTGCTTGCTTCTCTCACCGACGGGTGTGAAATACTCCTAAATTAACCTGATGGACCAGGTATTCATACTAATTTACCAGGCTAGACTAGAAATTTTAAGATGCTGGAGAGTATATGTAACTCAAGATGAGAATTTTGAAAGTTTTAATTGTCTTTCTTGATAACATCAACCCACACTTCAACAAACTGTAGATCGTCTATAACACTGAATGAGAACTACAATGCTTTCGAGATCGATGTAGGCAAAGCAGGGCCCTCAAATGCCCTGGTACGGCCGAGAGTGGGGAGAGTCCGCTCTCCCTCTCCAAATGCTCTCACATGGCCACGTGCATACAACCACTGCCAGGGAAGTCCTACTCACTGCCTTCTCGCGGCATTACTATTGTTTAAGAAATTGAGAGGATGAAAAGCGAATGTCCGACGCTTTAACCGGGCTGGTGGACACGGACAGTCCACCTAGAGGAGTTGGAAAACCCTCATTCCAAACCAATGGTGCACATTGACTGCAGTATCCTGAAGGAACAAATGGCGTATGAACCAATCGTTGGTGACCGGCTACCATGGCACTGCATCTCCTCACGATGCTCCACTGCCTTGTGGATCAAACTTTTAGATCGAAGGCTCTAGGTGTGGCTCCCTAAAACCACCTGCTTCTCTTTGGGCATCCGGGCAGTATGCTACTTACTTACTTACTAAGTAAGCAGTATGCTAGCCCTCTCATAAATCGAATGATTTATGTAGCGCATATGTATTTGGTGCCTCCTTGTACCAATGTTAATATGCTTAAGTAAAAGTAAGGCAAAGCATGTTAAAACTGATGATGGTAATCAGAGCACCTGCACCATTTCACTGAATCTAACGCATGCCGATGAAACGGATTAATTAGGTGGATATAATTTCACTTACCTTTTTGAAGATCAGTTTTTTGTGGTCTGTCAGTCAGTCATGTGCACACATAGAACCTGGCACATATGTGCATCGGTTTACGTCACCACATCCGCACAGCGAGACCCCAGAATGGTATAAGCAGTAACAGAATCAGTAGTAGTAGAAAAGATTAGGGATAAGAGATATGTAATTTTAGGAGAAAATATGGATTCATGCAGTAAGAACTTACAGGATAATTTAGAAATTTGGGGTCTAAGGGAAGACAATGAGTGAATGCATCTAGTCCATTACAAATGATTCTGAGCCTACATCACTTTACATAGTCTAAAATTTCGTATGTAAACTGTTCACTTCAAAGAACTATATACTCATATTCTGTTCGAACTTTCGTTATCTTAACTTTCGTTGACTTTGTTTTTACTGTTACTTTTGAAGAACTTACCTATGGTTTTGAGGATGCCCTGCTTACTAGTCATCCTACGTTTTTTCATGATTTCAGTTTATTGCAATTTTATAACTATTTACAACTTTTCTACTGAGCCAACAACTGTTTTCCTCATTTCATTTCATAAAATACATTTTGTACAAATCCAATTTATTTCAGGCTGCTATTGCCGCTGCACTACGTAATGATCCTTTTGTTGAAATGCATCATTTGTGGGATGCTCGTGATCGACTAATAATGGGACCGGCTAAACGTCGTCCGTTGGATGATCAAACTAATCGAGTGTCAGCATTTCATGAGGCTGGTCATGCTTTAGTAGCATTGTTGACTGCGGAAAGTATACCACTACACAAAGTATGTAGGTTAATATTTTATTTGAACGTGATTAGTTTTTATTCTACCTTGTCGCTATAGAGGAAAGTCAACCTTTCACTGAGATCGTAAACCGACTAACGTTAGATCACCATTGCAGTGCGGGATCATTTATGCTAACTGCCGAGTCCCATACTTGATTGAAACGGCCGTTTAGTGCTTCCAGGTTTTCAATGGTGGTCTAACGTTAGTTGGTTCAGGATCTCAGTTAAACTCAACAATCTCCACGACCCTACCCTGATTAAAATCAACCTTGTTCATTGCACTATCTCAACCATTACACAACCAATCTGAACACATTTTTTTCGGCTATTTGCGTTGATATTTATGATAGTATCTGCTTTTATAAACCTTAAAAATATAATTCACATTCCAACGTGAGTCATAAACCTATATACACATGTAAGCGTTTGTCGTTTTTGTGTGATTGCCCGTACAATTCTGTACAGCTTTAAGGGTGAATTCGCCAAAAGATAGTTGCTCAGTTATTCAGTCAGCTACAACGTAGGACCAGGCACATATATCCATTGGTCCAAGTCGCCACACCTCATTAGCACAACAAAATGAACACCAGATCCACAGAAGTCGTTACTTCAATGGTAGTAATATACAAAAGTAAGATTGTCTACAAGGATATAATACAAGAAGAAAGAGTTAGTTCGTAGAAAGAAAGGTATAAAGCAATTTTAATCTCACGGTTTAAGGAGAGATAAAGAGTTTATATACACCTACACCATTGTGTTCGATTCTGATCCATATCACTTATCTAGGCTATATTGAAGCAATACACACAGGATGCTCATATGCCAATCAAGAGTAATCGAATTTCAGTCCAAAAAAATAAAGGGGAGATTCCAAACCATTTCAATCTGAATTAATCCCCATTTTCTGTGATTTGGAGGCAATTCATACACTGTATAAATGACCATACTATGTCTCTCCTATTTTGTTTCTTCCCTGGATATTTTATCCATATTGTATTTTATTTTTAATTTAGGTTACAATTATTCCTCGAGGTGAGGCAGGCGGTCTTACTAGTTTTCTACAAGAGAAAGATATTAGTTTTATGACTCGTGCACAATTATTAGCCCAATTAGATGTATTGATGGGTGGTCGAGTTGGCGAAGAATTAGTTTTTGGTGCAGACAAAGTTACCACTGGTGCAGCAGATGATTTTCGAGTAAGTAATTGCATGGAGATCATTTCTATTGAAATAAGGGCCTTTTTATTTCAATTATAAGTTCCCAATTTAAATTAATTTGACTGTCCAAAGCATTATCAAATGCATAATTGGGGAGTCCTGGATTTTACTTAAAGTTTTAATCCAAGTTTTTATTGAAAACTTTAGAGATATTCCCAATGGGTTCACATTTGTAGCTTCAGTTGATTCACTATATTGCGCGATCTTCATGTCATTATCGGCAATACCATTGGGAACCATACAAGAAAAGGACAGACTTCCATAGTTTCGTGATCATCAGTAATTCCTTAGCTTAAGCCAGTCTATCATGTTCACGTTTAGATCAGACTAACCCTAAAACTTTTATTACTAATAATTGTATGTTCCTTAATCAATAACTCCAAGAGGGGATTTCCGAAATTCTGGGAAGAAGACGTAACCAGTCGAGTTCAATCATGTAGGATTTACGACATAAGATGACGGTTGTGCAGTGTCGTAAATCGATTGAAGTTAGAAGCATAGGCCACTGGATGCTAACTCGACAATATAAATTTCAAACTCTCATTCAAGACCTGAAGGTCCTAGTTTCACTTTTCAGTGGGATCATAGATGAACAATGTTCAGGAGTTCCATACTAGCCTAACACCTATTTTGCCATGAAAATTCCATTCATATTCACACTCCATTCGCAGGTTTATTTCTACTTCGCAAATTTAATTACCTTCCCTTATTCATTATCTGGTTGAATTATCTCAACAAATTTTTTTTTACCTTCAATAGAAAGCAACAGTTTTAGCTCAAAATATGGTTAAACGTTTCGGTTTTTCAAGTAAAATTGGACCAAGAGTTATACCAGATACTCAGGATGACCAAATTGGTCAAGCTACACGTGACCTGATCGATAAAGAAGTTGACCAATTACTCAATGATTCTTTAACTCGTGTACGTACTTTACTATCTAATCAAAGTAAACAACATAGACTTCTAGCTGAAGCATTACTTCATTTTGAAACATTGACCAAAGATGAAGTGATAGCAGTATTAGCTGGTAAAATGAAACCTCCAAAAACCCCATCAGTAACATCAAAATCAACAACTCTTTTGCCACAGTTAGGTTCTTCAACATCACCTGAAATTCATGTATAATTGTTCCATTAATCATTGTACATCTTGTTGATTTTATTTCGTTTTTGTCCATTTAAACGATACTTTACACACATTTATTTTCTTCAAATTTATCAGCTCATTTACAAAAAATTCCAATCCTTCATTGAGTTTTCCTTTTTGCTTCTTGTTACAATGGGTGTATTATTTTAGTTATTCTTCTATCATTTTCTAAATTGAATTTATTTACTCGTTATACTTTCACCCTTTACTCCTTCCACTTTCCAGAGAGAGAGAGAGAGAATACTGTAACTATTCCCAATGATTGTTATATATGCATATATGTATCTATATTACATTTTATGCTTTATAAATGAACAAATAATGATATTTACCTGAAATGTAGATGTAATAAATGATAAAGCTGTAATCTACCTGTTGAATTGATCGACTTCTAACTTTATAGCCATACAACTACGTATTGTGATTGCTCAAATTTGTCGAACAACTGATTATTTAAAAAAAATAAAACCTAATTATTTTTGTAGTCGAAATGATCGTGCATCTGAGTAGCTGCTTGAATGCTGGCGGTGGCGTGAGTGATGAGATGGTCTAATTTATGGTGAAAGTCAGAGTGGCTTGTGTCAATCTGGATCATCTTTGATTCCTTTGTGATGTTAGTCTGGCTGTGAAAGTTCGGGTGTACAACGTGTTAGTTAGAGGAGTTTTGTTGTATACTTGTGAACCCTGGCCTCTCCGAGTTGAGAATGTTAGTCGACTCTGTGTTAGACCATCGTTTTTTCTGAGGAATTGTTGACCTTCAATGTCGACGCCATGTTAGTAGTGGGGAGGTTCGATAACGTGTGTTCACGGCAGCGACGGTAATTCAGTTGGTGTCACTATCTTGAAACATCGACTTCGGTGGCTTGAACACGTACTGCGAATGTAGTGCCAACGAACTCCGCATTGTTTACTATTTGCGGATGCTTGGACTTGTTCGAAAAAATTGGTAGGTGGTCAGTGCATTACATGGTGTTATACGATGAAAGAATGCTGAAGAAGTATGGCATCTGCAGGACCTTCACGACTCCCTTTTTGAGGTGCTACACCACAGTGGCTTGTGATGCCATTAGAAATGGCTTGGAATAGAAGCCAGTGGCGATCTGGATATAACTTTTTTCATCAGTGATCGTAACGTCTTTAATTGAAAGAATTCTTCCTGGTTGCATTTTTTCTGAGTTACTTATTTTGTTATTATTTATTATTTCACTCGCATACACTAATTCCTGTTCACTGTTGCTCTTTTTATGAAGTAATTTACTGTTGGCTTGAATATATGTATTTCATGAAATACAGACTTTCTGTTTGAGGGAAGCATAGATGAATCGTCTTCGAAGTTAACGAAGGTACTTTATCCGTTTTGATTGTTTGTCCTATTCTAAATATGGTAATCTTTCATACCACTCATGTTCATCGTTCTTTTTTTCGGATCATATTCTGTATGTTTAATATTATTATTTCTCCTCTTAGCCCAGTGTATATGAATATCTCCGTTTAGATTTCTAAGAGTATTAATCGTATATAACTTGAAAGATGATACGTTATAATCATTACTAAGGAATTAATTTCTTCGAAGTTACTTTCGAGAGTGATACCTATTGATATGTCTGCGATTTCATGATTAACTGACCTTATTCCAATCCACTTAGAAAGGTTTGTATTTGCTGCTTGTAGTAAATATTGCAGAATCAATATTCGCTTCTATTTTATTTGTCATTCAGCGCTTTATAAACTGCAAACATGAAATGAAACGATTCATATTAGATATCTTCAGGCAGTAAACGTAAGTTATGTGATAAAATAGGTGAGAATTCTCCATTACGTCATTCAATGGTTGGAGTTAGTTGGAACAAGCCAAATTTCGTGCTGGTTTGCAACCGCCAGTAAGATATACCTGCAATCTGGAGGTGGCTGATGTTACTTGATGATCTCGAACTCGGGTCACACAATTTTAGAAGTTGCCATTGAGGCATTAAGACTTCAGTTGACCTTCTATAGTGAATACTGAGTGGTCAATCAACTGTTTACTTTCATTTTAAAAGTAATCATTGGTGATTTCCTGTCTCAATAAACAATTAGAAGTTTACAATTTGATACTTCTAACATCTGATGAACAGCAAAGTATTAATAATGTTTTCAACAGTAGGAAAGTTGTATCTACTCTTCAGAGTAGAAATCTAATTTTTCCCCATCGTGTTTGCATGAATTTCTGAAGTTAATAGCACAGAATTTCCGTAACATTTTACTCCACTATTTTCGCTGACGGTGTTAACCTATGAAATATATCCCTTCATAGTCTCTTCAGATCACTTTATCAGTTGCATAATAGTAATCAGAAGTTTTGAGTCAAAAGCAAGTCTTTCTTCATGACTGGATGTAAGTCATGTTTTTGAAATGCTCACAAGTATAACTATCCACTAAGCTGATTAGACAAAAAGAAAAACGAATTACTTTGAAAGATTTTCCATTTAGTGAAACTTTGCCTGGTCACTTAATTGACTGCTGATATATGACCCCTAGTTTGACACACACACGAATGCAGATGATGTGACCTCCCACTACGCAAAGAATAAACGGAGTCTTTAATCCTTAAACAACAGTAATAATAATTTATTGATCGAACTGGATTAAGAAATTGTAAACTAATAAGGTTTTTCAAAATGCAACAGCTACCTAGTCATTAATTATCGATCAGGAATAAAGATGATGGTTTTTACTTTCATAGCACCCAGCCATAGATAGTTTTCTCTATCATTACATAATGTTTGTTATAACATCATTATAATTCAGCCAATCCGCAAGGAGACAAGTTATACTATTGTCCGATTGTAGCATGTCACTTTGATATTCTAAAAGGCTTCATCACGTTTTGATTAGATGGAAACTCTTCAGCTCCTTTAGGGCCTCTGGTAGCTCCGTCTTAATTCTCGGAAGCCGTCCCAACACCTCCCCAAATAAGATTTCCTCCTTGGGTCCACTTGTAACCTGGCAGCCGGTTTTTGGTGATGTTTCATTTTTTCACTGTCTTTCTTGTCCAAGTCTTCTTTTCAGTATTCTTGGGCGTATATGTCGTTGATGTATCTGAGATTAACTCTTGTGGAAGACTCACCTGGTTATCTTGGGTGTGCATCATTTTTCAATCTTGATGGATTTGGTTCGTGTGCCTGATACATGTCCCAAAAGCTCCTCAGACTCTATACAAAACTCTTCCCAATCTTTGTATGATTTCTGTCTGTTCCCATTGATTCTCTCCGAGGTGGGACTTAACAAACACTTTATCGCCAGCATTAGAACTCGCTCTGTGCCCATCCACCATTTTGGGTGGTAACATGGCGTTAAGAATAGTCCGAATATGTCTTCCAAACATGACTTCAGCAGGGGACTTCCCACCTGGGACAGTTGGGTTCAGAGTAGTTCTGTAAGTCTTTAAAAAAATTCTACGATTACCTGTCTAGTTGGCGGAGATAGAAGTAAACAATGTTCGCAGATTTGCCGTTGATGAATTAACAGAAAACCTTAAGTCCCAGATGCACCTTATCTTAAACCTGACTAATTTTATGGATTATTAATTTGGATATATAATTGTAGAACCTGATAAGAAATTATTGAAAAGAATATTCTTCGTTCATATAATTGTATTCAAGAATAATGTGTACTTGTTTTAAATATACCTTCGTATAAGCTCTAGTTCAGCAATTCGAACACGATGATAAATCCTACACAAATTAAATCAAAAAATCAATCATAGAAACTAATAGTATCCGAAACCGCTAAATAGGTAGATGTATGTATGCTGTGTGATAAGTTGATAATAGGAAAACGAGTTCATGTTTTCTTTAACTCAATGAAACACGTTAAGACATTCGTTTTCTTCCTAAAGTAAAATATTGATATTGGTTTTATTCCTTCTTTACGATATTCAGTAATAAGATTGTTTCAGGTCAGCATGTTATATTAAGTGTGAATTTTGTTCAATACGACAGTTATATTCTTTGTATTAATCATTGTGAACTTCACATGCACTTTACAGTAACACTTTTTTTTCATTTATTTGATGCTTATTAACTAGTCATTAGGCTTAAGCGTGTGTAAAACCAGTGCATAAATGAGCATATTAGGTTTGTTAATGATGTGGTTACGGATGTCTTTTCAGAGAGTTGATAAATCTTCATTTATATCAGTATTTGTGTTCTTACATTGCGTCGTGGGAGTTCCAGTGGTTCCTGTTTCCTAAGCATAACCAGTAGAATCATGGATACAAATGAACCGACAAGTACATAACCGAAGCAACATGGCTATAAAAATAGGTTATATACTACCCGAAATTATCAGATGTTGAGTTTGGTTCTCATTAGACCTTCCCCAACTTCAATGCAGTGTGGATTTACAGACGATGGCAATGAATGCTGTCAATATCACAGGAAAATAGACGTTAATGTGTGTTTCAAAAAAAACTTTCTTCATACTAAGTCAAATTTCGACACGAAAAACGCTAAATTTAAATTCACTGAAAATAAATTACAAAAGAGATATGGGTTTTATGCGTTGTTTTGTGGATCCATCAATTCTAAAAGTAATATGCTAAAAAGATTATATTTCACAGATTCAGTGAATACTAGTTTCCATCATAACTGTTACCTTCACTAATAATGCCAAATATTCCATCTAAAGTTTCTCTTAAACCGATTGATTTACATTAGTAGTTTGCTTAAGATTTCTATTAGATAAATGATGTTGTACCATCTCCAATCTTTATTAAACAATTATTCAATATAGGGTCTTGTGGAGACTGTAGTATTTTATCAACTGAATTCACGAGTTAACCCAAACTAGACCGCCATTGGAAATCTGGAAGCAATGGACGGCTGTTTCGTTCTAGTAGGGGACTCCTCAGCAGTGCGCATCCACGATTTTGCACGTAAGACTCGAACCCAGGATCTTCGTTCTTGCACGAGAACGCTTAAACTCTAGACCACTGAGCCGGGATCCAACGTTGTTAATGTCTAACTTCAATCACTCCACGTTATTGCACCACCGTCTATCATTGTCTTCAGTGAGTAATTGCCTCACAACAAACATGGTTGAACTCCACTGGTCATGGTTTCTCACGAGAATTCCACGAAATACATCTTGAATCCAGTCACTAGTAAACACATGACGATTAATATCAGAATGGGGGTTTGTGAAGATCGTAGAAATTTAATAATTGAATTCATGAGTCGATTTAAGCTAGACTACCCTGGAAGCACTAGACGGCCCTTTCGTCCTAATATGGGACTCTTCAGCAATGTATATCCACTAAGACGAAATGACTGTCCATTGCTTCCATGTTTCCAATGGTGGTCTAGCTTAAATTGACTCGTGAATTCAACTGTTAAAATTATTCCATAGACAGAAGTTAATAATTTCAATAATTTCTTCCATTTTATTTAATTAAACTATTCTATCCAGCTCTGCCTGGAGCTTCTCCGGGAACTACTGACGGTCCCAAGCCCGGATAAACGAAAAGGTTTAGGCATAGGGTTAGCGCGACCCCATCCCCTGGAAAAATAACTTGCCAGAAATAAAAACGCTAAACCATTCTATCCAGTTTAAAAGGTTTGGATAATTTTTTCTGGTTAGCGTTTTGTTAGCGAGTTAGTTTTCTACGGGATGGGGACGCTAACCCCATGCCCAACCCTCCTCCTTTATCCGGGCTTGGGACCGGCAGTAGCCCCCGGAGGGACTCCAGGCAACTGTCAACCAACACCAAGGTCAGGATTTTCAATACAAATGTCAAGACAGTTCTACTGTATGAGGCAGAAACCTGGAGAACTACGAAAGCCATCATCCAGAAAATACAGTTGTTTATTAACAATTGTCTACGCAAAATACTTCAGATCCATTGGCCGGACACTATTAGCAACAACGTACTGTGGGAGAGAACAAACCAGATCCCAGTGGAGGAAGAAATCAGGAAGAAGCGCTGGAAGTGGATAGGACACACATTGAAGAAAGCACCCAACGGCGTCACAAGACAAGGCCTCACATGGAATCCTCAAGGTCAAAGGAGGAGCTGAAGACCAAAGAACACATTACGCCGAGAATTGGAGATAGACATGAGAAAAATGAACAAGAATTGGATGGAACGAGAAAAGAAGGCCCAGGATAGAGTGTGTTGGAGAATGCTGGTCAGCGGCCTATGCTCCATTGGGAGTAACAGGCGTAAGTAAGTATTCTATCCAGTAGGACAAAAGTAAAAAAAATAACCCATATTAAAATAAAATGTTTTTGTTCATTCATTTTTTTCTTTTCATAAACAATTTTAGATTATCATTATTTAAACAAAATCACTACGTTGATTATTTGTCTGTGAACAATCATCCATTGGATAATGAATAGGTTTATTTACTTTACAATAATCAATATTTTTATGATCAGTTGATTTTTGATCAGAAATCAATTGAAAATTGATTTGATTTTCTATACATTCAATTTGATCATTTATATGATCTTGTTTTAATTGTAGATGTTGTTTGTTTATTTGATTGTTCATTTCATTTCTAATGGTTGGATTAGACATGATATCATCATCTTTTAGAATATTCTCTGAAGGTATCCTTGTTTCAATGGATAATTGAGATGATGATGATGATGATTGTTGAAGTTGTTTCTCAATTGATTGATCTAAAGGGATATGAGATTTTTGTTCCATGTTATTCATCATTATTTCTTCACAAACTACAGTAGTTGTACATGGAATAAAATCAGAATGTAATGGTTGATTTGTCTGAAATTATTATTAAAGAAAAAAAGATGTGTGGATTGTTTAGAACTAAAGTAAGAAAAAAACACACAGTGTGCAAGACAAATCTTTACACAAAGATCATTAATTAACGTTAACATTGAAATGTGAATCACAATAGGGCTAACAAATAAACAGTCTTAGGATTACTAGCCTCAATATCATTTTGGTTTAACAACAAAGTGCTGGGAAAAAAGTTACTCTTTGATTCAACTATACCCAAAATCTGGTTATGTGATTTAATTTCATTCATCTTACATTCAAGCAACTAAGTTTAAGATTCTCTAACTAATCTCAATCTCAGATGCGTTTTGTGGATATTATAGTAATTTCAATGGTTAAGACCATGAGTCAGTTGAAGCTAGACCACCATGGAAAACCTGGAAGCACTGGACGGCCAACTCGTCCTATTGTGGGACTCCTCAACAGTGCACATTCACAACCTCTCCCCCTGTGAGATTCGAACCCAGGACCTACTGGTTTCGTGCGCGAGCACTTAACCACTAGGCCACTGATTCGGCCGGCCTCCAACGGTGTTAATGTCTAACATCAACCAATCCACGAAATTGAGCGACACATCCACCATTGTCATCAGTGAGTTACTATCTCACAACAGACCCGGTTGAACTCCACTGATCACTACTTCTCACTAGAACTCCAGGATATACCTCGTGAAGCCAGTCACTAGTGAGCATATGTTGATTAATATCAAATGGGTTTTGTTGAGGAGTCCCATAATAGGACGAAATGGCCGTCCAGTGCTTCCAGGTTTTCCATGGTGGTCTAGCTTCAACTGACTCATGATCTTAACCATTGTAATCTCAATCTGCAGACAAATCAGTGAGACTATAATTTATGGACCACCTTTGAGTGACGCTAACCTGACCTTGCGAGTATTCACCTAATAACTAGGACCAAATGAGTGTTATAAACCAATGTGAGAAATTAGAATTATGATTTACAGTTGATGATTAAGGTTAGAAATTAGACTTAAGGTTTATCATCATGAACTGACATCAGTTATAATTCCAAAACTCTATTTAGCCGAATGGATGAGTGATTTTCGCGCCTAAATCCGAGACGTGTTATCTTATACCTGATTGATTCGTCCACAAATTATAGTCTCGCCGAAAAATCAATATTAAATTAAACACTTAACTATAATCCTTTTATCTTGATAGGATTCATATGTTAACTAGTGTTAACTAGCTTCAAGTTAGAATTCTCGTGGAAAATCATGATTTTCGAAGCCAACCATGTTAGGTATATGCTAGCGGAATAGAAATTGGATTAATGAGTGTTCCATGCAGGATTGTGTTGTAGGCATCCTGATTGCCTATTTCTTATCCAATCAGAGCTAGCGGATACTTGGAGTAGACTCTAGAATCTTATGTAAAAACTCTAAAATATACTAACGTTTCTCTTATTGTAATTCGTAATTCCATCCAACCTTTTTATATGGAATATAATTGCGTTCCTGTACAACTATGTTCAGATTTGGGGACTTATCGAATGAAGAAGTATTCAAAAATATTAAGCAACAAGAGTAGCTGGGTCATAATAAGAGAAAACATAACAGTATGAACGGGTCATCACTAGTAATATATATATGATAAATCTGTTGTTTGATTCATTGAAAGGCTGCTGAATATAAAAGTACAGTCCTAACTTAGAATAAAGTAGATTTTGATTACTTTTTGACTTCCTGTGATCCTCCATTTGGTCCTATTCCCAGATGAATAAATAATATCAAAAATGATTTTTTTTAAAAATTAGAAAGTTCGTTACTTTGATTTACATTACATTACTTAAGTTCAACATAACATATCTCAATTTATTTACCCCAACCAGCATTACTCATTTATAACAGTATAGTATTGTAAATATCCGGAACCAATACCATCTTGAGTAATTGAATAACCACTTCGAAATAATCTAAGATTATTATTTAAGTTTTAGTTCTTAGACATAAAACACATGAGCAGATCTCAACCCATGATGAATTCTGACAGAAGATAAACAATTCAATTTGATATGTTTATATCAGTCAGTCAGTCAGCTACAACGTAGGACCAGACAAATATATGCATCTGTCCAAGTTGCCATACCTCATTAACACAACAAGATGGACATCGGATTCATAAAAGTAGTTAATTCAACGGTAGTAATATATAAAAGAAAGATTCTATTAAGGATATAGTACAGGAAGAAAGGATTAGTTCGCAGAAAGAAAGATATGAAGCAATTTTAATCTCTCCGTTTAAGGGAAGACAGAGAGTGTATACACCAAGAGTCTCTAACCATTGGTTACGATAGTCACGCGGACCCCAACCAAGTAGTCTGCATCTACCAACATGGCTCAGACTAGAGGTTAGTAACTTCAAGCACTGATGCCACGTTTTGGTTTGGCCGCCCCTAACTTTCTTTCAACCATCTCTAACACCCGTTAGCATTGCACGACGTGGTAATCGGTGTTCAGGCATTCGTCACACGTGGCCCAACCATCAGTCAATGAAGATTCACAACCTCATCAACTGATTTACCCTGCGTCTAACCTCACTATTACTTACCCGGTGATCCCAACAGATGCCAGAAATATTTCTAAGGCATCTGTGGTCAAATACTAGTAACTTACGAGTGTCTTATACTCTTAATGGCCACGTTTCGCTGCCGTAAATTAAAACAGAACGGACTGCCGCGCAGTATACTCGTCCTTTTATTGATAGACGGATATCTCGCCTTCGCCATAGGTGACGTAAGGTGGCAAAAGCCAAACGAGCTTTTCGAATCCATGCTGACATTTCGTCAGATACCAACCCATTAGGACTGATCAGACTTCCAAGATAAGTGAAGTTGTCAATGTGTTCGACTACTTCACTCCCTATCTTTAGTTTAGGTGTTGACGCAGGCCAGTCCTGAAGCAACAACTTGCATTTAGAGGGAGAGAAGCGCATTCCAAACATTCTGGCATTGTTGTTTAATGCTACCAAAATAATATTGAATTTTGAAATTAACTTACTACACCAGTTACTGAAATTTCTTGATTGAAAACTGAAGTTGAGTTTTCTTGATTTTTTCCATTTAAATCAACTGATGAACTTATTGAAGTCTTATTCATGATTACTTCTTCATTTTCAAAAGCTGGATTATCTACTGGACCAATTATACCACCAATACTGGTACAACTATTTTTATTAATTCCAGTAGAAGGTGTCAATTTTTTATGAACTGAATGTTTTATATCGGTAAACAATGGTTTCGATTGTTTCAATTTGTTTTCATCATTATTATTAATATTTGTTCGTCTTATTGATTCTTTGGATTTCTTACCACGTACCATTTCTTGTAGTTCTGAAAGTTGATAAGTTTCCCGACCACGTCTTAGTTTAGACACTAAAGATTTTTTTTGGAAGAAAAAACAACAACAACAACACAATTCATGAGACAACAGTTCTTAGTTTTATCGAATAATCTTTACAAGTTTTTTAAGTAATTGATTATCGAACACTAGTTAATGTCATGTTGTCCAGGTAGGTCTCAGTAAAGATGGAATTCTATCAAAAGATTTGATCGCTCTAACAATGCTATAATGTAGCACTGTTATACATTGTTCTAGATTTTGAAAAAAAAGTTGTATAATAACTCCACAAAACAATCGATCCAGATCTCTGATTAGTCAGTTATTATCAGTAAAGTCTACTTAAAATCTCAAGTGAACTGATAAACCTATCACTAACCGTATTAATAGATTATGCTAGTCCTATCTTCCGATGAAAAATGTTATCGAAATTTCTTTGTGATAATGTGGTGTGTACTACTTATATTGACATAAGTAGTAGATGATGTTAGTCGTGAACAGAATGTCTGGCAGCAGAGAGACAAGAGGGTCGAACAGTAAAGAATGTGAACAGAATGCAATTTGTACGAAAATGCAAGGACAATGAAGTCTGAGTCATTATGAAACAATTGGTGGACATTTCGCAAATTAAGCATTTACTTTGTTAGATTTTACTAACAAGTCCTGTGTCAAATACATTCGGTTGTCCCCACTGGTGTTCTTGTTCACTACAATAAGACCACATAAACGTTCAGAGAAATCGGCCGTATGGTCTCAACATTAGCCGATTAGAGAACGCCTAAAACTAGATAACTATTTCCTATAAAATACCGGAATACCTAATGCAACTTATTAAGTGAACTCATATGGTCAAGGATAATCCAGTTTAATCTTTTTAACTGCTCTTTATGCATAATCGGCATATAAGTTACAAATTAGATTGATTTTTAAGTGAATCTTTTTAGAACAAAAGTCAAACAACAATTTTACATACGAATGAGTACATAGTTTCACTCCTGAAAATTTGCCTAAATAGTTTTCTTATATATCAGTTCAATAAAACTGTTATAACTTATGCCTTGTACCCTATTAATGTAGAACGTAATGATACTGCCAATTAGAGAACACCGGAATTACCGAGCGGATCAATAACGCATAAAACAAGTACGAGTAATCTAGAATCTTATCGGTCCTGCTTACAGCCTATCCTTGCCTATTAAGTACAGAACATCAATCTTAGTTTTTGGTGGAGTTTTGTTCTCTGAGCTGGATGGTTTGGTCGTGGAGCTTTCATCGTCCACCTGAGCAACAAATCTTCTCCACCATCTCATTAATCTTAGTCTCTGCAATATGAATCATGTATTTCAAACATACGCCGTTTATATACCAATCAAACAGACCACATCGTACCATAAAAGGGAAAATAACATTTGTACAAGATTTGGCCAAATTTGGCTGTGAATGAGGGAGGTAGTAATTAATAGACAGGGTATAACTCAAGAATGGTGAATCGTGTAATAACAGTTCATAGGTCAAAATAAAGCTCATAATAAGAGGAACATGAATATGAATAGTTTAGTAACTTAATAATTATACGACAAAAATATACTCATAGTATTGGTCCATAAATGGATCCCAAAAGTTACCATTCATTATTCTCATCGGGATATAACAAAAACCGTTTTAAAAATGACAGTCAAAAAAATCAATTGTATCATATACTGAGTATAGTGAGATTTTACAAATCCCCACATAAATCAAAATCGTAGATAATCATTTACATCAAATCTCAGTTACATGGTAATAGAACCTAGTTTCACTGTCTGTTGTACCGGCTGAAATCAATGCTTAAGGAATATTTCTCATTCTGTATCACTTACTAACAAGTACAATTTATAATTTAAACGACTAAAAATATCAGATTTCTAAAGTGAATGAATTACAATTTCCTAAGAGGCAGTCAAAAAGCGTTCTTTCTGAACAAGTCTACACTACTGGAGAATTTTAAATAGTCAGTTGATGCAATCCAACTGTTAAAGATCAACAATGTCATTGGGCAAACTTTGACTATGTATATGAATTAATATTAGTAAAAAATCCAGGAGTATTATGATGCATATTGGTCACCAAGGTTCAGATACATACACAGTGAAGGATAGTGCGTAACCTGTTGTTCATATACACACTGTTTTAGGATCCATTCTCAGTGTAGGCTTGAAAACTACTGCACACTCCCTTAAAATAACAAGTAAAAGTTTCAGATCTGTCTGGTCAATACCTAGAACCTTTAGCCACGTAAGTCTCAAGACCTTTACGACTTTGTGCACGGTGTTTATTCGTCCTAAACTTGAACATTACACAGAAGTACCTATCTTCTACGTAAATAGACAGGGAACTATTGGAAAAGGTTCAAAGAACCTCAACCGAGTTGATCTACTGAATCTCAAAGCTACCATATGACAAGGGACTGGCTTATCTTAACGTGGTCTTCTTGTAATAAAGAAGGACTAGAGGTTACTGCATCATTCTATTTGAATTATTTAATAACGGCTTCGTAGATGACATAACCTTAATTTTCTTATATTCCAAAACAGAATTTACGACAACGCTAAAAACTTTCTCAAGCCCAGAACAAATCACTTGTCAACGGATTACTGAATTCCTCATTAGATCATCAGCGAGTGGAACTCCTTATGTCAACACATGGTTGAAAAACCATCAGTCTATGCATTCAGAAGAAAGTTGGATTTTAGTGGCCCTATATCTGACTCCAATTGGATCGTACGAATGATTATTATTGAAATATACATGTCGCTAATTCTAGCATATAATTATTGAATTAACTGAAGTTGGTGAATAACGGAGTCAAAATAAGTCAAATACGAAAAGGGATTTCGAGTACGTATATTTCATACAACCATTGATTCAGACAGACGATCGAAGAAACGCAGCAAAGAGAGAACGAAACGTAACGAAATAATGCGCGGTAGAGAAGGCGTGTGAATAAACTTGATTTAACCAAGTGTGAATCGATATTTATAGTCAGACAAAAATAAGTTACAGACATGTAATGAGTAAGATAAGAAATGCACACACTACGCTTATACAAATAACAGTCAAGTTGAAAAGTAAATAATTAACAAGGTCAAAATGTGACACAAAAATAATGAATAAATTGACCTGTCCGGAAGCTAGAATAAGCTGTGTGGGATTGACATAGCGACCGACACTACAGGATCAACTCCGAAACCTTATATACAGGACTAAAACAGGGTATCTAGCCTCCTATTCTTCCCAAAATGAAGGTGAAACTGCACTGGAACCTTTGATTAATTGAAGTTAAAATTGTTGGTATTATAAGAAAAAAACATTGATTCAATTTATCTTTCTATCGAAATACCTCCAATTATTTCTCAGTGCTTCAACATTTATTCCCTCTGATGACCATTACGAAAATGAACGTGACAGTAGTAAGAAAATCAGGCTTAAAACCTGAGAAAACAATGACGAATAACCGTCGTTTTTGATCCTGGGTAACTGTTTATCACCAGCTAGATTATATTTGATTAAATTAGTTTAATTTGACCCCGTTGTAAATGAGAAGATATGTGTGTAATTAACTGTCCAACATTTTGAGTACAACAAGTTTATTTAAAAAATTATTAACCATCAGCATTTCACTATGTCTGTCCAATAAATATGAGAACAGAGGTCATACAAACTTGATTTCACAAAGTTTTTGAGTACATTGTTTGAAATATCGCTGTAAAACTATAGAAGTTTAGCTTTTCAACTACTTCGTCGCTTCACATTGTCTCAGTACTAATACGTTAAAGCATTTACTATTTAGAAGGGTTTGATTGATTGATTAAAAAAAGACTTATGCTTAAATACAATGTTACTGGTCTATTGTTCAATTATATCCGTAACTAACACCAACATTAGTTCAGTGTTTTTTTAAGTAACTCAACCTGGAGCCCTCCTTGGGCTACTACCGGTCCCAAGCCCGGATAAAGGAGGAGGGTTGGGCATAGGGTTAGCGACCCCATCCCGTAGAAAACTAACTCGCTAAAAAACGCTAACCAGAAAAAATTATTCAAACCATTTAAACTCTGCCCTGGGAGTTAGAAGGTTTCCATTTAGAAGAGTTATGGCGCCTCATGATGAAAGCCGAGATCCTTCTGAGGTCACGAGGCTAATTCCCCTTCTGACAACCAGAGAAACCATTTATTTAGGTACAGAATGCTCGTACAATGTGGGAGACCGGGAGAGCCTCCTAAATTGCTGCAGAAATGAAGAGATACAACCTGGAAGTGCTTGAAATCAGTGAAACACATTGGACTCAGGTTGGATAACAACGACTAGCTTCAGGGGAACTTCCGTTATACCCCGGCCATGAAGAAGAAGATTCCCCACATACACAAGGAGTTGCATTGATTCTATCTAAACAGGCACAAAATGCACTTATAGGATGGGAATCTCATGGACCAAGGATCATCAAAACCTCCTTCAAAACAAAGAAAGAGGGCAGTACAATAAACGTCAAACAATGCTATGCGCCTACCGACGATTACAATGAAAAAGTTAAAGAATAATTCTACGACAGGCTGAAGTCAATCATCGAGAAGTGCCCAACAAAGGACTTGACCATTCTAATGGGAGACCTAAATGTTTTTTTAATGCCCAGATTATATCATCTCTGTTGTAAATCATTAAAACTTTATCCAAGGCTAAAAAGAGTTCACAATAATCAAACACTCATTAGACTTACCTGTTTTATGATAAGCTGGTATTTTCATTCCATTCGATTTAAGTATATCTAATAATTCATGTCGAAATGCGCTTATATCACCTTTAATTTCACTTAAATCATCTGCACTGACAATATCATTTTCACTTGATCGTAATTTTTGCATAATGTATCGTTTAGTTAATTCACGCATTACATTTTGGTAACGTGCTTCACATTCTTTAACTTGTTTTATACGTAACTATTAAATTCAAAGGAAAATAGTCATTTAAATCATTTTAGAAAGTCTTATTATTGGATTCTATGGGAATTATTGAATTTTATCGTTTATATCACTGATTGATCTTAGTTAAACAAATACTGAGACCTAGGAAACACTGGATAATCATTTCATTCACTGGTACAACCTATGGCAATGAATGGTGTTAGCGTAATATCTCGAAATTGATTGAACGTAGACAGATAAACCGTTAGATGACAAACCAACTGTTTAAAAATTCTAAGAACCTGTCGTGAGACTTGAAGGTTCTGAACTGGATCTAGGTGGGGGTCGTGGATGTCTACTGACGAGTAGTTCCTGTTGGGGTGATCGAGAAATCGCTTGCAAAAGACAAGCAAGCATCAAGAAACACTAAGAAGTGTTTCGTCCAATCAGCGTTCATTTGGAGTCTTGGCCAGAAATATCAAGGTAGCGAAACGTAACAAGCGGAAGCTCTGATTGGTTGGCTACTACAGTGCTACTATGTTTAGTAGCATTCCAGAATATTCCGGCGACCCAAGGACATTTAGATATATTATAAAAACCCTATATTTTCTGTAATAAAATGAACCTCGGAGTAAAGTATTTTCCCTCATACTTGCGTCTTCTCTTTGGTGTTCAAGTCGCTGTGCAGTTCTAGCTTTCAGGGTACCAGAATAGCTTAGGAAACTAATATAGCGTTCAATCGATAAGATTTATCAGTTCCATAGCAGTTGCTATCCAGGGATTCCTGGTTATCACTTGTTGTCTAACTAAGATCAATCAATGACGCAAACTATGAAATTTAGAAAATCTGATATATACATGACAAAATTGATGGCTAAAACGAGAACAGAATGTTAGAGACGGCAAGATTCGAATAAGAGATTCGACCAAATGCAGTACAAAACTCAAACGGTGATTATCTTTATTTTGGATTACAAATGACAAGACATGTCTTTAAAAGTAATGCAGTATAGTCTACATATCAGTTATTCACACTAAAATGTTATAATAATCTAGTTAGTTAAACGTGTCTCGCTTTTTCAGCAGGTAGCTTACAAACGGTTAGTTTGAAGCCCTTCCTATGAGTTCAGTTTTCTGTTAGCTTCCAGAGATCATTCTCGTAATTGATTGAATCACTTCTAAATGTATAGAATCATCATATAAAGTAATTATATTAATGTTCCAACCACTTACATGTTCTTACTAACAAGAGCACTTGCTAATACAATATTACCCACTCCTCATTTACATTTATCGCCATACTTGTAGTAGATATTTATGGTTTGCTTTGTATATTTCAATTTCGGACTTTCTTATAACTGATCATTCATATCCCAGTGTTCATTGTCCTTGATCATTCCACCTTGATTTTTCATAACCTAATTCCTTTTTGTGTTCTAATTATATTACTTATTAATATTAAGTAACATTATTTTCAATCAGTTTTTGAACTTGCTACTTACTTACGCTTGTTACTCTCATGGAGGAGCATAGGCCATCTTTGTAATATGAAATTCCGAAGTATCTATATGTATTCATGATAATTGACTTAGTTCATTATTGTAATGTTATACCATAACAGTTTATATTCATTTTATATGCGTTCAATGAACATCTACTCATTCGTAACAACTTTCATACATAACTGTCGTTACAATTTACTCTTTCCCATATTTGGAAATCATTAAGACATCAGTTTGTTCAAACTCAGTTACAAATGATTAATATTTAAATGAACTGAAAACCAGTCAAGGTTGAAATTTTCCCATATCAGATTCCAACTTTACTCACAATGAATCCTTAGTCAATCTGACAGTAAAGTAGTTTTAAACATTGTTACAGAAAGCTATAATGAAACAAATATAACTGTAAATCTCCCATGAATAGGGATCGAAACATCAAAATACTCGGTAATTATATTTTATTCATATTCAGATATTTAATGTGTTATCACATAGTATAATAGTAAATCGGAGACATATTTATATGTTCCGTCAATAGAATTTGGAGAAGAAACAAGATCCTGTGTCTCACCGTTAACCACAATCGATAAAAATGATTGAACTGATAATGTTTAGGCTAAACGCCCACCAGTTAAAACTCAGTTCGATCGCATATCGGTTAATTCATGTCTTAGTAACAGATTGTAAGTTGTTCATATATATGCGTTCTTCACTCGTTTTAATTATGGCTTTGCCGAAACTCTGTGTACAACAGTTTATGGGATTATTTATAAAATTCATCTGTAGACAAATCGAATTCCATGGTCATGTAGTTTATCATTTATAAAATAAAACCCGAAAAGGATATTTACATTGTACCCGCCAGTATTTTTGAGTATTTTTCAGGAAACATAAGGTAGAAGTGGACATGTATGGAATAGTTTACGCATGGGAAAATTACAGCACGAGAAAAGCCTCAAATTGTATGTTGATACGTATGCTATAACACTCAGGTGTAGTAGCAGCATGATATATGTAAGAAAACAATAAAGATCAGAAATGATGAAATATAAAACGCATTTGACTGCTTTTTCCGGTCTATTGGTTGGCGAGTTGGGAATCGGTGGATTCTCCATTGACTATCGATCGACTAGACAAATATAACATTAGTTACTGCTTAGTGACAATCAACTGCAAATATCTCTGTCGTGCAAGAGGTCAACCGCAGCCTAAATAACTCAGTAGTAAAGTCTCAGAACGTATATCCAAATGATGAGGGTTAACTCATAATTACAGGTACACCTTGGTGATGAGTTCCAACTATGAAGAAACCTATGTCAAACAAGGTTTCTTCACTATGATACTAATAGATTCTAAGTTTGTTGACTGTTGTGATCATGAGTTCAATTTGCTGAAGAGTTTCTACATAATAACAAATCATCAATCTCAACTTTATAAAGTTTGCATACTTATTTATTTATTTGAACACATAACTATTGGTACAAGAGAGCGCCAATATATATGCGCCACACAAAACAATGAGAATTCGAAGAGAAAAGAAAAGAAAGGTAAGGAGAGTAAAAAAAGAGAATAATAACGAAGAGATTGGTATAAGGTAGTGTGGTAGTAATGAGGGAACGGAAAGTTACAATCGGAAGAAATCTTTCAGGTAAGGGAGACACAACCACTTTTTTTTTGAAGAAAGTAAAAGAAGGTTACAGCAGGATCGCCACTGGCTTCTATTCTGAGCCATATCTGATAACGTCTCTAGCCACTGTGTAGCACCATCTCTCAGACCCCAACCAGGGAGTCGTGAAGGACCAACACAAGCCAGTCTTTTGCAGCTTTCTTTCATGCCACGACACCATGTCATGCACTGACCACCTCTCCGCTTCTTCCAACCAGTCCCAGAGTCGGCAAATAATGCACGACGTGGAATTCTCTGGGACGACATTCGGAGAACATGTCCAAGCCACCGAAGTCGGTGTTTCAAGATGGTGACACCAATTGAATTATCATTTCTGTGCCCGAACACACGATGCCGAACCTCTGCAATACTGACATGGTGTTGCCACTGAATGTCAGCAATCCTTCGGAGACAGCGATGATCGAACACAGAGAGTTGTCTAACATCCTCAACTCGGAAAGGGCAGGTTTCACAAGCACAGAGCATACATAAAACTATATTTCATAAAATAAGAATGTTAACTTACTCGAATTGTTTCCCAATCATTACGATGTAATTTCTTTTTATAACAATTTAAAAATAAATTTTTAATTGTATTTAACATATACATAAATGATTTCGGCGTAGGTATTATATTGAATGGTACTGGTACAGTACAACCTTCACCAAAATAACTAATCCATAATTTAGATCGAGCAAATTTCCATTCAACATCAACTTGTCCCTATTATACAGAAATAAATCCAAGAACACATTTTTAACAAACTATAGAGATTGAAAGAGATTGAAGAATAATAATCAATAAAATTGGACTAAGGTTAACTTTAGCCCAAAATTTCATGTTATATATGTTATATGAAGGTGAATAACGTAAAGAGATGGAAATTTCAAAACTATTCTATAGAGATAAATACACATGGTATTGTTTACATGAATCTTCTCATTGATGTTTAGCACTGCAATTGGCATATATGCATACTGGGCGTATTGCCTCGATATTGCCTTAATTCACACGTATTATAAACAAAGATGGATAGTGACTAGCAGTGAAATCCAGTTTGACGCGCGCTTCATCCTATTTGAGACTAGTCAGCTGGATGTACCTGAGTCTCAGAGTTGATGTTCACTCCGGGACTCAAAACCAGAACCGTTCGCTCCAAATGCCGTTGCGCTCTCCGCTTAGTTACTGAGTTCCAATAGCCGCCTGCTTGTGAAATAGGGTGAAGTTTAAACTCACTTAGTGTTGTTTACTTGAATCTTCCCATTGTTAATTAGGACTGTAATTGATCAGTCACACGTTGGTATATATGTATCCTGTGCGGATTGCCTCGATATAGCCTTAAGTCACAAGCTTTTTAAGCAAAGATGTATAGTGGTTAGCAGTGGAATCCAGTTTGACACGCGTTTCATCCTATTTGAGACTAGTCAGCTGGATATAACTGCATCTGAAAGTTGATGTTGACTGATCAATTACAGTCCTAAACATCGATGGAAAGATTTAAGTAAACAATACCGAGTGAATTTAAACTTCACGCCATTCCACTGCTAACTAACAACCATCTTTGTTTATTCTATAGAGAATTATCATATATATTTTTAGCTTGCGTTTATCCCACACATGGGTAATGGTATTTTTTTTTCGTTGCTCATATTGTAAGCTTTCATTTCCTTTATAAATTGTTATTATATCTTTTCCATTTCCCAACCTATTATTAATCACTTATAAACTTATTACTGACTAGTTTAGTCATACAAATGCCTTAAAGTTAGACTTGTTTATCAGTTTACATAATATCCATCCTATCATGTCTCCCAAGTAATGGTTTAGAATTATTTCTTTACAATATTAATTGACACTTTTGTAGGTTTATTCACTTTACCTTGTAATCTTGTAACCTATCAAGTTTGTGCAATTACTGTGATATTGTGAAATCTGCACTTCTTTTCAACTTTCATATGAACATAGTGTGTGTTATATCCGAGCGAAGATTAAATTACGAGTAACTTCTGAGACATATTAATTGACTAATATTATCTATATATTCTTATGGTATAACTATTCAATAATTAGATTATGTTCAGAAGGGGTTTGTGGAGATTTCTAGAAATTTTCACAGATTGAAATCATGAGTCAGTCGAAGCTAGACCACCATTGAAAACCTGGAAGCACTGGACGGCCGTTTCGTCCTGGTATGGGACTCCTCAGCAGTGCGCATCCACGATCCCGCACCGCGCGGGGCTCGAACCCAGGACCTACTGGCTCCGCGCGCGAGCACTTAACCATTAGACCACTGAGCCGGCATCCAACGTTGTTAATGTCTAACTTCAACCAATCCACGAAGTTGCGCCACCATATACCATTGTCTTCAGTGAGCTGATATCTCACAACAGACCTGGTTGTACTCCACTGGTAACGGCTTCCCACTAGAACTCCAGGAGTATCTCTTGAAGTCAGTCACTAGTGAGCAGATGATTCTAATCAGAAGGGGTTTGTGGAGATTTTTAGAAATTTTCACAGATTGAAATCATGAGTCAGTTGAAGCTAGACCACCATTGAAAACCAGGAAGCACTGGACGGCTGTCTCGTCCTGGTATGGGACTCCTCAGCAGTGCGCATACAATGGTGGTCTAGCTTCAACTGACTCATGATTTCAATCTGTGAAAATTAGATTATGTATATTTACATTCCTCTTATTATAAGCTTTATTTTGACCTATAATTTATTTGCTGTTCTTGAGTTATGTTCAGTTTATTGACTACTGCCTCCCACGTTCACAGTCACATTAGGCCAAATATTGTACAAATGTTATCTTCTATTTTATGGTACGTTGTGGTCTGTATGGTTGATATATAAACCGAGTTTGTTTGAAATAAATTATTCATATTTTAGAAGCTGGTGTTTGTGTTCTGGACTCAAGTGGACGGGCTAGGCAGACAAGACCAAATAAGACGCTGGCTGCTCATACCGGTCTAAAGTTATTGGTTTTGACACAGTGCTAAGATTGTATAAGTCGTATTTTGATTGGAGGATAAATCATGTGATAAAAGCCGGACATAAAGTCATAACAGTGTGAAGGTATAGTGTGTTCACTATGTCGCTATTTCACCATTTCCGACTCAATACATCAAGGTCTTTCATACAATGATATATGAACAGTTAGATTGTCTATCCTTTGGTGTAACTGATATTTTTGTGGTTTTGACAACATATCATCCTCAACTCAAAGACCTCGTTTCTTAAACATTTTTTTTATCCCTTAATTTAATTAAGAACTACAATATTCTTACTTATGAAAATTGTACTGTTTAATAACTTAGTATGTCCTTATAAATAACCTAATGACTTGAAATACCTCTAGTTCATTTTTGACAGAAACTATATGGATGAATTAAATGTAAATTTAAGAAAAAAAACTAAATCCAAAAGAAGAAATTAAACCTTAGTTGATAAACAAGCAATCTTGTTCATAAAATTAATGTTTCAGTCAGCCAGTCAGCAACAACGTAGAACTTCGTATGTATGTACATCAGTTTGAGTTGCCATACCACATTAGCACAGAGATACAATTGTCGATTCAAATACCATAGTGATCGAAGGAGTAAAAGTATAAGCAGTAATCGGAAAGATTAGGGTTTGAAGATGTTATTCAAGGAGTATAATCCAGTGAAATAAATTTGGAAAGAGAAAAATGAAAGGGACATGAAGAATTTAGAAGACTAGAATTTAGGAGAACACATAGAGTGAATGCACCTGCGCCATTACAAACGATTTTGATCCAAGTCATTCAAGGTCTCTAACCATCGTTTTGATTGATACAGATTTCCTAAAAGAATTGTCGTTAATAACTGATAACTGTTGATATAAGTTATAGTATACAATAATAGTGGAGAGTCCCATTGGTTAATGAGGTCAACATTGAGCAACTATTTGATATAATAAGTCTTGAGAGAATCAAATATTTGATAACTGTCCCATTACATCCATTATATACAAGTTTAGAATTCTCAGTGTAAAAATTAGCATTGGTAAGTAAACATCCATCTAATGAGTCTTAACTAGAACAAAACGCACTCTCTGATTCCGTTCATAGCCACAATTCACCTATTCTATAAAACGTGTGAAAAAAACTATGTACATCCGCTCATAATGCATATATGGTTATACAGAGTGATATATATAGTTCTGAACAGAAGTAACGGGAAATCCTAAAAACTTACTGATTGTTATTACATGTTTTCAAGACACTCGTATAGTGAGAACCGATTTAAAACGTTTACTAAAAAAAACATGGAACTTCATTAATGATCCTTTCATAACTAATTATTCAAATAATTGATAAAAATCAACCATGAAACATTTGGTTTCGTTTTGACCAATGTAGTTGAGTACTGAAACATGCATCTTATACAGGGATTCATGGAAAAAAAAAATCGTATTAAGTAGACTAGTGGGAAACATTAGTAATTGAAAATGAGTAGCAGTTATTAACTTAAAACTATCCACAAAATATGTTTTTGGATGATTATAATTTGTCTATTTGTTGAAATGAAATCCTGAACCGGTTGATGTTAGGCCGACATTGAAAACCTGGAAGTAATTGACGGCCGTTTAGTCCTATTTCGGGACTCCCCAGCGGTGCACATCCAGATCCCGATCGCGAATTTCGAACCCAGGGCCTTCAGTCTTGCGCTCGAACGCCTAACCTCTAGACCACCGAATCCCGAGAGAGGGATCGTGGATGTGCACTGCTGAAGAGTCCCACAACAGGACGAAACAACCATCCAGTGCTTCCAGGTTTTCAATGGTGGCCTAACATCAATCAGTTCATGATCTCAATCAGAAACTTAATAATCTCCACAACCCTATACTGGTAAAAAATGAAATCCGTTTAGGCACTAAGTAACAAGTTCTGAAAATTATTAGCATAAAATTTATATTTTCCAAGGCTTCTCATCATCTGCAAATGGCCTTAATTTATGTTAGTTATAGTACTACGAAAAGTCAAAGATCCCGTACTCGATGAAGTGTTGTTCGAAATGACTTACGAAACAAAAAGGAACGATTTAAGTAGATCAGACTGATTAGTATTTAGATTTTAAAGATGAAGTCACTTAAAGATGGAGGTAAAGTTATAAATGATAATAAAGAGACTATGAATAAAAACAAATTGTTAAGAAGCTGTTGATAAACAAAGCCACAAAGTGAGCGAATATTAGTGAAATGTTTTATTTCAAATAAGGAAATATAGTAAAGACATACTTTAATTGGCAACCGATAAACGACTTAACTATTTTACCATGGTAACCAGAAGTTTGCCACACTTTCTGTATGTAAAGGTCGGGTCGGAAACACATTGTTGAAATGACCTCTCCAAAGCGGAGTATTTATTTATTTTAAAAGTCTTTGCACTATTCATGGCGTGTTCACTATCCATCCCATTTTTAATAATCAGAATTGTGAATAGTTTGCTTCTTTTCAAGCACAAATTATAGAGAATATGTTTGGAAAACCTTATAGATGCTCTTCTTTCAGTCCTTCCTAAGTACATCTATATTCATAAATACATTTAAAGATGACCTCATAAAAGTATTGATCTACTTTTGATTGATTTAAGAAACATATGATTTTATACACTGAAAATAGTTGGACAACAGGGAAACTTCTTTTTATCGCTTCTTTAATCTTTTTAATTAGTTCTACTTGAAGCCCCCTTCGTCATGTTTGTCTGCAAACCTTGTTGTTTTTGTCCTGTTCAAATTTACCAAGGGATTAGAATGTATAAAATATCTATAGTATCGAGTCAAGCTCTTGTTATTACTATTGTAACTTGAAAAAAATGAAACTCTATCTCATAACTATGAATACTGCCCACATGTATTTGCAACCACAACGACTGAAAGCTGAAACAGCTCTTAACACTGAGATATTTAAGCGTAATTTTTATAATGTGTCATCACAACTTACTACAATTTGTTCATATGAATTATTCATCATAGCAATTAACATATTCAGTAAAACGATGAAAGCAATATATGAATAGGTGCCAAATGTCAATTTACCTGTTCACAAATTAAAAAAAGGGATTTCTGAATTAAAGGAAATGATGGAAGTAAATGTCTTTTGTCACCTTCGCTTCCGAGCAAATTTTTAAAAAAACGGTTTATACTACTATAAGTAGACAAATGTTTAGAGTTGAATTTATTAGTAAATGAATGTTATGGCAAGTGAAAAATCTTTTTAAAAAAATGTTAATGATAATTAATCGTCCAAAATAGTTCACTCTGAGAATCTACATATTTTGAGTGGTGTAGTATAAATATTCTGTCGGAATGAATAGTTTGTTTAACAGTGACGTACCTAGAAAACTAAGCGACTATTCAGTCCTAAACAGTATCATTTTTGTGAAATCTATAGTACTGATTGCGTTCCAATATTATAGCCTATAGATCCGATAAATTAGGATTGATTTTAAGTGGATTGAATTATTTAGTTTCGGATATATATTTCAAACAATTTGGAGCTCGTTAACAGTTTTCATAACCCAGTGGTTTATCTTTGACTGAGATACTTGGTGATATGTATTTAAATTTCATAATCTGTATCACTCTCCTCAATGTTGCAGTGACGACTTGTTGACAAGTAATAACAGATAAAAAGATAGGTTCTGAATTTCTTATCGATGTATATATATGTAAAGTTGATTGATCACTGAGCAGTGACCAATGCCATATTTGCCTAGATCTTTTAATGATGGCCGAATTCTCTCAAATTATAATGTGACCACATCCTGTCCACCATGTTATGATGTTAGGCCGAGAAAGTAGATATTAAACTGTAAACTCAAGTATCGTGCTAGATGGTACATTTTTGCAAGGTATTTCTGTAATTTTTAGAGAAATGATACTTGTTGAAAGAATCGACTCTGTATCAACCAGCTTCATAGCTATAAACGTTACCACTGAGCTTTCTGAGTAACGACTGACCTTTTATAAGACTGATATTTATTTATAATTTATAAAATGAATCAAATAATCCCTCTCTAACCATTTTGTATCGATATCATCATGGACTGAAAGAACTATTATTACTGTCTCTATGATACTTTCAGTGACTATGTAATAATTACATTTATCATAACATTGACAACAGTCAGTCAGTCAGCTACAACGTAGGACCAGGCACATATTTGCATCGGTCCAAGTTGCCATACCTCATTAAACATTGACAATAAAATGGAGTTCAATAAAACTGTAAAACCATTGAAATGAACTAAAAATTGTTTGTTAAATATAGAATTAAAATTTAAAAGGAATGTAATATTGTCCATTTTGTGAACAGTTTTGTTTCATATGTAAAATATCATCCAGGAATTCTATATTGTGATTAATTTCCAAGTGAATTAACTGTCTTGAATCTATCAGGAACAGTGACTAATTAATCAGTAGTTCATACTGACATCGAGATTTTTATTCTTTTTTTGTCAAAGTGGGTAATTACTTGGTTGTTCCATATATTTAAGTAATATTGTATACACTTTTATACATCCAACTGAAAGCCCCCAAATGCCCTGGTACGGCCGAGAGTGGGGAGAGTCAGCTCTCCTTCTCCAAATGCTCTCACATGGCTACGTGCATACAACCACTGCCAGGGAAGTCCTACTCACTGCCTTCTCGTGGCATTACTGTTATTTACGAAATTGAGAGGACGAAAAGCGAATGTCCGGTGCTTTAACCGGGCTGGTGGACACGGAAAGTCCACCTAGGGGAGTTGGAAAACCCTCATTCCAAACCAATGTTGCACATGGGCTCCAGTATCTTGAGGGAACAAATGGCGTGTGAACCGATCGTTGGTCACCGACTACCATGGCACTGCATCTCCTTACGTTGCTACACTGCCTTGTGGATCAGACCTTCAGGTCGAAGGCTCCTCAAGATAACCACCTGCTTCTGTTTGGGCACCCGAGCTGTATCACAGCCCTCACACATATCAATTGACATTTGTGTGGCGCATATGTATTTGATGCCTCCTTGTACCAATATCTATGTGTTAAAATAAATAAATAAATAAACTGAAATCTGGTTGATCCGTTATTTATAACACCATTTCACTTAGAGAACAATCTCATCTTGTTTTTTTCATTATTCCCTTAGTTAAGCTTTATTCACTCCATCAACTGTTAAATGAATTAAACATAAGAATTGTTTCTATAATATAGAACAAATTGACTATTTCATTTGAGGGTTACAATCGAGTAGTATTCGTCATAGCACTTTATAAATACAGTGATTACGATTGTAAAAAAGGCCTAAAACGTTATGTTCACATAAAATCTAAGTTGGAATTACCTACAAACTCCGTAAATGCATGGGGATATTCCAAATTGAAACTTGTCAAATCAATCAAACCATAAGCAGACCAGTACAATGATTGAACAATTTCGAACAAGCTGGAAGAGGATTTTTCATTATTAAATATAAACTACTTAATTGAAAAAACAGTAGTTGTAACTTACATAAAAGAGAGCTCACAATAAAAGTTCAGTGGAAACTACTCCTAATATATCTTACTAGAATAATACAAATAACCCATGATACTACCGGGATGACTAATATGAACAAATAGGAATTCTTATAGAGGGATTGTATACTTCAAAATTGTAAACGTTAGGAGATAGAGGAGGGGCATATGCTCCACCAAGAATGGAGTTATTTTCCACCAGCATGTGTCAACCTAACTTTGTGGGATCCTGCGTATTACATTCAGGCAACTAACATCAAATATCATACAGTGGAATATTTTTTCTTATCTCAGGGAAGAGATACTTAGTCGGAACAACAAGTGTGAATTGTTGGTGTTTTAAGGACGTATCATTAGTATACATATATTTGATTTAGAAAGAAACGATAAAAAATATTTACAAAAAAAGAAAACATCATTTTACGTAGTTAAGCCATATGGATAAAATAGCGTTTATAAATGAATTTCTTTAAGTGAAACGTTCTAAGTAGGCGTATAATGTTTGGTCAGAGTAGTTCATTGTCCCAATTTCATTTATATTAGTATTTTCTGCAAAATCTAAGATCTAATTTGAGTGAGGATCTAATTATTGAAAATATAGTTATAACTAACAGTTAACTGAATTCTGATCAGATTATCAATCCAAATTGTTCTCTACTACTAATAAGTAGTAGTTTATCCGGGTTGTTAATTTTACTTGGTAGAATTAACTATTCAATCCAATCACACTTGATGGCGAAACTCTGGGAGATGTAGAATCCTTCACATACCTAGGAAGCATCATCGATGAACAAGGAGGATCAGATGCAGATGTAAAGCAGAGGATTGGCAAAGCAAAGGCCTCATTCCTACAATTGAAAAATATATGGAACACAAAACAACTTTCAACCAATATCAAAGTGCGAATCTTCAATACGAACGTCAAGATAGTTCTACTATACGGAGCTGAAATTTCCAGAACTACTACAACCACCATCAAAACAATACAAGCATTTATAAATAGTTGTCTACTCAAGATAATCAACATCCATTGGCCGGATACCATCAGCAACAACTTTTGTGGGAGAGAAGAAACCAGCTTCCAGATGAAGAGGAAATTAGGAAAGGACGATGGAAATGAATAGGACATACATTGCGCAAATCATCAAACTGTATCACGAGGCAAGCCCCAACCTGGAATCGTGAAGGTAAGTGGAAAAAAGGGAGGCCAAACAACACATTACGTCGGGATATAAAAACAGATATGAGAAGGATGAATAAGAACTGGAAAGAGCTGGGAAGGATTTCCCAGGACACGGTTGGATGGTGAGTGCTGGTGAGCGGCCTATGCTCCTTTACGAGGATTAACAGGCGTAGGTAAGTAAGGAATTATTATTAACAAATCATTCGAATGTTGATGTTCATCATCCATATATAAAGGATATATAAGAAATTACAACGAGGTTATTGAAAATGTTTGGAATAGGTGTAGCACACAAACTAGAAAAGTCACTTGAATCAATCCTATGCAAACCAAAGAATGAAATGACAAAAGAAGAAAAACCGAATATCATCTACAAAATAAATTGTTCTAATTGCGAAAATCACTATATCGGACAAAGTGTACTACCCCCTCATTTTTGCCTACACAAACACCATGACATGCACCTCCGCTTATATCATTGCATGTGGACAACTATGGACCCACATCGGACAGGGAAAATGTTGGAATCTTGAATAGAGAGCATATCAAAAACATCAAAGAATTTCTTAGAAGCTTGGCACTCATTTCAATCAAGAAACATGTCGAAATCGATGCAATTTATCAACTACTAAGAAAAATCATTGACATCTGGTATAACCAAGGAGAGATATAATCAAAATAGAGAAATAGACAATGATTGGTTAAAAGTCAACAATAACCAATCATGATTGAAGTCGACAGGACAAACTGTGAGTCGTATATGGAGTAATTCGAACACTTCACTACTACCTAAAGTATATGCTAATGATGTTGATCAGAAGAACAATGAAAAGCTCCACGACAAAACCATCGACTTCAAAGAATAAAACCGCAATGACCATAATCTTTAGATGGAAATATTAGATAACATAACTCAAAAAAAACGATTTTAGTGATATAGATAGACTCAAATGCTCTCAGTTTCATCTATTCAATGTTTCAATAGGTCTATTGTGTTATAAATTGAAAAAGATAAATATTTATCAAAATGTACTTACTTTGTAAAATAAGTACCTCTTGTAATACAATAATCATATACATCTTTTTGTCCTTCTTCTAATGTAAAATGAACATTTTTACAATTTCTAGCACGATTTTTTGCATAAAACCAATATAATTGATTAAATCCAAATGCAAATGCAACCAATACCAAGAAATAAACACAAAAAAATCGTAATATATCATGTAACATACGACCTAATGATATTTGTAATGGACCAAGTTGTGGACTAACAGTAAATACATAAACTAATTTTAATGTAGATACTATATTAGCTGCAGCAAATAAACATTCAGAGACAAGTACCGGATCAAATGAATCCCATTGACCACGATTTATATAACGTGGTTCATTATAAAATACAATCTATAAATTGTAAAGTATAGAATAAATTCAAAGAAAAAAATGCATAAACTAATGATTTCAAGTATAAGGTATCGAATAAATTTTATTCACTATTAGGAAACATTTGATGATAAACATTACAAGATTAACCAGTAAGACTATAATTTATGGAGGACCTCTGAACGACGCTCAAGTGACTTTGAAAGTGTCCACCTAGTAACTACGACCAAATCAGAGTTATAAACCAGTGTGGGGAATTAGAGTTATCATTTACAATTGATGATTAACGTTAGATAATAGATTTCAGGTTTTCATCATAAACTGATATCAGCTATAATTCCAAAGCTCTATTCAGCCAAATGGATGAGTGAATTTGGCGCCTATATCCGAGATCTGTTATCTTATACGTGATTGGTTCGTTCATAAATTATAGTCTCTCCGATTATCATTTCAATACTACAACATATTTCCAACGTAAACATATGATATATTGTATAATACATTTGAATAACACATTATCATAACAATGGTAATTGTTGCCGATTGCTTTCATCATTCAACGATATTTCATTGTATATGCTGACTTTTCAATTCATTTATTCTTCAGTTCTTCCTTCTTTCAGATTTCTACATTCATGTTTCTCTGCACAATACAGCAATGATAGTGTATTTCTAGGTTAGACAAAAACCTACAAAAAACTGAATATCATGTTTAACTGTCTAATTCCTAGATGTGATGTTCAGTGACCAGTTGATAGATAAATATTTTCAAATGAAGAATGGCGGGATTATAATTTATGAACGGATCAATAAAGTGTAGCACAGTGACCCTTGGATTTTGGTGAGAAATTCATTCAGTTGTATAGCTAAATAGGATTTTGACAGAACATTTTTGCCGTATAGTTGATATCAGTTAGTGATGAAACCATAACTCGAATTCCTAACTCTAACTCCTGACTCTAACTTTAAACCCTCTTTTGACCCTAGTAATTAGTTGAAATTTCTCGTGGTCGCTTCAGTATCTCTCGAAAGTCATACATAAATTATCGTCTCATCATGATTCGACACAACACTTTTGAATAAATTGAACATGAAGTGGATGGTTTATAATAACAAACGTAAAAGTATATTTATAATATTCCAATGTGTCGAAGACTGAATTAATGATGTTTCACAACATTGTGTAAATTGTTAATCAGAAAATAAAATAAAAATTGTGGTAGTTGTAGAAGAAGGATTTGTTCTCCAAAACGTGATATGAATTAAGTATTGGGAATTCGAAAAACAACTATTCCACGTGTTGGGGGAATAACAAAATATCCTTTGTCAAGATCTTTAGAGGTCCGCAAATCTCCATGGAACGTTTTATCTGAATAATATTGAACAGAAACTTAACAGAAACATTTAAATAAGGATTACGTGTCACGTTTTGATTGGATAATTGACAATATTCTTATGGTATCCAGTATGTTTCCGGAAAGTTCTAGAAGACTAAGATTATTCGGAATTATGAAAATACTCGCTTTTCTCCACATAACTAACCTTAGAGCTCTTACTCATATTTCGCGTTTTCTCTCAGCTGTTCAGGTTAAAATGTAGAAGTAGTTTGAGGCTACGGGAAGAGGTTAAGAAATCAGCAGTAGGAGTTCTAGTAGCAGACTTGTTACTACTAATTAGGGTACTAAGAATATTTATTTTTGTTATCTTCACAGTAAATTACATGCCAGGAAAGAGAAAGTTGTACACATCAAATAATCAGTAATCTTCTACAATTACAGGTACGCTTTTATCTGTCGACAATAAAGATCGAGGTAAGACGGTAACCATATGATGCAGGAATGAGCAAATTAGTATTGAGAACACAGTTGCTAGGTTTTCGTGAAAAAATATCACACGTAGCGAGCGGTATAAATAAATTTGTGTGAGGATACAATTTATAGACGACCTATGAGCGAAACTAAAGTGACCTTGAGAAAGTCCACATACCTACTAGGGTCTAAAGAAAGTTACAAATTAGTGTGAGAAATCAGAATTGGGAATAATAGTTAGGGTTTTCATCACTAGTGTATTGCCAAAATGCTATTCAGTCATATAAATTGATGAATTTTGCGCCAAAATTCAAGAGTTCCTACCTTGAATCTGATTGGTTCTCGCAGGAATCATAGTTACCACTGTCTCTGTATACTGCTTAAAATGTTTAAAGCAGTTGAGAAAAATGATTATCTTGACGAGCGTCGAATAGAATGGATCAAATAATCAATTCCGTTTACGTAAATTGCAACGCAGCAGGCAAATCGACACTATCCTTTATTTATAATCTCAAACTAATCCTAAAACAAACCCTAGATTAGTGGCACTACATTTGATGGATGACCTAATCAAATATCTTTCATTAAATTTTTCCACGAAAATCGTTCATCCATACGGTTACAGAGATGCTAATAGATCAATTAACTATCTTAAATCTATCTACATTTTGTAACATTCTTTTTTCGTTACCATAAACAGTCGATTTAAGAAAGCTGTTTAGTGATTAAATTCACTTGGTGTGGTTTACTTGAATCTTCCCATTGTTATTTAGGACTGCAATTGATTAGTCTCTTCTTTGTTTATGTGCGGACTGACTCGATATTGCCTCAGGTCACCAGCATTATAAGCAAAGATGGATAATGGCTAGCAGTAAAATTCAGTTTGACGCGCGTTTCGTCCTATTTGGGACTGGCCAGCTGGATGTACCTGCATATCAAAGTTGATGTTCATTTCGGGACTCAAAACCAGCACCTTTCGCTTCAAACGCCATCATGTTATCCACTTAGCTACTGATTCCTGATAGCCACATGCTTGCGCGATGGGGTGAAGTTTTAAATTCGCATTTTTACAATGGAAAAATGTACACTTCATGTTAACACTCCATCAATTGTGATTTTCTTACTGTTGTAGTATAGATTAAATAATAACTAAATACCGTTTCCTTATTATCTGAAAAGCTATTCTGAGTCAGTGCTATAACACAATTTAGCTGATCAGTAAATTACTATCATCATCACGGCTGTTATTACAATTATAACTATTCAGTTAGTTGGTCTATCAGTTATTGATCAAATTCGAAGTACGAACTGACACCAACCGACTGACAGTGATGTGCACACTCCAAGGCTTAACTAAATTAAATTTTTTCTCTCATCGGGTCATCTCTGTTTATAATCATAATCGAAACAACTCCCAATTCATTTTACATGGTGTTTTAATCAATAAAAAGGGGAAGGAAGGATAAATTTATCTTCGAAATTACTGGCAAGAGATTCTATACTAACTTTTTCGTAAAAAAAAATGAACAAAATTTAAGTCAATATAAATTGAGCACATAGTCATAAAGAAAAATGTAACATTACTCTAGCCCATGCAACTGTTCTCAATGATATAGTAGCTATGTAGAGTGCATTCATAAGAAAATCTACAAGATTCCACATATCAGCTAAATATGCACGTAAACCCCATATATAAAGTTTTTTCATTTGTTGCCAAACGAAACCTGCAATTAAAAAATTGAACAGTGAAAAATTAAAGTTAAGAAAATTCAATATATAATTTTGACAAGCCTGTTTATTAAAATATTTCCATTAGTATGTACAAGTGTTTCGTCCTAGTAGTGTAACTCACCAGCTTAAATGTATTTATATTATTGACAAGTAGTTTTATGAATAATTAGACATTGAACAGAAGTTTCATATAGTGATTGAGTAATCTAGTTGACAACGTTCTAGTTTATGAAGCCAAAGGTATTGTGTGATTTTACTTCCGGCCCGAGCACTAATATATGTTCAAATTCGAGCATATAAACTCATGAAGAAATTACTAGTATAGGGGTTGTGGAGCTTATTAAGTTTTTGATTGAGATCATGAACCGATTGATGTTAGACCATCTTTGGAAACCTGGAAGCACTGGACGGCTGTTTCGTCCTATTGTGGGACTCTTCAGCAGTGCGCATCTACCAGCCCGCTCGCATGGTTCGAACCCGGGGCCTTCGGTCTCGCGCGCGAACGCTTAACCTACTGGACCACTGAGCCGGCATCCAATGGTGATAGTGTCTAACATCAACCAATCCAAGAAATTGCGCGACCAACTTCCATTGTACTGAGGTAGATACCTGTCTCTACCCGATATGGATTAGCTCCACTGGTCACGACAAGGTTTTTATCCTTTGGATGGAATAACTTGTGTGATTCTCCTTTTTCTAGGCAATGTTTAGAAGATAAATTTTATAATTTATTTCTTACCTATGACGTAAATGACTAAAGCTGACTCTGTTAACGATGGTGTTGGTCCACGATCATGCATACGTTGATCAAGAGAATTTGTCAGTAAGAACTCAACACGTGTAGCAGCCAATGTAAGTAGAGCTATTCAAGGTATATATAGATAATAAATGAAGTATAAAGATGTCAGTAAATCAATATTATTTGTTGAGAATATAGTGAATAAAATTCAAAGTGGAAATGTTATCCTATATACAAAGTTGTTTCGTTCCAATGTTGACTTAAGGATTATCAAACTTTTTCTACTCTCCTGTCTTCTTCCTGTATTTAGTCGTGTTGGAAACAATTGTAAGTGTCGTTTATGTCAGTGGCCGTACTATCGAATTCTTATTAGTTCCTGTTTATATTAGAAGAATCTCAATCGTTCGAAATTAGAAGTCAATATAAACTCAGGTCTTAGATATGACGATCATTATATCCTCTAACCTGTATATTGTGTGATGGATTATAAAATTACCAAAAGAAATAACAAAACTTTCTGTATAAGGCAATCGCTTGAAGATGCGGTCGGATATTTGAAGTTATTCGGAAAAAAACTGACTTGGATTTATTAATTCCTAGAACTAATCAACAAATTCTATCTAAAATGTTGAAAAAGACAAATATGCCTGTCAATAGGTGGGATTTAGTGATGACTCCAAACATGAGAAATGTATAAAATATTATTTAATGGATAATTTATACAAACAGTCCAATCTTTACACAGATCAGTCTTGGACTGAATAGTTTCTGGTAGTCGTTTTCAACTCTCGGCACCTAATGACACTGGTCCAAGTATGCTTGAAGCTAATAGCTATGCGTCATAACGAATCGACAGAAATTAGTCAACAACAGGAATCAGAGAGCATTTCTTTGGTTATTAGTAAGAGATCAAATAATTTACATATTACAACAATGATACTTAGGATTCTATTCAACTAGGTAAGAAACTCAAAAATTGCATTATATTATCGTACAAACTTGCTCATTTGACTACATCACAATCTTAGCGTTCAATCTGTTCATTACAATTCAAAACAGTAATCAATTAATTTCTGTTCATGTAGCCTTAATGATTAAACGCAAATACTAAAAGTAATTTTATAATAAAATAGTATCATGAGCCACATTTATTAAGTAACGGTTCTATTTTACTGGCTTCAAAGGCTAAGTTATGACTTTCGAAGTTAACATCAACAACGAGAAAATATTATTACCATTATTATTTTATCATTTAGCCTTGCTACCCTCGTGGAGGAGCACAGACCGCCCACCACTGTTCTCCATTCGAACTATACATTGTATTCCGTGCTTCACCTCAGATATGGAGGTCTTCATAATCCAGTCGATCACCAGAAGAAAGAGGGAGAGGTGAGCAGGCAGCCTCGTCTGACTCTGGTTCACACTTGGAATGAGTCTGTCAGCTGTCCTCCATCCACGAATTTGCATTGTAGTTCGTCGTATGAATTCCGGATAATATTGACAATCTTCTCAGGAACTCCATCATATCGAAGAAGTTTTTATAAGGTCCTCCTATCCACACGATTTAATGCTTTCTCATAGTTGATGTATAGTGACGAGTTCCACTCAATTGATTGTTCGACGATTATCCGTAGTGTCGCGTTTTGGTCTGTGCACGACCGATCCTTACGGAATCCAGTCTGTTGATCTTGAAGTTGGGTGTCTACTGCGTCTTTCATCTGGTTCAGCAACACTCTATCGGGGACTTTCCCTGGTACTGACAGTAATGTGATGCCTCTGTAGTTTTCACATTTGCTCAGATCTCCTTTCTTTGGAATCTTGATGAGGTGTCCTTCTTTCCAGTCGATCGGCACTTGCTCTTTCTCCCAAATCTTCCTGAAAAGATCGTGGAACATGTTTGCAGTTCCTTCTACGTCCGAATTTAGTGCTTCGGCTGGCATATTGTCAGATTGGACTGCTTTCTCACTGTTCATTTGTCTGATGACCGGCCATCCTGATTTCTTCCATCGCTGGCGGAGTGACATCTATAGGAAAGTTTGTAGGTGCTGCTTGTGTCCAGTTGGTTCAGTGGAGCTGGTTTATTCAGAAGTTCCTAGAAGTGTTCCCCCCACCTGTTCCTCTGTTCTTGAATCTCAGTGATTGTTTTACCTTGTTTGTCCTTGACTAATCTCTCTGGTTCACTATATTTCCCTGCAAGTCATATAGTTGTCTGATATTTCTTTCTCGTGCAGAGTTTCCACTGTCGTTGCTAGCTCTTTCATGCATTTCTGCTTGTCAGCTATAATACCCCTCTTCACTTGCTTGTTTGTTTCTGCTCATTCAGTTTGTGCTTTGACTTTCTCCGTTCTTGTTCTCCCTTTTTTCAATCTTGTACAGGGTTTCCATAAAGATCCTTGTGGTTCAGCACCTCTTCAAATATTAAAATTAGTTCTTCTTTTATCCCTTTGCAGTTGTCCTCCATAGTATTTTCTTCTTCTTTCAATAAATCCTGTAAGGCTTGGAACCTATTGTTGTTAGTTATCTTGAACTGGTTAAGTTTGTGAGTGTATGGAAGGAAGGATGTGTTGAACTTTTGTGATGCTATTTCTCCAGTTGTCCATTGCTTCTTTAGTTTCAGTTTCATATTGGCAACCACCAAGTGGTGATATGAAGCTATGTAAGCTCCTCTCCTGATTCTCACCTCTTCCAATGACCTTCTGAATTTTTTTTGCTGATGTAAATCTAATCCATCTGGTTCTGTGTGGTGTGACCCGATGAGACCCACGTAGCTTTGTGTATGCGTTTGTGTGGGAATATTTTGCCTTCTATAACCATGTTGTTGAATGCACCAGACTGCAAATCTATCACTATTCTCGTCCCTTTCTCCCGGTCAGTCCATGTTGTCCCATGATATCTTCATATCCAGTGTTGTCCATTCCGACTTTCGCGTTCAGAGCTCCCATCAGAATGGTGAGGTCCTCTCCTGATCACTTAGCTATTATCGATTGCCGCCTATCATATAACTGATCTTTACCATCGTTGTTGCTACCATTGGTTGGTGCATAACACTCATTGTGACTCTCTTCTTCTTTGTTTTGAAGGATGCTTTGATGATCCTGGATCCATGAGACTTCCATTCTATAAGTGGATTACGTGCTTATTCGTGACCAGAGTACAGAAGCATCTCTCCCTAATCTTACTTCTGCTGTTCAGCTTGAGTTCAATCGATTTCACAGATTCCGAGAACCGTCAAGTTGTATCTCCACATTTCTGCAGATATTTGATTGGTCGTTTCGATCTTCCTCAGTGTCAGAAGCTTCTATGTACGTACGTTAATTGTTGATCTGGTTGTTAGAAGTGACATCGGCCTCGTGACTTCCGAAGAATCTCGTCTTTCATCATGAGGCGTCGTAATTCTCCCGAATGAATATGCTTTAACATGGAGAGCAGAGATTTAATGGCCTAATTTGTTTATTCTGATTAGCGTTTTTTGCCAATGTTGTTTTGTATGGGATGGAGTTTCTGACCCCACGACCAACCCTCCTCTTATACCCCGGTTGGGACCGGTAGTAACCCTAGGAGAGCTACAAGCGGAGTCAGAGGGATTAAAGATTACTATTATTTTTGTAAAAAATCCGATCACATCTCTGTGTACCTGATTGAATTTAAATACTAAAGTGTACTAACTCTCCAAGTGCTTCTCTCCTGAAAACAGGAAGGTCAAAATAAGAATATGTCAACACTCATCAGGTATTGTTAACATCTCACTTACCATAAGAAATGAGTGATCTATCTAGATCATAATTTTCCCTTTAACTAAAATTTTAGATTCAGTTTCTGTTTTTCTTAAGACAGAAATCAATTCTACTTGCTAGAACTTCTGAATTCCTCATCATAACAACTTTGATCATTATTTAGAAGTTGGATTAATTACTCGAGTTTCGAACCTTTAAGATATTTTCAGAAGCTTGTCAAAAATATAGTTTACAATTCTTTCTATCAAATTACTGGAGTTCTCCTTGGAGTTAATTCATCCCGATGATATGTGTTGAGATTGTCAACTTGATTAGTGTTCAACTGACAACATTAACTGTTCAACCACTTCAGTTAAACATTAAAATTTCAAATCAAAAATCATCTCTAGCTTATTATTTGTCAATAATATATTTCAATAGTTGACATCATGAGTCAATTGAATTTAGAACACCATGGAAAACCTGGAAACATTGGACAGCCGTTTCGTCCTATTATGGGATTCCTCAGAAATGCGCATCCACGATCCCGCCTCGCGAGATTGCTGAGGTGTCCTACAATAGGACGAAACGACCGTCCAATGGTCCCAGGTTTCCCATGGTGATCTAGCTTCAATTGACTCATGATCACAACTATTTAAACTACTATACTATCCACAAAAACCCCTTCCAATAATAATACATTTTTAGATATTTTTTAGTCTTTTAATTCTTACCTAAAAATGATAAATATGAACTGCTATGACATAAAAATTTTATAAATGGTTTTCTCATCATACTACCCAATTTTGAATGTGGTGCAAGCATATAAAATGTAGCCAATAATGGAAATAAAGAACATAATGTTCCAATAGTTGTTAATTGAGCAAATACTGGTTTTTGACGAAATCCAGGCAATCCTTCATACCAGATAGCAGCTAATAATTGTTGACAATGTGGATGAGCTACAAACTAAAATAAATAAAATCAGATGGCTTTTGTGAATATTATAGTAATTTCAATGGCTAAGATCATGAGTCAGTTGAAGCTAGACCACCATGGAAAACCCGGAAGCACTGGACGGCTAGTAGGTCCTGGGTTCGAACCTCTCAGGGGGCAAGGTCGTGGATGCGTACTGCTGAGGAGTCTCACAATTGGACGAAACGGCCGTCCAGTGCTTCCAGGTTTTCCATGGCGGTCTAGCTTCAACTGACTCATAATCTTAAACATTAAAGTAAATAAGTTAAATATAAAATTCACAATTAGAATTATTCATTATATTTTAAAACTAAAGATTTTGTAAAGATTGTTAGATATTATGGTTTTCATTAATGATTGATTTTAATTAGACAATTATTGGAAACTAGAATGTACCAGATATCTGTTTCATTCTAGGATGGAACATTACGACAGTACATATCAATTCAAAACAAATACTAAATACTCTCTAATGTTCAATATTTCTAAGGCGAGACTCTAATTTATGGATGACCTTTGAATTTTAAATGACCTTGAGAAATATTAGCCAATCAGTAAACAGTCAGCATAGAGTAAAAAGATGATATACAAAACCAAGGAAATAAAGTGGATGCACTTCTTATAGGTGGTTCAAAAATTTGTCAAGGTTAGAAAGAGTTTCAGAAGTTCTAAAATCGTAATGCATGCAGTAGAGGAAATCATCCACACGGCTACAGGATAGTTGGGCTCTGGAGCCATGATAAAATCTCAAAAACTCTTTCAGCCTCGACCACATAGTTTCAATATTGTTTGTATGCACTCCGGTTGATGAGTGCACAAAATGTTATATGCGGATAACGACACGATGCACATAACCAAGCCTATGTAGGAGTCTGTACGCTCTCCAATCATTCGTATATACTGTAGTACCTGGCTGCAGCCAATGTTACTCGTGCCTTTATTATCCAGTTCGCAATAATTGTCGTAATTCGCCTTAGTTAGGAATTATATATGGGGTTTTCATCACGAAGTGACATCAGCTATAATGCCAGAAATTTATTTAGCCGAATAGATGAAAGGCTTTCGCGTTAAAATCCGAAATCTATTATCTTACACCTGATTGTTTCGTCCACAAATTATAGTCTCACTGTTTTGTTTGTTATAGCCCCTCAATTATCACGTTTTGTACAAAATTCCTTGTGAACCGATCGTACGTTAGCATTAAGCACTGAAGTTGGCACTGTAACCTTGAAATCCCTAAAACGCCTCTGATTGGCTCGTCCATAAATTCGAGTCTCGCCGCTCTTAATTAGTAAATTTGATTGTGACAAGTGCCTATGATTAGTACCATAATCAGTTATTCAAACGCGTACAATCAATAACATGACAGTATATAACATATTCACAAGTCTATTTTTACACAGATTACACTCAAAACGAAAGTTTAAGATTAAATAATTATCAAAGGAAAATGGAATGAGTTGGCAAATAATGGTGTGTGGACATAAACACCATAGAAATATAAAACACTATATTTTCTGTAATATGATCTTATTAAAATATACATTAGAAAATACTCAGAATTTGATGTGAACAGCGATAATAATCCAATGTTTTAGTAACGGACTTCATGGCCTTGATGGTTGATGTTCCTTTAAGTCCTGGTGTTGCTTTTGGAAATTATTTTGTACAAGTGATGAAACAATGATCAATCGTTTGGTATCTAAACCTATCAAATAATATGCTCGAGTTTGATCTAGACAGATACCGATGCAATGCGATTAGATAAGTTATTTTGTCATCCCACCCGTTATGTTATTAATACACATAGATCACCGTAGTTATTTTTATGCGTGAGATGGCAACATATTTGGAACTAATGTGATCATGCATATTCATATGACACCATAACATATTCAACTTGAATCATTCACTGTATACAAAAGAATTGAGCAGGGTAGGGTAGAGAATTTGTAAGCATGTCTAGTATTCATATGAGAGATAGCTACATGTTAACAGCTTTAATCTACTTATTGCCCGAACGCTTCTGTCTGACAGAGTCCAAAACATTGAATAGCATAATAGCTGTGCTAAAATAAAACACAGAATCAGCTTAATGTATCCTACCAGTTATGGAAAACATCTTTTTCCTGAGTTACTTGAATGCTTAAATAACTTACCAATAATATCTGTGAGTGTGATTTTGAAAGACTTAACTTTGGCTATGCAAGATCATTGGTTTCATTCCCTACAAATATGAAACCTGTCGTAAATGTGATAATATCTCATGTTTACTATTCAAGACTAAATTATTACGACATGAATGAACAATAAATGGTAAGTAGGGTATAATTGTAGAGGTAGAATTACTGAACCCTTTCCAAAGGGTCAAATATCATGATTTCCTACTTCTCATTATGAACAAGCTATTTGAGATAATATATACCACCTCGTACTATTTACCAAATATTATTTTGTTAGTTTATAAGCTTCAAGACTCGACTATGACCATATATGATTTATATTTTGTCTTTACATAACCCTTGTCCCTACCACTTGCCATTTCAATAACAGAAAGAAATTCTGGAGAACGATGTCTGGTGAATAAGTAGTGTGATCTAGGCAGGCTATTCAAGAACAACTCATAACCTATCGGACAACCAATGACGAATATAACGGATAATTAACAGTGATATTCATACTAATAAGATCTCAAAGTTCTTTGATCACCTATTGAATAAATACAGTTCATAAAGGTTTTAATGATTCGAGGAGGTGATTATTTGTTTAGTCATGCTACTACTGTTTGTATAATCGTTAAAACAGATCAAAGAAAAGAATTTTTTCTTTTACATACCTGTTTTTGTCCATATCTTATAGCCAATTTCAATCTTGATAACTGCATTCTTTCATTGATATCCTCTGATAAGGATTGATGATTTACTCCACTGATATGGCAACCTGATACATCAGCTCCAGTATAATGATTTAAAACAATAGAGAGTTCAGAAGAACTACGAGTTTGTGCTAACATGTCAGTTGCAAATTTTTGACATTTCGCTTCCAATTCTTCATACTCTGTCTGTAAATAAATAATATTGATTATTGAATGGAATCACAACTATACAAGATTTGTGTTTCATTCTGTTACGTCCTCTACTTGATTACGGCAGAATACGATATATAACTAACGGTACTCAAACGTGTAAAACCTCACACGCGCAAATTGGAAGACAGAAGAAACAGGTAAAGTGATTATTTGGTAAGAATCAAAAGTGTACAGAAAAACATGGATATTTATAGTTATCAGTATTGACTATAACATCATTATGATTCAGCCAATCCGCAAAAAGGTAAGTTATCCCATCCTCCAATGGTAGCATTACTTACTTACTTACGCCTGTTACTCCTAATAAAGCATAGGCCGCCGACCAGCATTCTCCAACACACTCTGTCCTGGGCCTTCTTTTCTAGTTCCATCCAATTCTTGTTCATTTTTCTCATGTCTATCTCCAATTCTCGGCGTAATGTGTTCTTTGGTCTTCCTCTTCTCCTTTGGCCTTGAGGATTCCATGTGAGGGCTTGTCTTGTGACGCAGTTGGGTGCTTTCCTCAATGTGTGTCCTATCCACTTCCAGCGCTTCTTCCTGATTTCTTCCTCCACTGGGATCTGGTTTGTTCTCTCCCACAGTAGGTTACTGCTAATAGTGTCCGGCCAACGGATCCGAATTATTTTACGTAGATAACTGTTAATAAACACCTGTATCTTCTGATTGATGGCTTTTGTAGTTCTCCAGGTTTCCGCTCCATACAGTAGAACTGTCTTGACATTTGTATTGAAAATCCTGACCTTGGTGTTGTTTGACAGTTGCTTTGAGTTCCAGATGTTCCTCAGTTGTAAATATGCTGCTCTTGCTTTGCCGATCCGCGCCTTCACATCTGCATCAGATCCACCCTGTTCATCAATGATGCTGCCCAAATACGTAAAGGTTTTTACATCTTCCAAATCTTCTCCGTCAATTGTGATTGGATTGGTGCATTCTGTGTTGTATCGGAGAATCCTGCTTTTCCCTTTGTGTATATTGAGACCTATTGCTGCTGAGGCTGCTGCCACACTGTTTGTCTTCTCCTGCATCTGTTGTTGCGTTTGGGTAGCATACCATATTGATATTTTAAAAGGCTTTATCAGGTTCTGAATGAATGGAATCTCTTCGTCTCCTTTATAGCCTCTGGAGGCTTCGTCATGCTTTCCGAAGCCGTCCCAAAACCTTCTGTTCCTGTCTTGAATTGTCACAAATCCACTCAGTAAAGGTTTCTAATTATATCAATAAATGTTAGTTGATACTATCTTTGTTAAATGCAAATTTTTGAAATAGAATAGTAAATGTATTCTAATTCACGAATTTCATTGTTATATGAAAAGACTATGTCATGTATGTGTTCTATTTGGATAACTAATGAAAATGGTGAGATTATCTGAGAGTTATTGTATATCTCTTTAACCGTAGTGACATGACATTGACTTTGTCAGACCTATTTTTTGATTCATCAGACTAAATATTTCTGTATTGTACTATTTAAACTTCATGTAATTTAATTTATTTATATATCCCCTGAAGAATTGGCTAACAATAGGTTATGAAATATCCGAAAATCTAACTCTTCTACTGATTGGGATATTACAAATATATTATCTTTATTGTAAATTTTGTTCTATGTTTTTAGACGTACTGTGGGAGAAAACAAAGCAGATCACAGTGGAAGAAGAAATCAGGAAGAAGCACTGGAAGTGGATAGGACACACATTGAGGAAAGCACCCAACAAGGCAAGCCCTCATATGGAATCCTCACGACCAAAGGAAAAGAGGAAAACCAAAGAACACATTACGCCGGGAAATGGAAATAAACATGAGAAGAATGAACAAGAATTGGATGGAATTAGAAAAGAAGGCGAAGGACAGAGTGGGTTGGAGAATGCTGGTCGGCTGCCTATGCTCCATTGGGAGTAACAGGCGTAAGTAAGTAAGTAATATTTTGTTGTGTAGAATATCTTGACAGTATGAACTTAATAACTTTAAGAGGTTGCATTCACTATAAAATATCCCTGGAATATATATTTATGGACATATCAAAATAGGTTTCTTTTGTTATGCTAAAAAATGTTTTATTTAACGAATAATAAATTTAAATCTACGGTTCTAACAAAATGCTCTTTAACTTCAGTTAGTCACTAAAATGAGATCATACCTCGTGTTGTTCGGTCATTGATGATGGTTGATGATATTAAAAATTTAATTGATAGACTTTAGTCAGACCTTAATATTCAGTGACACGATATTGATTTATCGCTCACTGATGGATTAGTATCCCTAATTTTATTCAATAGTTACATAATTAACCATTCAATATGATTTGTATAATCAACTGATCACTGAGTAGTGACAAACATCGTGTTTATCTAGTCCTTTAATGTTAATAAAATTCTTTCGGTCAAGTTGTAATATGACCCCAAATCAAAGTGGTTCGACATCATGTGCACTACGTAGTACTTCAAACAACATCGTGGTAATTTTTCAGTTTATGAAGTTGGGTGACGTAGATTTGAATCCGATAGTAAGCCTTAGTTCCTTCAATGTTACAAGTACACCCTTCTGATAAGCAGTAATTAGAAAGAAATATAAGTTCTGAATATCTTACCGACAACTTCTAACCTACTGAAATCTCGATGTAATTTGCTTTCATAAACTCCATCTTGTTTTAAATTCAATAATAATTGAGACATTTGGTTGCAGCAGTACCCGGATTTAGGAGCTTCTAGACCAGTGTAAAGATTGGTTTAATAATCTGTACTAGATGAACATGGAAAAAATATATACTTATCAGTCATCGGATAGTAATCAATATAACATCGTCTTGTTTTATGTAATAATTCTCAGTGCCCGTTCAGTATCGAACATCAAGGAAATGGAGTTGGGAAGCCGAGTCATTTATTCCAGTGACTATTACTTACTTACTTGCGCCTGTTACTCTCAATGGAGCAAAGGCAGCCGACCAGCATTCTCCAACACACTCTGTCCTCCACCATCTTTTCTAATTCCATCCCATTCTTGTTCATTTCTCTCATGTCTATCTCCATTTCCCGGCGTAATGTGTTCTTTGGTTTTCCTCTTCCTGACTTCTTCCTCCACTGGGATCTGGTTTGTTCTCTCCCAAAGTAGATTATTGCTAATAGTGTCCGGCCAACTGATCCGAATTATTTTACGTAGACAACTGTTAATAAACACCTGTATCTTCTGAATGATGGCTTTCGTAGATCTCCAGGTTTCCGCTCCATACAGTAGAACTGTCTTGACATTTGTATTGAAAATCCTGACCTTGGTGTTGTTTGACAGTTGCTTTGAGTTCCAGATGTTCTTCGATTGTAAATATGCCGCTCTTGCTTTTTCGATCCGCGCCTTCACATCTGCATCAGATCCACCGTGTTCATAAATGATGCTACACAAATCTTCTCCGTCAATTGTGACTGGGTTGGTGCATGCTGTGTTGTATTGGAGAATCTTGCTTTTCTCTTTGTGTATATTGAGACCTACTGCTGCTACACTGGTCGTCTTCTCCTGCATTGGCTGTTGAGTGTGCGGTAGAAGAACCAGATCATCTGCGAACTTTAGATCGTCCAGCTGCATCGTATCTGTCCACTGTATCCCGTGCTTCCAGTGACTATACTGTAGACTTATTCGATAAATATACATTATTTTAACAAATTTATTCAACTGTATCAAGAAATTTCTATCAGAATTTATGTTGCAATGCATAAGTTTCGTACAAAAATGTTAATGCAATTACTTTCGATGACGATATATAGCATTCGGAAATATAAAAGGCATTCAAATTGATGCCAAGTTACAAGGGACAATCAAAAGTTCATTATTACCGTTGTCCGTTTGTAATAATTAATTTGTAATGTCAAATATTAGCTTATAATTTATCTAAAAGATTAATTTTTAGTACCGAAATCAATCATTTCGGTTTACATGGTGATTTAGATTTGACATGAATACTTTGAATCTTAAGTGTTGTGTGTATAATTTAATTTCATAACTCTAATTTTCAGTTGAAATTACAAAATGACTTTATTTAGGCAACTATCGTAAACCAAGAATACTGAACAACGGTTTCATTCTAAAGTGGGACTATTTAAAAGTGTGTCAATATACCATCTTTAGATGTGGGAATTAGAACACAAAGATCAAGTGGAAAATGCCTTCCTTTAGACCGTAGGGTTAGCCCTCAATGGTTCCCAATTTTGATAAAAGATAGATATCCCTCATGACGAAAAATTATGATCAAGAAATGTTGGTTATTGGATATGAACTCAACAGTGGAAATGACATATACGTCTTTCTATCGATATCTAGTAAGGTTACAAATATATGATGTTAAGATATTCTAAACTAGGTACATAACAGATGTCCAGTGCTCCTTGATTTTTACCTTGTATCTGGTTAAATTCATCATATTATATAAGCTAAAAATGGCTAATTATAACAAATGTTTTGTGATTAGAGATTTTTAACTATAAGGTACTTATTGATATGCGGCTTATGCTCCATTGGGAGTAACAGGCGTAAGTAAGTAAGTACTTATTGATAACTAGTGAAATCAAAACTCATGGTATTCCACAGAAGAATAGTGAATGATCAGCAATTGAAGACTGACTTTTCCAACCTAAATCCAAGTTAAAACTCCATATGAATATTTACTAGACAAAATAAAAATATTTGCATTTTTGAAATTCATTTCCTCAAAACAATTCACTATGTTTATCATAGTACCATGTTAGTACATTCATTCAGTCACTAAATCAAACCAAGTCGTTCAGTATATTATCTATCATTATCAGTACTCTAATCCATGCTCTATGATAACAAAGTGAATTTTTAAGATAATTTTCTATCATAACGTTTTGTCATTTCATAGACTATTAGGTACTAGATGTTTGTCTGAAACTACTATTAAGTTTCGGTATTTATTTGCAACCATAACTTTACAGGAGTCGAGTCTAATCTATGATCCTTTTTTTATATTCTTGAGTTCGAATCCAGTGAGTTTGATATTTATATCTTCATTAGGAATCACTTAGATTTAAAATCTGATACACTTATATTTCTCCTCTTTAAAATCTACCACCCATTTATTGGATTGAATTGCTATTTTCAAAAAAAAAAGGAAAATGAACAGGCATTAAAAACTTCTCTTATTTTCCCCTATTTACATCATGGACATACTTCGCAATGTGATTTACCAAATCATCAATTCATTAGAATTATAGTTTTATCCATTTTATAAACATAACTGAATAGTGAAAAACTGTAAGTCAATTAAAACAATGTATATGAGAAATTTAAGAGTAAAACCCAGTTGCTATCATGTATCATGGATTGATAACATACTGCACTGCTTATTGAACTCTTTATTCTCATACGGCTTAGGATATCTAGTGCCCTGACTTATCAGCAAATATCTCAAGCCTTATAATTACGTTACAGTTAAGTCATTCAACTGTACCGAGGCAGGATGATCAGGCCTCTAATTCAAATAACGTTTAATTGTAGTTGAATGACCGAATAACAAATGCATTATTATTTCGAAATCCTCTATAATTTTGTTGAGAGGTATGGAAAATAGATACTTTACTAAAAATGATACTTTTGATCTTGAAAATGGACCTGGTATCATCATTGTTTTCAAATATCCCTTGGTCATACAAGCACTGTATTTTCGTAGTAAGGCTAACCTACATAGAGTTAATCAAAAATTGTGATACGATGTTTTTATGCTACTATGGTTTGTTAAAATCTGCTTAAATAGGGAATGTTGCAGTGTTGTGGTGTTCATATATAGAACTGCAAAACAAATGATTAATATTGTTTAACTGAAATATTACAGAGAACATAAGAAACTGCAGGTAGATTCCAGCGCCTGGTTGACAAAAAAATAACTAGAAAAATAAAAGTAAATCAGCCGGACATAACATCATATTGATCTAATGTCTTTCATTGGATTTATGATGTATCTTGATACCAAAAGCTTGTCGAAGGGCTTATATCACGAACTTGAAAGATAAATCTCAGTTTCCTCCAAGAATTACACAACTCTATTGTTATTATTATAAGCCTACGATTGCTTAGTTAGCTAACGATTTATAATAACTAAGTCCTATAAAATGTCAGGAAGGGGTAGACTAATCCAGTAGTAGGGCTCCAGGCAAATATGCCAAGAAGTAATGTCCAAGATATAACAGTCCAGTGCTTCCAGGTTTTCCATGGTGATCTAGCTTCAATTGAATCATGATCTCAACTATTGAAATTACTACAATCTTCACAAAACCCCTTCTGATACAGATAAACTTTATTTAACTAGCTTTCATTTTAAATTCACTCCTTTAGATAAATATCGAAGTGAAATGCTAATAGCATTTGTATAGCATAACACAGTACTCAACTTCATAAGTGAAGTTAGAGTAAATGACAAATAACCCAAATGTAATGGGTTTGAATAAACCCATAACCCTGGTTTTCCTTTACGTTAAATAATCATACTTACATAAAGATATTCTTCTTTATAACAAACAGAATTCCGTAAATATAATTAACGAAAATTACTGTTTTATTGGATTAAATTGCGTTAGTTTTCAAGAGTTAACTTCATTTATATTTGTAAGGGTTTGTTAGCGTTTTTTTGCGAGATAGTTTTCTACGGGATGGGGTCGCTAACCCCATGCCCAACCCTCCCCCTTCATCCGGGCATGGGGCCGGCAGTAGCCCCCGGGGGACTCCAAGTGGAAGTGGATAGGACACACATTGAGGAAAGCACCCAACTGCGTCATAAGACGAGTCCTCACATGGAATCCTCAAGGTCAAAGAAAAAGAGGAAGACCAAAGAACACATTACGCCGGGAAATGGAGATAGACATGAGAAAAATGAACAAGAATTGGATGGAACTAGAAAAGAAGGTTCAGGACAGAGTGGGTTGGAGAATGCTGGTCAGCGGCCTATGCTTTATTAGGAGTAACAGGCGTAAGTAAGTAAGGGTTTGTATTTTCTTATCATTGATATCAAGGTATGTAACTGATCAACTTTTGTTGATAAATGATCATTTTGAAGATCCATTTCTATGTACATTGAATTATTTTGTTAAAGAAAAGCACTTAACCTGTATTTAACTATCATTCAAATAAAACATTTTACGTAATAGAAACTTACTCTAAATTCATTTTCAAGTTCACCCAACTTCTTCAACTCCCAACTTAATTCAAAAGCTGTTAAAATCGGATCACTACTAGTTAAAATGATAAATGATGGACTTGTTAAAGCACGATATGTATTAATTCGTAATGTTGAATGTTGTAATCCATTTTCACGTCGTGCCTGTGTACATATATTACATGCACATCGTAAATCATGCGGTTTATAGATACGATCACCACGATCAAGTAATAATTTTAATATTACATAATTATCACGATGTGCTGCTAAAATTATTCCATTAATATCAGGTGTAAATGATGAGGATTGAAAACGTCCAAGTAGTCCCTAAATAGAGAAAAGTAAAGATAAAGAGTTTAAATTAAATGTTACATAATGTGTTTGTGAACGAATCTGATCGGTAAAATGTACTATATACGTTTTAGAGATAAATTCACAATTCGATAACTACTATAGATTGTTTAATGATTGATCTTGTGACGAATAATTAATATGGTACAACTTCAATGAAAATTATTTTGTGCTCTAGCAAAATGGAAACGATATTATATGAATTTCCAGTGATGCGAAATGTCAATTCTATTGTCAATGATAATTAATTAAGCTTAATTACTTACTTACGCCTGTTACTCCTCGTCGAGGAGCATAGTACGCCCACCAGCACTCACCATCCAACCGTGTCCTGGGAAATCCTTCCCAGGTCTTTCCAGTTCTTATTCATCCTTCTCATATCTGTTTTTATATCCCGACGTAATGTGTTGTTTGGCCTCCCTTTTTTCCAATTCCCTTCACGATTCCAGGTTGGGGCTTGCGTCGTGATGCAGTTTGATGATTTGCGTAATGTATGTCTCACCCATTTCCATCGTCTTTTCCTAATTTCCTCTTCAGCTGGAAGCTGGTTCCTTCTCTCTCACAAAAGGCTGTTGCTGTTGGTATCCGGCCAATGGATGTTGAGTATCTTGAGTAGACAACTATTTATAAATACTTGTATTGTTTTGATGATGGCTGTAGTAGTTCTGGAAGTTTCAGCTCCGTATAGTAGAACTGTCTTGACGTTCGTATTGAAGATTGTGACTTTGATATTGGTTGAAAGTTGTTTTGTGTTCCATATATTTTTCAATTGTAGGAATGCGGCCTTTGCTTTGCCAACTTCGCCTGTAGCTCTTCTAGGGTTACTGCCGGTCCCAAGCACGGAGTAAAGGAGGAGGGTTGGGCATGGGGGTTAGCGATCACATCCCGTAGAAAACTAACTCGCTAAAGAAACGCTAACCAGAATAAATAATTCAAACCTTTGGATTAATTAAACTGCTTGAACAAATTTAATTGTGGCTCTCATATTTTTAGCCATTATTGAGTGAATGTAAAAATCATATGGAACCTACATGAAGTCGATCGGAGAAATATTTATGGTTATATAAAAGAGTTACATGGAAATAGATGTGTATCCATATAAATAAGGCCCCGTATTGAACATCTTTCAGTCATTTATATGTAACCTAGAGCTTAACACATAAGTGCATCCGGTTCATGCATCAAAAACACACTTAAATTTAATTGTTTTAATATTTGTAGTAACCTTAAGAAATTTCCAAAAGAATTTAAAACCTTAGTACAAGTTGAGTTTTGTCAATTTTTTGCCAGTAGAATTTTAATTTCATCCATCTATGAGCTTATCATCCGTAAATGACACAAAATTCACGAAACATGTTTCCATATTTCAGTACCATGAGAGTTAACTACACTAGAAGATATCATCACATAAAATTATTTATGTTAAATTAAAAGTTAGCCGCCTTATTTGAATTCCTTTGTATTAAGTATGTGATTGCATTACATTAAATTCATAACGACATGATGAACAAATGTGAATGTGAAACAATTTTTCCAAATACCCATCTACTAATGTCTATTCATATGATTCAATCTGAATACTCACTCTAAGTGACCATTCGGCGAGACTATAATTTATGGACGACCTCTGAACGATACTCAAGTGACTTTGAGAGTGTCCACCTAATAACTACGACCAAATCAGGGTTATAAACCAGTTTGAGGAATTACAATTATGATTTACAGTTGATGATTAAGGTTAGGTATTAGATTTCAGGTTTATCATCACGAACTGACATCAGCTATAATGCCAAAACTCTATTTAGCCAAATGAATGAGTGAATTTGACGCCAAAATCCGAGATCTGTTATCTTATACGTGATTGGTTCGCTCATAAATTATAGTTTCGCTAACCATCCCTTAACAATAGAAAATCTATTCACTTTGATTAGTTAGTAACATCAGATTACCAACAGTAGTATAAAACTGTGGTGACTTAAACTATTCCAATAATATTTCTTTTGTAATAGTAAACTTCATTTCTTTTAATATCCATCTTATTCTGAACAGTATTGTCAGGTTAAAGATTTGAATTTTTGTTAATGAATTTCGTAGGTTCACATGTTACACCTAAGATATTACAAAATACAGCACGTGAATTGTAAATCAGACTTTATTGTGTAAGCAATTGAACACATTCACCGAAACACATTCAACTAAATTACGTATTACATAAAATGTATGATCTCTAGTTATTTGATTTGGATATTAATTTTGTTGTTATATTCAAAATAAAAACAACCTAGAAATATCGGATATAAGTCGTTTCACTACAACATACAAGTAACCGTTTTAGATGAACCATATACGACATATCACCTTCAATAAAGTTCACTATCCACAAATCAATTAGTTTGATACAAACGTATTGATCAATAAATTGGTGAAATCACACAGAGATGATGACATTATGGTACATTTTGATTAGTTTGTCTATTTTGTATGATTATTTTGAGTTAATTTATGCAAGAATAGAATAGATAGGGAGAAAAAATTATGGAAATTTCTTAAGTTTATCATTTAGTCATTTCTATCTTTTTTTTCTCTTGTTTAATTATGGTCATTACAAAAAAGCTCTAGCCACGAGTATAAAGCCTCTGCTAGGGAAGTTCTACTCAGTGCCTTCTCGTGGCGGGGCTGTTGTTTACAAAATTGAGAGGACGAAATGCGGATGTACGGTGCTTAAACCGGATTGTTGGATATGGAGGATCTACATGGAGGAGTTGGAAAACAATGATTTCAAACTAATGGTTTACATGGGCTCCAGTATTTCGAAGGAACAAATGGCCTATGAACATATTATTGGTTACCGATTACCATGGGACCGCATCCCCTGACGTTGCAACTCTGCCTTGCGGGTCATATATTTAGGTCGAAGACTCGGAGGGTGACCATCTAAAAAAACTACCTACTTCAGTTTGGGCACCCGGCCAGTATCACGGCCCTCACACAAATCAAATGAGATTTATGTGGCGCATATGTATCTGGTGCCCCCTTGTAACAGTATCCATATGTTCAAATAAATTACATGTTAAATTGATTATTAAAATATGGAGAAGATTAGTATAGGTTTGTTTTAAGTAATGAATATCATGAATAACTCTTCTAGAAGTCATATGAATAATTCTAAAAATGTTGACATGAACAAGTCAATATTAGCATTAAATATACTTATATAAGTAGCCGACGTGACTATAATTTATGAACGAACCAATCACGTATAAGATAACAGATCTCGGATTTTGGCGTCAAATTCACTCATTCATTTGGTTAAATAGAGTTTTGGAATTATAGCTGGTGTCAGTTAATGATGAAAACCCCAAATTTAATATCTAACCTTAATCATCAACTATAAATCATAATTGTAATTCCTCAAACTGGTTTATAACCCTGATTTGGTCGTAGTTATTAGATGGACACTCTCAAAGTCACTTGAGTATCGTTCAGAGGTCGTCCATAAGTTATAGTCTCACCTAAATAGCCTTAATTTCAATGTCAATAATTCTAATTCCTGAGTGATCAATATATTTTGTTTCATTCAAAGTGAGTTTGTAATGGATAACCTGATTATAATTTCTTTAGAAGAAAGAAGGGTAATTAAAGAATACAGCTTATAGACTATTTTGTTAATTGTTAAAATAAAATTGTCTAAATTTGTGTTTTGCACAATATAAAACCCGAATGAACATTTTCAGTGATATAATTATTACTTGGTTTAAAAATCATTTTCCAAAGAACACATTACGTCAGGAAATAGAAGCAGATATGAAAAGGATGAATAACACTGAAAAGAACTGGAAAGGATTACCCAGGACAGGGTTAGATGAAGAGTGCCTATGCTTCTCCACGTGGTGTAATAGGCATCAGTAAGTAAGTTAAAAGTGATTTTACATCATGAACCATGAAGTATTGTTCGGTTTAGTCAAATGATTATACAAAAATATCACGATACATCAATCGATTGGCGAGTATTGATTAATGGTGTTTTGACTAGTTCATAGTGTTAATCATGTACTGTTGACCGACTTGCATAGTTACAAGAAGGTTAGGTGATTCTGCGTCAAGTCTAAAGTGAAAGCAAGTATCAATAAGTTGTCGATCAGTGTGTAAGATTGTTACAGTAGGTAGCATGAAATCGCATGGTGAGCAGATAGACGTAGTCGAGAAGTTCGTGTATCTGGGTAGCTGCATAAGTGCAGGTGGGGGTGTGAGTGATGAGATCAATGCACGTATAGTGAAAGCCAGAGCGGCTTATGCCAATCAGGGCCATCTTTGGTGCCTTCGTGATGTAAGTCTGGCTGTAAAAGGTCGGATCTACAACGCGTCGGTGAGAGCAGTTTCGCTCTATGCTTGTGAAACCTGGTCTCCGAGTTGAGGACGTTAGACGACTCTCTGTATTCGATCATCGCTGTCTCCGAAGGATTGCTGACATTCAGTGGCAACACCATGTCAGTAATGCAGAGGTTCGGCATCGTGTGTTCGGGCACAGAAATGATAATTCAATTGGTGTCACCATCTTGAAACACCGACTTCGGTGGCTTGGACATGTTCTCCGAATGTCGTCCCAGAGAATTCCACGTCGTGCATTATTTGCCGATTCTGGGACTGGTTGGAAGAAGCGGAGAGGTGGTCAGTGCATGAGATGTCGTGGCATGAAAGAAAGCTGCAAATGACTGGCTTCTGTTGGTCCTTCACGACTCCCTGGTTGGGGTCCGAGAGATGGTGCTACACAGTGGCTAGAGACGTTATCAGATATGGCTCAGAATAGAAACCAGTGGCGATCCTGCTGTAACCTTCTTTTACTTTCTTCAAAAAAAAGTGGTTGTGTCTCCCTTACCTGGAAGATTTCTTCCGATTGTACCTTTCCGATCCCTCATTTCTACCACACTACCTAACACCAATCTCTTTGTTATTGTTCTCTTTTTTTGCGCTCCTTAGCTTTTTTTTTCTATTCCTCTTCGAAATCTCATTGTTTTGTGTGGCGCATATATATTGGCGCTCTGTTATACCAATATTCATGTGTTCAAATAAATAATAAATAAATCGTGTTAAGAAATAAAATTAGATTTCATTTTGTTTGGCAGTCATCAGTAAATGGTAAACGAAATCTAAACGAAATGATACTCCCTTTAAGATATGCCTCCATATCATACAGTTACACCCAGAAACGTTACACTGACCTATTTTGTTCAATGATGTCTACTTGTAGAGATGATCTGTTTGTATAAATTAACCTGTAATTCATTAATAAAACTACAGATAGTGCATGTTGTTGAGAATCAACCAGCACGAAATCTGATTTCAGTGCTGTTTGACGATTATTATTTTATATTCTACTTCATAATAAGCAACTATCCCAACCACATCAATTGATAAAACTTTATAGCTTTGCCTATCTCTTAATTATTGTCAATCACAAATTCTTTTAAAGTACTAAAGAAGCAAAACAACAACAACAACAAAGAAAAGAAAGACAACTACTAACCCGTAAATTTTTTTTACCACCACGTTCTGCTTGTGCATGTAATATAATTTCTACAGCGATCACATTATCTTCATTGATAGCATGTAATATACAATCTTTTAAATCTAATTTTGGTAATGCTACAAGAAATTGTAATAATTCCATATGTTCATTTTCAATAGCAATACGTAATACATCACGTCCTAATGTATCTGTACAATTTAAATTTAATTTTAATTCATTTGCTTGATCTGTTAATTGTTTAATTGTACCTAAATCACCTTGTTCAGCAGCATATAAATATAAACGTTCTATATCAGTTAATTCCCCTTCAATAATTGGTAATTCTATATTATTTAAATCAATAGTTGTTTGATGTTTGAATAAACGATTACAATTATTATTATTATTAGTAGTAGTAGTAGTAATATTGTTACCAAGGGTAGTAGTAGTAGTAGTACTAGTATTCATATCATTATTTCCAATTTCATTTAACAAATCATGGATTTGTCGTAATTCACATTCATCCATACTTTTATTATTATTATTATGATGTAATTGAATTGATGATGTATTCCATGGATGTTTATGGAATGATTTTGAATTCTTTGAATATTTACGCTTCTCCGTAAATGTTATATTTCTATGAAAGTGTTCTAAATTATTTGTACTGAAAGAACGTTTTGATTGATATGAAGGTTTCATAGATGAATTCATGATTAATTAATTCTTTATAGTTTATTCAGTTGTGTAACCATATCGATGATTGAATTGTAATTCATTTGTTAGTTTCATAAGTATTTCAATAATCTCTAAGTAATCTGAAAAATGAAATTGGGGGATCTGTAAGCAAATAAGATTGATTTGATTATGGTAAGAATGAATAATGATAATATGATTAATGAAAATGTAGTGATGAATGGTTAAAGAACAACAACAACAACAAAAAGAACCTATTGTATATAAGGGAATTAGTTCTTTGTCTATGAATATGTTCGACTTATGCATATAATTTAAGTAAATTTATGTGTACTATATAAACATAAGAATCAAACAATCTCAGTGACTAAACCTATGCAAATACCTAATTCACTAGGATTGGAATATATAGCTTGTAATGTACTTTTTCATATAGTCATATATGTTATATTTCATCTTATGTCTAATTGGTTTATGTTATATGTGTTCTTTGTATGGTTATATTACTATAAGTGTAGTTAATTAATTATGGGTTTATAAATTTTTCAACAATAGTTGGTTAAGCGCTTGATGCGAGACTGATAGGTCATGGGTTCGAATCTCGTGGGGTGCGGGATCGTGGATGCGCACTGCTGACGAGTCCCATACTAGGACGAAACAGCCATTCAGTGCTTCCAGATTTTCCATGATGGTCTAGCTTCAATTGACTCATGATTTCAATCTGTGAAATTTCTAGAATCTTCACAAACCCCTTCTGATAATAAAAGATGATTTCTTCAAGAATATCTTGATAAACTTGATCTAAGATGATGATAAAGTGATCAACAGTACCTTTTGTTCATATATGATTTACAATGCTTGACATAATTAAATACCGGGAAATGCCCTAAATATAACGATATGATAAGATTGTAGGATCACAAGGGGTGAGATTGTATAGTAGTAATAAGAATAACATGTATTGAGGAATACGATACAACACGGAATGCACCAATCTAATCACAATTGACGGAGAAGATTTGAAAGATGTAAAAACCTTTACATATATGGGTAGCATCATTTATGAACACGTTGGATCTGATGCAGATGTGAAGGCGCGGATCGGAAATGCAAGAGCAGCATATTTACAATTGAAGAACATCTGGAACTCAAAGCAACTGTCAACCAACACCAAGGTCAGGATTTTCAATACAAATGTCAAGACAGTTCTACTGTATGGAGCGGAAACCTGGAGAACTACAAAAGCCATCAATCAGAAGATACAGGTGTTTATTAACAGTTGTCTACGTAAAATAATTCGGATCAGTTGGCGGAACACTATTAGCAACAATGTACTGTGGAAGAGAACAAACCAGATCCCAGTGGAGGAAGAAATTAGGAAGCAGCGCTGGAAGTGGATAGGACACACATTGAGGAAAGCACCCAACTGCGTCACAAGACAAGGCCTCACATGGAATCCTGAAGGTCAAAGGAAAAGAGGAGGGACAAAGAACACATTACGCCGGGAAATGGAGATAGACATGAGAGAAATGAACAAGAATTGGATGGAACTAGAAAAGAAGGTTCAGGACAGAGTGGGTTGGAGAATGCTGGTCGTCGGCCTATGCTCCATTGGGAGTAACAGGCGTAAGTATTGAGGAATAGATTTCTTTTTATTAAAAGATTATTGTATCACTTGTATACTGTGACATAAAAAGTTACTAGAAGATTGTCATTGATTTTTTATTGTTAGTCATGTCTGACATTTTTAATCATTTTCAATGAACAGTCTCTACAAATCTATGTAAGGAAGTTATGATGAATCGTCAGATACTAATCAAATACAATAAACCTTCATTCCGAGGCATCTTTCTACTAAGTCCATTTTGAATGCTACTGTAAGGAAGCCGTGAGCACGATACCGTATGTAAAGTTGATCAGGTTAATAAAATCAATTTTTCACGATGATGACACTTATGAAGTTACCATTTTTTTGTAAATGCCCTAACAGATCAGATAAAGATGCAAAGAGAGGACTGGCAAAGCAGGGGCTACATTCATACAATTGAAGAACATATGGAACTCAAAACAACTTTCAACCAATATCAAAGTGAAAATCTTCAATACGAACGTCAAGGCAGTTTTACTGTGCGGAGCTGAAACTTAGAGATCTAATACAACCACCATCAAAAAGGTACAAGTATTTATAAATAGTTGTCTACTCAAGATAATCAACATCCACTGGCCGGATACCATCAGCAATAGCCTTCTCTGGGAGAGAACAAACCAGGTTCCAGCTGATGAGGAAATCAGGAAAAGACAATGGAAATGGATGGGACATACAATACGCAAATCACTAAAGTGCATCACGAGACAAGCCCTAACTTGGAATCGTGAAGGGAAGCGGAAGAGAGGGAGGCTAAACAACACATTACGTCGGGAAATAGATGTCTATATGAGAAGGATGAATTACAACTGTGAAAAACTGGAAAGGATTTCCCAGGACACGATTGGATGGTGAGTGCTGGTGGACGTTCTATGCTCCTCGACCAGGAGTATCAGGCGTAAGTAAGTAACTGAACAAATTGTTTCAAACGTTATCACTGCTAACTAACACGATAATGTTATAATATGTTGGATAACAATGATTAAAATCATGGAAGCCAAAAATCTCTAGCTCACTTAAACCATATATCACAGACGATAAAGATCATATTAATGTAATGTATAAGTTATAAAGACACGAAAATAATAAACTAGTCAACGTAATTCTTGAGTCAATGATCATAACAAAGTCGATCAGGTAACTGCATATATAGATAAAAAGTACAAATTGATAGTAAGAAAACCTATGTAATATTAGTGTTATGTTATAATCAATAGTTTCACATAGGAAATAGGTCAAACTTGGAATAAATTTTATTGATGATTTAGTATTAACCATATAAATATACCAGCGTAATAAAAACAACTTTTTTCTTATCAGAATGGGTTTTGTGGAGATTTCTAGAAACTTCACTTGTTGAAATCATGAGTCAATTGAAGCTAGAATACCTTGGAAAACCTGGAAGCACTGGAAGGCCGCTTCGTCCTAGTATGGGACTCCTCAGCCGTGAGCACCCACGAACCCGCGGGATTCGAACCCAGGACCTATCAGGCGCTTAAACAACTAGACCATTGAGCCGGCATCCAACGGTGTTAGTGTCTAACTCCATCCAATCCACGAAATTGCACCACCGTACGCCATTGCCATCAGTGAGTTGATATCTCACAACAGACCTGGTTGAACTCCACTGGTAACGACTTCTCACTAGAACTCCAGGAGTATCTCCTGAAGTCAGTCACTAGTGAGCAGGTGATTATTATTATTACTATTACTATTGTTATTATTATTATCAGAATGGGTTTTATGGAGATTTTTAGAAATTTCACTTGTTGAATATTTTTTTCGTTAATATATGTGTTGTTCCTACATTGAATTATGGAACATAATAGAAAACTGTGTTTTGACAGTTAACCTATTGAAATCTTTTAATTAAATATTTATATTCTGGATTGCTAGTAAGGTGCAGTGACCAATGGAGTTCAAATGGATCTGTTATCAGATAGTAACTTATTGATGACAATGGTGGATGTGTTGCTCAATTTCGTGGATTAGTTGAAGTTAGACATTAACATTGTTTGATGCCGGCCGGCTCAGTGGTCTAGTGATTAAGCGTTTGCTTGCAAGACTGATGGGTCCTGCGTTAAATTCCCGCGAGGCGGAGTCGTAGATGCGCACTGTTGAGGAGTCCCACAACAGGACGAAACGGCCGTCCAGTGCTTCTAGGTTTTCCATGGTAGTCTGGTTTCAATTCACTCATGATCTCAACTATTGATATTCTCATTCTGTTAACCATAATAAACAAGACTACTTTAAAGAGAAAAAAGACTATTTTATGTCCCGACGAGAATAATGAATGGTAACTTTTGGAATCCGTTTATGGACTAATACTATACGTATATTTTTATCGTATAATTATTAAGTTACTAAACTATTCATTTTCGTGTCGCTCTTATTATGAGTTTTATTTTAACCTATGAACTGTTATTATACGATTCATCATTCTTGAGTTATGCCAAGTCTATCAATTACTATCTCCAACATGGACAGCCACTTTTGATTAAATCTTATACAAATGTTGTTTCCTATTTTATGGTACGACATAGTCTGTTTGGTTGGTACATAAGTCCAGTGTGTTTGAAATAAATAATTCATATTGAAGAGGCTGAGATTGATGTTCTGAATTCGAACAGGCAAGGCTAAGTAGAAAGTAGAACCGATAAAAAGATTGTAGGCTGTTTGTACGGGTTTTATCCGTCATTGGTCCAGTCAATAAATCATTGTACTCTGATTGGCGGTATCATTACGTTATAGAATAACAAAGTACACAGATCACAAGTTATAACAGACTATTCAATATTCATTTTAAAAAAAATCACTATGTTCAATTTTAATATTAAATTATCCATTACCCAATATTCTATGAAAGATCATCATCATATGACATACCTGTAAAGTTATGACATACAATTAAGTAGTTTGAGACTTAGTGAAATGAGTCATAATAAGTTTATAGGGTTAGTAAGTGAATCAATCAGTCAATCAATTAATTAATGAGTCATTTTAATAAGTTACTAAGATATTTTATTTGATCGATTCGCTTATATCCATGTGGGGCAACAACAACCCTTTAATTTCAGGTATCATTGTTGAAATCATACTTGGTATAGTAATAAAACAACTTAGTTTATAGGATAATAGAAACTTAGAAAACTACTACAACCATCATTAAAACAATACAATTATTTATAAATAGTTGTCTACGCAAGATAATCAACATCCATTGGCCGGATACTATCAGCAACAGCCAACTGTGGGAGAGAAAAAACCAAATTCCAGTTGAAGAAGAAATTAGGAAAAGATGTTTGAAAGTGGATAGGACATACACTACGAAAACCACCAAACTGCACCATGAGGCAAGCGCTAACTTGGAATGCTGAAGGGAAATGGAGAAGAGAAAGGCCAAAGTACACACTGCATCGGTAATTAGAAGAAGAGGTGAAAAGGATGAATAACTGGAAAGAGCTGGAAAGGATTGCTTGGGACAAGGTTGAATGGAGAGTGCTGGTGGTCGGCCTATGCTCCTCCATGAGGAGAAACAAGCGTAAGTAAATAAGAATAATATCATAGTATGATATTTAACTGAAAAAGTTATAGGAACAATGTAAAGGAGGTGATGGAATAATTGTTTCATCATCCTTTGTAAATCTTTATGATTTTAATGAAAAACAAAATACTGTTACGGTAAATAAATCTCCCAAATCAATAGCTTTGTAAGTCTTTAACATTTGATGTTGACTACATTAGTTTTAATGAACTCATCTAGCTGAAGGTGCTCGATCATGCATCCGCATCAAATCACGAGTAGGTACGCTGTGCTCGACTTCTTCTACAAGTGCTAGCCAGTTTAGATCAGTCACTTCTTGATATATTGATAACTTATCAAATATATCTTTGAATCTCCTCGCTTATGAGTTTTTATTTCACTGGGTGGGCACGATTCAATTATAGGCGTTACTGGTTAAAGTGTTGTCCAACTACAAATACTTGTGGCATCTTCAATTAATAAGTGGTAATTCGCATCTCTTTTTTTTGATTAAATAAAGAAAAAGTGATTACTAGATGATTCTTGAATTTTTAATAATTTATTATCTTAATTGTATGGTTTATATTGAGACTAAAATGAATCATAGCAGCCCACTATACAGCGAACTGTCATATGGAACTTTTACAAACTAAACTGAAAGTAGTGTTACTATAGCTATTCGTGAATTAGGCTAATATTTAGATCCACTTGGTATTATTTGTTTGTATCTTCCCATTGTTGTTAAGAGGTGTAATTGATCAGTCTCTTGTAAGCATATGTGCATTGCCTTAATTCACAAGCATTATAAAGAAAAGATGGATAGTTGTTAGCAGTGGAATGCAGTTTGAAGCGCATTTTGTTCTATCTATGACTTGACAGTTGGATGTATCACTCAGGACTCAGTAGCTAAGCCGCTAAAGTGATGAGGTTTGAGATGAACGGTATAGGGTTCGAGTTTCAGAGTGAACATCATTTCTGAGATGCAGGCAAATCCAGCTGACGAGTCCCAAATAGGGCGAAACGCGCGTCCTGGATTCCATTGCTAGTCACTATCCATCTTTGCTTATAAGTTAATATTTGTTTACTAGTCAGATAAGGATTACGTATCATTGGTAATAGTGCTCCGTAAATACAGTACTGTCGAATTAGTATATTTACGATATTGTATCTCACTTGGAATCTTCAAGGCCAAAGGAGGAGAGGAAGACCAAAGAACACATTACACCGAATAATGGAGACAGACATGAAAAGAATGAACAATAATTGGATAGAACTAGGAAGGAATGCTCAGGACAGAGTGGGTTGGAGAATGCTGATCGACAACCTATGCTCCATTGGGAGCAACAGGTGTAAGTAAAATAAATAAATAAGTAATCTACAGATCATTACGTAAAATAATAATGTTTGACTTACTCTTGACTGGAGTTTTAACTGGAAGTTAATGAATATGGATACTAGTCAACTCGTATATATTTATACATATATCCTCTTTCTTACAATTTATAATTCATAATGCTTATGAATATGTGGATTAGTTTTATGAGTTAGTATTGACATATATTACTAAAAAGGTTGATCAGTAAACAGGGGATTAAAAACTAAGGAAATATGAACCTGATTCTAAGAAGATTAGAGTTTCCTTTGCCTACTTTTTTGAATATTTACTATTTTGTGGTGGAGGATAATGAAAATACTCATGTATAAGGTCTATTTGTTCTATTTATTGGATTCTTAGTGTTTGAACTAAATGATAGGCTTTGGTGGATTATTAGACGGACTGAAGAGTATTCACTAAGGAGTATAATCGTCCGGTGAACGATTGAAAATATAAGGCTTCAAATAACTGTTTTAGACTGATTCAGAACTTCTCACTGGTACTCATTCATGAATTCATGCAGGATTAAACCCATGAGTAAGCATTTGGGTGTTCTTATCAAGAACTAAAGATACCAAACTCGATCATATGTGTTATTTGGAATGATAACTTCAGAGGAGTTTCAAACTAGTTCGAAGTACTTGTTTGGATCCTTTTGTTTCCGATAATTTTGATGAAAACAAGTTTCACATTTCCCTAAAGTAGATATGTATTGAAGGTTTATTTGACATAATGTATATGGCTATTGTTTAGAACAAACATACATAGATTTATGATTGAGCACTCTGGAATTAACAAACGAACACAATATGCAGAAACTTCTAGTTACGGCATTCGTAACTCTTTTTCATTAATGAAACAAGCGCATTATAAATCTTCTCTTTATATTAATTATTTTATCAGTAAATTTCCCAGATTCTAGAATAATTTATCACAATCCATCTGTGAGATAAAATCACTCCCATCTTTTGTTCACTTCATCGATGCCTACTGCTTCTCTGAAAATGCATTAAATGTTCTCACACCAGTAAGTGTATCTTATTCCACAAGTAAGATTACAGGAACTTCATATGTTTAATCGTTTTTATTACTGAATAAACTAAGCAAATATCCCTACCTTCTGTTATTTTACACTTACACTGTTTTGGGTAACCTTAATTAATTTGAATAATATCTAACACGAACAGTATATCATAAAATGGCCTGACACATCTATAATGGTAGACCCGGTTAACTTATCTTAGTAATTATTGCCTCTTTCATTCCGTGCTCTTTGTTTCTGTTATATTTCCTCTAGTTGTAAAAAGTTATAACTAATTCGTTATGGCACAGGAAATGACCTCAAATGCATAGTTCATACATCGATAGGATGTCCACTTAAGAGGAATTAAAAACTATCGGCTGATGCTTTTCACTACTGTAGTATGTGTAGAAAATGTAGTACCTAAACCAGAATACTTAAAACAATCTAATAGCACATATCTGTCCCCTCCATTTAATATTACCATCTATATTAGGCTGGTTATGCCTGTAAACTATCATGAATACTGCAATTATTATTTCCAGAATATATTATTATTATTGTCATATTCTATATTATTTTCATAATCATAAAACCAAATAGTTGTTTTATTGTTAACAGTAGGAAATACATCTTTTTGTATTAACACTATAGATTATGTCATATTTGGTGCATAATTGAATGGTGGTAAACAAACACAGTATTACTATAAAAGTTATGTTTCTAAGTATTAGATGGATTTTAGATTAAGAAAATATTGTAATTTCAAGGTAAAAGCTTCTAATATCATTTTTAGGTTTCATTTCCGGAAAAATTCGTTTTAACTTTCGAATTTCAAATCACTACACCGAAACAAAAGTTGTCGACAAATCAGGAACCCATCTAAATTAAACAATCATGGAAAACCTACAAGCACTGGATGACCGTTCTGTCCTAGTATAGGACTCCTCACCAGTATGCATCCACGACCCCACAACCAGGAATCGAACCTGAGGCCAATGGCCTCCACAACTCGATACTGAAAATTATCATGTGCTCACTAGTGGCTAGATAAGAGAGGGATATTTCAGCGTTTTAGTGAGAAGCCGTGATCAGTGGAGTTCAACTGTTTCAGGTGTGAGGAGGATATCCACCGATGGTAAAACAAGATGATCGAGTAATATCGTGGATTGGTAGTCAAACTTATACACCATCTTATGTCAGCTCAGTGGCCTAGAGGTTAAGCATCTACTCGCGAGGCCAAGGGTTCATGATTCGACCTCCAGTTATAGGGTCATGGATATGCAATGACGAGTCCCATACTAGTACGGAACAATCGTTCAGTGCTTCCAGGTTTTCAATGATTATCTAACTTTGGTTGGTTCATGATTTTTGTAAGACTCTTTAATCTCCACAATTCTAGGCTAACATAATATTAATTGGGAATATTAATACTTTTTTGGATTTTGATACTAATTAGTGTAAAAAATAAACTGAAAGAGAACTATTACTCTCCCAATTATCACATTATTTTGCAGATAAACTTATAAACAATAGTAACGAATAGGAGTAGCTCTGAGAATGAATACTTTCTTTATACTGGGTCTCAACAGTATTACGTCACAAGTAAATGTGTTTACAGGTTATTGTTATTATTATAGTCGATAATAAGTCCTGGAGATTAATAATATTTAGAATTATGAGTTTAGAAAGCACACACAGTCATAGGAGCGTAACACATATTCTTCGTTCAAAATGTATTGTCTCGATGTGCATAAGCATCTTCACCTAACATTTAAGTAGAAATCGGTGGTCAAGGATGTATTTATTGCATTTACGTTCTCACTAGCCAAAACACCCCTGGAAGTCTTCAGAAGTTATGTTTTCCGTATCATCTGTCACCCTTGTATGTCTACTTTATATTTCATGAACAAAAGGAAATCAAAGGAGGCCATGTGTAGTTAATAAAGAGGGTGGTCAGCAAGACTATAATTTATGGATGAATCAATCCGATTTAAAAACATGGCTGCTGGACTTTTGCGTGAAATAGAATTTCGACATTATGACTGATTCTAGTTCGCAATAAAACTCTTAATCTAATTCTTAACCCCAAACTCCCAACTTTTGCCCATAATCCTAATTTCTCATATTGATTTATAACCGTTTTTCAACCCTGGTAGCTGGCTGTTTTCCAAGGCCACTTTAGTATCACTCAAAGTGTATTCATAAATTCTAGTCGCACCGGATGATCAATGCACATCATTTTAGACTTATGGAGTTTGGTAGCTCGGTTAGTATGGCAAATATTCATTTACTGTAAAATAATTAACAATTGTTTACAGGATCAACTGTAAAAGAAACCTTCATATTGTTTTATTTGTCAACGCGTTAGAATAATACACTTAGTTAAAACCTTTTTACTATCACTTGTGTAAAATACCATACATCTAATCTCTCATACTTACTTGTCCCCATATTTCCCACTTGCTTTGATAATTAAAGAAGCGATTGCAAAGTTACTCAACTAAAACTATCGTTATATGAATTCAACTTCCTATTGGACAATTTTCGTTCCACTTTAATTTTGATTGGATTTTATAGGGAGTTTTATAGAGTATTAGTCTAGATAGACTCCATCTAAAGATACGAATTAAACTACTATTCTATTGAATGCAAATTCTAGCACAAGGGCAGATTTACGCTGATGATGGTTTAGTCTAGGCAGCCGTAGGGAATTTAAAAGGTGAGATTTTGATTGGATCAATATGGCAGCTTCTGCTTCGTATAAAAGCTAGACACATCTACAATACTATGTCGTCAATGTATCCTAACGTGAATCTACCATAGATCTCAAATACATTCTAACTTATGATTGATTCTCATCGCGATTTTTTTATCCAACCGTTGTCAAGTTCTGATAATGATTTTTTTACTGAACAGATTTATTACACCCCTCTGTTCAGTTATACTGAACCTTGATTGGTCAATTAATTACTGGCCTACACCAGTTAAGCTTCTGCAAACAGAATTCAGGTAATGGCATTTGACAGCTTGGACACGTGGATTATGTCTCTTAAGACTAATGATATCGAAATCGTTCAAACAAATGGTAGGTCGTCAGTGTCATCGTGGTTATAATATATGATTCCAGGTTTTTCCATACCTTATGTTGACTGTTTTCAGTATTTTGTTGGCCATTGGAATTTAAAAACTGAGGCCTATAGGGAAGTTACACTATGGCATATGCTGTGATTGTTTGCTATCGGCTAGCGGCAGTGTCTAGGATGTACATTTATCCTTGCAACTTACTGACTTGTCTGGATCTTAATAAGCATAAGTGTTCCTACTGTACCTCGAACCCATCATTATGATCCCAATATCAGATCGTTTGATAAGCTGGTTAGTCAATTTAATACAGAACAATTGAAGCTTCAATAAAATTAGTAAAAGGAGGGATATGACTACTTTTCGTGATCCAAGCTTTCTTAGTTGTTACTACTGTCCTCAAACTTTTATCGTTGGTCTGTAATGTTGAATAGATGAGTTTCTCTTGTGATCCTAATACAGGACGGTTGGCTGTGACTAATCTATTCATGAGATTTAGGCGAAATGTGTTTGATTAGTTTTATTTAAACAACCCCTAGATAGGGGGTTAGAAAGGAATACTACAGGAGTAGCTATACGACACAGTAAGTCGATATAATCGCAGAGTACAACTGGTCATTCATAACTTTTGTAATTTGTAACATTTAATTACACCAAAGTCAAGCGGATTGTTTATAGGATTCTATTATTTTCGACAGTTTCTAGTAACTGAGATGGTTATTTTTGGTGATCTTAATTCTGAACGGAATGTGAACCAGGGTCAAGGGCTAATTTTCACTTATTTTATGATTACCGAATATTTATCTGACAGCACTGTTGTCTTTTAAGCACTTCCCATTTTAGGTCTCGTTGTAAAGTCATTTTGGGTATCATAAGTTTTCTGTTGACGACGAACATAGATTTCGTTATTATGCACATACTTCAGAACGGTAAACCTAGCATGTTAGATTAATGTACCAACTTTGTTTGTCAGTTGCTTTGAAAATTTCAATTTGTTTTCATGTAGTGTTTGTACAACCAAGTTTATACCTTTTGTCCGATGACTGTGGTATAGTGTTGTTAATTTTACTCAGTAGCTACTTTTCGATATAATGTTCTGATGTGCAGTGTGATTTCTAGTCCTTAATCGAATCGGTTGTTTCTATCACTTCAATTAAGGGATATGGTTGCTCATCAAATAATATAGCTTCCAAACACTGGGCTTAGTTTGGTAAGTACATAATTTACCTTCATTTCTCAGTTGGAATTATGTTTGTATGGTAGTTTCTTAGTAATCTTATTCAGCTTACTTTTTTTCTTACCACGTAACGAATGTCTTTGAGAAGTGGTGTCGACTTTACCTAGCTGTTGTATCTTGCGATTGCATTCGAAATATACGCCAAGTATAACTAAGAAAGCGGTCTGCAAACTGCCAAATGAATAGCTTCTGAAGCTTATTTCCTAGTTTTCTGTCATTTTTATTCTCTTTGGTTGTTGGATTCATTGGTTTCTGGAGAAACCCTCATAATAATTATGAATTAAGTATTTATGCAATGATTGGAAGGTTCTGTATCTATTTAGTCCGCAGACACTGATAGTAGTAAGTTTCACACCACATGAATACACCATATTGGCTTGTCACTTTTAAAGTCATAGCTTTGACTTCATCATTGGAGTCAGAAAAAATAAAGCGGTGTTTTGAAACCGGCCCCCAACGTACTTCGTCACTTGGTACTGAGGTTTATTTAGAGTCTCAGTCACACAGTCACATTACTTACTTACTTTCGCCTGTTACTCCCAAAGGAGCATAGGCCGCTGACCAGCATTCTCCAACCCACTCTGTCCTGGGCCTTCATTTCTAGTTCCATCCAATTCTCGTTCATTTCTCTCATGTCTATCTCTATTTAACGGCGTAATGTGTTCTTTGGTCCTCCTCTTTTCCTTTGACCTTCAGGATTCCATGTGAGGGCTTGTCTTGTGACGCAGTTGGGTGCTTTCCTCAATGCGTGTCCTATCCACTTGCAGTGCTTCTTCCTGATTTCTTCCTCCGCTGGGATATGGTTTGTTCTCTCCCATAGTAGGTTGTTGCTAATAGTGTCCGGCCAATGGATCTGAAGTATTTTGAGTAGACAACTGTTAATAAACACCTGTATTTTCTGGATGATGGCTTTCGTAGTTCTCCAGGTTTCTGCCCCATACAGTAGAACTGTCTTGACATTTGTATTGAAAATCCTGACCTTGGTGTTGGTTGACAATTGTTTTGAGTTCCAGATGTTCCTCAGTTGTAAATATGCTGCTCTTGCCTTTCTGATCCGCGCCTTCACATCTGCATCAGATCCGCCCTGTTCATCAACTCCGCCTGGAGTCCCTCCGGGGGCTACTGCCGGTCCCAAGCCCGGATAAAGGAGGAGGGTTGGGCATGGGGTTAGCGTCCCCATCCCGTAGAAAACTAACTCGCTAAAAAACGCTAACACACAGTCACATGGGGGTTGGTAAACATGAAATTATTACCACTTCAGTGATCAGTCATTGTGATTACCAACAGATAGAAAATAATTGAAATCTTAAATATAAATTTTTGTAAGACCGTTCAAATACTAACAAACGTCCGTTCAAATGATTAAGAACGAATTAATTCTTGGATATGAAGTTATATTTGGAAACATTTCAGGAGTTGGGAATAAAAGTAGTTCCAATCTTGTGTTTGGGATCTTAGTTCGAAGTTTCAGAAAACAGTGGAAATTACCACACATGATCATTAACAAAACAATTTTGAAGTGAATATATGTCAAGTAAACAAAAATTCATTTTTTTCATAGAGAGAATGTGAGTCATTTAGTGTGAATGTGGTGTGTATATCATTGCTATTAAGATTTCAGTGGACATGGTAAATCTTTAGGAATAACTAGAGTCGCGTTAGTAACCCGTTACATGATAAAACCAAAAGTAGATATAACTACGACTGTCAAATTATGCGTAAAACGATGATACATGATGGCCCAATTAAGAAGTGGGTATAATTGAGAATAAAAAAACAAATCATTAAAAGTGCATCGCAACTGACGTCTATGCTACTTGATGTACAATGTAGGTCCAAGAATTGAAGACTATGTTTTGGTAATTAATTAACGTTACAATGTAGTCAAACAGACTACATTCTGTGTGTTCTGTTTGTAGTGCCGGTACATATAAGGGCTGGACTACATGGTATTAGTCCAAACTCTAGACTTTTTGATTTTACACCTCTGTTGTCTTTCATGATCTTTTTACAAAGGAAGATAATTATTTACCATAAGTGTGTATAAATACGATCAAATTTGACTCAACACGTATTTTGTCCCAGCCATAAAATTGTTGACCTCGTTTATCGGGTTTCTAGCAACTGTCAGTATTAAATAAGGATGCGTCGACTAGTAATCTAAGCATTTCCTTGAGCCATTACAATCTCCAGGAGTTTGTCGACTCTATGTATGATTTCTTGTATACATTTGAGGTCCAGTTTCTTGGGAACTTAATCAACGTCTTACAGAATGTTCACAATAACCTTTTTTATATTTTGAAGGAAGACTCCTTTGAAGTAATGTGTCGAAAGTTGACAGGAACTTTTTGAACTGAAATAAAATTTTCTTTTAGACGAAGTCATTTACTTTCAATTGCTGCTCGTTTTATAGTAATTGTTAGTAACTGATCTCAGCTTATACACCATGAGACGTGATAGTTTCCTTTGCAGTTTTATATTTCACAGTTAAACGAGTAAATACTCGAGAGTAAATCAACAACGGAGATTTGTACAAGGTTCTGTGCCACCTTGGGTTGAATGACCCATTTTTCTTTTCAATTGTTTATTCCATATTGAGCAAATTTTATCTTACCGGTTAAATACCTGGTTTATGTATGCAGTTTTACAATCTTGATATAATTATTACACAGGATTTGGTGTTCTTAGTAACTCGGGCATCCTGTAATATAGCACTATCACTTTCTGGTTCACTAGGTGGTGGTTACATATCAAATATACGTGTAATATAATTTGTAAATATATACAAGCTTTTTCCTACTCTCCGTATATACTGTAAATACATTCAAATGTTCTTGAGTAATTTAGAAACTAGAATTTGACATATTGTAATTTTAGTAATTGCATTCATGGGTCGATCTTAGGTTAGACCACTATTGAAAACCTGGGAGCACTGGATCGCCGTCCCGTCCATCCATAATCCCTCACGAGGCGCTCAAACCCGAGACCTTTAGTCTCATGCACAATCACTTAACCTCCAGACTATTGAACTGGCATCCAACGATATTAATGTCTAACTTCAATCAATCCATGATCTTTCCTAACCCTTCATTCATTGTCTGATATTGATAATTGTCTCCACTCGACACGGATTGGACTCGACCGATTACGGCTTTTCACTAGAACTCCAAGTAATCCATCTTAATGCTAGTCATCAGTAAGCACATGATTTTGGATTTGTGAAGATTATAGTAATTTCACAGGTTTTCACTAGTGATCTAAATTAGCTTGACTCATGAATTCATTTATTAAAATTACTACAATCTTCCACGAATTCCCATTCTTGATATATTTAATTTATTAATTCACTGTAAACACGTTCAGTCAAAACATGATTCCACATCTCATCAAGTTATTTAGTAGTTGCATTTAGAAATAAAAGAACATGTACATTAATAAACATATTACAATTCATCTATATTTTGGTGAAGTTTTGTTCTCTGAGCTGGATGATTTAGTCGTGGAGCTTTCATCGTTCTACTGAACGACATCATCAGCACAAACTTCAGATAGAAGTGAAGTGTTCGAATTTCTCCATATGTTTTTCACAGCTTGTTCTGTGCAAACCATCCAGCTCAGAGAACAAAACTCCACCAAAATCATCCACCTGAGCTACAAATCTTCTCCACCATCTCAAAATTCATCTATATTTCATATTTATTTTTCTTTTTAGCTAGAGATCTAATTAGTGATGGTCATACTACTAATAATAATAGTAATGGTAATAGAAGACAAACAGAACAGTATTTAGATTATATTCGATGTATGATTGGATGGAGAAATATGTGAGTGGCAGTAGTAGTATTAGTAGTAATTAACTCGTTATCTTGTTTTTATTACTTTGAAAGTACACTCATTTACATCAATGTTATTGATATCATTTTTAAAAATAGTAAGTGAAATCTATTTATCATGTCATATCATATTGTGACATACCTTCTTTGTATGTTTTCATTTGTATTCATTATATTGTTGTTTAGTTGTTTACAATCAAGAATAATGTAGTTAGTTGTGAACGAACCACTTTTTGATGTTTTGTATTGTGAATGTTTACAAAGATAACAACAATAAATTCTTTGTACACTGATGTTTAATCTTGATAAGTGCAGTATATATGCATATTTTATATAAGAAGTACATTAATGGTCTAATGTTAGCAAAAACAATGCACTGCAACTGTATTTAGTGGTTTGTCACTTGGAATCAAATACCTCTTAATCAATTTCTTGTATTTGTTAAAGTTTCAAACTAAGTCTAATTTAGTAATTTTATTCAATCAGTTGTAATCTATAATCTGTTGGCAATAGAGTTGTTGCTTTCTTGATATTGTTCTTATTATATTCTTATTTACAAACGGATCAGTTAAATTAACTGAAGAGAGTTGATTTAGCTAGGAAGTTTACCTTACTGATTGAGTGAACGTTTACTACTCACTGTTGAGTCAGTAGTACAATTCTGAAGTTTGATCTGAATTTATTAGGCATATGTGCCAAAATGTAAAAATTCTGTTATGAAGTGACTTCACTTCTTTTTACAGACCTATGTTTTTCAAATGGATATAGCAACTATCCTACAACCAATTTCGATCATAGTTAATTTTCATTAACCCCTTTTATTAACTTACTTAACAGACAGTATTAATAGAGCAGTTACAATTCGTCTATTTCTTTGCACTACTACGATCTCGAGATCACATGACAAACTCTAGCTAAGATGTTGATTGCTTAAACATCACTCGATGATTCATTCTCTTCCTTATGTATGTATATACTCAAATCCTATTATTAGATTTTGTTTTGCCTTACTGTGCCCTTATGCGATTTGAGTATAAGTTTGCCTCTGTATTTGCTCGCACACATATATCCGCCTCCCTACTTCAAATTCGCTTGATGTGATTGTAGTTTTGTGATCTTCGCTATCCGCTAATAAACTGTAGTTGCCGCTTCTCATTGCAATTTGGTTTCAAACACTGTTGAGATTTATATTACAATGGTTACAAGGATGATAGATTAGAGAAGCAAAGCCACTACATGTAGATTGAATGAAGGATTGTTCTTAAAGTAGGTTTGCATAGTTTTCTCATTTCTGTTCAAAAAAAGTTTATAGTTTGCATACTTTACAAATTGATTGCTTTGTGAATGAAGGCCAACATAAAATGTTATCTATTTTAATTCTGTAACGGTTTTAATGAATTTTGACTTGATGTAAAATTTGAGTCATCAATATCAAAAATGTAGTGAACTCAGTAATGCAATTTGAGTCGAATGACGAGAATGATTTATTCAGGCTGAAAAACCTGTGATAATCAAGATTCACTGCTTAGCTGATCCGTCCTAATTTCCGAATGCCTTATCAATATACACTGAACAATCAACATAAAAACATCTTTTTACCCTTGGGATACCATTGAGCTGTCGGATTGGAATACACTAATTGCTGTTACTCTAGTCTTTTATTGGTGTGTAGAAGAACTCGATCCTTACACAACTTAATTAAGTAGTTTCTATTTGACATCCAGCTTGTTTGGTTTTACAGGTTATGAATTTTTAATAAGATTTCAAGATATATATATATATCTTGAAATCTTATTAAAAATTCGAACAATTTATGATCTCAGTGTGGATAAATAGGGTGATATTCAGTAAGTGACTAGTTCCAAAAGTTTCTGTTAGCAGATGTGTGCAGACGTTATTCACGGATTGATTCAAGTTAGCCATTAAGAAATAGGGAAAGTTGGAAAAATGTCATCCTAGTACATTTAGTCTTGGATTCAAACACCGGGGGTAACATCAATTTTAATCTTTAGGCCACCCAAACAACTCAGTGTCAGAATCTTTATATCACAGTGGCTGATCCCAATTTGAATTCTACCGAATAAAAGAAATTCCATACTTATTATACTCGTTATAAGGCTTAAAAGTCCTGATTTTGATCCTTGGGGGAACTGTCGGTTTACACTGCTACATTATCTCATATTTAAGCAAAGCATCTTAGGAACTATTCTTTTTAGATTATTGGAGAGTAATGTTAGCAAATATAGTCTTTTCATAACGATCTTATTTAGTTCTAAAATATATTCAATAATTTACAACATGATGATTACCTTTCTTTTTAGCATTTATACATGTTTAACATCAAATCAAACATTGGATGAAAGTCATTTATTAGATTTAGCAAAATTTCTACAAAATATGGCTATTTCTACTCAAAGATTATTAGAAGCAAATGTAGACTTGTGTGTATTTTGTCGTAACAACAATGAACCTAAAGAGATGTATACTAGTCATAAAGTGAGTGAAATTATTATTTTCAAGAGTTTTGTTTTTCATTTTGATTACAGAAATAGAACTAGTTACTTTACAAGAAAATACCCAGTTCATTGGTTCTATATTGATTTATCGCTTGAACTATTTCTTTTCTAAAGTAGTCTAAATATTCTGTGTGATATGAAACCTCACCATATATATCGCCTAATCTGTACAGCGTAGATAAATTTGTGTAAATCAAGTTATTATAGTTAACTATATCTGAGAGCTTCTCAATTATGAAATGTATCTTGATGACAGTGGTTGGTTGTATCTGTGTATAATACCTGGATAATAAGAGGTGGGTAATTAGTTATGCATGGTTCATCAATGAGTGACTTTTTCGATAACTGTATATGAGTTAAACAATCATGCCAAACGTTTGAATGAATAATGGTGATAATAGTAGTAATAGTCATTGAAACAGTCAGCCGTAATTGATTTGAATATGTCTAGTTATTTTTAATGAATGATTGTTTAAAAGTTTGTTGAAAAACTACTAGCTAATTAACAGAGATAGAGGTAAATTAATTGATGGTAGCTCAACTAATACTAATTTTCAAAAGCTTCTGCTATAGTCCAGATGAAGTGGTTTTCTACTTGGCCACAAATCGTTACGACCAGGATTAAATTATAGAATTAATTTCAAAACACCTTAGTAATCGTGGTTGAAGTGTTCCATTAGAGTGAGGCTTAACTCTTCATTGCCGTTGCTTGTTGTAGTAACACAGATAAACTTGAGATGATATGTGATGAAGATCTGTAGTAGTTCGCTTCTGAATATCATCACTCATGGATCAACTAAGAACAGGATCAGTTCTTATTCTTGCACATCTAACTGTTATTAGATACTAAACAGATGAAAATTAACTTTTATAGATACCTACTAAGTTCCTTCCAACTCGTCTACGTTTTAATTATTTTGCCTCTTACATATAGCTGGACCCGTAGGGATTTTAAGTAAATCTAATACTATACGTCCAAAAGTAAAACTGCACGATGTAGAATTTCTAAGTGAATGATAAGTCTCGCTAATTGAACGTTGTATTCGGTTCTTAAGCTATTCTCGTAACCCCCAAGCTAGAACCACACAGCGACCCGAACACGAGAGAAAAGGGGCAAAGTATACGATAGGTACTTTACTCCAAACATTCGTTTTAATACAGAAAATATAGGGTTTTTATAATATTTTAGATGTCCTTGGGTTTCCTGAAAATTCTGGAATGCTACCAAACATAGTAGCGGTATAGTAATCAGCCAACGAGAAACTCTTCATGTGACTTCACTTCCTTGATGTTTCTGTCTAGACTTTTAATGAACGCTGATTGGCTAAAATGCCTCTTAGTGTTTTCTAATCCTTTCTCGTCATTTGCGAGAAGCTTTCTGGATCACCCCAACAGTGAGAGCCTTAGGATAATGCAAAATAGTGGTTAGAGGACCTGAGCATTCCATCATTCATTACTCAATATAACTTACATAACTCGTAGCCTTATATCGTCAACTCCCCATTTTTACTGGTTTTCTCTTGTGAGTTGTGACAAGTTAAGTGATATGTTTTTTTGTGCAATGTGTAAACTCGGGTGAAATTGGAAAGAAGCTCTAGACTTAAGTTTTTTAATGTCATTGCTCATCAGCGAGCTGTGCATCTGAAGTCTTAAGGTGATTGGCGCTGCATGACTGGGTCCTAAGTCGCGTCATCATTCAGTGTTGTAATCAGGAGTGTCACACAGGTCAGAACGCAACTTAAATTCACTTTTACCTGATGAGTGAATTGAACGACTTAAAACGAAACAGTCCACCTACAGTATCAAATAACATAGACTGATGAATAATGTTACAACACGATCGATACAGTTTGATCACCATAAAGAATTGGGCAAACATTCTAGTGTCTACCAATATAGAAAAACCAAAACTAGTATTTTTATTCGATGATTTTTAACACGAATCTTGTCGATACTGTTTAGTTTGGATAAGAAGAGTTAATCAGAAAGCTGGCAAATATATAATCTGTTAGATAAATACTCTAATTGAAATCATGAAAAAAACTTCACAAACTTCAGAGTATATCAATCTTGACGTCTTTTTGTAATGGTCACCATTTATGACAATATAAATGTACTATTTCCATTTTCGTGGTTCAATACAGAAGTTGGATTTATTCAACTTCTTTGTTTCGCACCTTATCGTCTTTACATCTTTCCAATGTTACCCTCCCTCCATATTCGCATTTTGAATTGCGAGAATCATAGGAAATTGGGGAAAATTAAGTTCAGTGAGTAGTTGATAGGCTGATTTATAACGGATAATAATCTCAGATAAAATCAGTGCTAAATGTGCGGGGTTATTGTCATGAGGCAAAAGTCATACACCACCATCATATATATCTTAGAATAGTTTGAATAGAAACTGACCAACAAGGTTAAATAGAATCAAGGTTATCAGCGTTTAAATATAATTGAACAATTAGTTATCAGTTTCTAAGTAAAACTTTGATAATTTCAAATAGATTGAGCAGTGGATGGTTTGTAGTGATAAAACAATTTATTTGTAATATCACAATAAATAGGAAGTCTGATTTCTGATGTTTTATGAGTAAGTGTAAATCATATATCAACACAATAGGTGATTAAAACCTATGGTAGTCGTAGTAGTGTAGTGAACGGGAACACAAGTGGAGACAATCGAATGTATTTGAATACGAGATTACAGAATATCTTAGTGAAATCTGAGGACCATTCAGTAAATATTTTATTTGCAAAATGTCAATCAATTGTCTCATACATTAATACTCCTTTATTTCCACACCAATCATTCTCTATTCTTAATCTCTTCGATCTTCGTAACCTTCTACCTCCAGGCATTTCACTTTTGATTGATCATACATACTACTTATATCTGTCGACATCAGTAGCACACCACAGTACTAGTAGTACTTCCTTTAATCGAGTGTTTGTTGGAAAGATCATATACTTTATTTCTTGTCGTTGTTTTCAATCTCGTGACGTACCAAACCAAAAATGCAATTTTGTTACTCTAGTAAATACAAGATATATAAATATATAAGTACACGGACGCTTTGTTCCTATCTATAATCCAGGTTAAAGATCGTTTTGGTCGAGTAACTTGTCCAATTCTACGTAAATTTACTTGTCCATTATGCGGTGCTACTAAAGATCGTGCTCATACAATAAGATATTGTCCGAGATTATTATTAACATATAATAATCGAAATGGTAACAATAGTGGTGGACCAACTTGTCCTATGATTGAAGCTGGTTTGTTGGAACCGATACAGTTCTCTACATCGAATTCAATTTAAGAATGAAATCTACTTAATAATAAAAGGACAATTAAAATGAAATATTTTCCAACCGATTTATGATGATATTTATGATGATATATTGACTATTATTATTATTATTGTTATTATTATTATCGCCATAAATCAATGCTAATAAATTATTCCATGATCAGTTTATAATGGGAACAGGTTGTCTTTCTGCTTAGTCAGTATGATTCACTGTGAGTCAGAGTCTAATGGTTTATTTCTACCTTTTAAAAGAAGAACGTATATCTAGTAAGTCTTAACATCCAAGTTAAATGCAACCTCCTTGGATTACCTCAAGTTATTAAGGTTCAAGGTTTTGCGTAAATTTACCAGATCACTATCATAAGGTAAAAGTATTTAATTCAATGTTTTAGTGCTGATGATTTGTAGAATATTTGATTGGTTCTAGTTTATTGGTTTACATAAACGACCCACAAACCAACAGTGTTGTAAACACACCATGATGTGAAGACACATTATTCTTACTCGGAGGACGTAATGCAGTCAATAACGAAGTTGGATGAACTGGTTTATTGCACAACTCTTTGATTTCCTGAGGAATTAATGGATGTTTTCACTTAACATAAATGTAACTTCCTACATGAACCTGTTCCAACCTGATACCAGTCCCGGAGTATTTACAAAATGCTGTATGCAGGAAGCAACTGCTGTCTATTCACCGTTCTGAAGCATACTCATACAATTCATTTTGTGTATCAAAAGGAAATCGAGTGTATCACGCTACATGAATGTTTGTCGCTTCACACAAACTAGCGAAACCAATTACGTGTATGGTGGGGTTCTTGCCTTTAACTGCTCATCGGCGAATTTACGCTTTATGTCTTGCGATAAGTATTTTCTTCGCAATTTCTGAAAACCACGTACACGCTTGCAATGTGATTCCTTGAACTTATATTCACTTTATTGTGTATTATCCAGGCATATTGCTTATGACCTAGATCAGTCATTCACAACGTAAAGCCTGGTACGTATGTGCATCGGTTAAATTCGCCGTACTCATTGAATACACCGAGGTGAAATTCTCGGGCTAAATCCCAGAGTAGTAGAGGTAGTAACAGTATCAGTGGTAATACAAAATGTTAGGCATCAGAAATATTCGCTAAGAGAATATATATTAGTGAAAGAAAAACAATCTATAAATAATTAAGAATCTGGGAGTTTGGGAAAAGACAATGTGGAAACATCCGCTCCGTTGCAAACGATTTTGAGCCGTGTCACTGAAATTCTAACAATTTGGTTACGATAATCACTCCAACACTAACCAGCTGCTCTTCACCTATCGACATGGCTCAATTCAATTGTCAGTAAATTTATGGACTTGATGCCATGTTTGGGTTTGGCCTCCTCTGTCTACTTACAGTCTACTTCTACACCAGAAAACATTTCCCGTCGAGGTAGGTGTTGGTTTAACATAAGTAACACGTGTCCCAATCACCTCAGTTGATGACTTACTACCTTATCAATCGATTTCCCATCTTACCTAATACCCTACTCCCAGCCCAGACATTTTATGCTCCGTGGTGACGAAATACAAGCAATGCTTCAAATATATCTATGATCGCATACCAGTAGCCTACGGATATTCTCTACTCTTGATGGCTGTTTTACATTCATAAAGTAGGGCGGAGCAAACTGCTACGCAATGAACTTGTACTTTGGTTAGAAGACGGGTATCTCGCCTACACCAAAAGTGACTGAAGTTAAGCAAAAGTCAGTCGAGGCTTTAAAATGTGTACCGGTATTTCGTCTGACATCAGAACTCATGAGACTCCCAAGATAAGTGGAGCGGTTGGTACACACAACTACTTCGGCAGATGACCTAATCTGAAACTTTTCTTACTCCAGATACCAAATTTAGAACCTTGAAGTCCATGTCTCTAGTTGTCTAAATATATCTTCCACCCAACTGTAGGAATTTCGCAGTGTTCGTGATACTGGTTATACATCCTTGTGTGTACGACTAACACAATTCATTGTCTTTATGTTCTTATCAGTTTCATTTCTCGATTAAGAACCTGTACTTGTTGCCGCTGAACACTATCTACTTCCTAACCTTCAATAAAGATCTTACACATTTGTTTGCTTGTGTTAGATTCTTCAGTTTACAAGCGAAAAAAAACGACTATAATATATTACAATATAAATGTTAGGGGGTAAATTAAACATCTGGATCTGTACCCTCGGTATGTTATCGTTAATTTAAAAATAGTCGTTTATAAGTGTCACGAAGATATCATCATTATTTGTTGTTCAGAATCCATTTGGCGACTCCAAAATAATACTATCATTGGTCTCTTGGGGCTTTTTACTTACCGCTACTTATCCAATAAAAAAAGCACAGTCCAGACAGCTAAGATATGAAGTTTTTATTTATCTTGAAAATAAAATGTAGTATGCGTAATGCGGTAAGGGAAACGATTGGATTCATCTGACAAACATACCTGTCTTTAAGGCAACATGTGGAGTTGGTGGTAAATAACTCAACCACAATTGCGGACAGCCATTCCTACCTATCGTGGACTAAACCAAGCAATATTGACCGGGACACATGTTTCTTTAGGTCCTACCATGTCAGTTGAAGGACGGTAAGATTTAAAGTAGTAAGTTAAGGTTCGAAGGCGAAGTTGTACTGCCGACTGTGTAAGGGTGTGGAAGCAGTAAGATGAAAGCTCCATGGCTAAATCATCCAGCTCAGAGAACAAGACTCCAAAATTATCCACCTTAGCTACAAATCTTCACCATCTCAAAATCATGAGGGTAAGGAGTTTTTCCCTCAGACAACCAGCATAGCAGCGATGCTGCCTTACAATGGAGTGAATGGGTATGAAAGGTGGACTCTAGAAATGTGACACCTCACCTTACCCTATGGACTTCCGTTTGGTGGTAAGGAAAACTGAAGTGGGGAGGTAACACTAATGAATTCTCATAAAAGGCCGGACGCTTAGTCCTCGTCTGATCGTTCTGAATCTTGCTCTGACCTCCCTCAACTTAATTCATCTATTCAAGCTATATCGTTTGTATGTAGAAAAGTAATACTGTGGAGCTGCCAAATCTTAAGTTGAACAAGGTTTGAGCTTGTGACTTATTGAGAAGCTGAGCATCGGACCGAAAAATGTGGCTCAGGGTTACGTTTTGTTATACGAAGCAATTTCTCGTAATATTATATCCTTACTCGGTCTAATACGATGTATTTGGATGGACGATCCTAGAATGATTTGTTCACTTACCATATTGACACTAATGCTTTCAATAAGATAGAAGTATATTTCCTAAGTAATGCTTATTGATCACTGTAATTTCACGCGTAGCGATTCCCTTCACATAACCGAAGTCAGAGACCGTCTTCCTAATTACTGATTATGACAATTAAGTTTATTTTTCATTACAACCAACATTTGGAAACTTCAAACAAACAGACAAAACATGCTTGACTAATTTAATTTTATAAAAACACGGGAAACATTTGAATCATTATGAGGTATTAACATACGAAATTTTTATGCATGTCAAACATGTGTGTATAAGGAAAAACTACCGGATAACTCGTATTCTTTAGTTTGGAAACGATTACACATGAAAGGGACAGGAAAAATGGGTAACACAAAATGGTGATGACTGTACAGCGATAAAGCTAATGGCAAATTAATCGATTATTTACGAGTATCTCCCAGTAATCAATGGTAGCAATTATAGTGGATTTACTGGTGGTCGTGGTCAAATCTTTATGAATAAAGGAATATAAACATGAGATGAATGCATGACATGATTGACGTTTTTTTTTTCATGAAACCATTCAGTAACATGTAATCAAGATGCATTCGCAAAGTGATTAACAACAAGAAATGAATGGGTGGGATGAGAGAAATAATTACAAAAACAGTGGAGTGAAAAAGAGTGCTTTATAGTGATTACGATTATTAACAAGTTCTATAGACATATACAGAGAATGTTTATGTACTAAATAGACAAATGTATGTAGTCCCCTCTGAAATAATAAAGCGTGAAATTAATAGTAGTTCTGAAGAACAATAAAATCTGCACAAAGAAATTTAAGGATTGTTTGAGAGATTCAACAAGATCAGAATAATATCATAAGGTGAACATTAGTAGTTATGTTTATAAATAAACACAATATTTAACAATAGCTGCATATACACTCCAATAATAGAGGAATGAATAAAGCATGGGAAAATTACAAAATGTAAGAAATTAGAGGGAAAAGAGAATTTATTCGGAGTGACTGAATACATGAGAGATAAAAAGTGGTATACAATGATCTTGTTGACAACAATAATTTTAAAAACACGTTTGGCTGCCTTTATTACAATTAGATTAATCTTTATTAAGGAAATTTCTGATATAATTGTCAACTTCTTCACCGTCGCTCAGTGGTTCAGTAAAGCTCTACAATAGAAACAAAAATCGTATATATGTGAGATTGGATATAAACGGCATCAGTTCAGAAATGTTTTGTCAGGAATATATCATGGTAAACTAGTTTTAAAATCACCATTGCTTAGCGACCTGTTAAGTAACAAATCGGGACACCAGGTTTTAAGTAAAATGCTATGGTATTAAGTATCAGGATCAAGACTGTCGCTGCCTGCAGTATTAGATGATCGTGGCAAAAACGTTGGAGTTCGGAACGTGGTTCTTGAATGAACCTGAATATTATAAGTTTGGTCATGGATTCATGATCTAGTAACACAACAGGAAGAAGCAAATAGCCAAAGCTTTCTGGTTTTCACCATTATCTAGACCATTTTATTTATTTATTTGAATAAATAAATACTGGTACGAAGGGGCATCAGTCAGTTAGTAACAACGTAGAACTTCGTACGTAAGTACATCAGTTCGAGTTGCCACACCACATTAGCACACAGATGCAGCGGTCGATTCAAATCCCGTAGTGGTAGAGAGCATAAGCAGTAATCAGGAAAATCAGTGTTTGGAGATGTTATTTAAAGGGTATAATACAGTGAAATAAATTTGGAAAGAGAAAAAAAGAGACAAGGAGGAATAAGGAGATCAAAATTTGGGAGAACACAAAGAGTGTATGCATCTGCGACATCGCAAACGATTTTGAGCCATGTCATTCAGGGTCTCTAACCATCGGTTGCTATCATCTCGCGCTCCCGGTCCCCAACCAGGTAGTCTACACCTACCAACATGACTCAGTCCACTTGTCAGTGACTTCATGGACTTGTGCCATGTTTTGGTCTGGCCGCACCTAGCTTTCTTCCAACCTACTCCTATACCACTGAACATCGCACGTCGAGGCAGTCGGTAGCTGGGCGTACGTGACACGTGTCCCAGCCATCTCAACTGATGAAGTTTCACTACGTCATCAATTGATTTGCCATCCTTACCTAGTACCCGTTTCCTAACAATTGCGTTACTTACTCGATGGTCCCATGATATACGAGCAATGTTTCGAAGACACCTATGATCGAATACTAGTAACCTACGAATATCCCCTACTCTTACCGGCCACAATTCACTGCCATAAAGTAGGATGGGACGAACTGCTGCGCAGTAAACACGTCCTTTGGTTGATAGACGAATATCTCGCCTACGCCATAAATGACGCAATTTGGTAAAAGCTAGTCGAGCCTTCTGTATCCGTGCTGAGATTTCGTCACACACCAGACCACAAGGGCTGATGAAACTTCCAAGATAAGTGAAGCGATCGACACGCTCAATTACGTCACTCCCTATCATTAGATCGGGTGTCAATGCAAGCCAATCCTGAAGCAACATTTTGCATTTCGAGGGGGAGAATCGCATCCCGAACATGTTTGCATTGTTGCTTAGAGTGGTCAGAAAACTCTGCATTTTGTCAGCGTCTTCACCAAATAAAACTATGTCATCAGCATATTCTAAGTCAACAAGTGGACCTCCCGGTAGAAGTTCAACCTCCGGAAATTTAGACGAGGAAAGTGTTATCTCTAAAAGTACGTCGACGACAAAGTTGAACAAGAATGGGGAGAGTGGACAGTCCTAACGAACACCACTTGAGGCAATCAATTCTGATGACAGTTCGCCATAAGCTCTTACTCTACCAGTTGTGTTCGAGTAGAGAGCCTTTATAAGGTTAATGTACTTCTTTGGTACTCCTTTCAGTGACAAACACTGCCATAGAACCTTACGATCAACAGAGTCGAATGCCGCCTTAAGGTCGAGAAATACTACGATTGTGGGGCGTCTGAACGTGTGTCTGTGTTGTAGGACCTGGCGTAGTGTGAATATCTGATCTATACAACCACGTCCAGGTCGAAAACCGGCCTGGTTTTCTCTAGTCTGCTCTTTACGAGCTTTGATTAGGCGTCGAAGTATTATTGAAGCTAATATTTTAGACACTATATTAGTCAAACTGATTCCTCTGTGATTGTCACAAGAGGACTTTTGTCCTTTCTTATAGACTGGCACAGTCAGTGATTGAGACCAGTCAGATGGGATTACGTCCAGTTCCCAAATTCTACCTAAGACCTCGGTTAATCTCACTGCCTATAATGAACCACCATCCTTAAAAATCTCAGGAGTAGACCTGTCAGGGCCTGCTGCTCTCCCTCACTCCAGATTTGCGATAGCCTTTTCAACTTCATAAAGAGTCGGAGAACCTAAATTAACTTGCCATTCAGGTTGACTGGAGATCGTGGGAAACCGAAGTGTGGCTGAAGGCCAGTTGAACTGATCCCTAAAGTGTTCTGTCCATCGATTCAATCTCCTGGATTGAGAATGTATAATATGTCCATCTTTCTCTAAGAGTGTTTCGCTAACAGCCGGTTTCGTAATACCAGTTTCCTTAACAAGTCTGAACAATTGTCTGCTATTACCTATTGCCGTTGCCTTTTCCATCTCTCTTGCTTTCGCTACCCACCACTGTTCACGATCATTGCGTAGACTTCTTGTCAGCTTGCGCTTAAGCTGACTCCGCTCCTCATTATGTTCAGAGTCAGGTGGAATGAGTTTCCGAGCATCTATCAGTGCGATAGATGCTGCTGAGATCCAGTGTTGCTCCCTAACCTTACGGGTTGCCGTACTAGCAAATATCACTGCTGTTTCCACAGCTTTTCGGATATCATTCCATGCTGCATCGGGGTGGGCATCACATACATGGCTGCCTAACTGTTTTCCTAGCTGCTCCTGAAATATACTCTTAGCTTGACTATCATTAAGTAGGGTCCTAAGAGGTTTACTTGCAGCGTCTTTCCTACGTCCAGTAAGACGCAGACAGATATGCGCTCGTACTAGCGCATGATCTGAATCTAAGCATGCGCTCCAGAATGAGCGACAGTCTTCTATCGAGCCCCTCCATCGGTGGCTGATAGCGATGTGATCTATTTGGGTCCAACGTTGGGACGAATTAGGGGGTTTCCATGTTAAAAGATGTTTTTCCTTATGCTTAAAGTTAGTATTTGCAAGGAACAGGCGGTTATCTGAGCATAGCTGCAACAGACGGTTGCCACTATCTGTTCTTTGAGCCACGATGCTATAAGATCCACCCAGGCGTCTTTCCCTATCGCTTAGTTTACCTACTTGAGCACTAAAGTCACCGGCCATTATTACTACATCCGAGCGAATAGCTTTACGAAGGTCGGAGAGCTTTCTGTAAAACTCATCTTTTACATCATCTGAGCTGCAGTCAGTGGGAGAATAGGCAGAGACGACGAAGAGGCAACGACGAGTGTCCTTATCTTTTCGGATCTTTATTGTTCCGTTCAGTCGGACAGCGCACAAACGACTGTCTACTGGGATCCACTCTAAGAGAGCTAGTTCTGCCCTAGGACTCAATGCTATACCTACGCCGAAGAGGCCATGGGAAGCAGAATCAGGGCTTCCAGATACACGAAGTGTGAATCGAGTCGGTTCTTTATTTTGGCATGGTGAGGTCAAGTGAATGACACTACTCGGATCCTGTATGCGCGTTTCGGAAACGCAGCGCACATCGATGGCGCGGGATTCTAATCTTAGCTGAGGAAGCCTGCTGTCCTATTTTGTTGTCTGAGGGAAACACCTTACTGCTGTCACACCTCTGTACAGTCAGCAGTACAACTTCGCCCTCAGGCCTTGAGTTGCTGCTTTTAGTCTTACCGTTCTCCAATCGACCTGCCTGGCATGGTAGAACCTACAGGAACATATGTTCCAGCCAATATAGCTCGGTTGGGTCATCACGATAGGCAAGCCCGACCACCGCGTCAAGGTAGCAGCTTCGGTCAGGTAAAGGGGCATACATATGCGCCACACAATAACAATGATAATAAAATAATAATAACTGGAGAAGCAGTCCAGTTAGCAAAGGTATAATCAGAAAGACTTCTTCCAGTTAAAGAAGTTACATCCACTTTTTATGAAAGTAAAATAAAGTAAAGACAGAATCGTCACTGGCTTCTATTCTGAGTCATATCTAATAACTTCTCGGGCCACTGTATTGCACCATTTCTAGGAGCCGACCAGGGAGTCGTGAAAGATCAACATAAGCCAGTCCTGTACAACTGATATACCACGACACCATGTCATACACTGACCACCTCCGCTTTTTCCAAACAGTTCCAGCGTCGGTAAATAATGCGCGACGTGCAATTGTCTGGGACGACATTCCTAGAACATGTCCAAGCCACTGAAGTCGATGTTTCAAGATAGTGACACCAATTGAATTATCGTCGCTGTGCCCGAACGCACAATGCTAAACCTCTGCATTACTAACATGGTGTTGCCACTGGATGTCAGCAATACTTCGGAGACAACGACGATCAAACACAGAGTCGTCAAACATCTCCAACTCGGAGAGGCCAGGCTTAACAAGCATAGAGCGAAACTGCTCTCACCGAAGCGTTATAGATTCAACCTCTCACAGCCAGAATAAATCACACAGGCGCCAAAGATGGCCCAGATTGGCACTAAACCGCTCTGACTTTCACTATAAGCGAATCGATCTGATCTCTCACGCCACCACCGGCATTTGTGCAGCTACCTAGATACACGAACTTCTGTCCAACGAGTCGAAGGCAGCTCTGATGTCAAGATACACTACGATCGTGATAAGTATGGACGTGTTCTAACATTTGGCGGAGGGTGAAGGTATATTCAATACGTCCTCGACTAGAACGAAAACCAGCCTGCTCCTCACAGCGAATTAATCTTTCTCAAGTTTTGAACAACGTGTGAAGCATGACGGAAGCCAATAGTTTGGACGCAATCGGAAGTAGACTTATCCCTCGACAGTTGTTACAGGAACGACGTGAACCCTTTCTAAAGATAGGGACGATTATCAACTCATTTCACGATGTTGGAACACTCTAATTGCCAAACCTTTGTAAACCACTCAGTCGGTTCCTTAACCAGAAAGTTACCACAATCTTTAAAAAGAGCCGGAGGAAAGTCATCTGGGCCAGGTGATTTGTGGCGTTTCAAGAGTTGGAGTTCCTTGCGGACTTCCGCCTAATTTGATGGATCAGTATTCGTCAGATGCCATGGAAAGCAGCAGAGCCTAATCGATTTTGCCGAGGCAGCAGACTAGTTGAACTGCCCCTCGCCTAGAACGTCGATAAATGTTAATGATTGGCATCCCGTCATCCTCACAGATTGTTTCGCTCACACCAGACTTCTTGCTGCCAGTGGCTCGGATGAGTCGAACGTTTTCGGTAGTTGCCAGATGCAGCTGCTGCTTCCAGCTCATTAGCACGCTCCGACCATCAGGTTTCTCTGTCCTTACCCAAGCTTTGCTCAACTTCATTACATAACAGCCTTCGTTTGAGGTCAAACTCACTCGGAGTAGACCGACGGGCTTCAATGAGTTGTAAGGAGCCTGAAGAAACCCAGTGCTTATAAGCGGGAACTGTTAGCTGGTGGTTAAGCTCATCCTTGATCGCATTCGGGCTGCAATCTGTCGGAACATAGGCGATGACGAAAAGACATCGTTCCTTATCCCGATTTTTTCTTAATTTATTAGAAATTTCTAATCTAACAGCACATAACCGACTGTTAATGGGGATGCAATGGATTAGTCCTGCATCAGTTCTAACGCTTAGTGCGACACCGACGCCTGCAAAACCGGACGAAAATGCTATGGGGTTCCCAGATTAACGCACGTAAAACAAGCTTTTCGAAGTGACAGATGGAGAGCGAATTTGTAGTACTTCACTAGAGTCTTGAATACGGGTCTCAGATAGACAACAGACGTCGATATTAAGATTTTCTAAAGACAAAACCAACCCTATCTGTTGTCCGATCTGCATTAGTGTGCGAACGTTGAAGGAAGCCATTTTGAATGCTATACGCGGTTTCAAATAAGACTGTTTCAGTGTTCGTGATCAGTGGTAACATCCAACTTTCGACTCGAGATCGTTTAGATAGAACAGGGTTTCCACCATAGGTGAGCTGCTGCATAAGTTCAAAAATAAGAATGCACAAAGTGGGAATAAAAGAGAGTAGATAAGTGACGTAGTATAAAAAAAATAAAAGTTATCAAATGGATAGTTGTCTGAATTTTGTTTGGAGTAAGAACAGTATTTCCAGTAATTATTGTCATTTCATTTTATTTGTGTGTGGGCTGTGATACTGCCAGGGTGCCCAGATCGAAGCAGGCGGTTTTCTTAGGGGAACACATCCGGAACCTTTGACCTAAAAGTCTAATCCACAAGGCAGTGGAACAACGTTAGGAGATGCAGTCCCATGGTAGCCGGTGACCAACAATAGTTTCATATGCCATTTGTTCCCTGAGGATCCTGGAATTCCTTCGTACCAATGGTTTGGAATCAGGGTTTTCCAACTCCCCTAGGTGGACCCTCCGTGTCCACTAACTAAGGTCAGTCTATGATAAATAAAACTACATAAAGTTACTGAACCGACTGTAAGACTGAACTGGAGCACAACGGTGAGCAACTTTTTACTTTATCCTAACAAACGCTTGACCCCGTTCAGCCCATGGGAAAACAGCAAATATGAATAATTTATAATGCCAAGACTAATATTCAAATTTTAATGGGAGAGTTACGATAAAAATGTAGAATTCAGGATCACAGCTAGGATAAGGGCTTAGGCTTTTTGAGTTATGAATAAGAATTAGAGTTTAAAGTCTACGGTTTTGGATTGAGATATTTTTATAGCTACCCGGGCTTAAGACCGGGTAAAGGAGGAGGGTTGAACATGGGGTCAGAAATCCCATCCCACAATGGTGTATACACTCTCTGTCTTCCCTTAAATTATGAGATTAAAGTCGCTTCATATATTTCTTGCTATAAACTAATTCTTTCTTTCTGTACTATATCCTTATACACAATCTTTCTTTTATATATTACCACTACTGAATTAATTACTTCTATGAATCCGGTGTTCATCTTGCTGTGCTAATGAGGTATGGCAAGTTGGACAGATGCATATATTTGTCTGGTCCTACGTTGTAGCTGACTGACTGGAAACCCAATCCCGTAAAAAGATCTTATTAAAAACTCCATACGACACAATGAAGAACCAAGAATAAAAGAAACTCCTGAATAAACCAGCTCCGCTGAACCAGCCGGACATCGAAGCAGCACCTACAAACCTCCCTATAGATATCACTCCACCAACCAAGGATGAATAGCAACTGAAAAGAACTGGAAATGATTGCCCAGGACAAGCTTGGATGGAGAGTGCTGGTGGCCGGCCTATGCTCTTCCACGAGAGGTAACAGGCGTAAGTTAATTTTTTGGTGAAAAGTACAATTAGGAAAGTAAATTTGGGCTGAAAATAGTACCAATTAAAACTTAGAATTCATAAAATAATTTTTTTTGCACAGAGTAAAACTGCATGTATTGAACATATTGTGGCTATTTGTTTTCATCTTTAAAAGAGTATTAATTACTGAGATTATAAGTACTAGCCCGTTATTTTGCGATAACATTATTCAATTAATTAAAGCTTACAGGATCATATTTTTTCAATAGTTCACAAACGTTGAATCGTAACTCAGTTAATCGATCAGAGCATATTTTGGTTTCTTGTTGGAAAGTGGCCAAGAGCTGTATAAAAGAAATAAGATTTTCGATGGTGTATAATTTGAGTTAGAAATCATAAAAGGAAAAGACTAATCTACTCACTTTGTCCGGTAAAAAAGCAAACTGTGATGAAAAAATCTTTATACGGGATATGCCAATTTTATAACTTATTTGTGGCTATTCATTTATCTTAGTTCAATTTCTGCCATTCGAAATATACCTCGAAGTATTTATAAAGAGTCAGATATACAGATGATGTTTCCAAATTCAGTTTAGGAGTAACTATTCTGTTGGTCAATTAGGGATGGGAGAGCATAAGATAGCACACAAATGCAATGCTTTTTTCCCATCGATAGTGAAATATCATTTTTGGATGGCATATTATCCCTCTTTTATTGGAGGATTCATTCGCTGGAGAAAAGCTATTTTTCCAGTGAGTTATTTTATTAAGTCGCCCTCAACACTTGGGACATTTCGTAAATTTCATCCGAAAGCAAATGTAACTCAATTTGTATATTTGATAAACACAAAATATTTTGTAGTTTTTTTCAGACAAATATGTCATAATAAAAGGGGAGTAGTACCTGATATAAGTGGGCCATATATTAATTGACATAAAACTCGAATTCTCGGTTAAATTTAACTCGCATCTCATCATGATCACTTCCGTTTCCAAACAAAATCGGAGCAGTAGAAACAAAGCAAATAACTGACTAGTCGTTGGGTAAGTTTCAAAATATATCTCGTCAGTCTTGAGAGGTTCAGAAACGCCGGGAAACGTTTTATCTAATAAGTGTTGAATAGAAGCTTCGCGGAAACATCTAGGAAATGAAGAATCACGTCACGGTTCTGATTGGATATTGACCTACACTGCTACTATATTTAACATGTTTACGGAAATTTCTAGAAGCCCAAAGTTGTACGTAACTTTGTAAATACACTGGTTTTTTTGTGTACATGACCTAACCTTTAAATAAAGCTTTTACTCGCAATCCGAGTCATCTCTTGATTGTTCCAGTTGACATGTGGAAGTAGTGGGGGTTATAGGAACCGGCTAGGAAAACAGTTTAAGCGTATCGCTAGCAGACACTTATTACCAAAGTTCACAAAAACTCGAGCTTTTAGTAAAGGTGGGAAATTATCTTAAAGTTTGGTAACGCAAATGGTTTAACCGAAACTGTATAGCCTAATAAAAGAAGAATGATACTTACAGATCGGAGACCTTGTTCATAGCGATCGAAGAAGTCTTCTAAAGGAAAACTAGCAAGATCAGAATCTGTAAGGGTATGAATTTGGTCTTTTTCCATTGGCCATTCAGGGGGTAGGAAATACCGTAGACAAACCCTACATGGTAGGAAAAATAGAATATATGTGCCATACAATTACATTTATACCAGATTTCGAAAATAATATAAAGGCCAAATTATATGGAGTGATATTATGAAAGATATCTTTACATGCAACAGGTTCGATGTGTGGAGACTGAAACACCATGCCACATCACATCAAAGCTGAATGAGTATACAGAAAATCTTACATTCAATGTGAGATACTAGTACTTTTGTATAGATTTGTAGACGATCAGATAAGTAATTACACCTCTAAAGCTACAATCGTAAATTTACTGTGAAATTTAAGGTAGAAGTAAACTATAATGACAAATTAATAAGATGTGTTCAGAGTTTTGCACGGAATTATATGTGCTGTGGTGGGCGGCCTAAACATTCTACCATTGGAACGCGTCACCAGTGATTATAATAGGGTGGAAAACACCATAAACTATTTACAAACCAGTCGATAAGAAGTGGTGCTCGTAAAATCTGAAGAAACACAAGAAAAAGTCCTGTTCTCTTACAACATATGTAGGTGGGGTTTTGTTTTCCAACAAATCGAGGTTACACCTGAAACAGTTGATGTTCTTGTTTATGATCTGGTCCCATGAATTCAACTAAAAACTCCAAGGGCTTAAGCAAACGTGTCGAAATTTAGCGCAATGCAATGGTGCAATTATTGTAAGTAAGTCTGTCCTGAAATCCTGATACGTTCACCGTTAACATTAGGTATTGGTAAGATTGTTGAGGTGAAACTGTCATCGGGAACGAGGAGTATAACAGGAAAGTCGGTTGGGTAGCCACTCTGTTTCTATATCTGTAGTAAATTTTCGGGATAGTCTCTATAGAAAGCGGGATTCTGAATATGTTCAAAATCAACAAGCGAAAATATTAATCCCTATCGTAAAAAATTGTTCCACCGGGAATTACTATACATTCAGATAGTTCTAAGGATACAAACACAGATCTGTCATAGATAAGCTATATTTTATGAATCCTACACGCAATTAACATAAAAGCTACGAGGAGCTGTTTGAACAACTATTTAGGGTCATATTCTAGCTTAAGAGGAGACTTTTTCTCCAGTCGTATGAATGACTTACTTTAGCGAACATATCTCAATTTTTTTATCTACTGATCTAATTTTCAACATGGAAAAGTTCATTAATCATATCAAAACTGTTTCGCCATTGTAACTTTAATACTTGCTTTCTTATTTTAAATCGTTTTATAACTAAACATTGTTTTATGATTTGCTGAAAGGAGTCGTTCAACTTAATCTGCATAGTTTACTTTTGGTAACTTGAATTGAAAATATTTTACGAGAAGTGTAAAATGTCACTTCAACAGAAATGCTTACTTGAATTTCTCCTGAATCTTCTTATTAATTGCAGTATTCTACAGAAAATATGTACATAAACAAATGAGTCAAAAATTATGACTGAATTATGTAAAATGATAGAAACGTTAAATACTATATCTCTTCATATGAGTGTTTTATGAACTAGAAACACATAAACCGATAAATATTTTAACGTACAGTAAAACAGTAACAGATGTGAAAACTTAAACTGAGGACAATACTAATTAAGTATTTTCGCTTATTTCATTTAGCAGTTCAATCATTTTATATAGCGCATCTAAGGGTACAACAACATTATTAGTGGAAAACAGAATATCGATGGCTAGGGAGGATAAGTGATTTCAAGACATAAGCATTGCTGGCTTAAGAAATTTAGTGGGTGTTTACAATGGTTATTGTTGATAATATTTTAAAAAACATACGACTTAGCAGATCGAAATTAGAATTAAAACCAATGGTATATTGATTTGTCTGATGGTTTAAGTGGATAACTTCGCAAACAATTCTTGAAAACATCTTATGCAACAACTTTTCCTATCGTAGTTATTATGCTACCATTTCTCTATCGGTTCTGATCGTTAATTCCAATTTTACTATGATATTCTGTGTAGTCCATCTTCTAGTTGATTTTTCGTAACATGTTTAATAGGATAATATTCTGAGTTATGATTTGATGAATAATGCAAAGATTGAGGACTATTAAAATAACTGAATGGAACACCGATCGATAAATAAACAGAATGTAACGGTTACAAAACTGTATCACTGACGCACGTCTCTGAATGAACCGATATCAACGAAAATACCATTATTTAGGGAATGGGATTTCAACGAAAGAACATCCCGATTCTCAGCACAAAAATAAACATGATCTAGTGAGTCGTAAGTAACTGGAAGATACAAATCTTGTAAATTAATCAAATGTCAATGAAGCTAAGACCTGAATATGAAGATTGGTTGCTATTTGAAGTTTCAGACAAATATACAAAACCAGATGCTACTGAGTTCCATGAATGAATTTGTATGAGATTGATTATTAGCAACAACTACAATTTCCACAAATCCCTTATGCCAATACCAATCATGTGCTCACTGGTGACTAGCTCCAAGATGTAACTCCTGGAGTTCTGGTGAGAAGCCATAGACAGTGGAGTACAGTCCCGGTTGTTCACTGCAGATAATCGATGAAGAGTTTTGCATGATCATGAACTGATTTAAGTCAAACGTTGGCATCACTGGATGCCCCGACCGTTGTTGCCACCTTGATGTGGTGGTCAGGCTTGCCTATTGCAATGAAGCAACCGAGCTATACTGGCTGGAACAACCGTTCCTCAAGGTCCTACTGTAGTGAACAGAACACGGGTGGGGACAACCGAATGTATTTAACACAAAATTACAGGACTTGTTAATAAAATCTAATAATCATAAAGTAAATGCTTAATTTGCAAAATGTCCACCAATTGTCTCAAAATGACTCAGACTTGATTGCTCTTGCATTTTCATACAAATTACATTCTGTTCCCATTCTTTACTGTTCGATCCTCTTGTCTCTCTGCTGCCAGACATTCTGTTCACGACTAACATCATATACTACTCATGTCAATATAAGTAGCACACACCATACAACCGTGTCAGACAGGTCGGTAAGACTAAAAGAAACAAACCCAAGGTCCAAAGACAAATTCGTACCGCTGACTGTACAGAAGTGTGACAGCAGTAAGGTGTTTCCCTCAGACAACCAGCATGACAGCGATGCTGCCTTCCCACAAGGAGGGGTGGGGTGGGGTTAGAAAAGGCCGACCCTAAAAATGCACACCTCGCCTTATCCCACGGATATCCGTCTCCGGCGGTAAGGTCTCAACAAGTACGGAGCTAACACAAAAATCCCTTGAAGAAAGGTCGTGTGTGACCGACCTCAAGCAGTTGTCCCATGGGCACTGCGGTCACGCTCTCAGGTCACCAAGACCACCTCTAATCCAAGTTCCTTTTCAGGTACATCCAGAAGAACCCTTCCACGGTGTGGGCAACCGGGAAGTGATAACCGCCCTCATAACTCTAACAGCACTCAAGACTACTGTATTCACTAGATGCCGACTCAGTGATCAGGAGGTTGAGGGTTTGGGCGCGAGATTGCAGGTCCTGGGTTCGATTCCCACACACAAGGCCGTGAACGTATACAGTTGAGTCCCATATTAGGACGAAACGGCTGTCCAGTGTTTTTAGGTTTCCAATGGTGGTCTAGCTAAGACCAGTTCGTGATTTCAACGTCTGCTGCTGATGAATAAGCTAAGTAAAGTCTCATGTCATAGTGGCTTTCAAACAACTAGTACAAGTACTATATGACCTTGTGGTTTGAAAGTGATGCATGTTTCGAACTAACCACATCGAAAGTTGGGTGTTAAGATCAATGAGCCACAGCTTCATAGACGGAAATTAGGGAATATTGGTAGGTAAAATTTAGCTACTAATAAAGTAAATGGATGAATGACGACAATAAACACAGAAACAAACATACATATTGAGGGAGTCGACGATGGACATTTTAGTTATGTAACGAGTGATAAACATAGTAGATGAATTGGGTTCGAATACAGAACTCATCAGTACCCAAAAACTTTGTTACTGATTTCCAACTATATTGAAATCAAGTCTATTGAAGGCACGGTACGCACTAAAGTGATGAGCTTTCCTTTCAATTTCGTGGAAAATATTGATTACGGCCAAGGGGAAATTAGAAGGAAGTTTACGATAAGAACGATAAATGAATTCGGAAAAAAGTCGGAGTGCAGACTAGTTATAGTGGTTGTGTTGTGATAGTAGGAAATAATACAAATGTTCACATCTAATTCCATGTATCATTTTAAAGTTTGAAATAAATGATACTTTTTTGAAAAGATGGTCTATCTCTTCCATTCGCCTTGAGTGAGTGTATATAAATGAATACACATAATATAATGTTTCGTTTGTCAAACATACTAAAACTTGATATTCTTATGGTTCTAGCTTACACAGAAAATAAATGAATTATATTTCTGATATGCGATGTCATGTATATCGTCGGTGTATGACATGGTGTCGTAGTATGAAAGAAAGCTTTAAAGAACTGGTATTTCTTAGTCACAACTTTCTGGATGAGAAATCAAGAAATCAGTGAACTAACACACAAATTATTCTTTCGTCCAACAATTCAAAATATTGACATCAAAAATTATTTAAAACATCTAATTATTAAATCTTACAGCTTCGGATGATAAAGAGTTAACTGTTGAATTCAATTCTTTTGATCTATTTCCTATAGAATCATTGTTTTTATTTTGATCCCTTTATTTAAAAGAAAGAAATATGAATATATACAACCGACTGGTTGAATTATAATTGAACAACAAATTTACAGCAAAATGAAGCGCAATGGTGTTACATATTTATCATGTCCAAACCTAGGCACATAGATTTGAGCAACAGTGCTTACGAAATAAATAACAAGCCCATTCACTAGATACTTGGATATAAGTCTAAAGCCATTTCTACTACTCGGTTTCCCTGGATAGTTGAGGAGAGGTTGAAATCTAAGATTGAACGGTTGAAAGCTAAGTGGTTTAATTACGAACTCATCACTTCACGATACAAAAGAAAACTTGACAACTCAGTTATTTAAAATATATGCAGTAAGGATTCTGGATCTAACGTTAAAGTCTGTTGTAATTAAGGATAGTGTCTAAAGTGTTTGAATGTTTCACTATGATACAGTGTCCCTAGTTAATCAACAGAGCAATTAGTCAATCAGTCACAATGTGGCATCTGGTACGTTTGTACATTGACCCAAGTTACCATACCCCATTAACACTGAGAGATGATTTTTTTAGGGCAAATCCTAGAATACTAGAAATAGTAACAGTATCGACAGAGCAGTAATCAATCAGAGGGTAATCATAACAAAACTAACAATCACTATGTACAACAAAGAAAGTTTCCTTGAACTGACAACCAGCTACCGTATTGCCCCGTAGAGGATCTCGATAAAATACCTAGGAATCGATTTTCAACAGAATAATCAAAAACTAGTTTAAACAATTCAAACAACAATCTTTCGATTACTGTTAACATTATTATTATCGCCATCAATAGTCTTGCTGATTTCGCCTCAGTTTAATGATATAAAGTAACGGGGGTCGAACTAGTGTACATTTGTTGTCATCAGACTCAGTATTGTTGGCGTTTATGGAGTAGTTAATAGTGACAAATTATTTTTTTTAATGGAACATGATCTAGAAGGGAATTTAAATATCAATAATAATGATAATAGGGATTTGAATCATGTATTAACTTACTTATTTACTATAGATGTAGCATCACCGTTGTTTGGATCTATTGAAGTTCGATTACGATGGTGCATTGTGACTGAATCGTGTGCGGGACTTTTATCTTTATTAGTTGATCGTTTGCCATTTAATTCATCAGTTGTCTTCTGAAGACTTTTTTCAGGGGTTTGTGAAGTATTGATTTTAGTCTGGGAACAAGTTGAAATGAAAACATTTACATTATATACTTTGTTGAAACAAGAAGACTGGTTTGAAGTCACTTGAACAATCATTATCGAAGTACGGACATGGGACGGGTGTATAGTATCGGTTGTTATATAAAACAAGACAGTGAGAGGAAATCAATTAAATGAGAAATATACAATGGAAAGTAAAATTGAAGTGAACGAAAGTCGAAATAGGAGAAATACAATTTCGAAGGAATAAATGTCCATCCGGACATTTTGGATGTCTAGATAAAGACAAATATCTTAACTAAACTACTGCACCAAAATTGTGTATGCGGTTACTAAGTCGAACATTGTATATCAACCATGATCTGGATATATACTTTAGAATTTAATGGTTTACGCTTAGATGTTGACTCAAAGAAAACCCATATTTTTATGCTTAAGTATATTGATTTTGGATAAAGGTAATATGAACCGGTCTGAAAACTTTCTGTTGTATATTATTCAATACAATACTAAGATTATTTACATGACAGAACAAGATAAACATTAGAGCCGTTTTATTACCTTTTAAGCCTGACTTTCAATGAAGTTTATCCACGAGTCATCTTTATTGTACTGATTGAATCAGTGAAATTTCTGATACTTTGTTAAAAAACGCGGTGATTTATCGTTATAGTTAACCGGAAACAAAATAAATCCTATGTAAGTGCACCACTGATAATAGATGATTAACAGAAATCCGTTATGTATACTTCAGTATCGGACGTATTAGATATAAACGATTTGCTCACAAAACTGACAAACTTTAAATAAAGGAAAATAATATGTTGACTGCTAGATTACCATTGTCGATCTGTTAATAGTGTATATTTAGGAAATTTTCTACAGTAATTCGACTACATAGAGTAGAAAAGTGATTATAATGAAATTGTTGGAGATAGTCAGCAAGAATTGGATGGATACTAAGTGAAAGTCAGTAGAGTACAATATTAAGAATGCGATGTTTAGCAGGCATATCAATGAAATAACGATTATTCCAATCCATCATTTGTAGATTAGAATGTAAATCCATTTCATTTCGACAATTTTCAGTTTACTTTGAGTGTTTTATACTGTCTGTGGAATTTAACATCAACGGTAAATAACATTACAGGCAATAAAAACGATAAATCATATAACACATAATGAACAACAACAACATAGACAAACATATACTAAGCGATTTATATGTACACGTCGAATTTAAAAATGAAAAACAAAACTCACTACAGAAATGGAATTATTTACTTTTGGAAGGGAGGATGTAGTTTGTTTGTTACGAGAAATAGATTTAGAGATTTCTTTTTCTTCTTCTTCTTCACCATCATCACTTGTCTCTTCTTCTTCTTCACTGCTTTCACTTTCTGCTGTTGTGACTTTACGACCCTAAACAAAAAAGTAGAAAAGTTCGAATTTCTACACCTACACTGATAAATAAGGGAGCGTAAAAAAGGTTAAAATACAGATTACGACTTATCAGTCAGTCATACCTAACTTAGCGCTTAGCTCAAGTATTCATTGACTACAGTTACCAGATTAAATTAACGCGGTAGGGTGAAATTACCAAAATGAAAAGCGAATGACTTGAAATAATACACCGGAAAGGACAATGAGAAAGGCAAAATATTGACAATGTCGTTTGAAAAAACAAAACGAAGAAGTACTTATTAAGAAATAGTAGAATTCCTGGTCTAGTAGAAAACAAACGGTATTGATATTTGCGGAGTTTTGACCGATTCTGAGCCATGTCATACAAACTCTACAACCACTGGTAGCAATCATTGTGCGGTCCCCAACCAGCTAACCTGCATCTGCAAACATAGAGTAGACCAACAGTTTATGACTTTATACACTGATCTCACTCTTTTGATTTGCACGCCCCTAGCATTCTCCCGATCCACTCCCACACCATCTGACGTTGTCCATCGATGTAAGTCATTGTTAGGCATACGCAATACATCAGTCGGCTCACAACCCCATGGACCGATTGTCCGACTCCGCCTAACCCCGACATTGCCCTCTTGACTGTTCCACGAAATGCAACCAATAATTGGAAGACAATTATGATCAAGAACTTGCAGTGTATACATGCCTTCTACTGTTCGACTGTTCCATGACCATAGAGTAATATAGAGCGGACTGTTGCGTAGTAGACTCGTCCTTCGGTTGGTAGATTTACATCTCACCAATGCTACAAATAACGCAAGTTGGTAAAAGAAAACTGAGCTTTCAGAATCCATGTTTAAATTTTCCCAGGAACCAACCCAACAGGGCTGTTGAGATTTCCAAAATAAGTGAAGCGGTCGACACACAACTATCTTACTTCCTATCGTTTGCTTAGGCGTTGATTCAGACCAATACTGAAGCGATATTTTACATTGAGAGGGGGAGAAACACATTCTAAACATGTTTGCATTATTGCTCAAAGCGAACAGAAGACCCTACATTTTGATGAGATTCCCTAAAGCAAATTGTAGGATCTCCGATTTTATAACTTACTCTACACATTTTCTCGCAGCTAGAAATCATTTCACACTTTATAGTGTGTTTCCACTTTTATCTACATTAAGGATAGTATTTTCCTAATGGATTGCTTATGCTTTCCGTAAACTAATTTATTGCTGAACTTACAAGGACTTTGTAAATACATTTGTAAGATACAATTGAATCAAATTTTTGGTGGATTTATTTTCTATTCAACATTTTGACTTCGTTGAGGTTAGTTGGGTCTAGGGAAGAAAAGAAAACTTCATTTCTTTGCTTGGTTAAGAGTAGAAGGTGTTATGTGTTTTAATTAACAAATAGTAACATTAATTGGCTGGGATAATAGAAATCCAGAAAACAAGCAGCTTTTACAAACTGGAATTTCAATTTGTAACTTTTAAAAACTGAATGAGTTTCGATACAGAAGAGTAGACATGGAACAAATCTATCAGTAACATTTGTTATTGGAGAATAATAATATATTACAACAACTTACTTTAGGGGTAGTTGAATTCCGTTGTTGAGCTTTAGGGACTAGACCACTGGGGCGTGGTTGTCTTTGGTTACTTGTAGGTAGTGGTAAACCAGTACGTTTTTGGGATGATAACGATACAGGGCCATTTGATGACGACAATCCAGCTTGACGTTTTTTATCTGCAACAGTCATTGCTCGAGAAATGGAAGAGGATTGAGTAGACCGTTTGTTGGGGAGATCCGAGATAGCTGGAGGCGGGTGTGGGCGTTTACGAGGAGATTTTGAGAGAGCTGAACTCCCAGAGCCACTTAAGCGACCACTACGAGTAGTGGCACTGGAATCGTCAGCTTTTTCATCATCAGGATCTTGAATAAGTTCAAGTTCTTCCTATACGGATAAAATGGAATGAAATATCGTCAAAAATCAAAGCGTGATCATGAATACAGTAACATATAAGAGCGTTCAAAATGAATCATCCTTAGACAGATACACTTTCAGAGCAAATTAAATAACTTGTTGCATCAAAACATAAAAAAACTAAAACTAAATGCATTAGGCAGTTCCAAAATACTTTTCAGAAAGGTCAGTGGGTCTAGAAAGCACTTGGAAACATTTTATTCAGCCGGTATTGAGTAAACGTTTTTCTAAAACATCTAGAATGATGACAGATCCTTTTTCACTTTTGATTGGGTAGTTATCTTATTATCATATAAGGTATGCTTTTGGAACTGCTTAGGCCAGGTTAAAGAGTATGAATACACACGGTTTTCCGTGCATTGGAGTACAAGTTTTTTAGCACTTTGCACCTTTTCTCTTCTGTCCAAGTTGCTATATAGATTTAGTCTGAAGTTATTAGAGGCGGCTAGAAAATCGAACCGAGAGTTCAATTAGCAGACTTAATAAAATGTTATTAACATATGAGTTATGTCTAAACAAGTTCTATTAACTGAATGAAATGTACGATGTAAATACCCAGTATGAATAGATACTTACCTGTTTTTTACGGATTTGTTTTTCGAGTTCTGCCTGTCTTTGTTCCTTAGTTTTAATTTTCCTCTTTAAGACACCCATTGGTGGGCTCATATCTTCTTCAGGATCCTCACATCTTCAGTGATAATTGACCAACAATGTTTAGATCAGAAAGCAAGAGAGTAGATAAAACAAGGAAAACGTTAACATCACTTTATTAATTTATCGGACAAAGAAAAATTAGACGAATAAACATTACGTTGCTTTAGCAAACAACTGGTAGCCTAGGTCAATGAGTTAGTCAAAAATTAGTCATTGACTAAATTCAGTAACCAAACCCTACATGGTATGTATATATAAATCAAAGACCATCAAATGCGCCCCCGTTTGAAGAAATTGTAAGGGTGTCCTGATTAGAAAAGTTGAGAGTTGAAGCAGCCAACTAGTTAAACATAAGTGTTTTAACGCCTAGTATCGACGCTTGATAAATAAAACAGGGATCGTTAAAAACATTCTTTTTAATAAAAGCTAAACAGCTTTTTACTTCAGAGTAATTTATTTTTAAAAATCAGTACACCGAGGGCATCAAAATAGTGATACTATGATGTTATGAAACATTAAGAAAAGGTGAGAGATGGAAGTTAGGTTACAGAAGAATCGATTAAGACTATTACAGGAATGTTAAAAATCTACATCCACAAAGTCAGTGGACAAGGTGTAAACGCTTATTTGAGTCTTGGTCGATATGAAACGAAGATATTGTATTATGAATCTAAATTATGTGTATTTTTCCCAGTACATCAATTCAAATTAACTTAGAAACCAGGTGTACGTTAATATAATCGGTGTGTGAAGTGAAGTTTGAAACTGAAGCATAAAATGGAGTACCAAATGTTAAAACCAGTCACCAGTTCAATATTCTGTATATGACAATACAAACTTGTTTTATTAATAAAACATCGTAGAGATTATATAATTTCTTATCTATTTGAAAGTAATCTAATTTTTAATTAAGAATAACGTCAATCTAAAGCTAATTTTTACCAGAGTTCCTTAATGAATGTACAATGTTACGCTACAAATAGTTTCATATGAATTCAAAAGACAGTAAATACAATTTCATTAGCAAGTGAATAATCCCTGGAAAAGATTATTATAAAATAAATTTTGAGTCTTGTATCTTAAAGTCATTTATTGTTGTATACTTAGTTGTTTAGGTGTATAACACTACAATCATGCTTTGGATTTTTGTTGAGATTTATAAAGTGTACTTGTAATATATTGTGTCAATTTATTCTATTGAGCTAATGGGAATTTGAGTTGTGAATGATATTCATAAAATAAAACCAGATATATTGTATTTGTAAAGTTAATTTAAGGATTGTAGTGTGGTGTATGCTACTTATGTTGACAGATATAAGTAGTATGTAACAGTAAGAAGTGGAATATCTGTGAGCAGAAGGTTGAGAAGATTGAAATCAAAAGAGAGAAGGAAACTGGAAGCGATCAATATAACAACAGGAATGAAGGAACAATGAAGCTTGTAAGAGACTATTTAAAGATATGCGATTTTCACATTTTACTAAACCACTATATGATTGTACATTAAGCAATAAATTGGTTATCCTCACCAGGTCTTCGTTCACTACAGTAGTAATTAAAAAGCATCAAATATACTTGAATTTTGTTAGTTTCTTACTTTTTTTCCTATTAATTTTAACAATGAATCACCAAACTACATCAGAAACTGTCAACCAACACTCCACAGAATTCTAATATGTTGATAATGTTGGAATGTACGTACAAACACAAATACACACCAGTTTGGACTAATAGAGTAGCTTGACAAAAATTACTAATTTTACATATCAGTAATATGAAGTGAAAGAAATTTATCAAAAGAAATTGGTGAACGAAATAGATGCAACAACCTTTTATGTTTATGATCTGGATTATCACGACATTGCCAATTATCTGGAACATCGCGTCCGACAAGGCTCTGTGAGAATGGAAGTATTCTCCATTTTAAGCATTTATCTGAAAGATGAAAAACTATACAATGTTGAAACTCATAAAAACACGGGTAATTCATACGTGGTCGGTTAGAGGAAAAAACATAAAAAAATTGGATAGATTGTACAGAGAGTAATACGAAACCTCATAAAATATCCTTTAGAATGATTCCGATTTGAATGCATTTTTCAAGTAGGAATACCGTGTTCTACTGCGTATGCATACAGGTTACTCAATCGAAAAGTGTTACAATTTGTTGAAAAATAGTAATGCTTTGTAAAAATAAGGAAATAGAAAGTATCACAATATATCGATATATTAAAGACAAATATTTGCACCATGCTAAACCAAAAATGAATGAACTTTATGTCCACCAGTCATTTCACAAGATGAAATGATCCCTTTATAAGAATTTAAAACTGGTAGACATTAGAAAGGCAGGCAAACAAAGATACTAACGAAGCAGAAGATTCAAAGCTGCGACACATACTTTGGTATTATATAAGAACTTGAAAGTGTAGATTAGGATATTTTACACAAGATGTTTGTATCGACAAATAAAAATGTAAATTTCTAACAAATTAGTGGGAACATTCATTGATGGTCATCTGCTTTTGGTAAACACCAAACTTCTGTGTGTTTACCGCAGATAAGCAACTTAGTATGTTTTCCTTGCTGACCAGTTACCTGACAGACATTCAGCTGTATAAATGAGGAAACGACATTTCTTTTAAAACATACTTCACGATTTCAAATTCGGATTAGTGTGTGTTATAATATACAACAAAATTGTTAAAATGAGCAGATAAATCTTGTCGAAATAATTGCCTCGATTCTTTAAAATAAATTTAAAGTTTAGTTCCATTTAAAATTATCCAGTAATTCATCATTTGAAAAACTGCTTCTGTGCAGCTCACTAACGCCAGGATTGATTTGCGAAGCCTGAAAGATAGATAGTTTTATGTGATACTGTGGAATGAAAAAGATAGATATCTACTGGCGGTGCTACGTTTAGTCATAAAGCTGAATAAGATAATGTCAGAGACAATACTAAACCAAAACCAGTGATAACTGAGCAACAGAGTTTTCGTCTTTTGGTTGAAGAGTTATGAAAACGAAAGAAGGATAAAGATACATACATGACTACTTCATATTTTGTCATTCAAGATCCAAGTACAATCATTCACTTGACCTCACCTTGTGAATATAAAGCACCGGCACAATTTGCCCTGGAGACCCCGCTGCTACTTCAGGTAACCTCGCAGGTGTAGATGTAGCACTAAGTTATAAAGCAGAATAAGATCTAGACTCGATTCCATTAGAGGGTCGCTTGTGAGCTGTTCGACCAAATGGAACAGTAAGAACTCAAAAAGATAGGGACGCACGCCGTTGCCTTTTCGTTACCTATGCTTGCGCCATTATTAATTGCAGGTCGGATGAAGTTAAAGATGGATTTTATGGGAAGTTATCCTACCTCCATCTAAAAGCTAAACGCTATGATGTCGTTATAGTTACAGATTATTTTATTGCTGAATTACATAAACTAAACCAAACTGAAAGGAACTTGAGCGGATCTTATGGTGTTGAGGCTCAGAGAACAGATAGTGGCGACCGTTTGTTGAAACTATGCTCAGATAACCATCCATTTTCGGCAAACACCATCCTCAAACATAAGGAGGAACGTTGTCTGACATGGCAACCTTTAAAATCAACTCATCGATGGAATCAAATAGAGTATATTGTTATGAGCCATCGTCGGAGGAGCTCTATTGAAGACTATCGTTCATTTTACAGCATATATTTACACTCAGATCGTGCTCTAGTTTGAGCACGTATTTGTCTGCGTCTTGCTCGGTGTAGAAAAGCAACAGCAAGAAAACTCTTTAGAGTTCAATTTAATGATGAAAAAAGTTAAGAATATATTTCAGCAACAACTAGAGCAGCTAGTCAACTATGGAAATGATAACCACACCGAGGTGGCTTGGTATGATATCCGAAAAGCTAAGGAAACAGAAGTGATATCTACTAATACCTTAAGCTAAAAGGTTAGGGCAAATCAGTGGATTTTATCGGCGCCCACAGAACTGATAAATGCTCAAAAATTCATCCTGTCTGGCTCAGAACATGTGATGATTTCTGGTGTAGAAGTAGGCTGTAAGAAGACAGAGGAGGCCAAACCCAAACATGGCATCAGTCCATCGAGTTACTGACAATTGGACTGAGCCATGTTAATAGGTGCAGAGCAGCTGGTTAGTGTTAGAGTGATTATCGTAACCAAATTGTTAGAATTTGAATGGCACGGCTCAACATCGTTTGCAACGGAGCAGATGTTTTCACATTGTCTTTCCCCAAACTCTGAGATTCTTAATTCCTCTTAACTTTTCATCTGTTTTTATCTAGCCTGAGAATTTCATCTCGGTGTACTAAAGGAGTATGGCGACTTGAATCGATGTACTTACATACCAGGTTCTAGGTTGTGACTAACTGAACTATGTCATAAACAATGTCCTCTTAATTTTTTCCGCAGTTTTTCTCCATTTTCTTGAAGACTTTACACATTAATAACGAAAAGCAAGTTCGTAGGTTGATTTAAGTCTTTGTTAACATGGGATCACCGAAAACTAAAAAACGAGATATTTTAACGGAACTATCATTATATCTAAATGAGAACAAATATACGGTGCAGTCGATAAAATAAAATACTGACTAAAACGACTGGAGTTTACACTAAAAGTTTGCTCCTAAGATCAAAAATGTGGAAATTTAGAGGTTGAAGAGGTAAATTACGCAATAAGCGGCAAATTAATTTCGTGAAGCTTCACAGTGAAAATGGTAGATGTACTATAAGTGTAAATGGGCTTATACACTCATCAGGGAAAATTAAACTCAACAAAAATATCTGATTACCACACTGAACACAAATGGAGACAGAACAACATCGACGACGAGCATATTTTTCCTCTACACTAGGTGGGTCTCTCCAGCGTGCTGACAGATAGCCAAAACTTTTCCAGAATCGTATTAAACTGTCTGGTTCTTTATCAATCCCAAGGTCATCCCAATATTGCATTAAATGATCCGCCATTGCACGCATAAGTTGACGATATTCTTTGGCATCAGCAAAATCTTGCTTGTTATGTGTAGGTTCTGACGGAATAAAAAATTTTGAAAAGCAAAAAAGTTGAGAGAAAAAAAGGAAATAATGTTATGCTTATTTTTGAGATCATCTGTAGAACTATATTAGACATTTTTTCTGATGACGCGGACAACATTCTGTTGTGATGTGAGTGAATTGAAACAATATAGTTGGTTACTTAGTTACTTACTTACTTACGCCTGTTACTCCTCGTGAAGGAGCATAGGCCAACCACCAGCATTCTCCATCCAACCCTGTCCTGGACAGTCCTTTCCAGCTCCTTCCAGTTGTTATTCATCCTTTTCATATCTGCTTCTATCATCCAACGTAATGTGTTCTTTGGCCTTCCTCTTTTCCGTTTACCTTCAGGATTCCAAGTTAGGGCTTGCCTCGTGACGTAGTTTGATGATTTGAGTAATGTATGTCCTATCCATTTCCATCCTCTTTTACTAATTCCCTCTTCACTTGGAAGCTGGTTTGTTCTCTCCCACAAAAGGCTGTTTCTGATGGTATCCGGCCAATGGATGTTGAGTATCTTGCGTAGACAGTTATTTATAAATACTTGTACTTTCTTGATTGTGGTTGTTGTAGTTCTCCAAGTTTCAGCTCCATACAGTAGAACTGCCTTGACGTTCGTATTGAAGATTCTTACTTTGATATTGGTTGAAAGTTGTTTTGAGTTCCATATGTTCTTCAATTGTAGGAAAGCGGCCCTTGCTTTGCCGATCCTCGCCTTTACGTCTGCATCGGATCCTCCTTGTTCATCGATGATGCTTCCCAGGTATGTGAAGGACTCTACATCTTCCAGAGTTTCGCCATCAAGTGTGATTGGATTGCTGTTCTCCGCTTTGAATTTGAGGACCTTAGTTTTCCCTTTGTGTATGCTGAGGCCTACTGATACAGAGACTGCTGCTACACTGGCTGTCTTCATCTGCATCTGTTCGTGTGTACGTGATAGGAGGGCTAGGTCATCTGCCAAGTCCAAATCGTCTAATTGATTCTGAGCTGTCCATTGTATTCCGTGTTTTCCTTCAGATGTTGAGGTCTTCATAATCCAGTCGACCACCAGAAGAAAGAGGAAGGGAGAGAGTAAACAGCCTTGTCTGACTCCGGTCCTTACTTGGAATGCATCTGTCAGCTGTCCTCCAAGCACGACCTTGCACTGTAGTCCATCGTATGAGTTCCGGATAATATTGACAATCTTCTCAGGCACTCCGTAGTGTCGAAGGAGTTTCCATAATGTCCTCCTGTCTACACTGTCAAATGCCTTTTCATAATAGATGAAGTTGATGTACAGTGACGAGTTCCACTCAACTGATCGTTCGATGATTAATATAGTTGGTGGATATGGAGGATTCACCTAGGGGAGTTGGAAAACTGATTCCAAACCAATGGTGCACGCGGGCTCCAGGACCCTGATGGAACAAATGGCGTATGAACCAATTATTGGCCACCGGCTACTATAGAACTACGTCTCCTGACGTTTCTTCACTGCTTTGTGATTAGACCTGTAGGTCAAAGGTTTGGGAAATGGTCCCCTAGGAAAACCACATGCTGCGGTTTGGGCACCCGAGCAGTGTTCGGGCCCTTACAAGGATCGAATGATTTGTGTGGAGCATATGTATTTGTTGCCTTCTTGTATCAATGTTTATGTTTAAATAAAGAAATAAATAATAAACGGCCAAGTAACCAGTCAGTCAGTCAGCTACAACGTAGGACTAGGTACATATATGCATTGGTTCAAGTTGCCATACCTCATTAACACAACAAGATGGACACCTGATTCATAAAAGTAGTTAATTCAACGGTAGTAATATATAAAAGAAAGATTGCAATAAGGATATAGTACAGGAAGAAAGAATTAGTTCGTAGAAAGAAAGATATGAAGCAACTTTAATCTCTTAGTTTAAGGGAAGACAGAGAGTGTATACACCGACGCCATTGTGATCGATTCTGAGCCATGTCACCAAGAGTCTCTAACCATTGGTTACGATAGTCACGCGGACGCCAACCAAATAGTCTGCATCTACCAACATGGCTCAGACTAGAAGTTAGTGACTTCAAGCACTGATGCCACGTTTTGGTTTGGCCGCCCCTAACTTTCTTCCAACTATCCCGAAGTAACCAATTAATGATTTATTCATATAAAGGGAGTGAGAACTGTTTATAATGTGTAATTCTGATCTATGATGTCAACCGATTCGGAAATAAAAGTTTATCAATGGCGATATCAGATGAAGATAGTGTTATCTTATAATGTAGACGATTGGAATACAATCGAGTAATTTAAAATATCTTGATCGCCGTGAAGCCTAATGATTATGGGTTTTATATTGTGTAGGGTCGTGGGTTTGATACTGTTGAGGAATCTCGAACTAGGACAAAACAGCTGCTTAACTCTTAGTGGTTTTCAGTGGCTCTTCAGTAGGCATTAGTTTCGGAATTCACAAAAAAATCTTTGCAAATTACATAACCTATATAATACAGTATGTTAGATATCACATAATATTTTGATTTATAAAATTAAATTGAAGCTGAAACACGTTGATGAAGACTGTCAAGCAATGTTTTTCACGTAATAATGCAATAGAGTATTAGGAATCACACGGTCAATGCACAACATATTTACGTAACTGTTAAACAGACCAGTGATCTAAATCCCAAATCATTGAAGACCAGTATTATATTATAGATACAGGTACAACTTATTTGAATAAGTACTCACCAAGAACCATATAGGGTACATCGACAATCCCAACTACACCACGGCACATCATACTTGAATCTTGTTGTGGTCCAATACGTTGGTACATTTTGATTAGACGGGAACAATTATAAACAAACATACCATCACAAGCGCGGTTCATAACATTTACACCAAAATAAAATGTCAGTGTTTTCGGATCCTTGATTGATTTTAGTTTGCGCGTGACAACATTCTGTCGCATCGCTACGGCCCCACGTAGGTCGGCAGCGGTGTTTCGAAGACGACGTATTTGACGCTGAAAGGAAAAAAGTATCGTGTTTGATGACCGTTACCATTTTTTGAATTGAATTTTCATAACTATTCTGATAATCCAAGTAATACATTCATCGAAAAGGGGTTGTTAAATTGATCACTTTTAAAAAATTCGAATATGGGTTTTTGATATATAATTTATCAAAATAGTGAAAGCCAAAAGAATCATTATATCAAATAATTATGTATATTCTGGCTTTCCAGCCTCCGAAAATAGTTGTCAGGCGACTTTATTAACAGCATTATTAGCAAAGTACAAATCAGTAGTACGCAATATTATGGAATGAAATATAGGTGAACCTTAAGAATGAATTAACAATTGGGATTTATACCCTCTGATTTATTTACTTATTTGAACAAATATATATGCGCCACACATCATGTTTTGTGTGTGGGCTGAGATACTGCCCGAGTGCTCAGACCGAAGCAGGTGGTTTTCTTAGGGGGACACACCCTGAGCCTTTCACCTAAAGGTCTAACCCACAAGGTAGTGGAGCATCGTGAGGAGATGCAGTCCCATGGTAGCCGGTGACCAAGAAATTGGTTCATATGCCATTTGTTCCCGCATGACACTGGAGCCCATGTGCACCATTGGTTTGGGATCCGGTTAAAGCGCTAAATTGAATATTCTACAGTGACTTTAATGTAAAATGTGGTTAACAAGTGGTAAAAAACTTCACTTCTGAATACAGATATAGTTTGACTAGTATCTCTATCCGTAACAGTTTGCCATAGCTATATGTAAACAAAATGCAGTTTCAATCACAAAACTTACCAAATGTTCGGGATCCTCAGAACCTTGGTAACGAAGTTCACAATCCCTCGCTTTGCTCTCCGCCTCCTGAGCTCTAAGTTCAGCTTAAAGGAGAAGAATAAAGTACAAGCAGAAAAAAGTCATGATACAATAACATCTCATCTCTACCATTTTACTAAACAAATAATATAGTTGGAGAACACTAGTATTATTATAAAACTTAGTTTAATGCAAAAAAATCCGTTCACTGGAAAGACTAACTATACCATAAACATATAATTGCTAAGTGTGGTTATCAATATATTATGTACTAAATCACATCTTTTAGTAAAAGAATCCGTAAACTACTAGAACAAATCTCACCATTTTGAGATGTACTGGTTGTTGGAGGGAGTCGAAACCACCACCTTACATGTCAACATAGTGAATACGATGTCAAGTCACTCAAACTAGTGGGCACTATGTAACTTAGTCGACAGAATTAGTTCAGTACGAAGGACTTGGCATATGCGACATTGGTCAATACACATAGATCGGCCAGTTGTACATACAAGTCTCATCAGTTGTTAAAGTATACGGGTGCTGGTGCACAGTAAGGGAACTGTGTGAGGAAAATATTCCAGAAGCAAATTGCATTTGTTCATGTTTTTGTGCTTTTTCGACTAAACCGTTAAATTGATCAACTTTTTATATATCATTGTGAATAGCTATTATGGATTAGGATTTTATGGTTGTCAAATGAATACAACGCACCGATCGATTAGTGATTGTTTATGAAACCTCATTTGAACAGATAGAACAAGTGCCCATTAGAATTTTTTTGATAAAATAACATGCTTATGTACAAAACACTGAACACAAGAATAAACAAGTTTAAATATCATAAACGACATTGAATTCATAGACAGCACACTTCAACCAATTAATATCTGAACTTTAGGTTTTCTTCTTGCCCAAACATATCAATACCAAAACAACAATCATTTTGATATTTATTCGATCTGTTGTGGAGCTTATGCTTTTAAAATCACTTGGATGAAAGAGGCGCTTCTTACCTACAGTTCTCAGGTTGAGTACAAGTGTCGTTTGCTTTCACAAAAAGATATGTGCTCAATGGAGTAGTTTAACCACAAAATCTCCCCAATCAAGCTACTGATAGCACTTCAGGTAAGATTAATTGATAAGCGATGGAGATATCACAGTTTTCAGTTTTTATACTTGAGAATGTTTCGTTGGAAGTCACTAAGGGGTTGATGTGTTCGAGCTAAGATTTATTAAGTTTTATGGTGCTAAATAAAAATGATTTGGATTAACAAGACAATATAGTTTTATCTATATTAGAGGAATTATATGGGATAACGTTTGAATAACGCAGTATGTGTCGAAAATCAAGTCTTATTTCCGAATGCATTTATCACAACTTACCTATTCTCACATCATTCTTAGCTTTTGCTAAATCTGCTTCAGCTCTAGTACGAAAGGTTTTGCTTGCAAAATTGTACTTTCTAGTACTATGCAATGTTGCTAGCAGTCGTTTAGTTTGGACTTTTCGTCCTTGTAAATATACTTTCATACGTGGATCAGAATATAAAATTGACACATAAGCTCGAAGACTACGTCTTTCTGGTGGAAGCCTAAAATTGGTGAAAGAGAAAATTTACAATAAAGATATGTATTGTGTACCTGCCTAACGTTATATAATATACGATTTGAAATGAAACAATATACATTTGGTCAGGAAAGCAAACAAAGACTTGTTAGACAAAAATGCAATCGGTTGATTAATTGGTTTAACTTTTAAATCATATTAGAAACAAGTAGTGAGTAAGGTGCAAGATAAAAAAAGATTTCAATAGAGAGAAAACTAGTTGATAGTGTGAAAATCCTCATTTTAGCAGTAGCATGAAAAATTTTGATGTTAGAGTAAATGGGAGTATTAGTAACTATTCATTGGTACTAAAATAACATTGAAGTCATCCATAAACTTTTCGAATAGGAAGAAAGCGTGCATCTGTATAGTTGCCATTTGACAAAAAAGAATGTTGAATAGTTTAGGTAAATCAATGTCTGCTACTACAAGGCGATGAACTATATAGGTTTTAATTTTATTCGGCATTGTTGTATCAAATTAAATCGGTGTTTATATGTCGTGTTTTTTTCTCTGATGTGTAAATGATTGGTTTATGAGGCTGCTAGGCAAGTCATTCAGTCTTTGTCAGACGCTTGGACATCACATAGTATAAACCAGAAAGTTTTATTCCTTGATATTAAGTCTGACTAACTTGTTGGGATTAAGCTTAGAAATCGTTGTCTGAAAGATCTATCAATGCATTGATAACTCTATACAAAATAGGAGTATACAAGTGTATCTCTCCACAAGTTGAAATCAACGAGTGAGATAGTTGCCTAATCTACTCACTCGCTTTTAAGTTTTATGTTAATGACATTCACGAAGTAGCTAGCAAACTATAAACAGTGAGTGTTTCTCTTCTGTCTTTATTTATTTTGCTCCTATCGCTTTAAACTTACAATATACCAGACTTATTAAAACCAGTTCTAGTCAATTTAAGACTAGGTACATTTGGGTCAGTTCAAGTTGTGACATCACACATTCTGAGGAAATTAATGAAAAAAACGGGACGTAAGGAAGAGGAGTATAATCTAATAGAAATCGAGACAAGAGCGATACAACTGTAAAGAAACGGATGAAATAAGAAGTTGCTTTTTTAGAATGTAAGCTTGATTTGTCCTTTCTATGAAATTTAAAAGGGATAAAACGTTTTTATGTCCAAATAACGTGTATTTGTCATGTGATGAACCGGATTTTGAAGAGTCCTACAGTTCATTAGTGGGGTACTTAGGTCACGTGTTTTTCTCTACTACTTTATACGTTCTACCTCAAAAATGTATCCTATCTTTTTGGACTATATTCTGGCGCCAAAGATCTCTGAAATACGAGTACAACTATTTGAAAACATAAAAGCCATATTTAGAAGATAGATGTTATCTTTAAATGGACGTTACACCAGCTTTATGACGTGGACAAGTAGTATAGCTCACTGTTTTAAATGTCATACTTGGGTCAAACGATAAAAATGGAGCTTACGAAGTAATACCCATACATGTAAAGTTTGGATTCAGAAATTTTAATAATTTTTCCTTAACAATTACACTTATTTCTTTTATTACTTATCAACGGAACGACACCAAAGTTTGAATTCCTGATGTTTAGATTATTGGTAATTACTGAAACTAAAATTTCTCCCGGTGAACTTAAGTGTCTATTAAAATCATCAGTAAAATTAATCAGGAAACATGCCAGATTAAACAATCCACACATAACCTCTGAATTATAACTAGTTTAGAAGATTGTACAGACAGAATTCATAGCAACTGAAATGAGAAAACCTTCGAAAGGCAGCAGAAAATGTGAAGAGGGTATTAGATATGTTTGATAGATTTCGTTTGATCATAAAAACATTTGGTCGAGGAAAGTGAGAGGTGATTTTATCTGCCTGAAATTGAACACCGAATGTTTAATACACTTCAGGAAAATTTATAACAGTTGCCCCATATTAGGTAGTTTACAATTTTTTGCCAAAACTATTGTTTCAGAAAACAACATGAGTCTTACTTAAACGCAACCGTTTTCCAGTTATTTTTTATGATTTACTCCTATCATAATTTTCCGTTGGAACTATACGCACATAACAATTTTAGAGAATAACAAGAATCCGGGGAGAGTGTTGAGAGAATTTAAATCATGATCAGTTTTTGGGAGATTTACAGCTAATTTTTACTGTTTGACACCAAAGAGCCTAGTTTTACCCGCTAACTCAGAGACAGACGGTTATCTTATGGGTTGGTACTGCTTTTCGATATAACCACTGAGATCATTTTAAATGACGTCTATATTCTAGTATACATGCAAGTAGTGGGAATGAAAAAGCAAAAACGTAAGGTTATTGCAACCAGTGACATTGTACTGTTTAGATTCTTAGCCACGGGAGTTTACAGTTGTCTAAACGAAAAAACCAAGAAACAATGGCCTCTGGAAGATTAATTCGTGTCTAAAGCTTATTTTACTCGTTTTTATTTTCATAATTCATAAGTTATGAGGAATAGGAAGTTTTAATGTCAGTACCATTAGTAATCAATTCCCAGTGAGAAAATAAAGAAAAAAAACATGACAACAGGTGTAACACTGAAACTTACACGGAAAACGTAGATCAAGCACATGAAATCTAAAACTTACCCTCTAATTGTTCAGCAAAAAGGAAAATTAAAAAAGTTCGTGTATAATATTTTCCGCTTGTTAGAAGGAAAAAACAATAACTTAATGGGTAATATGAACGGTTGAGTTTTCATATTATTCACGGTGGAGAGATATCGTTTAGTTGCTTTCAGATGATAAGCAAAAAGTAGTGTGTTAACTGATTAGATAGTCCAACTGATATACAGATTTACTTTCGAGAATTTGGAATCTTTATCGTTGATGAGGTTGCATCACACACCTATTAATACTATGGCTACAAGAAGTGATAACTACGGTTAACTCAGATGATAAAGTCTATTCCGGCAGCTACATTTGGAAATTTTCAATACACGAGTGGTTACACTCTATGAGTCACTTTAGATTGAAAACGTAGGTCCTCATAAACTAGACAGGACATAAAGAAGAGAGCTAGCTTTGATACAAAATTACTAATCGAGCTCTAGTGATTTAACAAAATCATGAGTCAATGCTAATATCCACTGTTAACAACCCCTCTTACAACACAACACTAAGTACGTGTAACCCATACCTAAACTTGATGCGTTGACGCCTCCGAAAATGAAAACCTAGTGCAAATTAGTACGCAAGTATAATGGTTGGGGTTGGCATACCATTTTAACACGATTGAAAATGAGTGGAAGAAAATGGTATACAAGAAGAGTTAATTACTGACAGGGATAAAAACCAGGGAATTATAGTACCAGTATTTTAGAGCCACATTGTTAGTTCCCTTCAAATAAATTTGGGTTCTGAGAATGTACAACCAGAACGATCAGACTTTGCATTTATTGGACATTTTCAAGCCTAACCTAGCATTTATTGGCAGTCCGTATATCAGGTTACGCTTTGACTGGTCAAACAACCGAATGATCATTTGTAAAATACAAGTTGTTAAGAAGAGAAAAAGAATATTCTACTTACATAACCTCAGCATCAGGTTCAACGGTTTCTTCTTGTTCTGGTCCCGGACTAAGTAGAATGTCACGTGGGTTCGTAGTGACATCCAACTCAGGTCCTCCATGATCAAGAAGTTTCATGTTATATATAATCACAACGGTTCCTGAACTCTCTTTAAGTTTATCGAACTGTGCATAGAAATCCTTCAGGCAGCGGAATGGTGAGTACTTCAGGATTAAATGCATTTCGAGGTCATGCTAAGGAAACATTATGGACAAAACAAACCTACCTTTTTCTTATCCTCGGGAGTCTCTGCGATAGGGGTCTTCTCAGGACCTCTAAAAGAGGGCATTGGGACAACTACCTACAAGACATGAATATTAAGAGTCAAAGTATAACCTCATCAAGTTTTTCTTCTTCATGAAAAGTCCTTGATAAGAATAGACAGGTGTAAATACCATCCTTTTTAGTAAACAAAACTAAGTCGTTTCCAATGCGCATAGAACCACTATAAAAGATAGTAGGGTAATTACTATTATCAAACCTACGATTTCAAGCCGTTTCCATACATACCAATAGCGGCAGTATCCTCACACTTCTTTAAAGACTTCCCAAAAATTATGACATTTTTCACATCATCTTAAGCTAATAAACAAAATAATTGTACTAACCTGGTGTCATACCGCAGCCGTTGTCTGCAAAGCAGAGAAGAAAGTTACCACGCACAGAGCTGTCTTTAACTGCAATTTTACTAATAAGAAGACTCAAAGCTCACTTGTGAATATGTCCAACTCTGTTGCTCCAGCATCACGTGCATTATCAATAAGTTCCGCAATAGCACCGAAAAGGAATTCATGTGTCGTTCTAAAAATAAATCCAGTTATTTCAAGATGAAATTACGAGTTGGTATGGAGATAGTCATAACTGAGCTGAGCACGATTTAGTTGAGAATATGTCTCCATAAGACAGTCCTACAATTAAATGGTGTTAATTCTGGGAGTTGTCAACAGACAACAAATGACAACGTTAGGCAATAACATACCTCAAGACCAAAGACGTTCGATAAGGACGCCAAATTTTCAAAGACTAGCTAAAACAAAATCCCTTCTATAATAGTGATTTTGGTTTTATAGACGAACGGTTAGCATTAGCGAATATTTTATTTAGTGAAACTGATGATATGTTGATAATTCGACCTTCATAAGCTACGAAAGGAGGTCAAAAGACTACACAATTTTTCGCGATTCCCAGAACTGTATTTTACCTATCACACTTGAGCATGCTGGCCTTAAATTTCGGGTCATTTCAACCTCAACTTTCATAAAGAACCAAAGAGTCATTTTACCACTGAGTCTTTATTTTTGAACCTTTTCAAAAATATTAAAGACATCGAATCGTTGTTTGGATTCATATTCCTGGTGTGTTATGTATTAGGTATAAAATTTAAATGAAAAACTGAGATGCTTTTATGGGCTGGTGTTCCACGGTTGTCTTGATTCTTACTTCAAGGATCAAGCTGACCATGAGATTCTAAAAATTTGTAACCTATGAATTTGTTCCAATAACCAGTTAATATGGTGACTGAACGTGACAGAACTGGGTAAAATTACTTTAAATGAAGCTTACTGCGGTTAGTCACGGAGTTCCCTTTTAAACAAGCTCATAATCACATACTCAAATTTTTAATCCCTTCTGGGTCCTTTATGTTTAATAAAAATTTAAAGTGGAATTCCCCTCTTTATATGCTTTACTGATTACAATTAAATAAGTTACCCTTGTAGAGCCAGTGAAATGTCACTGAGCCCTAGCCGAATCATCCGGCAGTTGGATCACTGAATGTCGAACAGATCGTCGCTCCCTGCCAAGGTCATGTACAAGCAACGCGCATTAGTTAACCATACGCCATGGACTGGCCCATGCGGCAGTGGTCTTACTTTCGCCTGTATCTACCTTAACTAATATATTTCTGTAATAACGTCCTTTGTGTTGTACAGTCTTCAAAGCATCTATAGTACCTTGTTACGTCAATGGGGGTAGTCCACGTAAGGTGCTGACCACGAGGTGTGACTTCGACGTTAGTTGGTTCGTCACACTATTCACGTCTAACTCGAGTAGGCCTCCAATCATTTCGACATAGATCATCTATGTTGGTGATCTACACTGGTGAGCAAGACTTCGAATAACGCAACCTATCACTATAATCTTTATTATTGTATTCTATACTTATTCTTTTTCATTTTTATCATCGCCTATGTTAATCTATCATTGTGAACTTTCGTTGCTTCATGTCAATGCTGATTAGTATTTAAACTTAAATACTTAGTTCAATCGACAGAACTAACCAATCAACTACGATTATAATCGGCTATCGTGGTTCTTTAACAAGCATTAGCAGCATGTAAATGCTCCTGTGTAATATGTCTGTTAAAATATCAACCACTCGTGAGTATAGCCACAAGGCAACACGAACGCATATCTCTTTGTACCTTATCCACTGGTATAAATAAGACAAGATTAACTATCGACTATAAATTCATCTTTCTGCTTAACCACTATCCACTAGAATGTTCTGCTATTTTTTTTTACCACTGCCTGCCTAATTTCAAATTGCTGAGTTCCATGGCCAAACAGAGGATACGAATGCTAGAAATTCACGGTGAGTTTGAACTATAAATTTCCTGCGATCTTAGATCTCGTTTAGACTGTTCGTCAGTCTACAACTCTGTGTTAATCGAAAAATTTAATCAACAGTACCTCGTACATAATCCAGATTCAAACTACTGCCTACTTCATTACTTAAAGGCAAAAGTAACCCAGGCGAGTTTCATAATTTCATTAGATTATTTCGTACTATATTTATGATGCGTGATAACATTTCGTAGTTGCTTTCACGTAAACTAGTCATATATTCTGTCACTGCCGTCAAGTTTTAGTCGAAATCATGTACATTTGTGACTCGTTAGTCGACATACTGTGGTAAAACATATTTCATGTACACGAGCACGCTTAGTCCATATCCCAAGTAAACATGTTGTCGTACTTAATATGTCACTTAATGCTAGGTAATAAGCTCTTTGTATCATCCTTTTGCGAAATGGCCACGTTACCTGGACCCTCTAAACCTTAGTTACATTGGTGGTTACCATTTTAATTAATGTTTATTATACCCCTTGTATTTGCTAATAATTCACACGGTAAATCATGGCTCGATTTCCTTATTACTTAACAGTCATTTTAATTCTATTTTCGGTTTATTTACATGCGATACGGGTTTGGAAAATATCTAAACGTCCTCAAAATTCTCCACGAACCCAACCATAGTTTTCGTATATGTTTTTATTCACACATCCAACTGTTACGCTAATCATACCTAAGCGAACGTTCAGTGCAACTGTCAGTATACGTAAGAACGATGTTATTTAGACTTGACATTGTAACACATCTGAACTATTGTAGTTGTTCTACTTCGATGTCGTACTTTATTTTATGAAGTATTGTTTCCTCGTGGCTGTTATCTCACCGATGATTTCGGTACATCAATCGGTTGTTCATTTACTCGACGATTTACAACCTGTCCAGTTCAGTTGGTGGTCTGACGATATTATCATTCGCGCGAATCATCAGTTTATGCAGTCAAGCGAACCTCCTGCAAACTTAAAACGACATTGTCGCCTCTATCCCAATACTGACAGCGTTTTTCACGGGTATCATTGACATGAGTCCAGAGTGACACTCTTGGTTTCTTATGTTCTTTTCGATATTTTTCTGTTCACTAACCGAAAAAACACGCAGCACTTACCGTTTATCATCTTTTAGAGACTTCATCGTGCCACCTTTGCTGTCGATTTGTAGTCTTCAACCCTTACTGACTGTAGCAGCAGTCATCGACTTTTCAGACTGTGACTACAAGTTGGTCAATAGCTTCGCACAACGAGATCACGACTACTCTTCACTGTTATACTTCTGTACTTACGGTTAGTCTGTTAGATATAGATATAACTAGAATTCGGCACTAATTAATAGCTGTCAACGATGCTGTCCGACTTACAACTTTAAACTAATGACAGTACAAACATGGACATCGATTGATAATACAGTTATCCTACTATCGCTATAGCATTATTACTCTTGCGGCAGACTTAACGTTTGTCATCGGAGGAACTGAATTACTTACTTACTTACTTACTTACTTACGCCTGTTACCCCCAATGGAGCATAGGCCGCTGACCAGCATTCTCCAACCCACTCTGTCCTGGGCCTTCTTTTCTAGTTCCATCCAATTCTTGTTCATTTTTGTCATGTCTATCTCCATTTCTCGGCGTAATGTGTTCTTTGGTTTTCTTCTTTTCCTTTGACCTTCAGGATTCCATGTGAGGGCTTGTCTTGTGACGCAGTTGGGTGCTTTCCTCAATGTGTGTCCTATCCACTTCCAGCGCTTCTTCCTGATTTCTTCCTCCACTGGGATCTGGTTTGTTCTCTCCCACAGTACGTTGTTGCTAATAGTGTCCGGCCAATGGATCTGAAGTATTTTGCGTAGACAATTGTTGATAAACACCTGTATTTTCTGGATGATGGCTTTTGGAGTTCTCCAGAACTGAATTACTTATCAAGGCTATATTATTTCAGCGCGACTTGATGCAACATTAAAACGTTTTGTTCTTTTCATTATTTCTATGGTTAATCAATTTACATTTAAGCAACGTCCTACTAACATATTACGACTCGCTGTTTCCCGACCAGTTTCTGCCGCCTCCTTTCCATTTGTTTTACAGATAAGCAATACCTGGAGAATTTATAATATTCGTCTGGCACTCTCCGGCGCGCGACTGCTCCCAACATGTTTGGTACCGATTCAAACGGCCGTTGAATCTGGTGGGGGAGTATTGTAGAGCCAGTGAAATGTCACTGAGCCCTAGCCGAATCATCCGGCAGTTGGATCACTGAATGTCGAACAGATCGTCGCTCCCTGCCAAGGTCATGTACAAGCAACGCGCATTAGTTAACCATACGCCATGGACTGGCCCATGCGGCAGTGGTCTTACTTTCGCCTGTATCTACCTTAACTAATATATTTCTGTAATAACGTCCTTTGTGTTGTACAGTCTTCAAAGCATCTATAGTACCTTGTTACGTCAATGGGGGTAGTCCACGTAAGGTGCTGACCACGAGGTGTGACTTCGACGTTAGTTGGTTCGTCACACTATTCACGTCTAACTCGAGTAGGCCTCCAATCATTTCGACATAGATCATCTACGTTGGTGATCTACACCCTAAACCCCGTTCTTCACGAAATTGGGAGACTTGATGAGGGTGATACGTATAAATCCGTATAGTGCTTTGTTAGTTTTAAGGGTTACTGCTAAGGTATGGATACCACGATTATTTCATTCCGTCGTATCCACAGAATCTCAATTGTCCACCGTATCATTTAATATTCCAAAGAAAATTCCTTAATTTTATATACCATATAACTCTATATAATTTCTGTTGATATATTTGGATTATGGTTGTTTTACATTTTTGCATATATTTCCTCTCTTGTCGTGATAATACACTTGTGAGCCAATTATAATGAAAACGCCTTTCACAACCTATCCTGTTCTACTCCGTGAATATAGAGCAGTGATTCCGATTGCAAGATGCTCTGGCATGTTGATAGTCGAGTGTGAGAAGGTCACTTCATCATCACATTATTTGTGGTAGCCTTTCCTTGTTTCTCTTTTTCCATGTAACGCGTCCTCCATTGCTCTCTGTATCCACATATATTTTATCTGCCTTTTGTTTTCTCAATCTTTATTGATATCTTAATAGTTGAGTTCATTAGTCAATTGAAGCTAGACTACCATAAAAAATCTGGAAAAATTGGACGGCCGTTTCGTTCTGGTATGTGACTCGTCAGCAGTGCGCATCCACGAACAAGCTCATAGGATTCGAACTAAAAACCCACGGTCTCGCTCGCGTCTATATTTTCTGAATTGTGATCAACTCCCTGATATTCCTAGGCATTTTTGATTGCTGATTTATCTTCATTTTACGTAGTTTTGATTTCTGGTGGTCATATCGAGTGATCCTGTTCTTCATCGATGATTACTGATTTGATTGGTTGTATATATTTTTGGGAGACACCTACCTTATAGCAAAGCTTGTCTAGACAGATAGCTGATTGTTCGATTCACAGAGATTTGGATCATTACACTGTATAATTTTTACAAACCAATGTTTCTTTTGCACTTGATTACCCGCTTGTTACGAATTCCAAACACAATACATTCATTTGTGCTCATTCAGTTCTGTCTAGCTTCAGTTGCACTATTTCGAGAATTACTAGTTATTACAATAATTAAAATACTTCTATTCATCACGCTGGCGTCGTGATGGAGCCTGTGGTTGAACGGTTGGATATACATTCAAGTTCTGAAGCTTCCGAAGATTACATAGAAAGGTTTGAAATCTGGGATATGACCAGGAGAGATGCTAAGGAATGATAAAATTTGGGCTCATTTCCTTGCCTTGATTAGAAACGATGCCTTCAACTTACTCAGAACTTTGGCGCTCCTAGATACGTCTATTTCACTCCCTCATGCAACGCTTAAGGAACTACCATCTAATCATGTGAAGTGTACTAGTTTGAATGCCTTAAAAGAGAAAAGTCTCATAAAATTGTACGTCAAAATAACCAAAAGATTGGAAAATTTACCTTAGTAATAATAACACTTTCTTTGTGTTTTGGATGTATTTGTTTTGCTCAAATTTCGAACTTTCTGTTTATACCTGACCTCGGATATTTTGGTTTCACTCTGTTTTTTGGTTTGGTAATTTAGAATTTTTGCTCTGGGGACCCGAAAAATGAAGGTTTGTTTTGCAATTGTTATAAATATTTTTAGAACGACATATTTGGGTTAAGTACTTGTAAATTACGGATAAACTCTTGCGCTTGAATTGGAATATGGTACTTTTGTTATTTGGAGTCGCAGGCTACGAGTTGATCAAGTAACTGTGCCTGAATAACGGACGAGAACAAAACTTGAACGTAACACTTAATAAATATCCTAAACCCAGTAAATTATTGTAGAAATTGTCATATTTACCCACCAATGTTACATATTATATCACTACGGTGGGACAAACTCTGCCTGGAGTCCCTCCGGGGGCTACTGCCGGTCCCAAGCCCGGATAAAGGAGGAGGGTTGGGCATGGGGTTAGCGTCCCCATCCCGTAGAAAACTAACTCGCTAAAAAAACGCTAACCAGAAAAAATTATTCAAACCTTTTAAACTCTGCCCTGGGAGTCAGAAGATCTTCATTTAGAAGAATTATGACGCCTCATGATGAAAGCCGAATCCCTTCGGAAGTTACGAGGCCGATGCCCCTTCTGACAATCAGAGCGACCATTTATTTAGGTACATGGAATGTTCGTACAATATGGGACACCGGGAGAGCCTTCCAAATTGCTGCAGAAATGAGAAGATACAACCTAGAGGTACTTGGGATCAGTGAAACACATTGGACACGAGTTGGACAACAACGACTAACTACAGGAGAGCTCCTGTTATACTCCGGCCATGAAGACGAAAATGCACCACATACACAAGGAGTTGCATTGATGCTGTCCAAACAAGCGCAAAATGCGCTTATAGGATGGGAATCTCATGGACCAAGGATCATCAAAGCCTCGTTTAAAACAAAGGAAGAGGGTATTTCAGTGAACATCATCCAATGCTATGCGCCTACCAACGACTACAATGAAGGCGCTAAAGATCAGTTCTACAATAAGCTGCAGTCAATCGTCGAGAAGTGCCCAACAAAGGACCTGACCATTCTGATGGGAGATTTCAACGCCAAGGTTGGAACGGACAACACTAGAAATGAAGACATCATGGGATGACACGGACTGGGGGAAAGAAATGAAAATGGTGAGAGATTTGCAAACCTATGTGCCTTCAATAAACTGGTCATAGGCGGCACCATATTCACACATAAACGCATACACAAAAGCACATGGACTTCACCGGATCACACTACACAGAACCAAATCGACCATATCTGCATCAACAAAACGTTCAGGAGGACGATGGAAGACGCGAGAATAAAGAGAGGAGCTGATATAGCATCAAACCATCAATTGCTGATCGCCAAGATGAAACTGAAACTCAAGAAGCACTGGACGACGGGGCGGACAATATCACAAAAGTTCAGTACGGCCTTTCTTCAGGATACTAACAAACTCAACAAATTCAAGATAGTCCTCAGCAATAAGTTCCAGGCCTTTCATGATCTACTCAATGGAGAAGGAACTACTGTGGAGAGCAACTGGAAGGGTATCAAAGAGGCAACCACTTCAACGTGTCATGAGGTACTGGGCCACAAGAAGCACCATCACAAGGAATGGATCACTGTTGATACACTGGATAAGATTCAAGAAAGGAGGAATAAGAAGGTAGCAATCAATACCAGTCGAACAAGAGCAGTAAAAGCCAAGACACAAGCTGAATACACAGAAGTAAACAAACAAGTGAAGAGGAGCATCAGAACCGACAAACGTAAATATGTGGAAGATTTAGCAACGACGGCGGAAAAGGCTGCAAGAGAAGGAAACATGAGAGAACTGTATGACACGACAAAGAAACTCTCTGGAAATCACCGTAAACCGGAGCGACCAGTGAAAAGTAAGGAAGGCGAGGTAATCACCAACACTGAAGAGCAACAAAACAGGTGGATAGAACACTTCAAAGAACTGTTGAATCGACCAGCTCCACTGAACCCACCCAACATCGGAGCAGCACCCACGGACCTCCCAATCAATGTTGGCCCACCAACAATTGAAGAAATCAGCATGGCCATCAGACAAATCAAGAGTGGCAAAGCAGCGGGACCGGACAACATCCCAGCAGAGGCACTAAAAGCAGACGTAGCGGCAACTGCAAGGATACTCCACATTCTCTTCAATAAGATTTGGGATGAGGAACAAGTACCAACAGACTGGAAAGAAGAACTTCTGATCAAAATACCGAAGAAAGGCGATCTCAGCAAGTGTGATAACTACAGGTGCATCACTCTTCTCTCAATACCGGGAAAAGTCTTCAACAGAGTATTGTTAAACAGGATGAAGGACTGCGTAGACGCCCAACAAAGGGAAAAGCAGGATTCTCCGATACAACACAGAATGCACCAATCCAATCACAATTGACGGAGAAGATTTGGAAGATGTAAAAACCTTTACGTATTTGGGCAGCATCATTGATGAACAGGGTGGATCTGATGCAGATGTGAAGGCGCGGATCGGCAAAGCAAGAGCAGCATATTTACAACTGAGGAACATCTGGAAATCAAAGCAACTGTCAACCAACACCAAGGTCAGGATTTTCAATACAAATGTCAAGACAGTTCTACTGTATGGGGCAGAAACTTGGAAAACTACGCAAGCCATCATTCAGAAAATACAGGTGTTTATTAACAATTGTCTACGCAAAATACTTCAGATCCATTGGCCGGACACTATTAGTAACAACGTACTGTGGGAGAGAACAAACCAGATCCCAGTGGAGGAAGAAATCAGGAAGAAGCGCAGGAAGTGGATAGGACACACATTGAGGAAAGCACCCAACTGCGTCACAAGACAAGCCCTCACATGGAATCCTGAAGGTCAAAGGAAAAGAAGAAAACCAAAGAACACATTACGCCGGGAAATGGAAATAAACATGAGAAGAATGAACAAGAATTGGATGGAATTAGAAAAGAAGGCGGAGGACAGAGTGGGTTGGAGAATGCTGGTCAGCGGCCTATGCTCCATTGGGAGTAACGGGCGATGATGATCATGATGATGATGATGATGACAGTGGGACAGCCTGAATTCTAGAAAGGAGCTAGATTAGCTCCCAATATGACAATAAAAATGAGAAAAGAATTCGACCATATCCTGCATTTAGGAATAATAGTCAAAGACAATCTCCGTTGGATATGATCTATAAAAAGAACAGAGATGGTTGTCAACCTATAGGTCGTTATAGAGGATTTAACGATAATCCCATCTTATCACGACTGTATTGTCTACCATATGTTCGTTCAAATACTTCCTAGGAATTGAATTAGTCTAACTGTCTCGACTTTAAAAAGGAAATTCATGATCATCATTAAAACGTGTATTTGACAACCCTGTAGTTACAGCTAGAAGCAGCTGTAAAGCGTGATGGGACTTCGCTACGTGACTTCTACATGTAAAGACCGCCAGTTTATGAAGTAACCATATCGTCTCAACGTCTTAAGTATGTTGCACAACATATCTCATCTACTTACTTCGCTTAGGTTGACAAGTAAGTATGGATCTACTCCAGTAGATCCATGACAATGATGAACACTGAAAAGTTCACAATAATAAAAGTCCGAAGTGTTGGCTTAAGTAAACACACGTTGGGATGCATGTGCTTTTCTTTTGATGAACATTGTCTCCTAACGATAGTTACTAAAGACCGTGCGCAGTTAGCTAACGTCTGCTTCAGTATCAACAAGAATAGAGAACCTTTCTCACCACATGGGGAATGTAAGGCATGGTGCTAGTGTGAACGCCTCTGATAATACTGATATTTCACCTATTGATGTGCTTGGTTGACGATAGACCCAGCCGAACATAATGGAATTCAAAGTGACTTCAATAACCTAACTCTTTGGAGAGAAAAATTGCAATTACCATTTAACCTAAAAAATGTGATACCATACCTTTTGGAAAGCATTTCCATTAACCACGACGTTACTTAAATAAGAGTAGAGTACAAACACTCAAATCAGCACACGATCCAGGTGTTATTTATACAGGAAACCTAAAATTTGAAGAACCTGCCTCCTTTATTATTTTTAATCCAGATAGCTAATTGGTTTCATAACAAAAATCCCCTTAAAAACAAAGCCTTGGCTTACTCTTTACAAGATACGTATGCCGTCCTTCCCTGGATATTGGTCTTTTATTTTCTTATAATTATTGTGCGAACTATTTCTTAACTTATTTCCGTGGAAAAATCAATGTTCTGTACAAGTAATTGTGTCTCCTGATAGTTAATGATGAAGTAACCTGACATAATCCGTTTAGATGATGAAATGGTTTGTTACGAAACTTCATTAGTAATATTAATGATAATAACAATAAGTTATTCTCATAAAACGGTTTGTTATATGAGGGATGCCAGTTTACAGGCAAGATCAAATTGTTACAAATGACACAATAACCACTATAGTAAATTACTCAGCTGGGTTGATAATTTATAAGATATGAATGTAGATGGTTCCAGTCAGTATCACAGTTGGCGCGCTTCACGAAAGTTGCGTTGCGACGTGCAACTGATGGTCAAGGATATACCCACTGGAGGTGGAAGCTTTTAGAAATCGCAACCTTATATCCCTTTTGAATATCTGAGGTTCTAAGGATGGCGTAGGATGAAGCCACCCATTCCATACCTCAGGGGGGAAGACTTTATGACCGATTTTCAGCTTTGTATGGTCGGCCTTAGTAGATCAGCATCCATAAGATTAGTGAGTTATCTGTCTAATTGCAATAGAGAAGAAGCTAATGCTGTTTAGTGTTGTGAGCTTATAATGTTTCCAGCTATGTACTTGTGGGCTGGGGGGAGGCCTAAGCAACCATTTAAAAGACGATTAATGGTGTCTGTTGAAATTCTGGAGTTTGTAAAAGGAAGTAGGAACTTCCTCTGAAAAGCATACTCATTTACGGAAGTGCATTGGTATCGCCGAGTGTGGAATATGCGTGGCGGAAATTGTTGCCAATAGATGACTCAACAAACCGACCAAGTTCAGTTGAGTACGAAGACAATGTTTGTGGATATAAACATCGTTTCAGTAGATTAACTTGGCATTGTTTGAATTTTCTTATTGATATTAAGAATTGCAATTGGTTAGTCCCTTGTTGGCATGTGTGCATACTGTGCGGACTGCCTCGATATAGCCTTACTTCACAAGCATTCTGGGCAAAGATGGGTAGTGGCCAGTAGTGGGATCCAGGATGTGTGTTTCGTCCTATTTGGGACTTGTCGGATGGACGTGCGTGCATGTCAGAGTTGATATTCACTCTGGGGCTTGAACTCAGTATCATTCGCTTTAAACACCATCGCGATACCTACCTAGCTACTGAGTCCTTATAACCACTTGCTTGTGCAACCGGGTGAAGTTTTAAATTACTCAGTGTTGCTTGTTTGAAATTTCCCATGCACCTGACTAGCGCGATGGCGTTTGAAGCAAATGGTACTGGGTTTGATCCCCAGAGTAAACATCGACTTTGAGATGCCGATTCGTCCAGACAAAGAGTCCCAAATAGGACAAAACGCGCGTCCTGTATTCCACTGCTAGCCGCTATCCATCTTTGCATATAATGATTGTGTAGCGGTAAATAAATCCTCAAAATAAATATCCCTGTAAGTCTTCGACAGTGGATGCTAACCGCATTGGTTTTAATGGACTCACCTAGGTGAAGGCGCTCGATCATGCATCCGCACCAGATCACGAGTGGGAACGCGTTGCTCAACATCCCCTACAATCGCTAGCCAATCTGGATCAGTCGATCCTCAAATATTACCTTCGAACTTCCTCGCTTCTGTCTTTTGATTTCACTTGGTTCGTACGATTCCTATTAGGAGTTGACACTGGTTAAAGCTTTGTCAAACTTCAAGTATTTGTGGCATCTTCAACTATTTCGATAAGTTTGATCAGTTTTTAAGCCCTAAAGTGCAACAAAAAATGTCATGTATAGCAAAAATAAACCTGCCGTTTAAAGAGTAGAGGCCATGAGGTGAGAAGTGGCTAACTTGATAGGTGCCAACTTTTGTTATAGAGTAACGAGTTGAGTTGACTGAAGCTGGATAAAGTGAGAGTCATAGGATGAAAGTGGGACCCATTGTCTTCACGCAACTAGTCTGTAGACTTATAATTGTTAATCAGTTGAGTTAGCAGCCCGACCACCGGTAAGGTGGTTTAGACGAGGTCAGATAGTTTAACATCTGCCTGTATACAGGTTTCCTCTATCCAATGTATCTCGTTCTCCCACTGCATGTTTTTTCCATAAAACATATCGTTTCCCACTTTAATGTTTCTACGTTTTCTGACCTCTTAATCTGCCCTCTCTGTATCTTTTCTATTCTTTTTAACTATAAATGATAAAATCAATTACTGTGACACAGCGTGAGGTAAATTAGTCCTGAAATTTAAACAAACTCCAGACAAACTAAGCTATATTTGCAAACAAAACAATTAAAAATCATACTTCCAGAAAATCTCCTAGTTATCGGTTTTGGACTAAATCCAAAATTTGTTGTTGATATGAAGAAGGAAGCTGAAAGAAATCAATAAATTTATACACACATGTGACGTAATATTGGGTATTGAAAACTTGTTTTTTGTTGTTTGTTGCGGCTTTATGAACAAGCACGAAAACACCTTAGACACGTCCGTCGAATTCTTAACTGTTTGATGTTTATGATTTTTGGGACCGAAAGTGAAGACAACGTCGAGTTATTACACTTTGGAGATCAAGTAACATTTTATTCGAACGATGAAGATGGTGGATTGCTATGTATGGAGGGGTTAGTTGTTTGTTTTGTTTTTGACTAGTGAGTAATCCAGTCAAATCAGCAATAAACCAAACGTAACACGGATCAATAGCGAAGGAAATTTCGCAACGTCGTTAACAAGGGGTAAAGTGTTGCTTTGGTCACTTACTTGATAGATTGTCGGTTCTTTATACTTGCAATGCAAAAGTACTTAAATGAAAATTGTTTAGAAAATGAGACGCGTTTTCGACCAGATAAACTAATCGTAGGTTTAATTTCAGTCTGACCGTCAACGACAGGAGGAGTTTGGGGGTGATAATGAGCAGGACAGCAAATTACAAAGACGTTTACAAGAGTCCGTAGTTTATTATGGTAACATTATCCAGGTAAATAGTTTTTAGGTTTTTTTGAGCGGGGATAATTACTATTAGTTCCTTATTTTCTGAGTCCATATTGCAAGGGATGTTAAATTCTCGGTCGATCCTTAACAAGTCCGGAGTAATGAAGGAACTAATGATAAAATGATAGGCAGAGTAGAGAAACTGGGAATAATAAAAACGTCGAGTTATTTTTTAGACAAATCTGTGGGAGGTTAAAATGTTATCGTTTTGGCCAGTGGATTCTATATTTTAGGGACACTCACCACAAAAATGTTTTATTACATGCTCTTTCATGTTCTGCTTTTGAGGCGGTTACCATGTTAATTATGGTTTAGTTTTAAGGTCTAATAATTACTCTTTTAAATAGAGGTTTGATGATTAGAGTGGCACATTGTAGTCGTAGCCACTTTTATCCTTTTTATTAATGGCTTTTCCAAGAGAGATGAGTATGGTTTATTTCTAAGTCTAAGTATTGCTTTGGTTGCTGATATCTGGACTTGTCCGAAAAGAGTTATGTCCCTCTTTATATATGGTGACGTGATAGAGCCTTTGTTAGATAAGGTTCAGAGTAGTTATTAAGACGGCTTTGAGTACTTAAGGCGTCAGAGTACTTAAAGCTCTAGAGAAAAATCTTAGGTTTCAGTTAATGGTTTGATAGTGATAGCATATTCGGTTATTTTTATAAAAAGACGTCAAACACAGTGATATGGTTTAGAAAATGAGATGAATTTTATATTTGCACTAGGTCTTAGATTAATAAAAGTGAACCAAATCGATATATATATATATATATATATATATATATATATATACTCGTGATACTTTAATCAGAAGGAACTTTCAGTTGTATTTATTTCCTATAGAAGTTGAAGGTTCTTGCTGTTTGTCTATTTCTTTGATTTTAATAATTTTGCAATCAGTATTCAATATCTTTTTGCTACTTAGGCTGTCTGTTATTTAGACTATTCTGCGCGAATAAGTGTAATTTCAGAGAGAACAGTATATGATAACTCCTGCGATAATCTGGGGTCATTCATATTTTGTTACTAAGTTTAAAGAACAGTATGTCAAGCTTGATTGTTCTTCAGAATAGAAATATAGAAGTACCTTTATTTTGTAAATTTGATTAACGAAGTGCATTCTTAAGTTTATTGCCAAGTACCTTCAGGTTCAATCCCTTTGTTGTTTCAAGGTAGCTCGAGTTGGTCTATTTGGTGTAAAGAACAAATACTACTTATTGTAAGACTTGCCTAGTACGCAACGTTTTCGTTTCCTTGCATAATCTGAAAGTTTGCGGACGGTTTTCGTATCCGTATGATTTGAGTTTCTAATAACCTGTTGCGTTGACTTCATTGGAAAATTTCACTTATTTAATTGCTAAGAGGCCCGATAGTAAAAACTAATCTATGAAAGCACTCTATTTCGTTGGTTGGTGAAGCTACTAACTGTTATGAGTGCATAAGAAAGCAAGTAAACGTTTTTAAATGATAAACTATTGAATTAAATAGTGCTTACATAAATGTTAACCAGCCAGTCATCTGACATACACACACAAGCCATGTATGTCCTAAGTTTGATTTATTTGTATTGAGCGAAATTTCTATGTGTTAAATAAATGTTGTCTTCGTATTGCTGTTTTCTAACTTAGTATTGCTGCTCTTTAAATCACTGTACTTGACATTTTTCTACTGAGAATTTCCTAACCCAAAGTTTACATAAGATTATTTGTTCTTGTATGCGTTTCTAGTTGAATTTAGAAGTTGAAACTTGTGTTCCCGCTACAACTAAATGTATATAAATATATATTCAAATTTTAAAAACACTAGCTATTAATAAAAATATGTTTGGAATCTTACAGTTTATGCATCAAAATGATAAAACAAAATACTTTAGCTAATGTAGCTATGGAAAATTAACTTCTTCAATGAGAGTGCAGTGTTCATTCAAATATACTAAAATTGATTAGTTCAAAACATTACATGTGTTTGTTAAGCTAGATGTTTTTAGTGTAAAAATACTAGATGGCTACTGACTACGTAATCACGGTTTTTGAAACTTAGAAACTCTGTGAATAATGAGCTTAGCCAACGTAAATTAGGAGTGTCAGCAGTGACTAATATGGTTTCACTATTTTTTCCTCTGAGTTTCTAAAACCTTACTTAACTGTGCTTTGTTCATTACATTTATATTCATTTTAATACTCTTTCCTGTCAGTTAGTTGTTTTGATATTAAGCAGCATGACAGTCAAGTCGTCATATTCAATGTAGAACCTAACACAAATGTGTGTCTGTTGTCACATTTTACATTTATTTAGCGGGGGAGGAAAGTAACAAAATGGGGAGCGATAAAGAGTGTAAAATATCAAACGCAACCGAAATATGGCTTTGAGGTATTTAATTCAAAGAGAACAAATGTGTTTACAGAATACAAAATATTGTATACTTTTAAGTTCAGGGTTTCGAGAAAAGTGAAAAATAGGTACAAGTTTACTACTACTATCAAGTTTTGACCATACTGACCAATATCGTTGATCATAAATTGCTGTGATCTCACTGATTTCAGCCTTGAAGTTATAATACCTGGAGTCTGTGGTTCTACAGATCACAGTTACGTATCCCGATCTTCTCTCAACCAGGATTTTCTAACCTACACGTATAATAACCGGCATCACTCTCAAGAGTAGAATGTGACTGGATATGCGTAATTTTTATTTAGTGTTGCAAAGGTTTTCACAACCTAAGGCCTTTGTGATTGCCAAGTTTCTCCTATACTGAAACGCGAAGGAGGGTAGAAGCATACTGAGACAGTTAATCGCTATTTCTTTGTTTTTATCTATGAGTATTTAGAAGCACTTTGATTGTGTTTTTCATAAGGTGGTCATATTGTTTTATCCTCTCACTGGGTGGTATAGTCTTTATTTGTTCGTATTTAACGGTGCATTGAGAAAGAAGATTTATCTATTGCTTGTTCTGTATCACTCTGAGGGAAAAGTTTTGTGGAAAAACAATTGACGTTTAATGAAGGTATTACATTTGATCACTGATAGTCTTATTTCATACAGTTGGTTCCCTTTACGGACTTGAACCAAGTGAAAAAATTATTTGCTATTCCAGCTTTATTTACGTGGTCTTGTTGTTTTACTCTGTTTAGCCTAATTAATAAAGTTTGAACTTAACTGGAAAGAAACCAAATATTTTGTCATACTAACGAAATGGTTTCACCCTCATCCATTATGTAAATAGGGTAGTAACTGAATAGTTTTATTATATAGCGTAATTATGAATGTAAATTTATACCTTTGTTGTTGACATCAAGTCGAATGTTTTGCTTTTTCTGATCTTACTTTTCTTTTTTTAAGTTTCGCTATTATATTATACATTCAGGACAAGTATGTAAACACATACACTCCCAGAAGGATTTGAGGCTTATTTTATATCCATCATTAATATCCATGCACAAAAATTAATTTTTAATTCATTACCGTTTAGTTTCCAGTCGTAATTGGTTTCTACAAAATATTTTACACATCATAAGAAAGATGAGCTCCAGTTAACTATCAGCTTACTACTGGACTTATCAGAGGTTTTACTTATTTTGTAAGAACACGATGTAAATAATAAGGGTGAAAAAATGAACTGTAAACTTGGCATCAAGATTTCGGTATTGCCTTTCGTTTGATTGGTTTATACTCGTCTAATGTAGCGTCACACTACACAATGCTGTCAGTGTAACAAGCGTTTTATGTGGTTCAATTTTCAGAATAATTGTCAATCCACTTTTCGTTATAAAGCTTTAAGCTAAAAGAGAAGTTTATTTTTTTTATCATGTACACTTAGTCATAAACAGAAACTTCACAGTTCAGAGCTGTACTACCTGAATTTTTTTGACTGTGAAACATTGAATATATCACAAAAATATCCAAATTCATCACCCGTTTTGTATTAAAAGAATATTGCGCCATAGTCTTCCAAAAAAACAACTGATTTTATTCTTGGTTATGGGAAATTCATTGTAGTTATTAACCATATGAGTGGCCTATTTTCTCTAACTATCTTCATCTTACTGGAAATAAATAGTTCCGTAATTAGCTGATTGTCTCTGTTCTGTCAAGTTACGAGGTGTTCCAATTAAAAGTTTGTTATTGTCTACTCATATGGTATATATTATCAATCGTTCACCTTTACGTCAGATCGATTTCATATCAAATATAATGTTTTTGTCAAAGAAATTTTCCGATAAAACAAAAATACTTAAGTTAAATTAGTTAAAACGGTGTAAAATTGGGATTATTAGGTTTTAAATATTTTTATTATTTCCACTCAAAGCCGACAGAATATACTAAAAGATTAGACAATCATAACATTAGTCACTCTTTGATGACAAATTAATTGTGAATGCTCCGGTTCTACGGCGAGTTAGTTGTTACCAGAATAACCCAGTGGTAGTTTCTAGGGTTGTGAATCTAGATTACATGAGATCGAATCCGGCAGAAGTTTTCAGTTCTCTCGAGATTGCATGTACGCCTTACTAACGAGCTCCAAAAATCACAAAACCTAGGTTCATGGTTTACTGTTGGCTACTTTCAACCACCTAAAATGAACGCTTAAACCACTAAGCTATCTCTCGACTGATCTTCCATGCCATTTATACTGTTTTGAGATTAGTTGAATCCCAATATCTTTACACTGAATATTGAACAATTTAACGGAATGCTTCTAGAATAATTTAAAGGATCAAAGTTACATACATCTACAATGACGATTTCCCAAACTATGTGAAAACCAGGTTCGCTTAACTTCATACGATGAATTCTATCTTACTGAAACAATTCTATTTCTAAGGGTAGGGGAACTTATACCTTACTAACTAAGGTAAATTGAAGTGCTTATAAAAATTAATACGTCATATCATTCGCTCATATCGCAAGAATTTTACTTAAACAAGTTTATTCATCATGCGTACCTTTATTTAGTTGATTGTTATATTCATAGGTTTACAGTCGAATGACACCATAAAGTTAATAAATTTAATAATTTCAGCAGAAAAAAACCTAAATAGTTTAACATTTTCATGAAGGTAAGGTTATTTATCTCTTGCTCTTCGAAGGATTATGACACTATTTTTAGTATTTGTCCACTTCATGATTATTCTTTTCAACGGCACAACAAGCCCACTCCATAAAATTGACCTAATTCTCTTACTATCTACATTTAGATTTAAGGTTGTAGTGAATTCATCTAAGTGTCTTTAGTTTAACATAAGTAAAATAATAGGATTTTTAAATATACATGTAGTAGTTGATAACACCCCCCTTATTACATATTATATTCACACAACATTATTATTATTATTATCTCAGTTGACAAAATTATTTTCAATTTTGCAATAGTACTATTATATTATCTTATTGTGACTGAACAATTTACTGACCTTTATTGAATGACCTTTCTAATTTGCAAATATTACAATTTTTTTTGAAGTATATATATATATCGTAACAGATGCAAACGTTCACCATTTTTAACACATAACATTGTCAAATTCATTAATACATGCCTTATTCTTGGCCTTTGTAAAATATTATAATTATGGACTTATAACTGTAGAGCCTGATGATGAAGTTATTGAAAACAATTGTTCGCTCAAATATTCTTCGTTTTTGAATATACATGTAGTATTCAGTCTTCAGTTAGTTTACTTTAGCTTGGACGCCTTTTGTTACTAGAAATTCTCTTAGTCAACGAACGAATCTGTAAGGTAGGGAGAATGAATGTAATACGAGGCGGAAGTTTTTTAACTGGTAGTTACAAGAATGTTCACCAAGTGTTAGGAATGAAGAATATAAACAATCAACAATATAGAAACTACAGACTGGAAATAGGATGACTGATGGTTTAAATGAATCACATTTGTAATAAAGCCAGAAATTCTTTAACAAGTGTGACCGGTTTATTGATGTGTACACTTCCGGAGTTAATATTCTTAATCACTTTAAATATTTGAAATTAAATAATAGATTGACTAAATACCAATATGAATAGAAACCAATACAATTATGTTTACTGTATCATTAAATATATATCTGTCGTTTCCTTAATCCACAAACTTGATTTTGACTAATATTTGACGTTTTAAACTCTAAACTTGATTGTCTTTTTTTGAGGTCTCGTCACTTATGTTACTAAAACAGTAATTCACATGCAAGGCATTTGTTTAGTTCGTTTCCATGTTCGGTCATCTGTAATTTAGTTTTAACGCTTCATTAGTCAAAAACCAGATCATACATGATAGTATGTGTGTTATTGCGACGAAACGGCTGATCATGTTCAAAGTCTACGATATAGAAGTTAGTCAAGTCAATAGGTATTTGAAAGGCCTGTTTTGTAATAAATGCTGATATAATGTGAAGATTATGTTTGTAAACAACTCAAGTTAAAGTTGTTATGATTTATCATTTTTAGATTTAATAGCTAGTTCAGTTTAGAAAAGGAACATTCAAGAAATTTCACATTGGTGTTTTACTAATCCTGTGACCCCTCTTGGACGCTTAAGCGTAATTATTCATCGGAAAAAGGTTTAGTTCACATTATATGCATGTCTTTCACACATAGATTTTAACATCTGTTTTGGTGTGATGACAACCGAAGTCACAAACAGAAGATATGCATACAGTTTTTTAATGCAGAAATGAGGTGGAGGAATAGGGTCAATAAGTCGTAACACAACTAGTCTTGAAACTGACAGTAGGCTACTTTTCAATGTCTGTTGTCGCACATAGTGAAGCGAAATACCAACTAAAAGGATATTAGTAATGTTTGGGGACTTCAATGACAAATTCTGTCGGATTTACAGAACTACAACTTGACACTGTTATTCACAAATCTGCTTATACATACAATTTTTTAGCAGTGTATTAATTGTCTTTCAAAGCAACAAGTAATGAAGACCATTGTGTCGAGTAAAGTGAATGGAATGTAATTAACTTGTGAATAAATAAAGCATATGAATTCCTTTAATTGGTGTCGTCAATGTTGTCTAGCATGACAAGGAAAACTTTAGAATCAGGGGATGTAACGGCAGAACTTACTCACATCATCTTCACCATATCAGGTAGAAAAGAATAAGCTATAGCATGCTACGTTCTATGACCATACTGTTTGATGAATTCAATCCTAAATATTTTACGGTCAATATAATCAAATGTTATGGTTATTGATAATTTATTATTTTCCCACTACAATTTACTAAAAGTGTTAACATGAAAGGTAGTTTTCTTTTTCTCTTAATATTTCTAGCTACTTCACGTAAAGTCGAATAAAATACTTCGAGCTAAAAAGCAATTATCTCCTGAATTTAAAGATGCTTCTGTACGTTTTACATTGGAAGAATATCAAGGTGATGAGTCATGGTTTATAATTCAACCATCATATAAACACAAACAAATAGGTGATCCGGTAAGTTAAGAAACGAAACTATTACCAATCTTTCTGATTGAATTTAAATCAGTAGGCTTTTTGTTTGTTTGTTTGAAAAATGATCCATTCAGATATTTTGTCGCTTGATAACTGACGTTTCTGATTCTAATGAGCTTCATCAAATGTAAATTGTTTGAAATGTATTTTCATTATGTATTATACATTTCTAATGAGTAGAACTTGAATTATTCCCACTCTTATTTGTTCTTAGTTCCCCAGTTATCGTCGTCATAAAATAAAGTAAAAAATTGTTATTTTTATCATCTCAACAAATTACTATGTATGTACTTAGACGGAAACTCAATAAGAAAATACTAAGGAATATTTATTTAATTTGCAAAATAAACACAAACTATAGCGAAAGTGACTGTTCGTGTATGAAAATTTAACCACGATCATTCATTTATGGTGATTGCTATTCCGCCTGGAACCCGTCTGGGCCTACTGCCGGTCCTAAGCCAGGATAAAGGAGGAGGAGGATTGGGCATGGGGTTAGCGATCCAATCCCGTAGAAAACTAACTCGTTGAAAAAAAACGTCAACCGGAAAAAATAATTAAAACTATAATTCAATTGCTATTACAATAGTAAAATAACTGTCATTATAAATACTAAGTAGTAAGACTATTGAAATAAGATCAAATAGTGAGTGTGAACGTTCCAATTTAAAAGTTTGTTTTTACTAGTATCTAACCTTAATGAAGTTTATTTATTTTGTCATGATTTTCACATCATTTTGTTAATATGTCAAAAGGTAGTTTTTGATTGTGACTAGTCAAAATTATTCATTCATTATTCCATTTTAGCATTAAGTTCTAAATTTCAAGACATTAGTTTACGAAACAGTAATTGCTATTCCACAACCTAACAATAAAGTCATTATTTACAATCGATTATCAATCCTTATTTATTTAACTGACTTAAGATGATATCAAGTGGTCATATAAATCATTTTAAATAAGTGAAGTTTTAGTAACAAGAATTTAATATATAAGTTTTCAAAAAAAGTATTATTTGATAGAAGTTAAGTAATAGATAACCATTTTGAGCTTTATTTGTGTATATTTGTGTGATAACAATATAACGTATAAACCCTTAACAGTGCAATATGGCCGGTAAGAGTAAAGGATATTCATAGGTTACTAGTATTCGACCATAGGTGTCTTCAAAGCATTGCTCGTATATCCTGGGACCATCGAGTAAGTAATGCAGTTGTTAGGAAACGGGTACTATATAAGGATGGCAAATCAATTGATGAAGTAGTGAGACTTCATCAGTTGAGATGGTTGGGACATGTGTTATGTATGCCCAACGACCGACTGCCTTGACGTGCGATGTTCAGTGATATAGGAGTAGGTTGGAAGAAAGCTAGGTGCGGTCAGACCAAAACATGGCACAAGTCCATGAAGTCACTGGCAAGCGGACTGAGCCATGTTGGTTAGTGCAGACTACCTGGTTGGGATCCGCGAGATGATAGCAACCGATGGTTAGAGATGTTGAATGACATGGCTCAAAACTGTTTGCAGTGGAGCAGGTGCATTCACTCTTTGTGTTCTCCAAAGTTCTAGTCTTCTGGACTCTTCATGTCCCTTTCTTTTTTTTTCTCTTTCCAAATTTATTTCCCTGGATTATACTCCTTGACTAACATCTCCAAACCCTAATGTTTCCTATTACTGCTTATACTTTTACTACCTATACCACTATGGGATTTGAACTGACAATTGTATTTGTGTGCTAATGTGGTATGGCAACTCGGACTGATGTATGTAGGTACGAAGTTCTATGTTGTTACTGACTGACTGACTTAACGGTAACTTGAGAATGATCATTTATTCTAGTAATCCCAATAATAAACCTCACTATATAATGCAAAACATTTACATGTTTTAAAAGTTAATTGAATAATGAACTGTGTTTTTTTGTTGAAATTATATTCCATAGGTTGTGATCGGGGATAAAGTGACTCTATTCGCCTGTCGTGCTGGTTGTGCATTGAACATTAAACAACTTAATTCAAATACTAAACAGCATAAATTAATGTCTGATACTAATCATCATGAAATTAATAATAATAATACCAGCTGGCAAATTAATCTTTATTTAAGTTATCAAGATAATTTAGAACATATATTGAAAGGGGTAATGTTGACAGTTTATTATATTTAAGTTACTTATTGTCATTTTTTTGGTGGATTGATTGTTTTTTCATGGTTTGGTTGTTGAGCTTTCATCGTTGTTCTGAACAACATCGAACACTTCACTTCTGCCTGAAGTTTGTGCTGACGATGTCGTTCAGAAGAACGATGTAAGTCCCACAAATAAACCATTCAGCTTACAGAACAAAACTCCATCAGCTACAAATCTTGTCCACCATCTTACAATATTAGATGTTGTAAAATTAGATCTTAAAAAGTCTCTGAAATCACTTACTATTAAGTTTCGATACTTAGAGATCTTGAAGATCACTTATTATAATCCAAAGGATATTAGAAGTTAATGAATGTTATCAATAGTACAAATGAAGTAACTTTCTGAAGTTTCTAAATGTAACTCTTCATATTTAATTTTATATTCTTTTAAATGCTTATTTCAGCTCATTTTTATTGCATAAATTGATTCCCTATTGTTGTACACTGAAACCTAGTAACTTTAATCTAGATATATAATTAAGTTAAATGATAGCCTACTTTAATTATTAGTCAGTTAGATATGTTTAATTTGTAAACTGTAATGAATTTCATCTGACAATATCGGGATACAATAAAATTGGATTATGTAATAATTTAACTTACTTTGTAATATTACATACAGGGATAAGTTTTAATCAATACCAGTATTATGGCAACTAATTATCATTGAGATTCTATGATCATTCTATTGAATATTGAAGAATTTTCTATTGAATATAATTCCTTAAGCAAATGATTTTAGTGTAATTTCAAAGTAAACTAGAGATATTCTCCTGAATTCACATACTTAAGATAATGTATTGTAGTGTTCTTTTGTTTATAATTATTGAATTGGATCATCATATTGTCTTAACTGCATTATGATGTAATCAGTGTGAAACTTGAATATAATTGATTTAAATTTTAGGGTGATATCATTAGATTGTTTCATAGTGAAGCAGAAAAATTTCTCACTTGTGATGCATATGAAAATGAGTTACATGTATTTTTGCGTACTACATTTCGAGCAGCTACCACTACAGCCAAAAGTTCAAAAGCATTATGGGAGGTTGAGGTTAGTTAGCTGACATGATTTTTATAATTTTTCCTTTTATTGAAGGTTTTAAAACATACATTTGTTAATTAGAAAATGTTATCTTCTATTTGTAAGCACAATATCAGAAAATATATTGTTTTCATGAAGTCGACCAGGATTATTCATAAGGCATGTTTTAAACCATCATTTTAAAATTTTGAAGTTCTGTGACTTACAGCTTTAGCGTATGAAATAGTGAGACACCTCATAATTTCATTGAATACTCATGGAGTTTACATTGTGTGATCGTTGGTCAAAACCACAATAAATTTTCTTGTCAACTGCTAAGAGACGGTTTACAGACTTATTGAGAAGGCACTGAATACTTTTATTAAGGGTCTCGTGTGCTACAGAGCTTAGTTTCTAAGTAAAGTAACCGAGTTAATGCATAACATAAATGACACATATTAAGTTCTGTTGATAGGAGAGCCATTGTGAAAGATTCGTTGGTACTATTGTTGGTTGTGTCGTGGTTCTATTAGATGATTATGTTAGGAATAAGTTTCCTGAAAAACATTAGCACCTGAAAGGTGTATCTAACTGGGAATAATAAGACAACAAGAAATTTATTCAAGGTTCCTTATCAAATGCCGAATTTTTAGTTATATACTCAAATATTATTGTAGATTGATATATCTTTTTTGTATCCGAGTAAATAATCGCATTTCGTTTAATTTTCAATGATTTTAACGTCCTGCATCGTTTTCGAATATGTATCCTTATTTGTAGTAATGTTATAAAATGTTTTAAGTCTCCTGTTATATTTAATTTACTGGGTTTACATAAAAACGTCACTGTATTTGTGAACCGTTTAAAAGTTTGTAAACGACATACAAAATATATTTCCTCTTTAGATGTGGTAAATTAAGATGAACGCGACAAAGTTTTAGAAGGATTATAGGCAACGAAAGATACTGACTCTAAAACTATGTATTTAATTGTTTCGTTCTAACCGATAGCCAGAAAAATGTAATTTCTGTAATGATGAACAAAATGAATAATGGTTATGTTTAGATGATAGTGAAGAATGTAGGTGGTATATATGTGTGTGATAAAAATTGTACATTTACTATAGCTATCAGTTAGCATCTGTGGTTGTAACCTTACCCAATTCATGAGCATGAGCGACTCTAAATAAAATGACCTTGAAAATTTCATAGGTTTTATCAACCAGTAATTATACTGACTATCATAATTGTATTGCTAAAAGTGTACTCGTCTTACGTAGCTTATAGAGTTTTAAACGTATCTGGAAGTAGATTGTTTTCTGTGTACAGTTTTGTTCATTTGAGAGATCAATAAATGTATGAGTCTAAACATATGCTGGACGCAATCAAATTAATATCAATTAATATTTTGTAGAAAACTTCGCTTCATTTCTAATTGTGTTTGCGTTTACTAGGTAATTCATTCGGATTGTAGGCGTACTGGAGCTGGACACTGGAACAGTTTATTTCGTTTAAAACATTTAATAACTGGACTATATCTCTGTCCTAAGGTAAAGTTTATCTGATGCTGATTAAATTATAAATAATCATAATAAATTATTAAATCAAACATTTTCTCCCTTACTTTCCCTAACTGAAATAATATTGTTGTCATCAACCAAATTAATCATACCAAGTAAAATACAAGAGACTAGGAAAAACTGCTAAGTTTTGTCTACTAAATAAGTTCAAGTCTAGTCATCCACTATGTCACAAATTTAAACTCTCTCAGATAGTACCGTTGATTCCTCAACCAGTGCAGCTACACATAATAAGCTACGAGGATCACTGATGGTCGCTGGGGCCACCTGACGGGGAAACATCGTAGCTCTGTCAACGGAAAAACAACTCATAGTCAACCTCTCTCTTATGTTTTCCTGTTAATTAATGGTTCAATTTTTCCCCATCTCAGAAATCTTTTGATAGATTCTCTCGGAATATTATGAAGTAGAGCGGATGAAAATTATCGTAAAAATCTGTTGACACTTAAAAAGTATAAATTAACAAATGACATACCACTCCAATTTCCTTATACTTATTGCAACTGGTAAGAGAAATATGAAGATTTCAGCATAGCATATTAATCGGTCAAGGGTTACCAATCAATCAATTATCAAAACTGTAAATGGTGTCAACTGGTTTCCTAGTGCTATTGTTAAGTTAGGGAGCCTAACGTCTCAGTATGCCACCTCAGTACCCTGGTCATTTTTTGGTGGTTTTCCACACTGATCATCTTCCACTTATCAAAGATAATAAACAGTAACTTGGAAATTAATTCATGTCTCCACTTAGCATTTTGAGATGGTGTTTGTTTAAAACACTGATTTCTCCTAATATCCAAAAACTTAATTCTAGGTTCTGTTAGAATGTTAGTGTTTTTTTTGATATTTTGATAATAATGAAGTGTTTCATGTAACATTTAAAATTCTTTATTTAAGGTTATCAAAATAAACAATAAATCTGGAGAACAAGGTGCTTTTTGTAAACAAGACCAAGATGATGGTTGTATCGAATCTTTTCTGACTTTATCCAAAGAACCGACATATGAAACTGTTTTTGAGATGGATTCAACAAGTCATTATAAAGAAAGTGATGGATTTATACCAAATAATGCATTTGTACGTATTTGTCATACAGCCTCACGAATGTGGATTAAAGCTAGTGATATTCCTATTGATACTGACGCGGATAAACCTATTATGTATAAGGTTTGTACATTGGATAGTTGTACTGTCTTATCTTTTGATTTAGTTTTGCATTTTTAAGACCTATTTTAGGTAGATAAAAAGTCATCTAAACAATCAATGATGCCTTAAAAAATACAGTTTATTTTACCGATGACAGGGTAGTGAAATTAATAATTTCGTTTGAATAAAATATAGATATGAAGATATAAATAGATATAAAACAGTTAATGACATTGAATAATTGTAATGAATAAAAATAAAATTTCACTGGTTGAAATCATGAGTCAATTGAAGCTAAACCACCATGGAAAACGTGGAAGCACTGGACGGCCGTCTCGTCCTGGTACGGGACTCCTCAGCAGTGCGCATCCACGACCTCACCCCCTGCGAGATTCGAACCCAAGACCTACTGGTTTCGCGTGCGAGCACTTAACCACTAGACCACTGACCCGGTATCCAACGGTGTTAATGTCTAAATTCAACCAATCCACGGAGTTGCGCCACCGTAAACCATTGTCTTCAGTGAGTTCCTATCTCACAACAGACCTGGTTGAACTCCACTGGTAACGACTTCTCACTAGAACTCCAGGAGTGTCTCCTGAAGTCAGTCACTAGTGAGCAGGTGATTATTATTATCAGAATGGGTTTTGTGGAGATTTTTTGGAAATTTCGCTGGTTGAAATCATGAGGAGTCCCATACCAGGTCGAAACGGCCGTCCAGTGCTTCCACGTTTTCCGTGGTGGTTTAGCTTCAATTGACTCATGATTTCAACCAGTGAAATTTCTAAAACTTCTCCACAAAACGCATTCTGATAAAAATAAAATGGTTAATCCAATATTTAACTTGTTTTGAAAAACCCATGTCTAATAATTTTGTTTCAGATAATTCTTCATCACCTTTATTTCCCTTCATCTAAAATTATTTATGAAATAGCTTTACATTCAGTTAGTTGAGTTAGTTTCTACATGGTTTACCAATAGATTAAGTACGGTCTTTAGAATTGCATTAAATATCATTAGTGGATACTAACTAGTTCGTTTACAAATGTCTATTTTCGGTTTTTTGCAGTATTTTACACACTGCAGGCCTTATGTAGTTTTAGAAATGATCAGCGTATACATTTAGAGCAGATGTTTGAAACAAACGACTGTTATTATGCCAGGATATTAAAGTTCGAAATGCAAATTATAATAAGGACACATTTTTATTAATGATAAGTGAAACAGATTTATTGTGGCTAATCATATGCACATGGCTCTCTACAATAAATTAATAAATAATATGCGAGATTTAATCATCGCAAATTTGGTAGATTCAAAATGAATGGAGATTGTGGAGAATGATTTAGTCTTCAGTCTTCAGTAATAAGGATAGGAGGTCTGTCGACCTATATTAATCCTTGCAGTTTGTAATACTGTGGAGGTCCAATCTCGTTTTGAATATATTAACAGACGGTGCTGATATTACGTGTTCCGGTAGGGAATTCCAGTAATTCACTACTCGGTGCGAGAAACGGAACTCCAGACGTAAACGGTTTGATCTCGGTTTTTGAACTTTCTTCGAATGTCCTCTCAAATGATCGGTTCTAGACGGAAGCAAAAGATAAGACATGTTAATACCAAGGTCATCGTTCAGTATACGATAAGCCAATATTAGATCACCCCGTACTCTACGGTAAGATAACGGAAATAAGTTAAGGTGTCTCAGTCTGTCTTCATAAGATAGGCCAGCTAGACCTTGTACCATCTTAGTAGCTCGTCGTTGGACTCTTTCTAGCATATCTGCTTCATATTTGAAACAAGGACTCGCCGCTTGAATCCCGTATTCTAAATGTAGTCGCACATAAATCGGGTATAGTAATCCAAACATTTCATCATCTAAATACTGAAAAGACCTACGAATTGACCATAATACCCTATAGTCTTTTGCAGCAGCAGCCTTACAGTGACTAGTCGTTTTGAGATCATTGCTTAATATAACTCCTAAGTCTTTATAGTTTCTTGCTTTGGGTAGCACGAATCCACGTAGTGTATAGTCATACGATTCATCAGAGTTATTTAACTGCATCACTACACTCTTATTAGGATTTACTTCTAGTGACCACCTGTCTAACCATGCCACCAATGAGCTAAGATCGTCCTGTAATACTATTCTATCCGACATACTATGTATGGGTCTCCAAGTCTTTATGTCATCAGCGAAGAGTAGAACGGATGATTTTGCTACAGTTGGCAATTCATTTACATAAAGTAAAAAGAGAAGAGGACCTAGGATTGTGCCTTGGGGAACCCCACTTTTTACAGGTACCCACGAGGAGAGAGCCCCATTAACCCTTACCCTTTGTCTCCTGTCATGGAGAAAGTCACTTATCCAATCGACGACTGTGTTATGGATTCCAAAACGTTTCAGTTTGAATTTAAGACCAGAGTGTGAAACCTTATCAAAGGCTTTACTTAGATCTATGAAAATTACATCCACAGGAGCATTCCGATCCTTTGCCGCAGCCCACTCTTCTCGTGCAATGAGAAGATTTGTCAAGCAAGATAGGCCTTTCTGAAAACCATGTTGTGCCCTGGAGAAAAGATTTTGCCCTTCAACATAGTTTATAACAGCTATCCGAATGATTTTCTCCATCAGTTTCACAACTGCACTAGTTAAGCTAACGGGTCTATAGTTACTAACTAAATCCCTACTCCCAGCCTTATACACCGGACTTATTATGGCGTCTTTCCAGTCTCTAGGAAGTCTGGACTGTCTCAGAGACATGTCGAATAGTATCGCTAATGGTTCATCAATTTCATCTGATATGGCTTTCATAATCCTAGGATGAATATCATCGGGACCACTGGACTTATCAGGTTTGAGATGCTGAAGTAGCCTTAAAACAGTATCTTTCTCAATGACTACAGGATCCATCAGTGACTGCTCGCTGATGGATCCTGTAGTCATTGAGAAAGATACTGTTTTAAGGCTACTTCAGCATCTCAAACCTGATAAGTCCAGTGGTTCAGTGGGATGATTTTTATCAAACTGGATCACGAGACAAGCGCTAAGTTGGAATCCTTAAGGCTAAAAGAATAGGAGCAGACTAAGGAATATATTGCTCCAGGAATCGGATGTATATATCACAAGAATGAATGACACTTGGGAACATCTGGAAAGGAGAGCCTAGTTGGTTGGAGGATATTGGTCGTAGACCTATGCTCAACGAGATGTGACAGATCTCAGTGAGTAAGTAGCGATGGTTTTGATGGAGGTGTGTCCTCTGAGCTGACTGGTTTAGTCTTAAAGCTTTCATTATCCTTTTAAGTAACGTTATCAGCACAAACATAAGATAGAAGTGTTGATGTTATCTAGAAAGATTATTTGTTCAAAGTATAGTATAAGCTATGGATCATCGCGTTCTATCCCAGAGGAATCTATTATAGTTTAAGATAACAATTACTTGGCTTTATTTAGCATAAACATGAGAGAGAATCTATAATTAATAATACTAATTACCATTGACATTGTGTGACAATATTAACGGATGAATATTTTTTGAATCTGAATTAAACACTTTAGCTTAATCTTACTTCGTTTAAAGATAACAAAGAAGTATTCGCTATTCTTCCTGTACCAGCGAATGTTGTGAGAGATTTGGATTTTGCCAGCGACTCCTTCAAAGCACTTAGAGCTATTCTCTGTATATTGAATGAACAAGGAAAGTTAACAGAAACTCAAATGAGGTAAAACTCGGTTTTTTATTGCTAATTGCCATATAAGTTTATTTCTTACTTGGTTTATTGTAAATTTCTTTTAAATTTTTCCACTTAAAACAGAATTCTGAATCCAAAAAATCCTCTCTTTAACCAGTATCTTTATTTTATTCCAAAAAGTAATCAACCGTGCCAATCAGTTTGTATGTTATGGATTTCACAAATATGGTATTTGAATATATTAACAGGGAAGTTGGTCATTTTCCTTTAATCAGTCTATATTAGACAAAGTCCAACACCATCTTGAGTCGTATCACTCAGTTCTCGTGTACATGCTCTTGTACTCAGCTTGAAATCACACTTTGTACAAAGAATCATAATACTATCCGACCGCTCAAGCTAAATTAGGCAAGGCGGAGTTCGTACTCATGACTCTGTGTTTAAAAGTTAAACACTCTTACCATCAAGTCACCACAAATACAGTTACAGAATTCTGTTTTTGGGCTTAGATATAAATGAATAGTTAGCATCGTTTCAAGTTTATAAATGAGCATTATATGTGTAATAAAAGTAAATATCTCTTTGTGCACGTCAAAATTCTAATGATCAACACTTCATTTCTTATCACTTATAAATGATCCTTAACTTTGTAGTTTAAAGCATAAAATAGTTTAAAAACAGATTTTTTAACCCTGGATTTTACAAAGCTTATTTGTTTATTTTATTGTGCTGAATATCTATGTATTTTTGAAAATAGGATTGTTGTGTTTTCTTGCACATAGAAATACACATAGTGTTTAAAATTATTGCATAACTAGCTCCATGGCTTCAATAAAAAAACTTTGACTATGTTGCAGCGGCCTCGTAGCTGAAGTACTCTCCTTTCACCTAGAAGTATGTGAGATTGAACTCTACGACATCTTTTTTGGTAGTTTCATTAGTCAGTCAGTCATATGCATAGTAGTACTCGGAATACGTGTACATCGATTCAAGTTAACACACTACATAAACACAGCGAGATGCCAGAGAAGTACAAACATCATTGATATAAATGGTAGTAGGAAAGATTAATCATAAAAGATATAGTCTACAAGGAATATATGGATAAACTATAAGACGATTTAAAAAATTAGAATCTAAGGCAAGCCAAAGAATGAATGTAATTACCATATTGCACACGATTCTAAGCAATATCACCCATAGTCCCTATCTATTGGCTACGATAATCGCTCTTACCCTAACCTGATCTAAACCTACCAACGCAATTCTGCTTGACTGTCAATAACTTCATTTTGACCGTCACATTCAACCAGTGTAGCATAGAGATGGGCACGTAAACCCATACTTAATACATGGATTATTTTATTTTTTTTTAAATGTTCTTTACAATGAAGCGAAATACACATTTATTTTTTGGACATCATTCTGATTAGTAGTAACTAATTTCTTTATATGTTTTCAATTACAGATCACTTATATTTATTTTATCAGAGTTAGTAATGTTTCTTAACGGGAATACACGTTTAACATTTGAGTCGACCAATCCAACTATACAAAATGAAATAGGCTTACGGGATAGACAGAAGTTATTACGTGAACACAATATTATTGCACAAGTAAAAAGTCATATTACATATTTCATGAATAGTTCTTGATTATTTTAAAATAATTATGTTTACATATTCTCTTTTATATTAAGTTTTCGTCTCAGACAAACTTAAGCTTCTGAACTACTGAAAACCATACAGGACTGAACTGCTGTTTCATATCAGTTTGAAGATATCCAACAGTGCATAACTACAACTCAGTCAAAGATTAATCAACTAAATAACTTTTAGTTATTAACAAAGGTATAGACACACACTAAATAGAAATGAATTATTACCTTGTTAATGCTGTTAACATACTTCTTTTCCTACCACTCACATAATTCAGTGATAGCATTCCAGATTGTAAGGCTCTGTAACACAGTTTAAATCTCACAGGGAACATCAATTCCCTCAAAATTAGAGGTAAGCGTTACTGACAAATGATAGGTGTGATCTCCATCAACTATCAACCATAATTCTATTGTTCCTATTCAGTTAGTTATGACTAGAATTTCTCTAAGTTGATTCAGAGGATATTACAACTGGATTTCAACTTTCATATTTATGTGAATTATTAGATAATCTTTTTTATTAGAAAACTAAATATTAGTTATTGATTATGCAATATGGTGTAAATTGTAATAATCATATTATCGGTTATTGAATAGTAATCAATATCATTATTGACTAGCCTTCAGTGCCGATTAAATTCAATCGATGTATGATGATCGAAATTGAACGATTGCATTGTAAACTGTGAATTTATTAATCGATTGAGTATACTGATGAAATTGTGAACGAGTGATTGATGATATAACACAATTAACGAAACTATTTTTTGATGAATACAAAATATTCAATATACAAACGAAAGTAATTATGGATATAATTGAAAAAAAATGTTTATAGGCCACTTACTAGGCAATGAATTCGAGTTATAACTGTCAGGGTTCAAGTTTTTCTGTGTGACCCACTACTATTAATTCATCATTCTCGAGAGTCTATCTCCAGTGAAATATCATAATGTTAAATGAAGTCTTTGAAACATCGATACTTTTGAATCAAACAAAGTCAACTACACGTTGTTTATCCAATTTAATTGTTTTTAAAATAAGATCACTTAAAACTACCATTTATCATCATCATTTATTTGTGACTTATTTTAACTGTTTTTAGAAGAGTATTCTTAGATGAAATATATTGTTGCTAATATAGTGGGTATATAGATTAGTGTGTTATATTAGATGAACCTAAGGCATTCGAATCTTAAAACGCTCACCAGTTGTTTTTAAAAAATCACAAACAGTTCATTTTCTAGTGTTCTGAGATAGACTAAAGTTAGATCTATAAAATTTTCATAAAAAATGGATGTTTTCAGAGGATTTAAATAAACAGTTAACATTAATTTTGCTACATTTTGTAATTAGTAGCTGGTATTCTTCATATTTAACTGATTATCTACGAAGGTTTGTATGATTTTAAACTAATTTCTTTAGAAAATTATTTAGTTATAGTTTTATTAGATAACTATTTAAACTCGTGGCATCAGTGATTGAAGTCACTAACTTCTAGCCTAAGCCATATTGGTAGATGCAGACTACTTGGTTGGGGTCTGTGTGACTATGGTTGGAGACTCTGGATGACATGGCTCAGGATCGATCATAATGATGTTGGTATATACATTCTCTGTCTTCTCTTAAACTATGGCGTTAAAATTGCTTTATATCTTTCTTTCTACGAACTAATTCTTTTTTTCTGTACTATATCCTTAATATGAAATCTTTTTTTATACATTATAACCATTTAATTAACTGCTTATATGAACCCGGTGTCCATCTTGTTGTGTTAATGAGGTGTGGCAACTTGGACCGATGCATATATGTACTTACTTACTTACTTACGCCTGTTACTCCCAATGGAGCATAGGCCGCTGACCAGCATTCTCCAACCCACTCTGTCCTGGGCCTTCTTTTCTATTTCCATCCAATTCTTGTTCATTTTTCTCATGTCTATTTCCATTTCTCGGCGTAATGTGTTCTTTGGTCTTCCTCTTTTCCTTTCGCCTTGAGGATTCCATGTGAGGGCTTGTCTTGTGACGCAGTTGGGTGCTTTCCTCAATGTGTGTCCTATCCACTTCCAGCGCTTCTTCCTGATTTCTTCCTCCGCTGGGATCTGGTTTGTTCTCTCCCACAGTACGTTGTTGCTAATAGTGTTCAGCCAATGGATCTGAAGTATTTTGCGTAGACAATTGTTAATAAACACCTGTATTTTCTGGATGATGGCTTTTGTAGTTCTCCAGGTTTCTGCCCCAAAACAGTAGAACTGTCTTGACATTTGTATTGAAAATACTGACCTTGGTGTTGGTTGACAGTTGCTTTGATTTCCAGATGTTCCTCAGTTGTAAATATGCTGCTCTTGCTTTTCTGATCCGCGCCTTCACATCTGCATCAGATCCACCCTGTTCATCAATGATGCTGCCCAAATACGTAAAGGTTTTTACATCTTCCAAATCTTCTCCGTCAATTGTGATTGGATTGGTGCATTCTGTGTTGTATCGGAGAATCTTGCTTTTCCCTTTGTGTATATTGAGACCTATTGCTGCTGAGGCTGCTGCCACACTGTTTGTCTTCTCCTGCATCTGTTGTTGCGTTTGGGATAGAAGGGCCAGATCGTCTGCGAAGTCTAGATCGTCCAACTGCATCTTAGATGTCCATTCTATCCCGCGCTTTCCTTCAGATGTTGACGTCTTCATGATCCAGTCGATCACCAGGAGAAAGAGAAAGGGTGAGAGTAAGCAACCTTGCCTAACACCGGTCTTCACTTTGAACGACTTTGTCAACTGTCCTCCATGCACGATTTCGCAGTGTAATCCATCATATGAGTTCTGTATGATATTGACTATCTTCTGAGGCACGCCGTAGTGTCGAAGAAGTTTCCATGGTGTTGTTCTGTCCACGCTATCAAATGCCTTTTCGTAGTCAATGAAGTTGATGTAGAGTGATGAATTCCATTCAATTGATTGTTCCACAATGATCCGTAGAGTTGCGATTTGGTCTGTACACGATCCATCCTTACGGAATCCTGCCTGTTGGTCACGAAGTTGGGCGTCTACGCAGTCCTTCATCCTGTTTAACAATACCCTGTTGAAGACTTTCCCGGTATTGAGAGAAGAGTGATGCCCCTGTAGTTATCACACTTGCTGTATTTTGATCAGAAGTCCTTCTTTCCAGTCTGTTGGTACTTGTTCCTCATCCCAAATCTTATTGAAGAGAACGTGGAGTATCCTTGCAGTTGCCGCTACGTCTGCCTTTAGTGCCTCTGCTGGGATGTTGTCCGGTCCTGCTGCCTTGCCACGCTTGATTTGTCTGATGGCCATGCTGATTTCTTCAATTGTTGGTGGGCCAACATTGATTGGGAGGTCCGTGGGTGCTGCTTCGATGTTGGGTGGGTTCAGTGGGGCTGGTCGATTCAGGAGTTCTTTGAAGTGTTCTACCTACCTGTTTTGTTGCTCTTCAATGTTGGTGATTACCTCGCCTTCCTTGCTTTTCACTGGTCGTTCTGGTTTGCGGCGATTTCCAGAGAGTTTCTTTGTCGTGTCATACAATTGTCTCATGTTTCCTTCTCTTGCAGCCTTTTCCGCCGTCGTTGCTAAATCTTCCACATATTTACGTTTGTCGGTTCTGATGCTCCTCTTCACTTGTTTGTTTACTTCTGTGTATTCAGCTTGTGCCTTGGCTTTTTCTGCTCTTGTTCGGCTGGTATTGATTGCTGCCTTCTTGTTCCTCCTTTCTTGAATCTTATCCAGTGTACCAACAGTGATCCATTCCTTGTGATGTTGCTCCTTGTGGCCCAGGACCTCATGACATGTTGAAGTGATTGCCTCTTTGATCCCCTTCCAGTTGCTCTCCACAGTAGTTCCTTCTCCATTGAGTAGATCATGAAAGGCCTGGAACTTGTTGCTGAGGACTATATGTGCCTGGTCCTAATTTGTAGCTGACTGATTGACTTTAATAAATAACTGTCAAAATCAAACAATGACATTTACCATCAGACAACACTGAAGAGTTTTTAAAATCTATTTAAAATGTGAAATGTAATGATAATAATGAACACAATCACAAGAGAAGAGTACTGAAAAGTTGTTGTGTTCCTTTCTGTAGATATTGTGTTCTATTTCTCAGATAATGTAATCCTGAGGATTTCATTGTCTTTTTAGACAACATCAATAACACATAATCCATACTATTTCCACCGATGACTTTTCTATTGATTATGGAATCAGCTTGACAATTATTCATAATTTTTATTTGAACATTTATTTGAACCCATGATCTATCAGTCTCGCGCGCGAGCGCTTAACCATTAGACCACTGAGCCGGTATCCAACAGTGCTAATGTCTAACCTCAACCAATCCACGAAGTTTCGACACCGTACACCGTTGTCTTCAGTGAGCTGATATTTCACAACAGATCTGGTTGAACTCCACTGGTCACGGCTTCTCACTAGAAGTCCAGCAAATGCCTCTTGAAGTCAGTCACTAGCGAGCAGATGATTATCATTAGAAGAGGTTTTGTGAAGATTTTAATAATCTCAATAGTTGAGATATTTCGAGTCATTTGAAGCTAGACCACCATGGAAAACCTGGAAGCATTGGATGGCTGTTTCGTCGTAGTATGGGATCCCTCAGTATACGTATCCACGATCCCGCTGCCCGCGGGAATTGAACCCAGGACGTAACAGTCTCGCGCGCGAGCGCTCAATTTTAGTTATTTGTTGTTTTTTTATACTTGTTTAGTCTTGATATTTGATCTTACAACCGCTTATTACATTTTATTATTTACTTCTCTTTATTATTAATCTTAGATCATTAATATATTAAACAGTAAAATTATTAGTAATTTACCAAAACAATCTACATCAATTGTAAATAATCATTTAATTAATTCAAATATTTTAATATGGAAACCAGATATTTCTTTAATATCTATTCTACATGAAACAGAAATGAATACAATGGATTCACAACAACAAGATATTTATTTAGATGAAAAAAATGAAATATTAGCCTGGCAAACTGTTGGAAATCTTTGTTATCGAATACTTACATTATCACAACATGGTTATAGAAAAAATCAGGTAACATTCAAAATGATATAACTCTATTTATATTTTATAGATCATCAGTGAAACAATAATAATGATAATAATCTTCCGATTGATGTTTAGGACTGCGATTGATCAGTATTTTATTAGCAAATGTTTATAGGCCACTTACAAGATAATGAATTCGATTTATTACTGTCATCCTATTGCACAAGCAAGTGACTATCAAGATTCGGTAGTTAAGTGGATAATGCAATGTCGTTTGAAGCGAACGGTACTGAGTTTGAGCCTCGAAGTGAACACCTACTCTGAAATGCAGGTACATCCAGCTGACGTGTCCCTAAATAGGACGAAACACACGTCAAACTGCATTCCACTACTAGCCACTATCCATCTTTGCAAATAATAATAATAATAATAATAGTTTTAAAAAATATTTAATATTGTGTAAATTATTCATTCTTAAAGCTTATCTGTTATACTTTCAATGTTTAAATTTGTTGAATTATGGTTTTAGAAAATTCATGATTTTAGTTCCCGTTTTATTAACTTAAAATGTACATATGCAATATAAATTCATTTTCATTCATTCATTCATTCAATTCTCATCAGATTCTGAAAGAGTGTGATCAATTAATGTTGTAAGTGATAAAACTGAACTTCGTATGGATTCATAGGAATAAAATTGATCGGAAGTTAGTATGAACATGTCTCGGCATGCTTTAATGAAAATCAGTAACATCCAAATAGATCTAAAAAGATAAGATGAAGTGTCTTGCTTTAATTTTATATGAAAAAAAATGAAATTTGTGAATATCAACAAAGAGGGTAACAGAGGATTTTAAAGCTTGAATCAAGTAACGATATAATTAACGAAGTATATGTAGATTTCGAGTAATAAAAGAATAAAATAAGATAACTGGTTGAATGAGCATGGTTTAAATTGAAGTTTCTAAACAGAAAATTGAGGAGTAGTGAATTTAATTCACTCGTTTTAATGTAATGTTGATAGTTTTATAACTAAAGATATATTCAGATAGATAAAATGTTATTCGTATATTTTGGGTTAGGACTGGTGAAACTTCAAACATGAAACGAATATGGCAATAAAATGTGAGTAGAATATATTTCTTGGAAAAAACGTTAGTTTTGACATTCTACTTATAAGTAGGCAATATAAGAGGATGAAATTTTTAAACTTGCTTCTAATCGTGGGTGTCATAAATTTTCATATTTGAAACTTAAGGTGAACATCATTCATCATGTTTTAATACATTGATAAATACCATATTGCTATAACAACTCTCCTACAAAGTTTTGATTAAGGTTAAATCTTGTTAATTCCTTATATTGACTCACTTAACAGATAATGTTATTCGAATAGTAACAATTCGCATCTTTCTTTGCAACATTATAATCACTGTCTTGTCTGTATAAACATGTACTCTTGGTCACATGATACTCTACGCACATCTCTATCTAGCTAGTGTTAACCGCTTAAATACCTCTCGATGAGTCATTCTCTTCCCCATGTATATATGTACTTGAATCCTATTATTAGCCATTGCCTTGCCTAGCTGCGCCTTATTCAATTTGACTATGAGTTCGCCTCTGTATTTGTTCACATACACACATTCGCCTCTCTGCTTCAAATTCGCTTGCAGCTTTGTTATATGTGCTATCCGCTAATAAAATGTAATCGCCGCTTCTCGTTGCCTTCTGATTTCCAAAACCGTTGAGAGTTATATAATAACGGTTATCAAGGTGATTGATTAATGAAGCTTAGCCACTACAGTACAAATCCCATTCTCTGTAATACCAATATTTTGGAAATCATTGATTTAACGACTATTTCATTACTGAAATAGTAAAACAGTCCAGTTAGTCTTAGTTTCACTGAAATAACTAGTCGATCTAAGTTAGACAATTATTAAGAATCCAAATGTACTGAATGTCCGTTTCGTCCTAGTGTGGGACTACTCAGCAGGGCGCATCCACGACTTTGCGACTGAAAATTCAACTTAGGACCTTCAGCCTCGTATGCGGACGCCTAAACTTTAGACCGTTGAGCTGAGGTCCTATGGTGTACAGGTCTAACTTTAATCATTCCACGTTACTGTATAACCATCTTCTACTGTCTTTCGTGGTGAATTTCCTCAAAACCGACACGGTTTATCTTCATTGGTGACAGCTTTTCACCAGAACTATATAAATTTCGTATCAAAGTTAGTCACTGTTGAGCACATGGTTGCTGTCGGTGTGACCGTGAAGTTATGACGAGGTAATATAATATAAATGTAGGTGCCCATTTATTTTTAGTTAAAGAAAAACTGTATTTTCCAGTTGTTGAAATTAAAACGATCCACATTTTATTATATTGTATACATGGTAGATAATATTTGTAGTCTAGGTGAATGCTGATAGTTTAAATGTAAATTGGTATGTCTATTGATAGTGAATTAACTTAAGTAATAGACTTAGAGAAGTCATTCGGAAATCTTAAGGTCTAATCAGTTCAGAATTTTATCATTTGGACTAACTGTGGAGCTGTTATATCCGAGAAGATGAACATCTCACTAACTTACTAGCTCAATAATATGGGTTTGCAGTTCCGTTATACGGGATATTATCACTCGTATGGACTCGTATAGTCAACTATGGACACAAATTTGAACACAGGATGACTAAATTCTCGGTCCAGGACATTGTATAATTTATGAGGAACTCCTAGAAGTATGGAAATCAAGTCGGTGGATTGTTTGACATTGATTCAATCAATCGCTTTTAGGGAGATCAGTTCAACACTACAAATATAAGCACGTCTGAATAAAGCGAAACCCATAAACATAATCAATCAATAAAGAGGTCAAAGGAACAAGTTGATTGAGAGCCTGTTGTCTGATTCAGAGATTTTCATTTTTATTTGAAGTAGGCACTGATAATATTATTCTAAATGACAATGAAAGCTTCAGCTTAAAAAAATACATCACTAATAGATGAGTTCTAGACAATCTGACTGTTTTAACATGTGATAAAAATGTGGTTAATCTATGCTCACTTCAAAAAAATGTATTCCTTAATTTTGTAAACTTTGTTTAATACTACATTTACAAAAATATCAAATATGAAATGGATCCTTTTTACATTGTTTTAGGAGTATCTAGCACAGTATCTGAATTTGATGCAAACTCACATTGGATTAGGTATAAGAGCATCAGAGACGATTACTGCTCTATTGCATAACAATCGACAGTTACTTGAAAAACGTGTTGGTGAACTAGAAGTTTCTGCATTTGTTTCGTTAGTACGTGACAATATTGAAGCCCGGTGAGCATATTTCATTTTTATGATAATCCGTTTAGATAATCCATCCATCACTGACAAAAATGTATAAGTTTCTACTTATCATAAAGACGGAGGGGGTGTATTGCACCATCAGCTGGATAATTTAGTCCGTTTTGTTTATTACAGTAATTTGATTATGCTAAGGCCATCATCAGAACTACACTTCGAATAGATGTTAAATATCGATGCAGACAACATTTTAAAATATCTCATTTATGCATGATTTAAGAGCATCACTATTTATAATGACTAGTCAAGAAAAATATTAGAATGAACGCGAAGCACATTAGCTATATAGTATACTAACATAAGAAAAAATATTCTGGGAAATAGAGTAAATGTAAATGCGTTTGTTTTGGAATCATTTGATTATTTCTCTTCGAAAACTTATACATTTCTTATATCAGAAGGGGTTTTGTGGAGATTGTAGTAATTTCAATAGGATGAAACGGCCGTCCAGTGCGTCCAGGTTTCCCATGGTGGTCTAGCTTCAATTGACTCATGATCTCAACTATTGATATTTCCTATATATTTAGTACCCTTTAAACAGCAGTTTCATTCGATCGAGTGAATTTGATTCGATTTATTTTGTTTCAAAATGAATCAGTTGAAGATACAGCATGGAACTGAAACCAGAAATAATCCCTGAATGACAATGTGGATTTAATTCAGTGCAATGTTTTAACATAAGGTTATTATTGATATTCAATGGTTAAATCATCTATAAATATTTAACACATTATTTGGTAAAGTAACCAATCATCCTTTCTATTCATTCTTTATACTAGAAACCTATTTACTTTATTCTTTCTGTTTTCAGATTTTTGAATTATTTATCAGCGTTATGTAGTTCTTGTGGTGTAGCAATTCCTGTTACACAAGAACTTATTTGTCATCAACTATTATCTGAGAATAATGAAGATTTATTAGTAGAAACATGGTGAGTAACTAATGTAGAATACTATTTACAAATGAATAATTTTTGTTAACTTTAACTCTGGTTATTTAACTGAATATATTGGTTAAATTCATCTATCGTAGTATTGATGAATGAAAAAGAAGAAAGTATAAACTGGTAATTCACTTACCTTGTTTTCTTGTTTACATGTATGGCTGATGATCAGATAGGAATTACTTCTGTGATTTTTTGACAAGATCAGTTTTCAAACGTGTTATATTAGAAGATGAATAAAGTCTACAAATGTCTTTTTTGTTGTTGTTGTTGTTCATCACGTCTTAGTAGTAATTGGAAGAATTTTATTAGAAATTCTATTCAAATCGATTACTAAAGCGCATAATTTCCTCTTATTGACTGTATTATCCAGGGATGGAAATTACCAATACAGAGGTCTTCTTATTTTAATTTATATTATCCTGACTAATTTGTACATTAAATATCGTTGAACATCAGATGAAATCCTCCTCTGAATTACGACAAAATAATCTGTAAATCATATTTGCACATTATCTATAAAGTATCAATTTTAATAGTTAGATTCATGAATCGATGTAAGCTAGACCACCATTAGAACCTGGAAGAACTAGACAGCCGTTTCGTCGTGATATGGGATTTCTCAGCAGTAGAGACAGGCATCTACCTCAGAAAAGGGATGAATGGTTGCACAGGATCATGGATCGATTGAAGTTAAACATTAACACCGTTGGATGTCGACTCAGTGATCTAGTGATTAGGCATTCGCACACGAGACCAAAGGCCCTAGATTCGAGTCCTGCATCCGGGATCGTGGGTGAGCACTGCTGAGGAGTCCTACATCAAATTGGAACGCCTGTCCAGTTCTTCCACGTTTTTAGTGGTGATTTAACTTACATTAGCTCATGAATTTAAATATTAAAATTACTACAATCTCCACAAAACTCTATTCTAATATAAAGTATCAACGATGAGCTGAATCAATCAAATCACAAATATTCGTGTCGAGATATATTAATGGTCACGAACTGAAATTACCTGAAGTATCATTGAAAATCTAGGCACTGTATTGTTTTTCCATCCTAGTTTGGAATATTTCTGCAGTGTATGCTTATAACTTTACTAGAGGTCAACTACTGATATACTTTATCTGTTGATGTCAGTTTCTGATGATTTAACTCAACTTTCATAAATTATATATATTAAGTTTGTCTTACATTGTTCCATTCGCTCCCTTTCCACTTTTTTGTATATTGTTTTGTACTACTTATTTACATTCAGTAAGCCGTTGTAAGCCCAACAATTTTTACACCTATGTGGTAAAGCAAGCTGTAGTGTAATATTCTGGAATGTTCACATATATTTATTACGTTTATTGTACCTATCATTGTACTTATCATTTTAATTACTTTAACTTAATCACTGCGGTGGTTATCAACGGTTTCGTGCATTTTCTTAAACGCAGCAGTTTCCATATTGTCTTGCTCTTGGTTCGGGTTTCGGTTGTTCATAAACTGTTATCAAATATAGACACAGTTATCAGCTGTCTTTTGTACTATCGAAGCCTTTTTATTTTCATACTTGAAGGATGCGTTTAAACGTCCCAGGCACTTCACAAGTTGAGGTTTGTAACTAGATTTTGTGTAGTATTCAATAAAGAATCGCTATTGTAGACAAGTCTTTGTTTTGGAACTTCGGTTTCGCGTGTATCTCAATCAGGTGAACTAGACGTTTCGATAGATCTAACAATATACAAAGTTGTAAAAGGTTTAAATTGCTTATTAGTTGAAAGTTAGAATTGAAATAATCACTAATACTAAAATACTCTAAATGTATATTCATAAAAGCTATTACATATTATTTATTTATTTTTACCTTAGCAACAAAACATTTATTGATTCAGAAAACAACAACTATACAACAGATATTGTTACTTTAATCTGGAAACAATCCTATTTCATGGATGAATATTTTTGGAAAAATATTCATTCTAATTTAATTTTAAATCAATCAGAATGGAATCAAACACAAAAAGGTTTAGAATTTAATTTGAATATATTAAACGATGTTGTAATGAATCAATCAAAACAAGAAATAAATGAAATCTCATCAAAATCAATTACATTATGTTATTTAATTTTAGATTATTATCAAGCACAAATTGATTTATTTGCTTTATTATGCCAACAACGACAATATATTGCTATTAATTATTTATCAACAAAATTATCAGTTCATTTATTATTGAAGTGAGATTGTTCTTTGTTGTTGTTGTTGTTTTTATCAGAATGGGTTTTGTGGAGAATTTTAGAATTTTCACAGTTTTTGAAATCATGAGTCAGTTGAAGCTAGACCACCATTGAAAACCTGGAAGCACTGGACGGCCGTTTCGTCCTGGTATGGGACTCCTCAGCAGTGCGTATCCACGATCCCGCACCACGCGGGGCTCGAACCCAGGACCTACTGGCTTCGCTCGCGAGCACTTAACCACTAGACCACTGACCCGGTATCCAACGGTGTTAATGTCTAACTTCAACCAATCCACGAAGTTGCGCCACCGTAAACCATTGTCTTCAGTGAGCTGATATCTCACAACAGACCTGGTTGAACTCCACTAGTAACGGCTTCTCACTAGAACTTCAGGAGTTTTTCCTGAAGTCAGTCACTAGTGGGCAGTTGATGCCGGCTCAGTGGTCTAGTGGTTAAGTGCTCGCGAGCGAAGCCAGTAGGTCCTGGGTTCGAGCCCCGCGTGGTGCGGGATCGTGGATGCGCACTGCTGAGGAGTCCCATACCAGGACGAAACGGCCGTCCAGTGCTTCCAGGTTGTTGTTTTTGTTTGTTTTTTAGGGAAAATTCTTAACTCTTATGTAACTAATATTTGAATGAAGTATATTCTTTTTCGATAGATTCTCTTCATATTCTACAATTCATATATATATCACTGGTTGAAATCATGAGTAAATTGAAGCTAGACCACCGTGGATGTGCACCGCTGAGGAGTCCTATGCTAGGACGAAACGGCCTTTCAGTGCTTACAGATTTTCCATGATGGTCTAGCTTCAATTGACTCATGATGCCAACTATTGAAATTACTAAAATCTTCACAAAACCCCTTCTAATAATAATAATCTGCTCACTCGTGACTAACTTCAAGAGGCATTTGCTGGAATTCTAGTGAGAAGCCGTGACTAGTGGAGTTCAACCAGGTCTGTTGTGAGATAACAGCTCACTGAAGACAACGGTGTACGGTGGCGCAACTTCGTGGATTGGTTGGATTTAGACATCAACACCGTTGGATGCCGGGTCAGTGATCTAGTGGTTAAGTGCTCGCGCGCGAAACCGGTAGGCCTTGGGTTCGAATCTCGCAGGGGTGTGGTCGTGGATGCGCACTGCTAAGGAGTCCCATGCTAGAACGAAACGGCCATCCAGTGCTTTCAGGTTTTCCATGATGGTCTAGCTTCAATTGACTCATGATTTCGACTACTGAAATTTTTAAAATCTCCACAAAACTCCTTCTGATAATTCATATATATCCAAATTAATAAGACGAAAAATGATTTGGTTAAGGGTAAAGTACATTGTTTAAAGTTAATGTATGTGAACAGTAGGATTTTCAAACAAAATAGAATAATTGAACGATCGTTTCGTTCTATTGTGGGACTCCTTAGCAGTGCGCATCCACGATCCTACTCGCTGGATTCGGACCCAGGTCCTTCAGTCTCGCGCGTGGACACTTAACCTACTGGACCACTGAGCCGGCCGACATCCAATAATGTTAGTGTCTAACATCAGCCAATCCACGAAATTGCGTAACCATTTTCGATTGTACTGAGGTAGATACCTGTCTCTACCAGACACGGATTAGATACATTGGTCACAGCTTCTCACTAGAATGGCCATCCAGTGCTTCCACGTTTTCAACGGTGGTCTAACATCAACCGGTTCAGAATCTCAATCAAAAACTTAACAATCTCTACAACCTCTATACTGGTAAATAGAATAAAATTGTTCATGTCGATATGACTTAAATAGAATGTTAATATGAATATGCTTATATGTTAAGTGAAAATTTTAAGATCCATGATCAGAATAAACATGGAACAGAGAGTGAGAGAGATAAATAATAATTCAATTACAGTTGGATCAAATGTTTAGTGGAAGACTATATTGTGTGATAAATTATTAAAACGTAACAAGGAGGGATGAATGCACAATGAATGAATCATGTATTGAGGAGATTATTAATAATGTTTAACCAATAGTAATAGCAATAATAATACAAAGATTTTTGAATAAAGATAATAAGGACAATTACATTTGACTACGAAGGTTTTAGGTACATTCATTCAGTAGCTAAGATTATTATTCATTAATCGGCCTTGAGGTTGTCCAGGGCAGGAGGAGTGGTTGGAGATATTTCTTTTGTACGCATAACTCCGGTTTCTTCATCCGATTGGCTACTGTTTCAGCCGTTTGAAGAACTTTAAGTCTGAGAAGTTTTGGCAATAATTTACTGACCCTATAAATAAGTGAAAAAGAATGGTTTAAACTGGTACTATGACTTACTTACTTACTTACTTACGCCTGTTACTCCCAATGGAGCATAGGCCGCTGACCAGCATTCTCCAACCCACTCTATCCTGGGCCTTCTTTTCTAGTTCCATCCAATTCTTGTTCATTTTTCTCATGTCTATCTCCGTTTCCCGGCGTAATGTGTTCTTTGGTCTTCCTCTTTTCCTTTGACCTTCAGGATTCCATGTGAGGGCTTGTCTTGTGACGCAGTTGGATGCTTTCCTCAATGTGTGTCCTATCCACTTGCAGTGCATCTTCCTGATTTCTTCCTCCACTGGGATCTGGTTTGTTCTCTCCCACAGTAGGTTGTTGCTAATAGTGTCCGGCCAATGGATCTGAAGTATTTTGCGTAGACAATTGTTAATAAACACCTGTATTTTCTGGATGATGGCTTTTGTAGTTCTCCAGGTTTCTGCCTCATACAGTAGAACTGTCTTGACATTTGTATTGAAAATCCTGACCTTGGTGTTGGTTGACAGTTGTTTTGAGTTCCAGATGTTCCTCAGTTGTAAATATGCTGCGTCTACGCAGTCCTTCATCCTGTTTAACAATATCCTGTTGAAGACTTTGCCCGGTATTGAGAGAAGAGTGATACCCCTGTAGTTATCACACTTGCTGAGATCGCCTTTCTTCGGTATTTTGATCAGTAGTCCTTCTTTCCAGTCTGTTGGTACTTGTTCCTCATCCCAAATCTTATTGAAGAGAATGTGGAGTATCCGTGCAGTTGCCGCTACGTCTGCTTTTAGTGCCTCTCCCGGGATGTTGTCTGGTCCTGCTGCTTTGCCACTCTTGATTTGTCTGATGGCCATGCTGATTTCTTCAATTGTTGGTGGGCCAACATTGATTGGGAGGTCCGTGGGTGCTGCTTCGATGTTGGGTGGGTTCAGTGGAGCTGGTCGATTCAACAATTCTTTGAAGTGTTCTACCCACCTGTTTTGTTGCTCTTCAATGTTGGTGATTACCTTGCCTTCCTTGCTTTTCACTGGTCGTTCTGGTTTGCGGCGATTTCCAGAGAGTTTCTTTGTCGTGTCATACAATTGTCTCATGTTTCCTTCTCTTGCAGCCTTTTCCGCCGTCGTTGCTAAATCTTCCACATATTTACGTTTGTCGGTTCTGATGCTCCTCTTCACTTGTTTGTTAACGTCTGTGTATTCAGCTTGTGCCTTAGCTTTTTCTGCTCTTGTTCGGCTGGTATTGATCGCTGCCTTCTTGTTCCTCCTTTCTAGAATCTTATCCAGTGTATCAACAGTGATCCATTCCTTGTGGTGGTGCTTCTTGTGACCCAGGACCTCATGACATGTTGAAGTGATTGCCTCTTTGATCCCCTTCCAGTTGCTCTCCACAGTAGTTCCTTCTCCATTGAGTAGATCATGAAAGGCCTGGAACTTGTTGCTGAGGACTATCTTGAATTTGTTGAGTTTGTTAGTATCCTGGAGAAAGACCAGCTTATTGAAGGCACATAGGTTTGCAAATCTCTCACTATTTTCGTTTCTTTCTCCCAGTCCGTGTCGTCCCATGATGTCTTCATATCCAGTGTTGTCCGTTCCAACCTTGGCGTTGAAATCTCCCATCAGAATGGTCAGGTCCTTTGTTGGGCACTTCTCGACTATTGACTGCAGCCTATTGTAGAATTGGTCTTTAGCGTCTTCATTGTAGTCGTTTTTAGGTGCATAGCATTGGATGACGTTCATTGAAATGCCTTCTTTCTTTGTTTTGAAGGAAGCTTTGATGATCCTTGGTTCATGAGATTCCCATCCTATAAGCGCATTTTGCGCTTGTTTGGACAGCATCAATGCAACTCTTTGTGTATGTGGTGCATTTTCTTCTTCATGGCCGGAGTATAACAGGAGCTCTCCTGTAGTTAGTCGTTGTTGTCCAACTTGTGTCCAATGTGTTTCACTGATCCCAAGTACCTCTAGGTTGTATCTTCTCATTTCTGCAGCAATCTGGAAGGCTCTTCCGGTGTCCCACATTGTACGAACATTCCATGTACCTAAATAAATGGTCGCTCTGGTTGTCAGAATGGGCATCGGCCTCGTAACTTCCGAAGGGATTCGGCTTTCATCATGAGGCGTCATAATTCTTCTAAGTGAAGATCTTCTGACTCCCAGGGCAGAGTTTAAAAGGTTTGAATAATTTTTTCTGGTTAGCGTTTTTTTAGCGAGTTAGTTTTCTACGGGATGGGGACGCTAACCCCATGTTCAACCCTCCTCCTTTATTCGGGCTTGGGACCGGCAGTAGCCCCCGGAGGGACTCCAGGCGGAGTTTGGTACTATGACTAGTTTGTACTAAATGGGCCAATATCGAGCTGTTCACTTTATCAAACCTTTGTTTAGCCACGCTGGGAGGTGTTCATGAGCACAAAAGTTTAAATTCCTAGAACTTCGACCAATATAACTTGTTCCACAGGAGCAGTCGAAATGTAACTGTTGGTAACTATTGGTACGCAATTTATTGTTAGTTACAAAAAGTCTACGCGTATAACTTCATTTTCGGCTTAGTTGTAGTTTAAGAAGAAAAATCTGTTTTAAAAAAATACTTCTTGACTCCTTTTTGAGATCACTAAGAGCATAGGACCACTGGACATCTGCTTGCCACACTTTGAAGTACCTGGAGAGTTAAATTTAAAGTGTTCAATTTTTCATTGAGTTACTATCCAACCACTGTTTCAAGATCCAGTTCAACGTAGATAGTTTGGAATAGTGGGTTTGCGGAGGTTTTTGAATTTCACAGTTTATATTACCGGCTAATTTTAGTTAAATATCCGTTGAAAACCAGAAAGTGTTGGGATACTGTTTGGTCCTAATATGAGATTCTTCCACAGTATGGACTCATAAATCTACTAGAGCTGTAAACTCTGTAAGATAATTTAACTGTATTAGTGGTCATTCAGTCTTTCTCTAGAATTAAGTGGCTCTATAGACTTGAGTTTACTGCCGGAATTTCATTAATTGCAAACTTGATACATCTTTACTTAAAAACACAGAATTATTATTTATTTGTTCTTAAATAAAATTGTATTTATATGGTTGCATACATTGTTGAGTTTTGATCGAGGTCATGACAATTATCATTTGCTCACTAGTGACTAGCTTCAAGAGATAGTTCTCAAAGTGATAGTGAGAATCCGTGGCCAGTGTTGATAGTTCATGTCGGGTGTGAGGCATTTACCCACCAAAGACACCGGAAGATGGTCGCATAATATCGTGGATTGGCTAAACTTAGAGATTAATATCGCTGGATGCTGGCTCAGTGGTCTAGAGGTAAAGCACGCAAAATCAAAAGTCCTGGGTTAGTATCGGGCATGCGAGATTGTGGATGCGCACTGCTGTGGAGTCCCATACCAGTTCGAAACGGCCGTTCAGTTCTTGCATGTTCATAATGGTAGTCGGACAATGATCGATTCATTATCTCAATCAAAATTGTATATGAACTGAAAGTATTGACTTTTCACATCCATGATTGTCAGTGCACCGATTGAGTGATACAATATTTTCAACTTGATTATCACGAGCATTAGAAATAGCAGTTGACACAGAATATATCTTGATCTAATTAAAAATGTTTTTGTGAAAATACCTAATGGCAAACAAGCTCTAACACTATAAAAATTAATTTCTCCTAATTCCTTTCCTTTTATACACACTTTAGTTTTAGAATTACAAACTTCGAAACATTGTTCCTTTTTAGAAATTATTCATCGTATTCTTGTTTGTTTTTCTATTATCTCATTAGATGTATGAGGAATGAACGGCTTAGACCTAGTCTACGTGCATCGTTTACTCGGTTATTATTAAATCTTCATGTAGATCGAGATCCTCAAGAATTGCATCAACCTATTCAGTATGCTCGTTTATGGAGTACATTAGGCACAAAGTCAGATGTTTCCAGGTAAAATCATTTTGAAAGTACAAATTGCATTATGTATAGTCAGAGTTTATGATTCTATTCTTTTTGATACTATAAGACATTTCTAGTATTAAATAAGTATTTGACTAAAAGTTGAACAGGTACAATATAGGTTTTTCAAATAGTATTTTCGATTTGGTAATATGCTATAAACACTGAGTATTGAGAAGAGTTAATGGCATTAAAATACCACTGAGTGAATACTTTTTTTGATGAATTCAAAGGTCAAGTTTCCCTAAACTTTCAAGAAAAATATGTGAACATTCATTGACATCTATTTTTTCCACTAAAAGGCTGATTGCTTATCAAATCACATGTGGATGAAATACTGTTATTTTTACCAATAACTCTCAGCACAATAAATAGACTTTATATAACGTCAGGAATAAACGAAAGTGAATTCAGTGTTTTACATACGTTGTTAACTGAATATTTTTAATACCAGAAGAGGCTTTTTGTGGATATCACAATAAATTCAATAGTTGAGTCAGTTGAAGTTAAACCACCATGGAAAACCTGGAAGCACTGGACGGCCGTTTCGCCCTATTGTGGGACTCCTCAGTAGCTTCAATTGACTCATGATGTCAACCATTGAAACTACTGCAATATTCACAAAGCCCTTCTGATATGAACCAACATAAGCTCATTAGTGATTGGCTTCATGAGGTATTTCCTGGAGTTCTGGTGAGAAGCAGTGACCAGTGGAGTTCAACCAGGTCTGTTGTGAGATAGTAACTCACTGAAGACAATGGTGGATGTGTCGCTGAATTTCGTGTATTAGTTGAAGTTAGACATTAACACCATTGGATGCCAGCCGGCTCAGTGGTCTAATGGTTAGGTGATCTCGAACGAGACTGACAGGTCCTAATTTCGGATCTTGCGAGTCGGGATAGTGGATGCACACTGCTGAGGAGTCTCACAATAGAACGATTCAGCCGTGAAGTGCTTCCAGGTTTTCTATGTTGACCTAGCTTCAACTGATTCATGATCTTAACCATTGCGAATACTTTTAAACTTTCACGATTGTCACCCTTATAAAATGTTTTTCAGTGCAATCGAAATTTATCAGGGCATTGTTATTACCCTTCTTATTTAGAATACTGTTAGGTAAAGCGTGTCATAAGCTTTACAAAGCTTAAATTATTCTCTGATTGAGGTCAAATAAAGCATTTCTACAATCATCGCCAGATGTTTGAGCCCTGGGTTACATTGTATTGACAAACAATGGCTTTGAGTTTCTACTCCGGTCATTACTATTGAAGTTTTCTAAGAAGTTGTCTAGTGTTCGCTAATTAATCATTACTTGTTAAGTTATTCAATGATGATCATATAATGACCACTTAGAAAGAATTGCTTGATATTCGTGAGGAATTTTAACACCTACAAAAAGCAACTAATCAGCTAGTTACTAGGGTTTGAGTTTGTTGTTGTTAGATTTGACCAATGACGATACTATCATTTGTCGGGATTATCGTAATAAAAATAACTATTGTAACCCCTGGAGTGAGTCAGTGCTACGTAATTAACACTCATTACTGTTGGTTAAACTATCTTATAAAATATTTTATATATTGTGATTGTTATTTATTTCATTATTTTTCTTTGAAATACCTCAGTTTCTTGTGAGTTTCCGTCTTCTCATATGTTTCTCATGAAGTCGTCATCGTTTGTCAGTGTCTAATTCGTCGACGCATCCAGTCACGCCAGATCCAGTGTCATATTAGAAACATCTCCCTTGTCCGTTTTAGTGACTCCATTGTTTACGAATTATAGTAGCTGCATTTCAAAAATTGTGCAAATAGTCAAAAAGTCTGTTCACTCTCGAAGTTGACGAAATACTGATGATGACTCTGCAAAAGATGTCAATAGTTACACCGTAGAATACAATAAGGCATGTGCGAATCTACATCATTTGTACCATAACACCAAATATGATTTGATCCAAAGGCTTTTCTGTCTATACCCCTATCTTACTTATACATATGAAACGTGATCTCACTCTGTGGACATCTGACTGTTATTTAGATTTGATAGTTATCGTCATAATACCTCTTCCATCCAATATGGATACTACTTAAGCATAATTGAGATTCAAAGTAATATTTTTAATCACGTTGGGTATCAAAATCTAGTTATATTACACTAGATTTTGTAGCACAGTAATATAGCATGTAGAACACCTCAGAGTTTTTTTAAGACAAAGTGTTTGAAGGAACAAACAGTAAGGCCTATTTTTGGAAATGAAAATTTGTTTGAATTTAATCTGCTAGTGAATGTCCCTACTTATTGTGATATAATTTACTAGGAAGCCTTCAATTCAACCAAAGATGTTTTATTATGCTGAGTTTTTGTTGGCTCTCTTTCCTATAAACCATTTCTGTATATGATAATTTACTGGAAAACAAACCACCTCGGTCAAACAGACACAAACAAGTTATTATTTAATTGTTCTTTGTGTAAACCAAACATGTTAATGTATGTCCTACATTGTATTCAAATTATTTTACAGTTATGAGCAAGCAAATAGTTCTACAGACAAACAAGAAAATTTCACAACTGATTTTATGAAAATCAAGAATTTTGTAAATGATTATTTGGATAATATACTTTCCAATGGTTGTTATTTATCTGAACCTGGGTACATTAATTTAACAAATGAGGCAAGTTAATTAGACAATGATTCCAATAAGTGATGTGATTAGAACCTTTACTTATTGTTTCTTATTAATTTAAATCACCTAAGGTTAATCAATAGAAAAAGCCTGAAGATAATAAGTGATTTCTCTTCCCCTTGAGAAATATATTTCATATATTTTCATTTCCTATTTTCTGTTAATGTATTTGACAAAAAGAAACCATTCGATTAACAATGGCACTGATATTTATAAAACTAATACTGATTGAAAGTTATCATAAAAATCAATACCCATGAAAGAAAGGGATAATTATTAGATAACACTTGTTATCAACCATTTCCAATGTATATAAAAAGTACCGAATGTAAGCTGTAATCTTTTAGAAAACTTACAACAAAGAAAGCAGAAAACAATTGGTACTAAACGGTAGTGCATAAAATTACCCACTTGACAAATGTTTCAAGTTAGAAAAAGTATCATGTGTAAGTAAATGTACATGATCTAGTGTATATACATCGCTTTATGCAGCATGCATAGATATCTAATAGATGTATGCATGTAGTCCATAAGTGTCATACAGGAAAATCACTTAATAAACTGGAATTACTATGGCAGTTTGATTTTTAACCGTTTTTTTGGATTACTCGCATTTCTTTGGGTCATACAGTTTTGAATCAGTGTTTATTTCACTCTGTCTTTCCTCACATTGTTTTCCACCAATAAATATCATTTCTAATTCCTTTTTCACATTTCAATTTTGTTTGTTTACTCCTTGTTTGATACAGAATATAGATTTTAATCAACATAGATTATATTCCGAATTTATATTATGTTATCACCTTTTTCATATTACTATTATTGCAATTAAGTAGTGTTGGTATAAATCAATAAATTTTCCAATCTTCAAGTCAATAAATATTTCTTCCTAATGACAAAATATGGTATCAGGTTTCTTTTTCACTTTAGACTGGCAAATAAACAGAGAAAATTTGGAGTAAAATGAATTTAATTTATTCCGTAAATATTGTTATGCTAGTGTTAATGTAACCAAAGAATAAACAACACACTAATAAATAGACTGAACTGTTTATTGAACTATTTTATGTTATGAAAACTTACAAAAGATCAGTAGTTAATTTCAAAAAGAAAATGTAAATAAAAGTTAATTGGTTTACAAACTTCAATTATATTTACATAGTATCTAATGTCATGTAATTGACAATACTCTACTAGATAATCTGTAATTTGCGTTGACATAAACTAATTGGCCAATTAGTAATAATCAATCTATGGTTAACTTGTATGTTTTGTGATTTAACTCTATAGGTAAAGTTATAATAAACCTGACATTAAGCCGAAACTGGTTTGAACAAAACACAGAGCATTGGTTCCGTAGAGACTGTAGTTACATATCTATGATAATCAATAACTATTATAAAAAAAGCAAGATCTAGGATTTATAATTGGTTATTTCAAACTAACTTACGATTGAAATTTCATACACATAGTTCCCATTTATCATTTTGAAGAGAGGAAGAACTTTAAATGTTTACTATTCACTGTCTATTTTAACTGGGTAATTACTTACATACTTACTCCTGTTACCCCCGATGGAGCATAGGCTGCCGACCAGTATTCTCCAACCCACTCTTTCCTGGACCTTCTTTTCTAGTTCCCTCCAATTCCTGTTCTTTTTTCTCATGTCTATCTCCATTTCCCGGCGTAATGTGTTCTTTGGTCTTTCTCTTCTCTTTCGGTCTTGAGAATTCCATGTGAGGGCTTGTCTTGTGACGCAGTTCGGTGCTTTCCTCAATGTGTGTCCTATCCACTTCCAGTGCTTCTTCCTAATTTCTTCCTCCACTGGGATCTGGATTGTTCTCTCTCACAGTAGGTTGTTGCTAATAGTGTCTGGCCAACAGATCCGAAGTATTTTGCGTAGACAACTGGTAATTAAGTTAATCTAATTTTCAATTTATAACTCAGATTATATTCAACTAAGAGTTGAAACAATTAGAAATTGACAATATACAGACATATAATTTATCAACAACAACAAAATGTAAATTTTTTATTTATAGGTTATCAATCTTTCTAAGAACTTGGTATTTTTTGGTCTTTACAATATTAAAGAACTATTACTTCTTGGTCAAAAACTTGTATTCATGCTCAATGAATTGGGGAGTACAAATGATTTTAATTTATGCAAAAGTAAGTAAACTTTATGAACACATACAATGATTCATGAATTACATCATTGATGTTATTAGGTGATTTACATGAGTTAAGTTCATGCCTTTGTTAATAAATATAGTAGATAATAAACTTGGAGTTCTAGTAAGAAGCCGTTACCAGTGGAGTTCAACATGGTCTGTTGTGAGGTATCAGCTCACTGAAGACAATAGTGTACGGTGGCTCAACTTCTTGGATTGGCCGCAGTTAGACATTAACATCGTTGGATGCTGGCTGGCTCAGTGGTCTAGTTGATTAAGCGTTTGGCGCGAGACTGATGGGCCTGGGTTCGAGTCTCGTGGGGTATGGGGTCGTGGGTGCGCGCTGTTGAGGAGTCCCATACTGGGACGAGTTGGCCGTCCAATGCTTCCAGGTTTTCCATGGTGGTCTAGCTTCAATTGACTCATGATTTCAACCAGTGAAATTTCTAAAATCTCCACAAAACCCTTACTGATTTTAACCAATAATCAGGGTTTTTCAATAATTTGGGGGTTGGTTAGATAAATTTCATTCAGTTTTTCTCATTTATAAATTTGACTAACGAAAGTACAAGATACATAACAGAATAATATGAATGCATTTATTTCGTGATAACCCTTCAACTTTCTATAACCTATAATCAGTTATATTAATTGCTCGAAAAGCAAAACAGTATACATACTTAATGTTATAATATCAGAAATATTTTGATCAAAGAATATGAATATACAGTAATAAATATGAGAGAATTATCCTTGAATATTCTATGTTAAATAATATCACAATTCTGGAAGAAAAAATTAAAATTACATAGAGATAAGTTAATGAAGGTACTAATTTTATAAGTTATGAAATGACTGCAATAAAATGGACTGATTATAAGAGGAAAATAATTGAAGCTTAGGTAACATGTATGAATGAGTGAAGAAAGTGAATTTTTAATCATAAACCCAAAATGTTACTCAACCGCACATTGGGAATTGTGGTCATCATAGGGAAGCAAGAGTGACAACATTACCTTTTTTTTGAATACATAATTTCTGTTTAAGCCTATACTATGAGTGGCTTTCAAGTAATTTATTGGTGAATTATTTCGAATGGTTATAAAATCTCAACTTTGTGTTTCACTATCCAGTAAATGACTGGAGATCATAATACTGAAGGCATGTTGACCTCGTGGTTTCCATTTATGAAGAATGTTCTCGGAGATGTGAACACTAGCCTTCTTTTCGGTCGCCCAAATATATCTGCTTCAACATGCACACGTTAACTGTTATATACAGTGGAAGTAAAGCAAAGCTAATAATTACTCACTTCTGAGGGTCTTAACAAGCAGTTTATTCGATGAATTGAGACTATTTTTGCTGCTGAATAAGTCTTTTTCAACGCAGCACTTAGCCTAGAATCGATCTCTTTAGATATTTCGTCACTTTCAAAGTTGATTCACATGAATACAAGTTTTCTTTTGATAAGAGCAAACTATATTATCCCTGTTCCTATCTCCCCATATTTATTGGATAACAATTATCCTTTAGATAACTTTCAACAATGGTTATTTCCTTGCTAATTGTATCTGCATATATAGTCTTACACGACTAAAAAGCATTCAAACTGAAGCTCTTTCTTAGTTTATTGGACAGAAGAGGTTAAAGTATAATTCTTTCCATATGTCTTTTTGATATATGTTTCTATGGGCGTATAAGTGTTGCTAACAGTTAGAGTGTGATTGTACTCAACAATTAAAATGTTACGTAATTCATCGCATTCCACAAATAACACAAAACAGTTTTGTGTTATACGATATTTTACTACACCGAGGTAAATGAGTCATTTTTATCTGTTCAGTATGTAAACTTTCGTCAAAAGTAATAAATTTATAGTACTATGATATTTATTGGAATACTATTCTGATAATCTGTTTCGCTTGAAGACAATTCGAAGAAAAAATGTTCAATGTAACTATAAATAAAAGCTTATTTTTTAAGGAGGCAAAACATATTCACTACTACAGGTTTTCAAAATGGGTTAGGTCAACTATCTAGTATACCATGAATAGCAATAGTTATTGGGCATATAACAATTTTATCTATAACTAAATATTTTCTACGCTTACAGATTACATCATGACTATAGATAAATAGTGATTGAAATATATTATCATTTCAAGATAGCTTTCGTCATATATTCACTTTTGAATAATCTAGTCTGGGGCTTTTAATTCATGTACGCGAAACGTTCTATTGAGAAACTTTGGCTAGTGAAGTTCAAACATGTCGATAATAAGTATAACATTCGCGCCTCAAAGCCTGCATGTTTTGAGTATGATCTCTGGGGCGGTCTTGTGTACATATAATACTAGAAAGTTGTACACTTGGAAAAAATGTTATCCAGTTCTATCTGGTTTCAAATGGTTGTCTAATTAATACGAGTTAAAAAATTCAACAATTTTTACAAATTTTCACACTAATAATCTCAATGGCACTGTTTAAACTTGTATTCATTTAATTAGGTTACATATCCTCTAAAGAAGCAACACTGGGTTGTGAAACGTCAGTAATTCAATTTCTTATTCATTAAGGTTTAACAACTATATCATTATTCCTACTATTAACAATCTACCTGTTGTTTAACTTATTTTAAAACTGTCAAATCAAAGCTTAGTAATGATACATAATAATTAATCATCTAGTCTTACAAAAATAAAGATAATTAGCCTTTTGTTTTAGGTAAATTCTATTTTAGTGAAAAGTAAATACAGTTCTTCATTAACATATCTCTTATTTGTTTTCCTAACATTAAGTGAAAGAGATGAACAACTCGTCATCAATACTGAATAATTCAAATGATAAGAAACTATTTGATTTGAAATTAAAGACTCTGGATATCATTGAAGTAAGTTATGAATGAAAAATTATTTTATACACAGTGAAAAATTCACTTTAATTGTTATTTTAATAGTTGAGTTCATGAGTCAGTTGAAGCTAGACCATTAATGAGAAATTGGAGGCGCTGAACGGTCATTTAGTTTCAATATGGGACTCCTCAGCAGTGTGCATCCACGACCTCGCCCCCTGCGAGATTCAAACCCAAGGCGAACACTTAACCACTAAACCACTGAGCCGGCATCCAACGGTGCTGAGGAGTCCCACAATAAGACGAAACGGCCGTGCAGTGCATTCAGGTTTTCCATGGTGGTCTAGCTTCAACTGACTCATGATCTTAACCATTGAAATTACTATAATATTCACAAAACACATCTGATGTAAATTTTTTTATTGTGCAAGAAAATGGTCATTTGTATTTGTAAAAAACAAATATGAAATGGTGTACACAGAATAAGACGGATATAATATTGGTCTGATTTCGTTTAATGTTAAATGAATTATCTTCAGTAGTAGAAGTAATAGTAGTGTAGTGAATGGGTACACAGGCAGGAACAACCAAATGTATTTGAACACAAAATTACAGAATCTCTTAGTAAAATTTGTGAATTCTTCATTTGCAAAATGTCTGTCAACTGTCTCAGACTTGACTGTCCGTTCATCTACACACTAATCACTCTCTGTTTTCAGTCTTTTTTCCCCGATCTTCCTAACTTCCCACCAGATATTTCACTTTTGATTGGTGATACATACTACTTATATCTGTCCACAACAGTAGCACATACCACAGTAGTAGTAGCAGTATCAGTAATAGTAGTTGTAATGGCTGTAATGATAGTGTTAATATTATTGTAGTAGTAGAAGTGTGAGTAGTATTAGTAATGGTAGCAGTAATTACTTGATGAATTATAAAGCTATTACAATAACTGAGACAGTCGAACTGTTAATGCTGTCGTGACTGTAAAGTGACTGAATATATATTAGAAAATTAAAGGTGTTACTTATGCACAAAATTGTGTTATAGTATACTACTTATGTGACTGAAAAATTCAAGTCAGTAATGAAAGTATGCCTCAGAAGACAACAATTCATTTCTGCTTGTGCTATCACGAGAAAGAAAAAAAGCGAGTCAGATGGATGAAGTATGTCGGTTAAATTAACTTAATGATCAAATGTCCAAAATCGAGAGAATGAAAAATAATCATATTTATCTAAACGATTGTAATCGATTCAGAGAAATATTATCTAACTGGAAGAAAATAGAGGAAATATTATTTATCAGTAGACAAAGACGTCTTATAAGATTAATAACTCACTGTCTCCTTGCAGATAAAAATACCAGATTTTACCATTGCAGTCGTGGTTGACTCTTAAAATTTCAGAAGAAACTAGTTATATTGTTGTTTAACCCTTTTTGATGGTATCGTTAATGTTTACGACGACTAAATAGTCGAAACCTGTGGTGGCATATTCTGAAATCAGTAACAATTATACTAATGAACTCTTTTTGCATGTTTCTGTTCGTCTCAAGTACTACATTGTTGTATACATCACATTTCTCGATTACATTCTTTAATGTTTGATAGTTTTATTATTCTTAGTCCTTCACTTTTTATGTCTCTGTATGCCCATATGATGGATGTCCAGAAAAACCGATGCACACGAATATCAGATCCTGTCAGACTTTTAAAAAAAAGTAATTGAGATAAGCTTAAATGTGAAGAAACTGTACTAGAAACTTTGTTAACCACATTACATAGTAGTTCGTTGACCTTGAATGACGAAGGGAACAATAGATTTCTTTCTAATTTGGATTACATTGGCTGTTATGAAGGTTTACCCAGATTTTTCTAATTTTTCAACCTAAGGATGAAGTTACCGAGGGATACTGATCCCATTATAAGTTTTGTTTCTAGGAAATTTTTACAGGGTTTTATCGATGGGACAACGTGGTTTGCTTTTTGTGACTAGTTGACATTTCCTCATTGGTATATTTTTACAGTTTTTGTTTAATTCTGATTTTTCTCAACTACCATTTACCTTGTTATGCATTTTAGTATATTTTAGACGTTCGTGTAGACTATCAAATCTACTGTTTATTAACTACTCTTCGAAGCGTTGAGCAGCCAGAAGCTTGTTCAAATGACTTGGAGTTAGAGGATTTGGAAAAAAAGCAAACTTTAGGTAAAAAAAATTCTTATGATAATCTAAATATGATTAACAACAACATATTTGAAGTGAAGCTAATTTCTAGTATGCCAGATATTTATGTACGTAAATTGACAAAGCGATAATCATTTATGCACGAATATAATTCAATGAATATTGTTGTTGAGATTTGAATGGTTAACTGATTTCACTGAATTATCCACAAAATAAGTACACCCTAGAAACTATATTGTGCTATTATATGGCGGTCATATAGTGAAGTGAACAGAACACGGGTGCGGACATTCAAATTTCATCGATCACGAAATTACAGAGTTATTTGGTAAAATAGAAAAACCATATAGTAAATTGTTAGTTTGCAAAATATCAATCCATCATATTAAACCAGACTGTTCCTGTTGCAAACATCAATCCATTGTCTCACATTTCATTGTTCATGAGTTTTCTTACATATTGCATTGTGTTCCAGCTCTTTTTTTCTTGATCTTCCCCCAACTTCTGCTACCAGACATTAAGTTTTAAACTCGCGTCATATACTACTTATATCAATATAAGTAGTACGCACCACAATAGTATTTCATAAACAATTAAAATTAAATAACAAGGAAAACCATAAAGTACAAATTTTATTACATTAATTATATATTAGTCCATATATTAAACAAGACAACATAACGAATCCAACAAAAATACCATACTATTAATAACTTCAATGTAGAACAGTTCTGTTTTTACTAATTACAGTTCGTTCCCTTTAAACTATCGCATAAACTATAGGTAATTAAATATTTTATTATACATCCTTAATTAGAATTAATCATTTCTAGTCAATACACACAAGCACAATAGATACATTGATCATAGAGTATTTGAACTAATAAAACTCAAGCTTGAATTTTTATGTTCTAACATAAAACTAGTGGTTTTAATGGGGTTAAATTATAATTTGGTATTTTTTTGTTTTCATTCAATCGACATGAAATTTTTATTCTACGATGATTATATTTTAACAGTTGCTTAGACAACTTGATTTTCATAAGAATTACAGGAGCGATATTTTATTGTAGTACACGAGAAGTCAAATGTGTGTGTGGGGGGGAGGAGGAAACACAATTACAAAGTTCTTTGGTAAAATGTGAAAAAAAAACATACATTAAATATTTTATTAGCAAATCTTCCATTAATTGTCTGAAACTTAATCATTCCTTCATTATTAAAATTACTTTCTGTTTACATGCCCATTTTTTTCAATTTGATGTTACATATTACTTATGGCTGTCAACATAAGTAACATACGCCACAGTATAACCAAAAATTAAATTCAAATTTTCCCATCTATCTTACTATTCATAAAGTGTATATCATAAAATTTAGTATAGAGAAAGTTAACCTTATAAAAGAATGTCAGGACCTATGTAAAAGAATAAATGGAGACCACAATTGATTGATCACTGGGTGGTGATCAATGTCATGTTTGTCTAGTCCTTATTAGTGCAGATCGAATGCTATCAATCATCTTGCAATGTGGTCACCAGTCTAGGTGACTCGACACTGCGGGCACTATATTGCTGACGAGTGCCAAGTAACACGAAACCCGGGTCCAGGGTTTCCTGTTGACTACCTCCAACCACCATCTAAATAAATGGAGAAAAAGTAGCGAAAAACATTTATAACAATTAGTTTCAACGAATAATATATTATTATTTTGACTACTGAAGTTTACAGTCATCTTGAACAAATAACCAGTAAGTAATAAAGTGATAAATGTGGTTACACAATGTTCTGTTGACCCCTGGTAAAAGTTCACTGTTTCTGGAAAAATAAGAAAATCTTTCTGTACCATAACGCTATCATTTATGATGATAAGAAGTTGAGTCATGTTTTATAGATACACTGTTGGACAAAACACGTTCATTATGGTATTTTCATTTATGATTAGTAATTTCACTTGTGAAATTAAATCTTTGGTAAACAAAATTCATAGAGCCAGAACAAATATTGTTGCAGAATAGTATGAATTCACTTAATTTTTAGGTTTCTTGTCAGCTGTTTACAACCACTGATATGTAATAGAATTTTACATTGAGATAAGAAATAGTATGGAACATTTGAGATAAGTGAATATAAAGGAGTAGAATGAAAAATGTTATCAATGATAACTATATATATGCAAGTACAGGTCATAGGTTATTAGGTGTTAGAATCAAAGAAACGTTACGGATGGATGGTGTAGTAGTTGAGTGGAGTTCAGAGACAGATAAGATAAATTGTGTGATAATTTTAGAGGTAATAAAGGATTCATGGAATTAAAAACTAATAAGATGGGTTACCTAAGCAATTTATTTAATATTAATGGAAGATTGTCTTGGTTACATGTTTCTCTCTTTTGTCTTCTTTTTTTTAATATCTCACTCTTTTTTCAACAATTTCAATATTATGTATGTTGATGATGACATATTCAGTAGTGTAAGATAGATAACGATGATTGAATAATTTCATTAGTTGTTTATTTATTTGTTTGCTTTTAAAAAAAGAAAGAAAAATGTATATTACAGACAACTGGTTAACTGGAGTTATCATTTGTGTATTAGTTTTTTAAGATTATAATTTTGAACGCTTAGTGAATGCTTGTTGCATTTAACAACAACACCAACAACAAAAAAGTTTTTATAAATTTACTAATGTGTTTAACGTTATGAAAAGCGTCTATATGTCAATCTACTTATTTATTTAAACACATAAACATAGGTACAAGAAGGCACCAAATAGATATGCACCACACAAATCGAATGGTTTGTGTGAGGGATGGGATACTGCCCGGGTGGTCAAACCGAAGCAGGTAGTTTTCTTGGGAGGCCACATCCAGAGCCTTTGACCCAAAAGTCTAATCCACAAGGCAGTAGAGCAATGTAAGGAGATGCAGTCCCATAGCAGCCAATCCATATGCACCATTGGTTTGGAATCAGGATTTTCCAACGTCCCTCCCAGGTGGACTCTTCGTATTCATCACCCCGGTTAAAGTGCCGGATATTCGCTTTTCGTCCTCTCAATTTCGTAAACAACCCCCGTGGCGCGAGAAGGCAGTGAGTAGGACTTCGTTGATAGTGGTTTTATGCACGTGGCCATGTGAGAGCGTTTGGAGAGGGAGAGTTGACTCTCCTTACTCTCGGTTGTACCAGAGCATTTGGGAGCTGTATTTCAATAGGGTTTGATTGATTAAATTATTTAATCATTTGAACTTTTCATCATAATAATTGTTATTAAAATTACAAATAGTTGATACTATTCAAACGACAAAATAGAGTAAAGGGAATATGATAATCATTTTCGTTTTTTAATCTTCTTCACAGAATTATCAAATGAAATTAGAAATCAGCTTTTAACATTGTTTCCTTTAAAGTAAGTGAACATTCAGAGAATTATGTTGTTTTCAACAACAACAAAAAAAGATATTTATTAGTGTCTCATATGAACATATTGTTAGTGTAAACAAGTTTGAAAACATCTTCGACAATAAAGATAAATTTTTATACTGTTCATCATTTGAACTCATGTAAATGTATATTTCGGTCAAATGGATATTATTTATTAAATTGATTACGTGTTTTATAAGTTAGTAGTAATGTTGCGCAATTCTAAATCGGTTAAAAAAAAACACTAGATTATCACCGAGCTATTTAAGTATGATCTCATTAATCCGCTACTTGAATAGAAATAACAAGTGAAATCATAAACATTACTTCATACCAAACATTAGTTAGGACTCATTAGATGTGAAGTAATACAGAGATTATTTATGAGAGGAGAATTTGTATTTATTTGTTAACTTGAGGAAGAAAATCAGTATTTTGTGGTAGTGTTATCTTAAATAATCTGTTATTATTATTATTATTATTATTAGCTTTATTCAATATTATAACTTTGGTACAATATAGAATTCTCAGCGCAAAGTATTTCAACAAGTTTCCGTTTCTTTCTTCTTGGTCGGTCCTCACGATAAATATTGAGGAATCGCCAGTTAGATGTTAGCACTTCAGTGAATGAACAACTGAATAATGTACATTCTTTTCGTTGTATATTGCCAGCAACCGTATTGTCTCTTATTGAGTTTTCTGTAACTTTGACAACGAAAGGTTGTACACTTTTCAGAAACGCAGCAGAATAGGTTATGCGATTAATAGACATAATGATATATTTAAACAAACAACAATAGATAACTTGTTGAAATATCTAGATGGTAGGGACAGGTAGCCCAGATGCTCAAGCAGGGCCGCCCTTAGTTATCGTATAGGCATTATTTCTTTATTAAATATCAGTTAGGTTAATTCATGTAACTACTTATGTATGATGAAAAGCTGTCTAAAACAATGATGATTTATTGCACTGTCTTCAAAAAAAAGGAGAACGCATGTATGCACTTCAAATTATTTTGTTCCAAATTGTGTGTCATTTCATTTAAACGAAAAATGTAGAAGCTAGATCAACATGGAAAACATTGAAGCACTGGACGGCCGTTTCGTTCTAAAATGGAACTCCTCAGCAGTGCGTACCCACGATCCCGCCCCTCGTGAGATTCAAACTGGGGACCTATTAGTCTCGTGCGCGAGTGCTTGACCATGAGACCACCGAGCCGGCCAGCATCCAACGGTGTTAATGTCTAACTTCAGCCAATCTACGAAATTGAGCCATCGTACACCATTGTCTTCAGTGAGCTGATATCTCGCAACAGACCTTCCAGGTTTTCCATAGTGGTCTAGCTTCAATTGACTCATGATCTCAACTATTGAAATTACTACAATATCCACAAAACCCCCTCTGATAATAATCATCTGCACACTAGTGACTGACTTCAAGAGATATTTCCTGGAGTTCTAGTGAGAAGCCATGACCGGTGGAGTTCAACCAAATCTGTTGTGAGATATCAGCTCACAGAAGACAATGATGTGCGGTAAGTACATTTTTGTCCATTAAACATAAATTTGGCTGTAAATACTTGAATTTACAAGTATTTGACGATATAAATGAAAATTATAGCCTAATATACCACTATAAGCAACGATTTCTTTTAATTATATAATAAGTTAAACATTGAAAAATTCGATAATTTCCTTATAATAAGTTTTTATTTCAATGTATCTATTTTCAAGCAATCCATCACAAAATCTTGAAATTAATGAATTATCAAAACAGAATTCAACAGAGAACAAATTAACTATTCTTAATATAGATGGTTATAATGGTCAATTATTAATTGGTGTATTGGCTCGTTTATGTATATCAACTAATGTTGAATTAAAATTAAAATCATTACAATTATTATTTCGACATTTTAGTCAACAAGAAGAATTAATCAATAAATTAAAACAGGTAATTAATCAATAAATACATTTGTTTATTTATTTGGATGCCGGCTCAGTGTTCTAGTTGGTTAAGCGCAAAAGTCCTTCTGTGACAATCACAGAGGAATCAGTTTGACTAATATAGTGTCTAAAATATTAGCTTCAATAATACTTCGACGCCTAATCAAAGCTCGTGAAGAGCAGACTAGAGAAAATCAGGCTGGTTTTCGACCTGGACATGGTTGTTTAGATTCATATATTCACACTACGTCAGGTTCTAGAACACACACACATTCAGACGCCCCACAATGGTAGTATTTCTCGACCTTAATGCAGCATTCGACTCTGTTGATCGTGAGGTTCTATGGCAGTGTTTGTCACTGAAAGGAGTACCAAAGAAGTACATTAACCTTATAAAGGCTCTCTACTCGAACACAACTGGTAGTGTGAGAGCTTATGGCGAACTGTCATCAGAATTGATTGCCTCAAGTGGTGTTCGTCAGGGCTGTCCACTCTCCCCATTCTTGTTCAACTTTGTGGTCGACGTACTTTTAGAGATAACACTCTCCTCATCTAAATTTCCAGAGATTGAACTTCTACCGGGAGGTCCACTTGTTGACTTAGAATATGCCGATGACATAGTTTTATTTGGTGAAGACGCTGACAAAATGCAGAGTCTTCTGACCACTCTAAGCAACAATGCAAGCATGTTCGGGATGCGATTCTCCCCCTCGAAATGCAAAATGTTGCTTCAGGATTGGCTTGCATTGACACCCGAACTAATGATAGGGAGTGAAGTAGTTGAGTGTGTCGACCGCTTCACTTCTCTTGGAAGTCTCATCAGCCCTTGTGGTCTGGTGTGTGACGAAATCTCAGCACGGATACAGAAGGCTCGACTAGCTTTTGCCAACTTGCGTCATTTATGGCGTAGGCGAGATATCCGTCTATCAAACAAAGGACGTGTTTACTGCGCAGCAGTTCGTTTCGTCCTACTTTATGGCAGTGAAACATGGCCGGTAAGAGTAGAGGATATCCGTAGGCTACTAGTATTTGATCATAGGTGTCTTCGAAACATTGCTCGTATATCATGGGACCATCGAGTAAGTAACACAGTTGTTAGGAAACGGGTACTAGGTAAGGATGGCAAATCAATTGATGAAGTAGTGAAACTTTATCAGTTGAGATGGCTGGGACACGTGTTACGTATGCCCAACTACCGACTGACACGACGTGCTATGTTCAGTGGTATAGGAGTAGGTTGGAAGAAAGCTAGGTGCGAGCAGACCAAAACATGACACAAGTCCATGAAGTCACTGCAAGTGGACTGAGTCATGTTGGTAGGTGTAGACTACCTGGTTGGGGACCGCGAGATGATAGCAACCGATGGTTAGAGACCCTGAATGACATGGCTCAAAATCGTTTGCAATGGCGCAGGTGCATCCACTCTCTGTGTTCTCCCAAATTCTAATCTTCTGAATTCTTCATGTCCCTTTTTTCCTCTTTCCAAATTTATTTCACTGGATCATACTCTTTAAATAACATCTCCAAACCCTAATCTTCCCGATTACTGCTTATACTCTTATTACCTCTACCACTATGGGATTTGAATCGACAACTGCATCTCTGTGCTAATGTGGTGTGGCAACTCGAACTGATGTACGTACGTACGAAGTTCTACGTTGTTACTGACTGGCTGACTGGTTAAGCGCCTGGCGCGAGAATGATAGGTCCTGGGTTCGAATCTCGCGGGGTGCAGGATCGTGGATACGCACTGCTGAGGAGTCCCATACTAGAACGAACCGGCTGTCTAGTGCCTCCAGGTTTTCCATGTTGGTCTAGCTTCAATTGACTCATGATTTCAACCAGTGAAATTTCTAAAATCTCCACAAAACCCCTTCTGATTATTTGCTTTTGTTTATTTAATATTTTAGGTACAACTTTTAGTATCAGATACAGGAATAAAAATTTATCGTCAACTTAAACAACATTTAGATACATTACGTTGTTTAATTGAAAAATCTGAATTATGGATGCATGATAAAAGTTGTATGACTAATTCAATTAATAATAATAATATTCAAGTAAGACTTATAATGTATTATTTTGTTACTATTATTAATTAGAACAGCACATGTAAGCGAACAATTGTTTATCAGTTCGATCGGCATCAGGCTTCACTCTAATATACATGAATATTGATACGAAAATATTAAACCAATCAAGGTAATATGGGTCAATAATCACAATGAAATAGAATAGGTCACCACACATAATAAGTAAAAATACAAATTGATAGTAGGAAGACAGGTATATTGATAGTAGTAAGATAGTAGTAAAATACGATAACAAAAGTCTTATCAATAGTTCAACATTGGAAACAGAAGGTCGAACAAACGTGGGTAAATAGACTTGGAATAATCAACACAAAACATTAAAATCATTACGCAATAAGAAGTGTGTAAATAACTAGGTCGTGAAGAATTCAAACGGAAAGAGGCGGAAAATTACCAACAAATACTAGATGTGAAAATAAGGTTAATGATAACAAAATAAAATAAAAGTCGTTTGTCAAGTTATAACTGGACATGGAAGGGATAGAGTGGTCACAAATTTCTTCTGTACACATAAATTGGGGTTATATGTACGAATTCCAATGGCTTCAGCTATATGTAAGAGGCGAGAACGAACTCCGTTGGGACATGATGGAGGTATACGATAGATCACTCGAAATAATTTCGACTTATCTACAGCATGACCGCTATCAATGAGATGTGCCAAGATTATTGACTCATATTGCCTTGATTAGTTTAACATTTTTGTATCAATATTCATGTAAATTAGAGTAAAGTCTGATGACGACCTAATTGAAAACAATTATTCGCTTATATGTGTTGTTCTAATTTTCACAATGGGAATCTTTAATACTATTATTAATATTGAAATTCTATTTAGATTAGATTATTTTAAGCAGTATAATTGTTTAAGATACAATAATTACTTTCATGATATGAATAATTGATGACAAAGAAGGCATAAAACATCGTGTATAAATCAATATTAACATAAATTCACTATTCACATTCAATATATTACTGATTTCCAATGTAAATCAGAAAAAAAAATTTATTATACAGATACAAAGAGGAATAGGATAGTAAGAATATGCAGTGTGTTTTTCAAAAACATCCATTCTAGAAATATTTCAGTCCTCCTGAAGGCCCTCTAAGGCTACTACGGGTCCCATTTCGTAGAAAGCTAACCTGCTAAAAAAAAACGCTAGCTAGAAAAAATTATTCATACCATTTAAACTTTGCTCTGGGAGTCAGAAGGTCTTCATTTAGAAGAGTTATAACTCCTCATGGTGAAATCCGAGTTCCTTAGGAAGTCACGAGGCTGATGCCTTTTCTGATAACCAGAGCAACCATTTATTAAAGTACATGGAATGCTCGTACAATGTAGGAGACCAGGAGAATCTTACAACTTACTGAAGAAATGAGGAGATACAACTTAATGGTGCTTGGAATCAGTGAAATACATTAGATGCAGGTTGGACAACAACAACAACAACAACTAGCTTCAGTGTAGCTTCTGTTATACTCCGGCCATGAAGAAGAAAATGCTTCACATACACAAGGAGCTGCATTGATTCTATCAAAAACAAGCATAAAATGCACTTATAAGATTTATTTATTAGAGAATATATTCATTAAATCTATAACATTAAAATAATAAAAATCAAGTCAATTATTTTGTAAATGAAAACAAATGAACTCAATAGCATTTTTGTATGTTTAAGACAAAAGTCTTATTATAATTTTTTAAGATAAATTTGGATGACGTAAATAAACCATAGTACAAAATGTAATCCAAATCAAAATCAATGTTTGCTATCATATTCAGTGTCATAGTGACGTAAAGAGTAAATAAGGTTATGTAAACAAAACATATAGTTGGAGTACATAAAATAAAAATCAATATCGTCTTAGTGATGAACATGATTCAATTTTACTGATATTAGACATTAACACTGTTAGATGCCGGTTGAGTGATCTAGAGGTTAAGCGTTCGTGTACGAGACCGATAGGTCTTAGGCTCGAATCTCGCAGGGGGGGGGTAGGTGGGATCGTGGATGTACACTTCTGAGGACAGTGCTTTTAGGTTTTTCAAGATAGTCAGATTTCAATGGACTATAATATCCACAAACTCCCTACTGATGTAATAAAACTATTGAAAAAACATATGATATAAATGACCATCAATGTATTTTGTGTTTCTAAATAAATATAAAACACTAAATTGTGATGTTAATAAATTTTTTTCAAAATATTTATTTGATAGATTTACACTCCATGTAGTTGTATAAATAATTATGCTTTGGTTAAAGATGTAAGTTAAACTGATTCAATAATTCATCATGTGTATATTTTAATAAATAAATAAATAAATAAAATACAATTTCACTGTGAATTATGTCTTCATGGTTGAATGTTCAAAGTCATCTTCAATTATTTCGATTTGATTGGCTAGATAATATTCAACACAGAAATATTCGGTTAGTAGCCCGATAGATGTAATTAGCACATCTAAAAATCCCATTTTATCAGTTTCAACAATTTTTATTCATGAGATATTCTAATCACCTAGACAACTTGGTCTGATTCTTGATATTAGGGCTACCCAAATCGATTGTATCGGTACACGCATGTTCATGAATATACATTTTATAAATTTAAACTCTTATATACACCTTGACAACAGATCAGGTGTATAATATCATTATCTGATATCCATGATTACCAAATAAATGAAAGGTCTAATTAAACACTGAATTAAATAAAATATCCAAGTCATCATATCAAAATATGAGTAGCATTCATTTTTTTCAGTTGTTCAAATATCACTACTTATATTCCTCGCATTTGATTAAGATTAAAAACTTCCCCTATGTCCATGGTTACTTTACTGACACACATCATGATGTATGAATATAAGTAAAGACTATTATTATTAATTCACATATCCATTTAAATTTCTTTTGTTCACCATCGGAAAAATATTAAATACGAGTTTTAGTTGGTTAAAATTCCTCAGTAGGTTAATTCTTACACTCTTAAAATCTGAATGCTGAAGGAAAATATTTAAAAAAAAAAACCAAACTTTAAATAAGGTGTTATATACATACATTACTTACGCCTGTTACTCCCAATGGAGCATAGGCCGTTGACCAGCATTGTCCAACCCATCCTGTCCTGGACCTTCGTTTCTGGTTTTATTCAAGTTCTGTTCATTCTTCTCATGTCTGTCTCCATTTCTCGACGGAATGTTTTTCTTGGTCTCGCTCTCCTCCTTCGGCCTTCAGGATTTCAAGCGAGGGCTTGCCTTGTGACGCAGATGTGTGCTTTCCTCAATGTGTATCCTATCCACTTCAATCGCTTCTTCTTGATTTCTTCCTTGACTGGAATCTGGTTTGTTCTCTCATACAGTAGGTTATTGCTGATGGTGTCTGGCCAACCGATCCGAAGTATTTTGTGTAGACAACTGTTAATAAACAGTTGTATCTTGTGGATGACTGCTTTCATAGTTCACCGAGTTTCCACCCTATACAGTAGGACTGTGTTGACATTTTTATTGAAAATTCTGACCTTTGTGTTGGTTGACAGTTGTTTTGAGTTGGAGATATTCTTCAGTTGTAAATATGCTGCTCTTGCTTTACCGATATATATATATATATATATATATATATATATATTAGAAATCCCTGAACTCCTTTTAGATCAACTAGCTTGTCTTTTTCATTTCAGTTTTGTTTAAGTGAATTCAAAATGTAAGACTAGCTATGTACTGTTGTTGTTTTCTTTTCTTGTAAATATATTTGTTCTATTGATTCTGTCTCTTTTTCTCCTTACATTTCCATATTTAAATGTAGATACTTTGTCATATAATATCTTTATGTCAATTAGAACATAATGATTTATTGACTTCAATCATAGAACAGAAATCAAATAATGTCATGGATGTTCTTAGTACTGAGATCAGTACACAAATAAATAATAGAATACTTAGAACTATGGATAAATCATCATCGTCATCATCATTTCCGTTTGAACAAATTCAACAACTTTTACGTCATTTAGGAGTGCATACTATACTGAAAGAATTATTGAATATTCGATTCAAAGTGAGTTTTGTTGTATTTTACCTATTCTAAGAACAAGAATATCCGTTCATTATCGTCATCATCATCCATATAGGAACTATGTCCGTAAAAAATTGCTCAGGAGACTGTGACAAACGAAAAAGCACTTTCTTTATTAAGTGAAACGATTAGAAGTTTTTGAATATTTTTGATAGATACCTAAAATGTTTTTTTTCACTGTTATATAGTATGCTAGTTACAGCCAAATTTTGTGCTCAACAACAGCACACTCCGATGAGCAATTTTATCCAAGGCATACAATTTGTTTTATCACACCGTGATGCCAGTCCATGAAAGGATTCATTTCTGGCTCGAATAGTGAAGTTGATGAGGTCTTCGACATTTTAAGACTCAACAGTTACTGATTGTAGATGACAAGGTTGGAATTTCAAAACGTTTGGAACTAGATATGTGTTTCTTTTATGTTCACTTTTTTAAATGTGCAACGTATGTTATATTTCTGTGTTTTTATCAGCGTGAATGCTTTTAACCTGATCCGAGGACATTCCCTACAAGAATCGTGATTACCTTATCTGTCTACAAAACAGTATAGTTTGTTACTTTTTTAATACTGGAATTGAACTACACATATTCAACAATATCTCTATGTTCCGTGTTATTCTTAACGATGAATTTCAGTATTAATAAAGCTCATTTAGGGTGAATCGTCGAGCTTATAATGTCTCTACTTTTGAATATTTGTAGTAGTAAATTAATCACAGTAACTTTATAACAATTCTCGTATGTAACAACCATTAAATCCTTTCACTATATCGACAGTTTAATTCATTGAAAGTGGTCCTTCTAGACGATTGTAACATAATATGACTTTCCTTAGATAAGGAATTATGTGCACAAATCAGTTCTATCGATAATTGGTGAATCTGAATCAAACATGAAACAAATTGTGAAGTTTTGTCTAGTTACCATGACGTCGGGTTGGATACCAAGAGGCAAACCCATAATTCATATTTTATTCAGCTAATAGATGTTTATTGAGATAAGATGGTGGTTGGAGGTGGTCAACAGGAAACCCTCGACCTATGTTTCGTGCTACTTGGCACTCGTCAGCAAGGTGTGCGTGTAATCTTGAGGGAACTGGTGTTCTCTGACGGATTTGATCCCGAGTCACCCAGCTTCACAGTCAGAGACATTACCACTGGGCTATCCAGGCCGCGACCGACCTCCTGTACGACTGGAATGTAATCACAATTGATTGATCACTGGGTGGTGATCAATGTCATGTTTGTCTAGTCCTTATTAGTGCAGATCGAATGCTATCGACCAAGTTGCAATGTGGCCACTAGTCTAGGTGACTCGACACTGCGTGCACTATATATTGAGATAAGATGGTGGTTGGAGGTAGTCAACCTTCTATCGACTAAAAATATATGCTAACTATTATTATAGAGTCGCATATAACAACTACTGTTTTAAATGTTTTGAGTGTTATAAAAGTTTGAATTTCACACTATCACCAACTTATCTCACATTTCTCATGGTTCTTTTGTTTGTTTGTTTCTCTTTTTCAAAAAAAATTAGTGTACCGATGTTGTATTCAATGAGATTGTTCATTTTACGAAATATATTTTATGTTTATTTTGTTACAACAATGAGATAAACCAAAAATTATTATATCCGTATCTTGATAAATTCATTACAACTGAAGTAGGTTATTTATTTATTTGTTGTTTTTCAATGTCACTTAATTCATATTACTAATTACAGGTTTATGTAATTTGACTTAAGCCAAACATTTATTGTAGGAGGATTCATAATCTTAATTGGTTGCTTAAACCCCATTAGTTCATCAGTCAGTCATAAGTAATGTAGATCTTGAGACATACACATCAGCTCAAGCTACCATACTATATCAGAACAATTAAATTTAAATATCAAGTCACGTGCTAGAGCAGTAAAGGTAGTAACAGTATCATTGGTCGTATAAAGAAATCAAGCCTACACAATATGTTTTCAGATGAAGGTATGATTTCTCAGACCAAAAAGTATAAGATAAGTTTAAAACAATATTTAATAGAACATCGAGAGCAAATGAATCTACGCTATTGTAACCGTTTGTAAGCCACATCAAATAACGTATTCAAACACCGATTAAGATGATCACGTCGACTTCAACCAGGCAGTTTAATTTTTCAAATTTAGCTCAGTCTAACAGTCAATAACTTCACTGACTGATGTCACCTTATATCTGATCGCACTCAGCTTTCTTCCAACGTCCTGTTGAAGGTCAAGCGTTTTAACCACTACATTTATGCCACAGCATGCTATCAAAAGTTGAATTTAGTTCTAGATATAAAGAAAGTAAGAATTTATTCTCAACAACAAACTATTAAAGCAGAAATGAAAAAAAGTTAATACTTTTGTATTCATGTAACTCTTTAGTGTGGTTTATACGTAACAAGTGAAATAGGGAAACTTTTTGACCTAGAGAGTGTGCAGTATACACACTTAATGAACCTATTGGGTATCAATCTAATTTTATAAAAGTTATCCGCTCACCATGATACTCGAAAATCCCGATAAGGTAGTGGGTGTTCAGCGCTCTGAAAACAGATGCTAAAACGATATAGCTATTTTGCCGTTCTTTGATTTAAAATGGTTGATTAGTTAATGCTATTTTATGCTTCAAATTGTTTTCAAAGTGATCAATCTTCAAAAATATCCCAAGAAATGGTTGCTTTTACAGGATGTGGACTTGTGCATCTGGGATACGTGTTCCTATTACCATCCAGTTATTTCAATGATTTATCCTGTTTTGTTTATCTTTACACACCAATTTGTATGTTATTCGCACAACCTATCCAGGGGCGTATATAAAAAGTTTGCATATGATAAATATTCTAACTGAACGCTTGAAGCGATTTCCTTAGCTCTTCTAATAACCCCAGGCTAAAGCTACATGACAACTTGAACATGAGAGAAAAGACGCAAAGTATGAAAGGAACGTTTTACTCCAAAGTTTATTTATGCACACAAAATTGAGGGTATTTATAGCATTTCAGATGGTTTAGGGCTTCTAGGAGGTTCTGGAACCCTACTAATCATGATAACAGGATAGTGATTATGCAATCAGAAGCGTGACACGTGACTGTCTACTTTCTAGATGTTTCTGAGAAACCACTATTCAATGCTGGTTGGATAAAACGTTTCCCAGAGTTTTTACGACCACTCTAGGCTTTTTTAGAAGAATAATCTGGGTCTTCCCAATAGCAAACTATTGATTAACATTCATAGTTCCTCATACTGGATTAAAAGACACTTCTGATATGGTGCTCAAACTATTTCCAGTCCAGTCTTTATCTTCAATCATTACAATTTGCTTCAGAACTGTGAAGTTGATGTATTTTAAGTGCTTAATACCTCAATAATCATCAATTAGGAGAAAATAATCTTACTTTTAAAACACCATCTTATGGTACTTATACGGTGTTCGCTTATTTCATGGTTTTTTCATAGACTGATGATGCTGAAGTCTGCTTGTGGATGCTAAAAGGCAATACGGAATTGTGCATGATGATTGACCGTCCAACCATTAGAAAACTTTGTTTTTTTCTCCAAAAAACCCGTCCACATGTGCATTGGCTCGAAGTGCTGATAACAGTTGTGAAACCGAACGATGAAGTATTAAGCCCAGTACGAGAAATGATTTCAAATGAGGTAAGAAAAAGAATATAAAACAACTCCTTTATTGTTGAAGTAGGGAAATACAGGAAGGAGGTTTAGCCGTTTTGGGGGCTAGTCAGTTAAATGCAGCTGCGTCTCGGTGTCCATGTTCATACTGAGACTTGAACTCAATACCTTTAACTTTAAACACCGATATGGTATCTTCTGATCTACTGAACTCAGTCATTAGCTTGTACAACGTTATTAATACAGTTTATCTATGGGGGTTTAAGGGTTAGTCAGTCGGTCAATTATCTCCAACGTTGGATCGGGCACATATATATACAACGGTCGGAGTTGCCATACCTCATTAGCACAACAAAATGATCGTCAAATTCATTGAAGCAGTTACTTCAATGGTATTAATATATAATAGGAAAATTGTGTATAGGGATATAATACAGGAAAAAATAAATAGTTCGTAGAAAGAAAGCTGTAAAGCTATAAACGAGCTTTTTCAATCCGTGAAGAGATTTTGTCAGACGCCAACCTATAATGATTGTTCATACTTCTAAGATAAGTGTTGTCGACGCGTTCAACTGATTTGATCCCTATCCTTGGTTCAGGCACTTGCGCAGACCAGTCCTGTCGCAACAATTTTCATTTGGAGGAGGAGAAACGCATTCTAGGCATCCTGGCATGCTTGTCAGTGCTATCAAAAGGATGCATTTTATTGGCGTTTTCACCAAACAGGACTATTTTATCTGCGTATTCTAAGTCCATAAGAGGACATCCTGATAGGTGATCGGTTCCCAAACAGTCGGTCAATGAGAACAGTTTCTTTTATTCTCCGGAAAAGCTATCTTGTGTTACCCATAGTAGCTGCCTTTTTTATTTCTTTTTCTCTCGTTGCCAACCACTGCTCACGATCGTTCCTTAGAATTTTGGTTATCCTAGATCTGGTTTGTTTTCGCTTGTTACCGTGTTCGGGACTTAATGGGGAAAGCATACGAGAGCCTGTCATTGCAATAGTTGTCTCAAAAACCCACTGATTTTTTTAACATTCTTGTTCAAATGACTGATAGATTTTGCTGCTGTTTCCACAGCTGTTCGTATGTCTTCCAAGCAACATCTAGGTCAGCCTCGTTTTCAAAATGGCCTGGGTGTGACTTCAGTTGTTTCTGGAATTTACCTTTGATTTTTTCGTCTTTGATTTCAATTTTAATAGGTCTTCCTAATGTTGCTTTTCTGCGTCCAGTGAGGCACGAGCAAATGCGTGCGCGTTTTAGAGCATGATCAGAGTTCAAACATGTATTCCAGAACGAGTGACAGTCTTCTACTGAGCCACTTTAATGATGATTGATGGCAATATGGTTTATTTGAGTCCATCTTTGGTTTGGTGCAAGGGGTCGCCATGTTAGACGATGTCTTTCCTTATACTTAAAATTAGTGCTTATTAAGAATTAATGAATGTCTGAGCGCGGCTGCAAGCAAACACTCAGCATTACCCGTTCGCTGAGTAGGAATACCAAAATTCCCACCTAAATGTCTTTCTGTTTGGCTTAAGCTACCTACTTGGGGATTAAAGTAATCTGCTACGAGTGCTATGTCCTAGCATTTAGCTTCATGAAGTTCAGAAAGCTTTCTGTAAAAGTCATCTTTCACTTCATCCGGGCTGTAGTCAGTCGGAGCGTAGGCAGAAACGACGAAAAGTCACCGACTTGTGTCCCTACCCTTCTGAGTTTAGCCGAACAATGCAGGCAACCGTTAACAGGGATCCATCCTAATAGTGCTTGTTCTGCCCTCATACTTGTTGCTATGCCTACACTAGCCAGTTAACGAGAACTAGCCATCAAGTCGCCAGATAAACGGACGGTTGGTGATGTTAAGGGAACGGTCACACGAGGATCCTGTATGTGTGTTTCGGGGACACAGCATACATCAATGATACGAGATTCTAAGGTCTTAGCTAAGGAGGCCTGCTGGCCGATTTGACATAGGTTACGTACATTGAAGGCTACAATGTGTGGTTTGGAGCGAGGTTTCAGTAGATTTGAAACAGTGTTTCAGGCACTAGAATCGTTGGCCATGGTGATAATTGAGGAGGAGGTTCATAGTTGGTAGTCTAGGTAGGAGGAATAATAGAAGTTGAGAAGGGAAATCGATTACGAATACAGTAGCTTTGAGTGCTTTTAGATGTATGAGGGTGGTTATCACGTCCCAGTTACCCAAACCATGAAAGGGTTCTTCTCGAGGTACCTGAAAGGGAAATCGGATTCAGATTGGTTTAGTGACCTGAGAGCGTGACCGCAATGCCCAAGGGACAATTGATTGAGGCCAGTTACATACGATCTTTTTGTGAGTAATTTTCGCGTTAGCTATGTGCTCTTTTGAACCTTACCGCCACAGACCGATATCTGCTGGATAAGTCGAGGTGTGCATTTTTAGTGTAGACCTCTTCTAACCCACCATTCCTTTGTGGAACTGCAGCATCGCTGTTATGTGTATCTTCTGAAGGAAGCATCGTTTACTGCCATCACCCCTCTGTACAGTAAGCAGTACGACTTCGCCCTCGGACTTTTGGTTTGTTGCTTTTAGTCTCATCGCTCTTCAAACAACCTGTCTTGAATGATAAGACCTTGATGAACGAACGTTCCAGCCAGTATCACCCTGTCGGTTCATCACAATAAGCAAGCTTGACCACCACGTCAAGGCATCAGCAACGGGCAGGATTGATTATTCTCTTCATGCTAATCATTTGTAGTGCATAATGTTAGCAACGGGAAATTACAAACGCTTACAAGTAGAACCATCGTTTATTATGATTCATTTTAAACATACCCATGTGAGTGGATCGTTTGATCGTAGGCGTTTAGTTACTGTTTTTACTTGTGATCAAATTACTTACTTAGGTCATTCTGACTGCACCAGGTCATTAAATGGTACTGATTTCATCTTACTTTATACTTCTCAGTAAATGCATATTGGTAATTTTTCGTAGTAGTTTCATTAAAGTTAAACGACATGGTTTTTTTTACTTCTGCATAGTAGTTTCGCAAAAGTATAAAATGAAGGTGGTGTCTGGCTGGTGGAAGTAAGATGTGATTTGCCACAGGTCTAAGACTGACAATCACAGCTGACCATATATATTAAACATGAGAGTTGCATTCAATCATTGATTTCCACTCGGAACACATCTAACGTAACTGCTTGTAATTGCGTTGAATAATGTATGGTCAAGCATATGCTGTGGTTTCCTGTTATTGCTTGTCAATCAGGTATCTGGTTCAGTCTCTTTATAGCGTATTGATCGAGTATGCAGTTTGTTGTTGGCAACTTCGATCATCGGTCATATGATCGTATAAGAATAAGAGAGAATGGTAAACAAAAAAACATTCTTATTCTACCGTTATATCAGGTAAAAATGATGATTTAATATGTAAACGCTTTTCACAGATCTAACAGTTTTTCATTGACACTATTTATTATTACTTAAAGGAACAATCAAAATTACAACATAAGATTATAGTCAAAGCATCGAAAAAAACCCGTATTTAATTAGTTTGCCCCAGGAAATAGTTTTAAAGGACTCCGAAATCATAGTAAGGAATCGATTCACACCCAATTTTTAAATCTGATATAGAGAAATTATTGAAAATTTCACTGTCAAACAAGAAATAAAGTAACAAGGAAACGTGATCGAAGAAACGTATGTACTTGGAACCTTCAAAAAAAAGCATCCATTTTGTATGTAGTTTTTTCTCATCCTTCAAAAAAAGGTTCACCAGCTATTTTATTCTGTAGCTAATGTAATACATTTTAGACATTAATTACACACATTACATAAGTAGATTTGGGCTATGATTGTAAGGATTGTTTTATTTTATACGTTTCTTTTTTTTTTTTTTTGAAAGCTTTGTTCAATGTTTGATGACACATTATTCTTGATGAATAGTTTTTCACGTGTACGAAATATTTTGGAGTCAATTTTATCGACAATAACCTATTCTACATCATTATCATCATCATCATCATCATCATCATCATCATCATCATCATCATCATCATCGTGGTCAATCATTCAATTTCCTGATAATACATCTAAACAAGATTTATTATTTAATTTGAAATTTTTTCATTTATTAAATATACTACTAACTGAAGAGAATGATATTTTACTTAAAAAATATCGTAAATGGTTTAAATTATCTGAATTAATTAACATTATTATACATCCAATTATGAAATGTAAAAATTTCTATCAATTAAGAAATGTTTATATGGAAAATTTAGTGAATTTCTGTTCAAGTCATAATTTTAAAAATAATTTTATCATACAATATAGTGAATCATTATCTTTACTTTGGAGAGATATTACTGAAGAATTAGATAAAGTAAGTGAAATTGAATAAATGACTTATTTCTTTTCTGGATGCGCACTGCTTAGGAGTCCCATACTAGGACGAAACGGCCATCCAGTGCTTCCAGGTTTTCAATGGTGGTCTAGCTTCAACTGACTCATGATTTCAATCTGTGAAGATTATTTCTTTTCGTTAAAACTTAGAGTATCAGATGAATATGGTATATTGGTTAATGAGATTATACATTTTCATCGACTTGAAAATATTAAGACAACATGTTTCTTATTTTCTAAATAGCGTTTACCTTGATAATGAATATTGTTTAGAATAGAAGTAGGTTAAAAATTGTTGCATAGAGCTAAGCTTAAACATGATTATGTTTGTATTTACAAACTACATTAATTGATATCTGATCAGTGAACGTGTTCAGTGGTTAATCTTAATATTACTTACTTACGCCTGTTACCCCTAATGGAGCATAGGCTGTCGACCAGTATTCTCCAACCCACTCTGTCCTCCGCCTTCTTTTCTAATTCCATCCCATTCTTGTTCATTTTTCTCATGTTTATCTCTATTTCCCGGCGTAATGTGTTCTTTGGTCTTCCTCTTCTCCTTTGGCCTTGAGGATTCCATGTGAGGTCTTGTCTTGTGACATAGTTGGGTGCTTTCCTCAATGTGTGTCCTATCCACTTCCAACGCTTCTTTCTGATTTCTTCCTCCGCTGGAATCTGGATTGTTCTCTCCCACAGTTGGTTATTGCTAATAGTGTCCGGCCAACGGATCCGAAATATTTTGCGTAGACAATTGTTAATAAACACCTGTATCTTCTGGATGATGGCTTTCGTAGTTCTCCAGGTTTCCGCTCCATATAGTAGAACTGTCTTGACATTTGTATTGGATATTCTGACCTTGGTGTTTGTTGAAAGTTGTTTTGAGTACCAGATGTAATCTCAATATAATCTCATATTTTCCACCTATATCTTTTAACCAAACATTTTTTTATATTTTATTTTCTTTGTTGTGCTTAATACTACAGTAACTTTGATTGCATTTTCATTATCTCATATCAGTATGCTTACATAATGATATTGATTATTGAACAGCTAAATTACAAGTCCTCTAGAAATGAACTATTTTACATCAAATGATATTTTCTATGTGACAATTGAACATTTTCTTTGTTTACCTAACCAATAAATGCTGGTTTTAAGCGAATGAATGAAAACTGTTGCTTGATAAGAAACATATTTTCTTTTCGACGACATTTTACCGTAGCTAATGTATTTCTAAATAAATAGCATGAAGTATAGAAAAACTGTTTCCAGTGTAGTAGACCATTTTTGAGATAGTTCCTTAGGTTTCGTATATTACTCGTCCTGATAATTGTTACTAGATAATTCTCAATGGTGTATAACTTTCAGAAGACGATATGAAGCTGTAACTACAGTTTGTTATTGTACAGTGCAAACCACTAAGACACCAAGCACATGAAGTGCATTTGAGTAGAAATGCGAATGGGATTCAATGTGAGCGAGCGAACATATATGAATTATATATATGTGTGTAATCTCAATCTAGTGTTTATTTTATCGTTAACATTAATTCGATATGTTAATTGGAAAATAACTGACAATAAAGGAAACAAAATTCACATTCTTGAAATCGGTGAATGGAAGTGAAAAATCTATAAAAATATAACTTCAGCCAATTCATCACTATGAATAAATACTAGTGCACTTAAATTTAAATCGGTATCCATGAAATAGTCGAGTAAACTAGCATAATGTTAATAAAACAGAAATGCAAATGACTTGGTTATTAAGCCTGTTTACATTAGAATTAAGATGAAAAGAAAACTCGTAAGTGTAGGTTTGGGTTTTAGAATCACTTGATTATCATCAACAATTACATAAGAATAATGTTTGACATTAGAGGATTTGGAAGTGTTTAATTAGTGAATGGATAACGCATCGATATAGGATAGTAAAACACCCTAAACTCAAGTAAGTTTGCTAACTAAAATAGACTTTGACTGCAGTGATAATTTTTCTGTATTCATTCATATGTTTATGACCCGTGTATTGCAGGTGTAAATTGAATGGCACTAGTTTCAATGTAACTGTTTGTTCTACTATCTTTCAGCTGGTTCTTTTGAGAAGGGATAAGTTAAATTAAGTACCGGAAAAAATATATATTCAATGAGTGCTTACTGAAGCGTTATACCAACAAACGAAAATTCCTTTTGGAATGAATCCAATACATTTGTTTTACATTACAAATTCATATACCTTTATAAGATTAGTTTAATTTTATTAAATATTAGAATTGCTGTAACTCTTGTCTCTTCTGAATACAATATTTTCAGTCTAGAGTTATGGAGATTATTAAGGTTTGATTAAGATCATGAACCGATTGATTTTAGACCACCCGCGAGCGGGATCGTGGGTACTCATTGTTGAGGAGTCCCACAATCGGACGAAACGGCCGTCCAGTGCCTCCAGGTTTTCACTCGTGGTCTAACATTAATCGGTTCATGATCTTAATCAAAAATAATATTTTTCATTCAATAAAATAAGTAAACTGTTTTCATCTCTAAAATAATCAGATGTATGCACAAATTTTGTGCTTATATCTTTAGTTCAGGTGCTTGGTGAATATTTTTATATTTTCGATATATTGTTCGAAATGAAGTATAGTATACCCAATTATGTTTGAGTAAGCACAAGATATAAAATATATGACGTTATTCTTAATTAGTATATCTCATAATTTATTCATCATCACCATACTTTCTATTCATTTTTCTCAAGATTTCTCTTAATCAACTATCGAGTAATGATTATAAAATATTTCTCAGAGATTCTATTATCCCATGTGTTACGAAAATTTTTGCCAACATTCAGTTATTGGAACATCAACAACCACAGGTAAGATTAAGACGGAAATAGTTTAACTATAATTTCATGAACTACAATTAAATTAAATTCTCTATTAGTACAAGGTTATGGAGATTGTTGAGTTTTATTTGTGATCATGAACCGATATATGTTAGATCACGATTTAAAACGTGGAAGCATTGAACTGCCGTTTTGTTACTGTATAGGACTCCTCAGCAATGATCATCCAGTACTTCCAGGTTTTCAATGGTGATCTAACATTGATCCGTGCGTGAACTCAACTTTTTAATTTTAGTGTCATAGTAATTTGTTAGCTATTCGTTTATTACCAAGTTTATCGAGTATGTATGCTAAGTAGTTATTTTCGTCAGTTCATAATTTCACAATTTGTCAGAATAAAGCGAAGACGTACGCTGTCAACATTAATGTGAATAAAGGTACATCCAGTTGACAAGCCCTAGATAGAACGATACACGTATTCTATATATGCTGTATAAAATAACTTGTAGCAAAAAGGTTAAATGGAAACAATGAATATTGAACAAATATATGTAAAAAAACTGATCGAAATTTAGGACATCTGAATCGTCGCATTCTCCTGAACAACACCGTCGCCGTCGTCATCATCGCCACTCTCCTGAGAGATGTCCGGTCGACATAAGACGCCGTAGATCACATCCACCCACTCGTCATCGTCATCAGCGTTCCAAATCTCGCTCTAAACTGTTGCGGAAGCCGAAATCACCTATCACTGACTGGAGAAAAGACTTGATGGCCGGTAGACGTCACAGTCCACCGGAAATGCCTGAGAGTAGTTATTATGGAAACGGAAAACGTTCAAAACATCATAGGCATTCTAAAAAGCATGACAGACAAAGACATGGTAACAGTCAATCACACAAATCTCAGAAAAGGTCTCCGTCTCACAACGCAGACTATTATCGACCTCGCAAGCATACTCATGATTCTGGATCCCGACATCATAACATGGTCGAAGTTAACGAGAGAGATCAGAGATCAGGTTATTTAGAACAATCAAGAAAAGATGGTTTTGCTGAAAACTACAGAAAATATGAAGGTCCTGACCTACCTTCTCATTATGATCATCGTTCGTCTAGTAGATACAGACATGATGCTGAATCACATGGTCGCAACGCAAGCCCAGGATCAAGCCGCGCGCTCGATAGAGAATCTGATTGACATCAGAGAGATCATGAGCACCGACATAGTCACCATCCTGGTCACATAAAAGGAAGAGAAACCTCATCTGGACGCGAAAATTTATCCTTTGAAAGACCCCAGTATCACAGTTTACCGAGTCCTGAAGGGCCATCATTGCCCCCAAATATTTTCAAAAGATCTTCAGATTCTAGGATAATCGAAGGAATCCTCAGTAAGCTTACAAAACGTGAGGCATCTCCTTCGTCAAGCAGCTCATCAACCAGCAGCAGCAGCTCTAGTAATAGTGGTACTAGTAGTAATAGTAGTAGTAGTGGAAGCTTCAGTAGCAATGAAAGCGAAAGCGAAGGAAATGGAGAAGAATCTAAAAGCCACAAATTGAAATCCCAAAAATTACAGAGTTACTTGGTAAAATAGAAAAATCATACTATAATACTTAATTTGCAAAATTTTCAATAATTGTCTCGAACGTCATTGTTCTTGTATTTCCATACTAATTACTTTCCCATTACATTCCTGACTCGCGTCATATACTACTTATATATAAATAAGTAGCACGCGCCACAATATCATTATAATTTCGTCATATTTATTGATGTAACAATATAGATCTAGTACATAACTGATAGATTTTTTTGTTATTTATGATTTATCATTTAGTTTCATCTAGATGCAAGTCGTTATTTAATGCATAAACTGATGCAAATGAACAATGATTCATTACTAGGTCCAGCTTCAATGGAATGTTCACAAATGATAATGCGTACAAGTGAGTTATATATATACGCATCAAGTCTCTCGATAACGATGTATTTTGTAAAATTCACTTGCCTTTATGATTGTTCATTGTATTAGATGTCTGCCAATTGTATTTGTAACCTATCAGTTCAAATTCTTTTACGATGAGCATAGAGAATGATACTACGTTTTCTTTTTACTTCCAAAAAGATTTTAGAAAATCACATATAATTAATTTATTAAACCCTTAATGTTTACTACGATAGTTGGATAAGAACTAATCCTAATTTCAAGTTAATTTTAATTAGGAATGAAAATCTGTATAAATGTTTTAACAAGTATTTTGTTTATGCTTAGTTTAATTTGTATGTGTACCAGTCTTGGAACGAACAAAACTAATTAGTTATCTGTCAATAAAAAGCCTCTGTATATACGATTACAATTCAGAGGTGATGCACCGAATGAAATGCCAAGGCTGAACTTAAACAGATCAATTCAGAGGACTTTTAATACGGGTAAACTACAACTAATATTCTCCACACGACCAATAATCGCTCTGAAGTTGAAAGATAAATTACCTAGATTAGCTACCTCCTTTTGTATCTATCAATTCAAATGCTCCTGTGAAGCAAGTTATATAGACAGATGTTTTAGGAATTTGTAAATTCGGGCTCGTGAGCACCTTGCAGTATGATTAAGGAAAGGTGTTGTCAAAACGGTTAACAGCTCCATTTTAACCCATTTAATTCAGACGGGGCATACAGCCAACATGGAGCAATCTTTTGCAATAATCTATCGCATTAACAGCAATCTACCTGATTTTGTCAGACTGCGAATCCTACAGACGGCTGAAGCAATCACTATTCGGATAAAAAAACCAAAGCTTTGTATCAAAAAGAAATATGTTCAGCTGCTCCTTTTACCCTGGCCAAGTTCGGGGTCAACTAGTTAATAATCAATTTCATAATATGATGACGTAATTCGATTAATGCCCATTTTTATGTCCATACATCTTACCATTGTCATTATTATCATTATTACATTTGATAACCTTTTTGATAAATTTATTCAGCATTCACCCCTATCTACTATATCTGACCTAATTCATATTATTCTACGTATTACGTAATTTCTAATTTGTAATTGCATTATTCTCTCTCTCTCTCTCTCTTCCACCTCATGTTGACCATATTTATTTAGATGGTGGTTGGAGGTAGTCAACGGGAAACCCTGGACCCGGGTTTCGTGCTACTTGGCACTCGTCAGCAAGTTGTACCTGTAATCTTGAGGGAACTGGTGCTCCCTGGTGATTACATCTCAGTCCTACAGGAGGTTAGTCACGGCTTGGATAGCTCAGTGGTAACGTCTCTGACTGTGAAGCTGGGTGACACGAGATCGAATCCGCCAGGGAGCACCAGTTCCCTCAAGATTACAGGTACACCTTGCTGACGAGTGCCAAGTAGCACGAAACTCGGGTCCAGGGTTCCCTGTTGACTACCTCCAACCACCATCTAAATCTTAATACATAGTGCCCGCAGTGTCGAGTCACCTAGACTGGTGGCCACATTGCAACATGATCGATAGCATTCGATCTGCACTAATAAGGACTAGACAAGCATGACATTGATCACCACCCAGTGATCAGTCAACTGTGACCATATTTATTCTGATCATTATTTATTCCACAATTTCATTTCACTTATAAACTGATTCAAGTTAACAACTTCATATTGGTCAGCTCCAAAATTAACAATTTGATTTTATATGACAAACAACAATCCTTGATTCACTCTGCCTTAAATCTGATCAATTTTATGGATCATTAATTTGGATATGAGATCACTGTAGAGTATCTGATGAGAAATTCATTGAAGTGAATATTCTTCGTTCATATTAGTTATGTTTTAAAATTTTATAGTTCAAAACCGATTATATTACGATGTAGTTGATTGGTAATTTAAATTAAATCAAATTAATGATTTCAGTGATTAATTTTTACCAATATTTTTCGCTTCTCTGAACTCAAACATTTGACTACTTGATACTTATTTAAGTTTCTGTGTGACAAAAATACACTGTACACTTCAGAAGGATATCGAAGTTATGATATGTAAGTATTTAAAAAACTACTAGAGATGGGAAATATTCACAAGTTTGTAAGATTCATAGAATTAGAAAATCTTTACGTCTTATTGTCTAATTTTACATTGTATCCGAAGTTCATCGGTGAAACAATTAATGTTATGTTACTTTATAGCGCTATAAGTTACAAATAAAAACAAATCTATGAAAATAAAGTGAAAGGTATCTGAAAGGGGGTAAAAAAAGGAGGAGAAATGGTCAAGGGAAGGTGGTTAATATACTTTTCTCACTAGTAAACTGTGATTTTCACTAGAGTGTAACTTTCGCCTGATTTTGTCAGATAAGTGGGCATTACTTGTTGAGTACACCAAAAGATCTGTAAAATTTATAGTAACTTCTGTAATCTCGAATCCTATATCGGTATATTTTATAGTAGACGGAAATGAAAATATTTAAATACTAGTAATATTATTCAATAGAAAACTTACAAATGTTCGCGTGTGAGGCCAGAGGTTCTGTGATGGGAACGTGGAAATGTACTTATCAACAGTTCTATACTAGAACGAAATAAGTATACAGTGCTGTTAGGTTTCCAACAATAGTTTAGGTAAGATTACTTCATGATTGACACTGTAAGGAATTTAACATTCTTTACAAGCCTTGGTATACTAGTGTACGAAAAACATGTATATATACGTTTTACGTGAGTTAATTTGAAACGATCAATGGTTGCTTGCTAAATGGGGCTCAGAGTAAGTTCACAAATATGATAATGATGTAGTAATTCCAAAATATGGAATGTAGTCAAAGACAATGAGGTATGATTGGCCCAGGTAGAGTAGAGAATCACAATCTTCAAATGTACGTAACAGGTTTATTGAAAACCTGTTAATGTGGCAGCAACCTGACAAAGAATAGGATGCGGTGTATATGCAGCACGTATATTTAAAGAACGATGATCAGTGTAAACTGAAAATAGTGTATAAGATTCAGACCTTTTAATCAACAGTTTATAGCCAGTGATTCTACAAATTAAATGAAAGTGTGAGAAATATAAATAATAATAAAGACATTATTCACAAGTTAAGTTTACATTAACTATCTCCACAGCATCACGTGTTGGAAATTGAAAATCATATTTTGGTCCATTATTTTGCACAAAACACAATCAACCCAGTCTCATTGCTTTACTCACTTTGATAAGAATGATTTTTTTATTCAAAAATATTTCAGTTCCTTCAGCAAGTCTTCCGGTTTCACCAGAATTCTCCTACAAACCGGACATTTTTATGACAAATTCTTATACAGATTTATGTAAAACACTTGAAGACAAAATCATTTCTACAAGTGATATTACATCGGATGACTCGATAGATAGTGGATTGCAGGATGAAAATTCACTCGATTCAAATATGTCTGAAAAAGTCAATGTTAAAACCGTCCAACAATGTCAGATGAGTAAGAGTTTGAATGAAGTTCAAATGAGTCAAACTATGGATGATGCAGATCGAGCAATATCTCAAAACTTTGCGAAGAATATAGAAAAGCAGTTCAATGTAAGCGAATTAAATAAAATAATGCTTGATTGTAATTTATAGTTCACCGATTTTATTTATCTTAGAATATAGATTTTTAAATTTTTATTAACATCCGATTATCGAATATCTACTGCCAGTCTCAAGCCCGAATAATGGAGGAGGGTTGCGCATTGAGTTAGCAACCCCATCCGGTAGAAAACTGACTCGCTAAAAAAAAACGCTAACCAGAAAAAATAATTCAAACCATCTAAATTCTACCCTGGGAGTTAGAAGTTCTTCAATATTGTTCAACTTACTGATAATTTGTCCCTCTCCATATGATTTACTGTATTTTAATGGGAAAGTTTGTTTCTTGTTGTTGTATGATTTTCTTGAATCAGTAACAATTAAAATTGTGAATTAAAGAGGCATAAAACAATCGTTGTATTCATTCATAACCTTATAAACATGCATTGTGTTTCTTCATGTTCGCAGCTCATAGAACTTTGGTTATTCATTTAACACAAAACAATCAGGAATAACAAGTCAGAATTTTATATAAAACACTTTTGAACTGTAAATAAATTTTTTAATCATGAATTGATATTGACCGAATGGAAGTTAAAACCGAGAATCATTGAGGAATTGTTTTATCCCCTAAATGCCGCGGTACGGCCAAGAGTGAGGAGAGTCCTCTCCGTCTTGAAATGCTCTCACATAGACACACGTATACAGCCACTCCCATGGAAGTTCTACTCACTATCTTCTCGAGGTGTTTACGACATTAAGAGGAAAAAAAGCGAATGCCCGGCGCTTCAACCAGGTAAGTGGATTTAGGAGATCCACCTAGGGGAGTTGGAACACCACCATTCCAAACCAAGATGGGCTCCAGGATCCTAAAGGAACAAATGGCGTACGAACCAATTATTGGTCACCCGCTACCATGGGACTGTATCTTTTAACGTTGCTCCACTGCCTTGTGGATCAGACCCTTAGGTCGAAGACTCTGGTTGTGGCCCGCTAAGTAGACCATCTGCTTCGGTCTGGACACCCAGGCAGTAGCACAGCCCATTTAAAAATCAAATAACTTGTGTGACGCATATGTATTCGGTTCCCCATTGTACCTATATCTATGTGTTCAAATAAATAAGTAAATAAATAAATATATCCTCGTTAAGAACTTCTTAACATTGCCCCTTCCACAATTTCTCCAAGGATCAAACCTAAGACCACCAAACTTCACAGTAGGTTCATTACATTTAGACAACAGAGTTGGTATATAAAAGGTTCTATTTTCAACTTTATTCACAAAATTGTTCGACCATTATTTATACCTGATTTACGGATAATATGATTTAACTCTACTATTTACTTTGGTACAACATATCATTCAACGGTTCGTTAAACATCAACTGCTTATATTTTTGTTCAACTTTAACCATTTTCATTTTATCTTGAATGTATAATTTTATGAGATTAATTGCTTTTTCTAACTTATAGAATATGATTAAAGAAATTGAACTTCAACTTAGTACATCCATTTATAAAGAATATGATTCATTAATTCGATTTCTACAATATCCAATGAATTTCATTGAAATACAAGAAATATCAACATTAGTTAAAAGTGATGATTTTTCATATAATTCATTTATAGCCTCGTATGTTGTTATTATTTTAAACTTTATATACAAAACTAGTACTGTTTTATCAGTTAAGGGGTTGTGGAGATTGTTAAGTTTTTGATTGAGATCATGAACCGAAACATGGAAGCACTGGACGGCCGTTTCGACCTGTTGTGGGACTCCTCTGCAGTTCGCATTCACGATCCCGCCCGCGGGATTCGAACCCAGGGCCTTCAATTTCGCGCGCGAACGCTTAACCAACTGGACCACTGAGCCGGCATCGAATGGTGATAGTGTCTAATATCAACCAATCCACGAAATTGCTCGACCATCTTCCATTGTACTGAGGTAGATACCTGTTTCTATCCGATACGGATTAGCTCCACTGGTCACGGCTTCTCACTAGAACTCCGAGAATTTTTTCCGTGAAGCTAGTCACTAGTGAGCACATCGTAATTATCAGTTTAGGGGTTTTATTATGAATGTTTTCATTGAAGTAATCACTTCTTAACTCTGTCTTTTAAAGTATGCAATTTCACTTATACCGAGAAGAAAGAAATTATTTCCGTGTACATGTGTATTCAATTGAAGAGATTCAATGTACATTATATATAATTTTTGGATTTTACTCTTTGTAAATTTTTACAAAATACCTGATTTGTGACAATTACTTTACCCCTTCATCAGAAAAATAAAAAACTACAGTATACACTATGCAACAAAAACGTTTGGAAATTCAATTCGAATTTATTACGTTTTTGATTGAGATCATGAACCGATTGATATGGATGCGCACTGCTGAGGAGTCTCACAATAAGACGAAACGGCCGTCCAGTGCTTCCAGGTTTTTAAAGGTGGTGGTCTAACATCAATCGGTTCATGATCTCAATCAAAAGCGTAATAATCTCCACAACCCCCATATTAGTAATCGAATTTCTTAATTGAGAATTAGATAATTTATGTTTAGTTGCCTTTTCGTTCTCAATTGAAATCGGTTCAGTAACTGTTGAAACATTGTATTTTAATTATGTAATCATAGAAAATTTCTTTGATCATTTCTCAGTATTGAATACTCTATCAAATTTTAATTTCATCTTCTCTTCTTACATCATTTATCCTCTATACTGTATTCATTTTTCGCTTTTTATGATGCTCAAGTTACACAACGTTTTTTAGAATTCAGCTTAGTAATGTTAAGCGTCTTTGTGTTATAGTAAATTTTGAACTAGATATAATTAATACCGAGTTTCTAAGGTTTTTTCTTTTAGTTAAGTAAGTTATTGTGATCGATTCAACAGCTCCTCAGCTCTCACTGGTTTTTAGTGATTCTGCAGATGATGTTAGTTCATTACGAAAACTAACTTGAAGTTCAAAACATCTTCATAAATTCTCATATCTTGATATGTAACAATCATCGATTATACGAATGAAAAACTGAAAGTTGAATTCCTCGACATTTTACTACGAGAGTGGGTTTCAACTGTCGAGTACAGATATTATCCATGGTAATGTGTAGTCGTAATATTGTATCTCAAATCAGTTGAAGTTCGAAATATGAATTATCATGTACCAAATCACTGATCTAAAAGTCAGACTTATAGGTGCTGAGTTTGTAGTTTTATGAAGTTGTAATTGTGGGTTGAGAGGAGTTTAAGACTAGAACAAAACAACCTTTATAGTACTTTCAGTCTGAATTCTTTTTTTCCTTGCTTTTTCAGATTGGTGCAACATGCATATGATTTGATTGAATTAGGTTTAGAAAGTCAATTCATTAAGCTTTTACAAGTTTTCATTTCCTTATCTAAAGCACCTATGTTGGAGGTAGGTGAAAGTTATTAATAAACATCTTTTAATTTCTTTTTTTTTTTGAACGCTTGTTGCTTTAATTTTTATTTGTCTGTTATGTAGAAATAATTTTATAAGACCGCCTTCTTTAAATGCTTTTAATTTTTACCACCTTTTAATAGATATCTGAAATATGATCTAGATTAGTAGTTGACAACGTTATGGATTTTGTAAGTTTATAATTTACTGAGTTTTCCAACAGTTTATCTCCGATGAGAAAGGAAATAGAGTAATGCTTGCTAATGTCAATTAAATATTCTTCCAATTTATCTGAATTCCATATGCTCCTTCTTCTTGAATCTAAAAGCTCTATTAACTGCCTCAACAGTTATTTACACAGATACACCAGTTGCTAAGCCCATTATTCAAGATATGACATGTCGTTAGGGAGTGAACTTGTTAAGTAATAAAATCTGATTGTTGAAAAAAGAGGTTAAAGCAAAGATATTTACATATCTTATCCAACCATGTAGCTTACATATATTTTTGTAAATCATAGGGTGAATATTTTATGGTAATATAGTTCCAAAGAGTTTTGACTTTTTGAAAATACTTCTTAAATATTATCAAAAAGAAAACATTGTTTCGATTGTGGATTTATGGTCAAATGCTCTTAAAAGCAATACAAATAATAATATCATATTATTATTACTGATAGAAATCTGTCGATCAGGATTAAGTAATACAGGAGCATGGCACTGATCACTTGCTGTGGTCAATTAGTGTAAACATTTGAGTTCTACAGGACATTAGTCGGAGTTTTATTTATTTAATGGTGTAGATTGGAAGGAAGGTAGGGGCGGCCAGACCAAAACATGGCACAAGTCCATGAAGTCACTGAGAAGTGGACTGAGTCATGTTTGTAGATGTAGACTACCTGGTTGGGAACCGCGAGATGATAGCAACCGATAGTTAGAGACCCTGAGTGACATGGCTTAAAATCGTTTGCAATGGAGCAGGTGCATCCACTCATTGTGTTCTCCCAAATTTTAATCTCATGAATCCTCCTTGTATCTTTTTTCTCTTTCCAAATTTATTTCACTGGATTATACTCTTAAAATAACATCTTCAAACCTCAGTCTTTCCGATTACTGCTTATACTCTTACCAACTCTATCACTATGGAATTTGGATTGACAACTGCGTCTCTGTGCTAATGTGGTGTGGCAACTCGAACTGATGTACGTGCGTACGAAGTTCTACGTTATTATTGACTGACTGACTATTTAATAGTAACTTCTTAGACTACTACTATGCGTGACATTGGTTAGAGTATCACGGTGCGAATTCATTCACTTAATACGATAGAGACACTTTGACATTAAATGTTAGGTAACATGAAACTCAGATTCCTGATTATTTGGTAATTTAATCCAACTACCTAGTACCAAATTAACTCTGATTTTTGTCGACTAGCAATCATTTCAAAATTTCAGTGGCGAAACCGATGTTTTAGTGGCAAAACTTCTGATTTTCGTTTCTGAATCTCCTTTTAACTGAAATGATTTATTTTTAACTCGTATACCATTTAGTCTGTACCATTAGAAATGAAATGGAGTTTAGATGGATTATCGAATACTGGTCAAAATGCCATACATTATTTTTTATGTTCAAATGGAATTTGTGATCTGATTATACGATGTATAGAAAATCCTAATACTTCTGAAACGATTTTTGTCATGGCGAATGAGTTGGCAATTAACCTATTAAAGCACAGTAATAAATATGTACAGGTAATTTATTAATAAAAATTTGAAATATTCTCATATTGTGAATTTAGAACAACATAGATATAAGCGAACAATATTGTTTTCGATTAGATCCTCTTCAGGCTTTACTCTAATAGACAGTAATGTATTCATATGCATATATGAAATTATTAAACTAATCAAGGTATTTTATGAGTCAATGATGATAACAATGGGATAGATTACACAAACAAATGAAAAGTACAAAGTGATAGTGTAATGACAAGCAGGATGTTTGTTATTAAATAGTTCCAGTGGTTGTTCTTTTCTAATGTTCTGATCGGCAATGATGAAAGTGTCATCAACGTAACGACAGTAGAAACCCAGTTTATTGATAACCTCTTTGAGAGGTCCGTTTTCGCCAGAAAAAAATCCGCAAGGATGGGACCTAGTGGCGAACCCATCGCTATACCATCAATTTGTCTATAATATGTGTTATTAAAGACAAAATGGACATTCGTTGTGCATTTCAAAAGTAATTCTTTAAGACTAACCCCAGGAATTCCAATATTGATTTGTTTTTTCTGTAGTCGTTATTTTCATGTGAAGAGGAAATAGATAACAAACTAACTTTCCTGGACGTTTTGTTAAGTAGAAAAGAAAATGGTTTTATCAGAAGAGGCGTGTATAGGAAACGTTCTTCTCCAAGCCAATACACACATTTTTTAAGCTTTGTGTCTCTTCATTATAAGAGAAACTTAGTCAAATGTCTTGCAAATAGAGCTCTTAAGATATGCTCAGTCGACACAATTGATAGAGAATTACAACACATCCATAATAGTTTGATTGAATTAAGATATCCACTGGGGTTCCTGAAGAAACACTTGTGGGTACAAAGCAAGAAAATAGTGACTCTGACGGCTAATAAGAAACCGCTTTTCTTGAAGCTGCAATTCAATGGTGATGTAGCTAGCGATGTATTACGGGATAGATTGACTATAGGAGTAAGGAGAACGTTTAATGCTGCCAACCTCTGTCTATCGTATTCGACCCGATCGATGGTGATTCCGCAATTGAAGGATAAGTTACCTGGTTATGCCACTTCTATGTGTATCTGCGAATTCAGCTGCTCCTGTGGAGAAAGCTATATTGGGCGCACTACCAGGCAACTGAACCAACGAGTTAGTGAATACCTCCCTTCGTGGTTAAAAAAAGGTTGCTCCAAAACAATACGCAGCTCGGTTCTATCACACTTGATTGATAGCGGTCATATAGTGGACAGAACGAAGTCGTTCAAAGTTATTTATCTTATTCCCACTAGTTTTCCTTATGGTGTTCGATCTCGTCTCTTACACATAGCAGAAGCTATAGGAATCCGAGCCAACAAGCCAAGTCTTTGTGTTCAGAAGAAATTTGTAACACCCTTATCTCTCCCCTGGCCTTAAGTAATAAATGAATTTATTTATTCTTTTGCTAACTTTCTCTTCGTTTATTATTTTTCTTCACTCCCTCCTACCACTTTATTTTCTCTCAACTATACGTTTCATAGTCCAATTATCTGAACATTTCTTATTACGTCATCTTATAATTTTATAATTGTTATCTCAGTTTCCATATTTTTCTAATCACTGACCTATTTCCCATTATGTAACATTGGTTTGAACCTTTATTATTATTGCTTATCAAAACTAATGCACCTGTTGTCACACCATCAATTTGTACTTTTCACATTTTACTTATTATGTAATCGTTTTCATTGTTACTCACTGACTCATAAACTACCTGGATTGGTTTATTAATTTCATATATGCATATAAATACATTACTGTATATTAGAGTAAAGCCCGATGAGGATCTAATCGAAAATAATATTGTTCGCTTATATCTATGTTCTAAATGTATTATTAGTTATGTGAAAACAGTTGTGGAAATTAGTGAAAGCCAACTTTTAAGAATAATTATATTTCTTTGCATTGTTCTGATAACCGTTTAGCTAAAAAAAAACACCGTACCGGTTAAAATATCTGTCAGTTACATTTAGTAAAGTCATGTGACAAACGATGTTCGTTACTTCAAACAATACATTTCTCAAAATATCCATATTCTGATTAAATCAACTATCTGTATTTCAATGTTGATAGTGAAGTCAGTTCAAGTTGCAGACTAACTTCAGGTAAACAACCATTGGAAACAAAATACCAATGAACAGTTGGTTTATTTTAATATGGTCCTCCTTGTCAGAACTTACCGGTGACCTAGACAAAGGTTGAACCAAAGTCTCTCAGTTTTTCGACACATCTAAATGACGTAGTTAGTACTCATTGCTTCACATTTCCAATCACAGTTTGAGATATTGATCTATCATTATTCCATTTCATGGTTAATAATTGTTTCACCCCTAAAATATTATAACTCAGTCCATCACAGCTTGCCTGAATATTTAGCAAAACGTCAGTCCACGATGTAAACTAGTTTTCAAATTGAATATTCTCCGCAAATCGCCTAATGTAATGACATTAATTTTGTTTATTGGTAAGGTTTTGAATTTTCTATCAGATATTATTAGTAGGAATTATAACTGATCCGTCTCACTTAGCAAAAGTACCTCTATTTTTTTTTTCAATTACAAGTTTACATTCTATTTGATTTGTATGTACTGGTGAAATTCAAGTAGCTTATTTCATCTTTATTTTAACTCGTTGGCTAGAGGTGCCTGAACAGTAGTGTTCTTGGTTGATCTACTAATATGTGATGCTTGACTTCAATTTAGTTCTCAATTTCCCGTTAGCTGGTTAGCTAGTAAATAAGAGATTTGTATTTGATTACACTTCATCAGTTTTATATTAGACAAGTTTTGCAATCAATTGTATAAAGTAAATGATACGTTTTATAAGCTGAAATATGTTATTGCAACTAAGTATCTTATTTGAAATATAAAGTATTGGTGACAAATTCCAATCTATCAGATTACATCAGATTATTAGAAAAAAAAATTCGCGTGAAATCTCTCTCAGTGAAATTTCAGGTTCTTTTTTGAAAAAATCTTCTATGAAATCTAAAATAGGAATTGGAACTTATATGTTCCACTGTTGATCAGTGTAGACTATTCATTTCAAGTCAGCAATTAAGATTTGACATGCAGCAGAATTTGATTCCATGTGAAAATAAAACATCTTTGTTACCGAGGTGTTTAGAAACTAAACTAATATATACTCATCTGGCATTTTATGGCTTCTAAAAGTTTTCAGACTAATGAAAAGTATCTTTAGATTCATCATCTGTTCACAAAGATTAAGCTGTATAAATATTGTGATTGTGTAACAATGATTTGGTGAGTAATCAACTATGTTTGGAATTGATAGATAAAACGTTTGAACCTCAGCTCTGTGCACTCCAGTCTAGGCAACTCATAAGCGAATTGTATGAGTTAAATCTGACTGTAAAAACCTGTATCCGCTTTCATCAAATTTACTTTACATACATAAGGTTAGTTCAAAACTGAATACACAAATATTTACGTGAATAAGAGTTCACTTTCTTTTCATCAAATAGTATAGACGTTTAGTTCATAAATGACTGTTTAATATCTATATTATTTTAATACAGGAATGTTTCTACATTATTCTCTCGAAACCTAAACAACATGAAGATTTCTTCAATTCTATGTTTCAACGTTTTCATAATGCTTATAGTCAAATGGATAACTTAACAAAAAATAGATTCTTTTGTAAAGAAGAATTTACAAGAACTACAAATTATTTAGGTTAGTTTGATATTGTGAATTTTAGTGGTTAATGAAATTTTGTTCCCTCGTATAAATACGCATTTTTTTAAACATTTTCCCCTCAGTTTATTCAGATTATATTACTAACTTTTTAGTCACTGATGCTACTAGTTTTTCTCAGTATGTAATACAGTTTTGTCTAGAAGCTTAAGATGAAAACAGTGATGTTGATTGTGAGGACGGTCCTCGAGGATAAACTCGAGGAAGCTGTATGAAGCTCAGAAATAGGCGAAGATATTCCATTTAATCACTTTTTGGAAAAATATTCTAAAATCTCTACGTGTAGCCTCTCGATAGAACAATGCTAATAACTTCCCGTATGCGGATTGGATAGCTATAATGATGATTTCGTTTCTACTAAAAACTATAAATACCTGACAGTTTTGTACTATAATTTGATATTGTCTAGAATAACGTTCCTTTCACTTGTCTTCTGTCTTCTTATTTGCGACTTGGAAGGGTTCTAGCGTTCAGGTGATGAAGTTATACGCGGCATATCAAGAATATAAGCTCTAGATATAACATTGATGCTTGTTGTTACTTCTCAGTTTGAATGATTTTGGAAACTTGAAGAAAATCAAGAATTTCAAGAACAAATTAGCATTAGTTAATCAAACCGTTAAGTATTGAACTGTTAACATTTGTTACAGTGTATTTTTTTAAAAAATTTATATAACTTACTCGTGAAGTTATGCAGTCCTAACTTTTAATTAATGCTCAGATAGTTTGATTACTACTAGTTCCACTAGGTAAGAAGTTTAGCAAATATTTTTACCGTAAGATTCAGGACAGAATGAAATATTACTGTAGTAGAATTGATTGAATTCAGAACGATTATATTCCGTTTATACAAAATGGTTTTTAATTCATATCAAGACAAAATATATTACGTAACCATTAATAAATGATTTTAATCAGAAGGGGTTTGTGGAGATCTTAGAAATTTCATAAATTGAAATCATGAGTCAATCGAAGCTAGACCACCATGGAAAACCTGGAAGCACTGGATGGCAATTTCGTCCTAGTATGGGACTCCACAGCACGAGACTAGTAGGTCCTGGGTTCGAATCTCGCGGGGTGCGGGATCGTGGATGCACACTGATGAGGAGTACCGTACTAGAACGAAACGGCCGTCCAGTGCTTCCAGGTTTTCCATGATGGTCTAGCTTCAACTGACTCATGATTTCAATCTGTGAAATGCTTTTAAGTTATTCATCATTGACCTTTTGTTTATTTTAGATTGTTTCAATTCATTAATAACTGGCAAGAATATATCAGTACAGATAAGTTTACAATTTTTACAAACTTTATGTCGTAGAAACAATTTAAGACTTCAGGTAATTTTTATGACTATTTAGTTCACAATTGGATTTGTTTAAAATTTCTCATATTATGAAATAGAATAATACAAATCAGTGAACAATACTGTTTTCATTTAGATCTTCATTAGGCTTCACTTTAATATACAGTAATGTATTTATGAAATTATTAAATGAAACAAAGCAGTTTATGAGTCAATGATAATAGTGGAATAGATTACATAAATAAACATAAGTGGAAAGTACAAGTTGATAATAGGATGTTGAGTGTACTAGTTGTGATAACAATGATAAAAATTGAATATAATTGTACGCAATGATGGATAGTGACTGGCATTGGAATCCAGGGCGCGCGTTTCGTCCTATTTGAGACTCGTCAGCTGGATGTACCTGCATCTCAGAGTTGATGTTCACTCTGGGACTCGAACCCAGTACTATTCTTAAGCCTCAATGGGAAGATACAAGCCAAGCAATACTAAGTTGGATATAATGTTTAATAATATGAGATATGTCAGTGACTTGAAAATTATGTAGTCACTGATATAACATTCATAAAAAATTGTAGAATTGCGTGATTACGTAAGTGTTCAGGTAGTTGGAAAATGAAGTGTAAATTTTAAAAAAAGAGAAAAAAAGGAGATGAAGAATAATAAACATACGAAGAGTGTGGAAAATAATAATATATAAAATCATTTATTCAGGGCAAGGGAGAGATATATTTCTTATGAACACAAAAACTTAGATTATTGGCTTGAATTCCTATAGCTGTGTGTAAGAGACGAGGTCGAACCCCATAAGGAAAACTAGTGGGAATACGATAAATAACTTTAAATGACTTATTTCTGTCTACTACATAACAGCTATCGATCAAGTGTGGTGGAACCGAGCTACGTATTGTCATGATAATACCTTTTCCTGACCACGAAGGGAGGTGTTCACTAACTCTTTGTTTCAATTGTCGCATAGTGAACCCAATACAGTTTTCTCCACAGGAGCAGCTGAATTCGTCGATACACATAGAAGTGGCATAACCAGATAACTTATCCTTTAGTTGAAGAATCACCATAGATCGGGTCGAATACGATAGACAGAGGTTGGCTGTATTAAACGTTCTCTTTAGTGCTCCAGTCAGTCTATCACGTAGTATATCACCAGCTACATCTCCATTGAATTGCAGCTTCAAGAAGAGAGGTTTCTTACTAGCTGTTGACGTCGCCATTTTGCTTGTTTCTTACACACATGTGTATGATGTTTATGTTAGTTTTGTTAATGTTACGTAATTTACTATGAGTTATTACAACATTGTATGGAGACAGAATAATTTAACTAGAAGACAATCTCAACAGTAATTTGTACTCCACAGTTTGGAATGGCTTTCCGTTTGAATTCAGTTCTAGGTAAAAATAATCATTAAAATATACTACAATTTGTATAAAATCACCTGGACTATATAAAAATAATGATAATAATCATATACTGATTAGTTTCTAGTTTCCTGATTTTTTTTACCAGAGTTTTATCAGTGACTGTTCATGATGTACGAAGTAGTTGAAGTTAAAAAAGAAAGACAGCAACAGTATCTCATTAGGAAATGAAATGGGGGATAAGGTTATCTTAATAAAATATGAATTACTGGATTCTGATTGCTTTACCAAGTTAAATTGTTCTCTCTTTAGATAGATGAATTCCCTACTTGCATTTTATTCTCTATAGAGTTTCAGATCATACCAAGTTGAATATAATGTTTAATAATATGAGATAGGTCAGTGACTTGAAAATTATGTAGTCACTGAAATAACATTCACAGAAAAATTATACGATTACGTAATAAGAAGTGTGTCAGGTAGTTTGCAACTGAAGCATACATTTTAAAAGAGACAAAAAGGAGATGGAGAATAATAAACATACGAAGAGTGTGGAAAATAATAATATTTAATAGTTGAATTCATGAGTCAATTAAAGCTAGAGCACCATTGAAAACCTGGAAGCACTGGATGGCCTTTTCGTCCTAGTATGGGACTGCTTAGCATTGCACGGTCGCACAATATCGTGGACTGGTTGAAGCTAGACAATAACACCTTTGGATGTCGGCTCAGTGGTCTAAAGATTAAGCGTTCGTGCGCGAGACCCTAGGACCCAACGTTCGAGACTCACATGCGGGATCGTGGATGCTTACTGCTGGGGAGTCCCACACTAGGACGAAACGGCCATCTAGTGCTTTCGGATTTTAATGGTGGTCCATCTTAGATCTACGGATGAATTTAACTATTAAATTACTACAATTTCCACACACCGTCATTCTGATTTGATTTTATATTACAAACAATCTTTAATTCACATGTTATTATTTTAAATGATGTACTCTGCCTAAAATCTGACCAATTTTATGGATTAATAATTTGAATATATAATTGTAGAACCTGGTGAAAAATTATTGAGAATAATATTCTTTAAATAACTGTGTTATGAGTAACTACTGAACGGCCGTTTCGACCTAGTGTGGGACTCCTCAGCAGTGAGCATCCACGACCCCGCACCCCGCGAGATTCGAACACATGACCTATCAGTCTCGCGCCAAGCGCCTAACCAACTAGACCACTGAGCCGGCATCCAACGGTGTTAATGTCTAACTTCAACCAATCCACGATTTGCGCCACCGTATACCATTTTCTTCAGTGAGCTGATACCTCACAACAGACCTGGTTGAACTCCACTGGTAACGACTTCTCACTAGAACTCCACGAGTATCTCTTGAAGTCAGTCACTAATGAGCAGATGATTATTATCAGAAGGGGTTTGTGGAGATTTTAGACTGATAAGTCTTGGGTTCGAATCTCGCGGGGTGCGGGATCGTGGATGCGCACTGCTGAGGAGTCCCGTACTAGAACGAAACGGCCGTCCAGTGCTTCCAGGTTTTCCATGATGGTCTAGCTTCAATTGACTCATGATTTCAACCAGTGGAATTTCTAAAATCTCCACAAACCCCTTCTGATTATAAGTAAATAGTTTATTAAGGCTAATTCGGCCAAGGAAGAGATAAAGGTGTTGCAAATTTCTTATTAGTGAAAAGACTTGGATTGTTAGCTCGAACTATTGTAGCTTCTGGTATATGTAAGAGATGAGATCAAACTTCATAAGGAAAACTAGTAAGAATACGGTAATTCATTTTAAAGACTTATTTTTATCTACTACTTGACTGCTATTGATTAAGTGTGATAGAATGGAACTATGTATTGTTTTGACGATACCATTATCAACATTTGTATAAGATCTCAATCGGAAGTGAAGGTTGTTTACTACATGATCATTAGTTAAATATAGCTACTTTAATTATATATTCTGAGTTACTTCATTCTATACAATAACTAAACAATAATTGTTTCTCATGTTAATCTAACTAGGAACTTTTGCGTGTTCAACCACATAATGTGACAAATTTTAATTTAATTGAAGAAATCAAGTCGTTATTTATTAATTTGTGGAAAATAAATGAGAAGTTAATTAATACTGCTACCTTTGACAGTAACAACGAAAACAATCATAATAATGATACTCTGAACTATTGTTATAATAATCATAAAACACCACATAGTCAACAGAAATGTTTCAACAGTACAGAAAACAGTCCTTTGAAAATTGTACAGAATAATATGAACATTATGGAGCCAATAATGATATATCAAAGAAAATTTAATAAATCATTATTCCTTGAAATGAATCACAATCAACAAAATGTACAAATTCCAAAAAATAATTCAGTACATTTTATTCAACCTGAAATTATAATACTGATTTTGACTTGTCTAATTGAATTTTGTCACGGTCCTTGTTTGAATAATCAAAATGAAATTTTATTCGGAAGTTCAAATATTTTACACTTACTAGTAAACTTAATATTGTATACACCAAAATGGATTAGAAATAATAAACTTGAAGATATAACATGTTCACTTGCTGAAATTAGTGTAAGTTGTTTCTATTGTTAATGTTTGTTTGAAATCTTACTTATAGTACAGTCTTATGTATTGGTCATCCGTCTAGATCCTTGAATCTCAAACATTCCGGTTATATCACAATTGATTGATCACTGGATGATGATGAGCACGAAACCCGGGTCCAGGGTTTCCTGTTGACTACCTCCAACCACCATCTAATCTCAATACATAGTGCCCGCAGTGTCGAGTCACCTAGACTGGTGGCCACATTGCAACATGATCGACAGCATTCGATCTGCACTAATAAGAACTAGACAAGCATGAGATTGATCACCACCCAGTGATCAATCAATTGTGATTACATCTCAGTCCTACAGGAGGTTAGTCACGGCTCGGATAGCTCAGTGGTAACGTCTCTGACTGTGAAGCTGGGTGACACGAGATCGAATCCGCCAGGGAGCACCAGTTTCCTCAAGATTACAGGTACACCTTGCTGACGAGTGCCAAGTAGCACGAAACCCGGGTCCAGGGTTTCCTGTTGACTACCTCCAACCACCATCTAATTCCGGTTATATCTCACTGTTACTAGAAGTTCGAATATAAGTATTGTACTCATTGAATAAGTTAATAACCGTTTGAACTTGATAGCTCAGTGAATAATACTTAGGTGTTTGAAGTGAAAAGCATGAAATTCGAGTTTCAACGTGAACATTGACATTTATATGCAGTTAAATTCAATTAACAAATGACAAAGAGTATGAAAAATTGACGGTTTTCATGGAATCATGATATTTTGTAAGTGAATAGCTTGTCGTCACTAACATGAAGCGATTGACTTGCTTCGTTGTATAAATGTATTTCTAAACTATTTTGTGGCTGTATGTAATACAAGGTAAATATTTAATGAGTTTTAGGTTAGTGGAATTGACTTGGTTTGGATTTGCTAAGTAGTTGGATGTTCTTGACAAAAAACATGGACTTTAATGTTAGTTCGTACTCATTAGCAAGTCATACCTTTAGTCGGGAGGGAACCAATGTTATCTATTGCATTCAAACCTAGGTCCATCTTCTAATTCATTTGTGTGAGAGATACCAGGGTACCTAAGTGTATGTATTTGGTGTGTATCTCAAACCTCACTTTGCAGTTGAAAGTACTGATTTAACCAGTGAACTACAGTTTAAATATATCCTAGTAAATAGTTTTTTTGTTTAATTCCAGTTCATTTTCTATTAGTGAACATTAGAAGAAAGAATTCAAACTCTAGTAATCAAAGGGATATTTTCTAATATGCTATTAACTCCCTTTCATTGTTAATTATGATTAATAAAAATTCTGTGCCGTGTCATTTTATTAATCTAGTGTTTGTCAATTAAGCTACTGTTAGCTGTGTTGGAAGGTCGCCATGAAGATAAAGTTTATCAACAACTAATTGAACTTTGTCCATTAGATAAGTTAGTAAGTTCTTTGAACTCTTAAGTTTTAGTACTGTTTTCTTTGAGGGATATTAATTTTTTTATATGTACATAGTTTTGTTTTAAAAACATGAATATATAGGCTAAAATCCAATTTCTAGTCAAACCCTCCATAAACTTTATTCTGTTACATAAGTTAATGATTGAAATTATATAAATCGTCAGACTTATGGTTAATCAATATGAAATAGCATGGGGAATGATAAAAATAGTTTGATAAATTACAAACACATTCTAATAATGCAGATAGGTAATGTAATTTCAATGCTTGTAAAGAAGAGAGATAGAAAGTTAGGTAACTTTTCTGGTAAGATACCTGGCCTAGTTATTGTCAAAGGAGCAACTGGATTAATGAACATCCACTGAGATTATCTAACGTCTTCTTTCTCTGAGTGGTCATTATTGATCGATTAAAGAATGTGAAACCAAGACTGAATGAAGACAACTTATAATAGCTTTTGTTAGTTTATCTTGTAGATTGTCGTTCATTAAATTTTGATCATAATGTGTATATAGCAATAGAGATACCTTGAGAGCTGGTAATGTCTTTGATATTTTATTTTGTGCATGAGTTTGTTTCTTCGAGAAGATTTTTAAGATAATTTATTTAAATCGACATTCTTTGTGTAAAATTTTGATCCATTTTGTACGCAACGGTTAGGAGAAAGTTTTCGACTTTGGTTGTATGACATTCAGTAAAGTGGGTACCAAGCCTATGACGAATTTTTTTGACATAACTTACTTATTTACTGCTGTTGTCCCTTGTGGAGGAGCATAGGCCAACCGCCAGGATTCCCCATCCAACTCTGTCCTGGACAATCCTTTCCAGTTATTTCCAGTTGTTATTCATCCTTTTCATGTTTGCTTCCAATTCCCAACTCAGTGTGTTCTTTGGCCTTCCACGTTTTTGTCTCCCTTTACCATTCCGATTCGGGGCTTGCTTCGTGATGAGGTTTGGTGATTCCCTTAATGTATGTCCTATCTACTTCCAACGTCTTTTCCTAATTTCCTCTTCAGTTGGAAGTTGGTTTGTTCTCTCTCACAGTAGGCTGTTGTTGATATCATCCGGTCAACGGACATTGAATATCTTCACATCCTGATAATTATTTTCCACAACATGTTTAAATCAAATTCACGAGAGTGAATTAAATTAATACCGTCTTCCGTGTTATTATGGATGTAATAAGAGACAATAAAAAATAAACAAATATGAGTTTGTATCAAGCCCAGATTACAGATTAACTTTGTAAGAGACAAGTATATACGAAAGTATGGAGTAGGTAATTAGTCAAGGATGTCAGTATGGAGTTTAATATGTAGGTCGTTGTATTGAGGATTAACAAAAGATAGTACAATAGAAAAATGGATATGTTTTCAAAATATCGACGTATAATTGAAGATCTACGATCTATGTTATGGCTTAAATTTATTTATCGTCTATTTGTTTGTTGAATTGATTTCATCATTGTGAGTTGATTTCATTTCAATATTCAGTAAGCAGTTCAAAGCTTGTAATACATCGCTTTTAATATTTATTACAGATAAGTACAATTCATTATTACCATATTTTATCAGAGGATTCAGATTTTGCAACGAATCATCCACGTGAATCATTTCATAAATGCGGACATTTGTTATTTATATTGACACAATATGTAAGTTTTTTTTTGTTAAAATTTCTCTGATTAAGCATTTTGTTCTTCTATGGTATGATAAATGTAATGAAGTAAATAGCTGAATGAATGTGAATTGTTTATCGGGAAGATGTTAAAATTGCATTATAACAGAATTATTGCAAAAAGTCAATAGATTTTCTCCTATGGTATATGAAAAGTATTACCGTAAGACAATTTTCGACGTTTATGTCTTGTAAAAGAAAGAAAAGTATGAGAATCGACCGTAGTCAAGCCTAGTCCCTTTTTTCTGTACAGGTGTAATAGAAGTTATTAACAATGTAGACATAGTTTTCATCAAAAATTAATCTCATTTATTAAGACAACTTAAAAAGTTTAGAGTAAAAAACATGTTTTTTTCACTAGCTTTGTACTTATCAATTATACATATCCATGATCGTACATGGAATCAAACCCATGAATCCCTTTGGTCGAAATCCACTGGACCATTCTCAAGACGTGGTACGCATGCTTACTTACTTACGTCTGTTACTCCCAATGGAGTATAGGCCGCCAACCAGCACTCTTCAACCCACTCTGTCCTGGACCTTCCTTTCCAGTTCTATCCAATTCTTGTTCATTCTCCTCATGTCTGTCTCCATTTCTCGGTGTAATGTGTTCTTTGTTCTTCCTCTTTTCCTTTGGCCTTGAGGATTCCATGTGAGGGCTTGCCTTTTCGTGCAGTTGAGCGCTTTCCTTAATGTGTGTCCTACCCAGTTCCAGCTCTTCTTCCTGATTTCTTCTTCCACTGGGATCTGGTTTTTTCTCTCACACAGTAGATTATTGCTGATAGTGTCTGGCCAACGGATCCGAAGTATTTTGCGTAGGCAACTGTTAATAAACACTTGCATCTTGTGGATGGTTGCTTTGGTATTTCTCCAAGTTTCCGCCTCATACAGTAGAACTCTATTGACATTTGTATTGAAAATTCTGACTTTGGTTTTGGTTGACAGTTGTTTTGTGTTGCAGATGTTCTTCAGTTGACGGAATGCGGCCCTTGCTTTGCTAATCCTCGCCTTTACGTCTGCATCAGATCCACCGTGTTCATCACTGATGTTGCCCAGATGTGTAAGGGTTTTTACATCTTTCAAAGCTTCTCCGTCAAGTGTGAGTTGACTAGTGCATGTTGTGTTGTATCAGAGAATCTTGCTTTTCCTTTTGTGTATGTTGAGATCCACTGCACTTGTTATGGCGTGTGGGATAGAAGAGCCTGATCATCTGTGAAGTCTAGACCGTCCAGATGCATCCTAGCTATCAACTGTATTCCATGCTTCCCCAAGATGTTGACGTCTTCATGATCCAGTCGATCAGCAGGAGGGAGAGAAATGGATGTGCTTAGTTAATAAGAAAGAAAAAAAGAAGTCGAAAGCCTACTTTCACTTCGAAAGAAAAGTGTGATGGGGAACGTTCATCGGCAGTTCAGATAACGGTTGAATTTCATTTTGAGAATCAATTAGCTTCAGCTTTAATACGCTGAAATATGGAATGCAGACTATATAATCGGACAATAAAATCAATGAACCATAGTATAGTTTCACATTGAATTACATCCCATCATTAAGAGAATTTGATTAGTATTAAACTTTAAAGAATTACTGTGATTTTCCACTAATAGCACTTACATAATTAATGTACAAATCTTATCATTATAATTCATTGATATTTATTCCTGTTCATTATACTAGTTGTATAGATGTTTTCCAGCAATTTTTAAACATATGAAGACATCTGAGAATCATGATCATCATAATAATAATGAATTATCAAGCTTCAAATGGTCTGAATCAAATTCATACAATACTATAGAAGGGAAAAATTGTTTGTACGAAATGAAATGTACAGATCATAACAATATTCCATTGAATGGTACAAGAAAGTTGGATTTTAATAACACTATTATAAAACGTTTGATTAAGGGTAAAAGTGATATTATTTTAAGCCTTCAACATTATACCATTAATACAGCACAGATAGAGGTATGTGATAAACATTAAATTCTTTTATTTACTTTTATTGATCAGCTATTCTTTTTGTTTTGTTTACTGGTTCTTCCTTATTTGAACTGTTATAAATGTGAATTGATTTCAGCACTTGTAAAAAAATATAACAGCTATAAAATTTTAATAATTGAATTCATGGATCAATCTAATCTAGACCATCATTGGAAATCTAGAAGTATTGGGCGGTCATTTTGTCCCGATATGGAACTTCTGAGCACAATACATCTACGATTCCACACATGGGATTCCAACTCAGGTCTGGCTTAGATTGACTCATGGATTCAACTGTTAAAAGTTGCTACAGTCTTCAAAAATTCTCATTATGATATTTATAAAATTGATCAATCTTACAATTCGTCGCCACAAGTTACGTTTATGTTGTTTCAGTGAACCTTGTTCTAGTGTATACTTGAAAGAACCCGTGGTTTCATTCATTAATGTTTTTAAACCATTGTTCACGTGGGTTAGAACAATTAAGTTGGGTATTATGCGTGGCGGGTCAACAGTGTGAAATGTTAAATAAGACTCAGAACGTTGAAAGTGGAGAGATCAATAAAGCACATTATTTAAAGCTACTAACTTCTGATTTGAAATATATACATTTACTGACATTTCTTTAACTGAGGTGATAGGGAACACAAATTAGAGATTGCTTAATATAATCCGACATGAATTAAAGTCGATCCAGCGCATGTACTTTTTTAATTAAAAAAAATTCTGAATGTAACTATGTTTTACACAAATTTCCGTATTTATCATCTTTGATTACTTGAGATATTAAGTAAACTATTATGGATTTAGACTAAACCATAGTTAACTGGTGTAATTCATACCTAATTTCATTGATCAAATGAGGCTTATTCTGGGACATTTACCAGAATAAGATTCCTCGGCATTTAAGAACATGTTAATATCAAATAACGTAGATGAGGAATGAGTAATCGACATTATATTGATAGTTAACCAATTTGGAGAGAGACAAACTTTATGATTAAGATTCTCAAGATGGTAGGTATCAGTAGTTCACATAACGTTTATCGATATATCTCTTATTTTATGGAATGGTAGTTTAGACTTTAGAGTTGTTGATTTGCTATTATTAGTTTTCAATTTTGAACCCTTCTTCTCTCGATTGGATAACCTTGACATATAATATGTGACTGAAAGCCAATTTCATAAATCCATACTTTACAAGTGAATTACGTCGTCATCAGAATTTAATATGTTATTTCAACTGTCGTTTTGTATCTTTTTTCTTTCTCCTGATCATTTCATGATATACATAGATCGTACGTGAAGACAATAGAATTGAACGTATAGTTTATCCAATTCCTAAAATATGCCACTATTTAACTAATTCTAAAAAACATCAATTATTAGCAATAAATAATATGGATAATGATTATTCGAAAATTCCTTCATTATTTAAAATAATTGAAGAGATTTATGCTGAAATGTTATGTGCTGAACATATGCTTAGTAGGTTTACATTTTCTTTTATATATCTATATATTTCATACACATAGTTCCCTTTATTATCTTAATGACAGAAAGAACAAAGATTGGTGCAGAATAATAAATGAATTCATTTTATTTCGTCAAGTTCTCATCAGCTGTTTACAACCTAAATTATTTGAAATTCAACATTATTACAGATTACTAGTATAGGGGTTGTGGAGATTATTAAGTTTTTCGATTGAGATCATGAACCGATTGATGTTAGACCACCACAATTGAAAACCTGGAAGCACTGGACGGCCGTTTCCTCCAGTGCTTCCAGGTTTTCAATTGTGGTGGTCTAACATCAATCGGGTCATGATCTCAATTATTACAGATATTGACATATTTATACATAAGAGTGTGATTAAGGATCAATACATGTGTATCATGATGTAACAAAGATTCCGATAGAGTTAATGAGGTCATAAAAATTGTTTGTTTCGAATAAATAAAGTTTGAGAGGGAAAGTTCTGCAACATTGAAATAGTGATTAGAACTCATGAAAATTGATTAATGGTAATAAAGAAAATATGAATTGAAATCAATCAGTTATGTATGATGTAATTTAAAAGAGTTGGAGTAATGACGTAATGAATAAATAGAGAAATAAATGAATAAAAAAGGAGGGTTATTGTTACTAGGGTAAAGAATGATTTATTACTATCTCTTTTTGTATATATAGATCTGGTTTTAAACGTTTGATTGCTAACGCTTCAGCGAATTTTAAAAGGTTCTTTAATCACCTTAAAGGACTTCAGTATATCAACTTCGTGTCCTGTGTCAAGGAGATAACTTGCGATGGCACTGCTGAATGTTTTTAGTCTGTTTCATATTAAACTCTTCGGAATATGTTACGTATATCTACCAAAGCAGTTACATTGGTAGAATAGAAGGGAGAGCCCACGTCCGATTCAAAGAACATATTGAATAAAGAAATTATATCAGAAGGGTTTTCTGGATATATTATAAGTAATTTCAATGGTGGTCTAGTTTCAATCGACTCATGATCTTAACCATTGAAATAAATTATAGATGAATAAGATTTACAAAATAAATGAAATCATACAAAATCAATGTTTTCGGTTGAAAAAAATGAATTTTTTTTGTTCCGTTGTGGTGTGTGCTACTTATATTGACATAAGTAGTATATGATGTTAGTCGTAAACAGATGGTCTGGCAGCAGAGAGACAAGAGGATTGAACAGTAAAGAATGGAAACAGGATGCAATTGGTATGAGAATGCAAGAACAATGAAGTCTGAGTCATTTTGAGACAAGTGGTGGACATTTTGCAAATTAAGCATTTACTTTATGATTGTTAGATTTTATTAACAAGTCCTGTAATTTTGTGTTAAATACATTGGATTGTCCCCACCCGTGTTCTGTTTACTACACCGGTAGGTGGTTTTCTAAGTGAAATGAGAAATTTCAATAGTTGAAATCATGAGTCAATTGAGGCTAGACTACCACCATGGAAAACCTGGACAAGCAACTCGTCCTATTGTGGAACTGCTCATCAATGCGTATCTACGATCCTAGCTGGCGAGATTCAAACCCAGAAGCTATCAATTTTGCGCACGAGCGCTTTACCATTAGACCGCTGATATTAAATAAGAAAGATTAGTTCAACGAAAAGAGTTCTCTTTTCGGCAAATTCATTTCCAAAGCCGTACAATCATAAACGTTTATATACTTATTTTACAGGATGATAATAATACTGACTTAAAGCAATTAGTTCCTTTAATAAATTTCGATAGAACAATGAGAAGACAGAGTTGATCTGAAAAAATATGTATTTGCGCTATACATTTCGAACAATCTGGTCACACATACTTGACCTTTATTAATTTTCTTATAAAATGCCCTGACAAGTATATGTGTGACCAGGTTGTTCGAAATGTGTAGCGCAAATGCATCACATTTTTCAGACTAACTCCGTCTTCTCATTGTTCTATCTAAACAATACTGATAATAAACTTCTGTTAGATATGGTGACAGTGAGGTAAAATAAACAAAGGTATTAAAAAATGTTTTTATAAAACAAGGAAAGTTTAATAATCGTTTGATTGTTAGTGCCTTGAGTATTCATCAAAAGATAGATAGGGAAATTATCGTTGGGACAGGGTGACTAAGCATGATAAGATAAATTGTTGAAATTAAGATTAAATGTAATCAGGAGGAACGTAGAAACAGAAGTAGACCAGTTGGGAGAGAAGATTTAGGGAGAAGATGAAAGATGAAGCAGATGGCTGTAAAGGAAGAAGAGTATGAAGAAAGAGAAAAAAAATTATAAGACACTAAGATCATGGTAGAAGAAGAGGTTGTACCAGTCTCTTCTGTATACACAATTCTGGTTTTTCCAGATGTATGACTATTGCTTCGGCAATGAAAAGAAGATGCAATCTAATTTTCTAAGTTGACGTCAGATATAAAGAGCCTCATGTATATTATTATGATTGAATTTGTTACCTGAAAACTTCTCATCGAATCTGTTGAGTAACATATTATTTATTTTGACCATGTTCCATGGATGTACTAGTGTGTTCATTGTGAACCATTATTATTAGAATGGTCATCTGATTGGTAAAAGTTAAAAGGTAATCCTAATGACAAGTGTGGTAAATCATAATATAATTATTCCATCTTTCCGTACTGTGCTAAAATGACCACTCAGAAAGTCATCGTTTGTGATCAATATCAATCAGTGGTTCTTTTTTTCTCATGTCAGTGAAACTGTTTCTTTTCCAGGCTACTAACAAGTGAATATCCTCTCAAAGTATGGGAGTTCAGGATTCATAAGTCACTCATATATGTCACCATTCTTGTTAATTTTCTATTGCATCATACTAGTGTAATAAATAGGAACTTTAACTAATGCTCTAAAGGATTAACGCTTTTATTCTGTTTTATCATATTATAAAATGTGTACTTGAATACAAATCTTCCTTCTTACAGTTCATCCATGGATTCACTGGTTTTCACTACGATCCCAATGGATATCGGATGCAAGTTTTTATCGAACGTTATGTTTGAACTGTTTATTAATTAGTTTCTACCCATTTCGAGGAGAATGCTTATGTAAGTTATAGATATATGCTAGCAGTTTATCAGCTTGTGGCCTGAACTAATAATCCTTTCACTTTAAGTTTGTAACATTTGGTTGACTCTATTGAAATATAGACCCCAAACTTAATTTCGTATCTGATGCTACCGCTATCTTCATTTGAACAACAGTAATTTTTAAGAGCTAACTACGAAATCTGATTACAAGATAATATTTTAGTCATTCAAATTTGAACAAATGGTCATGGTAATGATTGGAGCCAGACCGTTTATTTAACGAGTGTAGCAGCAACCTCAGCAGCAGTAGGTCTCAATATACACAAAGGGAAAAGCGAGATTCTCCGATACAACACAGAATGCACCAATCCAATCACAATTGATGGAGAAGATTTGGAAGATGTAAAAACCTTTACGTATTTGGGCAGCATCATTGATGAACAGGGTGGATCTGATGCAGATGTGAAGGCGCGGGTTGGCAAAGCAAGAGCAACATATTTACAACTGAGGAACATCTGGAACTCAAAGCAACTGTCAACCAACACCAAGATCAGGATTTTCAATACAAATGTCAAGACAGTTCTACTGTATGGGGCAGAAACCTGGAGAACTACAAAAGCCATCATCCAGAAAATACAGGTGTTTATTAACAATTGTCTACGCAAAATACTTCAGATCCATTGGCCGGACACTATTAGTGACAACGTACTGTGGGAGAGAACAAACCAGATCCCAGTGGAGGAAGAAATCAGGAAGAAGGGCTGGAAGTGGATAGGACACACATTGAGGAAAGCATCCAACTGCGTCACAAGACAAGCCCTCACATGGAATCCTCAAGGCCAAAGGAGGAGAAGTGGAAGACCAAAGAACACAGTACGCCGAGAAATGGAAATAGACATGAGAAAAATGAACAAGAATTGGATGGAACTAGAAAAGAAGGCGGAGGACAGAGTGGGTTGGAGAATGCTGGTCAGCGGCCTATGCTCCATTGGGAGTAACAGGCGTAAGTAAGTAAGTAAGACTTAATACATATATAAAGAACAGACAGTAGACAAAATATACAGACACGATCAGAAAAACATTGAAAAACGAAAAATGTGTTCAACAATTTATCTAGATAAATGCTAATAATTAACTATACTAGAATGAGTACAGTGGGGTTAAACGAATTACTAAGAACAAATATATGGTGTACAAAATAATCATTAGGATAAGAATAACTCGTCCGTCACGTGATTAGTCTCGTTTTACACTGCAGATAGGTCACTTTTGTTTAAATAGATTAGTTCGTACGCGGTTTTTGTCGCTGGTAGAAACTCTTTGAGATACCACTGAGCACAAGATACTTTTCGTCCTTATATGGGACTCATCAGCAATGTGTACCAATTACACCGCTTGTTTTTACGTTAAGTGATAACAATGACTAATTACTGCATAATAACTAGTCGAATTATTTTTTTTCACAGTACATGATGGGGTTTCTAAGTTTACGTGAACCGATATTCATTTCATGAAAGAAGGATCTACGGAGATTCTGTTCTCTGTGAGCTGGATAACCGATGTTATTCGATATAGGAATAAGTTGAATTAGAGTTCGAGACAACCAGCTAAAATGTAACGTCAGTCCACAAAGTGACTGGTTGTTGGGCTGGTCTGTCTTGGCAGATGTAAACTATGTGATTTGGGTCTTCCAGATCATCGTGACTATTAGTTTACAACTTTGAACGATAGATGGATTCAAAATTTGTTTCGCATTAGATTTTGATATTTAAAATTATCTTACCCTTCAGCAATATGAACTGGTGTAAGTATTTGTTAGGTTTCATTTTGACTAACTGACCGATTGGATTCGTAACCATGACATGATGTTTCTGATATGGATCCAATGAAACATTATTAATTGTAGAATTGTTATGGAATTTAAAATTCGGACAACATAACTGTTTTGTGCTTTATTAGTTTTTGTAGATTTTCAGATGACATAATTTGCCATCATAACATAACCCCCCAAATGCCCTGGTACGGCCAAAAGTGGAGAGAGTCATCTCTCCCTCTCCAAATGCTCTCAAGTGGCCACGTGTAAATAACCACTGCCAGGGAAGTCCTACTCACTGCCTACTCGTGACGTGGGCGTTGTTTACGAAATTAAGAGGACGAAAAGCGAATGTCCGGCTCTTCAACCGGGTTGATGAACACGGAGAGTCCACCTAGGGGAGTTCGGAAACCCTCATCCCAAACCAATGGTGTACATGGGCTCTAGGATCATAAGGAAATAAATGGCGTATGAACCAATTGTTTGCCACCAGCTACCCTTGGACAACATCTCCTGACTGCCTTGTAGATCAGACCTTTATGTCAAAAGCTCCGGGTGTAGCCTCCTAAGAAAACCACCTACTTCGATTTGGTCACCCGGGTAGTATCCCAGCCCTCACATAAATCCTTGTATCAATAAATAGATCATTATATAGAAAACACCGTTCATAAAAACCACATAATCCCCAGTAAATTTTCGTTCATAATTTATTTTTATTTATTATTAGTTTCCTTTCATTTATGATCTTGAATTTATGCTTAGTTATTTTGATTACTATCCACTTATCGGTGATAATTTATTTGCATTGACTTCATGAAAAAACGAATTATCACGTTATACTACTTAATCTGCATAAATACATAAAATTTGTGTTAAACACATGATCTCATCATTTTAGTGAAGTTAATGGCTTTAATTCTGTTTTCTTTTCTTTGTGTGTGTGTATGTGTGTGTGTGTGTGAAAGAATAAAGCTTTCTAATAACATATTTGTTTCAAATGATCAGGAGATATATAATAGTTCTTGGAAATGTGGTTAAATGTAGATCAGTGAACTAAGAGGGAAATAAATAATTTTAGGAAAACAATATTGTCAAAACCGGAAGTAATATACAAGTTAGAATTGATGGGTATATAGATATATATGTGTGATTGTATATCAAATAAATTAGTTTTATCAAAGCTTTTTTTAAACTGCTAAGTGTAAAAATTCACTTGGTGTTATTTGCTTGTACCTTGACATTGTTGTTTATAACTGCAATTGATCATTTTTTTATTGGCATATGTGCATCCTGTATGGATGGCTTCGATATTAGCTTAAGTCATAGGCTTTATAAACAAAGATGGATAGTGGCTAGCAATAGAATCTATGACTTGCGTTTCGTCCTATTTGGGACTTGTCAGATGGATGTACTTGCATCTCAGAGTTGATATTCACTCAGACACTCAAATCCAGTACCATCCACTTAGCTACTCAGTCCAGATAGCCACTCGCTTGTATATTGGGATGAAGTTTAAACTCATTTTGTATTATTTTGTTTTTGAATCTTTCCATCGATGTTTAGGACTGCAATTGATCAGTCTCTTACTATCCATCATTGATTATTTTTTGGACGTTCAGAGCAAGACTAATGCAATCCATGAAGTCACTGATTGTTGATCATTCTTATATCTAAAAATGAATACTTTTGTTTACACTTCATAACGGTGCATGAAATGATTGTTGATACTTACAAAAGAGTTAGGTTTGAATGTTGAATAATTTTTTACATTAGTGTCGTTGATGGATATAGTTTTTAAACGTAGTGACTCGATATATAAGTGGGCTAAATTCCACATTCTATAAATTTATCGAAAATTCAATGTCATTCGTTGTTGGTAGTGAACAAATGATCATTTCATATTTGAAAAAAACAATTTCCCTAGTCAGTACAGAGCATAGTGACTTAGTGGTTAAATTACTCAAACACGTTCAGATTCGCTCCATGTTTTCGGTTTGGGGAAGGAGTTTTTTTTATCATCAGCCATTACACTGAAGTTTCGTCTCATAGATGTACTTTGTAAATATTTTGCCTTAATGTAAGGGTAAGTTATCACTACATCTCTGGAAGGAGTTCTGTCATATTTGTGAATAACAGTTTATCATAGCTTTTATATGACATTTTTGTTCACATTTTCTTTTCCACATAAAATATATAATGATTCAATGTTTTCTCCAAACTACACTTGTTCATTATTTTGTATTTTCTTTTTTTAGCTTATGATTTCTATAATTTTGAAACTCAGATTACTGTAATACCAATTGCTGTACTCGCTGTTATATTATGCCTTTTGTCTTCAAATCAATTATTAGTTCAAATATACATTGGACTAGAAACTTTATATTTGTTATTTGCTTGTGCTACTGAAAATGTAATTCTTGTATTAGGACTAACTAATGTAAGTTTTACTTCTTTAACAAATAAAACCACCAAAAATTTTCCATTTTGTTTTTGTGGTAAATTCATTGTTCCCAAGTGACGTGATTGACATAACAGATTTAAGGTTAAAATGAGATAAAAATTGAATAGATCATGGTGTATTTATAAGCTAGTGTTATTCACACATGATATAAATAGATTGTTTTAAATCACTTATTTTCGGTTAGCGGTTTGAAGACTTAGCTCGATTAGATACTATTCACCTGAATGTGTCTGAATAAACACGTTGAAGTTCATGTTTTGACTTCAATCAAGCATCTATTGGTTGAAATGTTAACTTTTTGTTCTTTTCGCTGTTAGTGTCACACAGCCACTCACTTGTCCACCACATATAGTGGAGATTGAGTTTCTCAGTTACTGATATTCAAGACTATTTGATCAGCGTAATGAGTAGATTATTTCATATAATTTGTTAATATAAGCTTTCAGTATATTTTTAAATTATTGTTAGCAATTATGAACCAACTACTCCGTATATATATATGAAGAATATTACACTAACATGGTAATTTTTAGAATGTCAGGGTTAAATATCCATCATATTTATGCAAAAGTAGTTATTTTATTGCTTACTTACTTACTTATGCCAGTTACTCCTCGTGGAGGAGCATAGGCCAATCACCAACACTCTTCATCCAAACCTGTCCCAAGCAATCCTTTCCAGTTGTTATTCATCCTTTTCGTATCTGCTTCTATTTTTCGACGTAATATGTCCTTTGGCCTTTCTCTTCTCCATTTCTCTTCAGGATTCTAAGTTAGCACTTGCGTCGTTACGCAATTCGGTAATTTCCGTATTGTATATCCTATCCATTTCCATCGTCTTTTCCTAATTTCCTATTCAGCTGGAAGCTAGTTTGTTCTCTTCTATAGTAGGCTGTTGGTAAAATTATTTTATTAGTATACTGATATTCTAAACATAAATGTATTCGCCTCAATATCTACATAATTATATCATATTCCTTGAGAGATAGACATCAATCAGACTATCATTTAAATCGTGAATACATAATTAGTTGTCACCTGGATACCATATAATAAAAAGAATTGTTTCATTTTTTTTTAGAAAAAAGACAATATAATAGCTTAATATTGACTGGTGAATTGCCATAAATCTGTAAATAAATCCTATAGTGATAAGTTCAAATAATTACAGTGAATTCTGTTAATCAAATCAATGTATCTAATATTAAAAGTAACCCCCTTCTTACAAATTACGTCATAATAAGTGAATATACAATTTAATAACACATGCCAAAATGGTTGCAAAAACAAATATATTCCAACAGTCAAATAAAATCACAGACATCACCCTACATTGCGAAACATTTGATTGAGACTGATCGTAAGGTTGACATCAAGTCAGCATTTGTAGTGTTATACAAAAGCCTTCGAGGACGTATGCTAAGGTTTATTGAGGCCTTGGCTATACGGAAAGTGAAACCCCCTTTATGCGTTCAAAAACAATTTGTCCTTACCGTTAACCTGCTTAGGTAAATGTGATTTATTATCCAGTGTGGTAATCACATTGTTTTTGTGTATTAATCTCTACAACCCTCTACTGATGATTACCATGTGTTCGTTAGTGACTAAATCCGTGAGGAAATTCTTGGAGTTCTAGTGGGAAGCCGTGATCAGTGGAGTTATTCCGTGTCGGGTAGAGACAAGTATCTACCTCAGTACAATTGAAGATGGTTGCGAAACTTCGTGGATTGGTTGACGTTAGACATTAACACCATTTGATGCCGACCGGCTCAGTTGTCTAGAAGTTAGGTGTTTGTACGCAAGGCTGAAAGCCCTGAGTTTGAATCCCGCGAACAGGATCGTGGATGCGCACTGCTAGGGAGTCCCACAATTGGACGAAACGGCCTTCCAGTGCTTCCAGGTTTTGAATGGTGGTCTAACATTAGTCGGTTCAAGATCTCAATGACTAATATAAAAATGTCTCAACAAGTACATTATGTGTGATTAGATTTTTCGAAGTGCATTGCACAAATATATCATCACATCATTCTGAAAAAATTCATCTCATTGCATTATCAAAAGGACTAGTTGTTTTAAATTTAATAACAATCGGATATTATTATTTCCATTTTAATTAACTACTCTACATTTCAACAGTTGAAATCATGATTCAATTGAAGCTAGACCAACATGGAAAACCTGGAAGCACTGGACGACCGTTTCGTCCTAGTATGGAACTCCTCAGCAGTACGCATCCATGATCCCACCTCTTACGAGATTCGAACCCAGAACCTGTCAGTCTCGTGCACGAGCGATTAACCATTAGACCACTGAACCAGCCGGCATCCAACAGTGTTTATGTCTATCTTCAACCAATCCACGAAATTCCGCCACCGTACACCATGATGTTCTAGTTTCAATTAACTTATGATTTCAATTATTGAACTTTCTATAATCTTCACAAAACCCCTTTTGATAACACATTACCTTTGATTTCTATTTTTAACAATTTTAGTTCATTTTCAGATTTACCAATCTATTCATTATATATAAACAATATTCTCTTATAAAAAATTATAAAACTTGTTTATTTTCTAATCAAATGAATACAAATGAAATAAATTGGCAAACATATTTAAACTATATAAATAATAAAAAGAAAACAATATTGTTTCATCCGAAAAAAACATTCTCATTTATACAATTATCATTATGGTGGAACAGTAATAATAATCATAATAATCTATTCTTAATTGGTTATGAATTATTAAAATCTATTCATCATCAATTGTCTTTATTTCATGTCAATATTCCAAATAGAAATCAATTACATTATCAATTAATACATCAATTGATATTGATTATATTTACTGGTTTTGGAATTGTGATACATCCATTCTTTTATAGTCTTGTAGTAAGTGATCATCTATGCATAGATATACATAGATATGTCTGTTTTTATTTATTTTGTGTATTAGATTTCTATAGATAATTAGAAGTATTTGAATTATAGTATGAACTAAGAATCCCAGAAATAATGCAATTGAATCAAGAAGTACTAGACGAACACGAATGAATGTTCTGTATTTAGAATTCGAAATCAAGCATTCAACAAGTACAATGGAATCATTAGTTTATTCATACATCACATCCACCACAGCTTAAATTGGAGTCTAACTGTCTGTAATCAATTGTATGTCTTCTTCTCAAGTTCATCCTGTGTCTGTCGGACAGTGTATTGGATAAGGATTATGTATTATCTAGAATGTGGTCATTAGTATTGGAATTAACAACCGAAATCGGAACTGACTCACTTGGTTCCTGGAATTGTATACAATCGCCGTGTCGGTTGTGTACCGAAACCACTATCTAGGATTTAAAGCACAGATTTCCCAAAACTATCCCTCCCCCACGAAATAATGTTGGATCTTTATATCGCCAATTTATGAATGATGTGGCTTCATTTAAAACATATTTCTCAAATTGATTAGAGTATACATGAGAAGTGACTTCATGATAAGGATAAACAGCAGTTGATATGGAATCATCCGAATTGTAATCAAACTCGAGCTCATTTAGTACTTGTGCTTCGCATTGAACAAGTTTCCCACAAGAAACAAATGCACTATGAGGACAAATAATATTTCGTAGAACATCACGATTTGATTCTTCTGAAATAGTTTCCGCGAATTCATTAAGAAAGTCATTGCAGAGTAAAGGATCATTAAAAAAATCAGCATCCATCAAAACTACATCAGGTTTTCGATCATGACTAGGTTCATTCAACATATTTTCCTCAGATTTGCAAAAAATTTCGTCAGAAATAAGTGGATCTTTAGCAGAATCCATATGTGATATAATAATATGAGAAATCTGATATGTCGATTGATAAGAAACTGTTGTCTCTCAAGAATTCTGAGTTTCATTTAACTGTGAACTGCTAAATGACTCTACACTATCTTCTGAAATCGTTGATAAAGATAAATGATGATTATAAATAGTCAACTTAATAGAATCAGAATTACAAGACTTGATATTAATTGCAGCAAGATGAACGGTAGTATTACAAACTGACTGAATATGCCAAATACCACCACATTTAAAGCACTTAGAATTACGAAAAGTGGAACCTGCCACAAGACAAACATTGACCAAACTTTTGCCCATCTTCGTGAACTGCATCGCAACTCCTCAATGAATTATCTGCATAACCTTGAGTATGCACTGGGTTGGGATGACGTAATGCAGGGGAGTTTGTTATATCCTCATGAATCATTTTATGAAATCTTCCTCCTCTACGACATTCGAGATTTGTATACAGAACATAGTCTAGCAGTAGATCCTTGAGAGCTGTATGACGAAGCGAAATGGGCTTTTCCGGTAAGGCCAGAGTTTTTAATAAGCTATATGGTTCTTTTCTGGTGAATGTGAGGAAATGTGCTACAATATTAACATCTTCACCATCTTCCTTGGTCATAGCCCACAGTTCGAACCTTTCAAAGTAATCCTCAAAAGCATCGAAATCTGAATGTGTGTTCAACCGTTCCATCACAGGCTATATGGCGACGCCGATTTGATAATTAGGATTATTTGAACTATATTACGAACCAAGAATCCCAGAAATAACGTAATAGGATCAAGAAGTACTAGATAACCACAAACGAATGCACTGTATTTGGTATTCGAGATCAAGCATTCAAAAAGTACAAAGGAATCAGTTCATTCAAACACTAGAATAATATAATCGATACTGAAATGTATCAGCTATAGTGTTATTTTGTTTTTATAAAACAATGTTTACTAGGTTTAGTGTATATATGTAAAGCATAGACAACTTGAGTTCAATTGTGTCAACTGTGAAGCATTTACCTACATAACCTTTTTATATTTGGTTTAATACTAGTTTTGATAAATTCATATTGAAAATTCAAGAGTTGGTTAACGACTTTCATAGGATCTTTGCTTCTAATCGCAACAAAGAATTTAGATGGATCGAAGTTAAACATTAACACGGTTGGATGCCGGTTCACTGGTCTAGAGGTTAAGAGCTTGCACTAGATCGAAAGTCTTGAGTTTAAATTCAGTGTGCGAGATTATGAATGTGCACTCCTGAAGAGTCCTATATTAGATCTAAACAGCCATTCAGTGCTTTCAGGTTTTCAATATTGGTTTAATATTAATAATAATAATTTTATATTCTGAAAATAACAATTACAGAATCCACGCCACTTTACAGGTATGATCGATTTGCTAGAAATAGTAACATTAGATGTACAGAACAAACATGTGATAGAAGAAAGTTTTAAGTATACTAGTTCAGTAGTTGTTTAAATAGTACATGTATTACAGCGATCCAATGTATCAGGCGGGAATTTTTAATATTTCTTAAATAGACAGCCCGTTGATTTATGAACGGAGTAATTAAAGTCATTTCGTGTGTCAGATCGAGTTAATGATAATTATCTACAACTAGAGAAAGTAAAACAAAAACAGAGAGCACGGAAAAACAAAGCAGTAATCACCAAAATATATGAATCAGGTCTACCTAAATGCGTGTGTCATGTGACTCAGTGATATACTGTTGATGTTATTCAAATTAGTTAAACTTGCTAGGGACGGTGTTAACATAAAGTGACAGCAAATAGGTGGTTTGACTTAGGTAATGTACTAATAGAGATGGCTAAACATTAAAGGTTCCTATAATATCACTTGTGGAATGAGATACACTTACAGGTGCTAGAACATTCAATGCATTTTCAGAGGAGCAGTATGCATCGATACAGCGAACAAATAATGGGAGTGATTTTATCGTACGAATAGATTGTGGTAGGTTATTCCAAAGTCTAAAAAATTTACAGGTAAAGTGATTCATATAAAGAGATGATTTAGAATAAGTTTGTTTCACTAGTGACAAAGAATTACGGATGTCATAATGAGACGTTCCTGCATATTGAATCACGTGATTGGATGTAAACGATAGTTTATGAAGTAGTTTTAAGAAAAAGATAAGATTTAATTTGAGTCTCCTCCTCCATAAAGGATCTAGCCCAAGTTTATAACATCTAGAAATATAAGTTAAGGTACAATCATCTCCAAGAACACAAGGTGTAAATCGTCTCTGTACTGATTTCAGCCTTAATTTATCCTTCATACGCGCACTGCTAAAAATAAACGTGCAATATTCTAGAAGAGGTCAAGCACAAACTTTGTACATTAAGATACGTGACTCATTGTTGTAAAGGTTTCGAGTTATGTAATCTATAAGACGTTGAGACTTAGAGGTCTGTCTTAATATTGATCGATTCATGAACTCAATTAATAATAAAAAATCTATACAACTCTAGTCTGATAAACATCGATTGACATTTATTTGTATTTTATTACTAGTGGAATTTTTATGAACATATCATTATGGTTTTGATGACAATTACATCTAGTTTGAAAGTTCATTGTGAAACTTTGAATCGTATTTTATGGTTTAAATTAGACAGAGATCTGTTACGTACCTTTCAATACTTTATTTTTTCCAATAAAGTAACCAGTTGGTCTGATGAAAAGAATAACAATAATTGTGTAACACTTATATTTTTTTTGGTAAACTATGAAGAAATACCCATATATGTTATAAAATATAACAATCTAGAGACTGTACCGTAGTTTGTTTATATTTTTAGTATAAACAAAAAGACACTCTACTAATAACCTAAGAATTTCTCCTTGAATGCATAATACAGTGTGAATATTTTATCGTTTTAAAATAGTAGATATATTTTATACTTTCTTATTGTCTACAAAACATTTCATATTATTCATTCACATCATTTGATTATTAAAAAGTAATAAATCGTTGTTTGTAAGTGACAAGACGAATAATCATTTTTAGTATATTGACTAGGGACTATTCTGTCGAATTGAATCTTATTTAAAAAATTCAAAGATATCCTGTTCAGTTTAGGGGTTGTGGAGATTGTTAAGTTTTTGATTGAGTTCATGAACCGGTTGATGTTAGACCACCACTGACCAGTGGAGCTAATCCATGTCGGATAGGGACAGGTATCTACCTCAGTGCAGTGGAAGATGGTTGCGCAACTTCGTGGATTCGTTGAGGTTAGACATTAACACCATTGGATGCCGACCGGCTAAGTGTTCTAGAAGTTAGGGGTTTGTACGCAAGTCTAGAAGCCCTGAGTTTGAATCTCGCGAGCAGGATCGTGAATGCGCACTGCTGACGAGTTCCACAATAGGACGAAACAGCCGTCCAGTGCTTCCAGGTTTTCAATGGTGGTCTAACATCAATCGGTTCATGATCCCAATCATATGCTGTTAAGTTTGCTATTGCATTTTGTAAAGTATAATTATATGTAATGTAAGGTTAACGTTAGTTATTATTTGACACAAAATAATCATTTTGATGGAGTGTTGTTCTCCGATCTGCATGGTTTCGTCGCAGAGCAAAAACTTCAGGTAGAAGACCATGACCAAACCATCCAGCTCAGAGAACAAAACTCCATCAAAATCATCCACCTGAGCTATCAATCTTCTTCACCATCAGAGAATAATCAGTATAAAGCCTACATATGCCCTGTACACAAATATTCTATATTTTTATTATTGAATTTTAGTTACTTGATGTGATCACACGTGAAGAGACGTTGTTGAATGTTGTACGATCAGTGACTAAAAATGGTCGATCAATTTTCTTAACTGGGATATTAGCACTTATCATTATCTACTTATATTCCATCATTGGATATGCTTATTTTCAAAATGATTTTACTATCGAAATCGATGTAACAAATGACAATGGTTTGTTTATATGTTTATTTGTAATAATAATATCATGTCCAAAAAATTAAGTTGTAAATAACAGTTAACATTTTTATTTGTAAAGTTTACTGTAATGATCGAATATGTTAAGTGATTTAATGTAGTTGACAGAAATCTCTAGAGCTAGGATTCGAACGAACCATTCGATACTTGTCAGTAATTCACTCCTGTAATCTTGGGGCAACTGATGTTCCCTGATGGACTAGAAGAACATGACATTATTCACTACTCTGTGATTAAGCAATTCTAAATATCTCAATCTTACAGGAGATCGTTCTCAATCCAGATAACTCAGTCTGTAAGGCTGGGATCATCAGTTCCCTCAAGATTAGAGCTATATGTTTATGATGAGAAACCAATGGTTCCCCATAAACGACCACTTAAGTCTGAAGATAGTGCACACGATATTGAGTCTTTTAGAGTAGTGGCCACATTGCACAATGATATTGGTCTGTACTAAATGATCAGTTAATTGTAAACATTTGAATTTTTTTGTTTCTTATGAATGTTCCATTTTATAGTTATTTCAAAATATACTGCTATTATGATCTGTCACAAATTAGCTGCTCAGTTAGATGTTTTTTCTTAATGTTGTATTGCCTGAACTAAACAGTTTAATTATGAATGCTATCATTTTGGATCTTATCAACATCGATTCATTGATCTATGCAAAATCAAGCATTTCACTTTCTATGAAATAAGTACCGATCATTGTATTCAAATTGACAATAAAATTTTTACAACCAAACCATGATGGAGAAGATTTGTAGCTCAGGTGGATGATTTTGGTGGAGTTTTGTTCTCTGAGCTAGATGGTTTGGTCGCGGAGCTTCCATCGTTCTTCTGAACGACATCATCAATACAAACTCCAGATAAAAGTGAAGTGTTCGAATTTCTCCATTTGTGTTTCAAAACTTGTTCTGTGCACCTCGATGTTGATTAGTTCTTATTGACCTTAAATTTGTCATTGTTTACTTTTTTGTTTTGGATGTGTCTCCCATTGGTTTGATTTGTGGTCCTATATTTGTGCATGATTTTCCTGATTGGTTGATAAATTGGATTGATTTCAATATGCTTGTTGATTGCTGATTGACCTGAGTGCCAGGCTTCTAAAAATTTTCTGGTGTTTTTGGAGTTTCCTCTATCTAAGATTTCCACATTTTTCCAATTGAATGAGTGTCCGCAGTTGTCCACGTGTATTGATATAAGTGAGGAGATATCATGGCGTTTGACTGCTAATTGATGTTCGTGTAGGCGAAGGTGAAGAGGGCGTCCGCTTTGTCCGACGTAGTGTTTTTCGCAGTTGGTACAACTTATTTTGTAGCTGATGCTTGATTTGTTTTCCTTTGTTATTTCATCCTTTGGTTTGCATAGGATTGATTGTAGTGATTTTGTCGGTTTGTGTGCCACACCTATCACGAAGGTTTTCAGCAGTCTCGTTGCGGTTTCTGATATTCCTTGTATATACGGTAGGGTGATCCTTTTGTTGATTTCTCTGCTTGAATTGGGTTTGGATGCTGCGTGCGGTTGGTATATTTTGATGAAGTTGATTGGGTAGCCGTTCTTTTAAAATACGTCCTTCAGGTATTTCTCTTCATTTTTTCGTGCTGCCAGTGTGTCCTCGCCCTCTTGAACAAAGTGTGTACGCAGTTGATTTTGTTAGCTCTTGGGTTGTTGCTATTGTAGTTAGGGATTTGATATGTATGGGTCGGTTTCCTATATATTTGAGTTTCCAGTTTTCCTGTGTCCGTTCTAGTGATCAATATATCTAAGAATGACAGTTTATTGTTTGACTCCTGTTCCATAGTAAACTTGATGTCATTGAAAGCGTTGTTGATCAGTTTGTAAGTGTTTTCCAGCTCATTCTTTTTGACTATGACGAAAGTGTCGTCTACATAGCGAATCCAAATTTTTGGCTTGATCACTGGTAATATAGTGGCTTCTAGTCTTTGCATCACTGCCTCTGCGATCAGTCCTGATATTGGTGATCCTATTGGTGTTCCTTTCGTTTGTTCGTAGATTTTGTTGTTGAATTGAAAATATGTTGTTAGGCATAAATTAATGAGTTCCAGTAGACTTTATATAATTTAAAGAACAAATCACCAATAAATCAGATAGTTATTATAAGTTAAATGAACTACTTACATTAATGACTTAAATATTGAATTAGTCATCTGAATTTAATGACTTGGCAACAAGAAAGTAATTTCTATGTAAACATTATTGTAATTGTAAAAAAACAGTAATAAATAACTTCTTCTTTATGCCATCCATTAGTTTAGTCTAATTTTACAATAGACTTATCGAATGTATAATGGATAATGTTTATAAAAAAGAAAAAAAAAGAAAAAAAGAAATCATTTTGACATATTTATACTTTATAATTAGTTAAGTTGTAAATCAGAATGGTTCTATATAGTTGGTTTATTTGATGCTTGGAAAGTAACAGTATTGAACATTATCGTTGGAGATCAATTGAATTCACTTCGGAATTACGTAATCAGCAGTAGGAAACATATACTGTGCTATTAATAGGGCAAATAAACTTATGAAAATAGCAAACTTAGTTATATTAATAACTTTTAATAATATTGATAATAAAATTATGATAAATTATTGATATTAATATTGTAATAACAGAAGAGGTTTTTGTGGATATTATAGTAATTTTAATAGATAAGATCATGAGTCAATTGAAGCTAGAACACTATGGGAAAACTTGGAAGCACTGGATGGCCGTTTTGTCTTAGTGTGGGACTTCTTAGCAGTGCTCATCCAAGACCTCGACTTCCAAGATTCGAACCCAGGACCTGTCGGTCTTGCGCGCGAACGTTTAACCATTAGACCACTGAGCTGGTATTCAACGGTGTGAATGTCTAACTTCGACTAATCCACGAAATTGAGCGACACATACAAGCGTTCGCGAGTGAGACTAATAGGTCCTGAGTTTGACTCTCGTGAGGCGGGATCGTGGATACACACTGCTGAGAGGTCCTACAGTAGGACGAAACGGCCGTTCAGTGCTTCCAGGTTTTCCATACTGTTCTAGCTTCGATTAGCGAATTAATAGATAATTAGTTTAAACTAATGAATTCTGTATCGCACCAAAATATAATATTAAATAAAACCATCATTAATAATATAGATAATAATTTTCAAGTAAATCACTTACACTCTGCCTTATTCACTGATCAAAGTATTGCTACTTCAACATTTTTAGAGACTTACTCTATTTTGAATGTTATACATAAACATGATTTTAAGATAGAAAAATTTGGAAGAATATTATAACCGTATGATTAGATGGACAAATCGGATATAGATGTTGATCAAGTTAAATGCTTTATTTTATTCGATTCTTCAGGAGAGCTTATTGATGAAATAACTAATAGTCATTGTATATTATAGTTCTACTTTATTTGTACTCATCTAATATACACTATCTTGCCAGTTGTTTATTATTTAAACTAACTGGGTATAATGTATATGTTCAAGTCTAGCAACTGGCGAAGAACATTTGTAGCTCAGGTTGGTGATTTAAGTAGAGTTTTGTTGTCTGAGTTGGATGATTTGATCGTGGAGCTCGCATTGGTCTTCTGAACAACTTCATCAGTACAAACTTCAGGTAGAAATAAAGGGTTTGAATTTCTTCACATATAACTCACAGTTTGTTCTGTCGACCGTGATCTTGATTGGTTATTGTTAACCTTAACCTGTCGTTGTCTAACTCTTTATTTTGATTGTATCTCCCTTTGATTTGATTCTTGGATCATGATTTTTCTGGAAATCATTTCTCTCCGCAGCCAAACCATCCAACTCAGAGAGTAAAAGCATCAAAATTCTAGCAGCCAACAATAGTTTTCAGATTGAATCTATCTAGGTTAACTCAAGACAAACTTAATGGATAATAAATGGGATTTCGTTTAGAAATAATTCTACTTAAACTGTTTCAGTAATTTCCCCTTCTTTAGTACTTATGTAATGAGAGGTTTAAACAGTCAAAAAATAATGAACCACATGGTTATATTCCGCAGTGTTTTACAATTAACTGATATTCGTATAGATACAAAGAAGGTGCATTGATTGTATCAAGAGTCCGAAGGTCTAGAAACAAGTGATTACGTAAAGAGTAAACGCTTATAATAAGTAAAATGAAATAAGCGAAGCTGAATTAATTAAAATGAGATTACTAATCTAGAAAACAGTCTAAATAAAAGGACACAATGATTTATTTAATGGAAATAAAGAGTTGAACAAAATTTTATGACACGAAAGCAAGGAAAGATTAATAACCATCTCATTTAGAACACATAGATCAAGTTTCTGCATCCTGATATCAACGACTTCAGGAAACTTCAGAAGACTGGAACTTGGCTGTTTATTAGTAACCTCGAAAGACTGAAAGGTGTCAACCTGATTTCCTGAGTCCAAGAAATAATTACTCTGTTTATAGTAGTTCTTTCTATTGTTCTAATGCTTTTTGGAACTTGTTCAAAATATCCAAGACATGCCCTTCTTTCTAATTGGCCAATGTAAATGCTTCAGCAGGTACACATAAATTTAAAAACACAGTTACTAGTGATATGAAAGAGGTGCTTGTCGACCTGTGATTGGGTTGTTGAACATGTATCACTATTAATTGTGTATTACAGGTCATAATTCATTTTCTGTTAAAATCACGAAAACTTGTAAGATTATGTTAACTTCTTTGTAAAACCAATGACTGAGTTTAAAGTCACTTCTATGTTCTGGTCGAACACATGTTAATTAATATGAAAGCATTTAAACTAGTGTTGACGTTAATTCATCTTGTAATGTTTGTTTGAATCTTCCCATTGGTGTTTTGAACTGCAATCGATCAGTCTCTTATTGGCATATGTGCATCATGTGTGGATTGCCGCGATGTTACTTTAAGTCACAGGCACTATAAGCGGTAAAATCCAAGAGGCGTGTTTCGTCCTATTTTGAACTTCTCAGGTTGATGTTCTTTCATCTCCGAGGTGGTACAACATAAATTAAAACTTCATCACATTGCACAAGCTAGTGGCTATCAGGACTCAGTAACTAAGTGGATAACGCGATGACGTTTGAAGCGAATTATCCTGGTTTCAAGTCTCAGAGTGAATATCAACTCTGAGATGCAAGTACATCCATCTGACGAGTCGCAAATAGTAGGAAACTCACATCCTGGATTCCACTGCTAGGCAATGTCCATTTTCGCCCAGTAGTGTTGATATTCATTTACCGGCAGAGGTTTTAAGATCAGAGAACAGATTAATAAGATACATTAAATTTGGTTAAGCCTTTAAAGTTTATCATTTTTTATTAAAACATTCTGCTCTAATGTCCCATATTTGTCTGTATATATATACGTAGTTTTAGTATAATTTCGGTGTTCATACATAATTTTCCTGTTCCCTTCAGAATTTTACATAAATTATATTTTTGGTCAAAATCTCTTGAATTTAATTACTTGAGTTTTTCTTTGTTTTATCATTTTATAAATCGATTGACGTTTTACTAAGAAGCTGTTGATAGTACAGAACGTCGATGTGATTCACTACGTATGTGTATATTGACAACTTTACGAGAAGGACTACTAAATGGTGGCGGAATTGGTGATGTACTCAAACGTCCGAGCAGTAAGGTTAGTGATTATCTCTCTCTCTCTCTCTCTCTCTCTATATATATATATATATATATATATATATTACACAATAAAACAATCATTTTGAGGAGAGATAAAACAAAGATTGATGCAGAACAATGTGAATTCACTTTATTTCGCTAGATTCATATCAGCTACTTACGACATATGTAATGTCTTAAAATCAAAATTATCATAGAAATTGGCATATTTGTAAATAAACAAAAGTGAATAAAAACGAATATGTATATTATGATATAACAAAGATTCCGATAAAGTTAATAAGATAGTAAATATTTGTTTCAGATTATTGAATTAGATGGTGGTTAGAGGTAGTCAACAGGAAACCCTCGACCTAGGTTTCGTGCTATTTGGCACTCGTTAGCAAGGTGTATCTGTAATCTTGAAAGAACTGGTGCACCCTGGCGGGTTCGACCTAGTGTCACCTAGCTTCACAGTCAGAGACGTTACCGCTGAGCTATCCCAGCCGCGACCGACCTCCTGTAGGACTGAGATGTAATCACAATTGATTGATCACTGGGTGGCGATCATCTCAATATATAGTGCCCGCAGTGTCGATTCACCTAGACTGGTGGCCACATTGCAACATGATCGATAGCATTCGATCTGCACTAATAAGGACTAGACACGCATGACATTGATCGCCACCCAGTGATCAATCAATTGAGATTAATGAATTGTTAGAGGAGAAGTTCCAGATCATCGAAATAATGATTAGGATCATGGGGTTAACAAACTTTAAATGTATGTGTTGTAAAAGAAACAACAATCAATCTTTCAATACTTTGGTATTGTTATATCCACATTATAGCATTTTTTTAAAATTTTGACTCTTTCTCGTGTTTCGATTATCTGATTTTAATTGATATTGTTCTGTATTTCATTATGCAACTGTCTAAAGTTAATTAACACTATGATTCTTAATCACTATTTCGATTTTCTGGAACTAAGTAGATGTTAAAATGGGGTTCGAGTCAACAACTGTAGATTTAAGGTAGATATACGTGTCTCAACCAAACTGTAAGTGAATAGGGCACTGGATTAGTTTCTATTATTACTAGTAAGTCTAATAAACAGAAGTTTGATTGATGAGCTTTCTTCAACTGATCGTTTTTGTGCAAATAACACTATTGGAAGAATGGTGTCATTTTAAAATAAATCACTGATGCAGAATAGATATCAAAGACTCACTAGGCTATTGGGACCTAAAAACCAATCTATTTCATTATATCACTCAAAAAACGAGTGAAATAGATGTACGTTGAAACGAAAACATAATCGCTTAGCTGTAGAACGTACTGTCCAGCCGATGTCAGTATTGTTCAAAAAACAGTGTCTACACTTTACAAAAGAACCTAAGCAGAATATAAATTATCATGTAACACTTCACTGTGTTTATCAATTTATATGTATATGAATGTGATTGTAATTTGTAAGTAAAGATGGCATACATGTTCCTAAATGGCTGAAAAAATTACCGTTCAGTGTCTCAATTAAAGCGTTCATCTTAACCCGACCGTTTTTGGTTTTGAGTGAAATTCATCAAGAGAAAGTATTCAGGTTTTTTGAAGTCTTAAAAATCTCAAATGACTTGATTAATACAATTTCGATCTACTCTATTTTTTCCTCACATAGTCTAATTTGTCTAATTTAATTTTTATTTCTCACAATGAAAACTGATCACATCTAATTATATTATAATCAAGACCGATTAGTGAATAAGCTCGTTATAAGAAATCAATCTAATTGATCTGTTGTTCTCGGAGTATCTCAACCAATTAGTATTGTTCACCAAGTTACGTATATAGTCAACAGTATTGACCAACAACATAACATTTTCAAATAGTGAAATACAAGCTGACTTACTTACTTACTTAATTACTTGTGCCAGTTACTCCCAATGGATCATAGGCCGCTGACCAGCATTCTCTAACACACTCTGTCCTGGGCCTTCTTTTCTAGTTCCATCCAATTCTTGTTCATTTTTCTCATGTCTATCTCCATTTCTTGGCGTAATGTGTTCTTTGGTCTTCCACTTCTCCTCCTTTGGCCTTGAGGGTTCTATGTGAGGGCTTGTATTGTGACGCAGTTGGGTGCTTTCCTCAATGTGTGTCCTATCCACTTCCAGCACTTCTTCCTGATTTCTTCCTCCGCTGGGATCTGGTTTGTTCTCTCCCACAGTACGTTGTTGCTAATAGTGTCCGGCCAATGGATCCGAAGTATTTTGTGTAGACAGCCGTTAATAAACACCTGTATTTTCTGGATGATGGCTTTCGTAGTTCTCCAGGTTTCCGCCCCGTACAGTAGAACTGTCTTGACATTTGTATTGAAAATCCTGACCTTTGTGTTAGTTGACAGACAGTTGCTTTGAGTTCCAGATGTTCCTCTGTTGTAAATATGCTTCTCTTGTTTTGCCGATCCGCGCCTTCACATCTGCATCAGATCCACCCTGTTCATCAATGATGCTGCCCAAATATGTAGAGATTTTTACATCTTCCAAATCTTCTCCGTCAATTGTGATTGGATTGGTGCATGTTATGTTGTATCGGAGAATCTTGCTTTTCCTTTTGTGTATATTGAGACCTACTGCTGCTGAGGCTGCTGCCACACAAGCCACAAGCTGACTATTCATATAATAAGAATGTTTATATTGAGATTCACTGCTGAAAAGTCTCATACTAAGATGAAATGGATGTCCAATGCTTCCTGATATCATTTAAAAGCTTGCGACAACAATGATTGTTAAATTAGCATTTGTACAAATCACTTAAATCCACTGATATTGTGACATCTAAAATTTCTAATCTACCAAAATTAATCTTGCAATGTAGGTATCAGTACCAGAGTCAGACCACAAGTTTCAAATAAATTGAACACCTATAGAAATAAAGTTAATGATTAAATATTACTATTTCCGTAATATTCCAATTAGTAGGAACTTGGATTTTTGACATTTGACAACTTAATGTTAGCCAGTTTTAAATAGTTTATAAGACCATGACGGATTATTAATTTCAATAAAAAGTCGAATAAGTGTGATGATGTCAGCGTTATGTGAATTCTTGACGTAAACTATCATTATTTTATCATTAGATTAACACTGGTTACTATTCTCTCTGTATTATGGAGATGTAAAATGCTACTCGAAACTTTTTAAACTTCTACGTTATGGAAGTTATAAGTTAATCTAAATGATGAGTTTGAGCTTGTTAGTGAAAGTATCTATGTACAACGGTACCGTTCCGTATATGATTTTTTTTAATTACAAAGATTCATTTAATCAAAAACTATCATTTAATAAGTGAATGGTGGCGCACTATCGTGGATTGGTTCAAGTTAGACATTAACATTGTTGGATACGGACTCAATGGTCTAGAGATTAAGCGTTCGCGCACGAGATCGAATGTTCTGGGTTCGAGTCCTACGTGCGGGCTCGTGGATGTGTACTGCTGATGAGTATCATACTAGGACGGAACAGTCATCCAGTGCTTGCAGGTTTTCCATAGTGATCTAGATTTAATTGATTCATGAATTCAACTATTAAATTAATACCATCTCCACAAATCCCATTCTGAGAATGGTAAGTAATAACTTTGAAAATCTAGCAATCATTATCGTCATAAGATATAAAGTTAAAAATACAATTTTTGTATATGATGAGGTAAGAAATTTGGTGCCTTATAAGCATATTTATTATCTAAGCATCACATAATCTGTTTTAGCTAGGTGAAAAAAATATTACACTAAAACCCTATGCAATCGAATGTTTGAGTAATATTTAGCGATTGCTAGGAACCCCCGAACATATTTTTCACACGTTATTGGTATTCTTAATCATTTGGTAACAAGATCCTGGTTATCCATTTTAAAATACAGTATATTTTGTAGCTTCACAGTGACATTTTGTTTTAGTCAGTCAATCATCATTTACTGAATATAAAACTATTTTAAGAAATTTCACTTGGCCAATATTTCAGATAGGTAATAGTTATTTCCGAGGGCTTGTATTTTCCAGTTTTTGGTGTTACGGATTATAATTGGTCAGTTTCTTCTGATATATACACATCCTGAGGGGATTGCTTCAATATTGCTATTTGGTCACAGTTTGAGTACATTATGATAGCAGTTAGGAGTGGAATCTAGGGGTTGCGTTTCATTATGTTTATGACTCGTCAGTTGGATCTATTAGTATATTAGTGTTCATAATTACACTAATATTTAAAAACAGTACCTTTCTTTTGAAATGTTAAAGCGTTATTCTCTAGTCCTTGCAACCATAAGCTTCTGGAATAAGCATGAATTTTACTTGTAAAGATCTTTATTTTCTCATTGTTAGTGTTAAAGACTGTAGTCAATCCACTTGTATACAGTTACATTTAAGTAACGAGTTATAAATCAAATGAAAAAATGTACCCTGGACTCTACCAATAGCCACTATTGATAATTTTTGTTTACATCAACAGATTTCATTAAATTCAAACGTCATTATCCATGTCCTATAAGTATACCAATATTCTTTATACATTTCAACTAAATTTAGTTCACATGTCTATGTCAACAATGAAAGAATAAATGTCAACCATTTGTGATGAGAATAACTAATCCTCCTTTTTTATCCACAGTGTCCTTTTTCCCTTCTTTAAAAAAATAACCCTGTTATCATCATCATCGTCATCATCGTCATCATCATCATCACCAGGACCATTAATACTTTATTCTTATCTATAATCCTTTATGTTGTATATCAATATACATGGTAATAATAATTGTATGATGTAAATTGTATTTGTAGGATTTTGCATAGTTTGACAAAATGAAATGTGAGAAATCTGTCGGATATTATAGAATATATTTAATCTTATTGTACATGAAATACAATGATATTATATTCATTAGTATATATATAATGACAAATGGAATGATGAATATTTGACAGGATGATGAAAGAAAATATCCTATGTTAAGGATATTTAAAGATTATGATGTGTATTTCTGACAGTTTTATACTATAGGTATCATGTATAACAATATATAGATGTAACAATTTGATCAGAATGGGTTTTGTGGAGATTTTTTTTTAGAAATTTCACAGGTTGAAATCATGAGTCAATTGAAGCTAGACTACCATGGAGAACCTGGAAGCATTGGACGTCCATTTCGTCCTAGTATAGGACTCCTTCATTTTACATATTCATTTCAGATTAAAAATCTTGTCTGAACAGTTAACTTTAGAAGAATAAAATTGGTTGAAAACATACAGTGAACCTGAATTTTCCTTTATTCTGCACAAACTCACTTAGTGTTTATCTATGAAATTTTGATGAGACTATAATTTATGAACGATCTTTGAGTGAATGCTAAAGTGGTGTTGAGAATGTCCACCTACTGATTAGATCAGTCAGTCAGTCAGTCAGCTGCAACGTAGGGTCAGGCACGTATATACATCGGTCCAAGTTGTTACACCTCATTAGCACAATAAAATGAGTACCGAATTCACAGAATTAGTTACTTCATTGGTAGTAATATATAAAAAGAAAGATTGTGTATGAAGATATAATACAGGAAGGAGGAATTAGTTGGTAGAAAGAAAGATATAAAGTAATTCTAATCTCATAGTTTAAGGGAAGACAGAGAGTGTATATACCTAGGCCATTGTGATCGATTCTGAGCTAAATGAGGGTTTTAAACCTGTGTATTATTTATTAGTTCAACTCATAGATATTGGTACAAGGAGGCGCCAAATACATATGCGCCACACAAATCTCATTCGATATATGTGTGGGCTGTGATACTGCCAGGGTGCCCGAACCGAAGAAGGTGGTATTCTTAGGGGGCCACACCCCGAGCCTTCGACCTGAAGGTTGATCCACAAGGCAGTGGAGCATCGTGAGGAGATGCAGTCCCATGGAAGCCGGTGACCAACAATTGGTTCATACGCCATTTGTTCCCGCAGGATACTGGAGCCCATGTGCACCATTGGTTTGGAATGAGGGTTTTCCAACTACCCTAGGTGGACTTTCCGTGTCCACCAGCCCGGTTAAAGCGCCGAACATTCACTTTTCGTCTTCTCATTTTCGTAAACAACGTCCCCGACACGAGAGGGTAGTGAGTAAGACTCCCCTGGCAGAGGCTGTGTGAAGGATAAGGACTGTGATTTACAGTTGATGGTTATGGATAGGGATTGGATGTAGGGTTTTCATCACGAATAGACATAATCTAAAATGCCAAGACGCTATTTAGCCGAACTGATAAAGAATTTCACGCCAAAACGAATGACCTGTTATCGTGAATGTGATTGATTTGTCCATAAATTATAGTCTCGCCAAAATTTTTATTAATTTGCTTAGTTCATAGTTTACTAAGATCAAAACGTTTTCCATCTGTTGCAATCAGTTTTCGTTGAATTCAAACCAACGTTATTCACTGAAAGAAGAATATTTTTGTCAACTGATAATTCTCAGGTTCTACAGTTATACATCCAAACCAATGTTACAAGGGGAATAGTCAGACTTAAGGCAAATAAGTCTCTTAAATATCAGTATGGAGTTTGTGGATTATAGTGAGAACATTGCGGATAAAACCCAGGACCTTCGGGCTCATGGATGAGCACTGACGAAGAGTCATGTACTTGAACGAAACAGCTGGCTAGTCATACCAGGTTTTCGATTGTCTTATCACTTAAATTGGTGATCTCAGTAAAATCTGCTAAGAGTACAACATATACATTTGGGATTATTACTGACTTGGATCAGTTTAAAGGTAAATTAGAATTATGAGATCAATTATTCGAATATATATATATATAGGTAACTGAGGAAGTAAGAGTAATAATAAAATAACCAATCAGATCAAATGTCTGGTAAGAGTTTACGCAATTTATAGAATGGTATGGATAAAGCAAGAAATGGCAGCGTAGTGATGATTAAGTCCCTCATGTGGTTATAAGATTAATAATAATAATCATAATAATCATAAGAGATAGTTGGATAAATTTAAGTCATTTAAATTCGAAGTAGTTCATTTTATGATTAAAATGACTACTGATTTGTTAGGGCTCTAGTTAGTCAATTTATTAGAGGCGGTCAAACATATTTCTTTTGTACTCATACTCCGGTTTTTTAATCCAAATAAATATTGCTTCTGTCGTTTTGAAGATTTTGAGTCTAACAGCTTGTGGTGAGTAATTACTAAGACAATTAGCTGCCGTAAATGATCAGTTCAGACAAGCTGTATGACCCGTTTCGAATAAATGGGCTGGAATTAAACTGTTGAGCACATAGTGTTGGGCACAAGAAAGTACATTTCAAAATCATCTACCTGAGCTACAAATGTTCTCCACCATTTCAAAAAGTACATTTCTATAACGTATGTCAATGTGACTTGTTCAACATGAGCAGTAGAATTGGTAGAAATAGTAGGAGGTGGCCAATTTAGGCAATTTATACCTCGATCTCGGTGTCACTATGGGTTATATAGAAATTTTTGATGGTCGTTTCCTTAGTTGAACGTTCTTTGCAATGTCCTACGTAACCCAAGTGTTGAAATTTCATTGAATGTGTCAGCATCAAGTGGTAAACGTATAAACAAAGATTTTTTTCTAAATATGGAGAGTATTGAAATGGTGGAGAAGATCTGTAGCTCATGTAGATGATTTTCATGAAGTTTTGTTCTATGAGCTGGATGGTTTGGTTGTCATCACCAGCACAGAATTCTGCCCGAAGTTTGTGCTGGTGATTTTCAGAACATTTGAGTTATTCAAAAAAACCTAATAATCCTTTAGAACTGAAAAATTTAAAGGTTAAATCAGTGATAGCAATACAAGTGATTTTCAATAATCAAATTAGAACAACATATATAAGCGAACGACATTGTTTCCAACTAGATCCTCATCAGTAAAATTTATATTCACATACGAAGTTATTAAACCAACTTTCCTAACTATAAAGAGAGACAAGTTAGCCGAAGCGTTTCACATAATGCTAAATTCTTCTACCCTCAATAGGAAAAAAGGCCAGAATATTCATTCAACCTGGACTGTTTATCGAAACAACCATATTTGACCTTATTTATTTCTAAATTCAACCCCATTAATTCATATTACAACTGCATACATTTTTCGTACCCACATTCTGACACATAAATTTATACAATGACAGGTCATATAAATTCATTTTGACCAAGAATAACTTGAGATGATATATATTCAAACCTATTATAGTTTTGATTGTATCCTGTATTGTTTCTTTTGTACCATTTAAACTTGTGTTATTTTCTCGGTTATTTATTTACTCTGAAGTAGTGGAGAAGATTTGTAGCTCAGGTGGATGATTTCGGTGGAGTTTTGTTCTCTGAGCTGGATGGTTTGGTCGTGGAGCTTTCATCGTTCTTCTGAACGACATCATCAGCACAAACTCCAGATAGAAGTGAAGTGTTTGAATTTCTCCATATGTGTCTCAAAGCTTGTTCTGTGCACCTCGACGTTGATTGGTTCTTATTGACCTCAAATTTGTCGTTGTTTACTTCTTTGTTTTGGTTGTGTCTCCCATTGTTTTGATTTTTGTTCGTATGTTTGTGCATGATAAGAACCAATAAGAACCAATCAATGTCGAGGTGCACAGAACAAGCTTTGAGACACATATGGAGAAATTCAAACACTTCACTTCTATCTGGAGTTTGTGCTGATGATGTCGTTCAGAAGAACGATGAAAGCTCCACGACCAAACCATCCAGCTCAGAGAACAAAACTCCACCGAACTCTGAAGTAGTGACTTACAACATGAAGTTAAGAAATGTCAAACATACAATGTTTTCTACATATTGGGATCGAACATTAAATATATATTTATTATTAACTTTCTCTGATTGAAATCATGAGTCAATTGAAGCTAGACCAACATGGAAAATCCGGAAGCACTGGAGTTCCATACCAGGACCAAACGGCCGTCCAGTGCTTTCAGGCTTTCCATAATGGTCTAGCTTCAATTGACTCATGAATTCAACCAGTGAAATTTCTAAAAAAAAAATCTCCACAAAACCCATTCTGATAATATTAACTTTCTACCTAATAGTCAATGGATTTGAAACTATTAAAATTCAACCTTAACATTGGTATCTATAAATCTGAATTGTTTTTTTATTTTGTTCTCGTTGCCAAGTCCTTTTGTTTGTATAAATGAAACGGATTACTCAGTGGTTGTTATAACGTGAAAAATAAATGCTCCTGGTTAAGGGGTAGCGAATTATTGATCGGACCAAAGACGCGCGAACACGTAGAACGACCTAGGGTTCTGATTGGTCTCGCTTCCCTGTCTAGCCCAGTCAATTGAGTCCAGAACACAAGTTTCAGCCTCGGATATATGAATCATTGTATTTCAAACATACTTTGTTTATATACCAGTCAAGCAGTCCACAACGTACCATAAAATAGAAAATAACATTGTACAATAATGGCCAGTAGGAAAATGACACGTTAAATAAATATTGACCAATAAGATGATACCATTTCATGTCCAAGGATACCATTAGGCTTAACAGGATAATTTCTAGGATATTTTCCTGAATATCCCAACAGTGATTAAATGAGACATTTTATATTCACTAAGCATACCATTCAATAAATTCTTGTTGTCAAAATGTATAAAATGATAAGTTCAACAATTTAACCTTCTATTAGAAGAATCTAAACAAATAGATTAATGATAAAGAGAAATAGTCATGAGAAATTTGATAATTTCATGTATGTTCTCAGTTAATATGAATAGCTCTGATCTTATAGACTTTCAATGATTTATATTTTATTTCCGTGTCACTTATTGAATTTGTCTATAATTAAAATCCTTTTTTTAACTTTCACTCATGATTATGATTATGGTTAGGGTTAATAATATGAAATAATCAACAATAATAATAATAATAAACAACAAACTATTTACTTTATTCTTCATCATAAGTCTACTGATATTCTATTGTGGACTAATTGTAATTTATCACTTTTTTTTTTCATTTTTAATGAATATTGGATTTATGAAGTAAAATAATTCAGTAGTTGAAATCATGAATCAATTGAAGCTAGACCAACATGGAAAACCTGGAACCACTGGACAGTTAACTCGTCCCAGTACGGGGACTCCTCAGCAATGAGCATCCACGATCCAGCTCCCCGTGAGATTCGAACTCAGGACTTATCAGTCTCGTGCGCGAGCGCTTAACCATCATACCACTGAGCCAACCAGCATCCAATGGTGTTAATGTCTAACTTCAACCAATCCACGAAATTGCGCCACTGTACACCATCTCGCGAGGGAGGATGGCGTTATTGTGTATGCACACTGCTGAGGAATCTTATACTGGAACGAAACGGCCGTCCAATGCTTCCAGGTTTTCCATCGTGGTCTAGCTTCAATTGACTCATGATTTTAACTTTTGAAATGACTAAAAATCTCCACAAAACCCTTTCTGAACGTAAAATATTGTCACAAATACTTCACCATAGGGATTATTCTCAGTTAAAACAATTTAATTTATTTATGATTGTATTATGAAGTGAAAAATACAATTATATATATTGTTATTTATGTACTAATGTACATTTCTTATGTATAATGTAAGTGTATTTGTTTAGTTAGTTAACAACAGTTTTACTTAAATCTAGGCACTCATATGTCCATATATTTGTGTATACACTAAAATGATTGTAGGTAAACAAATTGTGTTAAACAATGATTCAAAACCAAAAAAAACATATTTCAGTTTACCACTTCATGATGTGTAATCAACAAAAATGAAGCAAGCAATAAAAGATTAGTGGAAACAAAAAAGTACATGAGATGGTGGAGATTTTTAGCTGAGGTGTCTTCTTTAGCATGTTCTACCAACAAGTGTAAGATACAGACCTTCAATCAACTTCCCATTGGGATGGACAATAGCTTGAACAAAATTCCATAAAAAAAATACATGGTTCGAAGCATAACCATTGAATTAATATCAGTGATTTTACACTGTGATTATTAGTATACGTCGTCGACATTGGTGAATGTTACTAAAATTACGAGTTAATCTAAGGTAGAAAACTATTGGAACCTAGAAGCATCGAATAGCCATTTTGTCTTAGTATAGCACTTCTAAGTGGGGCGCATCCATGACCTCGAGACTAGGATTCGAACTCAGGAGCTATGTGTTCACGAGCAAGCCTAGATTGATTCGAGATCCCGATAAGAAGATGAGTAAATTAATACACCTATTTTTATATATTATTTTTCTTAGGTAAAGGATAATTCTGTTTCTGCTTTTAGAATATGACCAGTTATTGTGTGTTGAGGTAAAATAATAGATGAAGATAACTTTTGTTTAGTCCGACCCCTTTAATTGCTTTTCCTGTTTTTAATTGTAGTTAATTTCGGATATTTTTTCAAAGCACCTGGGTGATAGAATAACTACTATATCTTTCACAGGTTGCACTTATCACAGCTTAGTATTGTTTCCGAATGATATTGAAAATTAAAGATCACTCAACAACTATTTCATCCTAATATGAGACCCTTCACATGTACATACCTTAGGCTCTGACAGAGATCGAGTTCAACATCTTGGGTTCTAGCGGGAAGCGACTAATTCTTAGGTATTGGGTTGATATCTAGCAGTCTGCATCTATAACTTCAAATGTTTAGCTTCACTAACCTTTCTAATATAACTTTTATTAGATTTATATGAAAACTTATTTTGAATTTCCTGGTAATAGACATTTCTGAAAGTGGTGTAGATATACTGTTATAGTACAAAGTGTTTTGAAGCTTAACTTGACCATCAAACATCAGTTTTAAACTAATAATAAGTCTTATTCCCATTGAATAAAGAAGAATACATATATATTCAGATTTTTATTACTGCTCATATAATTATGTATTGTTTGAAGATGTTAGGTTAGTCTTTTAAGACCATCCATTATCAGACATTTTAGGCTTCAAGCTAACGAGAAAAGTATAAATCATTATACATCATCATCATCATCATATCATCAATTTGAATATAGTTAGTCATAGGCAACATAGATCCTGTGACATATGAATACTGATTCATTTCGTTACATCATATTAGCATCGAGAAATGAAATGATCATGATGAAACTTTGCGTAGTAGAAGTAGTTATAATGTTTTAGATACACTGTGAGACATTGTCGACGACCTAAGATTTTCTGAGCTATGAATTAACAGTCTAAATGACTACCAATAGGATACTTCAATAAAAAATTCCTGATTGAAATGAATGGTTTAATTGTGTTGTTTACAAGAATATTTCCAAATATGTTTATTCATCTGCATTAATTCCAAATTCAGTTTAACTAATGGTTCACAGTTTATTGCATTAACAAGGTATAGAACCGGTTGTTAACTGTATATATATATATATATATATATATATTCTATTATTGGTTACATGCACATTTCTACTGTTTGTTTTGATAACTTGATTTCTTAACTTGTAGTCAACCTTCTTTATTCATTGGTAAGTGTTCATCAAATGGTACGAGTAAGGGATCATTGAAATTTTATGAAACCTCTCACACTATTTTCCATATGAAATCCATACTTACAGTTGTACACATTTATTGATATAAATTAAAATATTTTGTGTAATATGTTGGCTCACTGTTATTATTGAAGATCAGAACATTTTTCAGTCTGTAATATATCTGGAAGTGAATTTCAGATTACATAGCCTAGGGCCCCTCCGGGGGCTACTGACGGTCCCAAATTCGGATAAAGGAATAAGGTTGAGCATGGGGTTAGCGAACCCATCCCGTAGAAAACTAACTCGCTAAAAAAACACTAACTAGAAATTAAGTAATATAAACTAAGTACTATAGTGGTTTAGTAGGAATGAAAGTTATGCCAATTGAAATAGATATAAATAGTGTAAGACGTTATAAATTTAAAGTAAAATAATTCATTTGTTTATACTTTACGAATAAATTTATTATTGGTTGTAAGTTTAGTAGATATCTTTCAGTGAAGTTATATGAATAGTTGATTATCAGGGAAAATGTCCACTAGGGATTTCATCTTTGTATATGATTGATAGCAACAGTAGCAATATGGAAGTCTCTCTTGGTCTTCCACATTGTTCAAGCACTCCATATGCCTAAATAAATGTTTGCTCTGGTTGTCAGGAGGAGCATCAGCCTCGTGGCTTCCGAAGGAACTCGGCGTTCACCATGTGATGTCATAACGCTTCTAAATGAAAACCTTCTGACTCCCAGGGCAGGGTTTAAGTGGTTTGAATAATTTTTTTCTGGTTGGCGTTTGTTTAGCGAGTTAGTTTTCTACTGGATGAGGTCGGTAATCTCATGCTCAACCCTCCCCTTCTATCCGGGTTTGGGACCGGCAGTAGCCCCGAAGGGGCCCCAAGCGGAGTTATGAATAATAGAGTGTGATATATTTGTTCATTTCTAATGAGTTGCTAGTTAAATAGTTTTCAGAATCTGATTTAAACATGTTAAACAATACGAAATAATTGTCATTTTATAATATTATACAGATTATTCAATTGGCCTTAAAACTATTCATCAAAGTTTAAGGGATAGTAAATCTCTATGGAGAATTCAAAAAAAAAAAGAAGTCTGAGAACAATGCATTTAACGTTTGTTGATTAATTAATTTAAAGTAATAACACTTGAATCACATTGACATTTATGAATAGTCATATGGTAGTGTTAATTTACTACCCATAGAATATGCTGGCTAATTCATTAGAATTACACCTAAAAAGCTGTTCAAATACAAATTACTTTTTAAGGATAAATGACGGTTGTTTTTAGGTTTGGTCACGTATAAAATGGATTGTGAAATGTATTACAGCTCTAATACGAAATAAAACATGTATTCTTATGATAATAATAGTATTCATAATAATAGTAATAATAATAACAGTTGTCGTCATCGTCATTCATCTATATGTGATCTTCATTCATCTCATTAGACTGTACGTAATAGTTAACATTTTCGTTTGAATTAATGTATAACTCTATACTCTTTATTATGTTTGACCATAGATTTTTGTTGAAATGATAAATTTCATACACATAGTTCCCTTTATTATCTTAATGACAGAAAGAACAAAGATTGGTGCAGAATAATAAATGGATTCATTTGATTTCGTCAAGTTCTCATCAGCTGTTTACAACCTAAATTATTTGAAATTCAACATGATTATAGATATTGACATACTTATACAACAGAGGGTGATGGAGGATGAATACATGTGTATCATGATGTAGCGAAGATTCAGATAGAGTTAATGAGCTCATAAAATTTTTTGTTTCGAATATATAGAGTTTGGGAGGGAAGGTTTCAGAACATTGAAACAATCATTAGAAATCATGGAATTAAAAACAAATTAGATTATTATGCAATGAAATAACTGAAAATAGATTAATGGTAATAAAGAGAGATATGAATTGAAATTGGTCAGTTATACTGAAGTCCTTCAAGGTGATCAACAAACAATCAAATTCAAACCTTTTGAAATTCGCGGAAGCAATAGCAATAAAACGTTTAAAACCAGATCTTTGTATACAAAAAGAAACAGTAATGAATCTTTCTTTACCCTGGTAACATTCACCCCACCCCCTTTTATTTTATTTTATTTATTTTTATTGCGTCATTTCAACTCTTTCTGAATTTTATAATTACATCACTCATAACTGACCAATTTCAATTCATATTTCTATTACCATATATCTATCTTTAGTTACTTCATTACATAATCGTCTAATGTGTTTTAATTCCATGATTTCTAATCACTATTTCAATTTTCTGGAACCTTCCCTCCCAAACTCTATATATTCGAAACAAAAATTTTATGACCTCATTAACTCTAACGAAATCTTTGCTACACTATGTTACATATTCGCCCTCTGTTGTATAAATATGTCAATATCTGTAATAATTTCGAGTTTCAAATAATTTAGGTTGTAAGCAGCTGATGAGAACTTGACGAAATAAAATGAATCCATTTATTATTCTGCACCAATCTTTGTTCTTGCTCTATTTAAAATAAAATGATAAAGTTGAACCGAATAGAAAAATGTCTGTTTTATTTTTGATCAATGGATAAGATCATGAATCAGTTGAAGCTAGATCTCCATGCAAAACGTGGAGTTCAACCGGGTCTGTTGTCAGATAGTAACTCATTGAAGACAATGGTGGATGTGTCACTCAATTTCGTGTATTAGTTGAAGTTAGACATTAACACTGTTGGATGCTGGCCATCTCAGTGATTTAGTGGTTAAGTGCTCGCACGCGAAACCAGTAGGTGCTGGGTTCGAATCTCGCAGGGGGTGAGGTCGTGAATGAACACTGCTGAGGAGTCCCATAATAGGACGAAACAGCCATCCAGTGCTTCCAAGTTTTCCATGGTGGTCTAACTTCAACTGACTCATGATCTTAACCATCGAAATTACCATAATATCCAAAAAACCCATCTCAAATAGTAAATCGTTTAGAATAAATTTCATTGATTTATTTCCTGTATTTTGGCGCCTCTTTATTATCTTCTTATCAACCCGTTGTATTTGAATACGTCATATATATCAGGTTGTGTACTTTAATTTTTTCTTTATTTTTGTTTGATAATTATGTATAATGATGAAATCATTAGAAAATTGAGAATCAATTACAAAACGTAGTAATAAGCTTTTTACTGAACATTTTTAAAACGTAAAATAACAACGAATAACTGGACAAATGTTTCGTCTAAATTAGTTAATGGAAATTGAATTTATGGGCTTGTTTTTGCCATTCATTCTTATTCGACTTTTTTTTGTCGTTTGTTTTTATTGTTGTTTTTTGTTGTTGCTGGGTAAACCTTTATTGTTTGGTTGTTTTCGGTCACTTTGATTTGTATTTTCGTCATTTTGATCATAGAAATATATGTATATTCATTTTTGTGGTTGTTTCATTCTAATATTTTCTTCGGTCCCATGATAATGAATAGGAGACGGGAATGTACACACGTGTGACATAATTAACGTTCCCTTTCTTCAACAGTTCCATTAAAGCTACGCTTTTTTTTGTAGTACACTCACCTCCCTTCCCCGTAAACCATCATTTTACAAAGAAATGTTTTTTTTCAACTAACGTATATTTCATTAGATAAAAATTGGACCATAGAATGAAAATTAGATCAATACTTCTCCTTTTTTTATTGGGATTTAACATAAGCCACCCAGAAATTAAAGAGAATCTAATATTGACTGACAGGTACCCATTTCACTGGGTACAATAATGGATAGTTTGGTGTCTTATGCAGAAAATGCAATTGATAATTATTAATTTTAATGGTTAAGATCATGAGTCAGTTGAAGCTAGACCGCCATGGAAAACTTGGAAGCAATGGACGGCTAACTCGTCACAGTAAGGGGACTCCTCAGCAGTGAGCATCCACGATCCGGCTTCCCGCGAGATTTGAACCCAGGACCTACTGGTCTCGCGCTCGAGCACCTAACCCCTAGATCACTGAACCAGCCGGCAACCAACGGTGTGAATGTCTAACTTCAACCAATCTACGAGCTCCAGGATATGCCTCCTGGAGTTCTAGTGAGAAGTAGTGACCAGTGGAGTTCAGCTGGTTCTGTTGTCAGATAGTAACTCATTGAAGACAATGGTGGATGTGTCACTCAATTTCGTGTATTAGTTGAAGTTAGACATTAACACTGTTGGATGCCGGCCATCTCAGTGATCTAGTGGTTAAGTGCTCGCGCATGAAACCAGTAGGTGCTGGGTTCGAATCTCGCAAAGGGCGAGGTCGTGAATACACACTGCTGAGGAGTTCCACAATAGGACGAGTTGGCCGTCCAGTGCTTCTAGGTTTTCCTTGGTGGTCCAGCTTCAACTGACTCATGATCTTAATCATTGGAATTACTATAATCTCCACAAAACCCATCTGATTATAACTATCAGTTAAAGAGAAGATGCAATAAAATTAAATTAATTTATTATTTTTATTATTATTAGCACCAAATTACCAGATAGTAAAGTAAGACCGTGAATTGATTGGAGTTAGATATAGACACCTTTAGATCCCTGCTCCAATGGTCTACAAATTAAGTATTCGCGCATTATTTGAAAAAATCAGGTTCGATTCCCAGTCACGATTTCGTGTACATCCTCTGTCTAAGGAGTTCCACCGAATGCTTCCAAATTTTCAATGGTACTAGTTTAACTAGAATCAACAGGCAAAATTTAAATTTCATAAAAACTCAATTCATTGTTCATTTGATTCAATAAGACTGAAATAAGGATGTCAAAATTGTGAATACAAACACTAGTTTTCTTTTGTAATTTTATATACCATTGTAATATTGATTCTTTTAGATAAGAATTAAATGTTTCTTGTGTACAATCAACTAGTCACCTTGTATTATTATTCAATGTCGATGTTAATAAACAATTTCATTAATTAATTTCCAAATGTAAGATTTATAATTGAGAAAGAATTTAAAAAAAAGGATTAGTGAAGTACATAAATTGTCTAGACTATGGTCTTAGAAGAAATCAGATATATTTGCATTGAAATAGTCATTGTTTATGATAATCAAGTATGATTATTGAAAGAGAGAGAGAGGGAGAGAGAGGGAGAGAGAGGGGGAGAAAGATAAAACAAAATTGTTTTTTAGTAACTAACATTTGATTATATAATACTTAGTAACAAACTAAAAAATTTTTTTTGATATCTGTCTTTAACTAAGTGATAAATACACAACATTAATTAATTTTTTGTAATTAAATTTAAGATTTGTAATATTGAATGGTATAACCTCCCTAATTATTTAATGAATATAACATATCTCCTGCGAGGCTAGGTCGTGGATGTACACTGCCGAGGAGTCCCATAATAGGACGAATCGGCCATCCAGTGCTTCCAGGTTTTCCATGGTGGTCTAGCTTCAATTGACTCATGATCTTAACTGTTGGAATTACTACAATCTCCACAAAACCCCTGATATATTTTATTACCCTACAACTAAGTTGCATATATCTTTCTCAACTTTATTAATGGTACATCTTATATGTATTTAGTGAATGAGATGATTTTGAGGAATGTTAGAGGTGTGTAGATGAATGTTACTTCGTAGGTGCTCAACCCATGATGTGTCTAAAAACAAAGCTGAATCTTTGCTTTGTGAGAGGGTGACTGCAGAGTCCGATAGAAAATGGCTTGATGCTAGTCACAAATTGTTTTTTTTCGGTCAGTAATTTTTGATGTGTTAGCTTGGTATTTTAAAGGTCCTACTGCAAGAGATAGCGGTTGATGAGGTGAACTGGAAACATTCTATTTTCAGGGTCCATCACTTCTATTTTTTTTCCTTCTGTTGTTGGAAGTAATTTTACTGTAGATTGTGGTTGTCCATGAAAAACACCTTCCTGTTGTCATAATCCTCCATGATTCCTGGTACTACTTCACTATTGAACCATTAATTTGTTTTCTTACCGTCCTCTAGTCTGGTAAGGTAGAATAGAAAGAAGTAAGTGTTCTAACCAGTGTAGCTCTATCGCATTACCAAGGCTAGGTAAGCCTGACCACCATATCAAGGTAATAGTTATGGTCGGATTCTACGTGTTCAAGTCATAACTTGTATGAAACCTTGTATAGTTAATATTAAACCGTAAGTAATAAGCCGAAACTTATACAAGTATGTCATGTGTTTTATTATATGTCCAGAAGTTGTTTGAAAGACATTTGTTTGCTGAAATATATCGTTTTCAATATTTTATGCGCATCCATTATTCACTTACTAAACTATATATTTTCGAAACAATCAATCCATTTTATAAGCGCATATGATGTAGTAATAGGACAGAGATAAATGGAAACGTGCAATTGCTTTGCCCCCAGTAAGTTTTGAACAATATGGTCACACATACATGCCTATCAAGCTATTTGCCTATGAAAACAAATCAAGATCAGCAGAACAAAAGGTCAAATAAATGCAAAAGTGGTAACTCAATATATGAGATAAACAGAGAGGTGGAGGGAGGTAGAGAGATATGATATAATATTGGACAGTAGAACAGATCAAACAGTACCCTGGGGGGGGGGGACGATATACTGAATATGAAAAATTTTGTCCTTTATAAAGTTGAAGTTTATCGATTTTATTTTTCTCATAAGGTATTCGTATACTGATACAGTCGAATTCAGTTGAAATAATGTGAATTATTGAATTTTTTTGATTGAGATTATGAGTCAATTAAAGCTAGACCACCATAGTAAACCTGGAAGCCATGGACGGCCGTTTTGTCCTATTATGGGACTTCTCAGAAGTGCGCATCCATGATCCCGCTCGCGGGATTCAAACCCACTACTAAGGAGTCCCACAATAAGACGAGACGGCCGTCCATTGCTTCCAGGTTTCAATGGTGGTCTGACGTCAATCGGTTCGTGACCTCAAACAAAAACCTGATGATCCCCACAACCCAATACTGTTAATTATTAAATTCTCTTGGTATCGTTTGCTTGTATCTTCCCATTGTTGTTTAGGGCTGCAATTGATCAGTCTCTTATTGGCTCATATGCATACTGTGTAGATTGTCTCGATATTATCTTAAGCCACAAGCATTCTAAGCAAAGATAGATTTTGTCTGGCAGTGGAATCCAGGATGCGCGTTTCGTCCTATTTAGGGCTCGTCAGCTAGATGGGCCTGCCCCCCACAGTTGATATTCACTCTGAGACTCTCACCCAGTGCTGTATATATGCCAATAAGTGACTGATCGATCGTAGTTCTAAATATCAGTGGTAAGATTCAAGTAAACAATACCAGGTGGATTTAAACTTCAACCCATTGCACAAGCTAGCGGCTATTAGAACTCAGTAGCTAAGTGGATAACGTGATGGCGTTTGAAGCGAATGGTACTGGGTTCGAATCCCGGAGCGAAGACCAACTCTGCGATGCAGGTACATCCAGATGACGAGTCTAAAATAGGAAGAAACGCGTGTCATGGATATCACTGCTAGTCACAATCCATCTTCGCTTATAAAGAATGGGAAATATCTCTTATCTAGTAGTATGATTGTCATCAGTCACACAAATTTTAACAATTGAAGAGTTTGATTATAGTAGTAGAGATTTGTTGAGTTTTGTAGGACGTATAACTTCCGTTTTTCCATTCAATACAATATTTACTTAAGTGATTCATTTATATTTGCAAAACAGTCCAAGACATATGGTTTATTATCTGTTCATAAATGTGTATATATATGTCATTTAATATTACTAAAACAAAGGGATTCTAGCTTTGACTTCGAATATATGAATCATATTGAATGTGTGGACTATTTCGAAAACACATAAAAAGATAACTCAATCAATCTTAGCTGATGTTATATGAGTGAAATATCTTTTGGATGACAAACAATTTAAAACAAATTAATGTTATGTACGTTTCTCAGAGTAGCATGAAAAGCCCCAATGCCTTAATATAAAATCTAGGCTCAGTTAAAAAGCTGAAATAGACTTTATGACTGAGCGCTAATCCCACTCATGACTTTGGGGATCTATTCCAGTCAGTGACATACGTCAATATAGAAGATATGTTTTCTATACGCATATCACAAAACTTAGACACATCTTACTTTACCGGAATTATATACATAAATCCAAAACAATTTTGCGATTGACAAGTGATGTTTTAGGTGAGGTTAAGGTTATCTTCAACATTACCAATATTTGACAAATTTGTGATATCTAACGCTTTTGGCCAATTTTCTGTTCATTCAGTGAATAAATGATGCATATTAAGGAGTAGTTTTCACCGAAAGATCTGATTTGATGCATCTAGGATTAGTCGCCACCATTTGTTATGAACAGGTTGGATAGAAAATACAAAAAAAAACACAAGTTAGGGCGTGAAATGAAGTCTTAACTGAAAATTACATTTTAATAATACAATGCTAACCCAATAATTGCACGGAAAAGTGTTCGGGATCTCTGTTTATAATACATTCATTGAACATTCACCTATTAGAATTAATCGCCAAGCTTAAAGGCAACAATTAATTAAAACTTGACTCATCATTCTAAAACACAGGTTACAAGAGTTTTTAAGTAGTGAATATTACATTAAGTCAATGACATTAGATTAATCTTGGATACCTTTTCTAAAGTAGTAAGCAGGCACACTTTATTTAAATGAAAATCAAATATAACATTTTGGGATTACTTGAAAATATGAACAATAAAGCCAGATATTGCTTCAATAGCTTAGTGTTATTATTAGGGGTTAAGAAATGAGTTTGGAAATTTGTTCTTTGATTTGTTACATATAGTTATGGCAGAAAAAGCTGCTAGAGAAGGAAACATGAAACAGCTTTACGATACAACGAAGAAATTATCAGGGAAATACAGTAAATCAGAGAGGCCGGTCAAAGACAAAGAAGGCAAGCCAATCACTGAAATTCAACAACAGCGAAACAGATGGGTAGAATACTTCGAGGAACTCCTGAATAGGCCGGCTCCAATGAATCCACCGAACATCGAAGCAGCACACACAGATCTTCCTATAGAGGTCAACCCACCAACTACGGAAGAAATCAGAATGGCCGTCAGACAAATCAAGAACGGGAAAGCAGCAGGACCCGACAACATACCAGCTGAAGCACTGAAATCAGACGTCGAAGTAACCATAAGCATGCTTTACCCTCTATTCAAAAAGATTTGGGAGGAGGAACAAGTGCCGATGGACTGGAAAGAAGGACACCTCATCAAGATTCCAAAGAAAGGAGATCTGAGCAAATGTGAAAACTACAGAGGCATTACACTACTGTCAATACCAGGGAAAGTCTTCAACAGAGTGTTGCTGAACCGGATGAAGGATGCAGTAGATGCCCAACTTCGAGATCAACAAGCTGGATTCCGAAAGGATCGGTCGTGCACAGACCAAATTGCAACACTACGGATCATCGTCGAACAATCAGTTGAGTGGAACTCGTCACTATACATCAACTTCATTGATTATGAAAAGGTATTTGACAGTGTAGATAGGAGGACATTATGGAAACTTCTTCGACGCTACGGAGTTCCTGAGAAGATTGTCAATATTATCCGGAACTCATACGACGGACTACAGTGCAAAGTAGTGCATGGAGGACAGCTGACGGATGCATTCCAAGTAAGGACCGGAGTCAGACAAGGCTGTTTACTCTCTCCCTTCCTCTTTCTTCTGGTGGTCGACTGGATTATGAAGACCTCAACATCTGAAGGAAAACACGGAATAAAATGGACAGCTCAGAATCAATTAGACGATTTGGACTTCGCAGATGACCTAGCCCTCCTATCACGTACACACGAACAGATGCAGATGAAGACAGCCAGTGTAGCAGCAGTCTCTGCATCAGTAGGCCTCAGTATACACAAAGGGAAAACCAAGGTCCTCAAATTCAAAGCGGAGAACAGCAATCCAATCACCCTTGATGGCGAAACTCTGAAAGATGTAGAATCCTTCACATACCTGAGAAGCATCATCGATGAACAAGGAGGTTCGGATGCAGACGTAAAGGCGAGGATTGGCAAAGCAAGGGTCGCATTCCTACAATCGAAGAACATATGGAACTCAAAACAAATTTCAACCAATATCAAAGTGACAATCTGCAATACGAACGTGAAAGCAGTTCTACTGTATGGAGCTGAAACTTGGAGAACTACAACAACCACCATCAAGAAGGTACAAGTATTTATAAATGGTTGTCTACGCGAGATACTCAACATCCATTGGCCGGATACCATCAGCAATAGCCTTCTGTGGGAGAGAAGAAACCAACTTCCAGCTGAAGAAGAAATTAGGAAAAGACGATGGAAATGGATAGGACATACGTTACGCAAATCGTCAAACTGCATCACGAGGCAAGCTCTAACTTGGAATCCTGAAGGGAAGCGGAAAAGAGGAAGGCCAAAGAACACATTACGTCGGATAATAGAAGCAGATATGAAAAGGATGAATTACAGCTGGAAGGAGCTGGAAAGGATTGCCCAGGACAGGGTTGGATGGAGAATGCTGGTGAGCGACCTATGCTCCTTCACGAGGAGTAACAGGTGTAAGTAAGTAAGTAAGTAAGTAAGTAAGTTATGTCATGTTGTTATTAAGTATTAGCAATTAATTTAGTTAACATTACTTGTTATCACTACCATTGTAGTGAACGAGAACACAATTGGGGCCAATCGAATATATATATATATATATATATATATATATATATATATATATATATATGTGAACACAGGAAATACTTGAGTTCCAAAATGTGAATTGATTGTCTCAAATTAGACTATTCCTTTTGTAAATATCAATCCATCGTCTCAGATTTCATTGTTCTTTTGTTTAAACACCAATCATGTTTTGTTCTCGTTGTGTTTTGTTTGATCTGCATAACCTTCTGCTTTCAGGCATCAGTAGCACACACCACACCGTGATTTAACTTGAAAATCTAAAGTAAATTGAGCATTAAATAGGTTGTACAACTAAAATTATAGAATATTTATGATATTTCAATGAGTAGACAAATAAACTATTTGACGCTTTCATGTGTGACATGCTTTGTAAAATCCTGCGTAGGAGAAGGGATGTATATTTGATGTAGTATGTGATTATGTAAAGAAGTAGTTTAGTTTGTTTGCCTGTATTTTTGGTAATATGATGTGAATAGATTAAATATACTTATTCAGTTAAACTTTTATTTCTGTTGAGTACAGTAGGATTAAGCACTATATGAAATGTTTTAATTACTCACTTTTCTTAATAATTGAAGAAACCTTAATGAAATATTTGAATGTTCTTGATGTTGATCCAATGATTGTTGTGAATATAATATGTACTTCTGGCAGTAATTTGATATCTAGGTTCACTGTAGAGTTATAAATTCCTTTTATCACATTACTTACATAAGCCGCTCACCAGCATTCGCCATCCAACCCTGTCCTGGGCAATCCTTTCCAGCTCCTTCCAGTTCTTATTCATCCTTTCCATATCTGCTTCAATTTCCAGACGTAGTGTGTTCTTTGGCCTTCCACTTTTCCGCTTCCCTTCAGAATTCCAAGTTAGGGCTTGTCTCGTGATGCAGTTTGACGATTTGTGTAGTGTATGTCCTATCCATTTGCATCGTCTTTTCCTAACTCCCTCTTCAGCTGGAACCTGGTTTGTTCTCTCCCACAGAATTGTGTTGCTGATGGCATTCAGCCAATGGATGTTGAGTATCTTGCGTAGACAACCCTTTATAAATACTTGTACCTTCTTGATGGTGGTTGTTGTAGTTCTTAGAGTTTCAGCTCCGTACAGTGAACTGACTGTCTTGACGTTCGTATTGAAGATTCTCACTTTGATATTGGTTGAAATTTGTTTTGAGTTCCATATGTTCTTCAATTGTAGGAATGCTGTTCTTGCTTTGCAAATCCTCACCTTTGCTTCTGCATCTGATCCTCGTTGTTCATTGATGATGCTTCCTAGGTATGTGAAGAATTCTACATCTTCCAGAGTTTCGCCATCAAGAATGATCGGATTGCTGATTTCCGAGTTGTATTTGAGGACCTTGGTTTTCCCCTTGTATATGTTGAAGCCTTTTTATCACATGGTATTGGAAAAACACTCGAAAGTCCCACAATACCATAATATCATTAAGGTAGAACCGATTGTAGATAAGGCGTTTATAATTACTATTCAGATTGTTTTGTTAGTAAAATATGCCTTTGAATATGAATATAATTGAACTGAAACAGTTTTGTTAACTGACTAACTAATTGATACTTCATGAACATCTATTTGATCAAGTGTCATCACTCTCTAATGGATCACTAATAAACTGGAATAATCCACTCTACTAAGAACACAAATGTGTCATATTCATTATCAATATCCATAGTTTACCTTTCAAAATACTAGCATAACTATCCAATTGACCTTTAATATCTTTCTATGTAGATAATGATAACCTTTTCGTATCTCAACGTATAAGTTAACTAATTTTCTCATTCACACACAATAAATGTCACAATTAGCATAACCACAAGTAAGATCACTTTTGATCATTTCGATAATACATCACTATTATCATTATTATTATTGTCAAACTTGTTTGTATATTGTTTTGATCCTTATACTATTTCAATGTAGGTTAATCTCTAAAAAAAAAAAAAAGAAAAAAGGAAAAAAGAAAAAAGGAAAAAAAGAAAATGACTTCACTTTCCAATAAATCAATTCACACTCGATTGTTGTATCGTTAGTAACTGAATTTTACTACTAATTGGAAATATATATTACGAAAATCTCATTATTCATTGACATTTATTTACCCCCCCCCCAAAAAAAGAAAAAAGACTATTATGACAGCCTATAGCAACAAATATAAATCGTTTGATCATTTATTCACATAAACACTATTAAGTTTCCTATTTTTGTTGTTGTAATGAATAAATGGAATGGTGATTTTTTTAAACCAACTGTTTAATACTTGACTTATTTATTTAAACATATAAACATTGGTACAAGGAAGGCAACAAAAATAGATATGTGCCAATATAAACTATTCGATTTGCATGTGAGCTGGGATACTGTCCAGGTGTCCAAACCAAGTCAGGTGGTTTTCTTAGTGGATAACATCCATAGGTCTAATCTATAAGGCAATGGAGCAACGTCGGGAGATGCAGTCCCATGGTAGCTGGTAACCAACAATAGGTTCATATACCATTTGTTTCCTTAGGATCCTGGAGCCCATGTATACCATTGGTTCGGAATCAGGGTTTTTCAACTCCTCTAGGTGAACTCTCCGCGTCTATCAACCCGGTTAAAGCGCCAGACATTCGCTTTTGATCCTTGCAATTTCGTAAGCAATACCCCTGCCACGAGAAGATAGTGAGTATTAGTCTGTCAAGTTATATGCGTAATTTTTTTCACAAATTCTTAACGATTTAATTTTATAAGGTTAATTATTAATAGAAAGTAGTTTATATTCTGTTTCATAACAATTATCATAATTTACTTAATGTATATTAATAATATTTTAATAGTTGAGATCATGAATCAATTGTAGCTAGACCACCATGAACAACTTAGAAGCACTGGACGGTTGTTTTTTCGTCCTATTGTGGAACTCCTCAGCAGTGCGCATCCACGATCCCACCTCACAAGATTCGATGTATAGTAGTTATAATAAATGTTTGTTATTATCAATGTAACTAAGTGTTTTTTTTTACATTTATCTCTACGATCATTGTTCTCTTCTTTCTTGTTTTTTTTTCTCTTGTTTTAAATAGGATGCTTCATTTCTTTTTCGAACAATTTATGATTTATCATTTTTTGTTATTGTTATTGTTATTATATTGAATTTAATATTTGGTGTCATTGTGGATACATTTGCTGCACTTCGTCAAGAGAAACAAAATTCTGAAGAATTAAATAAAAATCATTGTTGTGTTTGTGGTAAGTAAATAAATATAATTTGAAAAATTCCCAATTTTATGTAACTGTAAAGCTGGGTGACACGGGATCGAATACGTCGGGGAGCATCAGTTCCCTCAAGATTACAGGTACACCTTGCTGACGAGTGCCACGTAGTATGAAACCCGGGTCCAGGATTTTCTGCCGACTACCTCCAACCATCATCTAATCTCAACATAGTGCACGCAGTGTCGAGTCACTTAGGCTGGTGGTCACATTGCAACTTGGTCGATCTGCACTAATAAGGACTTGACACACACGACATTGATCACCATCCAGTGATCAATCAATAATGATTACAATCGAATGTGTTTGAACACGTAATTACAGAATATCTTACTAAAATTTGTGAACCATACAGTAAATAGTTAATTTGTAAAATTTAATTGTATATGCATTTTCCTACCAGTAGCTTTCCGTTCCCATTCTTTTTTTCTCGATCTTCTATTGAAATACATTCTATACATGACTATCGTTATATACTACTTATGTGTATATAAGTAGCGCACACCACAATATTTATATGCATATATGAAATTGTTAAACCAATCAAAGCAGTTTATGAGTCAATGATAATAGTGGATTAGATTACATAAATAAACATAATAAGTGAAAAGTACAAATTGATAGTAGGATGTCGAGTGTACTAGTTGTGATAAGAATGATAAAAGTTGGCTATAATGTTTCATAATATGAGATAGATCAACGACTTAAAAAATATGTAGTCACTGAAATAACATTCATAAAATAGTTATAGGATTACGTAATAAGAAGTGTGTCAGATAGTTGGCAACTGAAGTGTACATTTTAAAAAAAGAGAAAAAAAGGAGATGAAGAATAATAAACAAACGAAGAGTGTGGAAAACAATAATACATAAAATCATTTATTAAGGGCAAGGGAGAGATAAATTTCTTACGAAAACAAAAACTTGGATTATTGGCTGGAATTCCTATAGCTGTTTGTAAGAGACGAGATCGAACCGCATAAGGAAAACTAGTGGGAATACGATAAATAACTTTAAATGACTTATTTCTGTCTACTACATAACAGCTATCGATCAAGTGTGGTGGAACCGAGCTACGTATTGTCATGATAATACCTTTTCCTGACCACGAAGGGAGGTGTTCACTAACTCTTTGTTTCAATTGTCGCATAGTGAACCCAATACAGTTTTCTCTACAGGAGCAGCTGAATTCGTCGATACACATAGAAGTGGCATAACCAGATAACTTATCCTTTAGTTGAAGAATCACCATAGACCGGGTCGAATACGATAGACAGAGGTTGGCTGTATTAAACGTTCTCTTTAGTGCTCCAGTCAGTTTATCACGTAGTATATCACCAGCTACATCTCCATTGAATTGCAGCTTCAAGAAGAGAGGTTTCTTACTAGCCTTTGACGTCGCCATTTTGATTGTTTCTTACAAGCATGTGTTTCTTTAGGAAACCTTGTGCATAACCCATTTCAATCAACATATTATGTATGAGCTGTAATTCTTTGTTGATTGTATCGACTGAGCATTTCTTCCTAGCTCTATTTGCATGACATTTGACTAAGTTTCTCTTATAATGAAGGTGTACAAAGCTTAAGAGATGTGTTCATTGCCTTGATGAAGAGCTTTTTCTACACACATTTCTAATGATAGAACCGTTTTCTTTTCTAAGCAAAAATGGATATTGGCTAGCAGTGAAATCCAGGACTCACGTTTCGTCCTGTTTGGGACTCGTCAGCTGGATGTACCTGCATCTCAGAGTTGATGTCTACTCTGGGACTCGAATTCAGTACCGTTCGCTTCAAACGCCATCGCGTTATCCACTTAGCTACTGAGTCCTGATAGCCACTTACTTGTGCAATGGGGTAAAGTTTAATTCACTTGGTATTGTTTTACTTGAATCTTCCTATTGATGTTTTTGGACTGAAATTGATCAGTCTCTTATTGGCATATGTGCATACTGTGCGTATGCCTCTATATTGCATTAATTTACAAGCATATAAGCAAAGATGGATAGTGGATTCAACTACTAGCCACTATCCATCTTTGCTTATATGCTTGTAAATTAATGCAATATAGAGGCATACGCACAGTATGCACATATGCCAATAAGAGACTGATCAATTTCAGTCCTAAAACATCAATAGGAAGATTCAAGTAAAACAATACCAAGTGAATTATACGTTTTCTTTTCTGTTTAACAAAACTTCAAGGAAAATTGGTTTATTATCTAGTTCCTCTACACATGTACATTTAATTACTGAATGTTGGTTACCAAATAATTCTAAGAGTTCTTCTTTTCCAATGCTCCGATTGACAATAATGAAAGTGTCATCAACGTTACGACAATAGAAGTCAAGCTTATTGATAACATCTTTGAGTGGTCCATTTTCTAGTTTCACAAGAAAAAATTCAGTAAGAATAGGACCTAGAGGTGAACACATTGCTATACCACGCATTGAAACTGTGTACAATAGCTCAATAATGATAATAATCATATACTGACTAGTTTCCTGATTATGTTTTACCAGAGTTTTATCAGTGACTGTTCCTGATGTACGAAGTAATTGAACTTAAAAAAGAAAGACAGTACAGTATCTCATTAGGGAATGAAATAGGGGATAAGGTTGTTTTAATAAAATATGAACTACTGGATTCCAATTGCTTTACCGAGTTAAATTGTTCTCTCCTCAATTAGATGAATTCCCTACTTGCATTTTATCCCCTATAGAGTTTCAGATCATAAATCAATAATGATCCATTACATCCTTATTTCCTATTATACAGAAATTCCTATTCATTTATTTCACTGTATCATCATTATTGTTATGCTTCAATACAATTCAATATTAATGTTTATATTTTAGGATTACATCGTTCAGCATTTGATCATTCGAATACAAGCTTTGATGAACATGTTGAAGTGGATCATAATGTATGGCATTATATATATTTTATAATATATTTAAGAACAAAATTAACCGATGACTTAACTGGTCTAGAAATTTACATTGATAAACTTATCAAAGTAAGTAAATTATAGAATAGAATATGCATTATTCGATTACAAATGATTAATTTATAGACGAATCAATCAGGTATAAGATAATAGGTCTCGGGTTTTCGCGCGAAATTCACTCATTCATCCGGATAAATAGAGTTTTGGCATGATAGCTGATGTCAGTTCATGATGAAAACTCTAAATCTGATTTCTAACCTTAATCACCAAAACTGTCAATTATAATTCTCATTTCTCACACTGGTTTATAACCCTTATTTGGTCCTAGTTATTAGGTGGACACTCGTAAGGTCAGTCTAGAGTCTCTCAAAGGTCGTCCATAAATTATAGCCTCATCGATTTTTAATGTTGTTGTTCTTGAGATATTGAAGCAATATATTACATAACATTTTGATTACTGATTCTGAAAAACTTTTAAACTGAAGAGATTTGTATTTTATTGATTGAGTTGAGATAATGACAATCATTTCTTATTTAAGACATGTAATTATTATCAGAAGGGGTTTTGTGAAAATTTTTAGTAATTCCAAAAGTTGAAATCATGAGTCAATTGACTACAAGAGGCATTTTCTGGAATTCTAGTGAGAAGCAGTGACCAGCGAAGTTCAACCAGGTCTGTTGTGAGATATCAACTCACTCAAGACAATAGTGTACGGTGGCGCAATTCCGTGGATTGGTTGAAGTTAGACATTAACACCATTGGATGCTGGTTGGCTCAGTGGTATAATGGTTAAGCGCTCTCGCACCAGACTGATAGGTCCTGTGTTCGTATGTCGCGGGAGGCGGGATCGTAGATGCGCGCTGCTGAGGAGTCCCACAATAGGACGGAACGGCCATCCAGTGCTCCCAGGTTTTCCATGTTGGTCTAGCTTCAATTGACTCATGATTTCAACTATTGACACGTAATTATTATCAGGGGAAATCTTTTTAATCACCTAATCTCCTTTTTTTCAAGGGTTTTATCAATACTACTTTCAACGTTACTATTTAAGTAGTATTTATTAGTTTGTTGAACTGAACTAAAGACATTTGTTTATTCATAAGCTGAAAGTTTTCTTAATGTTCAGTGAAGAAATGGATATTTTGTTGTTGTTGTTGTTGTATTAACGTGATCGTTAAAATATAATAAGTACTCTATTTTTACTATGATATATTCTATCAAATACATCATTAAGAATGAATTATTTTAAATGTATTAATGTAGCGAATGTCTTAGATGGAATTTTCAATGATAAAATGTTGACAGTTATGATTTTTGGATAATCATTGTAATAAACACAGGATTTAGTAAGCATTGTTACACTTTTGATAGTAACTGTTTGATACACAGATGTGTGAAGTATTCATGATATGTTCACTTGGTGTTGTTTTACTTGTACTTTGCCATTGTTATTTAGCACTGCAAGTGATCAGTCTTACGTTGGCATATGTTCATCCTATGCGGATTGTCTCGATATTTCCTCAAGTCACAAGCGTCATAAAGAGAGATCGATAGTGGATAGTCGTGGAATTCAGGACGTACGTTTCGTCCTATTTGTGACTTGTCAGCTGGATGTACCTGCATCTCAGAGTTGATGTTCACTCTGGGACTCGAACCCAGTACTGTCGTTTGAAGCGAATGGTACTAGGTACGAGTTTCAGAGCGAAGATCAACTCTGAGATGCAGGTACGTTCAGATGACGAGCCCCAAATGAGACGAAATGCGCGTCTTGGATTCCACTGCTAGCCACTATTCATCTATTCATGATTTAGTTTAATTAAAGTTTTTCTACTGTATTTTTCCATACACGTTAAGATTAACTAGAAAATCGTTTTAAAAAGTTGATATTAAACACATACAACCTTGATATCATATTAAATCTAGGATTGTCAGTCTTTGAAAGTTCCAATATATACATTCACACTACAAGGTCGAATGGCGATGATTAACATTCGTCGTCAAAGTTTAATAGGCACTAGAAATTCGTACTTGAATAAGGGAAGGTAACTTCATTATACAAACTTAATATATAAAATAACTGTCTTGGTAAAATAAAAAACTTTGGACTGGTATAATGACGAATATGCTTGCATTCAAAATACACAAATGGTGAATTATGTTACTAAATAAATGAAAAAAATTAGAGTTGGAGGTGTTTGAATTAAAATAACTTTTAACTGAGCTATTCTTCTTTGAATTTAGTGAATACATCTTCACTTGGATGTCAAGAATTCGTACAGTTCTGTGTGACAGATCATTATAAAAATTAAGAGAATATTCATTAAAATTCTCATTAAATTGAATAATTACATTTCCTTCATTTATTTGTTTAAACACATAAACAATGGTACAAGGAGGCAACAAATAGATATGCGCCAAATAAATCATTCGATTTGCGTGAGGGCTGGGATACTGCCCAGGTTCCTAAATTGAATCAGGTGGTTTTCTTAGGGTGCCACACCCGGAGTCTTTGATCAGTAGGTCTAATCCACAGGGTAATGGAGTAACGTCAGCAGATGCAGTCCCATGGTAGCTGGTAACCAACAATAGATTAATACGCCATTTGTTACTTCAGGATACTGGAGCCCATGTATACCATTGGTTTGGAACCAGTGTTTTCTCAACTCCTCTATGTAGATCCCTCATATCCACGAACTCGATTAAAGTACCGGACATTCTCTTTTCATCCTCTAAATTTCGTAAACAACACCGCTGCCACGAGAAGGCATAATATTTACTGAATACGACAAGAGAATGAAGTTCTACGTTAATAAAATCTCTCAGCATCTACAACAAAGTATATTTTATGAACGTTAATTAATTATCAGTATATGGATTTGTGGAGATTGTAGTATATTTATAGTTGAATTCACATGTCAATCTTAGTTAGACCATCATTGATATCCTGCAAGTACAGCATGCCGGTTCATTAGTTTAGATGTTAAGCATTCACATGCGAAATCGAAGGTTCTCGGTTCGAGTCCCGCTTGCTGATTTTTGGATGTGCACTACCGAGCAATTCCATACCAGAACGAGATGGCTTTCCATTGATCCCACGTTTTTTTAAAATCAATTCAAAAGATTTCTTCTTCGTCTACATAAAATTTATTTACTTTCCATTATTTCATGATTTTATTGTGGATTAAATTATATCATTAATGAGTGTGATAAAATGAACCATAGAAGTAATTGAATTCTATTATCTTATTAAATAATTAGAAATTACACTGATTGAAATCATGAGTCAATTGAAGCTAGATCACCATGGAAAACCTAGAAGCACTGGAAGGCCGTTTCGTCCTATTATGGGACTCCTCAGCAGTGCGCATCCACGATCCCGCACCCCTGGAGATTCGAACCCAGGACCCATCAGCCTCGTGCCAGGTGCTTAACCAACTAGACCACTGAGCTGGAATCCAACGGTGTTAATGTCTAACTGCGACCAATCCACGAAGTTGCGCCATCGTACACCATTGTCATCAGTGAGTTGATATCTCACAACAGACCTGGTTGATCTTCATTGGTAACGAAACGGCTGTTCAGTGCTTTCAGGTTTTCCATGGTGGTCTAGCTTCAATTGATTCATGATTTCAATCCGTGAAATAACTAAAAATTTCCACAAAACCCCTTCTGATAATTGGAAATTAATCAATTCATATTTAATCAAGATATTTTTACATAAGTCAATGAATGAATGAATGAATGAATCAGTGAAATTTTTGTTTTGTTTATTTTTCTTTTTTAAGAAAAAGAAAATATGAATAAAGAAAAGTATTTAGTGAATTTTTATTTGTTCTTGAAAGGATCATTATTATTATTTTCTTTTCTTCCATAGAGATATTTATTGTTTTGTTTATTCTGTCATTGAACAGGAACTATTTATTATCAATCAATTAGATATGTCTAGATAATAGGGGTTCTATCAGAAATCAAATGTGTTCAGTTGTAGGATAGAGATGTGATGCTTTCGGTATTGTGTATTGTTTCCTATCAATGAATTTGATAGGAATTGTAACTGTATGAAAATGTGTAAATACTTCATAGTTTTAATGTAGGTATGTTTTTCTGAATATATCCAGCTGAAGAGTCTCAACTAGGACGAAACACGCGTCATGGATTCCACTACTAGCCACTATCCATCTTTCTTTATAATGCTTGTAACTTAAGACTCTATCAAGGCGTTCCGCGTAGAATGATGATATGTCAACATGAAACTGATCAATTAAAGTCCTAAACATCAATTGGAAGATACAAATCAACAATACCAAGTGGATTTATATTTGAAGTTACATATGAATGACAACTGAATATAAGGGTGAAGGAGCACACACTTTAGGTATAAAACATTCCTAAATTCTCAGATCATATAAAAAAGTTCGCAAACAAATCAGTGATAGCATTATACTCAATAGAGTTAGATCAAACAATTAATTTCAGTTGCTTGAATTTTTACAAAGAAAGACTAACAGCCAAAGCCCTATATATTTAGACAAATCCAAACAGTATTAACGGGAGAGATGGAATGTGATTAGTTGTCCCTTGGCAACTGATTATCTGGATAACAACAACTACATTAAACTGTTTTAATCAATTGTATTATCTGAATATGATGAACAATTAACTGGAACATCAAAATAACAGAAAAGTTAGGCATTAACACCATTGGATGCCTGGCTGAATCAGTGGTCCAATGGTTAAGTGCTCGCGCGCAAGACTGATAGGTCCTGAGTTCGAATCTCTTGGGGGCGGGATCGTTGATGCGCACTGCTGAAGAGTCCCATACTATGACAAGTTGACCGTCCAATGCTTCCATCTGTACTGTTTAAACTTGGATTGATTTTGATTCGGTTATTTATTCTCTGAAGAAGTGGCTTACACTAAGTTACGAAACGTCAGAAAATCTAATTTTTCTACTTATTGGGATATCTACAATATATTTATTTATTTATACTTTTAAGTATTATCGGAAAGGGGGGTATTGCGGAGATTGTAGTGATTTGATTGTTGAATTCATGAGTCGATTATAGCTAGACCACCATTAGAACGAATCGGTCGTCCATGTTTTCCATGGTGGTGTAAGTTTAACCGACTCATGAATTCAACTATTAAATTTTCGATAAAAGCAGCTTCGATATATTGAGGTACACATGTAGAATTCTCCCTGTTGCCTTTACAGATAAAGAGTTCATTGATGCAATTTAATTCCCTTCACCGAATACTCAACGATTCTATGCTCTACTCATTGATCTGTCATTTACATAAATACAATCCTGTGTCATACATTAACTTGTTTTAAAAAGTTATGATCAAATTTACCGTTCAATATACAAGAACAAGGTTTATTAACCCATATAAAATAGTGAATAGTATGTTTATAGTCAATGTATTGATGCTTTCAACAACAATATTGAATTGATATCATTTCTAATTCGTTAGGTTTTCTTTCATACTACACTGTTAAGTCAGTAAGTTACTTGTTAGTTATCTGAGATGACTTTCTTTCACAAAAGATCAAATCTGTTACCTTTTTATTATATTTTGTAATAAATACAAATATATATCTTTTATATATTGACAGGAAAATGAATTTAAATGGATACCACGTAGACGAGCTATGACTTTGTATAACATAGAAAATGGTTCTTCAGAAAAATCTGAAGAAATCACCGCATTAACTAATTCACTCAACAAAACTGTCAAAGCGATGGATACACTTAATGAAAGCTACCAAAAATTGTCTAAACTGGTAAGATATAATTTTTTTCTTTAGAATATTTATTGTCATTATAAAGCTATAAGTGAGTATAGATTTACTTATTGTAGTTTGAAATATAAACGTTATGTGAGGGCAAGTAATTACCATAACCAAGGTAAATGATTTGCATTTAAAACATGGGACTTAACAGTTCTTAGTCAAACATGAAACCACAAATGGAATTGTGCCAATGTACAATTTCTCTCAGAAGATATACATATTTGTAAGGAGACACCGGTTAGCAACTCACCTGATTAGTATCTTAATGTGATCCAATCCAATAACTTCCTATTTAGTCCAACATTTAAAAAAATATAGAGAAATTGAGATAGTGATGTTAATTTGTCGTCAAGAAAAATAACTCATATAAAATGATTGAACTGTTAAGCAAACAGATAGGTATGCACTTTGGAATAGAGAGAATTTCTATTCATAAGCAGGATTTCCGCTTTACAGGATGATAATAAATAGTAATCATTACAGTATTCACCATAAGAGAAACTTCTTCATTTTGATCAAACACTATATCTTTTTGAATTTGTCATAAACACTAAGTAAAGCGCATGTAAATAATCAAAGTAAATGACGATGGGTAAAATAAACGTATTTCACTTTTAAACATTGTAAACATGGGAATCACTAGAAGATATGGTTCAATGTACCTACGTAACAAGTAAGAATGAACTAAATGGCCATTTAAAGCAAACTATAGTTCTCTTAGGTTCTTTGTAATGATGAATTTTTATCCTTTTTTAAAAGTATTTTAATTGTGACGCAAAAATCCTAGTCGTTCGATGAGAGTTTACTGCATTACTGCAATTGAATAGCAAACAATCTTTGGAAAATTACGTGATATAAGAAATATAGAGTTCTGACTTTAACAAACTGAGTATAACTAAGAACTGGTATTTGTTTAAATGATAAGTGTATTCGTTTTTGATCACGATAGTTTTATATGATGGAATAGCTTCAGGCTAAAAAACATTCCACTTTACCTTCACAATATTCAACAATAAGTACTAACGACTGTGCTTCAGATCAAATATAGATCATGTAGAACGAGTGAAAAGCGGATCATCACAATCCAGTGATTCCCATTGAAAAGTTTAGTTTATTGCAATGATAAGTATTATATACAGTATGCACACAGCCATGATCAGGTCTAATCTAATAGGGTGAAATATCTTTTAAGAAACAGCGGTATATCATTTGAAAAGACATGATTCATAGATTGTTTCGATTGAACATTTGTCATAATGATGTTAAGCATGTGAAATAAATGGTGAGCACTTAGTGTATAATCAGTGATGAAATCATTTTAGAGTACAACAATGCTATCGGTGAATGCACTGTATTAGTCCTCAATCTTGTAAATACGGAGTTATCCGTAATAATCAGAATAAAAAGAAGCTAGAAACGCCAAGAAACTGATGTAGTTTTGACATCACTAGTGTTTTGAAACGATAGATGTCGAATAGGATATTGTACAGTCATGTTATACGATGAGATAAAGGAAAACAAAATCAAAGAACTCGTAACAGTAACAGAAATTACCGTAATCTATATCATTGGTTTTTTCATATGATACTGATTTAAATATACTTGATTTATAATGATCAACTGTCTTAAAAGCATCTTCACAATAGCGATAGGCATAACGTAACTGATTCGTAGTATAAGCTTGACAAAACAAAAAACAGTAAAAGCATAAAATGTCAGATTAAAAGTAAGTTTGATAAATATTCTCAATAAAATATCTATAATTACACTAGTAAGGGGAGATATAATCGTTGATGTATGCGTGTTTAAGCCAGGATGAAAAGAGATGAAATTATCAATATATCATAAGCAGAACTGTAGCATTAAAAACGTGAAGTTCAACGAATTTATTATCAAGCTGTACGATCGTACTTACTTACTTACTTATGCCTGTTACTCCTAATGGAGCATAGGCCGCCGACCAGATTTCCCTAACCCACTCTGTTCTGGGCCTTTCTTTCTAGTTCTATCCAACTCTTGTTCATTTTTCTCATGTCTGTCTCCGTTTCCCGGCGTAATATGTTTTTTGGTCTTCCTCTTTTCCTTTGGCCTTGAGGATTCCATGCGAGGGCTCGTCTTGTGACGCAGCTGGGTGATTTCCTCAATTTGTGTCCTATACACTTTCAGTTCTTCTTCCTGATTTCTTCCTCCACTGGAATCTCGTTTGCTCTCTCACACAGTAGGTTATTGCTGATAGTGTTTGGTCAACGGATTCAAAGTATTTTGCGTAGACATTTGTTAATAAACACTTGTATCTTCTGGATGATTGCTTTCGTAGTTCTCCAAGTTTTCACTCCATACAGTAGAACTGTCTTGACTTTATATTAGAAATGCTGATATTGGTATTGGGTTGAAGACAATTGTTTTGAGTTTCAGATATTCTTCAGTTGTAAATATACTGCTCGTACTTTACCGATCCGCGCTTTCACATCTGCATCAGACCCACTATGTTCATCAATAATGCTCCCCAAATATGTAAAGGGTTTTACATCTTCCAAATCTTCTCCTTCAATTGTGATTGGATTGGTGCATGCTGTGTTGTATCGGAGAATCTTGCTTTTCCCTTTGTACAATTGTATGTATATATATATATATGAAAACGTTTTGTTAAAGTACTAATTCCATGAGGAAATGTGAACAAGAACTAATCAAGATGCTATAATAATAGAAAGATTATCATACTAGATTACATAATATGAATAATAATAATAGATTTAATCAGTTAGTTAATTGTTATCTTACTAAGATCAGTCTCCATAGCAATCTCCACAAAATCAAAATCATTTTAAGTCGTGGGTTCGAATCCCAGGAGGTGAGATTGTAGATTCGCACTGTTAAGAAGTCTCACAATAGAATTTCTAGGTTTACCATGGTGACTGATGTTCTCAACTATTAAAATGAATTTAATTAATTGTTACTTCTCTTTTCTTTTAAAACTTTCATAGATTAGTAAACAATTTATGGAAAAATCTAAAGAACAATTACTTTCTTCAATGTTAAATTCTGTTTCAAATAAAATGAACATAGAAGAATAAATGTTGTTTATCTCAGGTTTTATTGCATAAACCGATGCTGTTGCTGTTGTTGCTGCTGCTACTGCTGCCGCTGAGGATGATAATAATGATGATGATGATGATTAGTGTGTATTTCATTGTTACACTTTGTTTTGTTTTGTTTTGTTTGTCTTTATAATTCATGATAACCGTTTGATACACAAATTTATTTTCGTAGTTTCATTAAGATAAGATGACATAAACTAGATAAGTGGATGTTTAGCCAATGTTTTTCATATATAGATAGTGATTTCCTTTTTTTCTAAAAACCAAAGGTACATTTTTATATTCCGATTAGTTGCTACGTGATATAGTTAGTTAAAATAATAGTAAGTAATTGATTAATAATGCTTGTTTTTTTGCTAATAAATATATCATTGAATATTGATTGTTATTTTCTTTGATTGTCTAGTCTTTAATGTTACTATGGGAAAAACTAAGCACATAATGGAGATAGTTGAGTTTTTATTGAGATCACGGACAGATCAACTTTATAATGATAATTATCATACGTACATCAGTGACTGGCTTTAAGAGGTAATTCTCGAAGTTCTAATGAGAAGCAGTGATCAGTAGAGTTCAATCGTGTCAGTAAAAGATAGTCGTGTAGTTGATGTTAGTGTAGTGTCAGTTGTTATGTTATTAAGCGCATATACTTTATTCTAACTTTCGGACAGCTCAATCTATTCATTCTACTTGAGTTATATGTGTTGACCTTGTCAGTCTATTCGCTTATCAGTCTTGACTGCCTTTATATGAGCGTATATTTGTGTACACTTCATATCCCATGTCTCATCACATGTCTATAGTTTATTTTGTCTGCCTATAAATATTGTGTAACGCCTGGCTAAAAACGAGTTAGCTTACCAGCTATCTCCACTGCGCGTCATTTTGCTTTGTTCTATTACATTCACTTTACATATAAAATATATGTATTCAAAGGCCATTCTTGTTAATTGACTTATCTAAATTCCGTTATTGACTAACGTGATTTAAGTCGACGATGATATACGAGAATAGGCGATAACAAACATTCGTACGATCTACATGAAGTTAGATCCACGGGCCACTAAATTAGACATTACCACAATTAGATGTCGGTTTGATGGTTTAAAGATGAAACGTTCGTGTGAGATCAAAGGTCCTGGATCCAAGTCCTGTGTGCAGGATCATGGATGCCCACTGCTAAAAAGTCCCACATCAGTACGAAGCGACCGTCCAGTGCTTTCAGATCTTCAATAGTGGTCTAAAATTGGTTGGTTCATGATCTCAATAAATTCTAAAAATACCTAGAAAACAACTTATATTACACATATTACTTAACTACCATGATAAGTTATACTTTTAGCATATTTTTTTTTTAAATTAACATATTCTTCATTTTCTGTAAGTGAATAAACCTCCGAATTGAAAACGTCTTTTGCGTTTTTCGAGTTTATTTCCATACGGAGTTTAAATGTTGAAGATTGTCAGGATCTTAATATTGATTTGATTGTCAATATTTTCAACTATTCCGTATTCCAGACCTCACTTAAAAATATCCAATTCAATAACTCAACATGATTTGAACGAAAACGGATCAATCTAATAAGTGGTTTAAAGTTGTGAAAATATCAAACATGTGGTTTCTGCGAAATTCATTTTTTTAAAGAATCAGGTGACGAAGTTGACTTTCATAAGTTTCAATGACATCCTCTTTAGTACATGATGTTAATCGAAGTGTTGCATTGACTACACTTGAAATGTTATAAAAGTTATTTCATTTTTTAGTCTGTAAAATCAGGTTTTTAGAGAATAAATGTATAGGTCTAGAACACTCAACATCCATTGATCGGATATCATCAGCAACAACCTACTGTGGGAGAGAACAAACCAGGTTCTACCTGAAGAGGAAGTTAGGAAAGACGATGGAAATGGATAGAACATACATTACGCAAATCATCAAACTACATCACGAGGCAAGCCCTAACTTGGAATCCTGAAGGGAAGCGGAAAAGTGGAAGGCCAAAGAACACACTACTTCGGGAAATAGAAGCAGATATGGAAAGGATGAATAGGAACTGGAATGAGCTGGAAAGGATTGCCCAGGACAGGTTTTGATAGAGAGTGCTGGTGGTTGGTCTGTGCTCCTCCACGAGGAGTAACAGGTATAAATAAGTAAATTAAGAACATAGTATTTCCTTTTTCAGACTAGTCAGACTAGTGTCTCATGAAAAATGTGAAGTTAACTTCGAAAAGTATGGTTTCAGAAATACAACTACTATGTTGTTTTAGAACTCCGCCTGTAGATCTTTTAAAGTTATTACCGGTCTCAAGCCCGGGTAAAGGAGGAGGGTTGGGTATGGGGTTAGCGTCCCCATCCCGTAGAAAACTAACTCGCTAAAAAAACGCTTACCAGAAAAAGTAATTCAAACCATTTTAACTCTGCTCTGGGAGTTAGTAGGTCTTCATTTAGAAGAATTATGACGCTTCATGGTGAAAGCCGAGTTCCTTCGGAAGCCACGAGGCCGATGCCCCTTCTAACAACCAGAGCAAATATTTTTATAGGTACATGGAACGTCCGAACAATGTGGGAGACCGGGAAGACCAGTCAAATATCAACGGAAATGAGGAGATACAACTTGGCAGCACTGGGAATCAGCGAAACCCATTGGACCCAAGCTGGACAACAAAAGCTAAATACAGGAGAGATGCTGCTGTAATCTGGTCACGAAGAGGAAGATGCTCCATACACTCATAGACTTGCTCTAATGCTGTCCAAAGAAGCACGAAATGCACTTGTAGGATGGGAATCTCACGGATCCAGAATCATCAAAGCATCATTCGAAACAAAGAAGGAGGGGATCACAATTAATATTATTCAATGTTATGCACCCACCAATGATAGCAACGACGACATTAAAGATCAATTCTATGAGAGGCGGCTGTCAATCATAGAGAAGTGCTAAAAAAGTACCTCACCATTGTGATGGGAGATCTAAATGCCAAAGTCGGGATAGAAAACACCGGATATGAAGATATCATGGGACGACATGGACTGGGAGAAAGAAACGAAAATGGAGAAAGATTTGCAAATCTATGTGCATTCAACAAATTGGTCATAGGAGGTACAATGTTTCGACACAAACGTATACACAAGGCTACATGGATCTCATCGGACCACACTACAGAGAACCAAATAGATCCTATTTGCATCAACAAAAAATTCCGAAGGACAATGGAAGATGTGAGAACCAGGAGAGGTGCTGATGTAGCTTCAGATCACCACCTAGTTGTAGCCAATTTAAAACTGAAGCTAAAAAAGTACTGGACAAGTGGACAAACAGCACTACAAAGGTTCAATACATCCTTCCTTCGAGATATTGGCAAATTCAACGAATTCAAGATAACTCTCAACAACAGGTTTCAAGCCTTACAGGATCTACTGAAAGAAGAAGAACTACTATGAAGAACAACTAAAAAGGTATCAAAGAAGCATTAACTTCAACGTGTCACGAGGTTCTGGGCCTCAAGAAACATCATCATAAGGAATGGATCTCTATAGAAACACTGGAAAAGATCAAAGAAAGGAAGGACAAGAAGACAGTAATTAACAACAGCCGAACACGAGCAGAGAAAGTCCAGGCACAAGCTGAATACATAGAAGCAAACAAGCAAGTGAAGAAGAGCATTAAAGCCAACAAGCAGAAATACGTGGAAGAACTAGCAACGAAAGCGGAAAATGCTGCAGGAGAAGGAAATATGAAACAGCTTTACAATACAACGAAGAAACTAGCAGGGAAATATAGTAAACCAGAGAGACCGGTCAAAGACAAAGAAGGCAAGCCAATCACTGAAATTCAACAACAGAGGAACAGATGGGTAGAATACTTCGAGGAACTCCTGAATAGGCCGGCTCCAATGAATCCACCGAACATCGAAGCAGCACACACAGATCTTCCTATAGATGTCGAGCCACCAACGAAGGAAGAAATCAGAATGGCCATCAGACAAATCAAGAACGGGAAAGCAGCAGGACCCGACAACATACCAGCTGAAGCACTGAAGTCAGACATCGAAGTAACTACAAACATGCTTTACCTTCTAATCAGAAAGATTTAGGAGGAGGGACAAGTGCCGATGGACTGGAAAGAAGGGCACCTCATCAAGATTTCAAAGAAACGAGATCTGAGCAAATGTGAAAACTACAGTCACATTACACTATTGTCAATACGAGGGAAAGTCGTGAACAGAGTAGTTCTAAACCGGATGAAAGACGCGGTAGACTCGCGACATTGCGATCAACAAGCTGGATTCCGTAGGGATCGGTCGTGCACAGACCAAATTGAGACACTACGGATCATCGTCGAACAATCAGTTGAGTGGAACTCAACACTGTACATCAACTTCACTTATTATGAAAAGGCATTTGACAGTGTAGATAGGAGGACATTATGGAAATTTATTCAAAACTACTGAGTTCCTAAGAAGATTGTCAACATCATCCGGAACTCATATGACGGACTACAGTGCAAGGTCGTGCATGGAGGACAGCTGACAGATGCATTCCAAGTAAAGACCGGAGTCAGACAAGGCTGTTTACTCTCTCCCTTCCTCTTTCTTCTAGTGGTCGACTGCATTATGAGGACCTCGACATCTGAAGGAAAACACGGAATACAATGGACAGCTCAAAATCAATTAGACGATTTGGACTTCGCAGATGACCTAGCCATCCTATCACGTACACACGAACAGATGCAGATAAAGACAGCCAGTGTAGCAGCAGTCTCTGCATCAGTAGGCCTCAGCATACACAAAGGGAAAACCAAGGTCCTCAAATTCAAAGCGGAGAACAGAAATCCAATCACTCTTGATGGTGAAACTCTGGAAGATATAGAATCCTTCACATACCTGGGAAGCATCATCGATGAACAAGGAGGTTCAAATGCAGACGTAAAGGCGAGGATCGGCAAAGCAAGGGCCGCGTTCCTACAGTTGAAGAACATATGGAACTCAAAACAACTTTCAACCAATATCAAAGTGAGAATCTGCAATACGAACGTGAAGGCAGTTCTACTGTATGGAGCTGAAACTTGGAGAACTACAACAACCACAATCAAGAAAGTACAAGTATTTATAAATGGTTGTCTACGCGAGATACTCAACATCCATTGGCCGGATACCATCAGCAATAGCCTTCTGTGGGAGAGAACAAACCAACTTCCAGCTGAAGAAGAAATTAGGAAAAGACGATGGAAATGGATAGGACATACATTACGCAAATCGTCAAACTGCATCACGAGGCAAGCCCTAACTTGGAATCCTGAAGGGAAGCGAAAAACAGGAAGGCCAAAGAACACATTGCGTCGGATAATAGAAGCAGATATGAAAGCGATGAATTACAACTGGAATGAGCTAGAAAGGATTGCCCAGGACAGGGTTGGATGGAGAATGCTGGTGAGCGGCCTATGCTCCTTCACGAGGAGTAACAGGCGTAAGTAGCTAAGTAAGTATGTTGTTTTAGAGCTAGATACTAAATATTAGCTCGTAAATTTTAACCAATACAAAAGATTTATCAACATGATGTAGTCTTATGGATGTGTTTTTTACAATTACAACGTTTCTCTTTGTAATTATAAATGAGACAATGATTTGAAATTTCTGCTGATTCCAAATCTTCTGAAACTATAAATATACTTTGTTGATAAGCAACAGGTGTATAGGTAAGTTAAATTGAAGACATTCTTCGGATATTCATTCTTGTCATACAAATCATGTAGAAGACTCGAATAAATGTTTATTTTGTAAAGCTGAGTATTTCCAGTCATAAAAATAGGACTGCTAATCAAATTGACCATAAATTGTAATAATCGGATTAGCAATCGTTAACGCTTAACAACGACTTTGTAGCTGCATCCTAGACCCCGAAATTCTTCCACAGCTGAACTTCAAATGATGCAGAAAACGTAAAGTATAAAAACTTGTCTTCAAGGCTTGTTTATGCACAGAAAACGACATTGTTCATAAGTTTATCGGTAAAATTTTACCGTTGAAAACCTCTAGAAACATGTTAGATTTAGTAATAGAGTAAATAATTATCTAATCAAATTCAGTAGACCTAACCGATTTATCCTAAACAGGTATGTTCAACTCTTAGGTTCTCTTTGGTCTACTATGTTATCTAAACTAGACATTGTAAACCTGTTACCTCCCACTGATTTTCTTTATGTCTATCTCTACTGTATTCCATTCTTAACTTACATATTAATCATTCCCAATTCACACAAATTACTTCGATAAAACCTCTTTTTTTTCACATGTTGTATTCACATGGCATTATTATTATTATTATCTCTATTAACCAAAGTTTTCTTACTATGTAGTTAATCCATGTTTTATTTTGTTATGACATTAATTATAACTTGATAGCTTACTACGAATCCTCCTAACCTTTTGTAAATAAATTTTCTTACCTACAGATGATACATTTTTTGTAGTATTTAAGCCATATAAGATACAAAGTTAACATTGTTTATAAGCAAAGATGAATAGTGGCTAGCAGTGAAATTCAGAACACGTGTTTCATTCTATTTTGGACTCGTCAGCTGGATGTACCTGCATCTTAGATTTAATGTTTACTCTGTAACTCAAACCCATTACCGTTCGTTTTGAACCCCATCGTGTTATTCACTTAGCAACTGAGTTCAGATAGCCACTTGCTTTTGCAATGTGATGATAAGAGATTGATCAATTGTAGTCCTGAATATCAATGGGAAGATTCAAGTAATTAATAACATTATTTAGTTTATTAGCAAGACCTAATTAGGCTTTTGTGATATAATAATTATGAACTTCTAATTGTGAAGTTATTAAAAACGATTGTTCGCTTCAATGTTCTTTATTTTTAATTATTGATAATGTGATGCACAATTTGTCACTTTTTTGATGTTTCTAAGTTGTTTCCAATGAATGTTGAATGGGTAAGATATCCTCATCGCATATCGAGGGATTCTTGTGATGTTTATGTTGCAATTGTGTCTGATTGTGAATGTACTGGATAGAAACAGACATGAAACTTCGGAATGACTCATAAACATCAGCAATACATCAGGATTTCTTATTAGAACTAGAGGCGGTCATAAAGCTGTACTGGCTATACAATAACTCAGAAAGAACTGCAGGAAATAGTAGAGTGAAAATAGAGTGCGCAACAGTTTTATTCCTTACTAGGCTCCCGAAAGAATGGATAGATGCTTATGAAGTAACCAGAATCGTAACAGATTTCAGATACAAAGTAAAAGGAAGGAGAGACGATTCGAATTTACTTATGATAGTTTACTACAAGCTTTCGAAACCTGAGTATTGTTCTGGGAGACCTGTGACCTACTACAGATTACACATCAATAATTTTTATTGTTTTACGGTCATATATTGTTTATTTTCAATTTAGATCCAAAGGTGGGGGCGAGGAAACTAACTTATATAATATTACACTTTGTTGTTACATCCTTTATTTCCAAAAGATTGTTCAGTTCTACATCTATGTTGAGTGGTCGCTTCTTTAAACCTCTCTCCAAGACAATCCCCCATTTTGTTGTAGTGATTAACGATAAGTCTTAAAAGGGAATAAATCAACGTAAATTGATAATGATACAGTAATGATACTATTTTGATTAAAAAAATTATCTGCCATTTAGGTCAATACTTATGGTTAAATGTTTAATTTCAGAGAGCGGTTTTGTGGATATTATAGTAATTTAATAGTTGGATTCACGAGTCAATTGAAGTTAGACCACCATGGAACATGTGGAAGCACCGGACGACCGTTTCTTCCTAGTACAAAACTCCTCAGCAATGCGCATCCACAACATCGTCCCCTTCCCGCGAGTTTCGAAACCAGGACCTAATAGCCTCGTGTGCGTGCGCTTAACTTCTAGACCACTGAGCCGGTATTCAACGATGTTATTGTATAGCTCCAACTAATCCAAGAATTTGAGAGTCACATCCACCATTGACATTAGTGAGTTACTATCTCACTACATACCTGGTTGAACTCCACCAGTCACGGCTTTTCACTAGGACTACAGGAAATACCTCTTGGAGACCGTCATTTATGACCATATGATGATTATAATTAGAGAGAGGTTTTATGGATATTATAGCAGTTTAATTGTTGAATTCATCAGTCAATTGAAGCTAGACCACCATAGAAAACTTAGAAGCATTGAACGACCGTTTTGTCCCAGTATGAAACTCCTCAGCACTGCGCATCCAAGATCCCTCCCATTTATTTAACTGAGGGATTTACTCCATTAGTTGATTTCAATTATCTGATGAAACTACCATATTGTAATGAGTTAGGATATTTTGACAAAGAAATTTTCTATAATAATAACTATTATTATTATTATTATTATTATGAGGTATATTTGCAAAAGTTAAACATACAACAAGAAATATAATCGATAGTAATTCAATAATACAATAATCAATAAAGATTCAATAATCAATTACATAATATATATAATTATAAAATTTACAGTTAGTTACATGTCTTCACACACACACATATATATATATAGAGAGAGAACATTGTTTGTTTCAATAATGAAATGGAAAACTGTATAACCGACACTTTTGTTTGTTTTCATTGTAAACATTTATAATAAAATTTTATTGATCTGATCAAATAGAAATGGACACAATTATTGATTATTGATTAATTTACTTTATTATCATGAAAGATTATAATCAATACAAAATAGATCATTCAATAATTAAGATTATTATTGATTAATTGGCATTGAAATTAGCCATGGAAGGAGGAGGAGGAGGAGCAGTTGGAGATTTGTTTGTTTTTTTATACGCAAAGCGATTTCCTCTTTTATTATCGACTCATTTCTTATATTAATTATGTACAATTGAATAGTATTTCATATTGTTTATAGATTATCGAAATAATCAGAATGTTGACAGATTTCAAATTTTAAAGTTTAATAAATAAGTGAAAGTGTAGATTATTCGAATTCATAACAAGTTCCTGAAATTTGTGATCTATAATCTACTACATATTTATTGATTATTGATTATTTTACTTTATTCTCATGAACGATAATAATCAATAGAAAATAGATCATTTAATAGTCAAGATAATTATTGATGAATTGGCTTTGAAATTGGCCAGGGGAGAACGAAGACGAGGACGGGGAGAAGGAGGAGGAGGAGGAGATGGTGGAGCAATTAAAAATATCTTCTTTATTATACACAAACCTCCAATTTCTTAACAGCACACTAAATCATTAGTTATGTTCATTATATACAATTGAATAATATTTCATATTGTTTACTGATTCATAGATAGTAGATCATCTATATTATTCTAAATAATCTAAAATCAATTATTCATTCTATTTCATTCATATCTATACTACTTGTTTTATCATCATATTGTTCAATGAATATTTCTGGAATTGAACTACGTGTTGATGAAAAACTTATTCTTGTATATTTTTTATGAATATAATATTTTAATTTATTTTCTATAAATAATAACCATAACCATAATGATACACCACAACCAATACACATTAATGCTGATTGTAATATTATATAATCTTTAATGGATGAAAATAATAAATGACATGAGATATAATGATAATATTCTATACGTTTATTATAATTAATATAACATTCACAGATATTTTTATTGACTTCTATACAACATGGTTTGAAAAATGATTTATTATTACTAATTGAATTATTGATTATTTTTGTATTGTATGTAAGTTGGGGTTGTTGTTGGGGGTGGTGGTGATGTTGTTGTTGGGGTTGTTGTTGGGGTTGTTGGGGGTGGTGTTGTTGTTGTTGTTGTCTTTGTTCTAATAATTGTTCTATTGATATCATTTTACATGTATTATCATAAGATGCAATTAAACTACCTTTTTTTCCAGTATATATACTTGTTGTAAGACATATTATAAAACAACTTAATGATAATAAACCAGATATAATCTAAAATTGATAAAATTTAATAAAATAAAATAATTTATTAAAATCATTTAATAGAAGAAATTTGATTATGTTGAAACTATTATGATTGTATCTTGGTGATATTGGTTAACTAATCAATGTTTTATAAGTGAACTCGAATCTAAAACCTTTTACTTGGTTGGTTTTTATTTCTGTTAGCGGGACATAGACTAGATTAAAGCATGCTCAATGTATGATTGTTTTGGTGCACGCTGATTGGCTGATTCTTATCCAATCGGCACTAGTCGATAGTTGGAGAATATTCTGGAATCTTCTTATGTAAAAAACTATAAATATACCGACGTTTTCCCCTATTGTGCTTCCTACTGGCTTCTGACTTGCTATTTGGAATATAATCTTTTTTCCTGTTCAACCATGTTCTGATTTGGGGACTTGTCGAGTGAATCGATGTCCGAGAATACTAAGCAATAGGAATAGCTGGGTCATTAACCATAAGAAGAAAACAGAGTTATAACAATTTCTTAATCAGCAATAGTTAAAATAAACTCTTTATTTGACTTGATCCTTTTTTTGGAAGATGAGACTTGAACTAAAATCTTCTTTATATTGAATCATGTAATTCAATGTACAGATACTATTCACTAATAACATCTGTAATTCTTTGTGATTAGTGTAATCAACTCATTCTAAATTATTTCTTTATATGAATTAATTTATGTGTGAATTTTTTTAGACTCTGGAATAATCTGTTACTTACTTAATTACTTACTTACGCCTGTTACTCCTAATGGAGCATAGGCCGCTGACCAGCACTCTCCAACCCACTCTGTCATCGGCCTTCTTTTCTAGTTCCATCTAATTCTTCTTCATTTTACTCATGTCTATCTCCATTTCCCGGTGTAATGTGTTTTTGTCTTCCTCTTTTCCTTTGACCTTGAGCATTCCATGTGAGGGCTTGTGTTGTGACGCAGTTGTGTGCTTTCAGCAATGTGTATCCTATCCACTTCAATCGCCTCTTCCTGATTTCTTCGTTTACTGGGATCTGGTTTGTTCTCTCCCACAGTAGGTTGTTGCTAATAGTGTCCGGCTAACGGATTCGAAGTATTTTGCGTAGACAACTGTTAATAAACACTTGTATTTTCTGGATGATGGCTTTCGTAGTTCTTCAGGTTTCGGCCGCATACAGTAGAACTGTCTTGACATTTGTATTGAAAATCCTGAACTTGGTGTTGGTTGACAGACAGTTGTTTTGAGTTGCAGATATTCTTCAATTGTAAATATGCTGTTCTTGCTTTGCTGATCCACGCCTTCACATCTGCATCAGATCCACCCTGTTCATCAATGATGCTGTCCAGATATGTAAAGGTTTTTACATCTTTCAAATCTTCTCCGTAAATTGTGACTGGATTGGCGCATTCTGTGTTGTATCGGAGAATCTTGCTTTTCTATCCATACGATAAAATCACTCTCATTATTTGCTCGCTGCACTGATGTATCATTTATGGATGAACCAATCAGGTAAAAGATAACAAGTTTGGAATTTTGGTAACAATTTCACTCTTGGCATTGTAGCTGATGTCAGTTCGTGATGAAAACTTCAAATCTAATATTTAACCTTAATCATCAACTGTAAATCATCATTCAAATTCTTCATACTGGTTTATAACCTTTATTTAGTCCTAGTTATTCGGTAATCAGTTTGAAGGTCGCTTGAGCACCGTTCAAAGGTTGTCCATAAATTGTAATCTCACCCACTGCTCCTTTGAAAATGTATTAAATGTCCCAGCACCTGTAAGTATATCTCATTCTACAAGTGATATTACAGGAACTTTAAGTGTTTAGCTATTTTTATTAGTGAATTCCTTAAGTAAAACCACCTACATGCTGTCACCTTACGTTAACACTGTCCCTAGTAACCTTAGCTCTTTTGAATATCTAACATGAACAGTATAACACTGTGTTATATGACACATGCTTTATGGTAGACCTGATTTACATAATTTAGTAATTATCGCTATGTTGTTACGCGCTCTCTGTTTTCGTTGTTAGGTGAACCGACAGTTCGTTTTTTTAAACTAAACATTTCAGGTGAACCTTTCAAAGTGAAGTACTGAAAAGACTTAGGGAATGTTTCATTTTGTACATAATTTTTGAAGTTCAACTTACGTTAAAATGTTTAGTTTCAATAAGTGTTTGTGATCTAAACAAATTTACAATCATCTTGTAATGAATTTAAGCATGAATTAACTGAACTGGTTTCAATTCTGTCATTTCTCAGAAGGAGGTTTTTGTGGTGTTTGTAGTAGTTGAGTTCATGATTCAATGAAAGCTAAACCACCATGGAAAACCTGGAAGTATCAAAGGTCCTGGGTTCAAATCTCGTGGGGTGGTATCGTGAATACGCACTGCTGAGGAGTCCCATCTAGGACGAAATGACCGTCCGTCATACGGGACTCGAATTGAAGACTTTCAGTTTCGTGTAAACTCTTTACCTCTATACAACTGAGCTAGCATCATTGATTGATTGAAGCTAGATCTTAACACCTATGGCTGCTAGAACAGTAATATAATCTTAATTTATCAATGAAGAAAATACTATGGAAAATATTCATTAAACTTACTTGGATAATATTCATTAATTGTGGTGAGATTGAAGGAATTCTATGCTGAAAACAAATACACGTTCCAACCAAACCAGAGATAATAAGCTAAAACAAAAATGCGAAACGTTTTTAAAATGGATATTTTTTATAAAGATAATATGGTGTTTCTAAAATCTTATTAATTAGATAAGTGATTCAGTTCTTTGGAAAAAAAAACTTACTATTTGGAGGTTTCAGAACATGATCATGTACCTACTGGTGTGTGCGTGAAGTTGTCTTTGAGTTATAAGTTTTTTCTGTACGAAAGCATTGGATACTATCTTATCTGTTCAAATCATAGTAAGTGAAGAGTTTTGAATGTTGAGTTCAATGATGAAATGTTATGTGCTGCAATTATTTAGTCAACGAACTGATTTTGTACATAAATCATATGCATATTCAATATTATTCTGTCATGAGTTCCTAGTGAATCATTTTTCTGGTTAGAACACATTACACCGGGAAATGGAGATAGACATGAGTAAAATGAACAAGAATTGGATAGAACTAGAAAAGAAGGCCCATGACAGAGTGGGTTGGACAATGCTGGTCGGTGGCCTATGTTCCATTAAGAATAACAGGCGTAAGTAAGTAAGTAAGTATTTTAACTAGTTACTTTGTTTAGGAATCTCATGATAGAAACTTAATAAACAATGTTACTGATTTAGTTTTTATTTATTTATTATTTATTTGAAAACATAAATATTGGTACAAAGGGGTACCAAATACATATGCGCCACACAAGTCACTTGATTTGTGTTTTGTCTGTGATACTGCCCGGGTTCCCAAACCAAAGCAGGTAGTTTTCTTAGGGGGCCATACCCGGAGCCTTCGACTCAAGGGTCTGATCCTCATTACAATGAAGCATCGTTCGAAAATGCAGTACCATGTTAGCTGGTGACCAATAATATGTTCATACACCATTTGTTTCCTTAGGATCCTGGAGCCCATGTATACCATCGGTTTGAAATGAGGGTTTTCGAATTCCCCTAGGTGGATCCTTCATATCCACGAACCCGATTAAAGTGTCGGACATTCGGTTTTCGTCCTCTAAATTTCGTAAACAACACCTGTAGTGCGAGAAGGCAGTGAGTAGAACTTCCCTGGCAATGAATGTATACATGTAGCAATGTGAGAGCATTTCGAGATGGAGAGTTGACTTTCCTCACCCTCTGCCGTACCAGGACGTTTTGGGTAAATAAATAACAGTCATCAATTATATTGATATGAAATAAATTTTTACATAATTCATTCAGATTTCAAAGTGCTGGACATTATGTAATACTGACAATTTCAAATATGAAGGTAGTTCTGAATGATAATACTTGATCATCAGAGATATATTTCGTATATACATACTTATTTATAGTTGAAAATCATAAACCAAGGTTATATTCATAGTTTCACCTGGAAAAAAGATAATGGATTCACACTTGGAGAAGTCTCATGCTGGGACAAAAAGGTTATTCAATGTTTTCAGGTCAGTTATGAGATAGTAAGTCACTGAAGACAATGGTGTATGTATTGTTCAACTTCGTGGATTAGTAGAAGTTAGACAGTAACACCATTGGATGTCAGCTCAATGGTCTAAAGGTTAAACGTTTGCGTGCGAGACCGATATATGCTGGGTTCGAATCTTGCAAGGTGAGATCGTGGATGTTCATTGCTGAGAATTCCCATACTAGGACAAGTTGACCGTCCAATACTTCTAGATTTTCCATATTGCTGTAGTTTCAATTGACTTATGGTCTCAACTATAGAAATTTCCCAATTTGTACCTACTTTCCTTTATTCTTCAGAATGAAATAGATTTCAACTTTCTTAATCAAATGATATTTGTCATTTGTTTTTTGGTTTGTAATTTTCACGATGGAACAATATCAAACTCTCTTTCTTCTTGAACCTTCTTTTTTTATATTTTGTTAAACAAATTATATTTTTTGATTGTGATCACGAACCGATTGATGTTAGACCACCTTTGGAAACCTGGAAGCACTGGACGGCCGTTTCGTCCTAGTATGGGACTCCTCAGCAGTGCGCATCCACGATCCCGCACCCCGCGGGATTCGAACCCAGGGCCTTCGGTCTCGCGCGCGAACGCTTAACCTACTGGACCACTGAGACGGCATGCAGTGATGATAATGTCTAACATCAACCAATCAGCGAGCGGGATCTTGGATGAGCACCGCTGAGGAGTCCCACAATAGAACGAAACGGCCATCCAGTGATTTCAGGTTTCCAAAGGTAGTCTAACATCAATCGGTTCGTGATCTCAATAGAATAATCTCCACAACCCCTATACTACAAATCATATTTGTCATTTGTTTTTTTTTGTTTTGTAATTTTTACAATGGATCAATATCAAACTCTGTTTCTTCTTGTTCTTCTTTTTCTTCTATATTTTCTTTCCTATTTTTAAACTTCAATGAATAAAGGTCATCTAAGGACATTACTCTACCATTATATGAAACACAGAATCTATCTATCTATATATATACAATTTGTATACCCAATTTCAGGTTATTTATTTGATAAGATATGTATATGGTAGTTGTTATATTGCTTAAAGGATATCTACATTATCAAAAACAATATCGACGTGATTTGCTTATTTTATTTTTATTTATATGATTGACGAAAAGAAAAGAAAAAGAAAAAAAGAAAGAGAAACAGTTGATGCTTATTGCAAGAAAAAAAGAAAAAAAGAAAAAAGAAAAAAGAAAAAAGGAGAATAAACACAATGGATTATCAAATTTACTTAATGTTATCATATAGAAAATAATAAGATATTGGTAAGATTATCATAAATTAAAGTCTAATCATAAACAATATCAAATTCACTATCGTTTTTTTTCTTTTCTTTTTCTTTCTTTTGTCTTTCTATCTTTAAGGTGTATTGTGTTTTTGATAAGAAGGTAGGTCATGAAATGATAGAGAACCATTTAGATCAGAGAACAAAACTTTATCGAAAAAAGATTGATCATATGAGTGTTTAAAAATATTTTGGAGGACAATATCAGTAATTGTTGTGTCTTGTGACTGCAGATTGGAGTGAAGCGTATTATCGATCGAATCAATGACATGCAAAACACGCAAGGACGACCTAGAGTCCCGACTGGCTCTGCTCCGCTGTCTAGCCCAGCCAGTTGAGTCCAGAACACCAACCTCAGACTCTGAGATATGAATCGTTATATTTCAAACATACTCTGTTTATATACCAGCCAAACAGACCACATCGTACCATAAAATAGAAAACAACATTTGTACAATATTTAACAAATAGAGAATGTCCATTTAAAGTCCAAGGACACCATTAGACTTAACATGATAATTATTGGTATAATTTTCCGAATATCCCAACAGTAATTATGCTGATATTGAGTATGGTCAGTTACGAATATACATCATTGTTACATAATGGAGTTGAATCTATGATGTAATTGTTTATGAGTAATGTAACATAGAGATAGTTTTGTGAATAAACATAGTTAATCCAATTGAATGTTCATTGTGACTGATAATATATTATATAAAAGTGTAAATATAACAGCATACTATCGAAGCAGTCAGAATCAAGAACTTTGTATTGACATAAAGATGTGTAGGCGATATTCTCTATGGATTGATTTCAGTTAAGATAGGTACTGAAAATCATGGAGTATATTATAGTTTATACGTCACAACATAGTACTCCTTAACCGTGTACACTTAAGACTTCTAAAATTGGCTATTATGATATTTAATGATGATTGTAATAATATAGGCGACTGATTCAAGTCAGAAATATGTTGTTAGTTTAACGTTTAACTGCATAATATTGGATTGGAAATTATTAGGTCCAGTACCTGTTAGGGTCACGAATGCTCAATGCTAAGAATTATCATACCTCATTCATTCACTTACTCCTGTTACCTCCAGTGGAGCAAAAGCCATAGACCAACATTCACCAACTCACTCTGTTCTGGGCCTTCCTTTCTAGTTCTATTCAATTCTTGTTCATTCCTCTCATATCCGTAACAACTTCTTGGTGTAATGTATTCTTTGATCTTCTTCCTTTCCTTTGACCTCGAGGATTCCATGTGAGGCCTTGTCTTGTGACGCAGTTGTGTGCTTTTATCAATGTGTGTCCTATCCACTTCCAGTGCTTCTTCCTGATTTCTTACACAGCTGGAATATGGTTTGTTCTTTCCCACAGTTGATTGTTGCAAATAGTGTCTGGCCAACTGATCCGAAGTATTCTATTTAGACAACTGTTAATAAACACTTGTATCTTGTGGATGATGGCTTTTGTAGTTCTGCAAGATTCCGCCCGATACAATAGAACTCTCTTGACATTTGTATTGGAAATTCTGACTTTGGTATTGGCTTGAAGACAGTTGTTTAAAGCTGCAGATGTTCTTCAATTGTAGATATGCTGCTCTCGCTTTGCTGATCCACACCTTCACATGTGAATCAGATGCACCGTGTTCTTTAACGATGCTGCTCAGATATGTAAAGGTTTTCACATCTTTCAAAGCTTCTTCGTCAAGTGTGAGTTGATTGGTGCATGTTGTGTTTTATCGGATCTTGTTTTTTCCTTTGTGTATGTTGAGACCTACTGTTGCTGAGGCTGCTGTTACACTGATCGTCTTCTCTTGCAATTCCATGCGAAAGATGAGCCAGGTCATCTGTGAAGTCTAAAGAGGTATCATACAAGGAGGAAACATTTGTTCAGTGTTGGTTGCTCCTCAATGACATCTATCAGTGACGTCAGTCTTTGGTGAAAAAAATAATATAGTTTTCTTAAAGACAATCCATCGATAAATTATAATCATTAAGCTCGATATGTTTATTAACCCCTATGTTCACAGTTATTTTTGTTGATATTTATATTTCCGGTTGTCAATTAACTAGTAGTTATGATTCGTTAAATAAAAGATAATTTCAACATTAAGCTTACATGTAAACTCTTATAATATGTTTACTATCAAGCGGTTTATGTTGATAATGTGGCGTATGTCATGTGATAGGAAATTAAACTGAACAGAGAGGGAGAAAAAAAGTGAATTCATAAACGGATTATAAGCAAAGATGGATAGTGACATTTAGATGGTGGTTGGAGGTAGTCAACAGGAAACCCTGGACCCGGGTTTCGTGCTACTTGGCACTCGTCAGCAAGGTGTACCTGTAATCTTGAGGGAACTGATGCTGCCTGGCGGATTCGATCTCGTGTCACCCAGCTTCACAGTCAGAGACGTTACCACTGAGCTATCCAAGCCGTGACTAACCTCCTGTAGGACTGAGATGTAATCACAATTGATCGATCACTGGGTGGTGATCAATGTCATGCTTGTCTAGTCCTTATTAGTGCAGATCGAATGCTATCGATCATGTTGCAATGTGGCCAACAGTCTAGGTGACTCGACACTGCGGGCACTATGTATTGAGATTTAGATGGTGGTTGGAGGTAGTCAACAGGAAACCCTGGACCCGGGACCCGGATCGATAGCATTCGATCTGCACTAATAAGGACTAGACATGCATGACATTGATCACCACCCAGTGATCGATCAATTGTGAAAGATGGATAGTGGCTAGCAGTGGAATCCAGAACGCGCGTTTCGTCCTATTTGGAACTCGTCAGCCGAATATACCTGTATCTTAGAGTGAACATCAACTCTGAGATGCAGGTACATTCAGCTGACGAGTTTCAAATAGGACGAAACGCGCATCAAATTGGATTCTACTTCTAGCCACTAACCATCTTTGTTTAAAGTTTCGTAACTTATTCACAGGATCCTTTGTAATATATAGATAAAATTAATCGAGAACGTTTCTGTTTTCATTTAACTCTTTTGAGTATTCTGCAGCTGATTTAGAGTATTTTTAACACTTATACATTGTAAATTTTAAGCGTTTCTAATGTGGCGATTACTTGTTACTATTTAAATTTGTTTACAATTACGTTTTCTTAAAAACAGCGAATTAGTCTTTTATGGAGTTTTGTTCTCTGAACTGAATGGTTTAGTCGTGAATTGTTTCATCGTTCTTCTGAACGACATTAACAGCACAAATTTCAGGTAGAAGTTTGTGCTCCAGGTAGAATTTTGTGTTGATGATGTCGTTCAGAAGAACGATGAAATGCTCCACGACTAAATCTCCAGCTCAGAGAACAAAATTCTATCAAAATAATCCATCTGAGCTACAAATCTTCTCCACTATCTCGACTTATCTATATGAAATGAAACATAACTATATGGTTGCTAATGAGTAAAAAGTAGAACCATCGAATTAATATCTGGTATAACAGAGATTTCAATAAGTTAAAAGCTGAGTAGAAAACAATCAATTATTTCATTGAACTGAATTCAGTACCTATCTGTCAGTGACGATAGTACTATTATCATTATTAGTAGTATTGGTATTAGTATTCATTTTATTAAGTAATATGTACCTAGAGAAATTCTAAAGTTTACAAAAGTCTTCATATAAGTACTGAGGGGTATTGAAAAATAGTCATACATGCATATTGAAAACACTATTTCAATTGAGTTATAAAAACAAGCTGAGAAAGCTAATTAAACTAATAGATTCCTTTCAGGCTTTATCGTATTCAATTGCTATTACTTAATTCGTAGGTTTATATATATACATGAGATGATTAGCTACTTGAATCTGGAAAAGGAACAAGACGATGCAAAATAAACTATAATTTGGTAAACAAAACGCATTTCGTCCCATTTTGAATTCATCAGTTAAATTCATCTACATCTTAATGTTGATGCTTAGAAAAGAGCTCAGGCACAGTGCAAATCACTTTAAGTATAAATGTGCTTGTTATTTACTTAGTTATTTAATTCAGACAATAGGTGACTACTAATATAGGGGTTGTGGAGATTATTAAATTTTTGATTGAGATCATGAACCGATTAATGTTAGACCACCATTGGAAACCTGGCAGCACTGGACGGCCGTTTCGTCCTAGTATGGGACTCCTCAGCAGTGCTCATCTATGATCCCGCACCCCAAGGGAATTCTCGGAGTTCTAGTGAGAAGCCGTGATCAGTGGAGCTAATCCTTGTCGGGTAGAGACTGGTATCTACCTCAGTACAATGGAAGATGGTCGCGCGATTTCGTGGATCGGTTGATGTTAGACACTATCACCACTGGATGCCGGCTCAGCGGTCTAGTAGTTAAGTGCTCGCTAGCGAAATCAGTAGGTCCTGGGTTTGAATCTCACGGGGTGCGGGATCATGGATGCGCATTGCTGAGGAATCCCATACTAGAACGAAACAGCCGTCCAGTGCTTCCAGGTTTCCAAAGGTGGTCTAACATCAATCGGTTCATGATCTCAATCAAAAATAGGTGACTAGTTCAACGTATATGGAATTATTGTAAAGGAATTGTGATTTACCGGAACAAAATGTGCATTCTAGCAATGCCGAAAAAGAAGAAATTTGTAATAAAAAATGGAACGATTTTTACTAAACTAGTATATTTCTACTGCAAAATAATAATAACACTCCGTAAGGTTGGATTTTAGACCGAGACCCGGTTTTGTACAGTTTAATTTCTTATATATGTGAACTAAGTATGAAACAATACGTAGATAAAATATATTTTCAAACAGTATAATACAGGTCGCCTCTACATTAGTAGGCCTCAAGATACACAAGAAACATGAAGGACACTAACCCAATCACACTTTATGGAGAAACTCTGGAAGTGTTGGAAACTATCACGCAACTGGGTAGCAACATCGATAAACATGGAGGATCTGATGTAGATGTAAAGATAAAGATTGGCATTTGAAGAGCATATAGAACTTAACACAACTGTTTGCAATCCAACTTCAAAGTAAGAATGTTTAATACAAACGTTAAGACAGTTCTACTGTATGAAGTTAACACTTCCAGAACTAACACAATCATCATCGAAATGTACAAATATTTCTAAAAAATTGTCTACACAGAGTACTCAATGTCAGTTGGCCGGAAATCATGAGCAACAATCTAATTTGTGAAAGAACAAACCAGTTTTCATCTGACGAGGAAGTTTGGAAAATACGTTAGAAGTGGATAGGACACACATTGAAAAAATTATCAAACTACATCACGAGGCAAGTGCCAACTTGTAATTCTGAAGGAAAACTAAAAAGAGGAAGGCCAAAGAACACACTGCGTCAGAATTTGGAAGCAGGTATGAAACCGATGAATTATAACTGGAAAGAACTGAAAAGAATTGCCTAGGATAGAGTTGGATGGAGGATGCTGGTTGTCGGCTTATGCTCCTCCATGAGAGGCAACAGGTGTAAGTAAGTAATGATACACGTCCCCTTATAAGGTTCCTTGTGTATCATGTAGAGTTGTCGAAAAGTTGGATAGCAAGATTTTTTCAATTTCTCACATTTACAATTGACTTATGAAGTATATCGGTTTAATGAAAAGTATCAGAAAATAATTAAGTTATTTTAATGATCAGAGAGGGGTTTTGTGGAGATTGTATTAATTTAATAGTTGAATTCATGAGTCATTCAAAGCTAGATCACCATGAAAAACCTGGAAGCACTGGACGACTGTTTCGTCTTAGTATGGGACTGCTCAGCAGTGCGCATCCACGATATCACCATTTAAAATACGAACCCAGGACCTATCGGTCTCGCGCTTGTATACTTATTTTCCAGATCACTGAGCTGATATTCAACAGTGTTGATGCTTAATATCAAAGAATTGATGAAATTATGCCATCGTCCACCACTGCTTTCTGTATAACTCTCTCACAACAGGCCCAGTTGAACTCCTGCGTTCAAATCCAGCAGATCAGGATCGTAGGTGCTTACTTCTGAGAAATCGCATACTAGAACAAAACAACCTTCCAGTACTTCCGGGTTTTTTATGGTACTTTATCTTCAATTAACTCATAAAATCAACTATTAAAATTTAGATATTACAGTAATAAACCTAACACAGTAATAATAAACTATATATTACTAAACATTATTCATATCTTAATAAAGAACAAACAAGCTAACTAAATATACATATACATTGAAGTTTTGTTTGTTATTCTATTATTCTTATTCTATAAAACATCTGTTTTGAAATAGAACAATCATACTACTATTATTACTATTACCATTAATAGTAGTAGTATAACTAGTAACTAATCCAATTAACGGTTTAACTCATTCCTTTTTTTTGTTTTAAAAAAAACCAATCTACGAAACAAACTTCTTATTGTAATTAGTAACTAATCATGTCCTCATTTTATACCATTATGGTTGTTGTTCATATTGGTTAGCAATCATAAGAACATAACTGATGACACTAATTATAATCACATTAGAAATAATAATAATAATAATATTAGTAATATTAATAATAATAATAGTAATAATAATGATAGTAGTAATAATAATGGTATTAATAATGATAGTGATAGTAATAATAACATTGACATTAACAATAATAATCACTACACTTTATATATATGTTTATATTGTATATTTACATATGGTAGTGAAAAGATAAGTTATGTATACTTAAATGATATTGAAGAAATATCAAAGAAAAGAAAAACAACAATGAGAAATACTGAAATAGATAGTTCATCATTTCAATGGTTAAGATCATGAGTTAGTTGAAGCTAGATCACCACAGAAAACCTGGAACCACTGGACGGTTGTGTTTCCATGGTGATCTAACTTCAACGGACTCATGATCTTAACCATTGAAATTACTATAATATCCATAAAACCCATCTGATATTTTAAATTTGAGTTGTATTTTCCTTTTATAAACTAATTTTAATTGAATAACTAGGAGGAGTTAAGGTGACACTATAATTATAAATAGACGATCATTGATCTTGAGAGTTTTCGACCTAATAACTAGGGCCAAATGAAGGTTATAAACCAATGTAAGAAATTAGAATTATGATTTACAGTTGATGATTAAGGTTAGGAATTAGATTTGGGGTTTTCATCATGAAATGACATCAGTTATAATGCCAAAACTCTATTTAATCAAATATAAGAATGAATTTCGCGCTAAAATCCGCGACCTACTATCTTTTACCTGATTGGTTCGTTCAGAAGTGACAATTTTATTTTCACTCTTCAATTTAACAACAATTGAGAGAAAATAACTGGAGTTTTGATGAAAACTCATGATCTGTGAGGTTCAATAATGATCGGTATGAGATAGGTATTATCAATGAAAGTGGATAAATGTCATTGTTTGAGGTTGGAAATATGATAAATTGAAAGCAAATTCAATGATGTGGATGTGATGTTCTTGATAAGTTTTGTAAATGAACGCTAGATTCAGTTCCTAAGCTCTTCTAGTAACCTCCAAGCTAAATCTGCACCAGAGAAAATGGGCGAAATATGGAAGAAACGCTTTACTCTAAAGATTAGTTTATGTACAGATAATCTAGGGTTTTTATAGTATTTAAGATGGCTTTGGCTTTCCGGGAAATTCTGGAGCGCTACTAAATGTAGAAACAGTATAAGTAATCATCTAATCAGAAACTCGATATGTAACTTTTCACTTTCTAGATGTTTCTGGCAAAACGTCCAGTAAATACTGAGCGGATAAGATGCTTCTCAGTGTTTTCAGAGCTTTTTAGCTTTTTTGGAGGAGTTTTATGGAGTGCTGTTAGAGGTATGAGGGCGGTTATCACTTCCCGGTTGCCCAAACCGTGGAAGGGCTCTTCTGGAGATACCTGAAAAGGAACTTGGATTAGAGGTGGTCTTAGTGACCTGGGAGCGTGACCGCAGTGCCCAAGGGACGACTGCTTGAGGTCGGTCACGCACGACCTTTTTATGGGTAATTTTTGTGTTAGTTCCGTACTTGTTGAGACCTTACCGCCGGAGACGGATGTCCGTGGGATAAGGCGAGGTGTGCATTTTTAGGGTCGACCTTTTCTAACCCCACCCCTCCTTGTGGGAAGGCAGCATCGCTGTTATGCTGGTTGTCCGAGGGAAACACCTTACTGCTGTCACACCTCTGTACAGTCAGCAGTACGACTTCACTTTCGGGCCTTGGGTTTGTTACTTTTAGTCTTACCGCTCATGAACCGACCTGTCTGACAAGGTAGGACCTTGAGGAACGGTTGTTCCAGCCAGTATAGCTCGGTTGCTTCATCACGATAGGCAAGCCCGACCACCACGTCAAGGTAGGAACAACGGTCGGGGGAGTTTTATGGATCTCCTCGACAGCTCTCAATAATATGTCTAAATATTTTTTTGGTATGGTTCTTGTAGAGGCAGTTGTCATATACTCCAGAGGAGTATACATACAAACTGTGTACAACCAAACATCTTTAACTAATAAATGTAAAGAAAATTCATTTACCATAACTTATTATCCAATATGTATATATTTCGAATTTACTACCAAGGTTGAACAGGCAATCTTCAAACTATTTTATCACGTTAAACATGGGGATAATTAAGAAACCAAGTGACTAGCAGGGGAATCCAGGACGCGCCTTTCATCCCATCTGAGGCTAGTCAGCTGGATGTACCTGCATCCCAGAGTTTTTGTTCACTCCGAGATTCGAACCCAGTACAATTTGATAAATAAATACTTTGACACTTAATGTAGGTTAATTTATAAAGAGAAAAAACCAATTAGAAATGTAGACATTAAGTTTATGTAATGCTAACTAATCCAAAATGTGAACATCCTGAGGTGTTTGCTACTTATATCGACATAAGTAGTATATAACGAGAGTCAGAAATAGAATGTCTGACAACAGAAGATTGAAAAGATTGAGAAGGGAAGAACGGGATTGGTATGGAAATGCAAGAACAATCAAGTCTGAAACAATGAATGAACATTTTGCAAATGAAGTATTAGAGTATGGTTTTTCTATTATACCTAGTAACTCTAATTTTGTGCTAATTATAATCGGTTGTCCTCACCTGTGTTCTTCTTCACTACAATCCTTCATGTGATGGCATGTAGTCCAAATGTTAACAGTGAGATTCACTAAGACTTGAATGAAGTTCTTTTTGTTTTGAATCTAGCTCATCAGACAGTATTTAATTTTGCTAATCACATTTCGATTTTAGTTGCATTAGTGTTTGTTTTACATATTTAAACAAACAGTAACAATTAAACAAATGGAAATTTTGTTTATGTCAATTTGAAAAAACTGGGTAATTCATGATTTAAGATCAATATAGTTTCAGAATTTTAAGATAGTTCCCACAGATTTTAATAATAAGATAGTTTGATCGAGACCATGAATCGATCACTTTCAGACCACCATTGAAAACCTGTAAGCACTGGACCACCATGACGTTCTAGTATGTGGCTCCTGATTAGTACACATCCGTGATCTAGAACGCAGGACTCGAACCCAGGAACTTCTGTTCCACACATGAATGTTTAACCTTTAAACCACTGAGCCAGTCATTCAATAGTGTTAATGTCGTAAAACTAAGGATTATTAACTTTGGGGGAACATTTAATTTACAATGTAATTTCAGATTCACGTTAATTTTTGCTTCATTTATTTGTAGGTAATGCCCTATAAACTGAATTAGTTATGAACAACTTCTGAAACAACATAAAATGTTAGTAAAGAAGGATAGTGCCTAGTAGCAAAATCCAAAACGCGCGTTTCGTTCTATTTTGGATTCGTCAGCTAGATGTACTTGCATATCAGAATTGATGTTCACTCTGGGACCCGGATCTAGTACCGTTCCCATGGATGTTTAGGACTGCAATTGATTAGTCTCTTATTGACACTGCTAGCCACTATCCATCTTTGCTTAGAATGATTGTGAATTACGACAATATCGAGGGAATATGCATAGTATGCACATTTGTCAACAAGAGACTGATCAATTTCAGTTCTAAACTTTAATGTGAAGATTCAAGTGAAACAATACCAAATGAATAGAAAATATTAACGTTATTAAAAACTGAACTTCTGTTGTAGCGAGGAAGTATCCTGTATTAATAGCTGTTATAAATATAGTATTTGTTGTAGAATGATCTTTATTGAGTATCATTAAAAATAAGCAAGTTCTCGACAAATATTTCTCATTAGTATGGGAATTTACTTTACCTATGGACACCCGTTAGGGAAAAAATAGAGGACCTGGAGACCTTAGAGCTCAAATTACAATGTAACTGAGTGTAAACTGTCCACGTTAACCCGTTTATAAAGAACTTTCATAAAAAGTTAGTACAACCTGCACTTAATAAAATTTGCATCAATATATGGCATCAAAGGATGAGATAATGGATATGACTAGAGTTTCCAAAGAAAATCCCAATGATCTATCAACATCTAATAATTATTCTACAGTAATCAAGTATCACCTGTTGTTTAGCACTTTGACTATCATAACGATAACTATATTAAAACATGTTCACCCATCTCACTAAAAAACATATCACTGTCATTCAGGTTAGTGCATAATTTTTTAGGTAGAAAATATGACCAGTACGCATGCATACATAAATATCAGGTATTGCATCCAATTGATTCGAAGATGTGTAAATATTCATTTTTGTATTGTTCACCCTATTGCACAAACTAGTGGCTATCTAGATTCAGTAGCTACATAAATAACGTGATGGTGTTTCAAGTGAACGGTATTGGATTCGAGTCTTAAAGCGAACATTAATTCTACGATACAGTTGCACCCAGCTAATGAGTTAAAAATAAGAAAAAAATGCGCATTCTAAATCCGTTTACTATCCATCTCTGCTTATAATGGTAAATACTGCTATGTTAGGAAGAAATAACATTGATTAATTGCTAGATACAACATCGTATACACAAAACCACTTCTGATACTAGTCAACACATGCTCACTAGTGACTGGCTTCAAGAGGTATTTCCTAAAGTTCTAGTGAGAACCAGTGACCAGCGGAATTCCAACGGGTCTGTTACGAAATAGTAACTGACTGAAGACAATGGTCGATGTGTCACTCGATTTCGTAGATTAGTTGTTAGTTAGACATTAACACCGTTGGACGCCAGCCTGCTCAGTGATCTAGTGGTTAAGTGTAAGTGCTCGAGACCGGTAGGTTCTGGGCTCGAATTTTCTGAGGCCAGATCGTGGATGTGCACTGCTGAGGGTTCCCACAATACGATGAGTTGGCCGTCCAATGCTTCCAGGTTTTCCATAGTTGTCTAGCTTCAATGGACTCATGATCTTAACTAATAAAAAAAACAAACAGTCGTTTTGGAAAAAGAACTCGCATTTTCAGTGAACAAATTCTATCCAGGGTATCAGTGACAAGAAATTAAACTTACCAAAAATACATATTTACACTTAATTCACCAATCGAAATGCATATTTTTTTTCACACACTAACACGTATACATTCATACACACATACATATTGGGTACACTGGATTAGTGATAAGAAGAAGATAGAAAACTGTCAACAATGACAGTTCTCCTTTTCTTTTTGCTTTTTTTTTGTTGTTGTTGTTTGAATGTACATTCAACTAATTTTAGTACAAGTATAACTAATTATGTAACAAACTCTTGTAAAATGTCATCTAAGTCCTTGTTTATGGGATAATGTTTCCGAGATAGAAAATAAAAAAGAACAAAGAAAAATTTAAAAAAAAAAGAAATTAGATCACATTACGTAAGATTTCCTCCTTATTTTGGATTCTTCCTGTAAAGATTACATTCTATGCTTAATACATAACTTCACCTGTAGCTCTTCTAGATTTATTGCCAGTCACAAGCCCAGGTAAAGGAGGAGGGTTGGGCATGGGGTTAGCGACCTCATCACGTAGAAAACTAACTCGCTCAAAAAACGCTAACCAGTAAGTCTTAATAAATAGTATTCATGTTGTTGTAACGGGTGTGTGCAGGGTTTGGATACGCAGCGTTTATATCGATCGCTTCTGTGACAGTGGACCCTGCTTCGCTGTCTGTCGTAGCCAGTAGAGTCAAGAACACAAGTCACAGCCTCGGAGTTATGAATCATTATATTTCAAACATACTTTGTTTATATACCAATCAAGCATACCACATCGTACCATAAAATAGAAAACAACATTTACAAAATATTTAACAAGTGAAATAAACATCGACCAATAAGAAATGTACATTTAAGGTTCAAGGACACCATTGGACTTAACATGATAATTATTGGTCTCTTTTTCCGACTATCCTAACACATTTAATAATGATATCATAACTGATAAAGGGATATTCAATGATAGTTGTTGAATAATTGATCTTTATAAATATATTCTGTTAGAAAGACTAGTGAAAAAGTATATTGTAAAGTTGAGAAAACTATTTTGAGTATAATAATTTTATATTTGTTTCTTATACTTAATTACTTACTCCTGTTATCTCCAATGGAGCAAAGGCCACAGATCAGTATTCTTCAACTCACTGTGTCATCGGCCTTTCTTTCTAGTTCTATACAATTCTTGTTCATTCTTCTCATATCTGTCTCCATTTCTCGGTGTAATGTGTTCTTTGGTATTCCTCTTCTTTTTTGACCTTGAGGATTCTATGTGAGGGCTAGTCTTTTGACGGAGTTGTGTGCTTTCATCAATGTGTGTCCTATCTACCTCCAGCTTTTCTTCCTTATTTCTTCCATCGCTGGAATCTGGTTTGTTCTTTCCCACAGTTGATTGTTACTAATAGTGTTTGGCCAACAGATCCGAAGTGTTCTGTCTAGACAACTGTTGATAAAAACTTGTATTTTCTGGATGATGGCTTTCGTAGTTCTCCAAGTTTCCACCCCATACAGTAGAACCATTTTGACTTTATATTAGAAATACTGACTTGAAGGCAATTGTTTTGAGTTGTAGATGTTCTTCAGTTGTGAATATGCTGCTCTTACTTCGGCGATCCGCGTCTTCGCATCTGCATCAGATGATGCTGCTCAGATATGTAAAGATTTTTACATCTTTCAATGCTTCTCTCTCAAGTGTGATTTGATTGATGCATGCTGTGTTGTGTCGAACATTCTTGCTTCTTATAGGTATTTACTAAACGGTTAATTTATGATGATTGAGCTGTATTCCATAATACTAGGCTTCATTTCATTCCTTCATTGTAGTGTTATATTTTGCCTTTCATAACTGATACCTAATTGATTATAAAAATGTTACTCAGCATTACATTTCAAAGTTTTAATGTGGTGGACGCTACTCATAAGGATGTTTTTAAGTAGTGTGTAGCGGAACATAGCGTTGAAGTTGTAACGATTTTCAGACGGAGTGCATTGAAATCACCGAGTTGGTAGAACAATTAGAGTCCAGACGAGAAGTATTCAGATGACAGAACACACCGACAGATGCAAATAGACGATTGACAGCTTTGTATCTGAGTTATATAAATACTTTGTAATTTATTATTATTGATACATTTCTCCTGCCTTTATTCGTATATTCGTGTATAATCTTGTGACCACTTAAATTCGAGGAACATAAGGAACATAAAATAAAAATGATACTTGGTTAGTCTTTCTGATGTTGTGTCATTTGATAAGGAAATCGGTAAATTCTACTTGGGGTTATTGATCATTGTAATCTATTTCATTTCTTTAGGAAGTCATTTGTTTTGCACACGTGATACTAAATACGGGATCGTACCCAAATCCTTTAGTTTCCCTAGTAACTATCATAATATTTATTCACCGAGTTAGATCCTTATTGTCTGCCTATTTAACTTCATTAACGCTAACCTATTGAGAGTAAACCATGTTAATGCTCATAACTATTTCCATCGACGAAATTCCGAAGCAAGATAATCTATTCAGTTTTGGATATGTTCAGGTATGAATAAAAGATACTGAATAAGGAGTTAGGAATAGTCAAACAAAAACCCTGATGATTATCATTTTCAAAACTAGACTGTTAGTTTCATCATTTTGTTAAAATATACCTATCAAATGTCTCTTGGCACACTAAAATATTCAAAAGTTTTCTTCCTTAATAAATCGATTAAATACCACCATCGATCATTAACTCTTCATACTGAAACATTCATCAAAACCATAAACCAATCAATATTAGATGATCCCTGAAAACCTGAAAGTACCAAAAATCCGTTTTTTATTTTAGTGTAGGGCTCCCACACATGAAATCATATATGCACTACACTTAGGAATCCCATATTAGAACAAAACGGCATAAATAACTAATTTCTCGAATCATACAAACTTGGCAACCATCTTATTGTATTTTAGTTAATCCATATAAAATCATGGTGAGTTATTTGTCCTTCTTTTAAACGTGATATCTAAATGTATATTGGGTTTATTGACCACAAAAGTATTTAAACCTTATAAGAAATGGAATCTATCAATATAGTTTTATCTGGATTAAAAGTACTCCTCAGTATTATTTTTGTTTGCAAGGAGTAGACCTAGAGGATAGTTTTTTCTACAGGAATCTCTTTATTATTGATATGAAGTATTATCAGTTGAGATTGATGTGACAATGTCTTTAAATAATTATTAGTTAATGTGGATTCTGTTTTGAGATCATGAATCCATTGATTTTAGACCACCTTTGAAAACTTGGAAGCACTGGACGGCCGTTTTGTTCCCTTGTGGGACTCCACATCAGTGTGCATTCACGATCCATCTTACGGAATTCAAACCCAAAGCCTTCAGTCTCACGCGCGACTGTTTAAACTCTAGACCACTAAGTCGGCATCCAACAGTGTTAATGTCTAACACCGATCAGTCTGCGAGTCTGCGCGACCATCTTTCATTGTACTGAAATAGATACCTGTCTCTACACGACACGAATTAACTCCACTGGTCACGGTTTCGAATCCCGCAGGCGGGATCGTAGATGCGCACTGCTGGACACTCCCACAATAGGACAAAACGGCCGTCCAGTACTTCCAGGTTTTCAATGATGGTCTCACATAAATTAATTCATGAACTCAACCTAATAATCTCCACAACCATACACTGATGATTCTGTTTTGATCACGGTCACTGTAGACAGAAAAATGAACAATAGACAGTGTTAAGATGGTTAAACAGTTGAATACGGTGAAACTAGTATATTGTGGTTGTTGAAATTACTCTAGAAAAATCATCGAAGTAAAATGTATTTTCACATATTGTAAACATTAAATTGTAAAACATTACAGAATTAAATGATTCTGTCTACTATGACAAATTATGTCTATCAACCATAAGTACTATCATGCTTTCATAAAACATTGGTAACTTGTCATGAATCTATCATCTGCCAAGAGAACCAAACAACATCACTACAATAGTTTATATATTTACCTCTTCTATCAAGGCTTACTTAGATAAACAAAAATTGGTTATTAAGGAACTGTCAATGAGAAGAGGACACAAATGTCAATGGATGAATATATTGGGCAACTAATCAAGGCTTGCAAAGTTTATATATATTTAAGGATCACAAGCTAAACGATTATAAAATGGAAATTTCCCAGGTTATATGTTGAAATTTCTGACCTAGGATCAAGTTTATGGTATTAAACAAAGAGAGCATTATTATCATTATTATTATTATTGACATCAATCTATTAACCTCGATGTATTGAATTCACTTGGTTTTGTTTATTTGTCTCTTACCATTGTTATGTAGGACTGCAATTGATCAGTCTCTTGTTGACACATGTGCATCCTGTACGAACTGCCTCGATATTGCTTCAAGTCACAAGCAATACAGGCAAAGATGGGTAGTGGTTAGTAGCGGAATCCAGGATGCGCGTTTCGTCTTATTCGGAGCTCGTAAGCTGGATGTACCTGCATCTCAGAGTTGATGTTCACTCTGAGACTTGAACCCAGTACCGTGTATATGCTAATAAGAGACATCAATAAGAAGATTCAAGTAAACAACACCAAGTGAATTTAAAACTTCATTGTACAAGCAAGTGGCTATTAGGACTCAGTAGCTAAGTGGATAAGGTGATGGCGTTTAAAGAGAACGGTACTGGGTTCGAATCTTGAAGTGAAGATCAACTCTGCGATACAGATACATCCAGCTGACAAGTCCCAAATAGGACGAGACGCGCCTCTTGAATTCCACTACTAGCCACTATCCAAATTTTCTTATATCAAAATATTAAGCTTTAAAGACATTTCAACGACAAATGCTTACAGTTTTCATTATTCTACAATTTGAAACATTATGAATGAAATTTAAATTTATTACTTAAATGAACAATTATACGACTGTCATTAATTATGATTATGCTCAGGACAACAACCTAGTTGATGTTACTATCCATTTAAATGAAACAGAATTTTTAATTTTGCTTACGGAATCATAACATTACCGTTTTGAACAGTTGAGTTCATGAGTTAATCAAATCTACACCACCGTTAAAAATCTGAAAGACCGTTTCGTTGTAGTATGAAACACCTTAGCAACGAACATCTTCAATTCTACATTCAGTCAGCCAGTCAGTAACAACGTAGAACTTTGTACGTACATACATCAGTTCGAGTTGGCATACCAAATTAGCACAGAGATTCAGTTGTCGATTCAAATCCCGTAGTGGTAGAGGTAGAAGGAGTATAAGTAGTAATCGGAAACATTAGGGTTTGGAGATGTTATTTAAAGAGTATAATTCAGTGAAATAAATTTGGAAAGAGAAAAAAAGCGACAAGGAGGAATCAAGAGATTAGAATTTGGGAGAACACAAAGAGTGGATGCACCTGCACCATTGCAAACGATTTTGAGCCATGTCATTCAGGGTCTCTAACCATCGGTTGTTATCATCTCGCGGTCCCGGTCCCCAACCAGGTAGTCTACACCTACCAACATGACTCAGTCCACTTGTTTTGATCTGGCCGCACCTAGCTTTCTTCCAACCTACTCCTATACCATTGAACATCGCACGTCGAGGCAGTCAGTCGTTGGGCATACGTTACATTACAGTGCTCAAACACAGAACAGTTAGTTTCATACACGAACAATTAACCTCTTAGCTTAGATCAACTCATGAATTTAACTACGATATAAAAAAAATACAAACAAAACAAAACAAATTAAAATAACACTTACTGGTATACCAGATAAATAAGCACATTCCATAGGATCTAATTCTGGTACTTTCCATGTTAAAAATAATCCAAGTCCTGTAGATACAATCCCAACAACTAATTGCATACATACTAATAGAACAATTAATGAACATAGACAATGGGTAAATGAATCACCTTTTTTCACATGTAATTCAATGATATTTTGATTAGAATCCATTTTATTCAATTCTAAATCTTTAGAATTAAGAATATGATGATTATCATTGATGATTTCATTATTTTGTTTATATATTGATTTACTACTTATATCTAATGAATTAGTAGTATTATCTAAATTTGTATTATCCGTTAGTGATATAGATGGTTGTATATAATGATTATAATCATTTATCATTTGATTAGAATGATCTAAATTATTATTATTATTATGATGATGAATATTACTAATAAAATTGACACTACGCATACTACTAACAATATTTCCATGAGTAGTAAGAGTAGTATTATGATTATGATTATTTATATTAGAATGACAATGATTTTGTGAACATACAGAATTTGATCGACGATTTAATTGTACTAATAATAATGATGATGATTTATTTTTTATTTGATGACTACAATCTTCTGTATGTCGACGATGATTTCTCATAGTAGATAAATACATTTTTTGTTGACATGGTAACTCAATTGGATAGAATAAATGATGATTAGATTGTATCGATGATATTCTATTCGATTTATATTTATGATACCAATTATCTTGATTTTGTTCATTTTTTATTATTTTTGAATAAGATTTTATAGATGGATTCATTTTATTATATTCATGATATTTTATGATGGTTGATAATTCTGGTAAAGAATTAGAACGTTGTATGATAGATGATGATGGGTGTCGAATTATTGATCGATTATATGGATAATGATTAATCAAATTCGATCGATTATTACCACCACTACTAATATTATTATTAGTAGTAGTATTATATGAGGTATTTGTAGTCATTGAAGAATTACATAATATCTGTGATGATGTCATTAAACTTTGATAAGATAATGGTGTAGATGCTCTACGTATCAGTTTTTGTTTATTCATTTTACTGAGCATAGTTTTAGATAATAAAATATTATCAGAATGATTTATATTATAATGATAATTCAATAAATCTAAATCACTATATTGACTTTGAGTAGTTATACATGGTATACATTGTTTAGATAAATTAATAGTTTGTGGATATGGACTTAATGAACGATTGGATGGATTATTGAAATTTGTTTTCATAGATTTTGTTGTATAGGATCTATGTACATGTGGAAATCTTTCTGATTGAAGGTACTGTTGTTGTTGTTGTTGGTGGTGGTGGTGGTGATTGTAGTGGTGGCGGTGGTGTTGTTGTTGTTGTGGTTGACAAGTATAATTCTCTGTATAATTATCTAAGTATAATGATTTATTCATATTATAATTCGAAGTTAATGAAGTGGAACTAGAACGTTGAAAATCACTAATTTTGTCATGTTCAGATGATGTAAAAAATTTTGTTGTATTCTGATTTGCAATACAACAATATGAATTTCTAGTTTGATTTAAATAATGTAATGATAATGTTGGCGGTGGTGTTCTACTTATATATAATTGTGGATTCATTAAATTTTGTTTATCTAAATGATAATCCTCTTTAAGATTTCCATAACTTGATGAATTTTCACTTATTGATAAATGATATTGTTGTTGATTTATTGACCCGTAATAAGGTGCTAATAAATTTTGAAAACATGATCCTGGACTTGATGTACCCGATGTCCAATGATGATGATTTGATTTTATAAATAAATCATTATAGTTTAATTCTTCTGATGTATTTTCTGGAATCTCTATAACAATTTGTGGTGTCTTTGGCATTAATGGAATATTTTCAATCATTATAGAAGAGGCAAGCATAATTTGAATAAATCGGTAATTTTTAACTAATAAGCATGATTTTATAAAGTGAATAATATAAAGTTAAAAATTGAAAAAGCTTAATTTTTCTTAATTTTGATTGGTCCATATTAATTAACCAATCAGAATTTAATTGTTTATAAAGATTGAAAATATTGTTACCTTGTTTTTATAGATTTTTTGGTATTTCCTTTATTGTAATTTAAACAAAGGTTTATTCTAGTCAGAGTGTAGTCGCTTATAGAGAAGAAGGCGAGACTCTTATTTATGGACAAGTCAATCATAAGAGTTTGAGGGATTTCAAGGTCACGCAGCCATGTTCAACATCTGATGCTCACATAAGATCGGTTTACGAAGAGGTGATTATCGAGCGGCTACAAGAGATGAGACTACTACTACTACTACTACTACTACTGCGGTTATCAAATGACTGCAGTACAGTGTGTAGACTATCGTGATGAGATAGTATTTCGTTATTTTTTATGTTGGAGAAAAAAGTTTGCTCGAACGGGGACTTTCTTCTTTCGATCGCGACTGAGACTGAGGTAGATCACGATAATAGTTGCAAATTGGATTATAAAGGCACCAGTAACACTGGCTGCGGCGTTTGCAGATGTTACTGAAACTTCAGCCATCCAGTGGTATGAGTATTGTCGTGATATATGTGCACTTAAAATGACACGTCTACACGAATCATTCGGAAGAGTAGGGAGTATTGTGTAAACAGATGAAACAGTAGTGCGAAAGCGGAAATATAACTGGGAATATAGTATCAAGGAAGAATGGGTGAGTAGCACTTCCATAAATGTACCTGACAGGTACTTGGAATTTATGATCGATCAACGCAAAAGCGGAATTTCCACAGGGTGAGAAACCATCAAGGAAGCACAATAATACCAAGTATAAAGGAATACGTGCAGCCGAGCACTACGGTATATACAGACGATTGGAGAGAGTATAGACTTGGGTATGTTCATCATGTCGTGCTGCATAAACGCCATTTTGTCGATCCCACTACCGGCGTTCATACTAACAACACTGAAGCCATGTGGTCGACATTGAAGGAATTTTCAAGACCGTACCACGGCTCCAGAGGACGACAATCATGGAGTCATTTAGACGAGTTCCTATATCGTACGCATTATTATTTCAGAACATCTGAACCTTTATCAAATCTTAACAAGTTTTTAAATCACGTATAAGAAGAATATCCACTGTAATTCATTAGTTTCTCATAATACAGTTTCACCTTATACTGTTTTCTGATTGGCTAATAATTGTCAAGGTCATTTAAGATTCGTTCAAGGTTCGTCCATAAATTAGAGTCTCGCCGAGAAGAATATGGAAAAGATGTATTTATGACTGTCTTGATGAATAAATCAAATGCCATATATACCATACTATTCCAAGCGATTATATAAGTTGGATAAACAATAAAGCTGATCAGATGTTTTCGAACTTAAGTGAATCATTCTAGCATTGTTGCATCTTTTTAGATGTAATTACTAGTGATATTGTGAAGGAAACGAAGGTACACTCACTTGATGAGTCTTAAATAGGACGAAACGTACATCATGAATCCGATTGCTGGCCATCATCTAACACTAATTAAGGAGCTTGTGACTTAATGTTAGTTTGAGCAGGATGTACATATGCTGAAACGGACTGATCACTCACAGTTCTAAATATGAATGTAAAGATCTAAATAACAACTGCAAATGTAACTAGTGTAATTTCATTGAATGATATGACTTGGTTGCTTAGAATGCTATTTTTAGAGTTAGCACTGTTTTAATCAAATGTCTTAAGATAACTGACATCAACTGTAATTATAACATTTCTCTAGAGAATTCTAGCGATGTTGTTATAAGACTGTCTTGCTACCCTTACTTACTTACTTTACTTACGTCTGTTACCTCTAATGGAGCATAGGCCACTGATCAACATTCTCCAACCCACTCTGTTCTGGACATTCTTTTCTAGTTCTACTCAATTCTTGTTTATTCTCCTCATGTCTGTCTCCAGTTCTCGATGTAATGTGTTCTTTGGTCTTCCTCTTCTCCTATGACATTAAGGATTCCATGTGAGGGCTTCATTGTGATACAGTTGAGTGCTTTCCTTAACTCGGCTTTCACCATGATGAGTCATAACTCTTTTAAATGAAGAAATTCTAACTCCCGTGTCAGAGTTTAAATGTTTTGAGTTATTTTTTCTGACTAGCACTTTTTAGCTAGTTAATTTACTACGGGATGAGGTCGCCCAACCGTTCTTCTTTGTCCGGGCTTGGGACCATCAGTAACCCCAGAGTGGCTCCAGGCGGAGTTGCTTTACTACCCATATAAGATCAAATATCACAATTGATACTGATGAATCATCAATACTAGTTACGTATTATATTTTCCTAGACGTTTTATACATATTAAGGTCTTGTAATTTTTCCTTTTTATAGCCTTTTAGATGTGATACTGAAAAAACCTTGTGTTGTCATTATCTTGCTTTGACTATTTTAACCTAGGTGTTTGGCTTAGGTAAATAGGTTCGGTTGAAAAAATTTCACTGTGTATATGTTTATTTAATAATACGCTTACATTTACGATTACCTGTTTTCTCTTACTAAATGTCAATAAGTCACTTAACATCATCTTTGATCTCTACAACGTAATATTAAGTATCAATATGTTGTTGTCTTTTACATAGATTCACTCTTCTGATGATAGTTTAAGCTTTGAATAATCGATTTCTGACTAAAGAGTTTGATGAATAAGGAAAGGATCATTAATACCTTGAATTAAACTACTTTCAAAAGTTAAGCCTATGTATTGTAGATCTATGGTGCTTTAAAAAAAAAGAGTTCATCAAGTTATTAGGTTTCATGCTGATTAATGTAAGACTTTCGTTTACTGAGGAACATCATTTTTTTCAGTTCTTAAAGGTATATGATAGTAAATAGAACCATCATTTTTGGTAAAACAGTATTTTTATTATCAAACTTATGGACTGAAAAACAGAACACAACCACGTATCGATTATAGTCTTAGTATCAAAACGTTACCCGACTGTTATTTACTTGCATTTTAAAGCATAAATAGATGGAGTTCAACAGTGGAATTTTAAACTCACGTTTCGTCCTATTCAGGGCTTTTCTGTTGGATGTACCTAGATCACTGAATTGTTGTTCACTCCAGAACATAAACCCAGTACCCTTTACTTTAAATACTATCGTGTTACCCTCATAGCTACTGAGTCCAGATGGTCACTGACTTGTACAGCAGGGTGGATTTTGATAGATATATACTGGTTACCTTGATCTTCCATTGATAAATAGGATTGCAGTTGATCAGTCTCTTTTGACTAATGTGTATTCTACATAGATTACCTCGTTATTACCATTAAGTCACAAAGGAATGGTGACTATATCAAGGCATTCTGGATAGAATGGACAAATGCCAAAACAGATAGATCAATTGAAGTTCTGAACATCAATTATAAGATCCAAATAACCGATACATCCAAATTCTTATTTGGTTGGTGAACAAGTTCTGGTATTATTTGGTAAATTCTGTAGTTTATTTACAACACGGTATTACGCTTGAAAGTGTTTGACATTTATTTGAATACGAAAACAGCCTAGTATATGTATGATTCTTTTGAAGTCGTCACGTTACATTAACACAGTAAAATGAAATAATCAAGAGAAATCACGTATTAATAGAAGTAGTAACAATACCAGTGATAGTAGAAAGCACTATCCATGAAGAACGTGATTAAAGAAAGAATGAACTTGTGGAATTAATTGTGAGATAACTTTATAACTCAGGATTAATGAGAAGGAGAAGAACAAATGTATATTTGCCATTATGACTGATTCTGAATCATACCACCCAACGTCTACAACTATTGGTAACGGTAATAGTCATGACTATAACGAGGTACTTTATTGAGATGGCTCAGTCAAACAGTCCAAACCTTTGTGAATAGATTCAATGTTTTTGTATATCTGCCTTAGCTTTCTCTCAAAGTACTCTTACACTAGCAAAGAATTCTCATCTAGCTAGACAGTTGCTGTATCCGATCCACACCAGTCGATAAAAATTCACTACATTATCAACTATCTACCATATCCATATAGTACTTTGGGTCTAAACGCAATATTACCTACTTGATGGTTACATCGGTTAAAAGTCAATTATGTACTGTGCGGTTTTAATAGTTTATATGAATAGACATTCAACTTTCATGAAGGAAGTTGAAGATTTTGTAAAGTCATGATTCAGCAAGAAATTTATATTCTATTTCAAAATAGATCAAAGTTTGTGAAAATTATGTGAACTTATTCTAACTTATGGACAGACTAATCTATTCGTCCTCCTTGAGTCATATTTTGACCTTGTTAATTATTCACTTTTTATATAAATGTATGTTTGCACACTGTATATCCTATTCATCATAACGCCAGTGTCCGATGCTTTAATTGGGTTGGTGGATATGGAGGATCCACATAGAGGAGTTAGAAAATGCTAATTCCAAACCAGTGGTGCACATGTGCTCCAGGATCCTGAAGGAACAAATGGCGTATAAACCAATTATTAGTCACCGGCTACCATGGGACTGAATCTCCTGTAGTTGCTCACTTCCTTATGGTTCAAACATTGAGTTCGAAGGCTCCCGGCGTGGCCCCCTAAGAAAACCACCTACTTGGGTCTGGACCCCCGGGCAGTATCACATCCGACACATAAATCAAGTGATTAGTGCGGCGCATATGTATTCGTTGGTATATCAAAAGATTCTGGTAAATTTCTTTCTTTCTGTCTTTCCTTTTTTTTTGTTGTTTTACTACACCTTTCCCAGAAACATTCATTATTTTTTATTGTTTCAAACACGTGTATCCAGATACATTTTCTGGATCAATTTGCCAAGAAAGAAAAAAACACAGTTTGATTTTGTACTTTGTTCTTTCTCGTAGAAACTAAAATGAATGAACCATAATTTATTTTAGATAATAAAAAAAAATAAATTCCACTTTCATTCTTGTTTGTCTTTACTTCTTTGATTTGTTATTTTAGGTTGAATTAAAATTGTAAAATATAAAATTATACAGCAATGAAGCTATTTTTATTCAGTTTCAATCATCAAAATTGAGCTGGTATATAAATGTACTTTAGACAACAGTCTACTGATCAATAGATCAGATGTTATTGCTATTACTTGCTTACTTACTTACGCCTGTTACCTACAACGGAGCATAGGCTGACGATCAGCATTCTCCAACATACCATGTTTACAGACTTTTATTCCAGTTCTATTCAATTGTTGTTCATTCTTTTCATGTCTGTCTCCATTTCTTGGAGTAATGTGTTCTTTGGTTTTCCTCTTTTCTTTCGGCCTTGAGGATTCCAGATGAGGGCTTGTCTTATGACGCAGTTGGGTGATTTCCTCAATGTGTGTCCTATCTACTTCCAATGCTTCTTCCTCATTTATTCCTCCGTTGGAATCTGGTTTGTTCTATTCCACAATAAGTTGTTGCTGATAGTGTTTGGTCAACGGATTTGAAGTATTTTGCGTAGACAATTGCTAATAAACACTTGTATCTTGTGGATGATGGCATTCGTAGTTATCCAAGTTTCTGCCCCATACAGTAGAGCTGTGTTCACATTTGAATTGAAAATCCTGACCTTGGTGTTGGTTGACAGTTCTTTGAGTTCCAGATGTCCTTCTTATTATTATGTTGAAGTGCTTATAGTATTTATTTGCTAATTTACAAATTTGATTACGTCATTAACTCAGTTATTTTAACAAGTGAAATGTTTATGCAATATGTTACTTGTTAAGAACTGAAGAACCTTCAATTAGATTAAGTTTTCACAATTGATTGATCACTGGGTGGCGATCAATGTCATGCGTGTCTACTACTTATTAGTGCAGATCGAATGCTACCGATCATGTTGCAATGTGGCCATCAGTCTAGGTGACTCGACATTGCGGGCACTATATATTGAGATTAGATGGTGGTTGAAGGTAGTCGACAGGAAACCCTGCATTCGGGTTTCGTGCTACTTGGCACTCGTCAGCAAGGTGTACCTGTAATCTTGAGGGAACTGGTGCTCCCTGCGTCCAAGGTTTCCTGTCGACTACCTCAAACCACCATCTAATCTTAAGATCAGGTTGTAAATAATTTCCAGGTGAATAAACCTTTAGTTGTTTCATCAGAACTTTTCTTCAGATTTTAATTCAAATGAAGATGTAGTGCTAATATTCAATCTATGTCAAATAAGAAGATGATCTCATTGTAACTAAGTAAATGATTTACAACGACAACTCACTAATTTCTGCTCATCAACACTTCTTAATTCTTTTCCAGTTAAATTTGTATTTTATCAACTTGATAGGATTCTATATTTGTAGTCCATAGATAAGGGGAATGTTTTAAAATGTCGGAATCTTCATGATCATGACAGATCAGTCACTGTTATCCATCCTTCCCAGCTATTTTATTTTTATTCATGTACAACAGACAATGTTTGTAGATTAAACAGTTCATTCTTTTGATGTGGATTGAGAAACACACCATGTGTTGCTGTGACAACATAACAAAAGTTTATGAATCTAAAATAGGACTTGTTTTTATATATGGATCCATTGAATTGATGGGAAAGTTTAATTTGATGACTGTATTTTTCTAAATTATTGTTTGAAAAACAGTTGACATTCTACTCTATCATGTATGTATCCTCAAATTTACCACAGTAATATGGTGAGTTTATTGTCAAGCAAACAAATCAGATTGGAAATTTAACGTCTTATGGAGTTAATACTTACTTACGCCTGTTACTCCTCGTGAAGGATCATAGGCCGCTCACCAGCATTCTCTATCCAACCCTGTCCTGGGCTTTATGGAGTTATAACAAAGTAAGTTTTTGTGAACTTCGGAATAGATTTCACTTTGTCGATTTGAGTGAACAAAACTTTAAGCTTGATCAATATATTATATGACGATGAAATGATTGTATAACTTTATCGATTTTTCGGACAGTATCATACAGGAACTTGAGTACTATTAGATTAACGACTCATTATTATTGCAGTGAACGAAAACATCAGTGGGAACAATCAAATATATATGAATTCAAAATTACAGAACATCTTATTAAAATCTGAGAACCATACAGTAAATACTTCATTTGCTAAATATCCCTCAATTGTCTCAGACTTGACTGTTGCTTCTGTAAATGTCTATCAATCGTCTCAGACTTTATTGTTCTTTCAATTCCACGTCAATCATTCATTGTTCTTGTCCTCTTTTCTTTGATCTTCTTAACCTTCTGCCTATAGGTATTTGACTTTTGACTGATGAACATTACTACTTATATATGTCGACATCAGTAGCAAACATCACATATTGACTACATTGAAATCTCGATATGCTATTTGATTGTATTTAGATGAAATCACTGTAAAAATTAAACTTCAAACTATTTCTACTAATCTATTTCTAACAAATCCATAAGCCTTAGAGTAATAATATTTCCAATGGGTTGTTTTTTAATAATCAGAGATGGGTTTTTTTTGTGGAGATTGTAGTAATTTAATAGTTGAATTCATGAGTCAAATGAAGTTAGATCACCATGGAAAAAGTAAATATACGATAGGATTCAATCATGTATTAGTCTTTTAAAAGAAGACAAATAAAACCATACCAAATCAATGATCTGTAGCAATTATCTTACAGCCGATTTCGATTATGGTTGATTTTGATGAAACCCTTTTAATTTACTTAACAGACAATGTTACTTGAACAGTAACAGTCTGCATATTTTTTGTACTGTTATAATCACTAGATCGTATGACAGAGTTTAGCTTAAGTGGTTGATTACCTAAATATCACTCGATGGTTCATCCTTCTCCCTATGTATGTATGCGTAGTGAACAGAACGCGAGTGGGGACTATCGAATGTATCTGACTCAAAATTACAGGACTTGTTGATAGAATCTAACAATCATAAAGTAAATGCTTAAGTTGCAAAATGTCCACCAGTTGTCTCAAAATGACTCAGACTTCATTGTTCTTGCATTTTCATACAAATTGCATTCTGTCTCCATTCTTAACTGTTCGATGCTCATGTCTCTCTGCTGTCAGACCTTCTGTTAACGACTTACATCATATACTACTTATGTCAATATAAGTAGCACACACCACATGTGTACTCAGATTCTATTATTAGCTTTTACTTTAACCTTGCTGAGTCCTTATGCAATTTGACTATAAATTTGCCCATATATTTATTCGCCTCTCTAGTTCAAATTCGCTCGATGTGTTTATAGCTTTATGATCAGCGCTATCCCCTGATACACTGTAGTTACCGTTTCTCAATGCCTTCTGATTTGAAACACCGTTATGATTTTTATAATGACGGTTACAATGGTGATGAATTAAAAAAGGAAAACCACTACACATCAATTGGAACATAGTTACTCCACCATTCTTGTGGGAAGGCAACATCGCTGTTATGCTGGTTGTCTGAAGGAAACACCTTACTGCCGTCACACCTCTGTACAGTCAGCAGTATGACTTCACCTTCAGACCTTGGGTTTTTTGCTTTTAGTCTTACCGTTCTTCAACCGACCTGTCTGGCATGGTAGGACGTTGAGAAACGATTGTTCCAGCCAATATAGTTCGATTGGTTCATCACGATATGCAAGCCTGACCACTACGTCAAGGTACGAACAACGGTTGTGATAGTGATCATCACTTAGTACCGTTACTCTATTAGAATTGTTTTCTTACCTTAAGTTCCTTTTTTTTATAATAAGTGTAAATAATTTAAATAAGATTTTATTACACTGTGTTATTACATCATACCATGCATTAAATTTACACAAACAAACAAACAAAAAACAGATTAAAAAGGAAATGTGTTACGTAATCATGCAAGAGATGTAATAAAAAAGGAAAAGTACCTGTCAGCCTATTTACAGTCTAAATGAATAAATAAATAAATAAAAGTAAAATCCTTTAAAATGGAAACGTTTTTTTTTGTATCCAACTCTACGAATCGACTTGTCAAGATTCAAGAGGAAAAGTTGAAAATGTGCGCATGGATACATAATCATGAATTATTATTATTATTAGTAGTAGTAGTAGAGGAGAAGGAGGAGGAGGAGGAGGAGGAAACACTTTACAAAGTCTTTTCACTCTATGAGTATAAGTTAGTTTGTTTCATTACATAATGTTCCGTATGGATTATTATAAAAATTATAATGATCATTTGTTTGAATACATTATATCGAATAGAAGATGAATACTAACCAGTCTTATTATAATTAATGTGATTGGTAGTATTAGTAGTAGTAATAGTCGTAGTAGTACCATCAGTAGTATTAGCAGTACTAGTAGCAGTAGTAGTGGTGGTAGTATTAGTAGTGGTGGTGGTAGTGGTAGTAGTAGTAGTGGGGGTGGTGATAGTGGTAGTATTGGTAGTAGTATTAGTATTAGTAATAGTATTAGTAGTAGTAGTAGTAGTAGTATCATTAGAATTATAAAAAATGAATATATATGTTAATAGAAGTTGAAATATTACAATAATTTACAATCATTACATAATATTACTGTATACAAATAGTTTTTTTCTTTGGTAATGGAGGATTCAATGTAAATCCTTTGACACTAATATCATCCTCTGAATTCTCTATCCATTGTATATCAAGATTTCGATAATTTTGAAAAGAATCAGATAATTGATTATGAAATTTATCTGTTATACATCCATTGCGTAATGTATTAGGCTTTGAATTGGTAGTATTTAATAATTTGACCAAATGACACTGATAGAATTATAGAGAATAAATACGATGACAATGATGAAAGGTAACATATTATTTTGTTATCGAACAAGTCAAGTTAAAGAATAATACATACAATCAATTATAAGATATACATATCAAATGGGATAGATTGTAAGTAAGTGTACTATGGTGTATGACACTTATAGTCGATATATAAGTAGTTCTTTGGTAGAATGTGAAAACCATTAGTTCAATACTTCGTTTGCAAATCCCCTATCAATTATCTCAAAATTCTTTCATTGCCATAATAATTACTCTCTGTCTACGTTCTTTTTTATTTGATCTTTATAACTCCCTGATACTAGGCATTCCCAATTGATTGATCACTGGGTGGCGATCAATGTCATGCGTGTCTATTCCTTATTAGTGCAGATCGAATGCTATCGATCATGTTGCAATGTGGCCACCAGTCTAGGTGACTCGACATTGCGGGCACTATATATTGAGATAAGATGGTGGTTGGAGGTATTTGACAGGAAACCCTGGATTCGGGTTTCGTGCTACTTGGCACTCGTCAGCAAGGTGTACCTGTAATCTTGAGGGAACTGGTGCTCCCAGACGGATTCGATTCCGTGTCATCCAGCTTCACAGTCAGAGACGTTACCACATGACATTGGTCACCACCCAATGATCAGTCAGATGTGATTACATCTCAGTCGTACAGGAGGTCGGTCGCAGCTAGGATAGCTCAGTGGTAAGGTCTCTTACTGTGAATCTGGGTGACATGAGATCGAGTTCGCCACGGAGCACCAGTTCCCTCAAGGTTACAGGTACACCTTGCTGACGAGTGTCAAGTAGCACGAAATCCGGGTCGTCAGGGTTTCCTGTTGAATACCTCCAACCACCATCTAACTATGCTTTCCCTATCTGATTGGTGTTATATACTACATATGTCGACATAAGTAGCATACACCCCGCTAGTATGTATTTAATGTTACGTGATTATATATAATAAATATCTTATTGTTTCTAAAGCTCATAAACCGATAGAAAAGAATGATCGTTGAACAATGAATGACGTAGAAAATGTGAACAAATAGTTTGAATGAATGCTGTTCTAGTTGTCGGTTTATACTGTGCATCAATCAGTCAATCAACTTAGTGACTAGGTTTAGTTGAAACATGAAACGGTGAGAAATTACAAACAAATGTCTTGTATTACTTGACTTTTTGATAGTTCGTTAATTTGGTTTTACTCTTTGACCAATCTTATAAACAGTACGGATAAAATCACCTTTGTTTTAACTTGATAAATGCGATATCAAATTACTAAGCACAATTTCTATTCAACATGCATTTGCTGTTGTAAGAGACTGCAGCGTTGTACAGATTTATTACTGAAAAGTAACTAACGTCAAATATTTCTAGACCTTAGTGATGGTCAAACTCTGTTGATTAGGTTGCAATATGGTCATAAGTCAAAGCGAATTCATAACGCGTGCACATTCTTGAGATGTTAGATGTTTGGACGTCGATGATGGAACACCCTATACCTAGGTTATGTGATAATAGGTACATTGTAGCCAAATTTATCTGTAATCTTGAGGGAACTGACAAACCATGATGGATTTCTCTTTACATAACCCAGCTTCACAGACTGAGATGTTAACAATCAGTTATTGAGGTGGCAATAGATTCGATTACCGATAAGGGTTAAACAAGAGTGAAATCAATTTGTCTTTCAATCTCACATAAGGCCAGTTACAGTTCAAATAGCCATGTGATAATGTCTCACTATGTGGAATTGTCTGATATTACTTCGAATCCTGTTGAGATTATTGAATCTAGAAAGTTTTAAGATAGGCTGTTATGAAACCTAAGTTCAAAGTTTCCTGCCAATTTCCTTTAACTACAAAACATTGATTGAAGCGCTTTTTTGGTCTATACCCTTGGCATGGCAACGAAAATTAGCAAATTTTAATTGCACATGTGTAGATTTCTATGCTTTTGATGTAAGATGACTAATGCCATGCTTAAAACAAAAACTAGAAAATAAGTAAAGAGCTAAAAATGTTCACATTAATCAAATGTTTATCTAATATGAATCTTAATAACTTCCCACGAATCACTTTTTTTGAAGAATCCCTTCACTTATCAGTCGGTTGTTTAACTTTGGACAAAATATAGTGAATCATTTCCCCTAATAACGTCTGTTCATTTAATCATTGTTTAGTGTCGAACAATAATAAATCTATCTTTATCAGATACATGTATTTACTTTTATTTGAGTTGTAGCAACTACAATTCGATGGAGGGGGGGAGACGTCAACATCTGAGGGGAAGCATGGGATACAGTGGACAGCTGGGATGCAGCTGGGCGATCTAGACTTCGCAAATGATCTGGTTTTTCTATCTCATACTCAACAACAAATACAGAAGAAGACGACCAGTGTAGCAGCAGCCTCAGCAGCAGTAGGTCTCAACATACACAAAGGGAAAAGCAAGATTCTCCGATACAACATAGCATGTAATAATCAAGTAAAACTTGACGGAGAAGCTTTGGAGGATGTAAAAACATTTACATATCTGGAAAGCACCATTGATAAACACGGTCGATCTGATGCAGATCTGTTTCCAATCTCCAACTCACTGTGTTCATTGGCCTTCCTCATTTCGTTTCCCTTGAGAATTCCGAGTTAGCACTTGCCTCCTGATGCAATTTGATGACTGCCGTAATATATGTCCTATTCACTTTCAACGTCTTTTCCTAAATTCCTTTATAGCTGGAAGCTGGTTTGTCTTTTCCCACAGTAGGTTGTTGCTGATGACATCCTTACTTACTTACGCCTGTCACTCCTCGTGAAGGAGCATAGACCGCTCGCTAGTGTTCGCCATCCAACCCTGTTCTGTACAATCCTTTCCAGCTCCTTCCAGTTGTTATTCCTTTCCATATCTGTTCTTTGGCCTTCCTCTTTTCCGCTTTCCTTCGGGATTCTAAGTAAGAGCTTGCCTTGTTATGGACTTTGATGACTTGCGTAATGTATGTCCTATCCATTTCCATTGTCTTTCCGAATTTCCTCTTCAGCTGGAAGCTGGTGTGTTCTCTCCCATAAAAGGCTATTGCTGATGGTATCCGGCCAATGGGTTTTGAGTATCTTGCGTAGACAACTATTTATAAATACTTGCACCTTCTTTATGATGGTTGTTGTAGTTCTCCAAGTTTCAGCTCCGTACAGTAGAACTGCCTTGACGTTCATATTGAAGATTCTCACTTTGATATTGGTTGACAGTTGTTTTGAGTTCCATTTTAGTGTCTCTTACTGTGTTAAGCCCATATAACTTATTCTAGCTTCTGGACAGACCAATCTATTCGTTCTCCTTGAGTTATATTTTGACCTTGTTAATTATTCACTTTTTATATAAATGTATGTGTGCATAATGTATATCCTATTCATCACATGTGTGTAGCGTATTTTTGTGTGACTATAAATATTGATCCACGATTGATTAAAAGGAGTTGGCCTTCTCCACTGCGCGTTGTTTCACTTCACTCTCATCTCTGCGTTTCCTTCACTTCGTCCCTCTGATTATCTGTCAGGATCAATGAGTATGAAAAATATGTGCATCCGAAAATCATTTTTCGTATTGGACTCATATATTTCCATTATTCACGGACGCGAGTTAAGTCGATAATTTTATATGAGGATAGGCGACATGTGTATTTCAATAACAATCATTCATACAATCTAATTGGAGTCAAATATAGGACCACTAAACCATATGTTCTTCATCTGTAGGAATGAGGCACTTAGGTATCTGAAGACTCAGTGATACCTTTCCGTTGTTCAATCAGAATAGATGAAGTAATGAGTGTGAAGTCAGAACAAAGACTCTTTATACGGATTTCAGATAACAGTCTCTTATATGTTGTTAAACTAATTGATAGAGAAAAAAACTAGGAAAGTTTTGGGTTGTTCTCATTGTCTCCTTGTCATTTCTGCCTAGGCTCTTGCCATTGACTAAAACACTAACGAAGTAAAAGATGAATACTATCGAACGCTTTATGATTATCTTCAGAAAACCAAACATTCAGATATTAATAATGACTTGTGATCTTAGAACTTAATTAAACAGCCAGAGTTAGATTGAAAGATCAATAATCTAGTTTTTTAGTATCTTAGCACAATGGTAATGATGACAATCTGTTATATCTATTCTCATGCAACTGTCTATGGTTGGTATAAATCACTAACCCAATAACTTTAGATCACTAAAAACGTTTGTTGCACGGATAAATTCTAACTTTATTACATCCAGTTTTCATACTATCTATGTCAATAATATTTAAAAACAACACTAAAAAGGAGTAATTTTTACCTTGAAATTTTCATGCCGAAAAATAAATTTAGATTCACGACCAAATAGTTCATCTTCAGCAAATTTACATTCTTGTAAACAATAACAAATTACAATTGTAGATAGTATATGCTATGGAATAGAAAGAACAATGTAAGGTAAAGTGAATTATAGCTAACAAGGGAAAGAAACTAAGACTATCATTATGTTATATTCGATACTTAACTTCTGAATTTATCTACACTTTGTAGTATCAGTGATCAAATCGAAACTCAGAAACATACGAAACTGGTAATGTGCCACCGTTCACCATTGTCTTCAGTGAGTTACTATCTCACAATAGACCTAGTTGAAGTTAGACATTAACACCACCGGATGTCGGCATAATGGTCTAGAGGTTTAGCGTTCGCACTTGAGACCGACATGTCCTGAGTTCGAAGCCCGAGAGCAGGATCGTGGATGTACACTGCTGAAGAGTCCCGTACTATGACGAAACGACCGCCCGGTGTTTCTGAGTTTTCCATGGTGGTCTATCTTTAGTGGACTCATGAATCCAACTATTGAATTACTACAATGTCCACAAAAGCCCCTTCTGTTAAAAAATTGCTAATATGCTGTTCAACGAGTTAATGACTCCGTCTAACCATTAACTTATTAAATGGGTATGATGTTTTTAAAGAAAATCTCTATAATATTATTCATAATCTATCTATTCTAAATAACTTTTGATATAGTGACTTAATCGAATCAGTATGTACAGTGGTGCACCTATACCAACTAAGAGATAATCAAAATTCATTCCTGAATATCAATAACCAACCAACTCAAACACTCACTAAGATAAATATTGCCTAGTAGTGAAATCCATGACGCACGTTTCATCTTATTTGGGACTCGTCCTATGGATATGCCTACGTCCCAGAATCCTGGAATTCACTCCAAGTTTCTAACCCAGTACCATTCAATTGGAACATCATTGCGTTATCTACTTAGTTAAAGTAATTATTTAAACTGTTTTGTACATTGTATTTCAGTTTGCTAGTGGAAGTTATTTGTTTTAAAACATCTTCAAATCGTTTTGCTCAAACAATGAAGCACATGTGTATGCAATACTTATTTGAAATTAATATCCAAGATTAAATCATTTAATTCAACTGATAGTTATGAAATGGACATTGTTAGATCAAGTGTATATTAAGAATTTATAAAGAAAATGGATAATTTTATGTTTATAGGGGTGTTGATACTAAAACTACTAGCTATCTGTAACACCAGAATAACAGACATCTTACTTAGTTACTTACGCCTGTTACTCCCAATGGAGCATAGGCCGCTGACCAGCATTCTCCAACCCACTCTGTCCTCCGCCTACTTTTCTAGTTCCATCCAATTCTTGTTCATTTTTCTCATGTCTATTTCCATTTCTCGGCGTAATGTGTTCTTTGGTCTTCCTCTTTTCCTTTGACCTTCAGGATTCCATGTGAGGCATTGTCTTGTGACGCAGTTGGGTGCTTTCAGCAATGTGTTTCCAATCCACTTCCAGTACTTCTTCCTGATTTCTTCCACCGCTGGGATCTGGTTTGTTCTCTCCCACAGTAGGTTGTTGCTGATAGTGTTTGGTCAACGGATTTGAAGTATTTTGCATAGAAAATTGTTAATAAACACCTGTATCTTGTGGATGATGGCATTCGTATTTATCCAAGTTTCTGCCCCATACAGTAGAACTGTCTTAACATTTGTATTGAAAATCCTGGCCTTGGAGTTGGCTGATAGTTGCTTTGAGTTCCAGATGTTCCTCAGTTGTAAATATGCTGCTCTTGCTTTGCCGATCCGCGCCTTCACATCTGCATCAGATCCACCGTGTTCATCAATGATGCTGCCCAAATATGTAAAGGTTTTTACATCTTCCAAATCTTCTCCGTCAATTGTGATTGGATTGGTACAGCCATCTTAGAATTTCATATTTCTCATGGAACTACTAAACTAAAATATCTACTTAAGGTTTAAATTTTATTCCATTGAAATGTTTCAATCGTCGATGTTTCATTTTCTTCTTTTAATGAATGAGCTCTGTGTTGTCTCCTTTAGAATATCAATATAGGGTTATGGAGATTATTATGTTTTTCATTGAGATCAGGAACCGATTAATGTTAGACTACCATTGAAAACCTGTAACCACTGGACGGCCGTCTCGTCCTATTGTGGGACTTCTCAATAGTGCTCATCTACAATCCCGTTCGCGGGACTAACTTTATGAGAAGTCGTGACCAGTGGAGCTAATCCATGTCGGGTAGAGACAGGTATCTACTTCAGTTCAATGGAAGACGGTCGCGCAATTTTGCAGACTGATTGAGGTTAGACAATGACACTGTTAGATTCCGGCCGGCTCAGTGGTTTGGAGATTAGGCGTCCGCGCACGAAACTGGAGGCCACAAGTTCGAATCCCGCAAGCGTGATTGTGGATGCGCGCTGCTGAGGAGTCCCACAATAGGACGAGACGATCGTTCTTTAAAATACTCAACACCTTACCTTTAAGCTCAATTTTTATAATGACTAATATATTCGTTTATCATTCAACCTAGTTTCTAAAGTATTCAAAACGAATCATTATTGAGGTATACATTAACTTAACTATCATAACTGTCCGAAAGTGAAATTATTACATAATCACCTCATTTTCAATTAAAAGAAATAATTTATGATTGTAGACATTTTTATATTCAGTAGTTTTAAGTAGTTTATCACACACAAAACAAACTAATATAAGAGCATTACTTACTTGTAAAGTGGCAAGTATAACACTTGAAATAAAATAACAAAATACAAATGAGATAATTGCTATGATAGGAAATGCAATTAATGTTGGCGGTCTCTAAAAAATTAAAACAAAATTCAATTCAATAAAACAAATTGAATACAAAACAAAAAACTTCATCGTTTTACCACTTATAAAATGAAGAAAATAAAAGTTGATGAGTCACTGTTATAATTATATATATAAAACGAAATATTTCAGGATGGAAATAAATACATTTATAGCTTGAATGGTTAAGATCATGAGTCAGTTGAAGCTAGACCGCCATAGAAAACCTGGAAGTACTGGACGGTCACTTCGTCTTATTGTGGGACTTCTCAGCAATGCGCATCTACGATCCCACCTTGCGAGATTGAAACTTGGGACCTATCGGAATCGCGCGCAAGTGCTTAACCATTAGTTCACTGAGCCGTACGGCATCCAACGGTGTTAATGTCTAACTTCAACTAATCCACGAAATTGAATAACATATCCACCATTGTCTTCAGTGAATTACTACCTCACAACAGACCTAGTTGAACTCCACTGGTCACAGTTTCTCACATTATAATTATCAGAAAGGAGTTTTATGGAGATTGTAGTAATTTATTAGTTAAATTCATGAGTTAATTACGGCTAGACTACCGTGGAAAACGTGAAAGCGCCAAACGGTCATTTCGTCATAGTATGGGACTTTTTTGCAGTGTACATCCACGATACTCTTTGCAGGATTCGAACTCAAGACCTATCGGTCTCGCGCACAAACGGTAAACCTTTAAACAATTGTACCGGCATCCGTTGGTGTTCATATCTAACTTCAACCAATCTACCAAAATTTTGCCACCGTCAGTTACTATCTCGCAGCGGACCAGATTGAACTCGAATAGTCACTTGAAATGCCGTCATATATAATGATGAAACCAAACAGAATTTCTTACTTGTCATCGTTTATTTGTGTGTTCAAGCCTTTAACTAAATCACCAATCCTCTGATCAAAATAGGGTTTTAACAGTAGGATAGAAATCTAATTAAAGTATATAAATACAATTACTAATCATAGGTATGTTGATTTTTGAGAAAGTTTCCTATTATGTAACGTCAGTAAGAGTTATTTCAATGGATTTGTCCATTAAAATCTTGCTTGTTATATCACCCTTAGAAAAATACAAGTCTTAGGTATAGAGTTGTTCATTTTTACAACTGTAAAAATCAGCGTCTTGTTTATTATAAGTTTCTTTTTTGAAATAACTAAGACATTCATTTTGTAGTACAATCACGTTTATGGGGTTTTGTTCGTTGAGCTGGATGATTTAGTCGTGAAGCTTTCATTGTTCTTCTGAACAACATCATTAGTATATACTTTAGGTAGAAGTGCTGAACATTTTATAGACAAACTTACCATCTTTTACTACTTATTATTTACTTCAAGATGTTATATCTAGAGCTTAGATTCTTAACATACCGCGTACAACTAAAGTACTCGAATGCTAGAACCCTCCAAGTGAGAAGATAGAAGACAAGTGAAAGAAATGCTATTTGACAACAGTGTCAATTATGGTACAAAACTATCAGGTATTTATAGTTTTTTTCTTTTAGTAAAAACCTAATCATCATTGTAGTCCTCCAGTCCGCATCTGTTCAATAGGGAAGCTATGCATAGAGATTCTTGAATATTCTTCCAAAAGTTGATTAAATGAAATATCTTCTGCTCTTTCTTTTAAAACTTCTTCAAGTTCACTCGTTGGTCATTTTCACAACAAAAAAAGCGGGGTCATGGGTGCGTACTGCTGAGGAGTCCCACAATAGGACGAAACGGCCGTCCAGTATTACCAGGTTTCCAAAGGTGTTCTAGCTTCAATTGACTCATGATCTCAACTGTTGAAATTACTACAATCTCCACAAAACCTCTTCTGATACTAATCAACATATACACACTAGTGACTGGTTTCAAGATGTATATCCTGGAGTTCTAGTGAGAAGCAGTGACCAGTCGAGTTCAACCGGATCAGTTGTGGATTAGTTGAAGTTAGGCATTAACACCGTTGGATACCGGCTGGCTCAATGGTCTAGTTGGTTAAGCGCCTGGCGCAAGACTGATAGGTCCTGAGTTCGAATGTTGCGAAGCGGGGTCGTGAATGTGCACTGCTGAGGAGTTCCACAATAGGACGAGTAGGCCGTCCAGTGCTTTCAGGTTTTCTGTGGCGGTCTAGCTTCAACTAACTCATGATTTCAATTGTTGATATATCTTTTATTGTTATTCAATTATCAGATTAACTTTTAATAAGGAATAACAATCAGTAGGCTATAGAATATTCCATTCAATTACTACTGTTATAACTTGTACAAAGTATTTAAAACTACAATTTTTATAGACATGTGATTACTTCATTTCATTCAATTCACAAATTAATTAAATAATGATTAATTATGTAATTGATAAAATACAAAAATCTTGGATGATTTTTCTTCCTTTTCTTTCTTCTTCTTCCTCTTCTGAATTTCATAATAAAATATGATTAATTAGTTATTTCGAAATAAATTAATTTATTTATAAAACTACAATGTAGAATAATTAGATAAGATCAGTTTTGTGGTTGTGGTGATTGTTAAGCTTTTGATTGAAATCATGAATCGATTGATGTTAGACCACCATTGAAAACTTGAAAGCACTGGACAGCCGTTTCATTCTATTGTGTGACTCCTCAGAAGTACGCATCCACGATCTCGCTTGCCGGGATTCGAACCCAATAGTGGTCTAACATCAATCGGTTCATGATTTCAATCAAGAGTTAGATAAAACACATTGTTAGCTATCAACTAAATGATTTAGAGGTTAAATGTTTGTGTGCACGCGAATCGATAGCTTCTCAGTTTGAATCCTACGATCAGATGTACACTATTCAGGAGTTCCATACTAGAATAAAACAACTAACTATCGAATACCTTCAAGTTATCCATGATAATCTAGTTCCAATTACTTCATGAATTCAACTAATAAATTACCACAACACCCCCCCCTCTTCTGATAATAACTTTGAATGTTTACTTCCTAAAATAGTAATGATAATAATGATAAATGTTTACATCTAATTCAATGATAATTGCTAACTGTTTTTTTGTACAACTTTGTTTATATTTATATATATATCTCTGTTGTGATGACATATTTTATATTTTTTCGAACAGTTAAATTCGTTTCTTTTCTTGTTCTGCCCGCGCTATTTATTTTCTGTTCAATTTTCAAGTTGTTTCTTCCCCCTGATGTGATCAATGGTAATATCAATAATAATAATAATAATAATAATAATAATAATAATAATAATAATAATAATAATAAGAGGCAGCTGTAGGGAATGAAAGGTATTGTTCATTTGTATACATCATATGGTATTATGATAAATATATGAATAGGTTGAATGGGGGAACAATAGTTAATAATAATAATAATAATATTATTATTATTATTACAAATTCTCTTTATCTAAAATGGTAGTGACATAACATAGTTACTTCTTATCATATAACCACCCCCCCACCCCACCCCCCAAAGAAACCTGTCATTCACGTTAGAAACCAAGCAAAATATGACAAATAGTTAAATATTGACAACTAGAGTTAAACAGAAGGGAAATTATAGAGAAATATAGAGAAGAAAAAAAAAAGAAGAAAAAGGAGAACAATTAATAATCGAGAGAAAAAAAAACACACACACACAACAGATTGTTGAATAAATGTGTTCATTGTATGTTCTAATTGTGATCCTATGAATAAATTCAATTCATATTTGATCAACTTATCAGTTGATTTTTATTTATTCAAAGATTTAACGTTTTTGAAGGATTGATAGTGTTGGTTACTATGTTAAGCCTATAATACTAACTTATTCTAGATTTTGGACAAGTCAATTTATCCATTGTTCTTAAGCGACATTATGATCTTGTTAATTATTCCACTTATCAACCTTGAGTGTGCTTTTTTTTATGAGCCTGTGTGAGTGTGTACATTGCTTATCCTATTCACTACATGTAACTTATTTTTATCTGGCTATAAAATATTGATTAACGCTTGATTAAAAGGAGTTGGTTCACATGCCTTCTTCACTGAGCATCGTTGTGTTTTGTTCCTTTGATCGTCTGCTTGAATCAATGATTGTACAATATACATATATATCAATAATGCGGGTTAAATCGATGAAATATACGAGGATCACCGACATGTGTACCTCAATAACATTCATACAATCCAAATGGAGTCAGATATCAGGTCATTAAATATTCATTTAATGATAATATAATTTTTGACGTGATAAATTGATATCAGTTGAAGAATAACTGAAGGAAGGAATATAGACTCTTCAGTTCAATAGTGTATTTGATGGATGAACGTCAGTGTTAGATAATTTTTTTAGATTAGATGGGACTTATAATGCAGTCAGATCGTTTTCTTGAATTGTTGTCTTACTACTGAATAAGATTATTTGATGGACCACATCATTGTATTATAACTTGAAGAAATCCATCTCAACACTAGTCGTCATATATATATATAGCACAAAAGATTATGTGAAGGAAAGAAACACACAAGTGCTTTGTAAGCATTTGTTAATCTTTTTCTTTCAACTACCAACCAGACTTAAATTCACTTAGTGTTTGTTTATTTGTATCTTTCCATTGTTATTTATGACCTAAGGCATCGTAGTATGGGACTCCTCAGCAGTGCGCATCCATAGTCCCGCTCAGCGAGATCCTAGGATGAAACGGTCGTTCAGTGCATCCAGATATTCCATGGTGGTCTAGTTTCAATCTCCAAAAAATCCCTTTCTCACTATGTATAATCTTTAATCCTTGTCAAAATATTGATAATTCTGTATTTCTATTTTCAAAAGTCAATATCTCATACCGATTTCTTATGTCATTAATATAATTTTTTCCATATTGATTAGCCTAGTTTAATCCATAATATCATGTTTTGGAGTGTATTTTTTGTTGTAATATATTCTACTTTCTTTGATCAAAGTAATAGAGAGATTGTAGCTAATGAGATTAAATTTCTATTGCCCAAAGGTACATTTCAAATCTGGTTATACGAATATGATAAGATTAGTATTACGTAATAGGTTAGTTATCAACAGATATTCAGTAATCGAACGATTATTCACAAGACTTCACTTCACATTTTTAAGAATGGTGTCCAACATTTTGAGCGGATAAAACGCGTAACCTTTGAGTGATCAGTATATTTAAATCAGTCATTCAGTCAGCTACAACGTAGAACTAGGCACATATATGCATCGGTCCAAGTTGCCATACCTCATTAGCACAACAAGATGAACAACGAATTCATAAAAGTAGTTATAACAATAGTAGTAATGTATAAAGGAAAGATTTTGTATAAGGATATAATACAGGAAGAAAGAATTAGTTGACAGAAAGAAAGATATAAAGCAGTTTTAATCTCATAGTTTAAGGGAAGACAGACGCCATTGTGATCGATCCTGAGACATGTCATCCAGAGTCTCCAACCATTGGTTACGATATTCACGCGCACCTCAACCAAGCTGTCTGCATTTACCAACATGGCTCAGATCCTAGGGTTTCAGCTAAGGAGGTCTGTTGACCGATTTGACATAGCGTGTGTACGTTGAAGGCTCCAATGTGTAGTTTGGAGCGAGGGTTCAGTAGACTTGGCACAATGTTCTGCGCACTAGAATCGTTGGCTAGAGTGACACTTGAGGAGGAAGGCAGCATTGCTGTTGTGCTGATTGTCTGAAGGAAAAACCTTACTGCCGTCACACCTCTGAACAGTCAACAGTATAACTTCGCCATCGCACCTTGGATTTGCTGATTTTAGTCTTACCATTCTTCAACCGACCTGGCTGGTATGGTAAGACCTTGAGGAACGATTGTTCCAGCCAGTATAGCTCGACTGGTTCATCACAGTAGTCGCTTAATTGATTCGATGATTCATCCATCTCACTATGTAATACATATATACATTTTGATCCTGTTCATTGACTTGCTCATTCGACTCGCACGCTTACTCGCTCACTTAATTGTCCGCTTGCTTTTCAGCACTACTCTTTCATGCTTGTGTAACGTACCTATGATTTTGGTGATCTGTGCGTGATGCAATAATAAACGTAATCAACACTTCGTATTCATCTTCTGTTTAATACACTGTTGAGGCGTTATCAAGTGACGGTTATTAGGACGAATGGTATACAAAGTTTAGGGATTATATTGAATACCGACGACCACACTATACATTAAATACATTATTTGCACATATTTTATTAGTTCTCCTTTACATACCTCATAATTCATACAATTCTGTTTTTATTCTGTAGGGCCAGTGAAATATCACTGAGCCCTAATCAAATCATCATGCAGTTAAGTCACTGAATATCGATCAGATCATCGATCCTTGTCAAGGTTAAGGACACTCAACGCGCATCAGTTAATCGTACGCCATGGACTGGCCCATGCAACGGTGGTCATACTTTCGCTTGTATCTACTTTAAATAATAAATTTCTGTAATGACGTCCTTTATGTTGTACAGTCTTCAGAGTATCTCTAGTATCCTGATACAGTGATGCGGTAATCCACGTAAGGTATTGACCTTGAGGTGTGACTTCAACGTTATTTGATTCGTCATACCATTCCCATCTAACTGTAATCGGCCCACAATCATTTGACATTGATCATCTACATTGGTGATCTATCATTCGAATTTCTCTCTGTTACCCTTTCTATTCTCTTTAATTAGATCTTCTCAGTTTTCCTACTATCAGGCATTCCACTTCTGATACTACTTATATCTATCAACATATAAAACATACACCACATTATTATTATCAATGTTAATAACAAACAAACAAACAAACAAAGTGTTTAATTCTTACCAGAGAGAAGTAAATTAATCCAAACATGGTTGCTATGGCTGAACTAGCTAATTTCGCTAATGTTAATAAAACTTCTGACCATCGAATTAATTCTATTATATTATTTAATGATTGAATAGTTACTAAACTAGAATTTAATTGTTTCCATGATTTGTAAAATGATTGTTTTTCAATAACTAAATAGAAGAGAATTAAAAGAAAATAAGAGAAAAATAATTTTGAAATATTTTGGTTATGAAATAGGTATTTATATAATATTGTGGTGTGTGATGAGTCCCAGAGTGAACATCAACTCTGAGATGTAGGTATATCCAACTGATGAGTCCCGAATAGGACGAAACGCGTGTCCTGGATTCCATTGATATCCACTATCTATCTTTGCTTATAATACAACAAATCTGCTAGAACGTTTCAACGAAGCCAATCCAAATATCCACTTTACTATAGAACATGAAAATGAAAACAAGTTCCATTTTCTGAGTATCGCTGTAAAACAAAGGAAGGATGACAGAACTCAACGTTCGATTTATAGGAAAGACACCTGGATACCGGTGTGGTGTGTGCTCCTTATACTGACATAAACACTAGGTGATGATAGTCGTTCACTACAATATTACAATTGTGGGTTAGAGTGATTTTATATCGATTTTCAGGAGAACTAGATACCATCCAGATTTTAATGTGTGTTAAGTCCCTAATTGTCGGTCACAAGTTATAACAATTGGCGACAGGTTTTTTTAAATATGCATATACGATCCAAAGTCAGCTTGTATTTGAATGAAACTCAGTTTAATTATTTCGAGCAATCAGCATCCAGATTTATCATCGGTTTTCCTTTGGAAGACATTGGTTGGTAATTCTTCATACAGTATTTTTCACTACCAGTGCTGATTCAAAAAGTGACTCTCCCTTCCGATCGATTACAGATGCTATTTGAGAGACAGTTGGAGTTCTTGGTCAAATTACGCACACAGCTGCGGAATCACTCATCCTTTGGAGATGTGACTGAAGTTGGTGGATTAATTTCTCAATTGAACACAGAGCTGGAAAATGATTGCAGCCTTCAGCCAGCATTCTGACATTCTCCTTTTACCAGTATCAGAATCCAAACGACTGTTAATCATGTCTACAAAAAATGTTTAGATTCAGTTCAATAATGTCATATACCGACAAACTGATAGTGTAGCAATGAAAAGTCAATTAGGTCATGTCCTAGCAGATATTTACATAGCTAACCTCGAAAAAATGTATGTTGAAGGTACATTCATTGTAGGTAATAATCAAAAGCACATGACAAATCTAATTCACTTGGTATTGTTTACTTGAATCTTCTCATTGATGTTTAGGATTGAATTTGATCAGTCGCTTATTGGCACATGTACATAGTGTGCGTATTGCCTCGATATTGCATTAATTTACAAGCATTCTAAGCAAAGATGGATAGGGGCTAGCAGTGGTACTGAGTCCCAGAGTGAACATCAATTCTGAGATGTAGGTATATCCAACAGACGAGTCCCGAATAGGACGAAACGCATGTCTTGGATTCCACTGCTATCCACTACTCATCTTTACTTATAATACAACAAATCTGCTAGAACGTTTCAACGAAGCCAATCCAAATATCCACTTTAATATATAAAATGAAAATGAAAACAAGTTCCATTTTCTGAGTATCTCAGTAAAACGAAGGGAGGATGACAGAATTCAACGTTTGGTTTATAGGAAAGACACATGGAATGGAATTTATCTCGATTCCAATAGCTTTTGTTCAATCAGTTACAAAACACTACTTCTTCACAGAACAGAAAGAATATGTACTGGAGATACAATAGAAGAGGAATCAATGAATGTTAAATTAGAACAACGGATATCCACTGAAATTTACTGAGAAATATACAAAACTCAATAAAACTACAGTCAATAAAAAACGTATTTTCATTTAACTTAAATGCAAAGGCAATGATGTCACAGGGTCAATCAATATGAGACTCTAAACTGCATTAACACGAACTTATCCTGCAGCTAAACTGATTGTCCAGTCCAAACCAACATGTTCTCGAACATAAGCAATGGTCGGTAGGTATACCTTACATGGTACTACCAACTCTGTATATAATTTTAAATGTATCTGCCAAAGTAGTTACATCGGTAGAATGGAAATGAGAGCCTATGTCCGATTAAAATAACATATCGCTAAATGTCTTAGGTCAAGTGGATTAAAAGCATTCAGTAATGCCATCTCAAGACAATTAGGAACTTCTGAAATAATTGTTAATAACAAAATTACTTCAATAAATCTGACGCAAACATAAAGATGGGAAGACAAAAGAGGGAAAAACTGAAAATCATCTATGAAAATAACTGTTTCAACTTTGAAAGATCTTATGCCGAACAATTAGCAACCCTATTCGTCTTTGACTTCAAGAATACCATTTAATTGTCAACTGTACCGACATACATTTACTTGTAAAGATGCATATCGATAACTGTTGACACCGGTTTCACTAGAAAAACAGTTAGATATTGGATTAATGTGCTTGATTTTCAGAATCAACACTAATAGTGGGATGAAAGTGGATCAAGATAACTAGTAACAAATAGAACAAAATCAACGTTTTTGAGTTCTACTGCTAGCTGAAATCCATATTTCCCAATAACCTGCTTAATCTATGATGTAGTTAGTCTGGAGTTTGATATAATCATCATTCCAATCTGACTTATCCTCTTAGTTGATTGTCTTCTTCACATGATACTGTCTTGACAGTAGTTAGTAATTAAGCTTCACTCGACCATTTCCTGCCACTAAATGTTTCTTCAGTGGATAGAGTTGGGCATCAGTGGAAATAGATTTGTGTAGTATAGTGAATTGGTAACTAATAAGTCTACCTTCAAGACTTCTCTGAAGTAACAAAGTTATTATTTGTACAAATGAGCATTTTCAAATATAACAATACAATTATTATCCTATTTACATAAATAGCCAGTAATAGAATTGTATTGTGGTGCGTGCTACTTATATTGACGTAAGTAGTATATGATGTTAGTCATGAACTGAAGGTCTGACAGCAGAGAGACAAGAGGATCAAACAGTAAAGAATGGAAACAGAATGCAATTGGTATGAAAGTGCAAGAACAATGAAATCTGAGTCATTTTGAGACAATTGATGGACATTTTGCAAATTGAGCATTCACCTTATGATTGTTAGATTTTATTAACAAGTCCTGTAATTCTATGTTAAGTACATGCAATTGTCCCCACCCGTGTTCTGTTCACTACAGTATGATCAGTTTACATATATGGTGCATTATATAGACTGTGTAGTTATCCAGTTTCATCAACAATGGGTCAAGATTTAAATAGTTTTAATAAAAACTCTCTGAAATATTACCCTCATATAATCAATCTAATTATGTTTTTAAATTCACTTAGTATTGTATACTTGAATCTTCCGATAGTTATTTAGGACTACAATTGATCAGTCTCTTATTGGCATATATACATCCTGTGTGGATTGCCCCGATATTGCCTAAACTCACAAGCATTATAAGCAAAGGTGGGTAATGGTTAGCAGTGGAATCCAGAAAGCGCGTTTCGTCCTATTCGGGACACGTCAGCTGGCGATACCTGCATCTCAGATTTGATGTTCACTCCAGTACCTAAGCGAACCCAGCCTTTAAAACGAATGGTACTGGGTTCGAGTCCCAGAGTGAACATCAAATTTGAGATGCAAGTACATCCATCTGACAAGTCCCAAATAGGATGAAACATGCGTCCTAGATTCCAATGCTAACCACTATCCATCTTTGTTTAAATATGTTTTTGTTATTCAATACAGTATTATGATTAGATGAATAATTAGATATTTCATTTGGAAATTACTAAATTTAGATAAGTCAATTCCTAGTAACGTGATATACATTGATATACAGATTTGATTAATTATGCAATCTCATGATGTTATACTAAGACTATTCCTTCCTTATTAAACGATATAAATATCAAATCTTTACATTAATATACATAATTTAGATCTAGAGTGTTTTTGGAAAGTAATTTAATTCACAGATGGAATTTGTTCAAAATCAACCTTATATGGGATATCATTCAAATTTTGGGAGCACCAGACTACTGTGTATAGATGTAGTGTCGGTTGCTATGTTAGGCACACATAGCTTATTAAAGCTTCCAGACAGGCCAATCTATTCCTTCTTGTGGAGTCACATTTTGACCTTGTTAGTTACTTGCCAATCAACCCTGACCGCTTTTATGTAAGCGTATGTGTGTGTGTGCATTTCCTAACTTACTCATCACATATCTGTAACTTATTTTTGTTTGACTAGAAATATCGATCGACGCTTGATTAAATGAAGTTGGCTCACTCTCCTTCTCCACTGAGCATCACTTGGTTTCGCTCCTCTTTTTCCTCGTCGCTCCCATGGTTTTAACTCTGATTGTCTGTTTTCAAATCAACTATTGTATGAGATACATAGATTCAATGGTCATTCTTGTATTTGACTTATTTCATTCCATCATTCACTAACGCGATTTAAGTTGATAATTCTATGCAAGGATTGGAGATATGTATATTTCAATAATAATCATCCTATAATCCAAACGGAGTAAGATCTCGGTCTACTACATAGGATTCCTCATCAATATAGATCCGAGATTACTTACTAACTTAATTACGCCTGTTACTCCTCGTGGAGGAGTATAGACCGCCCACCAGCACTCTCCATCTAAGATTATTAAATAATCATTACATTTCAAAATAAATGTAACACTACATATTTAATTACGTTGAAAGTCATATTTGCAAAAATGGGTCATACTAAAATGGGAAATGATTAATATTGGTCACGAACCAAGTACAAATGATGAACAATCGAAGAAGAAGTTAAAATTCAAAGTTTCCTCTGTTTCGTCTAAATCACTTCAAAAATATGTAAAACAACAAATTCCAAAGTAAATTGTGTAAACATCATGTTATTATTGAGATCACGAACCGATTGATATTAGACCACCATTGAAAACCTGGAAGCACTGGACGGCCGTTTCTTCCTATTGAGGAGTCACACAATAGGACGAAACGGCTGTCCAATGCTTCAAGGTTTTCAATGGTAGTCTAACATCAATTGGTTCATGATCTCAGTCAAAAACTTAATAATCTCCATAACCCCTAAATTGATCATGTTATTATCCAAAAAAACTGACTATAATCTTTAAACTATCCTGACTATGAGATCTAAAGATGTGAAGGTTCAATCTATCATATCGTACCCATTAGGGTGGATTATTATAGAATGATAATCTATAATGAAACATATGATCAATATTCTCTCTAAATAATCTAGATCTCCCAGGTTTTCCATGATGGTCTGGCTTCAGTTGACTCATGGGATCTTAACCATTAAAATTATTATAATATCCACAAAAACCCCTTCTGATGTTCATCAACATATACTCACTAGTGACTGGCCTCAAGATGTATATGTAGTGGCTGTGCTTCGATAATTAATCACCCTCGAACCGTTATCGTATAATCTTCAACGATGTTTGAAATCAGAAGGCAAAAAGAAGCAGCTACTACAGTTTATTTAGCAGATAATTCGGACCAGACAGCAGAGAGGCAAAATTGAATGAGCAAGCGAACTACGATCGTAGCAGTAGCAAGTAGTTGTAGTGAATGGGTGCAAATGTACACATATATATATGTATAGGAAAGTGGATGAGTCAGCGAATAGATTAGGCAGTTAATAATGAAGCTAGCCGAATGAATACATGCGTAGGCGCTAAACAATGTTCAAGCATATGTATTTCATACAAGCATAATAATAAAGATAGTACAACAAGTTGTTATATCATGGATGACTTTGTCCATTAAATAGGTCAACAAAAGACACTGACTGAACTAAACTCGATTGCACGTGAGTCACTATATATATACTGGAGTTCTAATGAGAAGCAGTGATCAGTGTATTTCAACCTGATCTGTTGTGAGATAGTAACTTACTGAAGACAATAGTGGATGTGTCACTCAATTTCGTGGATTAGTTGAAGTTAGTTATTAACACCATTGGATGCCGGTCGGCTCAGTGGTCTAGAAATTAAGCTCTCGCCCACTATACTGACAGATTAGAATCTCGCAAAGTGGAATCGTGGTTGTACACTGCTGAAGAGTCCTACAATAAGAAGAGTTGACCATCCAATCCTTCCATGGTGATCTAACTTCAATCGACTACTTATGATCTTAATCATTAAAATGTATATATTTTTATTTCTAAGACATAAAACTTATCTTATTAATACAAATTATTATATACAGAAGAAGAGTTGACATTTTGTAGACAATAAATATATGACGTCATAATTCATTATTTATTATTGACAAATATACTACTTAAATAACTCTTTTTTATTTCCTTCTTTTTTCTACTCTTATTTCTAGACCAGTTTTGTTCATTGTAAAAGTTCGAAAAAACTATTAAAAAAAAAAGAAAATTAATGTAAACAAATCAGATTCTTTTTTCTTTAAAATTATTATCTAAATAGTTTTTCTTTTCTTTTATTTACTTTTTTTTTCCGTACATTTTTAACTGAATAGAAAAACTGGACACGTTCATCAATGAAATGCTTTAAGTTTAATGTTGAATGTATAATGTCATATGTGATGGGTTACTAGTATTCGATCATAAATGTCTTCGAACCATTGCTCGTATATCCCGGGATCACCGGATAAGTAAAGCAGTTGTTAGAAAATGGCTACTAGGTAAGGATGGCAAATCAATTGATTAAGTAGTTAGTCTTTAGTTGAGATGGCTAGGACTTGTGTTATGTATACCCGACCACCGACTGCCCCGAAGTGCAATGTTTTATGATATAGAAGTAGGTTGGAAGCAAGCTAGGGGTGGCCAAAACAAAACACTGCACAAATCCATGAAGTCACTGACAAGTTGACTGGGTCATTTTGGTAGGTACAGACTATCTGGTTGGGATCCGCGAGTTGATAGCAATCGATGGTTAGAGATCTTGAATGACATGGCTTAAAATCATTTGCAATGGTGCAGGTGCATTCACTCTTTGTGTTTTCCTAAATTTTAATCTTCTGACTTCTTCACGTCCTCTTATTTTTTTCTTTCCAAATTTATTTCACTGGATTATACTCCTTGAATAAGATCAAACCCTAATGCTTCCAACTACTGCTTATACTCTTACTACTTCTACAACTATGGGATTTGAATCGACAACTACATCTTTGTGTTAATGTGGTATGGCAACTCGAACTGAGGTACGTACGTACGAAGTTCTACGTTGTTGCTGACTGGCTGGCTGACTGACTGACTGACTAATTGAGTTTGGAAAGTGAATAGAGAATTTCGAATAAATATGCAGTCAAATTATTCAGTGAGTGTAGGTATAAACTTTGAGATGTATTAATTGAATTAAAGTATGTAGATCTGTTTGCTAAGGATACTGATGTAATACATTGTTTAAAAAGGGCATAATTAGTAAAGATAAATGTGTTTAGGCCTTGAGGATTCCAAGTGCTGGCTTGTATTGTGATACAGTTGGATGCTTTCCTCAGTGTGTGTCCTATCCACTTCCAGTGCTTCTTCCTGATTTATTCCTCCTCTGGGACTTGGAAGAAGCCGTCATCCAGAAGATTCAAGTGTTTATTAACAATTGTCTACGCAAAATATTTCGGATACGTTGGCCAGACACTATCAGAAAAACCCAACTGTAGGAGAGAACAAACCATATTCCAGCGATGGAAGAAATCAGGAAGAAGCACTGGAAGTGGATAACGCACACATTGAGGAAATTACCCAACTGTGTCACAAGTCATTCCCCCACATGGAATCCTCAAGGGCAAATGAGAAGAGGAAGACCAAAGAGCACATTACACAGAGAAATGGAGACAGACATGAGAAGAATGAACAACAATTGTATAGAACTGGAATGAAAGGCCCAGGACATAGTGGGATGGAGAATGCTGGTCGTCAGCCTATATTCAACTGTGAGTAACAGGCGTGAGTGAGTATGTTTAGTAAGTTTTACAACAAGAAAGATGCAAATAGTAGTCAAACGATGAGAAATGAAATTATCAATCAGTTACATTCATTCACTTGTCTTCATGAAATTTTATTACTTTTAAAAAGGTAATAATAAATGAGATAATGGAAAAACCGCAATTTATAGAGTAGGCAAACTCTTTGTCTGTCTGTAAGAGAATGATTACCTTGCATAGATATATGTTTAATATCATTTATTGGTGTGAATTGAAGGTTGAAGACATAATCAATACTCAACTGTTATTAACTAACAAACATCATTCATGTTTGGTTGGATCAATAAATAAACATAGCATAAGATTCAGTTAGTAGGTCCGTCAGTAAAGCTACACAGTTTTATAAACTGATCTGACTGGGACATCTATCAAGTACTATGCAGGTAACATTTGAAGACCTAAGTTTACAGGGATGGTTATCAATAGCAGTATTATTATTTTATACATCTTATTTGCTCATACTCATTCATTGTTTTCAAACTATATTCTATGTGCTTAGTAGTTCACTATTTTCATTACTAAAACATTCGACTTCATCCATTTTCATCTTGTTATTTCAGGTTTTCAATTTCAGATTGATGAAACTGCAATATTCTACACCCTGATCATGTAGTGTATTCTTTCTGAGTAAATTAAATGATTGATGGCGTCACAGATGACGAGAGATACTGACAATATCACAATAAATGGAGCATGAATAAAACCTTATCAGCTAATAAATGCATAACATTCTTTTAACTACTATTTATTATTAAGTAGTATGATTATTCTCAAGGCATTAACTGAAAGACTGAGTTGTTATAGATCGTTAGTAATATAGCTGTTTTAATGCCTTATAATCGCTATCATAGTTATATGAAATATGTAAAGCATAGGGCTGATTTAACGAATATCAAGGCTTAGTTTATAACTCTAGAATGTCAACAAGCTTTAAAACTGAAGACTTCCAAGTTTTATGGTCAATTTATAAAATTTTTTCAGAACTTCAACATACATCGGACCATATTTCAATCACAAGCTCACAAGGATTTCCATCACAACTACTGAGGTTTGAGTAATTTATTGTTTCTGACTGACTTTTCTAACCTCTCAACATTGTGAGTAGTTCACTTTACAATTATACATTGTTTTGTAATACTAATTGGATTCCATTTCTTCGTTCCCCTCAAACGTTTATTTTTATTATCAGAATGGGTTTTGTGGAGATTTTTAGAAATTTCACTGATTGAAATCATGAGTCAATTGAAGCTAGATCGCCATGGAAAATCTGAAAGCACTGGATGCGCACTGCTGAGGAGTCCCATACTAGGAAGAAACGGCCGTCCAGTGCTTCCAGGTTTTCCATGGTGGTCTAGCTTCAATTAACTCATGATTTCATCCAGTGAAATTTATTTTTATGTTGAGATATTCTCAAGAGCTTTCGGTTCAACAAATAGCTCATTGTCACATATTCGTACCTTCAAGTATCACTAGACTATCTTTGCATAGTTACAGTTTATTACTGGATTCCCAAAATATTATTAATATGACGAGAATTCTGATTATGATGCTTCCAGTCCACAGATACTTAATAGAGTACGAAAACTGCACTGTAAGTTTGATTTATAAAGAAAAACATTAAAGATGAAACTTGAACTAAATAATCTGCATACAAAGGACAAAATCATTTTGTCTCTTTACTAATGTTGGTTGAATTTTTTCCATCAAGTTTCATTGTGAGGATCAGTTTAAGTGACTTAAAGTTCAATTACGACGCTTTTTTTGTTATGTAGTTTCAGTAATCCCTTATTGACAATTGGTCACTATTGGGGTTCTACGTGAGATACGTTTCTCAGTGGCAACGTTTTTGATAGTAACAACTAATAATAGGAGTCTGAATGTTACAATGAGCATCATTACTGTCGGAAACACCCTGCTGACGAGTGATGTTTACGTTTTTGAATATAAGATTGATTTATATGATAAATTATTATCATTAGGATTCTGGATGTTGAGAAAAGGTACATGGAGATAAACGGTAAATTTATAAGTGTGATAATTAGATTCAGAAATTCAGGGTAACATATTCTGGAATATCATAAACACATCAACACATAATGATTTTCATTTTTGTCTTACCTATGTGAATATTCCCATTAGTGGTTGAGACTGCAGTTGATTACTGTCTTATTGACATATCTGCATCCTGTGAGGATCAATTCGATATCGCCTGAAGTCACAAGCGTTATAAGCAGAGATAGATGGCGGCTAACAGTGGAACCCAAAACGCACGTTTTATCCCATTTATGTAGCTGCATCCCAGAGTTAATATTCACTCAAGAACTCAGATTAACTAACTTTTGTTTGAAACGCCATCGCGTTATCCACTATCTATGCTCAATGGTTAAGTGGATTACGTGATGGCATTTCAAGTAAAGGTTACTTAGTTGGAGTCCTTGAGTGAACATTAACTCTGGGATGCAGCTACATCCAGCAGACCAGTTATAAATGAGACGAAACGCACAGCCTGGATTCCACTGCTAGCCATCATCCATCTCTGCTTATAACATGGAATTTTTAAACATAGTTTGCACGTTTTTATAATCCAAGAAGCAGGTTTCAATGTTAACCTTAATCTTCCTATCAATGACGACCAACAATTTGGTCTTTTTGTTCAGAGGTTCTAGTTGCTTATTCAAAACTTGATTGTGGTAAGTTATCGAGTTTGGATTCTTATGTACCACATACCTATGACATGTAATCTTATTTAATTCATAACATGATAACCAAGTTTGATCTTTCTTTTGACAGCTTAGTGTCTAATTCGGTGCTTTCAAATGAAAACAGAACATTATCATTCTTTTACTGAATACAATTTTTCATCATGGTAATTCGTTTTTTAACTAGCTAATAGTGAAATAGATGAATTTTTATATCTATTCCCTAAATACTTATCTGTTTAAACAAGGTAACCTTCATTTTTAAGTAGATTTCTTGAAAGATATATGATCGTATAGTTAGTTAACTTCTATTTAAGTATACACTGGAAACGTAATAACAAAATAACTACTCGAAATGATAACTGTGATAATGAGTAAATGATCTTATGTCTGGACTTCCTACTCATGAGCATACCGTATATACTTGTTGTGATGACAGAATATTAGTGTTATAAACTATATCAATTTGGAAAATTTGACTTTTAAAGAGAATGTTGACAGTTCTTATTAGGCTATTCACCTGAATATATCTCTATCAAATTAAATTTCAGTGTTCAAAATCATTAGAAGTTATCCAAATCTCTTTACGTTTTTTCTTTAAAAAATGTTACTGGTTAATGTAAATACATTAATCTACTCGTGGTGGGGGTGTTGTTTACGGACTTGAGAGGATGAAATGCGAATATCCGGCTCTTTAGGCACTCAAATGCCCTGGTACAACCAAAACTGGGGAGAGTCAGCTCTTCCTCATCAAATGCTCTCACATGGCCACATGCATGCAACCACTATCAGGGAAGTTATACTCACTGCTTTCTCGTGACAAGGATGTTGTTTACGGAAGTGAAAGACCGAAAAGCGGATGTTCGACGCTTTAACCAGGATGGTGGACACAAATGGTCCACTTAGAGCAGTTAAAAAACCATGATTCCAAACCAATGGTGCACATGGGCTCCAGTATCCTGAAGTAACTAATGGCGTATGAGCCAATTATCGGTCACCAGCTACCATGGAACTGCATCTCCTTGCGTTGCTCCACTGCCTTATGGATTAGATCTTTAGGCCGAAGGCTCAGAGTGTGGCCTCCTAAGAAAACAACCCGCTTCCTTTTGGGCACTCAGGCAGTATCACAGCCCACACACAAATCAAATGAGATTTGTGTGGCGCAAATGTGTTCGATGTCCCTCTCTACCGATATTTATATGTTCATATAAACAATAATAAATAATAATCTTTTTTTTAAAAAAGAACTTACTAATTAATGTAAATACATTACAATCTAAATGATGAATTTGCCATTCGAAATTTTGTAATTTCTGTTCCCATTTCGATGTAGATTTTAAAATGGATACGTTTTTATGTTTTATTATATAATTAATAATTCTGTATAAACATAATAATTGAAGTAATGGCCAGGTAAAATAACTTAATAAAGAGGCTAAACTTAAACTTCCAATAAATTGATATAAAATTGTATGAAGAATTTGAATGATAAGATTGATTGTTTTCAATTTGTATGTAGATTCACTTGAACGATACCTTTAAAAGTAAAGAATAAAAATTATTTACAATCAGAATTCAAGAACAATCATCTTTGTATTCACTTGGTGTTGTTTACTTATATCTTCCGATGGTTAATTAGGACTACGATTGATCAGTTTCTTATTGGCATATGTACATCCCGCCTGGAGTACCTCCGAGGGCTTCTGCCGGTCTCAAGCCCGGATAAAGTCGGAGGGTTGGGCATGGGGTTAGCGACCCCATCCCGTAGAAAACTAAATCGCTAAAAAATGCTCACTAGAAAACGCTTACCATCCCGTGCGAACTGTCTCGATATTGCCTGAAGGTACATCCAGCTGACGAGCATGAAATAGGAGGAAAAGCACGTCCTGGATTCCACTGCTAGCCACTATCCATCCTTGCTTATAAAATCGTCTTTGGTTTACACATTCTACTTTATTATTAATATTATTATTTTTATTATTATTATTATTATTATTATTATTATTATTATTATTGAATATTATATTTTTAATACAATATAGAATTCTCAGCGTAAAGTATTTCAACAAGTTTCCGTTTCTTTCTTCTTTCTCGTTCCTGGCGATAAATATTGAATGATAGCCAATTAGATGTTAGCAGTTCAGTAAATGAACATCTGAATAATCTGCATTCTTTTCGTTGTACATTGCCAGCAACCATATTGTCTCTTATTGAGTTTTCTGTAACTTTGACAACGAAAGGTTGTACACTTTTCAGAAACGCAGCAGAATAGGTTATGCGATTAATAAACATAATGATATATTAAAACAAACAACAATAGATAACTTGTTGAAATATCTAGATGGCAGCAACAGGTAGCCCAGATGCTCAAGCTGGCCGCCCTTCAAAATTATATTTGTATACTATTGAGAAAATACTAGATATTATTATTTTAACCAAAGGTCAAAGACGATATTTTTCAGATGAATGCATCTATATAGTTGTAATTCAGTGAAATGGAACCCACATTCAAAATCCGTCGATTTCATTTTCATAGTGTTATGTGCTTGGTTGCCATTCAAATAGTTATTATTTGTTATAAAAATGTATACTACTTATAAGTAGTAAAACTCATTGAATTAGTGAATTACTACAGTCATCATCAGAAAAGTACAAGTATTTATGATCAACTGTCGATGAAAAATAGTCAGTACCCGCTAGACGGATGCTATCAGCAACAATATCATCGCTAATTATATTATATCATATTATGAGACAACATTAAGATATCATACAAAAGGTAATTATTGAATTAAAAGTTTTATATCTGCCTTAGATTTAAGTAAATCGACTTTGATGTTTATCATAGATTTATTTAACTTTTATTCCTGCAAGCAGGATCGTAGATGTGAACTGTTGGGGAGTCCTGTAATAGAAGGAAACGGCCGCCCAACGCTTCCAGGTTTTCATGATCTTGATCGAGAACTTAATAATCTCCACAATCCTATATTGAAAATTTCTATGGTTAACCGTACGATTAACTTTGCAAGATTCAATATCCACTATAAATTCTAACACATTAATTACAATACCACTCTAATCCCCATTTTTTCATATTCACTGAATGTTATTTATTTACCGTCAAGAGATTCTAGTATCGGCTGATTTACTGTATACATTCATGTGTATGTTTATGCAAATAAATATTACAGATTGAAATCATGAGTCAACTGAAGGTAGACCATCATGGGAAACCTAGAAGCACTGGATAGCCGTTCCGTCTTAGTATGGGACTCCTCAGCAGTGCGCATCCACGATCCCGCACCCCGCGAGAACCGAACCCAGGACCTATCAGTCTCGCACCAAGCCCTTAACCGACTGGACCACTGAGCCGGCATCCAACGTTGTTAATATCTAACTTCAACCAATCCGCGAAGTTGTGCCACCGTATACCATTGTCTTCAGTGAGCTGATATCTCACAACAGACCTGGTTGAACTCCACTGGTAACGGCTTCTCACTAGAACTCCAGGAGTATCTCTTGAAGTCAGCCAATCTGTGGAATTTCTAAAATCTCCACAAACCCCTTCTGTAAATAAATATTATACCAATGAGTTACATAACTAACTGAATAGAAAAATATTTTTCTCATCATTTCAAAAGTTTTATCCTTTTGAAATACTTAACTTACTAGACAGTATAATTTTATGTTTTAACATCATGAATTGACCTTAGTTAGACAATCATTGAAAACTAAGGATCACTGTCATATATTAGCATTAGACTCATTAACAATGAAGATCCAAAGACAATTCAGAATTCTGACCAGTTATCTTCAAGTATCACGGTAAACACTAGACATTTCAATCATTGAATTATCATCTAAAAGTTTACAATTCTAGTGACTATTAGCCATTGTCACTGATGATATTCGTTTCACAGTCGATATGGTTGAACTTATTAGATCGCTGATAAATTATTTGAAAGTTCTCTTGATCCATATGAATTTCTTTATAAGGCGAGACTATAATGTTTGAACGAACCAATCCCGTGTAAGATAACAGGTCTCGGAATTTGGCACGAAATTCATTCATTCATTTGGATAATCTTGGCATTATAGCTGATGTTATTTCGTAATGAAAACCCTAAATCTAATTCCTAACCCAAACTATCAACTGTAAATCATAATCCTAATTCCTCACACTGCTTTATAACCCTCATTTTGTCTCAGTTACTAGGTGTACACTCTCTAAGTTACTTTAGCGTTGCTAAGACTAAGTGAATACTTACATCAGTTCGTATTTACAGTGAAGTTATAAAATGATAATTTCAAGTGTTTGTGCAGTTCTCATTCCCAAAATTGAAGAAATTATGAGGCTTTTACAAACGGGTTATTTAAAGAAACGTTGTCATACTTTTATTAATTTAATTACCAGTTGCTAATGATTTACTGGGTTATATCTTTTGTTCCTATCAATTACCATGTGAAGAAACTGACCTTGTTCTTGTACTAAACCAATGACATATTAAACAGCACTAGTAGCTATGAATCAACTCTGAATCCTTATTGATTCTTCTCGCTTAACCCTGGCTGTTGAGTACAGAACTCAATCTCAGCCTCCACTTTATGAATTGTATAATTCAGACATACGTTGTTTATTAACAAGCAAATCAGATCACATTACACCATAAAATAAGAAATGATAATTATCCATGATCAAGCCAACAAGTGACTGTGAATATGAGATGCAGTAACTAATAAATTGGGTATAAATTAAGAATAGATAGATCAAATGAAACCTTATGGTAAAGGGAATATGGATATACACATATAATCTAGTTACATAATAATTGTCCAATTAGAATATATGTCATGATAGTCGACAAACAATTTCTCTAGCAGTTATCATTCATTTGCTCTTTGTTAGGATATGACAAAACTGTGTAATGATTGATGATTGAAATAGAAAAACCTAGTCTGAGATAGAACCAAACTATCATCATTGAAAGTTAGTTATTACCCTTATTTCTCATATTATTAGTAAGTCAAAGTCATCTGCTTGAACTGCAATTCATACACACCCGATTAAATGTAACAGAAAAACTTGTTATATACATATAAAAAGAAAAGGAGTAAGTTGCTGACTGTATAGTTTTTATATTTAGCCTTTATTTTGTGAGTTGACCATCAATGTATCAAGCTAATCAACTCAATTATTTATGTGAATCTACTTAAGCTAACATGCTCCCAAATGCCCTGGTAAGGCCGAGAGTGGAGGGAGTCCGCTCTCCCTCTCGAAATGCTCTCACATGGCCACGCGTATATTGCCTCTGACAGGGAAGTCCTAATCACTGCCTCCTCGCAACACGGGTGTTGTTTACGAAATTAAGAGAACGAAAAACGAATGTCTGGAGCTTTAACCGGGTTGGTCGACACAAATGGTCCACCTAGAGGAGTTAAAAAACCATGATTCCAAACCAATGGTGCACATGGGCTCCAGTATCCTGAAGGGACAAATGGCGTGTGAACCAATCGTTGGTCACCGACTACCATGGAACTGCATCTCCTTGCGTTGCTCCACTGCCTTGTGGATCAGACCTTTAGGTCGAAGGCTCCGGGTGTGGTCCCCTAAGAAAACCACCTGCTTCGGTTTGGGCACCTGGGCACTATCACAGCCCCCACACATATCAAATGATATTTGTGTGGTGCATATGTATTTGATGCCTCCTTGTACCAATATCTATATGTTAAAATAAATAAATAAATAATAATAAGCTAACATATTTCATTTTATATTATCATACATGAACAGTTCCAATCTTTTTTTCTGGTGGCAAACACAGGGTTAAGCCTGTTGCTTAGAGGAACTTACTTAACGAAAGTTTTATGTAAATGTATTACTACCTATAAGTAATTACGTTGGAAACTTTATTAGTAGAAACTAAGGATTCAACTAGCTTACATTCAATAAACCTTAATGATTTAGAATCTTCTTGATAAAGAGCCATATTGAATCAAAACCTAAGGATGAAACACGGTATAATATACAGTGTAAACATGTTAACTTTGTATTTAACCAATGATTTCTATTGTTCAATCATACAATAAGAATGAAATAAACTTGAAAGAAAAAACTGTTTATAAAACCAGTCACTCTTTTGTTTCTAATCTCTTTCTATAAACCAATTGTTTAAATCAATCTCAAAAGGATTGATTAACAATAATAACACTAAACAGAAAGAAAATGAGTCAGTTGTTGATCGAGTTTTGTTCTTCAGCTCATAGAACAAAACTCTATGAAAATCATCAACCTGAGCTACAAATCTTCTCCACTATCTCAAAACGACTCAATAACTGAATGGATAACACGTTGGTGTTTGAAGTGAACAGTACTTGATTTGAGTTTTAGAGTAAACATAAACTCTGAGATATAGGTACAATTAACTGACGAATCCTAAAGAGGACGAAACGCACATCCTATATTCTCCTATTAGTCATTATCCATCTTGGTTTATGAAAACAACAATTGTTTTGATTCCTTAATGATTAACTCGTATTCATCATATAATAATAATAATAATGAAACAGTTTACATTATCATAATCTATAAACAAACAAACATATAGGGATCATTTGATGACAGTATTGTATTGTCTACTCACAATATAACATCATATTGGAAAACATTAGACCATTAAAAGAAATGAAGCCCATCTTTTTTTGGGTTTTACCAAGATTTCTGTAATATAAATAATACCATTTTCTTTGTATTGTATACTAAGTAATAAACAATTCATTCAATGAATCACGTAACATAATGTTACATTAAAACAAACGAAGGAAGGGAAATATGAAACATTGAATATGAGTTAATTCTATTCTATTCATCAAATGTAAATGTTGTTTACTTATTTATGGTTAAATGTTTATGCAAAACCATTAAAATGAATACTAAGATTCATTGTAGTATTTAAGTAAAGATTACAGTTAGCTATATGGATTCAATAGTTTAGTGGATAATGGGCTAAGTGTTTGAAGTTAAGGATTCTATGTACATCTAGCTAAGTATCAAAGTGAATGAAATGGATGTCATGAATTTCAATAATAGCTGTATTCTATTATAAAGAACTTATAGTAGAATATGTATATTAGGGTAATTAGCTTGGGATACACATGTGATAAATAGATTGGTTAGAAGTTTAGTCTTTATCATTGAATAATCAATTTCCATTCTCAGAAGGGATTTTGTGGAGTTTTTAGTAATTTGAATAGTTGATATCATGAGACAATTGAAACTAGACCACCATGGTCGGCCGTTCCGTCCTAGTACGGGACTTCTTAGTACTACGCATCCACAGTCCCGCCCCCCCCCGCGGATCCGAACCCAGGACCTATCAGTCTCACGCGCAAGCGCTTAACCACTAGACCACTGAGCCGGCCGGGATCCAACGTTGTTAATGTTTCACTTCAACCAACCCATGAAATTGCGCCACCATACACCATTGTCTTCAGTGAGTTACTATCTTACAACAGACCCGGTTGAACTCCACTAGAACTCCAGGAAATACCTCTTGAAGACTATCACTAGTGAGCATATGTTAATTAGTACCTACCACGACAAGATCCAGATGCACGAATTCCTGATTCATTTAAAATCTGCATAATTGAAAGTCATTTGTGAATATCATTGATTGTGATCTTAAAACACAAGTCATTTTGTGCTACTATATAGGTATGGTTTAGAATTTGGCTAAAGTATGAATTTCGTGATCTCAATCAAAAACGTAATGATTTCCACAACCCTTATACTAGTAATTAACATGTGCTCACTAGTGACTAGCTTCGTGAGGGAATTCTCGGAGTTCTAGTGAGAAGCCGTGACCAGTGGAGCTAATCCGTATCGGATAGAAACAGGTGTCTACCTCAGTACAATGGAAGATGGTCGAGCAATTTCGTGGATTGGTTGATATTAGACACTATCACCATTGGATGCCGGCCGGCTCAGTGGTCCAGTAGGTTAAGCGTTCGCGCGCGAGACCGAAAGCCCTGGCTTCGAATCTCGCGAGCGGGACCGTGAATGCGCACTGCTGAGGAGTCCCACAATAGGTCGAAACGGCCGCCCAGTGCTTCCGGGTTTCCAAAGGTGGTCTAACATCAGTCGGTTCATGATCTCAATCAAAAACTTAATAATCTCCACAAGCCCTGTACTAGTAATTTCACTAATGTTAATAAATTCTGTACACCTATCATTCTATCCCTAAAGATGATATCTACAATTTAATAATGTACATCAAGATCTATTAAACTAATAATGATTTGCAAAGATTGTTAGTTAAGAATTATTAGTTAATTGTTGCACAATTAGATGAACACATACTTTGATCATTATTGACAAAGGGCGGCCTGCTTGAGCATCTGGGCTACCTGTTCCTGCCATCTAGATATTTCAACAAGTTATCTATTGTTGTTTGTTTTAATATATCATTATGTTTATTAATCGCATAACCTATTCTGCTGCGTTTCTGAAAAGTGTACAACCTTTCGTTGTCAAAGTTACAGAAAACTCAATAAGAGACAATATGGTTGCTGGCAATGTACAACGAAAAGAATGTACATTATTCAGTTGTTCATTCACTGAAGTGCTAACATCTAACTGGCGATTCCTCAATATTTATCGCCAGGACCGACCAAGAAGAAAGAAACGGAAACTTGTTGAAATACTTTGCGCTGAGAATTCTATATTGTACCAAAATTATAATATTGAATAAAGCTAATAATAATAATAATAATAAAGTGATAAAACCAAAGTAAGAGATTATGACTGTATTCAATTTATTTTGTTCAACATAGTACATTTAAATCCTCTATTCAATCTTGTATTCAAGTAATAATACTACATGTTAAAGACAGTTGTCTATCACGTTCATGCATGAGACCGAAGGTCTTCGGTTTGAGTCTCGCATATGGGATCATATATGTGAACTATTGTAGAGTCCTATGCTAGGACGAAATGACTGTTCAATGTTTCTAGGTTTTCAGTGGTGGTCTAACTTAGATCGATTCATTAATTCAATTAGTAAAATGACTACAATCTTCATAAACCCACATTTCTGATAAAAATTAAAATTAATTTATAAATGGCGGTAAATAATCGTTAAATTACGTACATGTGTATGCATACCTTAATAGAGACATTTATAAACGAATGAACAACTACGTGCATATGTGTAATTTAAAGGAAAGAAAACATTCAGACGTATTATGACATAATAATGTATACTCTAGAAAGTCATAGAATTTCTTTTACAAAAATGAATTCGGTTGTACGTATGTCTAGCTAAGTATCAAAAAGAATGAAATGAACGTCATAGATTCCATTGATAGCCGTATTCTATCTTTAAGAACATATGGTAGAATATGTATATTAGGGTAATCAGCTCAGGATATATTGAGGAGTCCCACAGTAGGATGAAATGACCGTCTAGTACTTTCACAAAACCATTTTTGATATAAATCAATTCAACTATTAAACAATCAGTATTGATCAGTATAGGATTGTGGAGATTATCATGATTCTCAGAGTTCTGGTGAGAAGCCATGACTCAATCAAAAACTTAATAATCTTCACAACCCTATACTGATAATTACCATGTGCTCACTAGTGACTAGCTTTGTGAGAGAATTCTTGGAGTACTAGTGAGAAGCCATGACCAATGGAGCTAAATTCGTGTCGGGGCAATCAGTATTGATTTTAATGTTCCAATGAAATGATATGCCTAATCCTACGTTATAGCTGATTGACTAATGAAATGGTGAATAAAAATCACACTTGTACTATTAACCGTTTGTTGTTGTTGTTGTTTTAAAAAACGTATTTCTGGACTTTAAATAATCTTGTTGTTTTATCTTTTAAATAAAATAGGCGCCTAATTCATTTGAAACCGATCAAACAAACACATGATATCTAATAAATGATTGATGATTACTATAGTGTTTATATTGAGTACTTTTAATTTATTCATTATAATTTCTTTTTAATTGATGATTTGAATTATGCAAAATTCACTTAATGTTAATGTCGGTCAGTCAGTCAGTCAGTCAGCTACAACGTAGGACCAGGTACATATATGCATCGGTTCAAGTTGCCATACCTCATTAGCACAACAAGATGAACACCGGATTCATAGGAGTGGTTAGGTCAAAGGTAGTAATATATAGGAGAAAGATTGCATATAAGGAAACAGTATAGGAAGAAAGAATTAGTTAGTAGAAAGAAAGGTATGAAGCGATTTTAATCTCATAGTTTAAGGGAAGACATAGAGTGTATACGCCGACGCCATTATGATCGATTCTGAGCCATGTCACCAAGAGTCTCCAACCATCGGTTACGAAAGTCACGCGGACCCCAACCAAGTAGTCTGCATCTACCAACATGGCTCAGACTAGAGGTTAGTGTCTTCAAGCACTGATGCCACGTTTTGGTAATGTACTATTCTGTAAATTATACAGTTCAAGATATAAGGTGCATAGTGATTGAAGGGAGTGGGGTGTAAAAAGTACTTTCCATATTAACAATAATCATGAAAGATAGATGATAGTTAGCAATGGAATTTAAGATGAATATTTCGTTCTATTTGAGATTCATCAGTTGGATGTACCTATATCCCAGAGTTGGTGTTTTAATTCATTTTTTTATATTGTTTGTTTGAATCTTTTCATTGATGAATTTAATTAATTTAAGCTTCACTTCATTACATAAGCTAGTGAATGTTAGAACTTAGTAGCTAAGTGGATAAAGTGATGATATTTGAAGTGAATAGTACTAGGTTCGAGTTCCAGAGTGACTGATCAGTTGCTATTCTAAACATCAATAAGAAGATTCAAAACAAACAATACAATATGTATAATAATTAAATGTTAGTAATCCGTTGTAAGACCGATTCCTGAAGTTCTCTCTATTGCATTGATAATTCCAATTACGAAAGTAATTAGAAGAATAACTTTTCGTTAACTCTGATTGGGTTTAGTTTTCTCATGTAAATTAACAATTAGTTAACTGGAAGTAATGAGTGTAAATATGATGTTTATTATCTCAACCCTCTGTACTTGAACTGGTCCGCTTCACAACTCACTAAACAAAGTACTAAAAAAATGTACTAAAAAGTGCAAAAGTACGCTTAATCTACGTGGCTGAAGCTAACAGAATCATCTCGAAAAACTCAACACGCACATGGATCTTTGTTTTATAAGGACTTCTTCATTATAAAATTATGGATAATATGAGATTTCTTCAGTCTATAGTGTCTTTTGATATTTCAAATAAAGCTTTATACATGGAGACAAATATGATGATCTAACAAATTCTTGTTGAAGGATATACTTTATACCTAGTCTAAGATAGAAATATTTTGAGGATTTAGTAAAGAATTTGAACTAGAGAAGTGTAAGTTACATCATATACTGATGTCAACTGAAAAACAATTTAATGCGGTGAATGATTAAACAAGGATTTTACTCTGGCTTGAGCTTTCTTCATTTGTTTGGTGCATGAGAATATTCAATAATACTACATTTGATCTTAATACATGATAAAAAGCTATCTGTAATTTTTTAGTGGCCCTCGTGTATCTGACTCCAGTAGGATCGTATAATCGAAAACAGCATCGCGTTCGCACGTCACTCAAACCACTTTAGTAGTGGTATGATGACATTATCGATGAGGTTATCGAATGAATAAGTTATGTTGAGTTCGTTCGTCAAGAGTTTGCAGTGCAGAAGGTTCTTCATTGACGTAGTTTGCTGCGTTAGGTTCACTGTCGTACTCATCACTTTCAGTGTAAGCCGGCTGATCTGACTCCCTTTTGAATAAACTGTGAATATGTAATGAATATAAATCTTCCGTTGAACTCCGTATATGTCCTAGGATAATCCCGTATGTATGACGGCAGTTATAAGAAGCCAAATATGGGTGACGTTGGAGGAATTATTTCAAGCATTCGTTTATCCAGACAGAGATTCGGAATGAGAAGAAGGAAATCAAAGTGAGTCAACTGAATTTAATCATGTGTGACTCAATATTTATACTCAGACAAAAATAGGTTACAGACTCATAGCGAATAGGATAGGTAATTGACACTCAGATAAAAACAGTCAGGGTTAAGAAGCGAATAAGTGACAAGGTAAGAATATGGCTTATGAAGAATAGTAACAGCTCCCTACAAGTACTATTCTATGAATCTGAAATGACTGTATTCTTTCTGATGAAAATCAATGTTTTGACAGCATGAAATCAAGCTATTTTTTTCCAATCTATTCAAAATTATAAAGTGAAAAGCAAGAATCTCCGACACAGCACAACATCCACTAGTCAGCTCACACTTGACGGAGGAGCTCTGAAAGATGTAAAGATGATAAAGAGACGTGAGGAGGGTTAGTCATGGAGATAAGAGAGGTATTAGGAGGTGCAGGAAGGATTTGAATGTGACCAACTTGGTCTCGTGTGCTGTTACGGGTATGAGGGCTGATATCACTTCCCGGCTGCCCACACCGTGGAAGGATATTTCTTGAGGAACCTGAAAAGGAAGTCGGATTAGTGTTGGTCTTAACGACCTGGGAGCGTGACCGCAGTGCTTAAGGGACAACTGTTTGAGGTAGGTCACACACGACCTTTTTATGGGTAAATTTTGCGTTAGCTCCGTACTTTTTGGGACCTTACCGCCGAAGACGGATATCCGTGGAATAAGGCGAGGTGTGCATTTTTAGGGTCGACATTTTCTAACCCCACTCCTCTTTGTGTAAAGAAAGCATCGCTGTCATGCTGGTTGTTTGAAGAAAACACCTTACTGCTGTCACACCCCTCTACAGTCAGCAGTACGACTTCACCCCCAGACCTTGAGTTGCTGCTTTTAGTCTTACCGTTCTCCAATCGACCTCCCTGGCATGGTAGAACCTACAGGAACATATGTTCCAGCCAATATAGCTCGGTCGGGTCATCACGATAAGCAAGTCCAACCACCGCGTCAAGGTAGCAGCTTCGGTCGGGCCAACACCAAAGTCAGAATTTCTAATACAAATATCAGGAAAGTTCTATTGTATGGGGCGGAATCTTGGAGGACTACGAAATCCATCATCCACAAGATACAAGTGTTTATTAATAATTGTGTACACAAAACACTTCGCATGCATTGGCCAAACAACAACAATCCACTGTGGAAGAGAACAAACCAAATTCCAGAGGAGAAAGAAATCAGGAATAAGCGTTAGAAGTGGATAAGATACACATTGAGGAAATTACCCAACTGTGTCACAAGGTAGGCCCTTACTTGGAACTCACAAGGCAAAATGAGAAGAGGAAGACCAAAGAACACAGTACACCGAGAAATGAAGACAGACATTAGATGAATGAATAACAATTGTATAGAACTAGAAATGAAGACCCACAACACTGTGAATTGTAAAATGCTGGTCGTCGGCCTATACTCCACACTAGGAGTAACAGGCGTTAGCAAGTAAGACAGTAAGTAAGTAAGTATTCAAAATGATTGACTTTTAACAGTTTCAACTAAACAAAATATAACAAAACTTCAATTCATTATTGAATAAGAACAAAGTTAATACAAAATAAAAACGGAAAACTGAATTCATCAATTTTTTTTTAATTAAAATTTTTTTTGTTTCTTACTTAATTTTTAGTATCGTTAAGCAAAAAAATAAAAAAACAAAAAAAATTAAGAAAAATACAAAAAAAACTTGACTACCATATATAAATACAGACTTCTTCACTATGCCAATACACTTCTATTACCCTAATTTCTTATTACTCTGTTCACTAGATACATTTTATTACATTAATAATAATAATAATTTCCATTTGTAAGATTTTTTTATCTTTTATACCCATTGACATGCACACACACACACATACACACACACACAACTCATTCATCATAGATGTATAGAAAGAAAACTGGATACTAATTTTGTTTTTAAACATTGGGACTCTATTACAAATGATGTATATAAGCAACAAAAAAATCGATAGAGATTTCCTATTATGTATACAAGGGATACATCTATAGTCATTACTTTTTTCTTCTTCTTTATTTATAAGAACATACTACTACTACTACTACTACTACTACTACTACTACTACTACTACTACTACTACTACTACTACTATTACTACTACTACTACTACTACTACTACTACTACTACTACTACTACTACTACTACTACTACTACTACTACTACTACTACTACTACTACTACTACTACTACTACTACTACTACTACTACTACTACTACTACTACTACTACTACTACTACTACTACTACTACTACTACTACTACTACTACTACTACTACTACTACTACTACTACTACTACTACTACTACTACTACTACTACTACTACTACTACTACTACTACTACTACTACTACTACTACTACTACTACTACTACTACTACTACTACTACTACTACTACTACTACTACTACTACTACTACTACTACTACTACTACTACTACTACTACTACTACTACTACTACTACTACTACTACTACTACTACTACTACTACTACTACTACTACTACTACTACTACTACTACTACTACTACTACTACTACTACTACTACTACTACTACTACTACTACTACTACTACTACTACTACTACTACTACTACTACTACTACTACTACTACTACTACTACTACTACTACTACTACTACTACTACTACTACTACTACTACTACTACTACTACTACTACTACTACTACTACTACTACTACTACTACTACTACTACTACTACTACTACTACTACTACTACTACTACTACTACTACTACTACTACTACTACTACTACTACTACTACTACTACTACTACTACTACTACTACTACTACTACTACTACTACTACTACTACTACTACTACTACTACTACTACTACTACTACTACTAATCAGTCGGTCAGTCAGTAACAACGTAGAACTTCGTACGTACATATGTGCGTACATGCATTCAAGTTGCCTTATCACATTAGCACAGAGATACAATTGTCTATTCAAATCCCATAGTGGCAGAGTTAATAAGAGTATGAACAGTAACCAGAAACACTAGGGTTTGAAGATGTTATTCAAAGAGCATAATACAGTGAAATAAATTTGGAAGGAGAAGAAAGAACAGGACATGAAAAATTCAGAAGATTAGAAATTGGGGGAACACAAAGAATGGATGGACCTGCAAAATCGCAAATGATTTTCAGCCATGTCATTCAAGATCTCTAACCATAGATCGCTATCAACTCGCCGATCCCAATCAGGTAGTCTACATCTACTAACATGACTCAGTTCACTTGTCAGTGACTTCATGGATTTGTACCATGTTTTAATCTGGCAGCCCTTTGTTTTCTTCCAGCCTACACCTACACCATAAAACATCGCATGTCAGTGGTTAGGCATACGTACTACTACTGCTACTGTTTTGTTTTAATAAGATAGTTATCATTGAATACACATTCGATGATATTTAGGTTTACTTTAAAAAAATTTAATTATGTTATGATTTGTATAAAACACAAACAAATGATAAAGATATAGATTACAATTAATTCTAAACATTGAACATTGAATGCATTTTAAACAAACAAACAAATGAAAAACAGCTTATGTTTTATTACAGAGAGGTTTTGTGGAGATTGTAGTAATTTAATAGTTGAATTCAGGCCTTGCTTCTCTCTCTCTTTTGATTCCGGTTAATTATAGTCTGTTCAACCTCACTAAGAGTTTGAGAACTTTCACTAGTATGTCATTCAGGTTACTTGGAAATACTAGTTATTTGGAGTATGGCGATAGGCCTGTTGAACTGTTCTCGACAGCTTTCGGTTCACCATTTCTACTAGAAACTGTTATACAAATAACATTTGTGGCTTACACTTCCATATGAGTCACTTAACCTTATTGTGCAAATATGATAGTTTTTTAGGAATGAATGTTAAAACTTAGTGTTTTGTGATTATATTGAACAGTCTAAATCAGCATTTATCCTGATATTTCTGTTGTTAGCATTTAGGTATATTCCTAATATTCTAAAGTTAATCCCTATTTGGTGATACGAACTTGTGTCTCTAATGAAGCAGTCGTCAATTCTCGTACTATATAGAAAACTAATTGAAGTTGCAAATGTGTAACAATAGATGTTAGATAAAAAGATCTAAGCTTCATGTAATCACTACCAGACTTGAATTTTCCTGGTATGATTTCCATCGAGATTGTAAATAGACATTGTTCTTATGAAGGTCAAATAACTATTCAATACTCTTCAGTTCTAAATCTTTCTTACTTTGACTACAATTTATGATGAAGAACAATTACATTTTGTTGATGTCCTTTAGATGTATGAGTAGTGTATGGAATAAATATGAAATAAAAAATCGATCTTTAATTGATAAATTGTGCTTTCAAAAATTGATTATTTTGGATCTAATTAAATGAACCAAGTCAAAGGATTTCGTTATGCTACGTATCAGTATATGCGGAGTCGTCAGTAAATCAGTGTCAATGTAAATGTCGCGTAAAAAGCAGTAACCTTCTACCGAAAACTCATTACATATGTGAACTAAATAATAACAGCTATATACTGTGCGGCATAAATTTTCACAAGTGGACTAGGATATATTTCTACATGCAGTTTAAATTCAAAGAAATCAGAGTTGACCGAATTGACTCTAACAAATCCCATCAAGTGACAAATGTTACAAGTCATTTTTTACAAAACATATTTTAATAGATGAATTCATGAGTCGATTGAAGCTAGATCATCATGAAAAATCTGGAATCAATGAACGGCTAAGTCGTCTCAGTATGGAGACTCCTTAACAGTGCGTATCCACGATCTTGCCTTGCGAGATTCCAACCCAGGACCTAACAGTATCGCACTCCAACATTTAACTACTAGACCACTGAGCCAACCGGCCGGTATCCAACAGTGTTAATGCCTAACTTCAACTAATCCATAAATTGAGTGACACATCCACCATTATCTTCAGTGAGTTACTATCCCACAACAGACCCGGTTGAACTCCATTGGTCACTACTCCTCATTAGAACTCCAGTATATATGTTAATTAGTATCAGAAGACAATTACTAAAAATGACGGATCTTTTTTTTTAAAAAAAAGAGCACACTCGATTTTTTTTAGTTTCAACAAACGATGTATAAAATTTATTCATCAAAATAAAACATAATTGATTGTAGGTGTGGTCAAATTACAAGTGTTTACACCTTCTATTAAAGATAACTATCGAATTACATTTCATTTTAATTAAGTCATTCAAATTTAGAATTGAATTGAACTACCCGGTTATTATCTTTTTTTTCAAGTCCAGTTGATTCATTTAAACAAAATATTCATCATGTAACTTTGATAACTCATATTAGGAAGATAAGGTCATTTTATTATTTACATATTTCACCATAGAAATAGAAAGTTATCATCAACTATATAGACATAATTATAAAGGGTTGATTCAATGACTTGTTGATTATAAACAATTAAAAATGAAGAATGAATATATTCGGTAAAAAGAGACAAGGAGTGTTCAAAAATGAATGACTTCTAATAAATGTTGGATATTGAACATAAGTGAGTATCAAAAAATAATACAAACTACTTAGTTACGTAAAAGTATGCTAATATGTACGGGTTTAAATGAGTTGATCAGATACGGAATGATGTCTGATATATATTTGGCACGAAATTAAATGTTTAGTATTCGATAGCTTGTATGAACTAGTTAACGAAGTTGGAGTGGCATTGAGCTATAACTATACAATCCTTAAAGCTGAACACAGGATTATTGGGAAAATAGATACTTAACATTTAACGCGAAGGAAAACTCAACAATGGAGGAGGCGAGAACAAGGGATTGAATTAGTTCGAATTGGTAAAATGGCGTGACTCAGCCCTGCAGACGTGATCTTACTTATGTAATATATATTGTTCTATCTCCAGTCCAAATGTGTTCTTCATCATGTATTGATGATTGTTGGAATACAATTAGTCAGGTAGATAATGATATGACTTCCATAACAATTCTACAATTTTAGGATTAGGTCTATTATTAGAGCAGTACTAATATCATGGTACACCATAATTCTACAAAGTAACTATTGGCAATATATAGTGCCCGAAAAGGCTTGATAGTAATACTAATATCTACTATCCAACGAAACAGTGAATATGATATGGTGCTTAAGCCATAAGTCATAAGAAATACCTGTCCCTGATGTAAATTTTGTATTGAGGTATTTGATATGTGTTGTGGATGCGGAGGAATAGACCAATAATGGTGTCCTTGGACTTTAAATGGACATTTCCTATTGGTCGATATCTGTTCACTTGTTGAATATTGTACAGAATGTTGTTTTCTATTTTATGGTACGATGTGGTATGCTTGATTGGTATATAAACAAAGTATGTTTGAAATATAATGATTCATAACTCAAAGGCTGTGACTTGTGTTCTTGACTCAACTGGCTAGGACGGACAGCGAAGCAGGGCCAATCAGGGCACTAGGTCGTCCACTACGTGTTTACGTGTCCACTGTCACCGAATCGGTCAATAAAACGCTGCGCATCTATCCTGCAGTCCCACCCGTTACAACAATTGGCGACGGGGATGGGATTGCAGGATAGATGCGCAGCGTTTTATTGACCGATTCGGTGACAGTGGACACGTAAACACCTAGTGGACGACCTAGTGAATTGTCAATAATGTTTTTGTAACTGTGTGTTATTCTTCCACTTTAAATTCTGACTCTAAATTACAACCCTAAACCTTTTAGTTTTATAGATATAAGGTTGATTAATCATCGTTGTATTATAGCTGATTTCAATTGGTGACGAAAACTCATACAGGATTACAATCCGAACTCACAACGCTGACCAAACTCCTATCATGTAAACTTAACCTCTTTTCTTTAATTTGACAGGTTAGAAATTATTTATCGTTATTAAACCATGATTCCACTATAATTTCATTGCTTCTTATAGTTGTTTTATAACTAGAAAGTGCTTCACATTGGTTTATGGGTTGCTCTAAATCATCAGTACAGTATACTTTTACGATTATATAATGCCCCTTGAATTTATAATAACTCGTGAAGAAATCTCATTACATTAGTGATTCGATTCTAATGTATTATCTTTTTAAGCAAAGATGTATAGTGGCTAGCAGTGGAATCCAGGACATGCGTTTCATCCTATTTGGGACTCGTCGGTTGGATGTACCCGCATCCCAAAGTTGACGTTCACCCCGGGAATCAAACACAGTACTGTCGGCTTTGAATACCATAGCGTTATCCATTTGACGGTATTGGGTTCGAGTCCCAGAGTGAACATCAACTCTGTGATGCATGTACATCCAGCTGACGAGTCCCAAATACGACAAAACGTACGCCCTGGATTCCATTGCTAGCTACTAGCCATCTTTGTTTAAGAAGCTTGTGACTTAAGGCTATATCGAGGCAATTCGCACAGGATGCACATATACCAATAAGAGACTGATCATTCGCAGTCTTAAACAACAATGGGAAGATACAAGTAAAACAATACCAAGTGAATATAATGTATTATTTGCTTTTTTTGCTGTATAATAACTTGGAAATTTCTTATTTTTATCGAGATTTGAAGACCAGTTCAAATAACTATTAGCTTATAGTCTTATGATAGGCAATCTAATATTAAGCATATTAATTACAGAATAATAAATGGGTAATGATTCCATTGAATAATTGCTAAGTCAGGCTTAAAATGTGAGTTCACGTTTTTCTAACTAGTGTGAGTGTAATTTTACTCCTAGTGTGACATTATTTGCTTTGATATCCATCCTGAAACTATAATAACCTATTACATCATTCCTAAAATTATTATTGTTATCACTAGGTAACAGGTTTGAGGAGTGTAAAAAAGGTAAAGGACGAAACATTGCTCATTAATGCTATGGCAGGTGTGAGTGATATATACATATAAGTCACAGTTATTTTCATATAACTATCAATTAAGTATGAATTTCATTCAGTATGATAGGTGTGTGCTTTCTTCAACTATGACATGGTGTATTTATTTATTCAGTGTAAACATAGTAACTGTGTGATGTTATACAATAACACTGTTAGATACCGTGATCTAGGGGTTAAGCGTTCACTCGTGAGACTGAAGATTCTAAGTTCGAATCTCGCGTCCAGGATTGTGGATCCGCACTAATGAGGAATCTCATACTAGAACGAAACGATTATCCAGTGTTTCTAGGTTTTCAATGGTGATATAGCTTAGATTCATATTTAAATTAAACTGTTAAAATATTACAATCTCCACAAATTCCCATAATGATAGAATCTGATGTCTACTAACTATTCGTCAAGTGTAAGTAAAATTAGTGTATAACTGATTGTATTTTAGTTTAATGACGATGTTTTTGGGGACGTCGATAAGTATTCATCTACATCAGTCTTCCATGTTCTTATTTTGTGTCTTGGAACTGAATCGGTTTCCAGTGTGAATTATAAACAGTAGGACCACAGATACTACAGTGATGCATAAATTACTGAGGTGTAATGACGTTTTTCATAAAACCTTCGCTGAATATGAATCAAAAGTCAACAATTACTTAGAAAATAATTTATATTTCTATATGACTTTATCCATCTAAAGTATTCATAGTCTCTTGTCTCAAAATGCTTCTCAATCATATGAAATCAAGTAATACATAATTGAACACATTCCCCATTTAAAAATAAACTTTTAGAATAATGGATATTTAGAACTGCAGCTAATGACCTTATATTGCCTGAAGTCACAAGCGTTATAAGCAAAGATGGATGGTGGCTAGCAGTGGAATCCAGGACGCACGTTCCTTCCAATGGGATAATTCAAACAACCAATGCAAAATGAATTAAAATTTCACCCCATTGCACAAGCAACTGGCTATCTGGATTCAGTAGTTAAGTGGATAACACAGTGGCATTTGGAGCGAACAGTACTGGGTTTGGGTTCCGGAGTGAACATCAACTCTGGGATGCAGGTACATCCAGCTGATGGGTCCCAAATAGGACGAAATGCCCGTCATAGACTCAAATGCTAGCCACCATCCATCTTCACTTATACTGCTTGTGACTTCAGGCAATATCGAAGTGATCCTCACAGGATGCACATAGGCCAATAAGAGACTAATCAATTGCAGTCCTAAACATCAATAGGAAGATTCAAATAGCCAATACAAAATGAATTAAAACTTTTAGAACTTTAGTTTCTTGATGAACATATAATCCTATTAGAGTAATCATTGGAAAAGAAGTTTAATCAAACAAAATATAATGTCAAAATTTACTTAGTAAACCAGAAGTATTATTCATGTTGTCACTAATAGTTCATGCCATATTGTTATTCGAATGAATTTGTAATGTTGTGGCCCTACTGTGTACTGATGAATTAACATTGAATAGTAAGATATCTTATAGCTCTAGCCTTTTATTTCTATTCCAGATAAATTCGACATATGTCTAAGTTGGAGTAACACAGGAATTGGATATAACAACTGTTAATCAATGATCTTTCATTTAGAACATTATTCATCTTTGATATCGATCAATTTTATAGTATATCTTCAGCGAAACCATTAAATCTTAGATGTTTAGATGACAAGGTTGATGAATGACCTATTTCGGTTCTACATCAATATGTGATGTATGTACCTAGAATAAAGCAACTAACAACTACTATTATTCTCATTGTTTTTTACTATTTTTAGAGTAAATACATAAAAAGAGTCCAGCCTTCCACACCCTCCTCTCTCTCTCTTTAAACCAAACTCACAAATTATAATGTATGTAAACTAGAGCAAATCAGTTGAAGTATCATAATTTTGGCGATGCAGAACTGAAATATTGATAATGAACAAATCTTTTGTCAATTAAGTATGATTTTAGATTTCTAAATTATTTACTTTATTTTTATATAAATCACATGGTAGAATGCTGTTAGTCAGTCAGTCAGTCAGTCAGTTACAACGTAGAACCAGGCACATATATGCATCGGTCCAGGTTGCCATACCTCAACAGCACAACAAGATGAACACCGAATTCAGAGTAGTTAATTCATTGCCTCCAAATGCCCTGGTACGGCCGAGAGTGGGAAGAGTCCGCTCTCCCTCCCGAAATACTCTCACACAGCCACGCGTATACATCCTCTGCCAGGGAAGTCCTACTCACTGCCTTCTCGTGGCGGGGGTGTTGTTTACGAAAATGAGAGGACGAAAAGCGAATGTCTGGCGCTTTAACCGGATTCCAAACCCATGATGCACATGGGCTCCAGTATCCTGAGGGAACAAATGGCGTATGAACCAATTGTTGGTCACCGGCTTCCATGAGACTGCATCTCCTTACGATGCTCCACTGCCTTGTGGATCAGACCCTCAGGTCGAAGGCTCGGGGTGTGGCCCCCTAAGAAAACCACCTGCTTCGGTTTGGGCATCCGGGCAGTATCACACCCCTCACACATATTGAATGATATTTGTCTGGCGCATATGTGTTGAAATAAATAAAAAAGTTAATTCATTAGTAGTAATATATAAAGGAAGGATTGCATATAAGGATGTAGTACAGGAAGAAAGAAAGCTATAAAGCAATTTTATTCTCACAGTTTAAGGGAAGAGAGAGAGAGTGTATACACTTAAACCATTGTGTTTGATTGGAAAGAAAATTTGAATCTAGGTTTAGTCATTGTCACAATATCTCAGGAATGATGTATCAAGTTCGACACTGTTTGACTCGTTTTTCTTCTCAAAGGAGCATTATTTCAGGGAGCATGAAACTAAGGTCGAGTGTTCTAAGAAGATTGTATTCAACTATTTCAAAGTGCATAATAATGTACAGATAACTAACCTACTGAAAAAGTATTATGATGTATCGAAATTTGAATGAACTTGATTTTGATACTATTATCAAGACATAAAATTAGTTGATCATATAAGGCCAGTGAAATATCACTGAGCCACAGTGATATCATCCAACAGTTGGATTACTGAATACCGAACAGTTCATCGGTCCCCGTCAAGGCCAAGGACAACCAACGCACATCAGTTAATCGTATGCCATGGACTAGCCCATGCAGTGATGGTCTCACTATCTTCTCTGTATTCGTTCTTAATCATATATTACCGTAATAACGTCGTCTATGTTTTACTGTCTTCAAAGCAGCCATAGTACCTTCATACATCGGAAGGATAATTCACGTTAAGCTCTGACCATTAGGATGTGACTTCAAAATTAGTTTTCCGCCACACCATTCCTGTCTAATTCAAGTAGCTCCCCCCCAATCATTCAACATAGATCATCTATGTTAGTGATCTACATTCATTTTATTGTTAATACCCCATAGATAAATACCAGTAACCTAACAAACGACACTAACAAAATGTATTTAGATTGTACTACATGAACTAATTACCATCTTACACATTGAATACCAATAACTTACTGATTAATTAATTAATTAATTAATCACTATGGTTATTTTACAAGATAAAGACCATGTTACAAATCTGTCATAGAGATCATTTCTTTTTGTTTTGGCATAATTATTCAAATACAAAAATGCAAACGCCCTAAATTATCTGACTCATTTGAGTAATTAAATAAAAGGTATAAAAAACACAACTGTGGTATCCGATTTCTAGAGGAAAAACTTTTATTACATTGTGTTTTATTACTCCTTTCAATTACAAACAAAAAACCCGCATATTTTGACATGGATATCATCAGTCTTATGAGCATTTAGAACAAAAGTTTTCTTTTTTTTTAATTTTCAGTATAGAGTTGTGGAGATTTTTAAGTTTTTGATCATCATTGAAAACCTGGAAACGCTGGACGGCCGTTTCGTCCTATTGTGGTTGAGGTTAGAAATTAACACCACTGAATGCCGGCCGGATCAATGGTCTAGAGGTTCAGCGTTCTCGCGCTAGAGACTGAAGGCCCTGAATTTGAATATCGTGAGGCGGGATTGGGGATGTGCACTGCTAAGGAATCCCATAATAGGACGAAACAATCGTCCAGTGCTTTCAGGTTTTCAATGGTGGTCTGACATCAATAGGTTCATGATCTTAATCGAAAAAAATCAGTTGGTGAATGTAGTTAATCAGATCATTGATGTTCACACCGGGACTCTATAAAATAAACTTGTAACAAATATGAGTGTATCTGGTTAATCGGCACAGAATGTACATATATCAGCTAAGACTGATCAAAAGTTTGTTAGGAAAGAAAACTTTTAATTACATATGAAGTTTCATTCAATCAAGTTTACATTGTGCTGTATGCTATGCTTTAAGTTTCTGAACCACGAATATGTTGTATTATCAATTGAACTGGAGTTATAGCAAATATTTGTTTACTATAAATGTGTTCATTTACTTCTTGACCTCATTGTGTCATCTGTACTTTTACGAAACCTAATCGTTGTGTAATTGTGTCATAACAATGTGTCATGCCATTTATAGCTGGGTAGATGAAAAACGATTCAAATTGAATACTTTAAGAAGTAAGCTATCTCATTATAGATAAATACCAAAAAAATATATTCTTACCAAATATATTACCTCTGCCTAAAGCCCCTCTGAGGCTACTGCCGGTCCCAAACCCGGATAAAGGAAGAGGGTTTGGCACGGGGTTAGCGACTCTATCTCGTGGAAAACTAACTTGCTAAAAAACGCTAACTAGAAAACAAAAGTTCAAACCATTTAAACTCTGCCCTGGGAGTTAGAACGTCTTCATTTATAAGAGTTATGACACTTCATGGTGAAAACCGAGTTCCTTCGGAAGTCACGAGACTGATGCCTCTTCTGACAACTAGAGTAACCATTAATTTAGGTACATGGAATGCTTGCACAATGTGGGAGACCGGAAGAGTCATCCAAATTGCTACGCTAAACATATTACATCATACATTAAGATATTACTGAATGATTGGGAAAAGTTTATTTTCATCGTCATTAAGATGGTGATTGAATGTAGTCAACAGGAAACCCTGAACCTTGGTTTCATGCCACTTGGCCCTCATCAGCAAGGTGTACCTGTAATCATGAGAGAAGTGATGTTACCTGACGGACTGACTCTCGTGTCACCCAGCTTCACAGTCAGAGACGTTACCACTGAGCTAGCTGGGCTACGACTGAACTTCTGGAGGACTGAGATGTATTTACAATTCGGTGATCACTGGGTGATGATCAATGTCATGTATGTCAGGTCCTTCGTGGTGCAAGATTACACATACACCTTGTTGACAAGTGCCAAGTAGCACGAAACTTAGATTCAGGGTTTCCTGTTGACTATCTCCAACCACCATCTTATCTCAGCATAGTGTACGCAATGTCATCATCATTGTATTCAAAGTTATCATTGTTGCTAAAAAGTACAATATTCTACAATAATCAATAAATATTTATCCACTTACCAATTAGAAATGAATATTGTTGTAAAGATTTGACAAAAACTTGAATAAAAACGAATAATCCATATACAATATAATAAATATACAGGTAAAAATCCATATTGAATCCAACCGATTTGTCGAAAATCCAAACATCCAGTAAATTTTAATCGAATTGGTTCAACTAAGAAAATGAGTAAAGAATAATAATAATATACCATTTTGTTTTTCTGTACAAAATGTCAAATTTTCTTCAGTATAGTGTTATGGAGATTATTCAATTGTTTTTTTATTGAGATCATGAATGGAGTGATGTTAGACCAACATTGAAAACCTGGAAGCACTGTACAGACGTTTCGTTCCATTGTGGAACTCTTCAGCAGTGTATATCCACAATCCCGCTCACGGGATTCAAACTCAGGACCTATCAATTTCGTGTGCGAATGCTTAACCTCTAAACCATTTAGCCGGTAGAGCAATTTCGTGGGTTGGTTGAGGTTAGACATTGACACCGTCGGATGCCGGCTCAGTATTCTAGAGAGGAAGGTTATGCGCTTGCGGGGTTGATAGATCCACGGTTCGAATCTCGCGCGGTGGGATCGTAGATGCGCATTGTTGGGGAGTCCCACACTAGGATGAAACGGGCTTCCAGGTTTTCCATAGTGGTCTAACATCAATCGCTTCATGATTTTAATCAAATTGTTTTGTTGTCAAGGTAAAACTCGTAATTTTTAGCACGAATTAGATGTATAACTCATTTAATGTGTTTCAATAGGTTTCGCGCTTGCAGCATACAAAAATCATCAGATGGTGAACTAAACTAAACCAGTTAAATAAACATTTTAAAAGTCAAAATTTAATCTAATCAACATAAGAGTTTCGAACATTGTATGCTCAAAAAAAGCTTGAATAGTAACATCACAACAAGTGTGTGTAGATACATACAGATGGAAATCTCCATCAAAAACAGCGTACTGTGGAAGAGAACAAACTAGCTCCCAGCTAAAGAGGAAATCAAGACGTTTGAAGTGGATAGGACATGCATTACAGAAATCAACAAACTGCTTCACGAGGATCCCGATGGAAAACGGAAAAGAGGAAGGCCAAAGAACACTTTGTTGGGAATTAGAAACAGACATGAAAAGGATGAATAGCAACTGGAAAGAAATGGAAAGGATTGTCCAGGACAGGGTTGGATATAGAATGCTGGTGGGTGGCTAATGCTTCTCCACGAGGAGTAACAGGTGTAAGTAAAGTGAAGCAATTTCCCAATGAATAATAATGTACGTTTTATGTAACAACGCCTATATATATAAGTGTAATGAACAAAACATTTCCCTTAATATAAGACATATTACATTTGAAAGATCATCTACTATCAAGGAATATCATATTGACTGCTGATTATCAGCATTCAATTAGTCCAGGTTGTCTGACCCAAAACCGACACTACACATCACTATCATTATTGATATCGGACAAACAAATACTCAAAGTTAAGAAAACAAACAATTCACTTGGTATTGTTTGCTTGAATTTTCCCATTGATGTTTAGGACTGCGATTGATCAGTCTCTTATTGGCATATGTGCATACTGTGTGTCTTGCCTTGATATGGCCTGATCAACTGCAGTCCTGAACATCAATGTGAACATTCAAATAAAACAATACCAAGTGAATTAAATTTCACCCCATTGCACAAGCAAGTGGCTATCAGGATAACGTGGTGGTGTTTGAAGCGATCGATACTGGATCCGAGTCCCAAAGTGAACATCAACTCTGGGATGCAGGTACATCCAGCTGACGAGTCCCAAATAGGAAGATTCCACTGCTATCCACTATCCATCTTTGATTTCACCAGGTATTCTGTTAATTTCTCTTAAATAACCTATATATATATATACAAAACTCTTTACATATAGACTATCGATCAAAGAAAGGTGAATTGCTCAAAAGATAAATGTCATTGCAGAATTAGAATTATATCTTTTAACAATATTTCCATTATTACTCTTTGTGATAGTCTTACAATATTGTATAATATAATTCAATTAAGTTACTTTGATCCAAATTTGTTGAAATGATTCAACTGAATACGAACTTCTACTTGTCGTTCATTTTTAGTCAAGTATACAATAAATAAAGTCAATATATTAAAGATTATTCAACTCTAAATATATTAGAGTATTGTAAGTATAAGACAACAAACTTGATGTGATGATAACATGACATGTAAATTACTTTGATCCAATGTATCCAATGCTGATGAATGGCGTCAATATTTTTTAAATGTTACAGTTAATCATCACATAATCTCATGTCAATGTTTAAAGTTTACAATAATCAGTATGCTGCTAATAAAATCTAGTCATATATATTTACTGATTGAAATCATGAGTCAATTGAAGCTAGACCACCATGTAAAACCTGGTTAAGCGCCTGGCGCGAGACTGATAGGTCTTGGGTTCGAATCTCGCGGGGGGCGGGATGGTGGATGCACACTGATGAGGAGTCCCATACTAGGACGAAACGGCCGTCCAGTGCTTCCAGGTTTTCTATGGTGGTCTAACTTCAATTGACTCATGATTTCAATCTGTGAAATTTCTAAAATCTCCACAAAACCACTTTTGATATATATTTACTGTAAAAAATGACAACTTGAGCCAATTCAGAGCGGAGAGCAGCAATCCAATCACTCTTGGTGGCAAAACTCTGGAAGAAGTAGAGTCTTTCACATACCTAGGAAGTATCATCGATGAACAAGGAGGTTCAGATGCAGACGTAAAGGCGAGGATTGGCAAAGCAATGGTCGCATTCCTACAATTGAAGAACATATGGAACTCAAAACAACTTTTAATCAATATCAAAGTCAGAATCTTCAATACGAACGTCAAGGCAGTTCTACTGTACGGAGCTGAAACTTGGAGAACTACAACAACCATCATCAAGAAGGTACAAGTATTTATCAATAGTTGTCTACGAAAGATATTCAACATCCATTGACCGGATACCATCAGCAATAGCCTTCTGTGGGAGAGAACAAACCAACTTCCAGCTGAAGAAGAAATTAGGAAAAGACGATGGAAATGGATAGGACATATAGTACACAAATCATCAAACTGCATCACGAGACAAACCCTAACTTGGAATCCTGAAGGAAGGCGGAAAGGAGGAAGGCCAAGGAACACACTACATTGGATAATAGAAGCAGATATGAAAAGGATGAATAATAACTGGAAGGAGCTGGAAAGGACTGTACAGAACAGGGTTGGATGGAGAATGCTGGTGGTTGGCCTATGCTCCTTCACGAGGAGTAACAGGCGTAAGTAAGTAAGTAAGTAAGTAAGTAAGTAAGTAAGTAAGTAAGTAAGTAAGTAAGTAAGTAAGTAAGTAAGTAAGTAAGTAAGTAAAAAAATGCCTGAACTCTAGTAAACTGCCATTTTACAAGAAGAATTCCAAGTAGCATTTACATATAATATGTATTAGTGAAGTTAGATTTAACTAAGAAGTATTCTGTAATGCTTAGTTCCTGTCAAACAGATAGTAAATTGAGATAATCTTCAGGATAAACTAAGACTATTTAAAGAACTATAAAACATAAGTGTAAAAATTATTAAAAGTATGTTTTGTCCTATTTTTGAACAACTTATTACTGTACACCTATCGCCCTACAGAAGATTCAAACGACAATATCATATGTGTATCTAACAATCAATAAAACACTTTATGAAATGAAAATTATAAGATAAATATTAGAAACGGTTTTGTGGATATTTTAGTAATTTTAACAGTTTAAATCATGAGTTAATTCAGGTTAGACCACCATGAAAAACCTGGAAGCAGTTCACGGCCAACTCGCTCTACTGTGTGACTCCTCAGCAGTGCACACCCACGATCCCGCCCGCGGGATTTGAGCCCAGGACCTTTCGCTTCATGCGCGTGAACTCTTAACCACTAGGCCACTGAGCTAGCAGGCATCCAACAGTGTTAATGTCTAACTTCAACTAATGCATGAAACTGAGCGACACATCCACGACTGTCTTCTGTGACTAACTATCTCACAGCAGACGAGATTGAACTCCAACTGGTAACTGTTTCTAATAAATAACTACCCTGCATTAAAAATGGGTATACGAATAGATAACGTTGATAAAGTTACTTATAATAGAAAATATTAATCATAAAGTTGAATCTTAAAACTTCAATCTTTCCTTTGAACCATGTTAAATTATATCTGATATATTAATTCTTTAGATATTATACTACTTTTTTTCTTTGGTTTAGTTAGTAGTATGTAAATTCTTTCAGAAATTCATATTCAGTAGATTTTTCTTATTGATTTAGAAGCTGACGCCATTGTTTCAATGATTTTTCTACATCAAATCGTTCAAAAAACTTTCGTTGTTAAGACAATACCATATAAGTATTCATAAATAATATGTCAATCAAAAGAAAACATTAAATATGTCATTGAAATCTATGTCATTTCAGTTAGTTTATATTAGATTCTGATAAAATCCAAGACATATATCGTTGATTTAAAACTGGAAAAGAAAAAGTAGATAATGGTGGTGCATTTTAAAATAAGGAATATTTTCTGTCGATCAGTTAGTCGTAGTTTTCTTCTGATTAGAGTTTTTTTTAGCGAGTTAGTTTTCTACAAGATTCAGACAAGTCTGTCTACTCTCCCCCACTTCTTCTTTCTTCTGGTGGTTGACTGGATTAGGAAGACCTCGACATCTGAGGAAAAACATAGAATACAATGAACAACTCAGAACCAATTAGACGAATAAGACTTCGCAGATAACCTAGCCCTCCTAAATCATACACAAGAACAAATGCAAATGAAGACAACTAGTGTAGCAGCAGTCTCTGCATCAGTAGGCCTCAAAATACACAAACATAAAAACAAGATTCCCAAATGCAACACGGAGAACATCAACCCAATCACGCTTGATGGCGAAACTCTGGAAGATATGGAATGCTTCAGGTACTTGGGAAGCATCATCGATGAACAAGGAGGATCATATGCAGATGTAATGGCAAGGGTTGAAGAAGCAATCAACGCTTTCTTACAATTCAATAACATATAGATCTCAAAACAACAATCTATCAACTAACATCTAAGTCACAATCTTCAATACGAACGTCAACACAGTTCTACTATACGGAGATGAAACTCCGTATGAACTACTACAACCATCATCAAAACAATACAAGTATTCATAAATTATTGTCTACACACGATACTCAACATCCATTCTCCAAATACCATCAGCAACAGCCTACTGTGGAAGAGAACAAATCAGATTCCATATGAATAGGAAATTAGGAAAGACTATGGAAATGGATAGGACATACAATACGCAAATCATCAAACTACATCACGAAGCAATCCCTAACATGGAATGCTGAAGGGAAGCAAACAATTGGAAGGTCAAAGAACACATTACGTTGAGAAATAGAAACAGTTATGAAAAGAATGAATAACAACTGAAAATAACTGGAAAGGCTTGTTTGGGACAGGTTTGGATGGAGAATGCTGGTGGTTGGCCTATACGAGGAAGAACAGGCATAAGTATGTAAGTAAGTTATTCATAATGATCATAGAGCATGGTACAGATCTACACGTACTTAGATTATCGTACCATTTAAACACAACATGATGAAATGAATACATTGAATAGTGAAGGAATCAAAATAATATGATAATAATCACAATGAGAAAGTCTAACCATCAATAGGAATATGGTTCTAAAAGACAGAAAAAGAAAGATGTATGGAGAAACATGGGAACTCAAAACAACCGGAAAGATAAAAACTAAATGTATCTGCGCCACTATGATCGATCCTAAGTCATGTCCCACAATGACTTCAATCACTGATCATGGAAACAATCATAATAGATAAAACATACCTAATACTGATATAAATTAAGTAGTATGAAAGATTACAGTTTTCTTCAACTGATTTCTATTCATTTTATAGCTATCATAATATAATTAGTCGTACAGGAAATACATCTACGTAACACAGATTGTAATGTAAATTCACACTTGTCTTATATCTTATAATAAATTGCATGTATGTGTGTATGTATGACTTATGTATGTATGTATGTATGTTTGTATGTATGTATGTGTGAAGTAACTTGAGGTAAATCACCATGGTAGTGATAAACAAATAGACTATATCTATTTAACTTTATCTTATAAAATACAAGAACTACTGTTGAATATGAAGAAAGATAAACTTGGATTAATAGTAGACTACAAAACCAATACAAATATAACAATGTACATAAGTAAATTTATTTGAAAGTAGTAGACTAAACATGTAACTTGTTTAGACTGTTATTCAACTTAAGATCAATGTGATCAATGTGAAGTATTAGGAATACATTTCATATTGGTGGTTGAGAAGATTTGTAACTCAGGTGGATGAAAGCTGCATGACCAAACTATCCAACTTAGAGAACAAAACTAAACCAAAAACATTTCATACTGGTTGATGGTTATCTATTAAACACTTAATAGTAAAGTAGGGTCACAGATTGTAACAATGATAGGTGTGGCTTAGAATTTATTTAAAATTATTATTGTGCTCAGATATGTCAATAAATCTTAGTTATAAATGCCTACCACGACAAGACCCAGATGTACGATTTCCTGAATCTAACTACCTTTTATATTTGACTTAGAATATGCTGATGACATAGTGCTATTTGGTGAAGACGCTGACAAAATGCAGAGTCTTCTGACCACTATAAGCAACAATGCAAGCATGTTCGAGTTGCGATTCTCTCCCTCAAAATGCAAAATGTTGCTTCAGGATTGGGTTGCGACGACACCTGAACTAATGATAGGGAGTGAAGTAGTTGAGTGTGTCGACCGTTTCACTTATCTTGGAAGTCTCATCAGCCCTTGTGGTTTGGTGTGTGACGAAATCTCAGCACGGATACAGAAGGCTCAACTAGCTTTTGCCAACTTGCGCCATTTATGGCGTAGGCGAGATATTCGTCTACCAACCAAAGGACGTGTTTACTGCGCAGCAGTTAGTTCCGTCCTACTTTATGGCAGTGAAACATGGCCGGTAAGAGTAGAGGATATTCGTAGGTTGCTAGTATTCGATCATAGGTGTCTTCGAAACATTGCTCGTATATCATGGGACCATCGAGTAAGTAACACAGTTGTTAGGAAACGGGTACTAAGTAAGCATGGCAAATCAATTGATGAAGTAGTGAAACTTCTTCAGTTGAGATAGCTGGGACATGTGTTACGTATGCCCAACCACCGACTACGTCGACGAGCGATGTTCAATGGTATAGGAGTAGGTTGGAAGAAAGCTAGGGGCGGCCAGACTAAAACATGGCACAAATCCATGAAGTCACTGACAAGTGGACTGAGCCATGTTGGTAGGTGTAGACTACCTGGTTGGGGACCGCGAGATGATAGCAACCGATGGTTAGAGATGTTGAATAACATCGATCAAAATCGTTTGCAATGGTGCAGGTGCATCCACTCTTTGTGTTCTCCGAAATTCTAATCTTTTGACTTCTTCATGTCCTGTTCTTTCTTCTCTTTCCAAATGAATTTCACTGGATTATACTCCTTGAATAATATCTTGAAACCCTAATCTTTCCGATTAGCAGTTAATCAATTATATGTGTCACTTATTGATAGATTTTACAGATTATTCGCAAATTCAATCACGATAGAATAACAATACTGTTACTATAAATGTTACCATTGAACAATTTTTGAATATCAACCTTATTGTAAACTTTCAAAAAGTAATATATCACACTTTAGATTAGATATACATCTATCAATTTAAACACTTGTATCCTTAAAGATAATTTGAATGATGGCTACGTAACTAACTACTCATAACTAACATCTGTTACTACTCAGTGATCGATTAATGGATATCTCTCAATCCTAAAATAGGACGATGGTTGCCTAAAGGGCTCAAGCATAACATGATATAGGATAATTAGATTTTGATGGAGTTTTGTTCTCTGAGCTGGATGGTTTGGTCGCGGAGCCTCCATCGTTCTTCTGAACGACATCATCAGCACAAACTTCAGATAGAAGTGAAGTGTTCGAATTTCTCCATATGCGTTTCACAGCTTGCTCGGTACACCTCGACGTTGATTGATTCTCATGAGAACCAAGAATCGGAAGTTTGTGCTGACGATGTCGTTCAGAAGAACGATGAAAGCTCCACAACCAAACCATCCAACTCAGAGAACAAAACTCCATCAAAATTATCCAACTGAGCTACAAATCTTCTCCACCATCTCATAATTAGATTATAAAGAGTGGTGGTGGCGGGGCATCAGTCATCTTAAGAATATAGATACACCCTTCTGAAAAGTACCTATATACACACACAAAAATCTGTGTCAAACTAGGCTCTTCCATCACTTTATCAAGAAATAATTTAATAATACCACATGTTAATATAATAAAACTTACCCATAGCAAATATATGTAACAAACTATATACAGATAGAAAGCATAATAAACTATTCCCTATCATTATTATGATTAACATAATGATTATGAATCCATATAATTCAGTTAAACAATCTGATAATAATACAAATAATGCTTCAACAATAAATTGTATTGTACTTTGCCATTGACTTGTTGAGTTTCTCAATGATGAATTTAAACAAATGATGCATATCTAATAGATGGAAATTATGGTGAAGGAAAAAAACAAAAACAAGAACAATGAAAAGGTGGATACATTAAAAATGCATAGCAACAAATAAAATAACTTTTTTTTCTAGTTGAAATATTTAGGTTGGAACTAGTTTGTTTGTCGTTTGAGATCTTAATACTAATAGTATACAGTGAATAGAGTTGAATATTATCTCTTGTTCTTGAAATATTCATCACCAACTTACTTACGGCTGTTATTCCTCGTAGAGGAGAATAGGCCAACCATAAGCACTCTACATCCAAACCTGTCTCAAACAAGCCTTTCCAGTTATTTTCAGTTGTTATTCATTCGTTTCATGACTGTTTCTATTTCTCAACGTAATGTATTCTTTGACCTTCCACGATTTTGCTTCTCTTCAGCACTCCATGTTAGGGATTGCTTCGTGATGTAGTTTGATGATTTGCGTAATGTATGTCCTATCCAATTCCATAGTCTTTCCTAATTTCCTATTCTGATTTGTTGCTGATGGTATCCGGAGAATGGATGTTGAGTATCGTGTGTAGACAAATATTTATAAATACTTGTATTGTTTTGATGATGGTTGTAGTAGTTCATAGAGTTTCATCTTTGTGTATTGGACCTGTGTTGACGTTCGTATTGAAGATTGTGACTTTGATGTTAGTTGATAGATTGCTGTTTTGAGATTTATATGTTGTTGAATTGTAGGAATGCGTTCATAGCTTCGTCAATCGTCGCATTTATATCTGCAGGTGATCCTTCTTGTTCAGACATAATGATTCATCATCAAACTAGTATACAAATGTGCTAGTACACCTGAGGGTGATGAGAGCTCGCTATCACTCTTGAAGTGTTTCTTACATGGTCACGTGTATGCAGTCACTGCCAGGAAATTTTTTACTCAATGTCTTCTTGCAGCAAGAGTGTTTTTTACGAAATCGAGAGGACGAGATGTGAATATCCGGTGCTTTAATAAAGTCTGTGGATATGGAGGGCTCAAAGAAGTTGAAAAATCCTGATTCCAAACCAATGGTGCATATAGGCTCCAGGATCCTGAGGAAACGAATGACTAGTCTTGTGGATTAGACCTTTAGGTCAAAGACTCAGGGAGTAACTCCTTAAGAAAACCATCTGCCTCGGTCTGGGCGTCCGTGCACTGTTTCAGACCTCACACAAATTGAATGAGGAAGTGTGTCGCAAATATATTTTATACTCCCTTGTACCAATGTTTTGTATATTTAAATAAATAAATAAATGTACTTGGTTATTAAATTATAAAATAAGGATGAAGATTCATAGTTCATGTGGATGATTTTTATTATTTTATGTATTCTGAGTTCAGTGGTTTTATCCATTCTTCAAAAGAATTGAAAATTGTGAGACTTATGTTCGATAAATAAAATGATGACATTAAGGTATAGTTATTAGATTCAAAAACATGAACTAGTGGAGTGTGGTATGCTGAATAATGTAATAGATTTAGCCAAGTAACCTTTAATGTTAGAATTTCACTGTTCTACAGGACAATCAAGTTTTATATAACTTCTAATACATCTTAGCATTAAATATCAACCAATATAATAGTTTGGGTGGTTTTCAACTACATTTTTGAGATGGTGGGGAAAAAGTGGCTGCTCTCCATGTCTGTGTCTACATAAACATCAGCTAGGGATTAAACTTCATCAATGCATGCGGAAAATTAAGAAAATAATTTCGAATGGGAAAACATCAAAACAATAGACAGAGGAAACACAAAGAAACAGGGTATTCTTAAAAGCATAATACTCTGGTAACTAATCGGCCAATAGACATTTCGAAAATGACTTAATATATCAACCAATAAAGGAAAGGATAAATATCTCCAAGATCAGATATTAGATCAGAGGTAAAAACAATCAACACAAATATGTAAACAACAGCCACACATCGATGGACAACAACCAACCAAATTCTAGGTCAACAGAATAAGAAACCGGTCAATTGTTGAGTAATTCTAGATAACTCACTTCTTGTCGAAGTGTATTCTGATGATGCTGTTGAGAAAGACTATGAAAGCTTCACGATTAGACACTCCAGTTCAAAGGACATAGCATCTCCAGTAATCTACAGTTTACCGTTATAAACTATGATATATGCATATTTCACTAATTTAAGACATTAAGGGGGAAATTATACTTGTAGAAATCCTAGATGTTGAACTTAAAATAAGTTCAGCGTTTCAATCGGCAGTTTGATCCAAGTGTTTTCAAGGTATTATGATCAAAGTAACTATACGATAATTTCGTTTACTAACTCAAGGTCCAATTCTTGTCAAACTATTCGTCTAAAAGTTATCAAAAGTATTTAAAAAATAATTGGATATAAGAACTCTTAAAGATTGGTTACATTTTGATTTGTAACTTTTCTAACAATAAATTTCGCTTAAGATTGCTTACTTACATACATATGCCTGTTACCCCCAATGAAGCATGATTGTGTAGTAAATACATCTCAATTCAAGTTACCCAATATAAACTTCCTAATCATACTTCATTTTTTTAATTCAATCGTTGATAGACTTCACATATAGGAAACATATATCAGTATCAGACTCTGAAAACTGTTTAGTAAAACAGAAAGTCAGGTGAGTAATCAGTCAGTTCAAAATCGTACACAAAATGTATCTTGAATTTCACTGTTACGTATTATAGATAAATACGAAAATCAGATAAATATAGACAACTCTGAGGTATCCATCTCCTCATAGACACCATTTATAAATGTCAAACATGAAGAAAATTACTACAATCTGTTATGTAAAACAAATCACTGAAGTGTATTATAAATATAAATGAGTATATATATATATATATGTAACTCTGCATGTAGCTCTTCTCGAGTTACTGCCGGTCCCAAGCCCGGCCACAAAGAAGGACGGTTGGGCATAAGGTTAGCGACCCCAACCCGTAGAAAACTAACTCACCAAAAAAAAGCGCTAACCAGAAACAAAATATGTATATTAATATAACTTACTAAAATAAATAAACAAATGCATAGGATAATTGTAAATGTTACATGACTTAATAAATGACTTTGATTGAATACATCATTCTTCCACCAATATGCATATTTCAAACTCATAATATGAATCCATAGACGAACAATTAAAAAAATCATCAGTACTAATATCACATAGCAACAATTTGTCATAATTGAATGTTGATTAGAAACAAAAAAAAGAGGAAAAAAAGAGAAACAACATTATGATAAATAATTTTTTATTGATTTTATGTTGTGATTAAATTGCAAATTGAGATTTTAATAGAAAATAAACAACATTTGAAAGTAAATTGAAATTTCTGCTTTAATAATGTGGCGAGTCTCTAATTTATGGGTGAGCCAATCAGAAGCGTTTTAGAGATTTCAAGGTTACGGCGCCAACTTCAATGCCTAATGCTAACGTACGATCGGTTCACAGGGAATTTTGTACAAAACGTGATAATTGAGCGGCTATAACAAATAAAACGGCGGGACTATAATTTGTGAACGAATCAATCAGGCATAAGATAATAGATCTCGGATTTTAATGCGAAAACCTTTCATCCATTTGGCTAAATAAATTTCTGACATTATAGTTGATGTCAGTTCGTGATGAAAACCCCATATATAATTTCTAACTAAGGCAATTTACGACAATTATTGCGAACTAGATAATAATACCTGTCTGCAGCCAGGTACTACAATATATACGGATGTTTGGAGAGCGTACAGGCTCCTACATAGGCTTGGTTATGTGCATCGTGTTGTTATCCACAAGTGGCATTTTATGTACTCAACAACCGGAGTGCATACAAACAATATTGAAGCTATATGGTTGAGGCTGAAAGAATTTTTGCAACCTTATCATGGCGCCAGAGGCCGACTATTCTGTAGCCGTATGGATGATTTCCTCTACTGCATGCATTATGATTTTAGAACCTCTGAAACTTTTTCTAACCTTGACACGTTTTTGAACCACCTATAAGAAGTGTATCCACTTTATTTCTTTGGTTTTTCATAACATATTTTTACTCTATGCTGACTGTTTGCTGATTGGCTAATATGCTCAAGGTCACTTAAGCTTCGTTCAAAGGTCGTCTATAAATTAGTCTCACCAATAGTGTTTATTGATTGCTTAGATTATGTAACTGGTGATTAGGATTAATATTGATTAGTCTATTTTGATAATATGTGCATTCTATACTATTTGCCTTGATATTATTATTAAATCAAAAAGTATTCTTAAGCAGATATGAATAATGGCTAAGAGGGAATATTCAGCTGACAAATCTTTAGTAAGATGAAATGAACACCTTGAATTCCACTGTTAACCAACATCTATCTCTGTTTAAAAATATTGATTTCTGTAAGATCTTAATCAGGCTTCATTCGCATAAACAGTAATACTTTTATGTATATATGAAAATTATTTTTTATGCTTAACGTTTTTTAGCGAGTTAGTTTTCTACGGAATGGGGTCGTTAACCCCATGCCCAACCCTCCTCTTTTACCCGGGCGTGAGACCGGTAGAAACTCTAGAAGAGCTACAGGCGGAAATGGGAAACAGGAAGGCCAAATAACACATTACGTCGGGAAATAGAAGTAGATATGAAAAGGATGAATAACAACTGGAAGGAGCTAGAAAGGATTGCCCAGAACAGGGTTGGATGGCGAATGCTGGTGAGCGGCCTATGCTCCTTCACGAGGAGTAACAGGCGTAAGTAAGTAAGTAAGTATATATGAAAATATTAGACTAGTCAAGGCGATTTATGAGTTATTGATAACGGTGGATAGTGTAATGATAGTTGTACTAGTTGTTACAACAATTATAAAGGCTTGAATCAATGTTTTTTTAGCAGGGAGTAAGGCAAAGACTTAGAAAAGTAGACACGGAAATAATTTTGTGAAAAAGTGGTGGAGACAAGTGGGAGGACAAAGGGTTTGGAAAATAAGTAAAATCATTTTTTATGGCTATCTCGATCAAGGAAGAGATAAGATGGTTACAAATTTATTATGAACACAAAAACCTGAGTCATTAGCTCGAATCCCTTTAGCTTCGGCTACGTGTAAGAGACAAGATGAAACCCTATAAGAAAAGATAGTAGATAAACGATAAATTACTCTGAATCATTGTTCTATCAACTAACTGAGCATTATCGACAAAATGTGACAGAAAGAAGTTGATCAAACTCTTTGCCATTGAATAGGAAAAAGAGAATTCAGTGAAGAAAATTCTCTTTTCGACGAAATCATTTACTTAAGCTGTACATTCGTATATATAGTTATATGGAAAATATATGTCTGTAGAGAGATAAAAAGGATTGTATCAGAAAAATGGATTCGAGAATAAATAACAAATGAGGTTAACGTACTAATCAAGGGGTAAGGGAGAACAAAATTTATGGGTCACATAATAGTCCAATTGACAGATATGAAGAAAAACGACAAAACAACAAAGGTCATAATATTAAACTGAATGATAACCAAGAAAACTTGTATAAGGTAATAATAATAAATGATTAGAGTTTAAAGTGCAAAGTAGTAATAATAAAAGTGCATTAAAAAACCCCACCTAGAAACATACCCATTAAGGGAATTAGGGCCAAGGTAGGATGAGAGGTTGGACAAATCGTTTCTGCATGCAAAGTTCAGGCTTTAGTTTGTGGATTGCCAATGCCTCTGCGGTGCATAAAATATCGATTCGAACCCCCTTCGATCCAGTTCCTTTGACTCTGTAAACTATTTTAAACGAAGAGTCTTTTGGAGCGATATGTCCATAATTGATTAAGTGGTCCTGTATAGAACTCGTGATTGTTTTTCGCTCCCCTTTCAAGAGCCAAGCCGGATAATGTTGCGAGATGCGTTTGGATAATGATCGCTTTGTGTGGCCTATGTAGCATGCCCCATATGAGCAAGTAAATTTATAGATACACATTGAAGTGGCCCAAAGCGAAAGTTTGTCCTTAACACAACCCAGAATGGTAGGTCGGCTAGAGAAGTTGATTCGAAGCTTCGCTGCGTGGAATGTTTTATTCAATGATTTCGAAATCCGTTTATTTAGGATTTCAGCAGCCGTATCTCCCTTAAATTCCATATTCATAAATAGAGTTTTTTTCTCTACTGTCAATGCTTTGTCATGAGGTCTAGGTACCAAGTTTCTATCGATGAATTATTACTTTTATTATTACTACTTTGCACTTTAAACTCTAATCATTTATTATTATTACCTTATACAAGTTTTCTTGGTTATCATTCAGTTTAATATTATGACCTTTGTTGTTTTGTCGTTTTTCTTCATATCTGTCAATTGGACTATTATGTGACCCATAAATTTTGTTCTCCCTTACCCCTTGATTAGTACGTTAACCTCATTTGTTATTTATTCTCGAATCCATTTTTCTGATACAATCCTTTTTATCTCTCTACAGACATATATTTTCCATATAACTATATATACGAATGTACAGCTTAAGTAAATGATTTCGTCGAAAAGAGAATTTTCTTCACTGAATTCTCTTTTTCCTATTCAACGACACTATGGGTTATTTTAATTACCTCTGCCATTCATAAAGGGTAATGTAATGAATAAATGTTGTTAATAAGTAAGAATAAAATGAATAAAGTTCAGTCAATCAAAATGGGATTACTAATCCGGAAGACAGTCAAAATAAAAGGATGTAATAAGATATTTCATGAAAAGAAAGAGTAGAACAAAACTGTTATGATATAATAATGGAATATTTGTAAACAAGTCAAAGAAAGATTCACAATCATCTCCTTTGAAACAATCTCATTATATATTAACGACTGTATTTCTGTTGTTTTGTAGCGTCAGGAAGAGTAGTTTCACGTTAGCTGTCGATGGAAATATTTTATCATTTACTACTTGCATAGATTTCTTCCAAACCCTTGAGCGTAACCCATTTCAATAAACTCTGGTACCTTGTTTATTGCATCGTCTGAAAAAGATCTTCTCAGCTCTATTGGTCGAGTATCTAATTACCTTTCTCTTGTAACAAATAGGTAAAACCTAAAGAACAGTGTGTAATATCATACACAATTCTACTGATAGAGTTATTCCCCTTTGTCTTTAACAAAACTTCAAGGCAACGCGATTTGTTATGTATTTCATATATAAATCTGATTTCTGAGAATATATTGTTTAATCTTCATATATTCATAAAAATATAACTAGAATGTACTAGAGTTAGGTTTGATGAAGATCTGACTTAGAACAATATTGTTCGCTTATACATATTGATCTAACTAAAAAACTGTGTTTGTAGGGTGTTCAGTTTCTTTAATTCACATTAAATCTGATGCAACCAGGAACCAAAGGATTTTGTCTCCCACACAAAGTCAACATAGTATTTCTTAGAGGACTTAGATTTTCTAAGGAGTCAACGCCAATGAATTGTAGACGTAAAGGCTCAAACCATGAGGTGCTAAAGTAGCTTTAGGAGAGGGCGGTAACCGACAATCGGTTCATACACCATCTTTCATATGTCTTTTGTTTTGAAGCCCGTGTACACTAATGGTTTGGTATCAGGGTTTCCCAACTATACTAGGTGGAGTTTCCGTGTCGACCAAGCTGACTAAAGTGCTTTCAATTTCGACCATTCTGAGGAATTTTGAGGGCTTGTGAAATAAGTAAGTGTATATATTACTGATAGTCAATAGGTAGCTAATACTGTCCGTTTGGATTTCCATTATTTATTTATTTGAACACATAAATATCGGTATCAAGGAGCACGGCATGCACATGTGCTACATAAGTCACTTCATTTACGTGTGGGCTGTGATACAGCCCGGGTTTCCGGACCGAAGCAGGTGGTTTTCTTAGGGAGTCACACTCGGAGCCTTCGACCCAAAGGTCTGATCCACAAGGCAGTGGAGCATCGTGAGGAGATGCAGTCCCATGGTAGCCGGTAACCAATAATTGATTCATACGCCATTTGTTCCCTTAGGATCCTGGAGACCGTGTGGAACATTGGTTAGGAATCAGGGTTTTCCAACATCCCTAGTGAACCATCCGTGTCCACCAACCTGGTTAAAGCGCCGGATATTCGCTTTTCATCCTCTCAATAACTGACTCCAGACAACAGAATAATCAATGAACTTTTCAATGTCTTGATCTTTTTCGTCACCTAATCACCTAAACTAGATTGTGATTAGTAATAAATTGTGTGTGTGTGTGTGCGTATTTTGTTTTATTTAGAAATCATTAGTCAGATTTACCTAGATCCATGTTGTTGTCTACATTGAGAATTGAATGAATAATATCCAACCAATCAAAAATCAATTTATTTAGCCTATTCTCCATGTATAACTATTATTCACTTCAACGGTATTATTCATTTATTGATTGTCAACAGTATAATCATTTATATATATTTTATAAATACATCTTTTACTTAGTATATACCATAAGTCTTACTTGTGTATCGTTCTAGTCATCAGTCTAACTATCCTTTACTTTCTTTATGGTTAAACACTTTAATTATATTGGTATTACTTTCTAACTTTGATGTTATCTTTAATTTTTATTGCCGACAAATTGAAAGAAGAAAAAAAACCCTATCAACTATAATCAAATGACATCACATCTCTGTACATACAACATTCCTCTCACACTCACTCACTATCGCTCACCCTCTCCCTCTCTCTCTCTCTTGTCTGCTCTCCAACCTCTAGCCTTATAAATAACTTTGTAACTGTACATTATATAATTGTTACATATTTGAAATTTAATTTTATATTCATTATTATTCTGTATAGAAACAAGACAATGGTCTTAGTCTATCAGTACAATGTCAAAGCAATAATTATCAACATGGTAGTAAGTATCAAATGAATACATCTTATTGTAATAAAAAACACTATTACACCTTATGATTACTAGTGTTGTAACGAAATGAAGTATTGTTATTTAATAGTTGAATTCATGAGTCAATTAAAGTTAGATAACCATGGTAAACCTAGAAAAACATTGGACGGCCGTTTCGTCCTAGAACGAGATTTTTCAATAGTGCGCATCTAAAATTTCGCATGAGAGACTCAAACCGTGAACCTATCAGTCTCATGGGTGAACGCCCAAACTCTAGACTACTGAGCCGGTATCTAACGGTGTTAATATCTAACTTCAACCAATCCATGAAATTGTTCCGCCATCTATCATTGTCTTCAGTGAGTAACTACTTCTACAACATATACGGTTGAACTCTACTGGTCGCATACTCGAAAAAAACAGCCATCCAGTGTTTTTCTAGGTTTACCATAGTAGTGCAACTTTAATAGACTCATAAATTCAACTATTAAAATTGTGCTCACGCGCGAAACCAGTAGGTTCTGGGTTCGAATCTCTCAGGGGGCAATGTTGTGGTTGCGCACTGCTGAGGAGTCCCACAATAGGACGAAACGGCCTCCCAGTGCTTCCAGATTTTCCATGGTGGTCTAGCTTCAACTGACTCATGATCTAAACCATTGATATTAAAGTTGTCATTGTATTGTATTGAACATTTTGATAACTTACATGAATAAGCAGATATTGTATAACCAAATATATATGTACAAAATCCAACTGGCACAAAACGTACAGCACCAATGACCAAAAGGCTAAGAACTTTAAAAGATAATAATAAGAAAAATCAGAAAATGTTCATTTGGAACTAATCAGTATATAAATGTATTTTACAATCACTAATTGATGATCATCAGAATTGATAATAACAAGTTAATAAATCAATTTCATACATATAACCTCATAGGTATAGACATAGTTATAGACATAGAGACTGTAAATGAATTACGACGTTTTTAAGTGTTTAACCATAGATTTCTTTGAAAATAAACGTTGTTGCTGTGTGGTTTAAAACAGTTTGATTAAATCTAGTTTAATGAACACAGTATAGTAGTAGATATATGTGAAAACTTAAATACCTTATAACCACCTAATGATAATATAAGGTATACAGAAAGATAGTTTAACACACGTAAATATAAAGTCAGATAAATATGTAGTGTGTACTACTTATATCGACATAAGTAGTATATAACGAGAGTCAGGAATAGAATGTCTGATAGCAGAAGATTGAAAAGATCGAGAAAGGATGAACGGGATCGGTATGGAAATACAGGAACAATGAAGTTTGAAACAATTAACGAATATTTTGTAAATGAAGTATTAGAGTATGGTTTTTCTATTGTACCTAGTAACTGTAATTTTGTGCTAAGATATAATATACATAAACCAAAAATATAGAACTAACCATTGACAAGATACATTGATTTCATGGGTTTTTCTTACAAATATTTCTCGTAATGTTTTGATTTGACCCTAGTTGAATTGATTATACTACTGGCAAGTCAATCAACTCATTGTATTCAACCAGTTTACTAACATTTATAAGGTTATGAATATAACAGTCAGATAATTGTGAATAGGTGGTCACATGTTTGATTTCTATCTTAAAATTTATTATTTGGTTAAATAATTAACAATAACTCTTTTGATATCAGAAGCAGTTTTGTGATTAAGCGCTCTGATATAGGTCCTGGGATTGAATCTCGCTGGGGAGGCGGGATCGCAGTTGAGCACTGCTGAGGAGTCTCACAATGGGACGAAACGACCATCCAGTGCTGGTCGCACAATTTCATGGATTGGTTTATATTAGACACTAACACCATTGGATGCCGGCCGGTTCAGCGGTGCAGTAGGTTAGGCGCTCGCGAGCGAGACTGAAGGCCCTGGGTTCGAGTCTCACGAGCGGGATCGTGGATGCGCACTCTTGAGGAGTTCCGCAATAGGACAAATCGGCCGTTCAGTGCTTCCAGGTTTCCAACGGCGATTCTAATTAATTATCTTATGATCAATAAAATTCAAACTGAAAAACTTTACGGTCGGTATATTTTTCTCTTTGTCTGTCTTGTAGGGAATAGAATGGTGATTTCTTTAAATTTATTGGGTTAAGCAAATGTATTCATATAGGATAGAAAAAATATTATAGTAACAGATATAGTCGGCATAATTTTGTGGATAAAGGTGAATGGCAGGAAAAGCTTTTTAATATATTTCTTTTCTTTAAAAATCAGATGACCATAATGAATAAAGCGGTAATTAACATTATTAGTATACCCCTATCATCTTGTGAAATCTTGACAATTCAATAATTAAATATGGCATCGTATAAAACTGACTTATTCTATTGATTTGAAATTTCATCTTCAATTATTAACAGTTTAAACAAGTAAAACTTGTATGCTTACCGCTAGATCATTTGGGTTTAATGATGAATCTACTAAGATTTCAGCATCTTAGAAATATAGATTCTTCAGTAAACACATACACACAAAAGGTGACACATATTACATAGATGTGTATATTGTTGTGATGATGTCGTTCATTTTACATGACTGTAATTCAACCTTTAATGTATTAATACAAATTTCCGATTGAGTAAGATAGATGAAATGAAAATATCTAGACAAAATCACACTACTTACAAGTAGCAAAATATATTAAATCGACAGTAGTAGGTTGTAGGCTGTTATTATTGATTTATTCTTTATATTAGTACTAACAACAGTTAATCGTTGAACAACCTAGCTTGTTCAATCAGTCAGTCAGTAACAACGTAGAACTTCGTATGTACGTACATCAGTTCGAGTTGCCATACCACATTAGCACAGAGATGCAGTTGTCGATTCAAATCCCGTAGTGGTAGAGGTAGTAAGAGTATAAGCAGTAATCGGAAAGATTAGGGTTTGAAGATGTTATTCAAGGAGTATAATCCAATGAAATAAATTTGGAAAGAGAAAAAAGAAAGGGACATGAAGAAGTCAGAAGATTAGAATTTGGTAGAACATAAAGAATGGATGCACCTGCACCATTGCAAACGATTTTGAGCCATGTTATTCATGGTCTCAAACTATCGGTTGCTGTCATCTCGCGGTCCCCAACCAGGTAGTCTACACCTACCAACATGGCTCAGTCCACTTGTCAGTGACTTCATTGATTTGTGCCATATTTTAGTCTGGCCACCCCTAGCTTTCTTCCAACCTACTCCTATACCATTGAACATCGCTCGTCGAGGTAGTCGGTGGTTGGGCATACGTAACACGTGTCCCAGCCATCTCAACTGATGAAGTTTCACTACTTCATCAACTGATTTGCCATCCTTACCTAGTACCCGTTTCCTAACAACTGTGTTACTTACTCGATGGTCCCATAATATACGAGCAATGTTTCGAAGACACCTATGATCGAATACTAGTAGCCTACGAATATCCTCTACTCTTACCGGCCATGTTTCACTGCCATAAAGTAGGACGGAACGAACTGCTGCGCAGTAAACACGTCCTTTGGTTGATAGACGGATATCTCGCCTACGCCATAAATGGCGCAAGTTGGCAAAAGCTAGTCGAGCCTTCTGTATCCGTGCTGAGATTTCGTCACACACCAAACCACAAGGGCTGATGAGACTTCCAAGATAAGTGAAGCGGTCGACACACTCAACTACTTCACTCCCTATCACTAGTTCGGGTGTCGATGTAACCCAATCCTGAAACAACATTTTGCATTTTGAGGGGGAGAATCGCATCTCGAACATGCTTCCATTATTGCTTATAGTGGTCAGAAGACTCTGCATTTTGTCAGCGTCTTCACCAAATAAAACTGTCATCTGCATATTCTAAGTCAACAAGTGAACCTCTCGGTAGAAGTTCAACCCCTGTAAATTTAGATGAGGAGAGTGTTATCTCTAAAAGTACATCGACCACAAAGTTATCCATATAAAGCTATCAAGTTAGTCACTGGTTACAAGTATAATTTTTGTAAACCAAGATGGCAAGTTGTAAGTTAAATGATGCAGCAATGTTACATTTTACCGTCAACATCGTGAGTTTAGCTAACAATAATAAATGATCGTGTGTGTGTGTGTGTTTGTGTAAATAAAACCCCTTTAATCGCTAAGATTATTTCAAATATAATTATCACGTATAATGCTTTTTAAAGGTTGAATTCGTTTAAATCTAACAAGATTTCTTCGTATCCATTACCCCTAAAATTGCCGAAGCTCTTGCTATCCATGAAAAGAGGTCGTAACTTTATGTACGAATGCAGTACATCTTATCGTTGTCTTTATTGTGGTCATAAAATACTATTATTAATAATTTATTGAATATTATTTATTTCGTTTTTCAAAAAATATCCCCCTGTCTCTTTTTGCTTATCCCTCATACCTCTGTGATTTTATTCATTATTATTTGTAACTCTAATGGTTGAGATCAGGAGTCAATTGAAGCTAGACGAACATGGAAAAATTAAAAGAATTGGGCGGCCAACTCGCCCTATTGTGGAACTCCTCAGCAGGGCACATTCACGATCCTTCCCGCGGAACTCGAACCCAGGGCCTTTCACTTCTCGCAAGTGATTGCTTAACCTCTAGACCACTGAGCCGTCATCCAATAGTGTTGATAAAATAACTTCAACCAATTATATTTCTAGTATGTCTTTGGAAAATACGTGTTCCTTATACATCAATCTTAATTTAATGTTAAAATGAGATAACTCAAAGATTAAAATGTTCAAGTGGTAATTCCTCAAGTTATAGTGAAACAAAAAAACAGTAGAAAGTGCATTGAATCTACATTGGGTCTGAATCATTTAGTTAAAATAAAATCATTGAAAGATGGGTGTACATTATCGTGAATTGATTTAACTTAAACATAGATATCGACTCATTTGGTCTAAAGATTTAACATTCAACTGTTGATAGGAAATTTCTTGAATTAGTTCCCTAATAGAATTGTAAATGTGCATCAATGTAGAGTTTCATATTGAGACAAAATAATCATTTAGTGTAACCTGGCTTACTTCCCAATGACATAAACTAGAAATGTATCACCGATTATAGGTTTACTGAATGGATAATACATTTACAAAACTTAATACTGTTATGGTAAGTATTGATGGAATGTATTTCAGTCAGTCAGTCAGTCACTCAGCAACAACGTAGAACTTCGTATGTATGTACATCAGTTCGAGTTGCCATACCACATTAGCACAGAGATGCAGTGGTCGATTCAAATACAGTAGTGCTAGATGTAGTAAAATTATAAGCTGTAATCAGAAAAATTAGGGTTTGAAGATGTTATTCAAGGAGTATAATCCAATGAAATAAATTTGGAAAGAGAAAAAAGAAAGGGACATGAAGAAGTCAGAAGATTAGAATTTTGGAGAACACAAAGAGTGGATGCACCTGCACCATTGCAAACGATTTTGAGCCATGTTATTCATGGTCTCAAACTATCGGTTGCTATCATCTCGCGGTCCCCAACCAGGTAGTCTACACCTACCAACATGGCTCAGTCCACTTGTCAGTGACTTCATGGATTTGTGCTATGTTTTGGTCCGACTGCCCCTAGCTTTCTTCCAATCTACTCCTATACAAAAAAACATCGCACATCGAGGCAGTCGGTGGTTGAGCATGGAATTTATTTGAAATCTAACAAAAAGTTTCTAATTCATATTTGTCATTAAACGATATCCCAGGACAGGGTTGGATGAAGAATGCTGGTGAGCGGCTTATGTTCCTTCACGAGGAGTAACAGGCGTAAGTAAGTAGGTAAGTATTAGACGATATATACAAGTATTAACCAACATCTTGATTCATCTTTAAGCTGATAAATTCCCTAAAAGAGAATATAGTTAAGTTTCAATAAAGGGCGTATTATTCTACTTACTTCTCTTAAACATATGTAAAAAAGATATCTAATATTACCATTGGTAATTCAAGGTTAAATAATCACTCAAGGATAGTAAAATTTGATATGGTCGTCAAAATAACTACAAAAAGTACTGAAAGTAATTGATTTTTTAAACGTGTACTTTAAAATGGTGAATGTGATTTAGAAACTGAATTATTCATGACGAAGTGAATTGGTAAAGTTTATTCTTTTCTTTATCTAACGATCAACTAAAGAAACATTCATTAGTTTTTAGTTTTCTGCGGTTTTTATTCACTGAACTGGATGGTTTGATAGTGTTTGCATGATATCTCAATGGGTTGTTGTCAAGATTTTTAAATGTTTTGATGTGTGTCCTTTTGTACATTCATCTTTTAGTCCTCTATGACATGTTGTTATCATTAAGTGTATCATTTTTCTTTCACTTTGCTCAAGTATTCTCCATCCCAATAGGTAGGTGATTGGAGGTCTGTATCTTACACTTGTTGGTAGAACATGATGATGAAGACATTCGTAGAGAAAATACAGTTGTTCTCGAGTGGAAGCCTGTCATTTGGCGAAAATTTCCTATTTTCGAACAACGAGAAGCTTACTACACTCATATGACTTTGAGATGGTAGAGAAGATATGTAGCTCAGGTGGGTGATTTTGGTGGAGTTTCGTCCTCTGAACTACAAATCTTTTCCACTATCTCAAGTTTTATGAGTATTCTTGATCAATATTTTCTGTTCATTGAAATACGTTTTCCATTATCATTGATATTCTGTTTTTATACTGTTGAGGAAAATTCATATTGTAGGTTGATGCATTTATATGTTAGATGGTTAAGAGTGAATCAGCAAGGAACCCTTGACGTAGTTCCTATGCTTCACGGATCGGTTTGTGATTTCAGAAGACTGCACAATCTCCACAATTTCATACTGACAATTATTATGTGATCACTAGTGATCAGATTCAATAAAAATGTTCCGGATTTTTGGTGAGAAACTGTGACTAGAAAATTTCAAACGTGTTGGGTGTGTAGAAAGTACTCATTGAAGAAAATAGGAGATATTCGTACAATATCACAGGTTTATTGAAATAAGACTCGTACACTTTTGGATCTTGGCTAACTAATCGATAGGTAAAGTGTTTACGCACAAAACATCAGACCTTTTTTTCTGATCCCAGTTGCGCGATTGTCGATTGTTGTCTGAATTGAATTGGTTTGTGACCTCAATAAGATTAAACAGTCTCTGTAAGACCATAGTAACCACTCATATTTATCTGAGATATTTTTTCTATTTCTTGTTTCTAAATAGCCTTTACCCATCAAGTTGTAAATATCTCATACCTATAGCAAATCGGTTACATTTTGAATAACTTAGGGAAAACGTATCAGAATAAAACGTTGGTTGATTTAGTTTTGAATTTCTCAATAACTATCGATTTGTTTTAAGATTATCGGCAGACTCTGCTGATGAGTGGTAACTGTTATGTCGGTGGCTATGTTAAATCCACATAGCTTATTCAAGCTTCTAGACAAGTTAATTTATCAATTGTTCTTGAGTCATATTTTGACCTTGTTAATTATTCACTTATCAATTTTGACTGTTTTTATGTAAGCCCATATGTGTGCCCCTCTTATCCCATTCAACGATATCGATTAACGCTTGATTAAACGGAATTCGCTCACACACCTTCACTGTGCATCCTTTCGTTTCATTTCGCTATTTCTTTTCTTCGCTTTATTCACTACGATTCTCTGATTGTCCGTTTCGATCAGCGAGTGTACAAAATATACGTATTCAATCATCCATTCTCGGATTTGACCTACTTAACTTCATTATTCACTGACGTAATTTATTTTATCTGAGGATAGACGGCACATGTATATTTCAATAACAATAAATCATACGATCTAACTGGAGTCAGATCTCAGGTTACAAAATAACTAGTATGAAACCGATATCAACCTGTCGATTACCTCCAATCACTTGACACGTAATTGTAAACAATAAATTCATTTCACCTGATATTGTTTGTTTGAATCTTCCCATTGATGTTTAGAACTGTAATTGATCAATCTCTTATTGGTATATGTACATACTGTGCATATTTGCCTCGATATAGCCTTAATTCACAAGCATTATATGCAAACATCGACAGTGGTTAGCAGTGCAAATAAGAGACTGATCAATTGCAGTCCTAAACACCAATGGGAAGATTCAAACAAACAATACCAAGTGAATTTAAAACTTCACCTCCTTGCACAAGCAAGTGGCTATCAGGACTCAGTAGCTAAATGGATAACGCGATGGCGTTTGAAGCGAACGATACTGAGTACGAGATTCACAGTGAACTTCAACTCTCAGATGCAAGTACATTCAGCTGACCAGTCCCAAATAAGATGAAACGCGTGTTCTGGATTCCACTGATAGCCACTATCCATCTTTAAATAAATTCATTTATTTATGTAAAAAGAAATCCAACAACAACAATAAATTTACCTGATCCCATTAGACCACATATTATGATTTGATATAATGATAAAGTGAATTCTGAATCCGCATTATATTGAAAATTTGCAAAATTGCTATGATTTATAAAATTGACTGGTATACATACACCACCAATTGGTATCGTAGGATATAATGGTAATGTTGGACATAATGATACATTTAAAATACGCGGTTGAGATCTAAGAATAAAATTATAAATTAATTAAATAGATGGATATTAAGATATATGTATTAAGATATAAATGAGTTAAATATAACTATGGACTGATCAAAGATACTTTAAACAGTATTGGATCACATTTCCGATATAAAGATTAATGATACTTGTTATATCCTGATGAGAATTATGAATAGTAACGTTTAGGAACTATTTATGAATCAATACGATACATACATTTTTGGTGTTAAGTAACTAAACTATGCATATTCATATTCTTCTTATTATAAGCTTTGTTTTGACCCATAGACTATTATTTTACGATTTACTGTTCTTGAATACCGTCCAGTTTATTGATTAAAGTCTCCCACATTCACAGCAACTTTTGGCTAAATCTTGTACAAATTTTATTTTATATTTTATGGTAAGATAAGGTCTGTTTGGTTTGTATATAAACTTAATATGTTTGAGATATATATGATTCATATCGCGGAGGCTGTGTTCTGGACTTCATGGATAGGACTAGACAGGATGCAGGACCGATAAGGACGGTAGACTACGTACGGGTTTCATGTGTGATTGGTCCGGTCGATAATTCATTGCTCTCTAATTGGCGGCATCATTAAGTAATACTCATGAATCTTAGCTATAGTTAATCATATATTTTATATTCTGTTCTTTTTTCTATAACTTTTGATTCCCTAAAGTAAGCATACATTATTTCTGAAAATTGAGTTAATTGAAACTAGACTGATAGGTCATGGGTTTGAATCTCGTGAGTCAGAGTCGTGGATGCGGACTGTTGAGGAGACACATACTAGGATGAAACGGCTTTTCAATACTTCGAGGTTTTCTATGGTGATCTAGTTTTAAATGACTCATGAACTCAATTATAAAATTACTATAATCTTCACAATACTCTCCCTGAACATCAGTTATTCTTTTATGAAATTTATCGTTTAAATTTAAACTAAATTGTCAAGTAAAATTAGTTTTATTATAAAGCAATCTATAATTTAACTAACAAACTCTAATACGTAGTTATGGCACTACATTCATTACACAAACCATATTCATGAGTTAATGAAAATACGACACTTTACAAATATATATTATGTTTTGGAACGCTACATAGTTTTTTCTAGGTTTGAGTCTCAGTACGTAGAACTTCGTACGTAAGTACATCAGTTCGAGTTTTCATACCACATTAGCACAGAGATACACTTCTCAATTCAAATCCCATATTGGTAGAGGCAGTGAAAGTATAAGCGGTAGGCGGAAAGATTAGGGTTTGAAGATGTTATTCAAGGAGTATAATCCAGTGAAATAAATTTGGAAAGAGTAAAAAAGGACATGAAGAATTCCGAAAATTAGAATTTGGGAGAGAACGAAGAGTGGATGCAACTGCGTCGTTGTAAACGATTTTGAGCCATGTCATTCAAGGTCTCTAACCATCGGTCGCTATCAACTCGTGGATCTCAACCAGGTAGTCTATACCTTTGCACGAATATTACAAATGGGATCCTGAATTATTCAGCTGGTAAGTTTCAAACAAGATAAAGTACATATTTTGTATTCATTTGATAGATTTTATCCAGAATACAATAGAATTATCAATCACTCATTAAATAACAAAAGAATATATAAGTATGAAAGTGAATAACCATTTAGCAACTCATAACCATTCACTTTTACTGGTCATATCAACAGCTTTCCAAAAAGGTAAATTATTTTTAAGGAATAAACAATACTATTTCTTTTTTAATGCGTTCCAAATTTACTAGTACATTTATCTACAAATAAGTACATGCCTATGATCAAAAAGAGTACTAATATATATAGTGGATAGTAAGTAATAGACACCCTTTAAAAATTACTGATGCTATAAGTTTACGTCGACAAAATGAACTAAAGTGTATTTTTATCCATAAACTAGGAGTTGGAGAATGTGACTTAATGGACTAGACTACTAAACTATATCTTAAAACTCAATACATCCATGTTAATTTCACGATTTTTGATATTCACGGAAAATATTTTATACAACACGACAATCATAAGAAGTGAAATTGATCAAATGTTCACTTTGTAAATGAAATGAAAACCCAAATTAAAATACATCATTGATTTATATAGTTGACTCCATCGCTACAGTTAAACAATTTTGCCGAAACCATTCAAGTTTGATTGATTTCCTACAGAAAGGGTATTATCAAAGGTATCAACCTGGCTGTAAAGGTGTATCCAGTTTCATATTACAGTTCTAACAAGTGATCAGCACGTAGACCAGTTACAAAGTTCCCTTGATGCTTTATATTCAAGTGTCTACAGTTTACTTAATCATCTTAAAAATAAAAAGCAACACCTCTCAGTATTGCCATACTAGATAAATGTAGAACTATATAATCTGTTAAAGGACTGTAATAATAGTGATCAATAAGTGATTGATTTTTTCGGCCTATTTTCTATATAAAACGTCCAATATCTTGCTTACATAGTACTTAGTTGAATAGTGATCCAGTCAGACTGTGATTGAGTATTGTAAAATTCCATTCAATGTTTCGATATATTAGATAACAAATAAAATTAATTTTTAAGAGAGTTAAAATTCTATTCATTCCATACTGTTGAAGTCACTTGAATAAATTCCCTTAAGTATGTGCTTTACACCAAATTAAGTATTCGCTTTTAGTTTACATAACCCCTAGTGATGTTTTATCACACTAAGCGGTCAGGTGGTATAATTTCAATCATCGTATGATGAAAGTGTAAGAAGAACTGTGGTTCGTTAGTCATTTTTAGCTATCCTTAATCTTAACTATCTTACTCTAAATGATAATACAAACTAGTTCTAAAGTAGAATTTTACGCCATGAAAAGGAAAAACAAACCTCAAATATGCTTGAGCAATTACTGAGGGTGTTCAAAAGACTCTGTATTATGCTAGCATTGTAGGGACGTTTAAACTAACTAAAGAAAACGAACACATCAACTTTTGAATGACAAAAATTATTGAGTGATTTGAATGTCGAGGAAACACTAATGAAATAAGGAGGTGTAGTTGTAAGTTACACAGCTTGTTAAAAAACTATGAAGCTTTTCTAAATACACCATCGAATGTCATAAATATATTTATATACAGGGAAAACACAAAACCCTCACGAAATAGTTTATGGTTTCTATAATAAACACATGCTATTAAATATTTTTGTCTAAAAATATTATACATAGTAAAACGTTTTCTATAAATTGTTTTCTTCACACAACTGTCTTGTATAAATTCATTCATACGTTATAATAGTCAAACAAAAAACTGTCCTCTGAATAAGCAAACCTAAATTATTGCCTATAACTAATATAAGCTAAGTTACGCTTAGTGAGTTTTTGCAACAAATTGAGATGAAAACAGCTAATCGTCACAAATATATGTGTCTATAAAAATAATCACTTTTTAAGAAGAATAAAATGCAAAATGTAGACAAAAACTTGATTTCTATGTTTTGTCATTGCGATCACCGAAATGCACAGATCTTACTACTAAGCAAACATAAACACTACCTATACCATGATAATCGTGAGATGGTTTAACACCTAGCATTAAAGACCGACTTCTGACAGTGGCTAGCTGCCGTTAATCCTTATTTATGGGCGTCTTCGATCATTTTAAATCTTATGACGCATTATTTCACTTAATGAAACATTTAATGTTTTAATCTTATTGTAATCGTCTTATAACTCTCCAAATCAAAGATATTGGAGTTCTTTTAATTATCCTGGATAGCCTTCTGCTTTCCTTTATTTTACAGAGGGGACCGCTAACCCATATTTAACTCCCCTCTTTTACCTGGGCCTAGGACCGGCAGTAATCACATATGTGCTGCAAGGGGAGTACAAACGAGAAGAAAAATATTTCAAGTACTATGGATGGTCCTCTTAAATTTTGCAACAACTGACTTTATAATAGGTTGAAAGCACTTTCGCAAAAACAAATATGTAGATGTCGATATTACGTGCAGTTGTTTAACTGAAACAAATTTAAAACAGGAAACTTTATTGAAATCTTTAAAGGTTTAGTAAACAGAATTTTCAACCAACACACTCTATACACATAACCCTGCACATACGCCGGATAGATCATATGTTCCTAAAAAGACGTTTGTAAATGATAAAGTAAGCACAATGACTAGGTCTCATAACAAAAAGATTGTAGAAGCAATATTAAATAAATGTTGTCCAACTTACTCATAAAGCAGAGGAGGAATCCTTGGGTCACACAAGAATACACCTGTTGAGTTTATAAAATTTGAAAGCTGCTTCGAAGAGTTTATGAAACGGTCCGGACATCTTTGAACACAAACAGGTACAGATAATACCTTGTCTTCAAAATTAGTGTGAAGCAAGTATCTATAAATAAACCATGTATGTTTCCCTACTTATACTTAGAAACGTTGAATTTCATAAACAAAAGTGGCTTCAGATTCTTTTCACTACCACAAACGTTGCCATTACAGTCGTAGTTGCTGAAAAGTATTTCTAAATCTGATAATGCTATCACGTAAATCCAGAGACCGATCTATTGGACGTTTGTTAAAATGCAAGCAAAAAGCTCACTATGACAATGCTAACTGAGACGAATATACCACCGAATATTTTATCTGTAAATTTGGACTCAAGCGATTCCTCATTGTACATCGTATTACCGCTGCCTCATAATTGACCTTAAAATTGATCCTTCCGCAAATATGATCTATGGAAATTAGTACAAAAAAAATCAAAATCCTTAAAAACTCAACAGAACAAGTTATTTAAAAAACACTTTTTATTAACATTTTCTTTCATTTTAATAGATGTAGATAAAAGTATATGATATTTTATTGCATACTTTAGAACAAAGAGTATGGGTGAACTCCAAGTTGTCTAGCTGGGAGACTGTGCTTATTGGAGTGCCCCCGGGTGCAGTTTTGTTCATCATAGGCTCAAAGTAATACATTTGATTGGGTTCGACAAAGAGTCCAACTTCTAGCAAGTTCACACTCCTACATATATGCATTATAAGAGAGTTTTTTGTTTTCATACTTTTCCGTACACAAGACGTCTACACTGTGCCTATTTCCTTCCAAAATACCAATCCGTTCTGGGGGCCAATCACTTACGTGGAACCGAACAATTATCAATTATATTTACGTATTTCCATTTTGTATCTTATTATTTTATGCAGGCAGTGGATCAGTTCTTCAGGTTTGATCGGTTTTCACCATTACTTTTGAAGTAGATTCTTCCTTACTTTTTACTTAAGGGCGACTCAAGAGACAGGTGAGTAAGCATTTGATAGCCGGTCTGAGCATGGAAAAATCATACCTCATCAACATGGTGTTGGGTAGCCCGCTCGCGGCACTTCCTCAGATATTCTTGTTCCTTATTCCCACACTCTCTTGCGAGCACGTAGCAAACCGTCAGCGATGGTTGTAGAAGAAATCACATGCTACAAAATAAACTGACAAGCTATCAAATGAAGCGACATCTATGAACTATCGTTGACTGCTGCCGGAGTTAGTCGTCATTGATTGGAAGTCAAAGTGAGCAAGTTGATAATTTTTCCTTGGGTAGAGTAAACAGAACTAAGGTGTTTTTGATAGATAGGTTAGTCGAACCGACCTTCTTACGGAAGTCGATTATAGGGGGGGAGCTAATGTAACAGCTTAGGTTGGTTGGTTAAGAGTTCACCTCAAACAACTAAGCATATGTCAAAACAGTATAGTTCAAGTATTTGTTCACTTCCTTGCTTTGTATAGGCGTCATATTTCCTTTTATCTCATATTGAATGTTGAGAGGTTTTGTTTGTCTGAATAAATAATCCCACGCTCCACTGTGACTGCACGAAGATCTAAATAAAGAACTACTAACTACTTGTCTGGTTTCTTCTATCAATAGCACGAGGGTTACCTAGAGGAACGAAATACTTACCAACACTGTCAGCAGAAACTTCATAAAAAGAGACGCGAAAACCAGTTTAGTCAGAAGTTGGAAAAAAAGGGTTCGAAAATGTCTTTCAATCGTATTTAGTGTGTTGAGCTTTATTTAATTTAGCTGACTCGTCCTCGTGAGGCCTGCGCAACATGGCGTACCCGAGCATGGTCTAACGTTGACGCTTGACGCACTAACTTCAGCAATGGATGCCGCCAATCACAGAGCAGTGAATTATCGATCGAACCAGTGACGCATAAAACCCGTGCGAACAGCCTAGATTCCTTATTAGTCCTGATTCCTGCCTAGCCCAGTCAGTTAAGTCCAGAACGCCAATCTCAGCCTCTGCAATATGAACCATATATTTCAAGCATACTGGGTTTATATACCAACCAGACAGACTACATCGTAACATAAAATAGGAAACAACACTTGTACAAGAATCAGCCAGATGTGGCCGTGAATGAGGAAGATAGTAATTGATAGACAGGGTGTAACTCAAGAATGGTGAATCGTATAATAATATTTCATAGGTCAAAATAAAGCTCATAATAAGAGGGACAGGAATATGAATTTTTTAGTTATTTAACAATTATACGATGAAGTGTATGCATAGTATTGATCCATAAATGGACCGCAAAAGTTACCATTCATTATTCTTATCGGGAAATAACAGTTAGACTAACAGATGGGTGGTTAAACGTGAGCTGTCTCTTTCTACTCCTAAAAATTGGCAAGATATGGCGTCCTTCAATCTTTTAGAAACAGCTCAAAGATGTGAGGGGAGGGGAAATCAACACTATGCGTCCCCGCAAGAATACCTGCGAGAGATCAGTGAAACTGGAGATGTAATCCATCAGCACTCGATGAGACAAATTTTAGTCAGTTAATGAACTCATAACCACTTAGTGGCACTTAAACACCAGTACGATGGTTGGTATCTTGGCAGTGCCGATGGGCGTTGTTCCAGCCTTAATTTTCCATGCATGGGTCTCTCTGAAGTACTCTGTTAAACTTTAAGCATTGGTTCCACCTGACTCCGAGTATGTGAATCTTTTTATAAGAGCGGTGATGAAATCCTACCTCGTCGTTTAGCTCCTTCCTTAATACGGAGAACATTCTTCCTAAACAAGTTTCACGGCGCCACAGATATCCGAAGTTCGAGAATATCTTCACACGCAATTTTTATGATTAAAGTATACCAACCCATTCAAATCCGAAGTTAGAAAATAATAGGTTAAAAGATATATTTTAGGGGCTGTCGATATATTGGGAAGAGTTGATTCGCAGCTGCAAGTGATGCGTAGCACGGTGAACCCGCTCGTGATCAGGTGTGGATGCATGAACGAACGTATTGAGCTAGATTTACCCACTAAAACTAACGAAGCCAGTATCAGATTTTGAGTTTCAATTTGGAAAGGAACGGAAGCTCGTTGGTCTGTATTAACCCTGGCAATGATTGTCTCTCAGTTGATCCAACGTTCTCTTGAAGCAGCCGACAGATTAAGCTTCAATCGCGTGCTGAGGCAGTGAATTTCACTCGTTGATTATTTGATGGGAAAGTCGATAGTCAGCTGACAAGTAATTTGTTCTGGGTTTGTGAACATTTTTGGAGTGTCCCCGTAAGTTCCATGTTTTGGAAAAGAAAAAAATGGGGGCATATCAGGTGCAAATTTGTCACTAAGCAATTTCAAAACTATGATCAGGCCACTTCTAATTCTTCAATACGACAATGGGAATATGTTTAGTTTAGCTAGTCGGGTATCATACGGGAGCTTCTAAGTTCCAGGAATTAGCTTAATTGCTGTTCTCTGAATCTTTTCAAAAAGCTCTCTGTTTTTTTAAGCGGGGTTAGCCGCTTGTATGGTGTGCTGAAGTCCAGGACGTACGAATACTGTGTACAAAGATAAAAACGTTTTAGTGTCGACATGGCTAAAGGCCCTGCGTATTGACCATAAGGTTCTGAAACCTTTGGCGGCTACTGCACGGCAGTGTGCAGTAGTCTTTAAGTCTTGACTAACGATGGCTCCTAAGTCACTATGTGCGTCTGGACAACAGGTACCTCAGGGTTATTCATCGTGTATGTATCTGTACCTTGCTGGTCGATATGTATCACAACACACTTGGAAGTATTTATCGGCAACTGCCAGGTTTGAGACCATTCGAATAATTTCTTCAGGTCATTTTGGATTTCTAAGCTATCACCCTCACATCGTATTGTTCTCCATCTCTTGACATCGCCAGCATATATCAAGATCAATTGTGATAAGAGGCGAATGAGGTAACTTACATACAAGAGGAATAGCATTGGCCCAAAAATGGTATCATGAGGAACCCCGCTAAGCACAGTTTCCCATCTAGACAATTTGGAGTTCACCCGTACTCTTTGTTGGCACCCAACTAGGAGGTGTGTAATCCACATTAATAGATTGTCCTCAACCACGACATTCCTTAGCTTATACAACAGCCGGTTGTGAGAAACTATGTTAAAACGTTTGCTGAAGTCAATGTAGACTACGTCTATAGATAACGTTTGGTTTTTAAGAGCGCACCACGCAACAGCTACTTCCGAATAACCTTAAAACAACCACGCTAGTCAGGCTAACGGGTCGGTAGTCCTCAATTTTAGGCTTAGTACCTGTTTTGAAGGCAGAACTAACAATGGCCTTCTCCCAGTTTTTGGTGACCGACCCTGGGTGACAGATAGAACAAAACATACAATTAAGGGGTTCCTAACGAAGTTTGGTAGTTACCTTAGTAACCTAAGATGTTGTTAATGGGATACCGGTGATTTGCCTATATCAAGCTAATTTAGCAGACCAAAGACTTCGATTTCTTTAATGGCCACGTTGTCTAGTGTGTGAACTGACAGGGAGTGTTTTTACGGTATATAGATTGACAAAGTAGTTTGAGAATACTTGATTTTTATTATAGTCGTCCTCTGCTAATGATAAAGCATTACTGTCTCCCCATTATGCCGGAATACTTCTTTGCCTTTTTGTCCTTCAGTTTATGTACGATTACAAGCGTTTAGGGCATTCATTAGATTCCCTAGCAATTTTTTCTTCGTAAAACCTTCTAGACTTACGGAGGGTCGAGGCACAAGTATTCCTAGCTTCTCGATATTCAGAATTTGTCTCACCAGTACCCAACAACCTAAATGTTATCCACATTTTCCTCCTTTTACAGAGAAGAGTGCAAACCTCCCTACTAAACTGCGGTGGAGAGTTTCTCGGACTCCTAGCTGTAGTCCAATGGATTTGAGGTGCAGTAACTTTTAAGTTTATATTTCGAAATGCATCACAAGCTGTTTCAATTGTTGAATTTGACTCTATTTTCCAATATACTGAGGATGCTTACTGAATTTGCTTTCCAGACGTCACATCTGAGTTAAGTTAACTTGTGCTCGCTTTTCGACAACTATATAATATAGTATATTTCTGCAAGGGTAGGTACACACTTTTTACAGACATGATCTACACAGTTAGAAATGCATGATCACTTTTATCTGGGGGTGTCATGTAGTCAAAGTTCATGGTGTTATCCTCATAATTGGTCAATATGAGATCTAGTAAGGATGATTCAGTGTCCAGGTGGTACCTAGTCGCTCATTTCACGTGTTGCATTAGGGTACATGTGATAACGGCAGCAAGTAGTTCCTGACCAAAGGAATTTTCTGAAAATTCAGTTCTCAGATTTTTCCAGTCTATCGTTGGTGCATTAAACTCCCTTAGGATTAATCATTGACCACTGTGAGACCAAGTACTGAGACTGTCAAGCAAGGCTTCATTTATCTTACAGCTTGAACTGCCGTAGACCAAACCGATCAGCAGCTATTGTCCCTAGCATTTCAAGCTGCAGTTAACTAATTCACACGTCCCACTCTCATAGGATAGTGTCGAAAATGGAGTGGGATAGTATTCCTAATGAACAGAGCTACTCCCCTCCTTTACGCCTCCGGATTCCGTCGGCTCTTACAAACGTAAAACCCTCAAAATCAAATCCCATACTATCTGTAGGCAGTGTCAGCCAAGTTTCTGTGACTGCGATTATATCTGGTTTGGTGGAGTCAATCTGCACACCTAGTTCAGACCGCTTCGAGAATTTGTGTAACAGATCCGGAGCATATTTAAATGGCTTCGTGCTGCACTTATAGTGCGTTCGACGTCACTTTCTGTCAAAGCCTTACAACCCGAAAATTTACAAATTTTAAGTTCTTTACGCCAGCGTCTAACCCATGTTTTAGTTCTCTTTCGGCTTCTAGTCTTTTTACAAGGTCTGCGAGTGACAAGTCTTTGCGGACCAAAATGCCTAGACCCTTTAGTTTGTCAACGTATTACAGAATTGTTTATTTTAGAGGTTAATTTACCACTACATTTTCGTTCTTCATGCATCAACTACTTTTCATGATTAGTGCGAAGTGTGACTATATGAGTTCTGCACATGTTTTGAACATTATGTTTCTATCCACCTGACCAGTTAGTATAAGTTCGAAAATTCTTCCGATTTGTGTCCTTCCATCAACTAACTTGCCTGATTTAGTCACTTTTGCAATGTGTAACCCCAATATTGTTTCTAGCAAAGCATTGCGGACAATAAGTTCTTCAAACTGAAAAGCTTGAGCATGGAGTTCGAATGAGCATAAACCCTTCGATTCTTAATACCTCATGTAATCAAGCCAATGGAAAAAGGGATATTTGAGGAATTCCGAGGAATCGCTAGACGTTGTCTCTTTTTATCTAGTAACCAGACACTTTAATTCAGTTACATATTGGGAGAAAATTATTTCACTATATCTTCTAGATTAGGTTGGATTTTGTATTTCTGCCAAATAATATATCTCCTAGCGCGAGCGCCTGCTTGAATCTACTTTTTACTCAAGTGCGTACTGGTGTTCTGTGGTCTGAGTATTTTCGTACGGATAATATTCTTTGACGGTAATCTAGAACTGATTGGGTCCTTTATAAATGCTTCACTACTATCACCTTATTTTTAGGGATCACGGTTACTTGAAAATAGTTGATGTATATGTTACATATTGCAACATGGGGACTGACAATCTGTTGTCAATATACTGAACGAAAATCTTTGATCCTGTGGAGATTTAAGTTCAGGCTATACCACCACAGGGTTTTGGCTCCTATAATTAATCACCAAAGACGCATTTCCTGAACAAGCGCTTGCCACAATGCGTTTGACAAGAAACAGTTAAAAAAATACAAAAACTACGGTAAATGGATTAACATACTATCTTCATCTCTGTTGGTTAAACACCAAAATATGAATACTAAAATACTAACGAAGCCATATGAGCGTGGCTGCTTCCGTAAATACGCAAATAAGTTTGAGAATAATTTTAGTAGACACAGTATGTTACCCGCAAATGAATGATAAATCCAGTAAGTAGTCGAAGACTTGCCAATCAGAATCTGCTATTATTTGGAATTTTATGAATGATTATTCATTGAATTATGGTACATTATCAACAAATAGTTGCTATTTGGTTCATACCTAGTCCCCCGGTATTCTCTAAAGATTGATTGGGTTAGTTTTGCTCTGTAGCTAGTTGAGTTCATTAATTGGGTATATAGTCAAAATTATTTACAATCTATCGTCTATTCTTTAATATACAATAAGTTTTGTTGATTACCCCGCGCTATACTTTCTTATGGTTAGATTTTATTTACGTACGTAGGATTTCTGAATTGCTAGCCAACGAACTAACCCTTCCGACAGTCTGCTTACTATAACTTCTGTTACAATAGACCGCTTTCATGTACGAAATACAATAATCTCATCAGTGCCTTTATCCAGTTAGTATGAATTTTCGACCCACTCTGTGTCAATTTACCGTTTGGCATATAATTGCAAGCCTAGCATCCTATTCTATATCCTAATCGCTGTTTGTTCGTAGATTTCGAATGCTTTATAAGGAACGTTATCAAATCCATCTGTTTAAATTTTCTGATGGTATGACGCGAGGTCGATGGTGGTGGGTAACAGATACTAGGTGGTGCTTACAGTGATGTCAGTCAGCTACAACGTAGGATCAGGCACATATATGCGTCGGTCCAAGTTGCCACACCTCATTAGCACAACAAGATGAACACCGAATTCATAGAAGCAGTTACTTCAGTGGTATTAATATATGAAAGAAAGATTGTGTATAAGGACATAATACAGGAAGAAAGAATTAGTTGGTAGAAAGAAAGGTATGAAGCAATTTTTATTTCACAGTTCAAGGGGAAACAGTGTATAAAATTACACCCATGAGACCGATTCTGAGCCATATCACTCAGTCTCCAAGCACTAGTTACAATAGTCACGTGGACCCCAACCAAGTAGTCTGCATCAACATGGCTAAGACCAGAGATTAGTGACTTCAAGGACTAATGTCACGTTTTGGTGTGGCCTCTATAGCATAATTGTCCCGCTATTTTATATTTTTTTCGGACAGTTCGTCCATCCGTTTTTATTTTGTAAAAAACAATAACTCAGATCTACAATTGTTCCAGACTACTTTTAGTCTATGTAGATTGTAAACTGATTACAGTCAGTGACTACAGATCGTATAGATCAATTTCTGTTTTACCAGTTTTTACTTTTGATAGAAACTAATCTCGATACTAATTCAATTCTGTGAATGCATTGCCAATCACCTAACATATAATCATTTATACTAGATGGATATACCAGAGAAATACAAGTATCTGTTCAAGTTTTTGATTATTGGAGCTTCAGGCTCTGGAAAAACATGCATTTTACGAAGATATACTGAAGGAAAATTTATACCCAATATGCCTCATACAATTGGAGCAGAATTTGGCAGTAAGATCATAAATATAGATGGGACAACTGTTAAAATCCAGATATGGGATACTGCAGGTAGTCATTTTCAGATTTGTACGTTCACACTCTTATAGTATGTTTTATCACCAAAGTACCTGTTCAATGTGAGCAAATAGTAAATACTGATTTGTATTATGTTCATATACTAAATATTTGCGTTCGATTGTTAAACTTGCTCACACTATAAATAATATTTAAAATCAAACGGATACATACTGTCAGACCTTGGACCTTGTCTGTTAGAGATATTAAATTATTTGATTTCATATATTTATTCAAACATTGGTACAAAAGACCAAATATATGTGCGCCACACAAATCAATTGATTTGTGTGAGATTTTATTTCATTTATTCATTTTATTTGAACACATAAATATTGGTGCCAAGGGGCACCAAATACATATGCACCACACAAGTCATTTGATTTGTGTGTAGGCTATGATACTGCCCGTGTGTTCAAACCGAAGCATGTGGTTTCCTTAGTGGGCCACACTCGGAGCCTTCGACATAAAGATGTGATCCACAAGGCAACTTCAAGAGATGCCGTCCCATGGTAGCCGGTGACCAATAATTGGTTCATACGACATTTGTTCCTTCAAGATTCTGGAGCTCATGTGTACCACTGGTTTAAAATCAGGGTTTTCCAACTTCCCTCTGTGGATCCTCCATATCCACCAACCCGATTAAAGCTCCGGACATTCTCTTCTTGTCTTCACAATTTCGTAAGCAACACCCGTAGGACTTCCCTGGTAATGACTGTATAGGCGTGGTCATGTGAGAACATTTCGAAAGGGAGAGCTAACTCTCCCAATCCTCGGCCGTGACAGGGCATTTGGGGGCCCTCAATGCACTCGGGTCGGACAACACTGGTATGCAAGTTTCTTCTGACGAGATTACCCCTAAAACGAAGGGAAATCGCGATGGTTGCGATGAATAATTTATTTGTTTACAGCGGTAGCCTAATGTTGGGTTTCTAGACCGATAATCCAGAACAAATAAAATGCTTCACTGGTCACCATGTGATCTGATGTAAATGTTTGTCTGAGCGCATTCAGTTAGTCAGTGTACAGCTAAGTTAACAAGATTAGCATCAATGTCAGGTACAAAACTATCTATTGTGAGCACTATTAAGTGGGGATCCGAAGACTTTATCGACTAAAGGTTTAAATCCAACGGGTTCGACATCGGTAAACTAACTTCTTACGGCTCGAAACATTTAGCGTTTGGTTTTTAATCCGTACGCTAAGAAGTTATGTGACAAATGATAAATATCGAAAGTCATGTGTATACAGGTCGACGGAGATAGGGTTACCTTTTGAATGTGAGGCTTTTAGTTTGTTGATTCTGAAGTGGAAATGTATCCGTTCAGTGTAGGATGTTTATATTTGAGATAGAGTTGTTCTACCATACGGTTAATTTGTAAGGGGTATACATTTCGGAACAGTATGGGTAAAAAGAGTTTATCTAGGGCATGGAATAATTTACTTCCGAATCAGCATCCATTGTCTGCTTTAATTGTTGATGGACAACTGCAGTGTAAAATCTATCGTTCAACGAGAGTGCGTACCATCCTTTTAGCAGTAATTTTGTTAAGCACTGCTCCTGGCAATTGTTTGGGAAAGCTCATGTATGTATGTAGATAAGTGTCTTCAATTCTGATGAGAGACTTACCGGATCAAGATGAATGCGATGAAAACGAGTGTCAGGATTTTCAGAAGAATCTAAGGGATATTGATTGTCCAACCGCCTTTGATTTTTTACCTCTTAAGTACGTTGAACGTTGTATCTGATTTAGGTGTCAAGCGACCGTCAAGTACATCGCAGAACAATCTTGCTGACCTGCAGTGAATAAGGAAATGGGCATCCCCATTTTTAAGTAAACTGAACATAAATTTCTTTTAGGTTCTTTTACAACTCATGACACTCGTTTCAACCACGTCCATCTTTGCCTTTGGGGTTATTCCGTTTGACCAATACTGTCCGACTATATTATATCCAGATCCTTATTTTGAAGTCATACAAGTGCCCAGTTTTTAACTAATAATATCGCTGGATAAGCAGTTTTAACCTAGCAATTTAGGTATATAACAACAGACCATTAAATTCTGATTGGTGTAAGATGGTTGCAGCGATAATATATCAATAGTGTCAACATATGCATATTTTTATGATTCAGATAAATAAACTGCTAATCAGTTGATGATGCTTAGCAATACAATATAGTTGACTGATAGTGACTCATAAGAGTAAATCCACTGTGAAATTAATTGAGTTTTAAATATAAGGACAGTACAGTAGTACTTTTTGATTAGCAAAACAAAACTTTATAAAAGAAAAGAATTTACATATGGTATGATGAATCAGGATGTAGTAACATTTTAAGATCAAGGGACATCCAGTCGATCAGTTTTCTGTCTGTTGCGATAGTAAGCTATTTGCGAAGTATAGATGTAATTCTTTGAGAGTCCTCACATATTCTTACGCTATATTGTATCCTCTAATTAATATTTTAATTGGAACAGTAATCTCAATTTTAATTAAAGGTCAGGAGCGTTTTCGATCAGTGGCTCGTTCATATTACCATGATGCTGTTGGAGCACTGCTAGTCTATGATATTACTAGTAGAGATTCGTTTAATGAACTAGCCTCTTGGTTGTCCGATGCACGAACTCTTGCTTCGCCTGATATCATGATTGTACTAGTTGGAAATAAAAAAGATTTACAGGTAATAAGCAAATTTTTATTTTCTATGTTTTTGGCGTTACTTAAGTAATAATCAGATCTCTCTTTTAACTAGATTGACAAATTAGCTCAGTTAAGACAAGTTACATACTACGACGGAATCATTTTATCTAACTTGTTTATTGCATCCAGATTGAATAAAAAAATAACCACTATGTAAACTACTTAAGATGTTTGACATTACTGTTAGATATATGGGAGCATTAGTCATTTGGCGGTTGTTCACGCCGTGGAAAGGTACTTATTGTGGTGCCTGACAAAGAATAGGTCAGAGATAGTCCTGACGATTGCGGACGTGACCACACAGCCAAAGTAATAACTACTTGAGTTCGGCCACACGCGGCTTTCTGTAGGTAGTGTTTGTTACATTAAATTCATACTTTCCTGACCGTCCTCATCAGTGTATGGGACTAGGTTAAATTTGCTGTCCTTAGGGTCAATTTTTTAGTCCCTCTTATTGTGGGGACTCAGGATCGCCAGAGATACCGTTTACCTTTGGGAAACATTATACCGCTATCAGACTTCAGTAAAACTATCAGTAATACTTCCTTGTGACGTAGATTTGCTGCTTTTGGTCTAATTGCTCTTGAAAGGACCACCCTAGCTTATAAGAACCTCAATGAACAAGTATCCCAACTTGGAAGAAGTGGCTTACATTGAGTCATTAAACGTCAGAAATACAATTTTATAATTATTGGGATATCGCAAAAAATTTATTATTATGTATTCCAACTGTTATGACTATTAGGTCACCACAATAAACAAACAGTCTGACGATCATTTCGAAACGATAGCGATGTTCATACCTTTTAAATCGTGTCTACTGTTTAGTTCTTCGCATTATCATTTATGCTGTTGTTATTTAAATTCTATAATGTTCAGTTTTGTTCATATCTTTTCACTACTGATATGGTATGACAACTTGATTTGGTACACATTTATGCCAGGCTCTGTGTTGATTATGAGTGACAGGATTATTGAATTCCCCAATTGAATTGGAACTCATTAACAACAAAATCCAACCGATGTTGACGCATATATCTAATTAATATAATATATTTCATCAAATCTTTTAATGAGCTTTTTAACATGACAGTATAATGTTGTTGTTTTTTATATATTGCAGGATAGTGATGGACATGTAACTAATTGGGAGGCTAGTGCATTTGCTCAAGATAATGATCTTCATTTCTTGGAAACATCAGCACTTACTGGTGAAAATGTCGAAGAAGCTTTTATTCAATGTGTTCGTAAACTTGTTTTTAAAATTAGAAATGGTGAATTAGATCCAGATCGTTTAAAATGTAATCGACACTCATCTAGTTTAACATTTATGGAACATTCAAAATTTAATTCTATCCCAAAAGTTCATGTACAAAATAATGATTCAACACTTTCATATGAATGTAATTGTTGATAAGATTTTAAACTTTTTTATTTTATCTTATGACATTAATACTACTTAATAGACATTCATCATTTGTTCTTTTATACATATATATATATGTATCAAGAAATAGAATCTTTGATTTTTAACTAACTTCATGTATGTTTCTCGTTTATTTTGTTCTCTATTTCCAATGTTTTGTGTATTCCATCCAATATCTATCAGATTAATTTTACTTATTATATTTCTATTATTCAACTTGCATTTCAATAATTGATTTCATGTATATTTCATAGATCTTCTGTTGAAAGAATTCAATCTTTTTTAAATGACAAGTTTTAATTTATTCTTTATGTCATTTTGTTGAAACATTTGATTGAATGTTATTTATTTTCATATAAAAGTTCTTTATGGCTTAAAATCTATAATTTATACATTCAGTATGCATAATTTAATGAATTTAATTGTATGATGATTCTTTTCGCTTCGGTTTCTCAGGTTTTCTTTTCTATCTTTGAGAAGCTTAGTGTAGTTATACTCTTTGTCTTATCCCTTTGAATAAATTAACAATCAGTGACTATATGCGCGTTGTTTTTGTTGGATGATATTTAACAAACCTAATCAATAATGAGATGACTTGATAGTTTTAGCTATGTAATGTAGGTACAATTTCTCTTGTATTTGGCAAGTTATTCAGGAAAGGACTTAATAAAATACTTTTAATTATGTATTTATCGTTAGTAATTCGTGTGATTTTATTATTATTTTTATGAAATCAATCAAGATGTAACATTTCTCCTCTTTTGTACTTACTTACTTACGCTTGTTACCCCTAATGGAGCATAGGCCGCCGACCAGCATTCTCTAACCCACTCTGTCCTGGGCCTTTTCTAATTCCATCCAATTCTTGTTCATTTTTCTCATGTCTATCTCCATTTCCCGGCGTAATGTGTTCTTTGTTCCTCCTCTCTTCCTTTGGCCTTGATGATTCCATGTGAGACCTTGTGTTGTGACGCAGTTGGGTGCTTTCCTCAGTGTGTGTCCTATCTACTAACAGCGCTTCTTCCTCCGCTGGGATCTGGTTTGTTCTTTCCCACAGTTGGTTGTTACTAATAGTGTCCAGCCAACGAATACAAAGTATTTTTCGTATTATATTCATATAATTTAACTCGATCAATTTTAATCCATCACTCATGCACAACATTTATTAACTTGATCAAAACTTCTATATATATACTTAATGTTATCACTTTTAGATTTGTAACTGTAGTGCTTAAAAGTTATTTAGAAAAATAATTGTTCTCTAAATATTTCATAGTGATTTTTAAATTACTTATTTGCACAGTACTCAAAATCGTTTGCAATGTCGCAGTTGCATCCACTCTGTGTTCTCTCAAATTCTAATCTTCTAAATTTTTCATGTCCTTTATTTTCTTCCCAAATTTATCTCACTGGATTGTACTCCTTGAATTACATCTTCAAACACTAATTTTTCTAATTACTGCTTATAATTTTACTACCTCTACCACTATGGGATTTGAATTGACAACTGCATCTCTGTGCTAATGTGTGGCAACTCGAACTGATGTACGTACGTACGAAGTTCTAAGTTGTTACTGACTGACTGACTGACAGTACTTAGATGATCTAATAACAAACAAGTTTCTAATGGAACTTCGAATTAAGGTATAAAAAAAGAATGAATTACTCAAGTAATTGTTGAGCAAAATCATTGTATTTAATGATATGTTTATTTACACCTCTGAGTATTACATTTACTGTTATTATTTTGTTTTGTTTTTATACAAAATATGGTTAAACACTATTGAAACTACTCATGACAATATTCAAGTAGTATGTGAATGAGTATATTTTGAAAGGAAAGAGATCATGTTATTTAATACAGCAATAATTCATGCAAAATATTGTGTACTGATTTTGTTTTAGAAAATATAATAACTTCCCAATCTGTTTGAATTAGTTGACATCATGGTAAAATAAAATTGGAAGAGTACAAGGTTTTAAACAGGAAAACAAACGGGAAGTAGCACCAGAGTTGTAGTAATGATCTTTTTGTGACTAATTCGAAAATGAATTCCTTTCACTTAAGTAAATATTTATATACACATGATTGAAGTGCGAAATTAACAAGTGATAACGGAACGCTTATTTTCAATACATTCTATATGAGTGAGTTGGAGGGATTGTCTTCGACGGAGGCCTCCATGGTCTTCTGTTTGGTTTATTTGAATGGTCGATGCTGACAACAAGATTCTCTAATGATGCAACCTTGGTTAATGACAAGAAAACAATTATTTATTATTAGTATAGCGGCTTTGTGGTGATAGTTGGGTTTTTGTGGCTTCACATAACTGATTGATCATAGACGATCATTGAAAAGCAGGAAGCGCTAAATAGATTTTTCACCTTAGTATGGGGTTCCCTGACGACATCATGGATACGCACTTCCCAGGCGTCTCAAACTTAGACAAAATAACCACTCAATGTTTCCCGGTTTTGACCGGTTGTCCAACTAAGATTAGTCCCCAGTTCAGAAATATGGAAGTTATTATTAATAATATTGTTACTTCTCAATGTAGTTTTGTTTAAAAGAGGGAAAACTATAACGCAAGTTATCTTGATCATATATTGGATTGCCCCCAATGCCATGGTACGTTCGAGAGTGGAGAGAGTCAAGTCTCCTCGAAATGCTCTCACTTGGCCCCGTACATATAACCACTGCCAGGGAAGTCCTACTCACTGCCTTCGATTTGGGCACATAGGCAGTATCCCAGCTCACACAAATTGAATGATTTATGTGGCACCTATCTATTTGGTGCCTTCTTGTACCCATGTTTGTGTTTAAATAAAAATATATCAGATTATCGAATGAAATAGTTTGATGACTATTTTGTTTGTGGTTTCTATCGCGGACTGACAACCAGAAAACTTTCTGAGCCCGATTATACACGATCTTTCTTCTGTTAGTTCTTAATGTGTTAGCTTTTCAGATTTTTGACCTTACCATTTGCATCAGAAGTCTGTTAGGCGACTACCCGCTTCAATATGGGCCCCCGGGCAGTATCACAGTCCTCACACAAATCAAATGAGATTTGTGTGCCGTATATGTATTTGGCACCCCCTTGAACCAATATCTATGTGTTCAAATAAATAAATAAGTGAAAACTGTTAGGCTACTAGGTGGTGTGTTATTTACAGAGACCAGCATTTTAACCGGTTTTAGATGCACTGTACAAATGAGTTTCAAGGAGGGGCCAGACAAATACTTTATTTTCAGACTGTATCTTGCTTCTCATTGTTCTAGTCGACATTATTCGATAAAATATATATATAAGCAGACTCTACAAACCACGATTTATTCAAAATTCCATAGAAAGCTTTATAGAATTCAATTTATTTATTCCACTGAGTTGTATTAACTAATACTTATTTCCAATGTAACGATGAATAAAAATACTCATTGAACGTCATTAATCTGAATTTTTTCTAATGTACAATTATGTCAAGGAATGACATCAGCTAGACAAATATTGCCCCCAAATGCCCTGGTACGGCCGAGAGTAGGGAGAGTCCGCTCTCTCTCTCTCTCGAAATGATCTCACATGGCCACGTGTATACAGCCACTACCAGGGAAGTCCTACTCACTGCCTTCTCGCAACACGGGTGTTGTGTACAAAATTGAGAGGACGAAAAGCGAATATCCGGTGCTTTAAGCGGGTTGGTGGATACGGAGAGTCCGCCTAGGGGGGTTGGAAAACCCTGAATTCAAACCAATGGTGCACATGAGCTCCAGTATCCTGAAGGAACAAATGGCTTATGAGTCAATTATTGGTCACCGGCTACCATGGGACTGCATCTCCTGACGTTGCCTTGTGGACCACACTTTTATGTCGAAGGCTCCGAGTGTGGCCCCCTAAGGAAACCACCTGCTTCGGTTTGGACACACGGGCAGTATCACAGCCCACACACAAATCAAATGACTTGTGTGGTGCATATGTATTTGGTGCCTTCTTGTACCAATATCTATATGTTAAAATAAATAGATAAATATTAGATAGTAGGATGCAGTTGATATATGTTTCTGTTCTAGTCGCAGAATACTTATTAATACAGAAACACGACCCTTTTGATATTAGTTTTTGATAAAAACTAACTTCAGACAGAGGAGACTTCTCAAAAACCTTTCATTCCACTAATAGTTATGACGTTACCAATGATATGGGTTCCCGAAGTTTTACATAGAAGCCATGACCATTGCAATTCAGCCATGCAAGAAGTGAGGAAAATATAAGTGGGATTAAATAATAGTTAAACAATATCGCAAGTCGACTAGAGTAACGAATATAGACCACTGTATTTTAAATCACTGATCATAATGTGTGGTTTTCACCGTGGAACCCAAGGGTCTAATTTAGATATGATGCGCGATCGTTTATACCCAATGCTTAGAAGTTCAAAAATATGACGAAATAACTATCTACTGTTGATTATTATTTTCTAACGTTCGTCGGGCTCATATCAGTTCATAATCAAAATTACTTCTTATTGGAGTAGTATCTGCACAAATACTGTATAAATACTAAACTCGGGACTTCAAATTTCAGCGTTTGATCCTGTGGATTCGTGGTAAATAATAATTGCAAGCTCCAAACTAGGACGAATTAGTTGTCCAACACTCCATAGCTTTAAATGGTTGTCAAGCTAATATCAGTTCTGGGCTCAGACAGCCTCTGATAAATGTTATTCCAAATTTTAAACAAAAATCATGATTTTGCGTAGTAGTTTGAATTTTGCTCAGATTGTTTTTCACTGCTTTCTTCCAATAGGTAGTTCGCATTTTAAGAATTCTTCGATGTTTTAACACACCGTTAAACTTTAAATGAAAAAGCTTGGACCAGATTGCCAGGCGAAACGTTGGATTTACTTCAAATTCTTTCGCTGAGATTTTACAAATATATTCTTCCTCTTTAATTGAGAAAATTAGTTGGTAATACAGTGGTTCGTATTATTTCAACTCCAAGTAGTTTGTGCTACAAGGCAATATAATCAACTGCCTGATGTGTTTATTTTAAATTTGAATCTATGGTCAAAAGGTTTTTTGTCGAACTACAGTACAACTTACAACCTATACTTTAATTGGTATCGTTTTGTGATAAGAACCAACTGTTATTTAGTTCAACAACAATGGAATGAACCTGGCTAAACGGCTACTGAAAACAAGGGAAACTTTCGTTTTAGTATGGGACTTCTTAGCAATATGTTTTTATGATTCTACTGCAGGTCGGTCGATATATTATTTAACTCATCATACCATTGGTGAGTAGATGCCTTACTCGATATACAATTGAACTCCACTGATCATGGCTTCTCAAAAGTGTTCTGGAAATCGCTTCACAAAGTTAATCATTAGTATTGAAGATGATGTGGGGACGAGGTTCTGGAGATTGCTGGATTTATTTGTGAGTGACTCAATCAACAATCTACACAAAACATCTACGCTAGTAATAATACGAGAAAATAATACCTTTTTTAATTCCCATTGATGATAAGCTTCAGCTGCTTGTTCCATTTTAATACGATTAGCTTCTTCTAGTTGTTTTTCTCTTTCACTTTGATGTTTTCTTTTGCTCTGAAGGCTTTGTTTTAATGCGGCATCTTTTTTGGCTTTCCTGTTGGGAAATTTAAATAAACAATATTCATTTTTATTCCCAAGCATTGATATATTGTCTGTATTGTTAAATGCCTTAATCCAAATGTTCAAATTAGTTATTAGTAGGCTCAATAAAATAGCACCTAATCTCAGTCAAATTATGACATTATAATAAACTAATCAGACAGATGTTCTATCTCAACTCATCAAGGTCAACGATAGCCAACGCTACGGATTCGATATGTTGGATTTGACAGTTGAGGCGTGTGGCAGCTCGACGGCACCGTCTTCATTGTACTTTATTTTTTTTTTACTCATTCAATATAAATTTGTTTAAAACTTTGGTTTATTTTTAGATTGTATTGAGGTGGTGAGAGATATTCCTCATCAGCTTATGGAGCCACCGTACAATGTTACATCTTCATTAGAATACTTAATTTAAACAACTGCGCGACCCCAATTATCTGCATTGCTAGTTAGTAATGGCAGGTGAGTAGTATATATACATGGGCACTTCATTATTCATAATCTCATACAAGTTGTTCAGTTTGAGTTAGAACGATTTGCTACTCCTTCTTGAAAGCTAATCCATTCATTTCATAATGAGTTTATCTGTGGTTGATTAGGACAGTTCTAATTTTTATTACAACCCGTTAATCAATATACTGTCAAATGTTTCCAAGGGAGTCACAGTTTTTAAATTTGTTAGTTAGTCAATTACTGAGTTAATAACGATTTCAGTAAAAAAGGTGTTTGGTCGTAATTTTAATTACAAAAGTGAAAAGTCATTAAAATATACTGATAAGTAGTACAAACATCGATTTATGACATCACACAAAGTTCTTAATTTGCAGCTAGTATAAACGTATACTTATGCAGTTGTTTTTAAGTGAACTGGGGTACAATGTAATAAATTCATTTGTTTTTCGCACAAACATGCATGTGCATTGGGTTTAATGCATAGAATGCTGTGAATGAAGCTAGCCAAGTTATTTGGTCAGTTGGAAAACATAGACGACTTAGTATTTACGTTTACAAAAAAAAATATCTAATCTGTACATACAGGAGGTCAGTCGCCGATCATACAGCATGATAAGTATATGGGTTTTTTTAAACTTTTAGTGACAAGAATTTCTTAGTCTTCCTAGACCTAATTAGTTTCTAGAATAGGAATTAGCCTTTAAGATTAGTCTATATGTGTTTTCGTTCTAATCTTAACTCTAATCTTTTGTGGGGCCCTTGAATTTTGTCGTCATTTAGATCGGATGATGTTGTCGAAAGGGCTCTCCACTTTAGTGGCCCAGGTTCTGATACCAAGGTGATTGTAATGATAATTGTTGTTGAAATATATATATCGCCTATCCTCGCATATAATCATCGACTTAAATCGCGTTAGTCAATAACGGAATTAAATAAGTCGAATAACGAGAATGGACTTGTGAATACATATATTTTGTATATAAAGCGAATGGAATAGAGAGAAGAGAAACGACGCAGTGTGGAGATGGCTGGTAAACCAACTCCCCTTTAACCAAACGTTAATCAATATTTATAGTTATACAAAAGTTACAGACATGTGATGAGTAATGGGATAAGAAATGTACACACACCTATGTGCTCATATAAAAATAGTCAAGATTGATAAGCGAATAAATAACAAGGTTAGAATGTGACTCAAGTAGAATGAATAGAATGGGCTATCCAAAAGCTAGAATAGGGTATATGGGCTTAATATAATAACCGACACTACAAATCCTAAACCCTAGCTTTAATTATCTAGTGATGTTTACCTCATTAAAATTAACCAAATTACAGTCGTTATTCAACACCTTAATGTGGAATGGTTCGATAAACATCATTCTAGACTAACACATATGCACTATGATCATGTGGTCACTTAGTCTATCCCGAGTGTTTTGGTAGTATACATTAGTTTTATCATGATCGACGATGGTAGAGAATCGAAAATTAGATTTATCAATCTCATTTTGTTTTAGATTATCAAATGTCATACAGAAAACGATTCTATCATATCTCAACACTGAAAATTAACGATGAACAAAATGACTGAACTTTACGTGTACTTGAAGTCACAAATGTCAATCAAATAGTATGATTTGTAGTACAAAATGAGACTAAAACCCCCCTTTTCAACTATGCTCCATCTAAAAAAGCAATATGTATTATAATTTATGAAATAAGAACATACACTGGTTGTGAAGAATGAACACGATAAACGTTTGAATTCGTTGAACATGTGAAGCTAAATGAAAAGTATTAACTTTGTGAATGTGAATAGGAATTTTAACAATGAGAGAGAGAGAGATGTATTAATTACTGTAACACAATGATCTATTACATGGTGACGTATTTGGCTTTAAGTTACTGTTTATTTTTAGAATTTTAGAGCTGTTTAGTGGCTCGTGGATCTAACTCCTATTTAGATCGTATAAATGTTTGTTATCGCCTATTCTCTTATATAATCGTCGACTTAAATCGCGTTAGTCAATAACGGAATTAAATAAGTCGAATAACGAGAATCGACTTGTGAATACATACATTTTGTATATGAAGCGAATGAAATAGAGCAAAGCAAAATGACACGTACGGAAGATGGCTGGGAAGCCAACTCCAATTTAGTCAGGCGTTACCCAATATTTATAGTCAGACAAAATAAAGCTACAGACATGTGATTAATGGAATAAGAAGGGCACACACATATACGCTCATATCAAAACAGTCTAGATTGATAAGCGAATAATTGACAAGGTCAAAATATGACTCAAGTAGAATGAATAGAATGGAGTGTCCGAAAGTTAGAATAAGATATATGGGCTTAAAATAATGAATGACACTACAGCTGTTATTACCATCTAGCTGTCTGAACCAAAGTATATAGGACAATGATTAAACTAGCGACTAGATATCGGATAATTTAGCAACAAAACTATTAGTGTATGAGAACTTTTTGGATAATAATGTGTGATATTCAATGTGGTAATCAGTCATAACCGACGTAGAATCTGACATATGTGTGTGTCGGTTCAAGTTGCCATATCATATCAGGTTCGTGTAATGAAATTATCAAGACAAATTTCTAGATTGATTTGAAGTAGTAACAGTACCGTAGGTAATAGAAATGATTTAGAACAGACAATATTATTCCAGAAGAGAAAATGAATTCGCATAATATATAGTATAAATGATTTTAAAGCTCAAGCTCTAAAGAAAGACAAAGATTAAATGCATCTTTGTCATTGTGACCAATTCCCAGTCAGATCACCCAAAATCTTCAACCACTAGTTACAATAATCGCGTAAACCGTAACAAGGTAAACCTCATTTATCAACAGGGTTCAGCGTAGTTTTCACTAACCTCATGAACTGATGTCAAATCTAGCATTCTTCAAGCCTACTACATCAAACAGCATCGTGCGCTGAGTTAGGCTATGGTTTGACATGCATGTTATATACTCATATAATCTCAGTTGATCAAGGTTCACTATCTCATCAACCAATTTGTCATGTTTACCTAAAAATAACGAATACCTGCTGCTTTTCTGAATAGTCTCAACTCTAATCTATGTTTGATAAAAGAACTAAACCACCCCCTATAGTGATTGATTCACCACTATCTTCCCTTCCTTTATTTTTACTTTAAATTTCCTAATATTTTATTTGGTTTGTCCAACTTGCAACCATTTTAAACATTATTCACAGTCTTGAAACTTTTATTTAATCACCATAACACCTTCATTTGTTCATTTTAGTCAAGTTTTTGTTTTTAACTTATGGTTATTATAAGTTATTTTATTATAATATCTTTGTCTAGTGAAACGTTTGACTCCTCATCAGTTAATCATGTTTCCTCATATTATTTATCCTTGTAATTAGAATTATTTTACAACCGTCTTTTAGTACTCGACTGTTGTTGCTATCTTGGCATGATGGTTGGGCTTACCTATCGTGATGAACCAGTCGACCTATACCGGCTGGAACAATCGTTCTTCAAGGTCCTGCCGTGCCAAACAGGTCAGTTGAAGAGCAGTAAGAAAAGCAGCAAACCCAAGGCCTGAGGGCGAAGTCGTACTGTTGACTGTACAGAGGTGTAACGGTAGTAAGGTGTTCCCTTCAACCAACCAGCATAATAGCGATGCTGCCCTCCCACAAGGACGGGTGAGGTTAAAAAAGGTCGATCCTAAAAATACACACCTCGCCTTATCCCACGGATATCCATCTCTGGCGGTAAGGTCTCAACAAGTATGGAGCTAGCACGAAAATTACCCACAAAAAGGTCGTGTGTGACCGACCTTAAGCAATTGTCCCTTGGGCAATGCGGTCACGCTCTCAGGTCACTATGACCACCTTTAATCCGATTTCCTTTTCAGGTACCTTTAGAAAAACCCTTCCACGGTGTGGGCAACCGGGAATTGGTAACCACCATCATACCTCTAACACCACTCAAGACTGACTGTTTTTTAGTAATTACTATCAATAATTATATTGTTTTAAATGACTATATTTAACATAATAGTTAAACATAATAAACTATACAAAGAATTCATATTAGTGATTTGTACGTTAATGAACTAGTATTATACTGATTAAGCTATCTAATATATACACATTATAGTTACATAATATACCCTTGCGTACCAGGGTAATTTTACATTGGTTTGCAGGAGAACCGGACACCATCCAGACAGTAAGGCTCAATGCCGTTTAACAGGAGAGACAGACATCATATAGGCTTTAACGCTACAAATTGAATAGTACAGTTCAATCCTGTGGTGCAACCACACAGGTACCAAGCACTCTAGTGTACCAACTATATACAAAGTCATGTTTTCTACTCGAGTATTTCTTTTTTTTTTAAAAAAAATATTATATTTACCAATCTTCAAATGCTTGTTGATTTAAATATTGTTTTTCATTTTGTTCTGTTTCTTTGGATTGTTGTTCACGTTTTTGTTTAGATAAATTTTCACGATGTTGTTTAATGATTGATTCATCTTTATGTGATTTCCATGCATTGAATGCCTTCAATGAAAAGAATGAAGATAATGTACAGATCATTTGTGCATGAGATAAATAACAGTATATTTATAAAATTCAGTTATTAACTTATTTAAAAGGGACAAAACGTTTGTGAATTGACTGTCTTTAATGGTGGAGAAGATTTGTAGCTCAGGTGGATGATTTTGATGGAGTTTTGTTCTGTGAGCTGGATGGTTTGGTCGTGGAGCTTTCATCGTTCTTCTGAACGACTGTATGTGCTCTTATCTTTGAGTAGATCTTCGGCTTTGTTGACGTATTCTTCTTTGTCCATGATTACTGTGGTGCGTCCTTTGTCCGCTGGTATTATGACAATATCCTTTCTATTTCTGAGTTCTTTCAAGGCCTTTTGTTCTTGTGGAGTCAGTTGGTTGTTTTCTTTCACCTGTTGAGTTATCGGTACTATAGTTTTCCTTATTTCCTGTTGTGTTTCTTCACTGATTCCGGAAGTTTTGAGTGATGACTCTAGTGCTGCGAAGAACTGTAGCTTTGAGGCGTCGCTTGTATTGTAGTTTAATCCTTTTTGGAGCAGGTGTTCTTCCGTATTTGTTAGTGGTTGTTTTGACAGATTGATCACGCAGTTGTTTGTGTTTTCTTCCATGGGTGGTTTGGAGATCTTAATTAGTTTTCTCTTTAAGGTGTTTCTTCTTTGTTCTCTATGTCGTTTGCATGATATCTCGATGGCTGTTGTCACGATGTCTAAATGTTCTGATGCGATCATCCTTTGTAGCTTTATCTTTTGGTCGTTCAGAAGAACGATGAAAGCTCCACGACCAAACCATCCAGCTCAGAGAACAAAACTCCATCAAAAACTGTCTTTAATGTTTGTTTGTTTTTATATCGGAGTGAATATAAACTCTGGGATGTAGGAGGTATATCCAGCTGATAAGTTTCAAATAAGGCAAAATGCACGTCCTGGATTCTATTGCTAGCCGCTATCCATGTCTGCTAAAAATATATACAGATTGATTTTTATAGTGACTTCAATAAAGTTGCTAAAGTGGTGCATTTTTTCTACTACTTTTAGGATAGGTGATTTGTGGGGGGTTCATTCTCAATCATTTTTATCTAATAGAAAACTATTGAAAAAAGAAAATACTGAATAGTTGTTCTGTTTCAGTTTGAGTCTATTTATTGATGAAGATCGACTGAACTTAAGACCTTCATGTATTGTAGTGAGTATAGTGTCAGTAGGTCGTTGAGTTGGCATCTAATGATATATATTTCCAAATTCAGTCAATTAGCTATATTGTACAACTGTTTTTCATTGTCATCTGTTGATAGCCGTTTTAACTTTGACATAATAGGATTTATTCGGTTACAATTTCTTGTTAGGACTTAGGAAATTCTTTGCAGATTCAGTCACTATAGGTGACCAACCGATTGTTTTAGTTAGGCTGTCAAGTTTCAAGAGATGATGATAGCTAAAATAACAGGGAAACGTTTTCTAGACAACTAATGGTGATCAGAGAAAATTGGAAAATTGTTTCATTACAGTTTGAACATCCTCAGCAAAGTGTATCCACAATCTTCTTCCAATCACAATAAATATATGTTAGCTTTAGTCTACTGAGCTGACATGCGGCGGTCCATATTATCAGCCATTCAGTAGTTTTAATAATTCTCTTTTTGATGTACAAAATATCAATAAAACCCTGGAATATTAGTAAGCAACAGTCATAAACGCCCTGAATCCATGTTTCATATCTTCAAGTACCTGTTAATTTCAGCTAATCATCACTGGGTTTTTTTAAGAAAGTAAAGCCTAAGGTTTTTAACTAATCGTTTTCAACCATGAAACAAAGTAAACTGCCATATCATATTACTTTATTGACAGACAGCGTTGCAAACGTTGTTGACCGAACATGATGGGCACAAAAAACTACGCATAGTAAAATTATTGAATACCAGATTTCCCCCCATCTTCTTTAAAAAACGCTCAAAGTCAAAAGGATTAAACTGTGAATTATTAACATCCTAACTAGAAACCACACCAAAGTTACTAATTGCCTTTTAAATAATCCGCATTTAATATAAAAACCTATATTATAATCAAACTGATGAAATCTTAGTCTAGTTCGAATGCTGTCTACTGAGTTGCAATGTTCCCACTAGTCTAAGCTGTTTGATGTTGAGCTCATGTAACCACGACTCAGAGTCTAAGATAAGGTATTCGAGATGCGTCTTGCTGTAGATTGTAAAGCTGAGTAGTGTAGGTTCAGATCCCATAAGGAACATTATTTCCCTCAAGATTGGAGATACGATTTGCTGACGAGTACCCAATAAGACAGAGCTTAGACTCACTATTTGCTGTTGACTAAACCCAACTACCTAACATACATATAATCGACTTCACCATTAGAAGCGCACTAAATAATCATACCTTTTGTGAGTTCAGTTTACGTTCCTGTTCTTCTTCAAGCTTCTTTTTCTGTGCCGATTCTTCTGCTTTACGTCTTTTAATTGCATCAATTAAAAGTTGATGTTTACTTTGCTTCCATGCTTGAAAACACATTTCATTTGATTTCATTCTTTCCAATTTCTATATTTTTAAAAAAAAATATATAAATCAAATTTAAAAAATTGAAGGTTTACAATCACAATTGATTGATCACTGGGTGGTGATCAATGTCATGCTTGTCTAGTCCTTATTAGTGCAGATTGAATGCTATCGATCATGTTGCAATGTGGTCACCAGTCTAGGTGACTCGACACTGCGGGCACTATGTATTGAGATTTAGATGGTAGTTGGAGGTAGTCAACAGGAAACCCTGGACCCGGGTTTCGTGGTACTTGGCACTCGTCAGCAAGGTGTACCTGTAATCTTGAGGGAACTGGTGCTCCCTGGCGGATTCGATCTTGTGTCACCCAGCTTCACAGTCAGAGACGTTACCACTGAGCTATCCGAGCCGTGACTAACCTCCTGTAGGACTGAGATGTAATCACAATTGATTGATCACTGGGTGGTGATCAATGTCATGCTTGTCTAGTCCTTATTAGTGCAGATCGAATGCTATCGATCATGTTGCAATGTGGCCACCAGTCTAGGTGACTCGAATCCGCCAGGGAGCACCAGTTCCCTCAAGATTACAGGTACACCTTGCTGACGAGTGCCAAGTACCACGAAACCCGGGTCCAGGGTTTCCTGTTGACTACCTCCAACCACCATCTAAATCTCAAGGTTTACAATCAAACAATTTTATCTAACAGTATGTTGTTTGTAAATATACAAGCTATTCTGAACAATAATCTAAAAAGTTTGCGGTTATCCATTCACATTTTTATATTTTGTATGAGTGCGATATTCTACATCCTCTGGCATATTTTCGTTTAGTTAATGGGTGAGTACCACGTATATGACTGATACAGATGTAAAGGCGTGGATCGGAAAAGCAAGAGTAGCATATTTACAATTGAAGAACATCTGCAACTCAAAACAACTGTCTGTCAACCAACATCAAAGTCAGAATTTCCAATACGAATGTCAAGATAGTTCTACTGTCTGTATGGGGTAGAAACTTGGAAAACTACGAATCCCATCATCCAGAAGATACAAGTGTTTATTAGCAATTGTCCACAGAAAACACTTTGCATCCGTTGGCCAAACACTATCATCGACAATCTACTGTGGAAGAGAACAAATCAGATTCCGACGGAGAACGAAGTCAGGAAGAAGCACTGGAAGTGGATAGGACACACATTGAGGAAAGCGCCCAACTGCATCACAAGACAAGCCCTCACTTGGAATCCTCAAGGCCAAATGAGAAGAGGAAGACCAAAGAACACAAAAATCGGATGAAATCCTCAATGAAGTTTACATTCTGATATGCTTTACTAACTCAGTAAATAACTTACTTACTTACTTACTTACGCCTGTTACTCCTCGTGAAGGAGCATAGGCCGCTCACCAGCATTCTCCATCCAACCCTGTCCTGGGCAATCCTTTCTAGCTCCGTCCAGTTGTAATTCATCGTTTTCATATCTGCTTCTATTATCCGACGCAATGTGTTCTTTGGCCTTCCTCTTTTTCGCTTCCCTTCAGAATTCCAAGTTAGGGCTTGCCTCGTGATGCAGTTTGACGATTTGCGCTATGTACGTCCTATCCATTTCCATCGTCTTTTCCTAATTTCTTCTTCAGCTGGAAGTTGGTTTGTTCTCTCCCACAGAAGGCTATTGCTGATGGTATCCGACCAATGTATGTTGAGTATCTTGCGTAGACAGCTATTTATAAATACTTGTACTTTCTTGATTGTGGTTGTTGTAGTTCTCCAAGTTTCAGCTCCATACAGTAGAACTGCCTTGACGTTCGTATTGAAGATTCTTACTTTGATATTGGTTGAAAGTTGTTTTGAGTTCCATATGTTCTTCAATTGTAGGAAAGCGGCCCTTGCTTTGCCGATCCCCGCCTTTACGTCTGCATCGGATCCTCCTTGCTCATCGATGATGCTTCCCAGGTATGTGAAGGACTCAATAAATAAACAGGAAACTAAATGAAAATACTGGAAATCATATGCCTATTGAATTTCAGAAAATTGTTGACTAACCCCACACTGAAAATATACGTATTTTAAGATCATATAATTTTATTCACTTGAGACATGGATTTAATATCCCTTTTAAATGAAAAGTACTTTATCAATCATGCGGCCTTTGCTCCATTAGGAGTAACAAGCGTAAGTAAGTAAGTAACTTTATCAATCAAGGATTAGATAAACTATATACACTTTTCATCATCATATCTTTATATTTCCAAAATAAAACAGACATGAAAGGACATAAATGTTTAACGAAACATTTCCACATAAAGAGTTATGGAAGTTAATTAATATGAAAATTGAGGATTGACTGAAGTTATTGAAAATTGAATTTGTAGGGGTTCTCTTAGGTCGATCTCAGGGTTTATTCTAATAGATCTTAGGGATATCTTTCTTAAATCATGTTACAAATGATCATAATTTACGGTAACGTTTAATTTTGAGTCAGTCAGTCAGTCAGCTACAACGTAGGACCAGGCACATATGTGCATCGGTCCAGGTTGCCATACCGCATCAGCACAACAAGATGAACACCGGATTCACAGCAGTGGTTAGGTCAAAGGTGGTAATATATAGGAGAAAGATTGCATATAGAGATATAGTACAAGAAGAAAGAATTGGTTCGTAGAAGGAGTTTACCGGGAAACCAAACAATTGTTCGAGTTTAATCGTATACACGTTTAAAAATATGTTTTCACCCATGATATGTAAGTAATTTGTTCTTTGTTTAGTTGCGATTAGGCTTATTCAATTTATTGATGGAATATTGTTATCAGTATAGGAGTTGTGGAGATTATTAAGTTTTTGATTGAGATCATGGTGCGCACTGCCGAGGAGTCCCACAATAGGACGAAACGACCGTCCAGTGCTTCCAAATTTTCAATGGTAGTCTAACATCAATCAGTTCATGATCTCAATCAAGAATATTGTTCTGTCGGGAAGCTGTAAGTAATCTTCAAGAAACCTCTGTCGAATAAAATTTCGTGTTAATTTACATTCATTAAAAACACATATATGCGATATTTTGGGTACTTTTTATCCCTTATGGGACTTCAATTTAATACGTATCAGAATTGTTAACACTCAACTATTAGCGACCTAGTTAACATCCAGTAAGACTGAAAAAATTTACTCTGATTAGAAGCTGAATATTAACCAATAAAATTTCGTGGATCGGTTGAAGTTAGACATTAAAACCGTCTAATGCCGGCTGGCTTAGTGGTCTAAAGGTTAAGCGCTCACGTGCGAGACTGATAGGTCCTATGTTTGAATGTTGCGAGTCGGGATCGTTGATGCGCACCTCCGAGGAGCCTCGTACTAGGACGAAACGGTCATCCAGTGCTTCCAGGTTTTCCATGGTGGTCTAGCTTCAATTGACTCATGATTTCAACTACTGAAATTTCTGAAATCTTCACAAACTACCTTCTGATAATACAATATTTGTTTAGTCCTTTAGTATTATTTGAATTCAGTCGGTCAAATTTAGTTAACTCGTTAATGTATACACCATATTTTGTTATTACTTAATTAGAGGTAATCATTCATGAGACGGATAGGTCATGGGTTCAAATCCCGTGAGGCGGGGTCGTGGATGCGCACTGACGAGGAGTCCCGCAATAGGACGAGTTGCCCGTCGAGTGCTTCCAGATTTTTCATGGTGGTGGTCTAGCTTCAATTGACTCATGATCTCAACTGTATAAAATTTAAATAAATAATCAAAATATAAAATAATTATGTTTTACCTCTTTCTCCTTTTTTGTTTCATCAATTTCATTACGTAAATTTGATATACGTTCAATACGTGCACTTTTAACTAAACGATTTCTCCAAGATTGATAAGCTAAATCACGTAGAACAACTGCATTTAATGGATATTCATTATTATTATTATTATTATTTTGATATTTATGATGTGCAGATTTGTTGGATGCTTTTTGATTAGTTAAATGATATAAACTATTTGATCGTTTAATTGATGATAATCTTGGTGATGATTTTAGACTATCATTTGATTGACAAGTTGATTTTATAATTATATCAGTAGTTTGTGTATTATTATTATTATTATTAATTATATTTTGTTGTTCTTTCGAAGTAATCACCAATGTGTTACCAAGTGATTGATCATTTGGATCAGTCAAAGTAATATCATAAGTTGTTGGTTGGCTTGATGAAAAAGATGAGATAGGAAAAAATACATAATATAGATTGTAGCGAATTTATTTATGCATTGTTATGACTGTGAAAAATAATGCTGCGGATTAAGGGGTAGCGAATATATTGATCGGACCAAAGACGCACAAACACGTAGAAAGACCTAGGGTTCTGATTGGTCCTGCTTCCCTGTCCAGCCCAGCCAGTTGAGTCCAGAACACAAACCACAGCCTCGGAGATATGAATCATATTTCAAACATACTTTGTTTATATACCAGTCAAGCATACCACAGCGTACCATAAAAATAGAAAACAACATTTTGTACAAGTGAACAGATATCGACCAATAGGAAATCCCATTTAAAGTCCAAGGACACCATTGGACTTAACATGATAATTATTGGTCTATTCCTGCGCATTCACAACATCTCCCCTTTTTTTTGAAGATCCGGAGTTGATATCCGGATTTTGAAATTTTCTGGGTTCATCCTCCCCCAAGAAATAACGTTGGGTCCTCATATACCCAAGCAACAGTTAGTCTGATTCGAATTAAAGCATATTTCGCGCATTGAGTAGAGGGTTCACTAAGACTGACTAGATGATGAGGATTAGCGACACCAGACATGAGGTCATTAGGGTTTGATTCTTGTGCAACATATTCTTCAGACCTCTTCAAAATTCTATTTACTGGATAATAGGTCACTAAAACAAACAGCATCTTTGAAATTCGTATTAGATTTCTGACCATTATTTGATGCACGGGAAACATTTTCTGACACGAGAGGTTCTTCTTGTAAGCTGGATACTTCACATCTTTCAGGCACAGTGGGATTTGAACCCACAACAGGGAATGTTTCTGAATTTGACATTTCTGAACAACTGGGCGGATCATGAATGATTGTCTCGTTTACATCACTGGTCGTCCGGGATTCACAGAGGCTTTTATAGGCAGCTTCATATGTTCTGCAGTTGTTTTTCAGCTCAGTCTTCAGATGAGAAATGAAATTACCAACTTCTGTTGCATTTCCGAAACATGGAAAATTTACCAACAGTGTGCGTAAATTTTCTAAAAAATTCAACTGGCTATTTTTGAAGCACTGCTGTTGTTGCTCAAGTAGAAGCTGTAATTGATCGGAACAGGTAGTCATTTTTTTTCAGCACCAGCAATGAAAGTTAACTGTAGGAATAATGACCAATGTTGCTCAAGGACGCTGGTGACAATCTGGATGCTGATTGGTCGAAACAATTATTGGTCTATCCCTGCGCATCCACAACATGCATACCCTAGAAACTAGTGCAATCGCAAAGAGTTTATGTCCACCAAAGTTATGGTTAAGGTATGTTGACGATATTTTTATTATCAATAAACGAGATGGTATGGAAGAACTATTTAACTATGTAAACAGCATTTCTGAAAACATTAAACTAACTAAGGAATTAGAATCAGTTGACCACAAACTAGCATTTCTAGATTGTTTGGTTGAACGTCGACGCAATAATAAGAAGTTAAAAATAAATGTTTACAGAAAATCAACGCATTCCGAGAGATACTTGGATTTTAATTCAGCCCATTCACAGAGCACGAAAATTAATGTAGTGAAAAATCTAATGAACAGAAGTACTAAGATTGTTACAGACAAGGAAGACCAACGAACCGAATTAAATAAAGTATTTTCTACTCTTAGGGATAACAACTACCCAAAAAGGTTTTTAAAAAAGATTATTAAAAATAAAAGAAAACCTAAACTAGAAAGTATACGAAAAGAATGGAAGTACACCGCAGTCATACCTTACCGTAGTGAAACATCGGAAGAAATCAAACGGCTTCTGAACAAACATGATATAAGAGTGTATTTTAGAGCGAATAACACATTAAGATCGACATTAGTGAAAGTTAAGGACAAATTAGCAAAGGAAGAACAACAGAACATTGTGTATGAGATTCGCTGTCATGACTGTAATGCTACCTATGTTGGAGAAACATCCAGGCAACTGAATGTAAGATTGAAGGAACACAAACAATGCTTGAAAAATGTTCCAAAATCCTCAGTCGATTTAAAGAAACTTGAAAATAAGTCAGTGATAGCGTTACATGCGTTAGAAACAGGGCACAAGATTAATTTCGAAGGGACCAAAACACTTCAGAAAGGTTTTAACACCCATAAAGAAAGATTGACAGCAGAAGCGCTGCATATATGGGCGAACAAGAACAGCCTGAACCGAAAAGATGGTATTCAACTGGCAACTACATGGCAAATTTCGTTTGACAAGTAAATTTGGAACCTATCTCTTGTTTAAACCTGTTTTTAATATCACATGCATCGTTATTATTATTGAAAGAACTGAATGAGTTTCTAAACAGTACAATTTATGTTTTGACATGCACATCGATCTTTCATTATCAAGTTTTTCATCCTTGAACTTGAACTTTATTTATTCCTTCATATCAATCTCTTACACATACATACATACCTGCACACTCACACACATACGATTTGTTACTCAGTTAATTATTTCTATGTAGTTGAATTCTTCACATGATTTGTAGTTAACTGACCCATTTGATCCTATTTTACAAAAAAATCAACACCCAAATATGATTGGTTTAACACAGTATAATCCTGATTGTTAAAAGCTATATATATATATATATCTTTGATAATTTTGATTTTGATTATTACCCTGAAGAAGTGCAGACAAGTTAGCTGGACGAAACGTTGGAATTAATTATATTTCAATCGCTGAGAATATTTCAAATATAATTTTCACATATAGTAGATGACTGATTGTTTCATGGTCAATTTGGAAAATACAGTACTTCGATCAATAATTGAGAGATTTCATTTATATAACATAGATGAGTTTAATATTTAGTTGATCTAAAGTAATATAGAACCCGATGTATATGTGCATCAGTTCAAGTTATTATATCATATCAACATAGTGAAATGAAAGTATAAATATAAGTCCCAGAGTAGTAGAAATGGTAACAGTATGAGTACTAACAAAAAATGATTAAGAATAGCCAATATTATTCAAGAGGAAAGAATTAATTTGTGGAACAAAATGTTCAAAATCATTTTAAAACTCAAAATCTAAGGAAAGATAAAGAGAAAATGCATTTACTCTATTGTGAACTCATATGATGGATTACACTGCAAAATCGTGCATGGAGGACAGTTGACAAAGTCGTTCAAAGTGAAGACCGGTGTTAGGCAAGGTTGCTTACTCTCACCCTTTCTCTTTCTCCTGGTGATCGACTGGATCATGAAGACGTCAACGTCTGAAGGAAAGCGCGGGATACAATGGACATCTAGGATGCAGTTGGATGATCTAGACTTCGCAGACGATCTGGCCCTTCTATCCCAAACGCAACAACAGATGCAGGAGAAGACAAACAGTGTGGCAGCAGCCTCAGCAGCAATAGGTCTCAATATACACAAAGGGAAAAGCAGGATTCTCCGATACAACACAGAATGCACCAATCCAATCAAAATTGACGGAGAAGATTTGGAAGATGTAAAAACCTTTACGTATTTGGGCAGCATCATTGATGAACAGGGTGGATCTGATGCAGATGTGAGGGCACGGATCGGCAAAGCAAGAGCAGCATATTTACAACTGAGGAACATCTGGAACTCAAAGCAACTGTCAACCAACACCAAGGTCAGGATTTTCAATACAAATGTCAAGACAGTTCTACTGTATGGGGCAGAAACCTGGAGAACTACAAAAGCTATCATCCAGAAAATACAGGTGTTTATTAACAGTTGTTTACGCAAAATACTTCAGATCCATTGGCCGGACACTATTAGCAACAACGTACTGTGGGAGAGAACAAACCAGATCCCAGTGGAGGAAGAAATCAGGAAGAAGCGCTGGAAGTGGATAGGACACACATTGAGGAAAGCACCCAACTGCGTCACAAGACAAGCCCTCACATGGAATCCTGAAGGTCAAAGGAAAAGAGGAAGACCAAAGAACACATTACGCCGAGAAATGGAAATAGACATGAGAAAAATGAACAAGAATTGGATGGAACTAGAAAAGAAGGCGGAGGACAGAGTGGGTTGGAGAATGCTGGTCAGCGGCCTATGCTCCATTGGGAGTAACAGGCGTAAGTAAGTAAGTAAGATCGGTTTTAAACATTAATGACATCTCCAACACTTGGTTTCAATCCTCGTGAATACCACAATCCGGTAATCCGGACCTATATACACGGTTCAGTCAACTAGCCAATCTACTGTTAAATCAGTAAAGACCGCCCTCTGAAATAGGCAGTGGTTAGGTTTATAAAGATTCATCAAATCATCAACTGACTTTAAAAGGGAAGGTAAACCAATTAATTTGTGCACGATATATATCTTAGAAATGAATGAATAATTAAGAAGCTAACAGAAAGGGATCACAGTATTTTCATGGCATACCATTACTACTATGATCAATGAATCTCAAATTTCTAGGAGGAAATCTTTGTAATGAAAGAAATATTTCTCCTGACCGAATAGTTAGACTGTTATTAAAACAGTTTATTTGGTTCGAACCTCTGATTTTTATCGGTGAATAAAGGAAATTGATTCCTCATTCCACCTGATCCTAGTCTCAATTCAATTCTTTATTTGGTAACACATAGGTGAGAATGGGATATAACTCAATTCAAAGAGAATGGAGGGAGGGAGTGACACAGACTACAAGTAAAGATCCAGTTCACATCCAAATATTAATTTTTAAATATTATCTCAATACAGTCCATTTATATGCATATTTACGTTATAGTGCTTTTTGATCAAATTTAAAATAACTATCGCTTTAATATATAGCAATGCTGCAGTAATCCAGTAATTGAAATTGTCAACATGCTGCCGAATATTATACAGAATAAATATCATGGTAAAATAAAATCGATTGTCTTAATTTTGATCCCTTCATAACCTGATCATTTAAACTGAACTAATGAGAAGATTTAGGTTTGATGATAATCATCCTTTTTATCACTGTCCAATAAAAGTGCAATATCTATTATTTACGAGTATTTTGTTTCGTTAATTTTGTGGTTGAGTACTGCATATAAAAACATTTATTTATTTATTTTAACACATAGATATTGGTACAAGGAGGCACCAAATACATATGCACCATACAAATATCATTTGATATGTGTGAGGGCTGTGATACTGCTCGGGTGTTCGAACCGAGGCAGGTGGTTTTTTTAGAGAGCCACACTCGGAGCCTTCGACCTGAAGGTCTGATCCACAAGGAAGTGGAGCATCGTAAGGAGATGCAGTCCCATGGTAGCCGTAGACCAACGACTGGTTCATACGCTATTTGTTCCTTCAGGATACTGGAGCCCATGTGCATCATTGGTTTGAAATCAGGGTTTTCCAACTCCCCTAGGTAGACTTTCCGTATCCACCAACCCGGTTAAAGCGCCGGACGTTCACTTTATATCCTATCATTTTCGTAAACAACACCCTTATTTCGAGAAGGCAGTGAGTAGAACTTTCTTGGTAGTGGCTATATACGCGTGGCCATATGAGAGCATTTGGAGAGGGAGAGCGGACTGTCTCCACTCTCGGTCTTACCAGTGTATTTGGGAGCGAAATGCCTACAGAACGAGGCCTCACCGAGACTCGAACTCGGGTCGCTGGATTCAGAGTCCTGTGTGTTAAGAACATAGTTTTCACTAAAAATTTCATTTCCATCCTCTCGAGTTATCTATATCTGTCCTCTATGAACATGCTACTGTAGTGCATTCTGAATTACAGAATGACGAAAGCAAATGTATGAAAAGTTAGGGCTTGGAATGAAATCTTCAGTAAAAACTATGGTCTTATATGTAGCACTCACCCATTAACTGGATGGAAAAACACTTGATAATGTTTAATACTGCAAACACATTGAACACTGAAAAACATATACGCTACGAATTCTATTTGATGATATCTAAAATGGTATTAAAAGTTTCATAACTGAACTATCGTGCTTTCAGGCTGGAAAACACATCACTAGCAAACCATTCATATTAGCTACATATTTTTTCTGTTATTTTGAGATTGCAAATCAACAAATGTACACATGGTTAAACCATAGCAAAGCTTCAGAGTGTTATTTAACATAGTAGTCTAAAAGTTAACACCCTGTTTATTAGATCTGAAAATTTCTAGCTTTACTCCTATGGGATTTAAGAGGACATTTATAGGAAAAGTACAAAACTAAAGGTAATGAGTACTTCAATACACAAACGCAACAATAAGTGCAAGAGAAAACGACCAGTGTAATAGCAGTCTCAGCAGCAGTAGGTCCCAATATATACAAAGAGAAAAGCAAGATTCTCCGATACAACACATCATGCATCAATCCAGTCACAACCGACGGAGAAGATATGAAAGATGTGAAAACCTTTACATACCATTGATGAACACGGTAAGTCTGATGCAGATGTGAAGGTGCGGATCGGCAAAGCAAGAGCAGCATATTTACAACTGAGGAGCATCTGGAACTCAAAACAATTGGCACCAACACAACGGTAGGATTTTCAATACAAATGTCAAGACAGTTCTACTGTATGGGACGGAAACCTGGAGAACTACGAAAGCCATCATCCTGAAGATACAAGTGTTTATTAACAGTTGTCTAGATAGAATACTCCGGATCCGTTGGTCGGACACTATTAGCAACAATCAACTGTGGTAAAGAATAATCCAGATCCCAGCGGAGGAAGAAGTCAGGAAGAAGAGCTGGAAGTGGATAGGACACACATTGAGGAAATCACCCAACTGCGTCACAAGACAAGGCCTCACATGGAATCCTCAAAGCCAAAGGAAAAGAGGAGGAACAAAGAACACATTACGCCGGGAAATGGAGATAGACATGAGAAAAATAAACAAGAATGGGATGGAATTAGAAACGAAGGCCTAGGACAGAGTGTGTTGGAGAATGCTGGTCGGCGGCCTATGCTCCATTAGGAGTAGCAGGCGTAAGTAAGTAATTATTGTTATATTCTAAAACTATAATGTTTTAATTCGATATTTTCATCTGTAAATAAGTAAAAACTATACCGTCTAAAGATCTCTTTCACACTATTATTAGTCTTTTAAAAGCTAGATGTTGGATGGTATCACACATTGTTAATAAGCATAAGTTATTTCAAATCAATAAATATTCTGAAACGTTCAAATAAGACATAGTATTCGTGTTAAAATGAATCCAATGATAAGAACAATATTTAGCTTACTTTGAACTAAGAATATGTCTTCTAGTGCGTATAGTGGGTTTTATAACAGGTTCTATATCGTCTGACAGTCTTGCCTTATCATTTTCCTTTCTAAAAGTGAAATGGATCACACCATAGAACTGTATAACATCATTTAAAGTTTAATAACGTTTGATTTAAATTTAGTACTCAAAAAGAACAATGGTGATGAAATATAATGAAATGTTCAAATATACTGTAAATCAACATCACCGAACAAGATATTATAAGTAGTGCATATTACAGTCTCTATGGTTCTATTGTAATTTTAATTTTTCTATTTAGTTCAATAATAACGACAAGCACGAAAGCTATTTAGCCAATGACTTCCAAAAGCATAGACGTTTAGGAGTAGTCAGTGATTCATACTTTGAATAAAATGGATGCTAGAATATCTTGAGATAGTATAGTCAGTATTCGTCAACTACAAAGCTGCTCATCATTGAGTAAGCAAAGAGTCACATACATATTCGCTATCGAATGTTGATACTGCTATGAAAAATTGAATGTTGATTAAATTAACAAGTTTAGTTAACTTCTTTATCGTTTTCTCAGAAAAGCTAAGCTCATTATCACTAGTTAACAAAAGCGAGCCAATAAGTAAGCCATTTATGGCCACCCTAGATAATGTTCAATTTTTAATTTATTAATAAGACTTTGGTTTTGATTGATTAACCCTTTAAATAGAAATCTCAGTAATGAAGTCTAAAAATATCTCGCTGTTCACCGTCTTATTATTAATAACGACAAATATCTTCACATTATCATTATTATTATGTGGCGCATATGTATCTGGCTCCCCTTTGTACCAATATTTATGTGTCCAGATAAATAAATGAATAATGTGTAGGAGGAACACAGGGGAATTCTGATTTACATAATATTTTATTGATCGAGTTTCCACTGATCGCTAAATTCTAAAATGATATTATAATCCTCAACACTTTGTTACAACCACATATTTTTAAATTCTGAAGATAATCAACTGGGACTGGGATGTTTTCGATCCATGAATTCATACCTAAATAGTTGTGTAACGTATTTAAAGATTCATTAAAAAATTGATCTGAGACAGTCAGAGTATCGCCATGAACAAAATATATGAGCAAATAGATCACCAGCTGTTTTCATTTCACAAGCAGAATGTGATCATTATTGATGAATAAAACAATTGTCCAAAAGTTTATTCATTCATGTCTTCAAATAACCTTATGCATGCGTAGAAACTGGTCGTAATAACTAAAATTACAAATTGAAGTCAAAATTTATCACTCACTCAAGCGGCCGAAAATGAAAACATTGTTTGCATTTAAGCACAAAACTTATACGCTCCGACAAACACTGTCAACTGCTTCTTACTTCTTTAGATAATTGTGTAGTGCAAGGCGATTGTAAATATTCATATATTACAGAAGCTGTTACAGACTGAGAGTTCGGTCAATCAACCTTTCAGAAATGCATCTTATCTATTTCTTTTATATTTGGTGTCTTTTTGCCTTGACAAGTGATAATATTCTTTGAAATTGCAAAGACTATTTGCTTTTTGTGGTAACATGCTGTACATGAACGTTTATAGAAAAACATGCGATTATAATCAAACTTATTTTAAATTGGATCGCGATAAGATCAAGTATTAAAAGTTAACAAATACGTGGGCAAAAATCAAGCTGAAATTGATCAATGCTTACTAAACTTACTCTTTAGTTTCATTGAATGTAATGCTACTATCTTTCAGATTATTATTACTTGTCGGTGCAACACTTGTTTCATTTGTCCGATGAAATAATTTACGTTGTGAATTACTGTCTGGTTTTTCACTCTTCTCACTTAGCTTCTTGTCACTATTTTCTATTCCAAAACATTCCGCCTTTAGATATTCATCGTCAGATATTTGGTTATTTTCACTCGTCTTTGAATCATCTAATACAACAAAAACTTGTTCAGATTCCATTTTATGAAGTTATACGGTTGACTTTAGAGCAAACCATTTGACATTTATTTAAATACTGAATTTCAACCTGTAATGGCTTAATATATCCATCGTAGGCAGAGCAATTTTTCATCTTAATTTTATCATTACTAACGCTTCGTTAGTTAGATAGATATTTCCTTAGTTTGACGGAATAACTATTTTTAAAGGTACGTGACAAGAGTTTGTATAATAATGGTTTATTCTATTGTAAAATTGCCAATTAAGAGTTTTGGAAATCTTTGACTCTCATAACTACACCATAGAGTGATTTTAGTGATACAACTATTAAAAACAGAACAGCTGGTTTGTCCTAGCACGGAGATCTCTACCGCTTTATTCACTTATTTAAACACATAAATATTGGTACAAAGGAAGACCGAATACATCTGCACCACACTATTGTGAGCCGTGATACTGTTCGGGTGTCCAGACCGAGGCAAATGGTTTTCTTGGAGGACCACACTCGGAGCCTTCGACATAAAGGTGTGATCCACAAGGCAACGTCAGGAGATGCCATCTCATGGTAGCCGATGACCAATAATTGATTCATACGTCATTTGTTCCTCCAAGATTCTGGAGTTCATGTGTACCATTGGTTTGAAATCAGGGTTTTCCAACTCCCCTCTATAGACCCTCTGTATCCACCAACCCGATTAAAGCTCCGGACATTCGCTTTTCGTCCTTTCAATTTCGTAAAGAACACCCTCGTCGAGAGAAGACACTGCTGGTTCACAACCCTAACGAGAGTTGGACCCAGAATCTACAGGTCTCTCTGAGAATAAAAACTTTGATGCGATACGCGAACGGAATGCGTGTCTGAGCTTTTTGAAACTCAATTGTTGCTTAACCACAGCTAGTCCATGATGGAAACAACGATGCTAAATTTGGTTAGTCTTTGGGCCATAGGGTTAAATAATGGTCATTTTTCGTTCAATGATTCGGTGATTTTTTTTGCGTAAAACATTTCACAATAAAATGTTCTTCAAACATAACGAAATTTAAATTCACGGTTTTGGGAATATGAATCATAATGTTTCAACTACAGACTTTTTCAGTTATCAGAGGCTTTAAATATTCGCCACAAGACACGTCAACAGGATCCTTTTGAAATGCTTTTAAATTGACTTAGACGAAATGGCAAATCATCACCTTCATAACTCATTCAAAGTGTTCAGTTTGAACGTAGTTGACTGGATTCCTCAACATAAAACCAATAGCTAAACTTCATCTTGAGGACTATTTAAAAATTTGGAAGTTCCATAACAAGAAAACCAGATTAAGAAACCGAAACATCACTTTTTCTAACGAACGGACGAACGTCTAATTCTTTTTCATTGATTATTACTTATTACGAGTATGTATAAACGAAGAAGCTTATATATATGCTTTGTATGGTGATTTCAGTCGAAATTAGTTCCTGATCCATACCTGAACTTTAGGAGCTTCGAAGTTTGGCATGAAGACACAAAGTTTTTAAAACTAAAGGATTTACCTGGAGAACTCAGTTGTTCATTTCCATCTCCAGAAGTCATTTGAACAACCGGCGAGGAAATGTTTGATCCCTCTTTATAACTCCAGTTATCGGAAAATAGTTTGTCAGTTACGTGAACTAAGAATGGAAGTAATAGGAAATCAATTATTTATTTATACACAAACTTTGAGGGACATTCTCTTCATGTGAATTGACTTTTCCTTCTTTTCTGTCGACTTTCTCATTTGACTTCACAGCTGTTGCTGGAAAAAGCTCTGAATAGTCTTCATCAAGCAGTTCAAGCGGCGAGAAAGGCATTTTCAATCATGTCATTATATAGTTTAAAAAGCGTGCACGCGTTGTTATGACAACATCGTAATCAATATGCTTCACATGATTATGGATGGAATAGAAGAAGCTTTCGCTTAACTAGTTTCCGTGCCTAGTAGCAGTGGATTACCAATACCCTCAGGCAGAAACCTAGGTATAATATTGATAAAAGAGGAAAAAGAAATTGGTAAATCATAGTAAGACACTATCCTTAGTCAAGTTTCCTTTCAAAGTACTCCTTGGTAGTTATTGGGACTAGCTCAGCCGGCAGCGAATTCCGACGTTCGACCACTCTACAGTCTTTTCTGCTGTGTTATGTCTCCAGTTTCTCGTTGGTACACATTAGGTTTGTATTGGGATTTAACTTGAAGTGTTAAAGGGGATGTTCAGAAGTATTTAGGATGCCGTAAGCTATAAGGAAGTCACCTCTAAAACGCCTGTACTCTAGTGGGTAGAGGTTCAGTGATTGGAGGCTCTCTTCATTAGGCCTGAATTTAAGTACCCAAACTGATTTCGTGGCTAGCCGTGGGATACTTTTCAGAGTGTCCTTTTCCTTTTAAAGTTAGGGAAGAAATACTATGTTCCCGTATTCTGAATGGGGACAAGTAAAACTGTCGAAGATTATGTTGTAAGGTTTTCCGTCTAACTGGCCAAAAATGCGCTTCAATTTTACCAGAGCAATGTTTGCTTGAGAGGACTTTTGTCACAGTTAGCCTAAGGCTTCAAATTGCAAGGTACCAACACTCCAAGATAATTTTCAACTTGGAAAACCTTAAGAGTAGTAGCTGTAGTCTGAAAAATGTACCAGGTGGACTACTTTACACGTTGATGTGTTAAAGGTAAATTCGTTGTCACCTGCCAAATTTTGAAGTCGAGTCAGATCCTGCTGAAGTCACAGCAAATTTTTTGGTTGCGCACCTCTCTCCAAAACTCCGGCTGTAGCTCTTCTAGAGTTACTGCCGGTCCCAAGCCCGGGTAAAGGAGGAGGGTTGGGCATGGGGTTAGCGTCCCCATCCCGTAGAAAACTAACTCGCTAAAAAAACGCTTACCAGAAAAAAATAATTCAAACCATTTTAACTCTGCCCTGAAAGTTAGAAGGTCTTCATTTAGAAGAATTATGACGCTTCATGGTGAAAGCCGAGTTCCTTCGGAAGCCACGAGGCCGATGCCTCTTCTAACAACCAGAGCAAAAACTTTTATAGGTACATCGAACGTCCGAACAATGTGGGAGACCGGGAAGACCAGCCAAATAGCAATGGAAATGAGGAGATACAACTTGGCAGTACTGGGAACCAGCGAAACCCATTGGACCCAAGCTGGACAGAAAAGGCTAGCTACGGGAGAGATGCTGCTATACTCCGGCCACGAAGAGGAAAATGCTCCACACACTCAGGGAGTCGCTCTTATGCTGTCCAAAGTAGCACGAAATGCACTTGTAGGATGGGAATCTCACGGATCCAGAATCATCAAAGGATCATTCCAAAGAAAGATCTGAGCAAATGTGAGAATTACAGAGGCATTACACTACTGTCAATACCAGAGAAGGTCTTCAACAGAGTGTTGCTGAACCGGATGAAAGACACGGTAGACGCCCGACTTCGAGATCAACAAGCTGGATTCCGTAGGGATCGATCATGCACAGACCAAATTGCGACACTACGGATCATCGTCGAACAATCAGTTGAGTGGAACTCGTCACTGTACATCAACTTCATTGATTATGAAAAGGCATTCGACAGTGTGGATAGGAGGACGTTATGGAAACTTCTTCGACACTACGGAGTTCCTGAGAAGATTGTCAATATTATCCGGAACTCATACGACGGACTACAGTGCAAAGTAGTGCATGGAGGACAGCTGACAGATGCATTCCAAGTAAGGACCGCAATCAGACAAGGCTGTTTACTCTCTCCCTTCCTTTTTCTTCTGGTGGTCGACTGGATCATGAAGACATCGACATCTGAAGGAAAACACGGAATACAATGGACAGCTCAGAATCAATTAGACGATTTGGACTTCGCAGATGACCTAGCCATCCTATCACGTACACACGAACAGATGCAGATGAAGACAGCCAGTGTAGCAGCAGTCTCTGCATCAGTAGGCCTCAGCATACACAAAGGGAAAACCAAGGTCCTCAAACTCAACACGGAGAACAGCAATCCTGTCACACGTGATTGCGAAACTCTGGAAGATGTAGAATCCTTCACATACCTGGGAAGCATCATCGATGAACAAGGAGGCTCAGGTGCAGACGTAAAGGTGAGGACTGGCAAAGCAAGGGTCGCATTCCTACAGTTGAAGAACATATGGAACTCAAAACAACTGTCTGTAAACCAATATCATAGTCAATCTTCAATACCAACGTCAGTGTAGTTCTACTGTACGGAGCTGAAACTTGGAGAACTACAACAACCGTCATCAAGAAGGTGCAAGTATTTATAAATGGTTGTCTAAGCAAGATACTCATTTTCCATTGGCCGGATACCATCAGCAATAGCCTTCTGTGGGAGAGAACAAACCAGATTCCAGCTGAATCGGAAATTAGGAAAAGACGATGGAAATGGATAGGACATACACTACGCAAATCATCAAACTGCATCACGAGACAAGCCCTAACTTGGAATCCTGAAGAGAAGCGGAAAAGAGGAATGCCTAAGAACACATTACGTCGAGAAATAGAAACAGTTATGAAAAGGATGAATAAAGATTGGGAAGAGCTGGAAACGATTGCCCAGGACAGGTTTGGATGGAGAGTGCTGGTGTTTGACTTATGCTTCTTCACGAGGAGTAACAGGCGTAAGTAACATCTAACCTCTCTCCAAAGTTTCACATCAACAAAAGTAATACGTATGACGGCGCCTGCTGTGGAAGATCGTTTTTATAAGTGAAGAAAAGAAAAGGTCTTAGTAATAAACCCTGGGGGACCCCATTAGGAATTCCGTAGCCCGAGAGAAATCGGAGTTAACCCTGGCATTAATATGTCGATATTTTAGATATGAAGTTAGTCAATCAATTAAATGTGGTTTGATACCTTGTCGATTGAGCTTATTGATGAGACAACGCATTTCTTCCGTACCAACACGAGGTAGCTATAGAACCTGGATACCACAAGAGCATAATTTGCTTCGGGTTTAGCTGCGAAGTATGATCTCGACGTAAGCTGGAAAGTTTTTATACTCCCGCTCGTCTACAATCGACTCTAATCATAGATGTATATCAGTAACACCGCTAATCTAGACAATACTTAGAAAAAACCTAACTAACAGTCTAAAAACGCTTGTTCATACTGATAAAATGTTGCTTATGGGATGAGAACTTCGCTTCCGAGCTAGCGATACTAGGATTTCACAAGTAGGGTGAATGATCATCGCTATCAATACATTAAATTTGGATTTCAGCCCGATTTAGGTTTACTAGTTATATGGTATGGAAAGAGAAGCCCAAAGATTATTCCACTGAATTTTCTATGAAATGAATCTTCACCAGGGAGGGAGTGGACTGTGGTGGTATGTAATTCTCCAAAAAATAGTTCTATAGTTATTTATAACTGAATCGGTTCTGTTTAACACCGTCAGTAAATCAGAGGGTGACCTGACTTAGAGCACTGTTCCTGGTGCACAATCATTTTGCTAGTTTTTTTGGCCTGAAGGAAAAAACGTCAGTCTGCAAATATTTGTTAACATGCTAATTTGATGGTCTCTGTACACGTTCGTGAACTTCGGTAAGTGCTTTCCATACCCTATAGTTTGATTTTAGACATTTCTATTTCAATAAATGTCCAGACAGAAAATAACTATTCATTATCATGAAGGCAATATCGGAATTTAGTCTCCGGTTCTTAATTTATAGAAAATAATTTCTCTTACAGCATATTGACGAAAGAACTATGTAAATATATTTATATGATTAATAGAATATATATCGGTTATATTTCAAATTGAGGCAAACTCACGGTTTGAACTGCCTTTTATTAGACAAACCAATCTTCATGATATGTGTGAGAGAATATTATACAACGCTGATACCAATGTTTAATTTGAACTGTGCGTTTTCTCAGCTTTTATAAAATGTTAACAGCAGTGATTGACAAAAGACAACTTATGTCATTTTTACACAACACCTCTAACTTGTTCACTGTCATGGCACGTACGAAGCAGACTGCCCGTAAGGGTACAGGTGGGAAGGCTCCAAGAAAGTAGTTAGCTACCAAAGCGGCACATAAAAGTGCACCAGCTACTGGTGGTGTTAAGAAACTTAATCGTTATCGTCCTGCAACAGTTGCCCTACGTGAGATTCGTCGTTATCAAAAGTCAACCGAACTACTGATACGCAAACTGCCCTTCCAGCGTTTGGAGATTGCGCAATACTTCAAGACTAACCTTCATTTCCAAAGCTCGGCAGTTTCTGCTCTCCAGGAAGCTAGCGAAGCCTACCTTGTTGGGCTTTTCGAAGACAGTAACTTGTGCGTCATCCATGCTAAATGTGTCAATATTATGCCGAAGGAAAACTTATGTTATCAGAGAGCCCGTAGAAACTTATTCGTTCGTGCAGACTCAAATGTTTTGGAAATACTTGATAGTTCTACCCAGAATGCGAAGTCTGGTGCATAGATTCTCAAGATGCTATGCTGATTTTTTATTATTTTATAGAGAGAAAATACCACCGAAAAGTTAAATGTGGTCTGTTAAATCATATAAACAATGCAAATTGAAGTCACTTCCAGACCTCAACGTGGCTTATTTGCATGAGTGCGTACCGTCATTTGGTTTGATGGCGTTTATAAGCGAATAAAAAATAACTACTTTATTTTTATTCCCTTCCATATAATTTACGCTGATCGGTTAGGCCATTCGATCTTAAAGCACGGCACGTTTTACTCGCCAGCTGACTGCTAACTTTACTATCGGGTCTTTAGCGCCTTTTTTTGTAAGAATAGAACCCAGTTTGACAGTTAAAATCCATAGTATAATTGAACATACTTTCGCCTACTACCTACAAATCAGTATCCCAATAAACAGCTACGTTGTGTGTAAATTACACTGCTTCCGAAGAACCATGGTTATACTAATGACAGTATGGCAAATGAGAACTCTATTCCACCAATACTTGTTGAAGGGCTGCATGATGCAGTAACATGTTATTTTACTCGAGGAATACCTATTTAATTTTTAGGTAATATGGAATTTTGTTGCTCACAGATGATAACATGTGCATTATAAACATTTTCCTATAAAAATCTGACTTCTTAGGAGTGTTATCACCCAAATAATCCATCTAAGGACGAGACTCTTAAGGCCCGTATTGTCCATAATCGATTTGTACTTGATGATTCAGTATGGAATGGTCCAACATATTAGTTGCTGGTGTGATTTATTTCAAACACAACGCAGGGAGTAATCAAAACTTAATAGTCAATGAAAAAGTCAAAAATAAAAGGGAGAATATGAAATATCTTCGATCAACTTTAAAGCATAGAAATAGAGTGAATATTAAAAATTCAAAAGACATTTTCAGGGATGCCTCTAACAGAAACATTACAGACTTGACGAGCCTTAGGTATCGGTCGTTACGATCGGTAGTACAGTAACACACCTGCATCTCTGTGCATGCAAAATTCTTAATTAGTGACAAATAAAAAACCAGAGGAACATGTAACTTAAGTTACTGATTTAGACGAAATGGACGTCCTTATAGATCATGACTCAAAGACCACATTTTACTAGAGTTTTTATGAATCAAAAAAGTTCAAAACAGTTTTTGACTTTACTGTTCGATTTTCATAATAGTAGATCATAAATAAAAATCTTTTAATTTCTGTGTCGAAATTTGCAGATTGAGCTTTGAAGACTCTGCAACTTTTCAAATGTTCTCAAGGTTAGTTTAATTGTAATCTAAAATATTTTCTCATTACATGTTTTCTCATGAAGTTAATATGCCTGTTTATTATTTCAAGAGTTATTTAAATTTTTACGTTGTATTTCATACGCAGTTTTTGTGATGAATAGTGGCTTTTGATTCACTCGTATTACAAAAATTGTCAAGTTTTAGGCGTATAAATGCACCTATATTTATAAATGTATATTTGACAACTCAAGTTATCAGTTTCCTTTTTTGGTGTTCATAAGATATTTCAATCTCTTACTTCATGTCGATAATGAGTGCAAAAGTCATCAATCACACGCTTTGTCAAAGCATGTGTATGGTCGTTTTTTTGAATAATCAGTGATTAAAAAATCCTTACGGATGAGACTTTTTTGGACCCTATGGATTCTTACTATTTGCTACTCATCCTACAGATCCGAGGGAGATTCTGGGGTTTTTTGTGCTATTTCTGTAGCGGCTTCCCCAAAATATTGAGATTGGGATTTTGATACTAGATGGATAAGCTTTTTACCACATAGTGCATGTCATCTTGGCATTTTCAATTTTGAGAGGTCCTGTGATGCTTAAAACCGGTTTATAACAATAAATGCCCTCAATCATTCACACGATTTTGTTGAATACTCGGATTAACGTTTTGGTTACGCATACAAATTTAACTGTCTTTAATCTTCCAGCGTAATACTAGGTCAGGCAATACTGCACAGGGGATGCTGAAATTGTATTCATGTCTTATCTCACCACTCAGTTTAAATTTGCGATCCAGCCTACAGCACATAAATCCTTGACTTTTTTCGCAACACCAACACTACTCGTCTGGAAGCCCGACTACTTGTTACGTCAGTTATTCTTGTGACATGCTAAAAGGGTTTTTCTCAGTTATCCAGTCGAGCTAAAATAGTTGCGTTGAATGTTTTTTGTTCCCTTCTCTGCTCGAAGAATAGACTTGAATGTGAGGTACTAAGAATCCATATAGTTCACATTGTTATGGAGTGGTAAAGTAAGCCCATATCTTCATCTGAGTAAAATGCAAATGCAGTAGACCATTACTTCCAAATATTGGGTGGTAACAACAAAAATCGAATTTGAATCTGTGCATTTCGTTTTGGTTAGTTTCTGTTGTAAGTCATATGACTATAAAATGTAAAAACGTTTTTCATGCATGGTTCACATTTTTTAGTAAGTTGATCGACGTAAGTGCTAGCGCAGATGTACATTCTCCCAATTGATCACATTATATAAACACAATCTGATTAAGTTAATAAGATAAATGTAGATATAGGTCGAAAAGTGTAGTAGCAATGAAATGAGCAATAATAAACTTTGTATGCATCATTATCAAGGTTTGATTTGATAATTTCAAATAAATTGAGCATTGGGTAGATTGCTATAAATAAATAATACATTTATTTATAATAATAAGCTTTGGTTCGAAAAGAAAGAATTGAAAGGTATGCATACAGGAATGCTAAAATCCAAGATCGAGAGAGAGATCAATAGTCAATACATCTGTGCCATTGTGAAAGATTCTGACCCATAGTCTTTAGCGACTGATTGTGGTCATTAAGCGGATAGCCTGTATCTACTCGCACTTGAAGTTTCTCAAATCTTAGCTCGATTCCCTTCACTGTAACCCATACTAGGTAGTACAAATCCGCAACATTTTGTGGCGCTAGCTGCTTTTAATTCACTTTATCCAAATTAGAATATCACTTTCATTTCACCACCTAATCCTTCATCTGATAATATCTCAGACCCAGTCATCTGAAATATATTCAATTAACAGTACCCAAATGTCGTAGAATAGTTAATTGTTCAAATCAAACGTACAACAAGCTTAAATCAAGACCCAAAGAATATCATTTTATAATAAGAATAGTCAGTGCCTTATATATTAGCTAAGATTAATTTTCAGATTACTAACAAATAAGCAGGCGTGACGCATGTTCAGACGATTTAATTTGATGAAAAATCACGAATAGAACAACAGACCTATCTTCTGCACCCATTATCCTACCTTAACATCAGCATGACCTACTCTGTAGTTACATTTAATTACAGAAATGCTTCGAAGGTATGTTCAAGTACTGGCTACTCATATACATCTTAAACTATTGTATGCTTGGTTTCATAGTTATAAAGTAGTGTAAAGTAACTTCATATATAATGTACACTCTTTAATGGACACATCAGTTTTTGAGTAGCACAAGTCTTACCCGTTCAGTCTCAGGTTTGAGCCCCATTTCACCTACATTAACATGATACTCTAGATATTTTCACACATCAAAAAACTTGGTAATTGCGCTTCATAAATCCGAGATTTTTAATTGTGTTAACGGTTGTTACTACTTGAAAACGAATATTATTTCGGTGTTTGTCGTGATTTTACTTTTGTTTATAGTCAGAGTCAAAAGTATTGGTTCGAGGACTATTTATACTACTTTAAGGCAAAGGTTCATTGCTTTTATGATTGTCATTTTGCAAAGTTAATCGCTATTAATGCTGGTTTTTTCTCTTCTAGATTCCAAGTTAAAGAAAAACGTCACTATATTCCAGGTAGTCTCGTGGCAAATAAAATTCATTTTCGAGCGTCACTTTGCTAAATAACGAGCTAATTATGGTTTCGAAGTAAGCTAGTGTCATAGTGTTCCTTTAAATCATTTATTTAATTGAAATCTTAATAAAAGCTCGAAAGTTTTGTCTACTGGAGATGTTATCATTTGTGGCTATTTGATGAAAAGCAGACGTATTGAATTGTTGCGTAAACTCCTGTGGAATGTATGTTCATTACTGTTTTGTTTTCTTTTAAACGAAACTTTAATAAAACATCTTTAGCTTCACTGTATGAAACATTCGTCAGAATCCAGTGTTCTAGTAAGTTGTTAATTGATTTGTTAACAAATCTCTAGATTTGGTTGCACTATTTGCTTTCACGCTACATATAAGTGATTTAGTTATTACAATTTCATTTGTTAATTATCAGTCATTTATTGAGACCACTAACCGGCTTAAATCAGAAAACCACTGAAAACCATAAAGCATTGGACAGCTGTTTCGTTCTGGTGTGGGACTCATCTGAATAAGCCACCCATAAACCTATCACAGGTTAACAAAATTAGTACCTTCGGTCTTGTGCGTGAACTCTTAATCTCTAGGCCACAGCCAGGATCCAATGATGTGCATGTCTAAATTCAGCCAATCTGCAATATTGCGCGGTCATCTCCTACTGTCTTTGGTGGCTATCTTCTTAACATCCTACACAATCAAACTTTGTCTATCACTAGAACTCGGAACATTTGCCCTCTAAGCTGGTCACTAATAAGCGCATGATAACTATCATAATAGCGGGTTGTAAAGATTGTTGAATATTTGGTGTTTTAACTGGGATCGGTTCGTGATATCGATAACATTCAACGGTCTCCGTAACCCCTAAGCTGATTATTGGTTATTTAGTCAACTGTAGTTTGTATGCATGCCAAGCCTTTTATTGTGCTTTTAGCACAAAACACGTCTGGCACAATAAGGTTCCAAGAAATATGGCGTTCAAAATAAAATGATTATATTGTTAAAGAATAAAGGTTTTTCATACACAGATCCCTTTGGGCTGAAATTTCGCTCGTAATCACAGACCAAAACAGGTAGTTTTCTTAGAAATCCACTCATCGAGCCTTCGACCAAAAGGTTTAATCCATGAGGCGGTGGTACGAAGTCACGAGGTGCAATTAAACGATACCTAATGACCAATGATAGGCTTATTTATCCGCAATCGAATTTTCTTATTTATGTGGCGTATATTTTGGTGCTCAATAATACTAAGATTTCTGTGTTCAAACGGACGAATAATAACTAAAATTTATTTACGTCTTTGCAATGCTAAGCTGGCATATAATTACAACGAATTTCTATTACATTCATTATGCAAGTATTTTCAACCCACTTTAATTTTGAATTCTAAATATTACAAGTTGTGAGCAGCTGACAAGAACCTAACAAAATCAAGTGGGCTCGTGTTATTCTGCTTGATTCTTTATTCTTACTCTTTCCAAGTTAGAAGAGAGATAATCGCATTGAAAACGCACCAATAAAATGTATTATTTGATATAATTGAAGTAAAATTTTAAGCCTTAAAATTATTTCCCCCGAATTCATTCCTTCTCTTCGAATTACCTCTATGCTTAATGTTTTTCAATGTCATCAGAGTTGGTGATATACTCTTGATATATCAAGTATAAAGTAGCTCTCAGAACAAAATAAGACTAGCTAGGGAACTATTGAATATCGGTAAGCACTGAATAGCTATTTTTTTTCTAGTTTTAGACTTTTCATTAGTACTCTCTCAACCTTATGGCATTGCGACGTCAGTTGAAAATTAAAAGGCCACTCCAATTAATAGTAAAATAATAAATCGACAATAAATAGTAAAATATGTTGCAACATTTTAATAGGAAGCTATGGTTAATGGAGTAAGTCAAATTGAGGGTCTTACAGTAACTAGTATACGTCATTAGTAGTTTGGAGTACGGACCATTGCTCTTGACCCAGTAACTTGGTGTTGTCAATGTCACCTTGAGAACTGAATATTTTGAGTATTACCACTCATCTACTTGATGGTAGATACGACGTTAACATTTCAAAATCCTTCGAAATTGTTAATGAACAAACGATCTGTACTCATCTTACCTTCTCTGTTAATTCATATTTCTAATAACATATCTCCATTCATTTCAAAATTTTCTTCTAGGATATTCACATTATTTAGAATATAAGTATTTAATCACAAACGCTTGTTATAATTCTTTCATATTTATCACTGACCATTATGGATAAAAACTTCGAAATTTGTGAAATAGATAAATAATCGTTTATCCTTGAGTTAGTGCAACCAATATTTAAAACGACTAAAAGTAATCATTCGTATGATCAAACTTGTCACTTGTTCATAGTTTATTTCATAAGAAGGAGAGGGAGATTGTGAAAAAAGAATAAATCAACTACATTTCAGATTATTTGAGGGAACATCCATCTGTAGCAGGCTCTATGTTGACTTAAACTAACTATACAGTCGGGTTATTGACTAACTAATTACATTATGATTGTACTGAAATCAAGAAAGTTTTTCGTTTGATTGCCATATAAATCTATTTTGAATATGAACATATTTGCATTCTATTATGCTAACTATATATCTGTTGACTAGTAAGTTGTTTAAATCACTTTAAGAATTGGCTAATGCTTAAAAGACAAAATTAAACTGTTGATTCCCTTGTAATTTTAAATAAAATCTGGTATTATACCATGTTTATTTTCTTAAGTTTATATAAATTTAAAACACGAATAATTACATATTATGTACTGTTACATTAGTTTATAAATATTTTGTGTATTTATCTAAACAAAAGTCATTGAGACGTAGATTATTGGTCGCTTGATATCAGCAAACTTAAGTTAATTGACCAATTCATAGTTGTATCAATCTATGAAGCGGGTACTAGGTAAGGGTGACAAATCAATTGAAGTAGTGAAACCACATCAGTTGAGATCTCTGGGACATGTGTTACGTATGCCCAATTACCAACTGCCCCGACATGCGATGTTTTATGGTGTAGGAATAGGTTGGAAGGAAGTTAGGGGTGGCCAAACCAAAACATGGCACAAATCCATAAAGTCACTGACAAGTGAACTGAGTGAGCCATGTTGGCAAGTGTAGACTAACTAAATGTAGACCCGTGAGACGATAGCAACCAATGGTCAGAGACCTTGAACGATATGGCTCAAAATGGTTTGCAATGGTGCAGGTGCATCCACTCTTTTTGTTCTCCCGAATTCCAATGTTCGGAATTCTTCATGTCCTTTTCTTTCTTCTCTTTCCAAATTTATTTCACTGGATTATACTCCTTGAATAACGCCTTCAAAGCCTAATCTTTTCGATCACTGCTTATAATTTTACTACCTCTATCACTATGGGATTTGAATAGACAACTACATCTCTGTGTTAATGTGGTGTGGCAACTCGAACTGATGTACGTACGAAGTTGTATGTTGTTACTGACTGACTGACAACCTCTGAATATAGTGTATAGATGAATTTAAATGTCATGGCTATGTGTACATAATTTGGAGATGGTCAGTAGGATATCTTAATTCTCCTACACCATTTTGTCTTTTAACAGGATGCATTGTATTGTTTGATTGTTTTGCGAATTCCATTTTTATTCCTAATTAGTTATTTGTTTTGTGATAGATAATTCATGACAACACTTTCTTATAAGCCATTTTATGTGGAAACGACAGTTATAAATCCCTAATATATGTAGTTTGTTGTTTGACCAATGATTCCTTCTTCTGCTATCTAGTCAGTTAATATAAAGAGATCGGCGTCTTGTATAAATAATCTGTTCGAATATGCCAATCAATCCCATATTTTATCTACTGATCTATTATGATCAGACAAACGTATTCCCTTTGAGTTCTAGACATATTCTTCTTGGCACAACATTTGGACGTAGCAGTACTAAGTGTAAAGTTTACTACTACAGATAGGAATTAATAATCACACGTTTAATAGTAGCAATAACGTACAAACCTACTTTAGCTTACTAGAATCCGTCACATGTTTATATGAAGATAACATAAACTTATACAAGCAACGTAATATAACAATTTCAATGAAACCTGCAAAACTGTTCACAGTTTTCCACTAGTGTACTGTAATCAGGAATCAGTTTGTTAGTTTTAATGAGGCTGTAGATTTGTATCTAGTAGCTGTGATCTGAGTTCGGGATGTCATATACGGAAAGCTTGTTTATAAATGTCAGTAGACTCAAAAAAGCGAACATTTTACTTGAAGAATTTTTCAGATTAAGTAACTTACCTTTAAGGGGTTCATTCATTGGCTTAAAAGTCTATTATCTCCGTTTAAAGATCATGATTGACTAAATCTATGTCAAATAAACTAGTCCCAAAGATAAACAGTAGGGGCAAACTCCCTAAAATCTTCAAAAATGGCTTGAAAATCCATTCTAAAGTGCTGAATTTCGGCGAATGTATTCATGAGTAAATTGCGACGAAAATATTTGCCTAATATTGAAATTCTTCAATTTATTTTACCAAAAGATTGATTATTATTTAAAACACTGTTTTAGAAGATTCTAACTTAAAGAGTTCTAACAGTTCCTATCAAATTCCCTTACAAACTATTTGATTGTAAAACCTGACCAGTAAATGTACCGTTTTTAACCCAATTGAATGATATAGATTTGCACTTAACTCCATAAGTTAGCTAGCACATCAATTTTTAAATCACAAAGATTCTATGCTTGTACTTTTTGACTAATTATACAAGGGTATGTATATTAAACACTTGTAGTTCGACTTTGAATATTATATATGGTAAGTCAATATATATATACAAAGTTAATTAGGATCTTTATTTTAATACTAAAGTCAATATGGAATTGTCACTTCACATTTCTACAGATAATTTCACGTTTAATCATCTTTATACATATTTTCAAGTGATCTCATAAATTGCGTATTATATAATGGTGATTTCAATTTAACTCAAAATTCATAGTTCTCCTTACTTTTTCATTAAACCATCACAGTTACAATTGATCTTCATGTCAAATCAAATAGTGTAAATATTCAATTGTCCACTGTTTATGTACGTGCTTACTTACTTAAACCTGTTACTCCTCATGAAGGAGCATAGGTCGCTCACCAGCATTCTCCATCCAACCCTGTCCTGGGTAATCCTTTCCAGTTCTTTTCAGTTGTTATTCATTCTTTTCATAACTGTTTCTATTTCTCGACAAAATGTGTTCCTTGGCCTTCCACTTCTTTGCTTCCCTTCAGGATTCCAAGTTAGGGCTTACTTCGTGATGCAGTTTGGTGATTTCAGTAATGTATGTCCTATCCATTTCCATAGTCTTTCCTAATTTCCTATTCATCTGGAATCTGGTTTGTTCTTTCCCACAGAAGGCTATTGCTGATGGTATCCGGAGAATGGATGTTGGGCATATTGCTCAGACAACTATTTATAAATACTTGTACCTTCTTGTTGATTGTTGTAGTAGTTCTCCAAGATTCAGCCCCGTACAGTAGAACTGTCTTGATAGTGGTTGACCGTTGTTTTAGGTTTAATATGTTCTTTAATTGTAGGAATGCTATTCTTGCTTCGCCAATCGTCGCCTTTACATCTGTATCTGAACATCCTTGTTCATTGATGGTGCTTCCCAGGTACGTGAAGGATTCTACATCTTCTAGAGTTTCGCCATCAAATGTGATTGTGTTGGTGTTTTCCGTGTTGTAATTGAGGATCTTGGTTTTTCCTTTGTGTATGTTGAGGTCTATTGATGCAGAGGCTGCTGCTACACTAGTTGTCTTCATCTACATTTGTTGATGTGTATGGGATAGGAAGGCTAAGTCATCTTCGAAGTGTAAATCGTCTAATTGGTTGTGAGCTGTCCATTGTATGCCGTGTTTTCCCTCAGATGTTGAGGTCTTCATAATCCAATCAACCACTAGAAGAAAGAGGAAGGGAGGGAGTAGACAGTCTTGTCCGATTCCTGTCCTTACTTGGAATGCTCTTCTAGAGTTACTGCCGGTTCCAAGCCCGGGTAAAGGAGGAGGGTTGATCATGGGGTTAGCGACTCCATCTCGTAGAAAACTAACTCGCTAAAAGAAACGCTAACTGTTTATATAGTAAAGATTTTATTGTCTCAAACCCTTAGTTACACATATATGTATAGATAAGTAAGGCTTTATGCACATTCTTAGGTTTAGATTTAGTAGTGAGTAGTATTTATAAATTAGGCCAAATATCATTTCTTTTTCTTTTTAAAAGAAAAATCAAATTAAAATAAATAAAATTGTTTAGTAGCCTACTATTTATTTATGTATTACTACTTGTTCAAACATGTATATAACAAACTGATAGAAACATAGTCGATGAGATGAGAACAAAATTAAAGTACAATATTATGTGTTTTGTAAGTTCTGAATTTGTTGGTTGGTGGTGAATAAATAAGACGAATACAAAAAAGTGTGTTTTAGTAATAAAATACCATATATTTTCTATATCTAATCTTTACGTTTATTATTTATACTACTGTTTTCAGTGCTGTAATGTTTATTTTAATGATAATAAGCTCATCTTACTATACTAATTTGATATACTGAATTGAGCTAATACATATTCAGTTCAGGTTCCTACATCAGTTATGATTGATTGAATTAGAGCTTTGAAATATAGATATATATGTAGATATGGTGAATCAACCTCCACCTCGATGCGTGATGTTTGTTAGTGTAGTAGTCTATAGGATGTAATCTCTAAGGACAGAAAACCAAGACATAGCGTCGACCCATGAAGTCATTGACTTTTGGACTGATCTATGTTGATAGGTTCTTACGATTATAGACCACTTCATCGATTTTCAAATTCTGCTCAGCCTCGGTAGATTAGTGTCTGACGAAATCTTGGCACAGATTCGGAAGCCTACCTTGATTTTGGCCGATTTGCATCACTTGTAGCATAGGGGAGATGTCCATCTATTAGGCAAATGATGAGTTTATTGTTCGTCAGTTTCCTTTATGCTACTTTATGGATGTGAGATGTGGTCTTTAAAGATAAAAGATATTCGTAATTTACTAACATTTGGTCATATGTGTCTTCGATGCATTGATCAGTCGTTTGGTGATCAGTCAGTCAGTCAGCTACAACGTAGGACCAGGCACATATGTGCATCGGTCCAGGTTGGCATACCTCATTAGCACAGCAAGATGAACACCGGATTCATAGGAGTGGTTAGGTCAAAGGTTGCAATAAGGATATAGTATAGGAAGAAAGAATTAGTTCGTAGACAGAAAGAATGAAGTGATTTTAGTCTCTTAGTTTAAGGAAAGACAGGGAGTGTATACTATACTAATTTGATATACTGAATTGAGCTAATACATATTCAGTTTAGGTTCCTACATCGGTTATGATTGATTGAATTGGAGCTTTGAAATATAGATATATATGTAGATATGGTGAATCAACCTCCACCTCGATGCGTGATGTTTTTTAGTGTAGTAGTCTATAGGATGTAATCTAGGGACAGAAAAACCAAGACATAGCGTTGACCCATGAAGTCATTGACTTTTGGACTGATCTATGTTGATAGGTGCTTACGATTATAAACCACTTCATCGATTTTCAAATTCTGCGCAGCCTCGGTAGATTAGTGTCTGACGAAATCTTGACACAGATTCGGAAGCCCAACCTTGATTTTGGCCGATTTGCATCACTTGTAGCATAGGGGAGATGTCCATCTATTAGGCAAATGATGAGTTTATTGTTCGTCAGTTTCCTTTATGCTACTTTATGGATGTGAGATGTGGTCTTTAAAGATAAAAGATATTCGTAATTTACTAACATTTGGTCATATGTGTCTTCGATGCATTGATCAGTCGTTTGGTGATCAGTCAGTCAGTCAGCTACAACGTAGGACCAGGCACATATGTGCATCGGTCCAGGTTGGCATACCTCATTAGCACAGCAAGATGAACACCGGATTCATAGGAGTGGTTAGGTCAAAGGTTGCAATAAGGATATAGTATAGGAAGAAAGAATTAGTTCGTAGACAGAAAGAATGAAGTGATTTTAGTCTCTTAGTTTAAGGAAAGACAGGGAGTGTATACTATACTAATTTGATATACTGAATTGAGCTAATACATATTCAGTTTAGGTTCCTACATCGGTTATGATTGATTGAATTGGAGCTTTGAAATATAGATATATATGTAGATATGGTGAATCAACCTCCACCTCGATGCGTGATGTTTTTTAGTGTAGTAGTCTATAGGATGTAATCTAGGGACAGAAAAACCAAGACATAGCGTTGACCCATGAAGTCATTGACTTTTGGACTGATCTATGTTGATAGGTGCTTACGATTATAAACCACTTCATCGATTTTCAAATTCTGCGCAGCCTCGGTAGATTAGTGTCTGACGAAATCTTGACACAGATTCGGAAGCCCAACCTTGATTTTGGCCGATTTGCATCACTTGTAGCATAGGGGAGATGTCCATCTATTAGGCAAATGATGAGTTTATTGTTCGTCAGTTTCCTTTATGCTACTTTATGGATGTGCGATGTGGTCTTTAAAGAAAAAAGATATTCGTAATTTACTAACATTTGGTCATAGGTGGCTTCGATGCATTGTTCAGTCGTTTGGTGATCATCGCTTGAGTAATGCCAAGGTTAGATACAGGATACTGGGTCAAGAATGTCAAATTAACTAATAAGGTGTTTAATCCTTATCGTATAAAGTGGTTGAGATATGTGTTGTGTATGCCAAACCACCGTCTACCTGAATACGAGATACTAGCTAGTGTAGAAGTGGACTCAAAGGAAGCCAGAAATGGTGAAACCAAGACGGGTTGCCGGTTCGTGAACTCATTGACCGTTGGACTAAGCCATATTAGTAGATGTTAACTATTTAATTGGTGTCTACAAAACTGTTGTAATGATTGGTTAGAGACGTTGTGTGACCAGTTGCATTAGCACAGGTACACTTACTCTTTCAAAATTATCTTATACTTTATATTCCATGGACATATTCATTTTCTTTTAATCATATTATATATACCTAACGTTTTCTCACAATCTCAGATACTACTATCAGTACTTTTACTACTCTGTCGTTTGTTTTGATACTTTTGTCTCTCTCTGTACTGATGTGATGTAATAGGCTGATACACATATGTAACAGGTTCTTAAATTGCTTATGATTAACTAAGGTGTGAAGAGTTGCTTGCTGCTTTATTTTTATCATAGAAATAATCATATTTCTTATTTTGCATTTGTAACATATAATGAAATAGGACTGGAAAAGAAGATACTTCATTCTATACAAAGTTCATAGTCAAAATAAAACTGAAATATTTTTTGATTATTACAAAGATGAAACTGTGACAAAATTCAAGGGTAAGTGTTATGAGTAGTAATTTATTATTACCTACAGATGTACATTATTACAATTCTTTTAAAAACTATATTGTTTCTTTTTAAAACCCTATAGCCTTTAGGTCTCGTAGTGAGCACTTAACATTCATTCTACGTTGTTACTGACTGACTGACTGGACATTCAGACTATTGAATTAATATCCAATAGTTTACATTTCTATGTATATTGTTCACTTCACACTTCACACTTTTGCACAAAATTTAAGCAACAGTTAGAAATTTAATTTTTAATTGTTTGAATTATCCCATTGTTGATATTTTGACTACGATTGGATAATTCTCAGTTGGAATAAGTGTATTCTGTTTGGTTTACCTCAATATAGCCATGATGCAAGTTTATGAGTCCTGAGTAGGATGAAAAATGCATCTTAAATTCCACTACTAACTACATTTAATCTATTTTATATAAAGAGTTATAAATATTGTTAAATATGACGAAATAGTGAAATCTAAAATTACTTGGTACACAAAACAGTTTTGTGATAGTGACTCTCGGTGTTCAAGGGATATTCTTTTTCCAAATTGCTTACAACATAGTGGAATTTCAGCTCATGAACGTGTTCTCGTTAGTGTGATAAACTTATTTATCTTAAAATGACTGTTATGTAATGGGAACTTGAATAAGTTTATGCTTTAATTTTAATGTCGAATGGATGTATTTACCTTAAATTTGGCTACCTCTTTAGATTATTAGTTGATACTCCACAAAGTAGTTATCATTCAATCTGGGTATGGGCTGGGTTACTGCCTGGGTCAGTCAGTCAGCCAGTAACAACGTAGAATTTCGTACGTACGTACATCAGTTCGAGTTGCCCTACCACATTAACACAGAGATGTAGTTGTCTATTCAAATCCCATAGTGATAGAGGTAGTAAGAGTATAAGCAGTGATCGAAAAGATTAGGCTTTGAAGGCGTTATTCAAGGAGTATAATCCAGTGAAATAAACTTGGAAAGAGTAAAAAAAGGAGACATGAGAAATTCCGAACATTAGAATTCGGGAGAACAAAAAGAGTGGATGCACCTGAGCCATCGCAAACCATTTTGAGCCATATCGTTCAAGGTCTCTGACCATTGGTTGCTATCGTCTCACGGGTCTACACTTGCCAACATGGCTCACTCAGTTCACTTGTCAGTGACTTCATGGATTTGTGTCATGTTTTGGTCTGGCCATCCCTAGCTTCCTTCCAACCTATTCCTACACCATAAAACAACGCATGTCGGGGCAGTTGGTGATTGGGCATGCGTAACACATGTCCCAGCGATCTCAACTGATGAAGTTTCACTATTTCATCAATTGATTTGCTTGGGTGCCATAACCAAAGCAGGTGGTTTTCTTAAGGGGCCACACTCTGAGCCTTTGACCTAGAAGTCTAATCCTCAATGCAGTGGATCAACGTAAGGAGATGCAGTCCCATGGTAGCCAGTGATCCACATTAGGTCCGTACTCCATTTGTCCCCTCAGGATCCTGGAGTCCATGTAGAACACTGGTTTGGATTCAGTGTTTTCCAACTGTCCAAAGTGGATCCTCCATATCCATCAACCCGACTAAAGCGTCGTACATTTCCTTTTAGTCTTCTCAATTTCGTAAACAACACCCGTGTTACCAGAAGGCAGTGAGTAGAACTTCCCTGATAGTGGCTGTATACGCGTGGCCATAATACTTAGTTAATTTATATATTCTCACTAAATATAATTCAGAAATAAGTAATTTATTCTCCTTTGCAGCTAATATTTTCACTACTATTTATAAACTTTATTGTTCCAAATGGTTTGAATCTTAAAGGTGTTTCTTTTTTCACATTGTCTGTTTCTTTTATCGTACCCCTAGAAACAATCATCTTTTAGTTTTTTGATTAAGGAAAAGAGAAAAAAAGTTTTCTGTCTTAAAAAAAGCTTATTTTATTGTTTCTTTGTTATAAACATTTTAAATGATGCACATTCAATGTAGGTAGACCTAGACAGACACAACAATGTATATATACATACATATATTCAGTCTTGACAACAACAACAACAACAAAAAAACGTAGACTTGTTTCAATTGTGCTACATTTTTTTGTCTCGAAAATTACAATACTGACAAAAACCTGCTATAATAAGCAATAGGTTTTAACAAAAGGAGAACTCTGATTTAGAGTGTATGATTAAAAAGCTTATTAAGGTCAAATGATTAGAATGGATACAAAGCAAAAAAAGATGAAGAATGTATTGTTTGTTTTTTTATCGAGTTTAAACCTTTTACTCTACAAGGTCTGTGAAAATTGTTGAATTCTCATAGTTTACATCATGTACGAATACTATTGACAACCAAGATTCACTGGTGAGACTATAATTTATGGACGACCTTTGAATGACACTGAAGTTACCTTGAGAATGGACACCTACTAATAAGGATTAAATGAGGGTTATAAACCAGTAAGAGTTATGATTTACAGTTGATGGTTAGAGTTAAAAATTAGATCAGCTATAATACCAAAACAGTATTTAGCCAAATGGATGAATGAATTTCGCGCCAAACTTCATGACCTGTTATCTTATATCTGATTGGTTCGTCCATAAATTATGGTCTCGCCGTTTCATCCATGTATGAATATCTGATAAGTCCCCAAATGTCCCTCTTCATAGTCGATAGAGGATCAGAAACTCCAGGAAATGTTTTATCCAATCAGTGTTGAATAGAAGCTTTGTAGTAACATCTAGAAAAGGAAGAATCACGTTTCATCGTTTTGATTGAATATTGTCCTATACTGTTACTGTGTTTAGCATGGTTTGAGAAGTTTCTAGAAGCTCAAAGTCGTGCATAACCCTTTGTATATATATCCTTACTTTTTTGTACGCAATCTAATCTTGAAGTAAAGGTTTTACTCAATTCGTGCCTTCCCTCTGTTTCACTTGACGTGTAGTAGCAATTAAGTTATAGGAACCTGATAGGAAGACAAGACTAAGTGGTATGGTAACAGACTTATCAGCGTCCACAACCCAACCACAGGTCGAACTTAGAACCCTAAAGTTTCGATGTTGGGCGACCATACTCCATTGTAATTGGCGGGTTATTGCCTCACATTCGATATAATTGAACTCTGATTTTCATGGCTTACTAGAACTCTTGGAATCACTTTTCGAATTAAGTAACTGGTGACTACGTAATTATTTTTACCGAAAGGGTTTAAATTTCGGTTGTTGCACTTTTGAATCTCGAAAATCATTTTTAAAAATATGATACCTTGCAGTAATTAATATGCCTAAATCGATTTGTATGATAATAATAATAGTGGGTTTTTTGATTGATAATACGCATGCCAACAATAAATACAGTTACTTTGTCCTTAATCAGTCCCAATGGCTCAGATGAATTCATATTTTGTCTTCCCTTAGAACCTCAGTTTTATACTTGTACTTTCTGTTCACTAATCCATATTTCCGAAACATAGTGCTCATTTTTAGTCCTTCTTACTCTCATTTATACTGTTTCTGCTTCTATTGCTCTAGTATCTCTCTCTGTGTGTTGTTGTTGTGTGGCAGAAAGAGCCGTTGCACAAATGTATCAGGCTCTACGTTGAGTGTGAGCGAAATTTAATGACGTAAAATTTCTATTTCATTTTACATACATTAACTTCAAGTATCAATAATTGTATGTACAGGATTTTACGCAAAAACAAGAATAACAATAACAATACAGGCCGTGACAAATCTAAAAACTGGCTGGTTAGATTATTTTCACAAATATCAATACTAATGGATCAGTTGAAATGATTTAACCAGATCAATTTTTCATAAATATCGAATTTCTTTATTAATATACAAACATGGATAAATCTACTAAATCTGTTATCACTCTCTGTATTTGTCACAATCAATGGATCACGGAATGTCATTCACGTAACTATTCTTTATAGGAACATTAGAAGTCTAAACAAGTGTTCATGTCTACCTTTTATGATAGAGAGGCTCGTGAAATCACGCGATTAGTTATCAATAAAATACAAGCTCACAAAGAATAACAATGTACAAGTCTAAATGCGCAGGTTCGTAACTAAGATGATGATACAAATCTGAATTAATCACTTATAACTGAAATAGTTGGAATATGATGATGGATTATATGCTGAACTAATTGATTTGAACACATAAATACTTGTACGAAGAGGCACCAGATACATATGCGCCACACAAATCTCATTTGTTTTGTGTGAGAGCTGTGATACTGCCCGGGTGCCCAAACCGAAGCACGTGGTTTTCTTAGGGGACCACACCTGGAGCATTCGACCTAAAGGTTTGATCCACAAGGAAGTGGAGCATCGTAAGGAGATGCAATCCCGTGGTAGTCGGTGAACAACGATTGGTTCATACGCCATTTGTTCCTTCAGGATATTGGAGCCCATGTTCACCAATGGTTTGGAATCAGGGTTTTCCAACTCCCAAGGTGGACTGTCCACACCCACCACCCCGTTTAAAGCTCCGGACATCCGCTTTTCGTCCTTTCACTTCCGTAAACAACATTCCCTCTTTTGTGTATCTGGAATCCTATATGTAGGGTTTCATGTTAACTACATGCAACCACTTAACATTTCAATCCAGTGCACGCGATGTCAAGATACAAAGACTAGTCGCACTAATGAATGACATCATAAAGGACTAAAGAAACATGAACTTCTACACTAATCAGTAACCAATCAATTGTAAACATTTCAGTCCCATGGGCTGTGATCAGTCTCTGATCAAGTCGCTCAGTGATAATATGCCAAACCATGAAGGTGATTGGTATGGGATCGAATCCTCCAGTTGCTTCAAGCACACTTTGGTGGAAAGTATCAAATATCATAAAACCTAAGTCCAAGTATTCTTTTGTTGAATACGTTTAATCACTTAAAGACTAACTAGGTTTGTCTTATTTTTATGTCTTTTGAAGAGTTATGCAACGAATCATATTTTGCCAAACTCATTATCCTACTAAATTTTCTTGCTTTAATAGTAAAGAGAATCACACAGTTTATGAATAAACTTAATATATGAAATTGTTTCAGGTAAATTAAGTCATATAAATACGAATTAAAGTTTTATGGATTGGCTATCAGTAGTATTTACATCACATCTTAACATAAATACTAATAATTGTTCGTTTTACATGTAAACAACATTTTTTTTAATCTCGAAGCGGATGTTGGTAGAGTATAAACATTTTTTCATCAATGAAACTGTATTTAAGTCGAATTATATTACATTAAAGTCTTATTCTGTATCAGACTAGTCGATGTGTTGTATTATTATTATTATTATTATTATTATTATTATTATTATTATCTGATTACAACTTTCCTATAACTGCATGATATTACGTAATTAAATTAATTAACTTAATCATTGTATCTCACAAAGGGTAAAATATTTTACACTGTGATATATACATAAAAAGTGTATTCTTACTTTATTATCCACACTATTTCTGACCATAGCCTCCTAATGCCCTGGTACGGCCGAAAGTGGGGAGAATTCGCTCGCCCTCTCGAAATACTCTCACATGGCTACGCGTATATAGCCTCTGTCAGGGAAGTCCTAATCATTGCCTTCTCGTGGCAGGGATGTTGTTTACGAAACTGAGAGGACGAAAAGCGGATGTCTGGAGCTTTATTCTGGTTGGTGGTCACAGACAATTCACCTAGGGGTGTTGGAAAACCCTAATTCCAAACCAATTGTGCACATGGGCTACAGTACCCTGAGGGAACGAATGGCGTATGAACCAATCGTTGTTCACCGACTACCATGAGACTGCATCTCCTGACGATGCTCAACTTCCTTGTGGATCAGACCTTTAGGTCGAAGGCTCCGGGTGTGGTCCTGGGCAGTATCACAGCCCTCACACGAATGAAATGAGATTTGTGTGGTGCATATGTATCTGGTGCCCCCTCGTACAAATATCTAGATGTTAAAATAAAATAATTTCAGATCATAAACTGTTTGTTTGTTTGTTTTTTAAAAAGAGAAACATTATCTGGCGTCTCCAAATTATCTAAGTTAAAATGTATAGATATTTTATTAGACGTGATGAGCAGACCAAATGCTTAGCAACATTTTCTCAAAAAAAAAATCAATAATATTTAGGGTTTGGGTGTGTTGATAATTACATCTTTGATGTAATTATGTAATAGTTGTAATCTTTCTATTCTATATAATTTATTTATTGGTTGTTTGGATTACTGATTAATACATAAAGATAACTTTATTCAATTATATATTATAAAGAAATCTTGTTTATGATGACGTATTTGTTACCGGAAACTTGGCAATGTTTATTATATTTTTTACTTTGGTTGTTTTATTGAAGAAGTTCTTGATGCTCCTTTTAAGTCAAGAAAAGCTATGATTTTCGAACACTGATAAGCATGCCTGTGTTCGAAAATCAGACGAATAGTGAATATGTGGTCGTTACGGCCATGACTAGGTCTGAAGCCAGTCTAGTTTTCTTGTGTTTTTCAGTTCACGAGTCTTTGTTAGGCATTCGATAATGATTGAGGCTGGTATTTTAAATGCTATATTAATCAAACTAATTCCTCTATGATTATCACAGGATGATTTCGATGACAATCAGTGATTGCGACCAGTCAGATGAGATTGCATCCGACTCCTAGATTTTAGCTAAAATATTAGTCAACCTAATTTCTAAAACTGGACCACCATACTTAAAGACCTCGGGAGCCAATCCATCTGGCCCAGCTTCTTTTCTTCATTTCAGGTTAGCTATAGCTTTTTGAGTTTTAATTAGATTCAAGGGGCCTGTCTTATTGTTCCATTCAGGCTGTTCGGGAATGGTGGGTAGTTGTAGAGTTGCCGAAGGCCAGCTGAACTGCTCCTTAAAGTGTTCTACCAATGGTTCTAAACGTCTGGGCTGAGAGCAGATATGGGTGTTGTCTTTTTCCGAGATCGTCTCACTTACACTTGACATCTTAATTCCGCTTTACTTTATTAGTCTGAAAAGCCGTCTGGTGTTATTGATAGCCGCTGTTTTTTCTATCTCTTTTGCTTTCGTTGCCCACCTCTGTTCACAATCGTTCTTTAGAATTTCGGTTAACGTGGATCTGATTTATTTATGCTCTTCATCGTGTTCGGAGACTGATGGGATGAGTTAATGAGAATTGTCCCAGTTAGGCAACCTTGAACTCGGTCAGCACTATCATATCAACCGAAAACTTATAATTCATCGAATTTACACTAAAAATATACTATATGCTGATTTTCAGCTATAAAATAGTAAATTCGTCTATTCTCACTAAATAATGTTATGATCATTGAAAATTCACATTGTGCACTACCGATATTAACACTCAGTTTTACATCGCGATAACACCATAATCCTTCCAGACTGATATGAACTGTTGTGGTTTTCACTATCCGTTGATCAATTTTATCTGCCACGCCACCACTAACACTCTCAGCTATCCGTATACACGAATATCAAGCTCATTAGTCACACAGTTCATACTTACACTTTATGGAGTTTTACGCATATCATGAGTATGCATCATTTATAAGAACTTTCGTCTAAATTTGATTTAATAGTTTCACATTATTTGGGCACCGAGTTAATGTGTGACATTATAGAGGAGGAATTTATCATTGTTTTGAAATCAGAACTTTTTGACTGATTTTGATGGATCGTATTTGTCCATAAATTTGTCTCATTTGCGTGATGTTATAACGTGATTAAATTGCATGTATGATATTTTATGCTGTTGGTCAATAAAGTAAAGATGTTTTCCTACTCCAGATTTTAATTCATTTTGCTGTATGTCCTGAATAATCTTATTGGAGGATTCATTTTGCTCTTGACCTCAAATACCCTGGTACGGCCGAGAGTGGGGAGAGTTCGCTCGCCCCCTTAAAATGCTCTTGTGGAGGCCCGTTATTTAATCGTCATTTAGATCAAACGGTGTTGTTGAAACGGCTCTCCACTTTAGTGGCTCGTGATCTGACACCAAGGTGATTATAATGATGATTGTTGTTGAAATATATATCGCCTATCCTCGCATATAATCATCGACTTAAATCGCGTTAGTCAATAACGGAATTAAATAAGTCGAATAACGAGAATGGACTTGTGAATACATATATTTTGTATATAAAGTGAATGGAGTAGAGAGAAGAGAAACGACGCGCAGCGGAGATGGCTGGTAAACCAACTCCCCTTTAACCAAACGTTAATCAATATTTATAGTTACACAAAAGTTACAGATATGTGATGAGTAATGGGATAAGAAATGTACACACACCTATGTGCTCATATAAAAACAGTCAAGATTGATAAGCGAATAAATAACAAGGTTAGAATGTGACTCAAGTAGAGCGAATATAATGGGCTGTCCGAAAGCTGTCACATGGCCACGCGTATGTAGCCTCTGCAAAGGAAGTCCTACTCACTGCCTTCTCGCAACACGAGTGTTTACGAAATTGAGAGGACGAAAAACGAATGTCCGGAGCTTTAACCGGGTTGGTGGACATGGAGAGTCCACCTAAAGGAGTTGGAGCTTCAGAATCCTGGGGGAACAAATGGCGTATGAACCAATCGTTGTTCACCGACTACCATGAGACTGCATCTCCTCACGATGCCCAACTTCCTTGTGGATCAGACCTTTAGGTCGAATGCTCCAGGTGTGATCCCCCTAAGAAAACCACCTGCTTCGGTTTGGGTACCCGGGCAGTATCACAGCCGTCACACGAATGAAATGAGATTTGTGTGGTGCATATGTATCTGGTGCCTCCTTGTACAACTATCTATGTGTTAAAATAAGTAAATGAATCAATCAACTCATATCATGCTACCATTTCCCATTATAACATATGAATTAAATATCCATACGAAGGGTTGTATTTTAATTAAATAGTAGTTCTTATTATTCATGTACAACATATTGTCCGTTCATATTTATTTGGTTTGACGAGATATAAAATACTACAAAGATTACTAGTTTTACTTGTCGATACTTGATTTTAGTATCTTACTATTTCAACTGTATATCCATTCAATGTCTCCCATTTATCTAGAACAGTCGTAATAACTGATGGTAAACATATATTCAAGAAGGGGGGGGGGCTAGATCCAATAATGATCAGTCTAATATATTTTTTTTGGTGACTAATTTATTTTCTTCAATAACAATTTCCGTTGAATTTACGTATCTTGTTGTTAAGTTATAAATTATCCATCATTATCTCATTTGTTTTACTACTAGGTCGTGTTGATTTAGAACATTGTGAATGTATTATTGAAAATGTGAATATTGGTCAACCATGTGCATTTTCAATTTCAACATTATTTAATGGAAATAAACGAATTTATTATTTTATAGCAGCAAATAATAAAATTATGTCTGATTGGGTGCGTCATTTAGCTCATGTCGCTGAATTAGTTGATGTTTCTACTACAAGTAAGATGGATTTTGTTTTGTTTTTCAATGTCAATTTCTGTTAGTAATTACATTTGTATATGATATATGTCTGTGATTTTAATGACAGTCATGTATACAATTTGAAGACTGAGTGATGTTGGTAGGTGTAGACTACCTGGTTGGGGACTGCGGGATGATAGCAACCGATGGTTAGAGACCCTAAATCACATGGCTTATAATCGTTTGCAATGGCGCAGGTGCATACACTCTTTGTGTTCTTCCAAATTCTAATCTCCTGATTCCTCCTTGTCTCTTTTTTCTCTTCCCAAATTTATTTCACTGGATTATACCCCTTGAATAACATCTCCAAACCCTAATCTTTCCGGTTACTGCTTATACTCTTACTACCTCTACCACTACGGGATTTGAATCGACAAGTGCATCTCTGTGCTAATGTGGTGTGGCAACTCGAACTGATGTGCGTAAGTACGAAGTTCTACGTTGTTAATGACTGACTGACAATTTGAAGAATCATCGACATTGTCATAGTAGGTTTTTTTATTTCCCTAAGACATTGACAAAATGTCACTTATTTGTTATTCTCGATCCAGCTATCATTATTTCCAAGTTTAGCGTTCACCACGTGAAGACAGTACTTTTTTTGAGTTTTTCTTGAAAATATGTGCAATGAGGATCTGGTGAAAACGTAAAGGCAATGATTGGCAATGCGAGGTTAACATTCCTACAGCTGAAGAACATATGGGACTCAAAACAATTGTCAACCAACATAAAAGTCAGAATCTTTAATACGAACGACAAGACAGTTGTATTGTACGAAGCTCAGACTATCAACAAAAGTGTACAAGTATTTATAAACAATTGTCTACACAAGATTACTCAATGTCCGTTTACCGGAAACCATCTGCAACAACCTACTGCGGAACATACATTACAGAAATCACCAATCTGAATCACGAGGCAAGCGATAACTTTGAATCCTGACGGTAAACAGAAAAGAGGAAAATCAAAGAACATATTGTATCGAGGAGTGGGAGCAGACATGAAAAAGATGAATAGCAACTGGAAAGGATTGTCCATGACTGAGTTGGATGGTGGTTGGCCTATGCTCCTCCACGAGGGGAAACAGGCGTAGGTAATAATTTGAAAATAACTATGGAGTAATTACTTGTTGTTGACACGTCTTTAATATTTCCAGCTGGCAGAAAAGTCTTATTAAAAATATGTAGTATGTATTCAAGTTTCTATACCTATAGCTACAAGCTTTCATTAACTTTGGTAGTTAGAATATGTTTTACATTTGCTTATATACAATATTGCCCTTAACACGAGTATGTTAGAAAAAAAATATCAAAGCGTGCTAATCCAACAGTACATGGTATCAGTCTGTGAAGTCATTGACTGTTCATTTAAATTGTGTCGAAATTTACAGACTTTCGGTTGGAGCTCGAGAATTACTCGTCATCAATAATAGTTCGAGACGTTGGGTGCTTATATGTCTAAACTGTCTCCCTCATAGTTTGGTATCCATTACAATTAAAATGGGATTTTCTTCTTCACTCCTCATCTTCATACTTTTTTTTACTTTCTTACTATGTTGAATCTATACTTATATTATAACTGACTAATTTTTATCGTATTTGTTTTCCTACAACAATGGATGTTATTCTTTTTTTTCAAGACTAATGATCTATTCATTTTTTCCATTTTATCTCTCTATATATGCCCATATGAAGTATGGTGAATTGGATCGATAGGCATTTTATCCATAACCCTCTACATTTTCAGACTGGCATTCCCTATGAATCTACTAAAAAAACATGGTAGATAGAAGGAGATTTTTACTATCAGTGACTTAGTATACAACAGACTCGACTACGTACTTTGGTTTGAACAGAAGTGTAGAAGTTTTACTATTTACCGATCAGTCAGTCAGTCAGTCAGCTACAACGTAGGACCAGGCACATATGTGCATCGGTCCAGGTTGCCATACCGCATCAGCACAACAAGATGAACACCGGATTCACAGCAGTGGTTAGGTCAAAGGTGGTAATATATAAGAGAAAGATTGCATATAGAGATATAGTACAAGAAGAAAGAAATGGTTCGTAGAAAGAAAGATATGAAGAGATTTTAATCTCTTAGTTTAAGGGAAGACAGGGAGTGTATACACCGACACCATTGTGATCGATTCTGAGCCATGTCACCAAGAGTCTCCAACCATTGGTTACAAAAGTCACGCGGACCCCGACCAAGTAGTCTGCATCTACCAACATGGCTCAGACCAGAAGTTAGTGTCTTCAAGCACTGATGCCACGTTTTGGTTTGGCCGCCCCTAACTTTCTTCCAACCGTTTCCAATACCGGATAGCATTGCACGTCGCGGTAGTCGGTGTTCAGGCATATGTAATACGTGGCCTAAGCATCTCAGTCGATGAAGATTCATATTCTCATCAACTGATTTACCATCCTTCCCTAATACCCTGCGTCTAACCTCACTATTACTTACCCTGTGATCCCAGCAGACGCCAGCAATATTTCTAAGGTATCTGTGGTCAAATACTAGTAGCTTACGGGTGTCTTTTACTCTTAATGGCCATGTTTCGCTGCCGTAAATTAAAACAGAACGAACTGCCGCGCAGTATACTCGTCCTTTTATTGATAGACGGATATCTCGCCTTCGCCATAGATGACGTAAGTTGGCAAAAGCCAAACGAGCTTTTCGAATCCGTGCTGAGATTTCGTCAGACACCAACCCATTAGGGCTGATCAGACTTCCAAGATAAGTGAAGTTGCCAACGCGTTCGACTACTTCACCCCCTATCCTTAGGGGGTGAAGTAGTCGAACGCGATCACCCAAATAAATTCATACGTTGGTGTTAACAGATAAGTGACATTAACAAATGTGTCTTATTAAAAATACTCCATCGAAATAACTAAAACGAGAATATTTCTTATTTTTCTATCCACATTTCTTTTCTCAATTTAATGAATATTTAT